>OX376705.1:14544234-15926734 GCA_947389935.1 Agrilus cyanescens | reverse complement strand
TTTCATTTGGTAGTTCTTCTTAATTTTAAATTTATTGTATATGTTGTAGTAATTGTTTACTATTAAATTATTTTCCAGGTCTGATCGTAAATTCATAGTTTTATTCCCATTAATCAAAATATAAGATGCTTCTAAGAATAACCTTTTAAAATAGTTAGATTCAACGTGAACAACTCTACTATTATTAAACTGTGGCTTATGACCAGTCTCAATGCTATGTTTTAAAAGAGCAGTCTTGTACATTGTGGTCATGGTAGTTCGAGTGGCATGGTCGTATTTGTGTTCTTTCAACCTAGTAAGTAAAGGTCTTTTTGTTTGTCCAATGTAACACATATCACAGTTGTTGCAGGGGATTTTGTATATAATATTAGACATATTTAAGTTGTCAATTTTTGTTTTATGTCTAGTGAAGAAATTTGTATTTGTGTTACATGGTTTAAATACAATCTTTATGTTAAGATCCTTAACCATGTGTTTTATTTTTTCCGATAGACCTTTGATGTAAGGTATTGAGATATAAGTTTTATTTTCCCTATCTGCCGTCCTCGTTACGGTAGTCACATCTAAAATTGGGTTGGGTGTCAAATCATGGCTACATTGTTGTTGTTGTCTTTGGTATAAGAATTTATTGATTATTAATTTAGGATAGCCATTTCTAATGAGCGTGCGTTCGATGTTGAGTAAATTCTTTTTTATGTATTCAGGTGAGCTAAGCTTGTAAGCTTTTTGTCCAAGATTTAAGATGGTGTTAATTTTATATTGTAACGGATGACACGACGAAAAATTCAGGTATCTGTTAGAAGCTGTTTGTTTAGAATACCAGTCAAATTTGAACTTGTTAGATTTGCGAATAAGGAGAACATCCAGAAAGGGTAGCAAACCATTATTCTCAACTTCATAGGTGAATTTTAAGGTAGGATGATAAGAACATAAGATGTTGTTGACAAAATCTACCATCCCAACAGGAACCATTGTGAGGCAATCATCCACATACTTATAAAAGAAGGGCAGACTAAAAGGTAGATTTTTGAGACTTTCATTTACTAATTTGTTAAGTATTAGCTCTGCCAATATGGGGCTGCAAGGTCCTCCCATAGCGACTCCAAAAATTTGTTTATAGAATTTGCCTTGAAATTGGGTGTAACCAGATTCTATATAAAATCCTAATAGTTCTAGAAATTGGTTACAATTGAGGCTTGTATTACTAGAGATGGTATTCCAATTATCTCGAATTATGGAATACCATCTCTAGTAATACAAGCCTCAATTGTAACCAATTTCTAGAACTATTAGGATTTTATATAGAATCTGGTTACACCCAATTTCAAGGCAAATTCTATAAACAAATTTTTGGAGTCGCTATGGGAGGACCTTGCAGCCCCATATTGGCAGAGCTAATACTTAACAAATTAGTAAATGAAAGTCTCAAAAAACTACCTTTTAGTCTGCCCTTCTTTTATAAGTATGTGGATGATTGCCTCACAATGGTTCCTGTTGGGATGGTAGATTTTGTCAACAACATCTTATGTTCTTATCATCCTACCTTAAAATTCACCTATGAAGTTGAGAATAATGGTTTGCTACCCTTTCTGGATGTTCTCCTTATTCGCAAATCTAACAAGTTCAAATTTGACTGGTATTCTAAACAAACAGCTTCTAACAGATACCTGAATTTTTCGTCGTGTCATCCGTTACAATATAAAATTAACACCATCTTAAATCTTGGACAAAAAGCTTACAAGCTTAGCTCACCTGAATACATAAAAAAGAATTTACTCAACATCGAACGCACGCTCATTAGAAATGGCTATCCTAAATTAATAATCAATAAATTCTTATACCAAAGACAACAACAACAATGTAGCCATGATTTGACACCCAACCCAATTTTAGATGTGACTACCGTAACGAGGACGGCAGATAGGGAAAATAAAACTTATATCTCAATACCTTACATCAAAGGTCTATCGGAAAAAATAAAACACATGGTTAAGGATCTTAACATAAAGATTGTATTTAAACCATGTAACACAAATACAAATTTCTTCACTAGACATAAAACAAAAATTGACAACTTAAATATGTCTAATATTATATACAAAATCCCCTGCAACAACTGTGATATGTGTTACATTGGACAAACAAAAAGACCTTTACTTACTAGGTTGAAAGAACACAAATACGACCATGCCACTCGAACTACCATGACCACAATGTACAAGACTGCTCTTTTAAAACATAGCATTGAGACTGGTCATAAGCCACAGTTTAATAATAGTAGAGTTGTTCACGTTGAATCTAACTATTTTAAAAGGTTATTCTTAGAAGCATCTTATATTTTGATTAATGGGAATAAAACTATGAATTTACGATCAGACCTGGAAAATAATTTAATAGTAAACAATTACTACAACATATACAATAAATTTAAAATTAAGAAGAACTACCAAATGAAAACAACCTAAATTCTTAGTTTTAAAAAAAGTGAGAAAAAAGTTTATATCTTTAAATATTGTCATTGTTCGTCTTTTTTGTTTCCACGTGGTTTCATTAATTTTAAACACAATTTTAATCTATTTATTAATTAATTATTATTTTAACTGTGTTGTTATATCAACTATTTTAACTTTTGTTGTGTGTTTTTTACATTTAATGTTCTGTATGTTACCTTGGGGCACGATAACGATAATTATGTACCCTTTGTGCACCAATTTATATTCCTCCCTCAACAACATAATTTGAACTGTTAAACCTACAGTAAGTACTTTGAGGAATATCCTTATTTTTTACGTTTCTAATTGTTTTTTAAAAATATTTTTAGCCTTGATAAAGCCTAGAAACATTAGGCGAAACGTCGGTGCTTGGTTTTTTAAACATTAAAGTATTTTCCCCTTTATTGGCTTTAATTTATTACCTACCATTAATAAAAAATTGGGGAAGAAATGATAACCAGTATATATATATATATGAGATATGTCTTCATTAGTTTTAAGAATTTATGTATCTTCTGAAGAAGCCACATCGTGACGAAACAATTGTCAAGAATAAAATAATTGTGGAAATTGGATAGTGTTTTATTGAATTTCTTAAAATGAACTTCCATCAAGTACAAGTAGAATCAATAGATTATATTCAACAAGATACCTTTTTCATTAAGGCAATGCTTGCTGAACTAGACCTCCCGCATAGCTACGACTGCGTGAAAGGCACGCATACCTAAATAGAACAAAATATGTTCTCGTTCAGTATTCTGTCGAAACCATCTGCGGCACGCTGATGAAAGCTAACCAGCTCCAAATCGCTGATGCCTGATGGTTTGGACAGAATACTGACCGAGAACATATTTTGTTCCTTTTAATAATGTTATCAATAGATAGATGGGACACATATGGACACCCATATTTGCTGAGTTTGTCATGCGTGTTGTAGAAAATCATTGGTTATCATGCTTGAACTTTAAACCTATTACTTATTTTGGGCATGTTGATGATATTTTTACAATAGTTCCTAAAGATAAAATACATTCCATAATCACAGCATTTAACAAATATGAATCATGATAAACTACATTTTACTTTTGAGATGGAACTTAAATTAACAATAATATCAAAATTTTTAGATGTTAAAGCTACTATCTCTAATAATTAAATCTCAACTATTTCGTATAGAAAACCAACTTATTCTGACAGATTACAAAATCCGATCAGTCAAAAAAAGGCAATTATTTACAATTTAGTTGATAAAGCTATCCTCATATCTGATTCAATCCATCATTCTAATAATTTGCTGATCGTAAAAAACATTCATACAAAAAACTTTTATCCTCTCTATTTCATTAATCAAAACATTTTTAAAACATAGTAATACTAACATTAACAATAAATTAAATTTCATAGTTCTCTCTTATACCCTATCTTTTCTAGTAAATTGAAAATTTATTTAAAAGACTACAACATTAAGACAGTTTTCAAAAATTATACTAGATAATATTGTAAAAAAGAAAAAAACACAATGTTACTTCTTGTTTAAATTGTAAGAATTATAGTTCAAAATATGTGGGTCAAACTTGCAGAGCTTAAGAAACTAGAGTCAAAGAACATAAGAACAATATAAAAAACAGAAAAAAAAAACCATTTCTGTTTATAGAATTGATTACAAACATGATATAGACTGGGATAATCCCAAAATTTTAGCTGTTGAAAGAAACAAACAAAAACGTGACGTAAGATCAATAAAATCTAATCTTGCCAATAACCAACAACTTTTAATTAACGATTAGGCAGCGTTTCGACCGTTAATTTAGTAAAAAGTTTTGTTCTAATAATCGCCGTAGAATTTGAAGCTGAATTCGTTTATTTAATAAAAAATAGATAATTTCATTTAAAAAAAATGAACTTACGCCATGTTGAAGTTTGCTATTTTCAAAAATTAAATTAAAACACCTTGTGTACTGTAGACAGGCAAACTGGCATTGACTCGAAAGAACGAACCTTGCCTTATAACTTGTACAAAAATTAATTCATAAATAAATAAATAAAATGTGTTTTTAATTTTTAAAAGTAGTAAGCACTATCTTATAGCAACTATGTAATAATTTTAGCGAAGCTGCATTAGATGTAGAAATTTTACCACCTGCTTCTGGAGGGTATATTACCATGTTTTTAATGAAAACTTACTATATTATTTTCATAATACAAATATTTGTAGTGGCTGAGAACAGTTCTTAAGATCTAAACTTTTTTCTAATAGACTATTTAGATAATGAATGTAAAGAGAAGGCAACTCGGCTACTGTGGGTACTATCTCGATTCTATAAGGGGATGTATTTGTACCGGGATACTCATCCCTCAGATGAAGTGTTTTTATCTCTGATCAATAAAATTATTGTTATCTTTATTAGCGTTTTCATTTTAAAAATCAGAACTTAACTCTTAATTTAAAGAAGTTTATATTTAATTGAAATAAAACAGTAACATAATAATTTATAGTTAAAATACCTGTTTGTATTCGTGTGATATTAATGAGTTATATAAGAGCTATTAAAAGAATATAAGAAAAATAAACACAAACAGAAACGTAAAGTAACTATAATTTAGATTGTAACAATGTTTTCCTTAATTTTAATTTAATTATTTAAGTAGTGTAATGATGTAAATTATATGCAAATTTAAATTATTATTAAAAATACATTAGTTAAATGTATATTTATGACCATTAAAAGTTTTAACTACATGCAACTACAGAATTATTTTATATACTCGCCGCAGCTTAATGCTATTCAAATAGAACTAAAATATTTTTTGCCTGCACATTGAAATGAAGGTTGCCTACTACTATCTAAGAGCCGGTAGGAGATCGACCTTCACCGATCTGATAACTCAATGAGACATATTTTTTATCGAATATAGTTTATAAAGAAATATGCCTATAATGGCTTGCCTATCAAAAAGTGTTCATGACTATTTTTAATTTAAATGATTTTAATCCATTTTCTTTTATCACCTTCACTCTTTTGGTAACCGAATAAGTTTATCTCAACTTATAGTTTTTAACACACAGAGTATGCCTAGGTAGGTTTGCGTTCTTATTTCTGTGCATGACTACCCGGCAAGCTGATGTGAACAGGCAAATCAAAACAGTTAACTACACCGATCTGTTAACCAATCGAAATTGACATCATAGGTAAGATATTCTAATTAGAAAACCAATCATATAGGCTTGTCTACAAAAAATCGTTCATAAAATATTATTGCCAAGGTATAAAGTTATAGAATTTTAGCTATTCCGATAGGTGCGAGAGAGAAAGTAGAGCGTTCAAGGTCCGTGTGATAGAAAAGGACACAACATAGCAGCTGCACGCTTCCTGACCGTTCAAAGTATTTAGCACATAGTAGAAAAAGAAGGAGACAGTGGTAAATGAATAAATAAGAAAAATTGTCTTACCCCATGTTACCACTACTTAATTTAACACTCGCGTTGATAATGCCCACGTTTGAAGTGGGCGAAACACGTGTCCGCCAGTGTTAAATTAAGTAGTGGTAACTTGGGGTAAGACAATTTTTCTTATTTATTCATTTACCACTGTCTCCTTCTTTTTCTACTATGTGCTAAATACTTTGAACGGTCAGGAAGCGTGCAGCTGCTATGTTGTGTCCTTTTCTATCACACGGACCTTGAACGCTCTACTTTCTCTCTCGCACCTATCGGAATAGCTAAAATTCTATAACTTTATACCTTGGCAATAATATTTTATGAACGATTTTTTGTAGACAAGCCTATATGATTGGTTTTCTAATTAAAATATCTTACCTATGATGTCAATTTCGATTGGTTAACAGATCGGTGTAGTTAACTGTTTTGATTTGCCTGTTCACATCAGCTTGCCGGGTAGTCATGCACAGAAATGAGAAGGCAAGCCTACGTAGGCATACTCTGTGTGTTAAAAACTATAAGTTGAGATAAACTCATTCGGTTACTAAAAGAGTGAAGGTGATAAAAGAAAATGGATAAAATCAATTAAATTAAAAATAGTCATGAACACTTTTTGATAGGCAAGCCATTATAGGCATATTTCTATATAAACTATATTCGATAAAAAATATGTCTCATTGGGTTATCAGATCGGTGAAGGTCGATCTCCCACCCTCTCCTCTACTATACCGTCTTGGCTTCACTTCCTTTCACAGTAATTGCGACTTATGCTCGTCTATATAATAAGCACGTCTCTGATTTAGGCAGAGAGATTAGTGAAGAAGGTGTACAAACCAGGAGCTACGTAGTTAAAAGCTGATCTTCAAATGCCAAGTCCCCAAACCGTTAAAGAAGTGAAATAATTCTTAGGACTATCTAGCTACTTTCGAAAATTCATTAAAAACTATGCGTCAGTCACTCAACCACTCACGCAGTTGGTTACAAAAGATGTTAAGTGGACATGAAAGGAACAGCAACAGCACGCATTTGAAACAATTAAGGAACTGCTTATTTATGATCCAATTCTTGCTATATTTAACCCAAATCAAAGTACCGAACTTCGCACAGATGCCAGCTCTAGTGGAGTAGGAGCCATATTAATACAATTTGACGAACATGACAAACAACATGTTATCTCATATTTTAGTAAACAAACCACCCACGACCAAAATACTTACTGGGAATTCACTTCAAAGTAGTCACTGATTGCAACGCTTTAAAAATGACATTGGAGGATGGTGGATGGAGATTCAGGACCACACATTCGAAATTGAATTTCGGCCTGGACCAAAAATGGCTCACGCCGATGCACTCAGCAGAAACGCTATTGAAAATCTCGAAGTAGAGATCTTCCAGGCCGACCTAACCGAAAGTGATTGGATTGTTGCAGCATAATATGAAGACCTTAGATGAAGACCCTCAAATTAATCATATTAAAATCATTCTTGAACAGGGACATAAAACATTATTTTACAAACTACGAGCTGAAGCAAAACAAAGTTTATCGAAAACTGAAGGACGGAAAAAAGACTTCGGTTGTTCCTAAAGCAGCACGAATGCAGATTTTCCGTTTATATAATGATGATGCAGGGCATCTAGATGTCGAAAGGACACTTAAACGAATCCAAGAAACCTATTGGTTTGCCAAAATAAGACGATTTATTACAAAATACATCAATGCTTAACAAGACTAAATAGAAACAAAAGAAACAGCTACTCCGAGGGCTAATACCCCTACCGGAATTGAATTACACTATTGCTTGTTTAAGTTGCACTTACTTTACAGCGACAGGACGGTCGAAGCAAGGCAAATTGCACCCCATAGAGATAACGCCGATACCTTTCCACACTTTACATATAGATCATGTAGGCCCTTTTGAAACCAGCAAAATGAAAAACAAATACCTTTTAGTAATAGTTGACGCATTCACGAAGTTTTGCATTATTGAAGCAGTACGTGATCAGAAGACTAAACATGTTGTAAAAATTTTGACTAACCTAATATACTTATTTGTTCTGTGAAACCTACAATCTAAAACATATCCTAAACGCAGTGGCCACCCCACACAGCAACGGTCAATGCGAACTGTATAATAAAACCATAGTATCTGTAATTGCAACGATTGTTGCCGGAAAAAATTCTGCTGAATGGGACACGTATGTCAAACAAGTTCAGTCTGCCCTTAACACGACCTTCAATAAGGCAATTAATACTGCACCAATGGAAGCTTTACACGGTTGTAGCAAACCACATGTCGCAAAGGCATGGCTATTAAACGAAGTACGTGATGAATTACATAAACTAGACGTTGCTGCATTGCGAAAAGAAATATCACTTCACATATCAGAAGACCAACGACTCCAAAAGCAACGCTACGGTAAATCACGACGAGAAGCAACAATATACATATAACAAGGGAGATTTGATTCTAGTAAACAAAACTACTTCCGAAAGACAAAGAACCATAAAAAGTGGATTACGTTTGAAGATGATACTGAGTAAGTCTACAATTCCCATTTATACAATACGTATCACGACTGCATATCTCTCTCGAATCCCTAAAGACGCAACTTTTACGAATTTTGACATTCCTTCAAACTTCAACAAGCAGAGATCAACGGATATCTGTTAACGAAATGAGATCAATGGATCTCTATTTACGAAATGAGATCAACGGGTCTCTAATCACGACTAACGATTAACGAACTGTTAGGAGCTTGGTTCCTACGCTAATCACTAAACTATAATTAAACCAGATGGGTGCTATGATTTATTAATTCTTCGTTTTCGGGTTGTTTTACAATTTCTTCTTAAGTTTTTGTTCCGTTCTTTTAACTAATCAAAATTTAAATCTTTTTTTTTTTTGAAAATATTCTCTATTTATAATTTTTTAAATTCCCACCACTTTGTGGGGGTGTACCTAATGTGTTCTTGTGGAGGGGTTCGTGCAGGTTAGTCTACTTAATATAACGCTACCTATTGAAAATAAAGTGGGAAGAAAACATGAATCAAAAGCACTTGTCGGCTTGGTACAAAGAAACGCTTGGCTGTTTACAAAAATAATAAAATCAAGAATTAGGTATACAATGTATATAATAACTGTTAGAAAAGGAAAGGCGAACAGTATTGAAGTTAAAATTATGAGAGGGTTTAACAACGGAGCAGTTAACTTGGGAGGTGAACCCGGTTCAGGGTAAATTACCTGCAGAAATGTCGAAGCGAGAGGATTTTTATAGATGGTATTTTTAATTGAAAAAAATATTGTCGGTGATTGTTAAAATAGCAGTAAAAGGGTATTTTTTAAAAGAAACTGTGAAAAGACAGATTTTTATGGATAGTCTTGTAAAAAAATGGAACGGTTGTCGTTATTTCTGGGAGTATGTAATGTAATGTAATTTCGTATGAGCTTAATATCTAAAATATCTTCAAGTAAATTTTACTTCTGCTTATACCGGAAACAGGCACTAACTTTGTTATTTTAAATGGAACGCCCTGTATTTTATCATACCCTTAAAATTGTTAGTTAATTTAAAGGTAAGTTTCATAACATGAATCTACCCGAAAACTCCACCGTTTAGGAAATAAACGATCATCTTCAATTATTTTTTAAAAAACAGACTTTCAAACGTAATTTTATAGCGCTAATAATAATGCTCATTATTTAACCAAATTTTTACTGCAAGTCAACTAACTATTGAATGATCTCTGGTATCATCTAAAAAAAATCGAAATTATTAATAGAATATACAGGAGGATGGGGGTAAGACCTTTTAATTGCTTGTTTTTTTTTTTTTATTAATAAAAGAAATGCACTCATATGACAGAAATCATCAGAACAAATTCAGTTTTAATGTTTTTGCTTTTTTGATGAACAATAATGAACTTTATGGAGTAGTGACGAATTTCTTGGACAGCTTGCCACTAAGAGTTGTCGGAAGTCGTTGGTATCAACACACTGCGAGGGCAGCTAGCGTCCATTTGGAGGTAATGTTTGGTCATCGACGGATTGTAAAAGATGTGCAGTTACAGAGGCTCCCTCGATGGTAAACGATAGGTATCAAACGATTCAGAATAAAATTCTGCTTTCGAATATGGAAAAATATGCAGGGTGTTCCATTTACAATAACAAAGTGCCTATTTCCGGTATGACCGGAAGTAAAATTTACTTGAAAATATTTTGTATCAAGTTCATATCAAATTACTACGAAAGCGAAAATTTGAAAATTAAATTCCGATTATTACTTCTTAAAGTTCTAACGAAAGACTTCCTTGGTACATCCTGTATACCAATGTATTCTTGATCAGCATGACGAACTCTACAACACTCTTTTTCAAGAACGTTGAAGGGGGTCACCTATTGTGTATAATTACAAAAACGGATTTAATTAAATTTTAAATATTAAAAAAAATTATATAAATTCAACTTTTGGAAAATTTTATGAAACATCGAAGCACTACGTAGGTATGTGTTTATAAAAACTTGTAAAAATACGAATATTATAATTCAATTAAAGGTTATCAATCTTTCGTAATTTTAAGAAAACAATACGAGGTAGTTTAATTCAATGCAGTAAGAGAGAGTAATAATTATATTCATAATGAATATGTATTACAAAATTTGTTTTGTCAGTATGTGTAGAGGGAAATAACATTTAAGATAACAAACATATTTTCTTGCTGATAATTCAAAGTAAATAATTTAATGCAATAGATATGCAGAGCTACAGAAGAGCGGTTGTTATTTTCAACCAAATTTTTGTTAATAATTATTCCAGTTTTAATAATAATGCTAATGTAAGTTGAATTACATAATTTATAATGTAAGCTATTTTCCTTCTACTTTTTATAGCTGTTTCGTTTGGAACGTAAAGAAATATTTTTTAAAAGGAAATTATTCTTGACAAGAATAGCAAATGCCTTAATTCAATTTAATTTAACAGATATAGGAGAGGGCATTACGGAAGTTGTTGTAAAGGAATGGTTTGTTAAGGAAGGTAAACATGTATCTCAATTTGATAATATTTGTGAAGTTCAAAGTGATAAAGCTTCTGTTACCATTACAAGTCGATATGATGGTATCATTAAAAAATTACATTACCAAGTAGATGACATTGCTTTTGTGGGCAAACCGTTAGTTGATATAGAAACAGAAGGTAAGTAATTTTTTTTACCTAGTCAATATAAAATGGAGTCTTTGTAATTAATAACAAAAATAGGCACAGTAAAGAGAAAATTGGGAATTTGATAACTTACAATAAGACTGACTGGGGTACTGTGAAACTTAACTAGTTTTAGTCTCTAACTGAGGATGACACTTTTAGTGTTGAAACGCGTTTTAGAGGTAGTTATAACGTTTTTGTGGAATTTTGAGTTGTAGTATTATTTTGATTTATAACTATAATTTATTTAACAATATAAATGTAATATGTTTCTTATCTAATAATTATTTTTCATTTTTCTTCTTTCCATTTCAGAGATGAATAAAGAGGAGACGAAAGAAGCGGTGATCTTTCCGGAAAATAAACGAAGTGCCGACAAAGGTAAATTATTGAATACATTATTTACAAACACATATGTGAATTAAATTAAAAATAAAAATGTAACTACAAGTTAATTTGTAGTTGGTCAAATAATAATTTAATTCACATTAATGAATTTAAAATCACCACTACCAAGTATTCTTATTATAAGTATATGAGATCGAGTCTACTGTTACTTGGTTGAAATTCACGATATAAAATTAATAATACACTGATGATTTTTTTTCAACTATTTATTATGATCACTTGACGATCGTTTCGCCAAACTTTGGCTTCTTCGGAAGTTTGTAGTCAACTTAAAACTATTCTAGTTGAGGGGGTGGTCTCAGGGAACAAGTTTAACAGTGGGGAGTTATTTAAGTCTATCTGTTAATTAATTTATCTATTGGTTTTTTTAAATTTATTAATTTCTACTATTTCCAGGAATGATAATTTTGTTTTCAACATGCAAAATTTTTGAAATAATCGTCGAAATGAGGATTGTTACATATAAGATGGTTGGCATAATTGGAATCGGTTTTTTTTATTAATGAAAGATCTTTTATGTTCGTTAATTCTAGTTTTAAAATTTCTGTATGTTTTACTTATGTGAAACATGTTACAAGTATTGCAGTGCCTATATTGGTTCGGATATGTCGACGACATATTAATTAGTTTTACTGGCTCTAACAGACAACTAAATAACTTTCTAAATTTTTTAAACAATCTTCACCCCAACATAAAATTCACTATGGAAATAGAAGTAAATAACCAAATAAACTTTTTAGATTTAAATATCAAAAGACTTGATAATAAACACAACTTTTCCATCTTCCACAAACCTACTCATACTGATATTGTTATAAATAATAAATCTTGCCATCCCATTCAACACAAGCTAGCGTCGATTCGGTGCATGTTACATAGATTAATAAATGTCCCTATGTCAGAAATAGATTATAAAAAAGAACTTACAATTATCAAACAAATTGCTATTAAAAATAATTATAATGTTAACATTATAGACTCATTACTACAAAAAGGCTATAAATCTAATGTACCCAAATATAAAAACAGATAAACAAAAATATGCAACATTAACTTTCATAGACAAACCAACTCAAAAAATTTCATCTTTACTAAATAATAACAATTGTAATATAGCATATATGACTACTAATAATTTAAGTAAATTTATTAAGAACAACAAAGATAAAACTAATAAATTAAATAAACCAGGAATTTACAGATTAGATTGCAATACTTGTTTAACATGTTTTATATAGGTAAAACATGCAGAAATTTTAAAACTAGAATTAACGAACATAAAAGATCTTTCATTAATAAAAAAACCGGTTCCAATTATGTCAATTATTATCATCATTTCGACGATAATTTCAAAAATTTTGCATGTTGAAAACAAAAAACAAAAATTATCATTCCTGGAAATAGTAGAAATTAATAAATTTTAAAAAATCAATAGATTAATTAATTAACAGATAGACTTAAATAACTCCCCACTGTTAAACTTGTTCCCTGAGACCACCCCCTCAACTAGAATATAAGACCAATTATTGTGAATAGTTTTAAGTTGACTACAAACTTCCGAAGAAGCCAAAGTTTGGCGAAACGATCGTCAAGTGATCATAATAAATAGTTGAAAAAAAATCATCAGTGTATTATTAATTTTAGTCTTATTATTTCATTTTTAATTATTTATAAAGATCGGCAACCCGCGATCCATTTGTAAGCTTTTTTTGCGTTCCGTTAAGCAATGTTTTTTTTTTTTAATAATTAAATTTAACTTCAAAAATTAATGCTTGTAGCTAAATTACGCAGATGGCGTTAAACTTACTAATAAAATTTAAGTTTTCAGTTTTTGAGAAAATTATTTTTTCTCAATTGAAAATTTCAAAATTTAGAATCTCAATAGGTACCTCAAATCCAACCTGATATAAATAATTGAAAAAAAGGTCGTATTGAAATTTAATGTTATTTTTATATGAATAAAATTGGTTGTTTTCTTATTTTTTACGATTTTTGTCCTTTTTTATTGTAGTAAGCAAATAAACTTCTTAGTAGTATTTCTTATACTCATTTTAACTGTTTATAAGCTGCTTACTAGGTACATTACAAAACTGCGGCCGCTTTAAATTGTTTTTGAAAATGATTGATTGAAATGAAATGGTTTTCCATTTTTCAATAGTTTTAGTAACAAGTGGTAAAGATGAAGTATCAGCGAATGCAACTGTGTTAACTCTACCTTCTGTGAGAAGATTAGCCAAAGAAAAAAATGTAAAGTAGGCACCATCTTTTTATTTTCTTAATAAAAGAGGCTTAAAAAAATTTAGGTCGATTTGTCAACAGTAACTCCAACAGGTAACGGAGGGCGAGTATTAAAAGATGACGTTTTAAAATATATTGGAATTCAAACAACGTCAGATAAGAAATTAGCAAAAATTGTTCCACTAACAGGATTTCAACCGGCTATGTTCAAAACAATGACGATCGCTTTGGTAAGTTCTATTTTATTTGTAAAGATAAAAAATGAGGTTAATCTTTGAGATGTTAAAAAGAAAATAATAATGCTCCAGTGTGTAATTTTCAGAAAATTCCTCACTTAGTTTATTGTGAAGAAATTTCAGCAACAATGTTAATGCAACTATTAAAAGCAACCAAAGAACACTATAAAAAATCTGAAGTAAAAATAACATTAACGGCATTTCTAATTAAAGCAGTTTCGAATGCTTTGAAACAATATCCCATTTTAAATGCTTCTATAAGTGATGATTTCAAATCTCTTATTATAAAGCAATATCATAATATAGGAGTAGCCATGGATACACCCCAAGGTTTGGGTGTTCCAGTTATAAAAGCAGTTGAAAATAAAGGTATAAAAATGATAGCTGAAGAATTAGAAAGACTATCAAAGTGTGGCAAAAAAGGATGTTTTAGCAAAGAAGACTTAAGTGATGGAACATTCTCTGTATCAAATATAGGATCGGTATGGTTTTATTGTAATTTGTGCGTATTAAATAAGTATTATAAGATCAATAAGTGTTGCCTATAACCAATAACTGTTGTCGGTTATCATTGGGTTAATATTTATTAACATCAGTAAGTTTACAATCATGACATATCAACAGTAATAATAATAACAATAACAACATTATTTATATGAAGTGTTAGCCTGACAATGACTGAAATTAACGATTGAAACTTTTGGTATTTAACAACAGTCGTTTGGTATTGATAAGATTAATTTGTATTGATCCTATAATAATATGTATCAACAAAATTAAATTTTTATAACCTTTACATCTAAGCGGTATGCGGTTAAATGTGTCATGCGTGAACTATATTGCTCAAGAACATGTCTTCTGAGTAAATAGCTGTTTAACTGCCGTAAGGTAAGATTAAGTTGGTATCATCACATGATCGTTACTTCCAAGACTAGTGTTTTCGGTAGTAGCACGATTCCAAACAAAATTTAAAATTTTCGCCTTTTTTTGTTACCTAAGAATAAAGCGGACGGGATTCAAGGTCCCTGAGAGAAGATCAGAAAACGTCAATGGCCGGCACTAACTGTTCATACTGCTTAGAAGTATACCGCATTATGACAGAAAAAATAAATGTTACACACATATTTCAGATGGGTGGAACTTATGCAAGTCCAGTGATTTTAGCCCCACAGTTAGCAATTGTAGCATTTGGAACAGTGAAGGTATAAAAAAAAGCACCAGTGTAAATGAACATCCATTTATTAATCATTAATTCGTAGGTGCTACCAAGGTTTAATGATAAAATGGAAGTAGTAAAGGAATCAGTTTTATTTATTAGCGCTTCAGCTGACCACAGGGTGATTGATGGAGCAACCATAGCTCGCTTTGTAGAGACCATAAAAAGGGAAATTGAAAGTCCACGTGGGTTAATGTAGTTAACAAAATGATATCTGCAGTTTATACAGGGTTATTCAAACGAGGTGATGTATTAGGACGTTTTAGGGAAAAATAAGCATATTAGAGATTTGAAAATTTGGCGGTAAGAGTTACCGAGGATGAACTTTTTAACTAAAATATTTTCAACTTTGTTATTTTATTGGAATTTTTTACGACGAATTCGGATAAAGCATGAAAATTTCGGGTAACTTTGATAAACATTAATTTTTAGAAAAAGTCATCCTCGAAAACTCCTACTGTTTAAATTTTCAAATCTCTAGCATGCTCAGTTTCCCTAAAACGTCCTAATGTAACACCTCGTTTGAATAACCGTGTATATTTAAATAAAATTTCAACTATTCAGGGTCTTATAAAGCAATATTTACAATTAAAAAAATCTCTTAGTTTTTATTTGGTTTTAATACAATAAATGAGAAGGAATGGTTTTCTCTTAAAAAGGACGTTATTGGACAACACACACCAGTTTCTAATTATATTATATGAACTAATAAAGAAAAACTATACGTATTTCAAGAAGTACTTTATTTACAATTTACTTGCTATACGCACATTTATTTTCTTGCTCAGCATGGCTTGTTTTGAGCTTCTTTTTCGCTCGTATGTCTGCCATTGTTTGTTCTATAGAACGGACATCTTTTTTATTTTCACTAGGCACTGAAATGAATCGTATAAACATAAGGGACCATCCATAAATTATGTCAAAGATGAAGAGGGGAGGGGGTCCACAAAGTGTAACAAGTGTGGGGGGAGAGTCATCAATTAATTGAACGGTAAAGGTAAAAAATTAGTAGGTAATGCAAAAGTAACAAAAAGTTTTAAGGATGGTTCAAAAAAATTAATTAATTACAATATAATTATGTATGTATGTTGCCATGTGGATTAAACAATTAAAAATTAAAATACTTTTTGATATATTTTTATCATACATTTTATCAAAGTTTGAAGAATCTTTTTGGTTATTTAAATGATGGGAAATTTATTTAAAATGGATCGTTTCTGAAATTAATTGCTTTTCTCAGTAATTCGGTTCTTTACCTAAGGTAGTAGTACTTTCCCAGTTCAAGGCGTTACCTTTTTCATGAAAAAATTTGGAAATAACAGTCACGTTTATCTTTGATGTTATTCATGTGTTCATTTAATCTAGTTTTAAGATGATGTTTTGTTTGACCCACATAAGAACTATTACAACTACTGGAGCTACAATCTTGTAAATTACATTAGTATTCCTTGCCACTACCAGCATCTTGTGAAGTTTATTACAATGGAACCTTAATAACTCAAACCTCAAGGGAAATTCTAAAAATATCAATTTAATGAGTTTTCGACTTAACAAACCTTTCAGGGTAATGTATTTTTTGTGGAATATATTCTGTTGTATACCTCTATGGGTTGTATACATATGTCTGTGGTTATGAGACACAGTGACAAGTAATAAGTATAAGTAAGATGGTCATAGTGAAGTGATAATGGAAAATTATGTTATTCATTGTATTACGTACGTTTTTTTACCAATAAAGAGTTACAGACTACAACATTTCAATAGTTAACGACAACATTTTTTTATGCAATGAGGCCAAACATAAACAAACAAAAGGTACGCAGCTATGTTACTTAGAAATTTTAATAATGTTTTATTCATTACACGTGACCAAAGTAAAAACTATATTCCTTTTGGACTTTTTGTCATGAGTTCGAGGAATTCTAAGAAAGATTTCATTACATTTTACCACCTTCAACTTACGGAGTCTGCTTTTTGAAATTCGGGTTATAGAGTATAAATATGTATTATCAATATCTCGCAAAGAAATAAAATTTTGTCCGAGTGACAAAGTGAAAATAATTCGAGATACCGCGTATTTAGGCGTTCAGCATTTTTTTTGACTTACTGAGGACTTAACCAGGTTCCGCTGTGTACAATATATACAAGGTTGATGATAAACTTGACAAGATTGTTGGTAGTGGTAAAGACAGACTTAAACAATTCAATAATACTAATGTACTTTACAAGAGTGATTGTATCTCCAATAATTGTAAGAGTTCTTACAAAACGTCATCATAAAAATAGATTAAATGAACACAAGAATAACATCAGAGATAATCCTGACTCGGTTATTTCCAAACATTTCCATGAAAAAGGCTATCAACCAGCCCTTGGACATCACCGGCTGTGTTAGTCAAGAAGAACGTATTAACACGCTTCTATATGAACTACCGTCAGCTACACAGTGTGACAAAGGACAGTTACCCATTGCCGCGCATCGACGATACATTGGAAACCCTGGTCGATTCGACCATATTCTCGACATTAGACCTCAAGATAACGAGAAGACCGCTTTCTCAATTGGGAAAGGACTACGGCAATTCAAAATGATGACATTCGGTCTCTGCAACGCGCCAGCACCATATGAATGACTTATGGAAACAGTCCTGAAGGATCAAATTGGGAAAACTTGTCTGGTATATCTCGACAATATTATCGTAGTCGGGAAAAATTTCGGTGACCACATTAAGAATCTAGAGGAAGTCTTCCAAGACTACGACATGTACAAAAAATAGCCGATAACCTTTTCGTTTCCATCCTGTATTTGAGATAGCACTGCGCCTTTTCCTGCATTGCTAACGTCGGTGACCAGAATGAACTTTAAACTTGGAAGAGGGTAACCCAAAACAGGCGTTGTAGAACAAAGATTAAATACTGCAAAAAGTTTATTTCAGTTTTTCGAAGGCAACTTGACCCGCAGAAGATCGTAGGCCGTACAAGAGTAGCTGGTACCTACTGATGTGTATCAAGTGAGAAGCCTCCTCGGGCTCTGCACCTATTACAGACGATTTGTTCCCGGATTTGCCAACAAAGCCAAACCCTTGACAAGACTTAGCGAAGATAGCAGACCCTTCTGTTAGGCACAGGATTGCCAAGTTGTCTTCGAAAAACGGAAACAAACTCTTTGCAACAGTATTTAATCTTTGTTTTACAAGGCCTGTATTAGGTTACCCTCTTCCAAGTTTGAAGTTCATTCTGGTTACCGACGCTAACAATGTTGGAAAAGGCGCAGTGCTATCTCAAATATAGGACGGAAAGGAGAATGTTATCGGCTGCTTTAGTAGAACACTATCCAAACCAGAGCGGAACTATTGCATAACCAGGTAGGAACTAATAGCAGTGGTAGAGTACGCTCCACACTCTACAAATATTTGTATGGAAGAAAGTTTTTACTTCGGACTGACCATGCCGTCTTGAAATGGTTGTTGAACTTCAAGAGTCCCGAAGGTCAGGTAGTTCGTTGGATAAGAAAGCTACAAGAATATGACTTTGAAATAGAGCATTGAGCCATAAGAATGCTGACGCCTTATCCCGAAAACTGTGCCCTAAAGGCTGCAAACATTGTCGGCATGTCGAGGAATATAACGTCGAAAGCCCATTTGAAATAATTGCCGGATGGTGATCGGTCCATGAAAAATGCAATTTTTGGTTAAAGATTGTCAAAAACTGCAAAAGACGCGCAAAATGTCATCAACGATATGGAATAAAATTAAGATGAAGTAGGGTTTTGCAAAATTTCATCAGGACTCACTAAGCGGTTTAAAAGATATTAGCAAATGAAAACGGGAAAAACGCGTTTTTGGTTAAGTGAAATCGCGTGCAACAAACTCCTCCGAAGATCGAATAATCTAGAATTTGTCGACTATTAAAACGAATAATATACGGACCGAAGGGTTACATAGGCCTACTGTCAACATCCATGATGTGTTCGTTTAATAAGAATTTGTAATTAAAAATCATTAACTTTGACAAGTCCGGATTCTAAGGAAACAATTACCCAGACGGGATGGGCAGTTACGTTATATTGTTGATACTTGAACATGTACATTCAACACTAAGAAAATCGTATTAATAGTGATAGCTGAATCTCAGAGCTAACGCCTTAGCAAAATTGAACTTAATAATTTATACAGTGTTCAAAAAAAATTGTAATGTTTAAAAACTTCAAACACGAATAACTTGGTTTTTTCAAATGGCACCTACCATATTTTATTTTTTGGTAAAAGTAAAGGGTAGAGGGTGGGTGTACCTACATTAATATCCACCTCCACCCCTTACCTTAACCTTTCCCAGTCCTAGTATTATTTAAAAAAAATAAGAATATGTTGGGGTGAGAGGGTGGGTGGGTTGCAGCAGCTGATAGTTGCAGGGAGTAGGATTTGCAATGAGTCAAAAACTCACCACTACAACCTCCACTCCCTACCACCCTTCACACATTTAAATTTATTCAATAATACATGGATTAGAAACGGGTAGAGGGTGGGTGTTACAGGGGATAGGGTTTAAAAGGGTCGCCTTACGACACCCTCGAACCCATCCCAAACTTTTATACTTTAAATAACATTATGCACAACCCCCATCACCTGCATCTACTTTTTTCTAGTTGAAAGCTCTCAATTTTTAATGTATGGAACCGTGTGTTTTCCGCTACCAATGTATATGTATTCGTCATACTGGGCAATAATATATACACAGATATAGTAATTTATGTGGAAACCACCCCTTCACACTCTTTCAATTTTGAAAATTCAATTTTGTCCTATTTTATTGATTATATTTTTTCACTTGAAAACTGTTATTAATTTTTATATCTAATATAAACAAATTCTCACCTACATGGATCTTTCAAATAAAATTTTATTTATTTATTTTTTTTTTAATTCATACAATCTTGATTATTATTGTTATTTAAAACGCTACAGTCTTTTCAAGATTATTTTTAAAATTCTATTTCCAAAATGTTTTTTTTTTGTTATTGTCACAACTTTAAAATTCAAATACTAAATAACATACAGATTTTTCTGAAAGGTGAAAGCTTCGGGAAGGAAAGGAGAGGGTGAAAGTAGTGTAATGTCTGGGGGTGCTGTAGGAGATGCGGTGGTAGGGAGTTGTGGTGCTAGAGGAAGTGGGATGACGTTGGGAGTGCGTTAAATTTTATCGATAGAGTGAAAGTTTGAGATGACTCCGAGGGTGTTTTTCAGGGTGAGGTTTTGACCCCCAACGAGCCCTGCAGCCACCAACTCCCACAAGCATCATCCCCCACAACCCCCACCATTAACCCCAACAGCACTCAATTTTTTTTCAAAAATACAGGGGCTAGAAAATGTTAAGCTAGAGGTGGGTATGTGTAAATGTATATACACCCACCCTCTACCCTAACCTTTTCTAACTTTTGTACTTTGCTTTGCATAATAAATACTTAGTTATGTTGTTATAGTTTATCGTATGCTTTGTAGGTCATTCGAAATGAAAAAAAATACGTCTGAATTAGTATTAGTAGTACTATAACAGTAAAAAATGGGGTGTGCGATGAAGGGTAGCATTCAACTTAAATAGAAACGTGATAATAGTAAGCTTTTACTTCCACCAACGTACATATACGTTGGGAGCGGTATTGAAAATTCAACTTCCGTACACTCCGAAAATTGAGAGCTTCTAGCAGGAAAAAAGTAGATGAAGGTGGTATGAGAGGCGAGGGTGTTGTAGGAGGTAGTGTGGTGGGGGTTGCGGGTTAGGTTAGGTTGAGATGGGTTCGAAGTGTCATAGGGGGAGTTTTTGACCCCCTTCAAACCCCACCCCCTGTAACCACTACCCTTTGCAACTACCGCTTACAACGCACTCTCTACTACTCCCACCCCCTACTGCACCCACCACCCACCTCATTAGTATCCCTAAACATTTGAGGATTACAAGAGGAAAACGGTTATGGTAGGGTGTGTATGCGTGTGTGTAACCTTATCCACTTATCCATTTCCAACCCATGTATTGTTGAATAAATTAAAATGTGAGAGGGGTGGTAGGCAGTGGAGGTTGTAATGGTGAGATTTTGACTCCCTACAAACCCCACCCCCCTCCAACTATGTAACCCCCACCTCCCATTCCAACATTTTTTTTAGGTAGTGGGTGGGTGGGCATGTTTATGTACGTACACCCATCCTCCACCCTAACCTTCCGAAGATAGAATAAACTGCAATTTGCCGAAAATTAAAACGATAAGTTATGTACAAGGACCAAAAGGCTCGTGGCGCCTACTTTCGACACACAGGGTGATATCGTTTAATTAGAATTTCTAATTAAAAATCATTACTTTTGACGTTTATCAAAGAACGTTTATAAAAGGTACAAAATGAGAAAATAATTGTAAGGTATAAATAATCGTGCAATAATATTCATTACAGTTTTCATATTAAATGTGTAAATGAAATAATATTGGTACAAGCAGCAAAATGCTAACTAGTGATATTTAGGGGTGTTGTATGATCACCTTTGACAGGGATAAGGAGGGTTTGAAAATCTCACAATGTGTGTGATGGAATTTATGGATGACTTCTTATGAAGATTTTGAATAACAAGAGCTTACCAAATCCGTATGTTTTATTAGTTTCTGTTTTTCTTGCTGCTTCCAATGCAGCATCAGAGCCAATAAGGTGGGCATATTTGTCTTTGTAATTAAAATTAGGAATAACTTTTGCAGGCTGTTTTTTAGATTCTACTAGTAATTCTTGTTTTTCTTTTTCTCTCTGAAAATATGTTTATAGAAAAGATGGTTTCAGTAATTGTGACTATGTTTATAAACACTTTTTCTAAAAGCTGTTGCCTTATTTGTTCATTCCAAGGTTCACCCCTTCTTCTTGCAGCTAATTCATCCTCACATGGTGGACACTCCTTCCTATAAACACGAATATATCTATCCACACCATCCACTCCAAAAGCATAAGTTAAAAAACCTAAGCCTTCTGCGACTTCATGGCTAAAATAAAAACATTTTTAAATAATAAACAAATAATACTACACTTTACATAACACTTCGATGAATCTGATCCATAGGAGTAAACTTTAGGTTGTTATTTGTAATATCTTTAAAATAACTTAAAATTTTTGCTTCAACTCTTTCTTTAAATTGTTTTAGTCGTTCTCTTTCTGCAATTTGCCTTTTTTCTATTTCTTCCTTTCTTTCTGAAAGCACAAAAATGGTTATATAAAATTCCTTACAAAAATTTGACTCACTTTTGATTATAATCTTTTCCTTTTCTGTAAGAGAAGGCGGCTTTTCCATCGAATTCATTATGGAGCCTAGCAAATCCATTTCTTCCTTTAATGAATATTACACAATTGTCTTTAGACTTGTTTCTCATACAATACAATATAGAGAAATACCACACAATATTTTTTTTTAATGGGATTAACTGAATAACTTTCTGCAAAATGTATATGATGTGTATGATTGTGGAAATATACACCGGCACATAATTTTGAGCAAAAAGTCAACAAAAATCATTCGCCGATAGTTAATTAAGTAAATTATGCGGAGCAAAATTAACAAGAATGAACTAATTTGATCTTATTTTTATCATAACATCAAATAACTGTGATAAAAATATTTTAAATGTCAAATGATCTCAAATGTCAAATAGCGTCATACCAAAGAAGTAATGGAAGCAACATATCAATGCAGCGCCATCTCTGGAATGGGTACTGAACTATTTGACAAGTGACAGTAGTTGACACCCAGTGAATTGACACCCTATCCCTGCCCTATCCGGAGCACTGATCTCTTGATAGAGCTCTCCAACGGCACTGCATGGGCCCTGCATGGTCTAAAAATGCTGAAAATCGAGCCGTGTAACGTTAGAATCCGTATATGTCAAAATTAACGATTTTTAATTACAAATTCTAATTAAAAACCACCTTTCGTTTCGAAAATAGCCCTATGCAGCTTTTTGGTCCTTAACTTGGACGTTTTAATTGTCGACAAATTCCAGATTATTCAATCTTCGGACGAGACCAAGATCGCGTCTTTTTTTTGATTTTCATTTGCTAATATCTTTTAAGCCGCTTAATAAATCGGTATGAAAATTTGCAAAACCCTATTTCGTTTTAATCTTAATCGATATCGTTTACGGTATTTTGCGAGTCTTTTGCATTTTTTCGACAATCGTTAATCGAAAAGTGCAATTTTCGCAATTTTTTCCATAGCTAACTGAGTGTTTGACAGACAAACATCCATACACTAGAGACTAGAACATTATTATATAGTATAGATTAATATAATTAATTATTAATATTATAATATTAATGTTATTAATAATGAAATTGAAGTTCCCAACACTCCCATAATCGTGGGTTTTATTTGAGCAACTGTTATGTAATAGTAAATTTTTACCACGCAAAGAATAGACTGGGGTGAACTTAGATGGCGCTGAGTGGCGACCAAAGAATTATGAGAGTCGGACATCTTTTTTTTTTTTCTTTAGTAATGTGGTATTTCGGGTATGATCAGAAATGTCGATAGAAATACTACTTGATATTTATTGTTCTAACTTGTAGATTTCAATTAGGATTTCAATAAACGTACAGGAAACGTACACTTGATTATTATTAATTGAAAGTATGGTTAAAGAAAGGCACTGTAAGTTCGTAAAAGTTTTAAAAGATGTTAAACATATATAAAGAACAAAAACGATTGTCGTAACCCGTTCTCCGGCTTCACGTTCGCAACCCGTTCATAAAATCGATGATCCTCTCCGAATCTTATTCTTCTTCTCCCGTACCGTACAAGTATGGCGCTGTCAAAGCTGTCAAACTACCATTGAGAGTGGACACCACAGTAAGAATAGTGGGCAACTGAACAACCGAGCATCTAAATTAGGTTAGGTTAGGTTAGGTTAGGCTTCGACAAACTTCGACTGATTTCGATCGAAACACCCCAAACCGTTCAGAAATGTTTTTACACTCCAGATACACTCTGTCGCGTGACTTTTTTCCCCTGTGTAAAAAAACACTACCCACACTCTGCCTTTCTGAACGCGGCCCTGTGCAAAACATATTGCATAGATTCGCTACCCACCATAAACGACCTGTATTTAAATTATGGATTTCTGTTAATTGCAATTATGGAAACGTTTGTATTTCGTTTACGAATGGTTGCACTGCAATAAGAATTGTTGATGAGTTTATTGTTTAATTGTAATCAAATGAAATAAAATAACAATAATAGAGTAAGGATCTGTTTTAGTACCTAAGCCCCGGATTAACATTTTTTTGTTTCGTTCTAATGACATTTAGAAGAATCAGAAACAATGTGTACCTATATACATATATTAATTTCGTAAAATTTAATCTATTATCGAATTAATAGATACATAGGTAGATATGTGAATGTTTCGTAGCTTTTAAAATATGACAATTGGCTTTCAATTTAAACTGCAGCACTTACGATTAATACAATTAAAATTTATTTGTTAAATTGTTAATTATGCCGTCTGGCTTATCCCAACACCTCCAGGACGCTAGCACCCCATCCAACGAATTTCAAAAAAAAAAAAAAATGGGTGTAATGGGTCATTAATAGGTCACAATTGGTCAGGTAGTCCCGTTAATTAGTCAGTGATAGGAAATTAATAAAAACAGCTCGATTTTTTTGTATGAATATTCGAGACTGCTGGCACCCCATGTAAACTAAAATTAAAAAATTTTAATAGCAATCGATTTAGTTTTAGATGCTTTTAATTGGTCACTTATATTTATTACATGGTCAGGCCTAGATAATTAAAAAAAAAACAATAAAATATATCTGTTTCTACAATACGCATGTGCAAACATTCTATGTTGGTCCTATGATCTATCAGCAGATAGGAAAGTCGATAATAATAATATTTTCGATAAAACTGTTTTTATTTTACAAGAGTATGTTTTAATTATCAAATGAGTAAAATCGCATCCTAAATTAATTTCAATAAATAGAGAGCTGTTGTAGGACTTAGTTATCAATCAACATGAAACTCGGAGTTGGTAAAAAAAATCCAACAAAGTCGTGAACAGTAGGATGTTAGGAGCGATCTCTCTCTCTTCCTTGCCACTGGTGGGTGGAATGTCAGGTAGAGTCGGATTCCTGAGGAAGGTGTCCTTAGACCTATCGACTAAAAAAACCCCTTTGCCTCAGGCCGTATTAGGTCCAATAGTTGGACGAACCTCTTCAGCCGTGTGAGAGTTGAAAATTAGGTGGCTGTATGGTATGTTGGTAAGAGTGTGTAAGTGGGTGTGTGTGTGTGCGCGTGTGTGTGTTGCGTCTAGTACCGAGATCGCATGGGTATTTATTAATGATAAAAACGAAATCGTTAATAAAGTTAATTTCGCGGGGAACAAACGAAAAATAAATAACGGGAAATTAATAGGCATGCATGAAAAGAAGTTTAGAAAACGATGATTGTACAATAAAAAATAGGGAAAAGGGGAAAAAACAAAATTAATACTCAGGAGGTACCTAACTAAAAAAAAAAAAATAGAATTATGTAGAAAAAAATAGAAGAAGGAATTTGAGGAGAAAAACTAGATAAGATAACGGCACCTTCTTATAAATTATCAAAAACACATTCTTATTATAAAAGAATACTGTAAGTTTAAGAATAAATTATCAATCAAGAATTCTCTAGAATTAGTTAATTAATATTAAAGATGTTAATTTGTTTCATTCGATGTAACTAACCTCTTCCCTTCGATACCCCCATTAGAAGTCAAAAATACAAAAATATAGTTATAAATTTGTTAGAAATTAATAAAATTAATCCTGTAACAGCAAATGAAATTTTAGAATTACTTTCAGTGTGCTTAGAACAAAATTATTTCCAATTTAATGAGGAAATATTTAAAAATGATAATGGCTTAATTATGGGTAATCCCTTACGTCCATTACTTGCTGAAATTTTCATGCGTAATTTGGAAAATACCATTCAAAATTTCTCGGTATTTAAATATTGTCTATATTGGCACCGGTACGTTGATGATGTGTTAGTGTGTTTCACGGGAACAAATAGACAATTAGATCAATTTTTAGGACTATGAAATAAAATTCATAATAGGTAACATTAAATTTACAATAGAATTGGAAAAGGACAACAGCATTAAATTTTTGGACCACACAATATCTAGAATCAATAATAAACATAATTCTGCTGTATATCATAAACCTACACATATGACACCATCATTAATAACTTTTCATTTCATCCAAAATAACATAAATTCGTAGCTTTTCATTTTATGATACACAGACTTATAAGAATTCCAATGAGTAAAACAAATTACACTAATGAACTGAATATTATTAAACAGATAGCTATTAGAAATAACTACAATTTAAACATTATTAAAGATTTAGTAAACAAAATTTCATTTAAACTAGCTCTAAGTACTATTTTTCCAATTATTAAAGGTAATACTCATAAATTTAAATTCATAACATATTTTGGACATCCTTCATTAAAAATTAAAAAAGGTCTTAAATAAAAATAACATAAATATTGCTTTTAAAACCAACAACACCCTCAGTAAACACATTAAAAACTAAAGATAAGTAAATAAAGACAATAAATCTGGTACCTATATTAAATTAACATGTTGATCTTGTGAAAAAAAAATTAAATAGGACAGACTGGAAGAGCATTTAAGAAATGTATTAAGGAACATGTAAATACATTTACCTAAATATTTAAAACAAGATTCTAACTATGCATCACATTTAATTTCTAGAAAACACAGTTTAAATTCAAATTTCGAAATTTTACACACAGAAAGTAAGTCTTAAATTAAATTTATTTAAATCAATAGAAATCAAATATAAAAATAAAAATGCACTGCTAAACGACCAATTGGATCTTAATTATTCCCCCCTTCTTAATTTTAACTTATAAATGTAAATTGTAACTACCTGCCTATATATATAAGAACTTGTAATTTTAATTAAAAATCAGTGTTTTTATTATATTTATATTTACAATGAATTTCTACCAAGTAAGAGTAGAATAAATTAATTTCAAACTGATTTGAGAAATTGTTATACTAAATGTAAATATTAAATAGCAGCAACTATAATACTAATTATACATATTGATTAGTTTTGCGATGGCATTATATATTATGCATTATGATGTTGCTGTGTATTATCCTGATGATGACCGAAGCTGACGGTCTAAACGATGCTTGATAATTCGTTACGAATTATTGGTGATTGGCAAGATTAGCTTTTATTGAGCTAACGGGGAGAGTACGATTTTCTCTGCGCCGCGATTTGACAACTTTTTAAGCTTAATTGAGCCAAAATAAATCTAAAAAGAAGAATAAAATTTTTCGATATTTCGCTTCGTTTTCGCTGTTGGGAATCTATGGCAAGCTAATTAATATCGGACAACAAAGAAAAGTTTCCACTATAGAAAGTCTACTCGCAATCCAAAGAAGCCAGACGTTCAGATTTACGAGTGCCTCCCTTTCTTCATGCTCTTTATTCACAACTAAATGAAAACTTATTTCAGACAGGCCTTTAAATTAATGAAAGTTATATATTTCGAAGAAATCATTTTTAGCTTGTTTAATGTAGTTAAGAAAAGCAAATATTTATAAAACTGTCTTAGAAGGGTTAATAAAAAAAGTACAAGAATGGTGAAGGTGCTGGGTAAGTTTTCCTGATTGTATAGCTCATATATTTTGAATACATATATGTAATATAAAAGTGAAAAATTTTGCTGTTCTTACAAAATACAGCTTTTTTAAAATATCGAATAAATTTTACAGAAAACAACAAGTCGTAGATGAGTACCGATTTTTTTAATTATTCATACATGAAATTTATCTCTAGATTCCCTTATATATTTAATTTAAGTACTTGTGTAATGTAATTTTTAAATGTGGTTTATTTAAATAAGTGTCGCAGAAACAAAAGAATAAAGATGAGATACCTATTTGATGGGAAAATTGTAACAAACATAGTCACAACTTTCCTAAAATTGGTAATAGTAGTGCGCCTTAATCATATACGCTGTATTATTGACGATTAAATGCAAAGTACTAGTATTATGAGAAATCTTTAGTACTAGGTTAGTATTATTTTTAATTGTTAATCTTATACGCTGACCAACGGATGTAAACTTGTAATAAACAGGGATACAATATATTAATACCTAATTATTTACGCAAATGATGTATATATTCAGGCATTCAAGCGAATGAGTATATGAGTGTGTTCGACCTCGACGTCGTCGTGACGTACGCCGTCGTCGTCGACGAGAATGGAGTCGTCAGTTAAGAAAGCGCATGCGTCCCGACGTTAGCGTCGGGACGTGGACTCATAGCCCGGGTCGTAAGTAGTTTCGCGTCGGCTGTCGTGTTGCTGATAGCAATGACGATATGATGTCCATTAGAAGTTCCCAAAGTGCAATCGGAGTGCAGTTTTGTGGATAATAATTTTTTGACCAGTGCAATGCCGGTTGAACGTACAATACGTCCTCGAGCCAAGGCCTACTTACTACCCCGTGTACTTGTCGAAGAAGACGTGAAACATTACCGCGACCGAACGAAAATCTCATCCACCGTCGCCGCTGTCGGGCCAGTATAAAAATAAGTCGCCTGCTACACTTTGCAAGTAGGTATGCAACAAGCTAATCAGCAGAATGTGGGCAGTGGCGGCGGCACTGGTGGAGACGCGAGCGGTGGCACTTCCGCGGGCAACCTTATTACCTCTCCAGCTGCGACGGGCGCCACTGGTACAGCTACTGCAGCCAAAAGTAACATAAATGGAGGTCGTTTTGACTTTGATGATGGCGGTACGTATTGCGGTGGCTGGGAAGATGGAAAAGCTCACGGGCACGGAGTTTGCACAGGCCCGAAAGGACAAGGCGCCTATTCTGGGTCTTGGCACTATGGCTTCGAAGTTTCTGGCGTTTATACTTGGCCCAGGTAATGTGATTCTTATTAGAATTATACAATTGCATATAAACTAATAACACTTCAGTACTGTTTATTTCACCTGAGGCGTCTAATGAGTAGTGATTGCGAATGCACTTAGTTGAACTTGTGTTGCACTGAATAAGAAATATGACTAGTAATCTCGTTAATGAATAAGAAAGACCCTGAAAATATTAACAAAACCGGTTTAGGAGTTTCAAAAGAATATACAATGCCCTTTTCCGCCTTCAAGGGTTGGGTTTTAAAAAATACTTTCATAGAAATGGCTTATTCTAGACCCAGAAGTTTTATATTCACAGTGTGCCTAATTAAGTTGGAATCATTTCGAAAACACTTATTTTTTATGCAAAAATTCTATTAAAGTTGTGCATGGTCAAAATCCTAAAGTGATACAACAAAAAAACGATTACAGAATTCGCAGCTACGGATGAAACGTTTGGTTTAGTTCCTATCGACCACGGACTGCAGGCCCGAGCTTTAGTTTTACTAATTTCAATTTTTTTTTACGACTCAGTGACGCTGCCGTTTCTACGCGTTTTTTAAATTTCAACGCGTTTTGTCGATCAATATCAAATAATACAAATGCATCCTAGATTGTGTGTAACTCTAGTGACATCTTTTTTTTAATAAGATAAGGCGAAACTAAAGAAAAACTGTTTTTTTAACGCAAATGGGTACGATTGCTTATCTAATTGTAGTTTTAAAACTAAATTCTTTTTTTTACGGCAATTTTCGATTTTATTGAAAATAAATGTACTTTTGCCTGAGAAAAGTTCATTTTTTTGACAAACTTCGTACAGGATCGTAAAGAATTGATTTGATTTTTCTATATTAGGTTTTAGATCGCTAATCGTAAGAACTTTTATAAAGAACAATTTTTTCCTTAATAATAATTATTAAAAGATATTTTATGCGATTTCAACTTGTAAATAGACTAGATTAGATATGTTTACAGTTAAGATACGAAACCGAGGGACGAGGGTGCAAAAAAATGTTTTTAAAAAAGTAAATGGAAACTAATTCGCACAAAACAAATTTATTTTGTTACACAAAAAAATTACAACGACACGTAACAATAGTAAATCGAACTCTGTGTAAGAAAATGCCTTTGTTTTTGTAACCTGCATGTATTCAATGGAGTGATCGAAAAGCTGTAGTTAGCTATTTGAGGTTGTTGCCGTTCCGGTGTCGATTTAGTTATGTACCAGAATAAAGTTTATCACATAACTCCTCCCCTTTTAGTTCGATGACGTCCTCGTCTTTTGGTGTTATGGTCTTCGAAGTTTTTTTGTTTTCTATGCTTTATATTTATTATAAAAATATTTCTTAAAACATAGGAATGATAAAATAGTTACAATAAGTATTATTAATAGAGTGAAAATTCCATATCATACATAACGTATGGGAGAGTGGGGTAAGTTGGCGATAGTAAGAGAAAAAATTGTAGATATAGCAAAAACATAAATTTTTTGGATAACAAAAAAAATAAAATAACTCTAATAATCCTTTAACAACAAGATAGTAACCACCCAAATAAAAATTAATATACATTTTACTTAAAAGAAAAAACAGTAAATGATACATATGCACTTTCGTCATATTCATCATCATACCACCATTTGGAACATGAAGAACATTGGATCTACTCTTGTTGTTCGTAACCTGGACATCGAATAGTTTCAGAATTCCGATTTTGACCACTATTTAATTTCTTAGTTTAAAGTATGTCGGCGAAGGTAGTGATTCCTTATTTTAAACCCACCATCTTACCCATTGAGGTTATGCAAAGTGTTTTATTTTATTGAAAAAGTGCCTATAAACTTACCTAAAATTTCTGAAAAATGCTTATAAAAACACCACAAAATTGTATTCACCACTTCAATAGTATCACACATTCTGCTTAAAACCAGAGATCTTCAAGCGAGGCTCCCAGTTTTATAACGTAACTTTATAACAAAGGCCGCTTCATTCTTAATTGAAAAATACGCCTTAAAGCCGGCTTTTCACTATAGGATATAATTTAAATTATATCCCGCGATGATCCTTTACACTGTGAAATATGTATTTTTGCTTAACTGTTTTGCAATCGTCTACAGAGGAACTGGCGATAGGATGGGAAATGATGTTCGAGGGGAAACGAAGGCGTAAGATATTAATATAAAACCTTGCAAATATCGCTCGATCTACCAAAAAAATATTTATAGTTTGTAATATAATATATATCACAGTTAAGTGTAAACGGTACCAATTAAAAGTACAGTGAGCGATATCATATTATATCTTATAGTGAAAAGCCGGCTTGAGCAGAAAGATATTAAGGGTGTCCGTTATCTTACCTGCATCGTCATCTTACCCCACTTTGCCTAAATGATTTAGATATCTTAATTTTCGTTTTTATATCATGTATAACAGGTAGTATTTGGATTTTTGTATTTAGATACTGACTTGTCTGAATAAATGATAATTTGATTTTATACTTCAAATTTTCCATTTTCATTTTTATAGTTAAAACGTTAATTACTAACGTGAATATAATATAATATGCAGGAAATATTAACTTCTTCGTCGATTACTTCTAAAGGGAATTGGTAGATATAATAATCTTATTTTATTAATGTACAGCAAGAGTAAATTCAAGTACAGCGGTTATGATAGTACAATTAGTTATTACATTACACTTAAATTAGAAATGAGCACTTATTGTCTTTGTTCACAACAGGCACTATTTTGGATAATTATATAAATAAATTAATATAGGAAGTGGAAGAGCAAATAAAATTGTTTCATTCGCAATTGTGATAAAACCTTTGCAATATTTAAAATCAAGTAACGAGTGATTTGTGGAAATAATTACTTATTTTTTGTAGAAACTTTGAAGGTGTTGTCAAATTCTTTAAATGGAATCAGTTCCAGATTAATCACATTATTTTCTTAAAATGATACACTTCATATAATTTTTTTAAGAAAGTAAAAAAATTATTGTTCATTTTGCAGTAAAATAACAAATAAGTCATAGATCTTGGTATGATTTTCGAGCTTATTAATTCCTTTGAGAATGTTTTCGTTATTTTGTTGGATTATTTTTAAATTACGCTTGCATTGGGAAGTAAATTGCTGTGCCGAAGATACAGTTTCATTTGTTTTAAAATTTCTTTTTGATTTTTATGCAAAATTTGTAAATTATTGTGAAATTATTTTAAGTCACTTGCATCAGGATTACCTGTAATATATTTAATGATCGTGCAGAGTTCGTCGACAAGTCCTTGTTCAACTCGTTTCAGTATTAATTTTGAAAAAGGATTTCAATGTCGTTAAAGATGCCATAAATATGATGAAACAAGGGGTTACTTGAATTAGGGTATTGATACGTAATTATCTTAGTATTTGACAATAGCGTATAATAAGTAGTTTTAATTTGTGTTAAGTTGTCCTTACTATAAAAGGTATGGTAATGGCTAATAATTCTGGCAGTGCCTATTGGTTCCTGGTAAAAAACTTGTTTTTCGTGATGGTTATGAATTTTTGAAGGGCTTGGATGCTGGTCATCAGGATTAGAAGGATTATCAATCTGTAAAGAAATATTTCGTCTTAACCTTTTTATGTTACGAATATTGTATTTCATTATTTTGTTAGTATCTGGCGAAATACCTATTGTGTTTTGATTTTGTTGTCTTCCAAAAAATTCGAAAAAAATCCAAAGTATTTGTGGCATTATTTGGAACATATTAGGTACCCTTTTGGTAGATAATCGAAGTTTGTACAAAATAGTTCGGGACAGCACCTCTCCATTTTGAACATCTGAAAAGGTACAGTCTTCCAAACGTGTTCTACCAGAAAAATGATCACTTTTTAAGCGCGCGTTTGGACTGCGTATTTTTTCACCAGTACAACATAGAGGGGTGCTGTCTGGATATTTTTGCAGAAAACTTGGTTCACTACGAAAAAGGCATGTACATTTTTTTGTATCAATTGAAATTCATAGTCGATACGTTGCTTAATTTCTCATCATCAACGGACGTTGGTTATCGACAAGATTAGCTTCTATTATTACAATGTTATATTTATACCAACAGAATTAAATTCATATTGGTAATTGAAAACATAACAGTACCAATACCTGTACAGGGTAGGCTAAATTCAATGTTTCTATAGGGGAACTGTAAGAGACACTAAAAAATAATGGCTCACCCTCGATCTTCTTTTTGACCGTTGGATTTCTAATAACGGATCTTTTTTGTGACCTCCCCGTTCGGCTGATTTGGCGGTTCTAGATAATTTTATTTGAAGAATGACACGCCTTTAATAACTAAAGAGGATTACATGCGCAGAGTAAGGAACGAGTTTCAACGTCTCAATCCAATTACAATAAGAAAACTGACTCAGGAAATTAACGGTCGTAATGTTGAACACATTTATGAAAATGATATTATGCAAATTCTCTAATATCTCATAAACTAAGTAGGATAAGTAAAAAGTAAAAAAATAGGTCATTTCATTAAAAAAAAATGAACTTATGCCATGTTGAAGTTTGCCATTTTCAAAAATTAAATTGAAACCTTGTTTCATGAAGACATCTCGGATGCCGAATTTAACTTCCGCACCATCTTCCAAATAAATAGATATGCAGTCACAAGCAAATGCCAGCGAGGTAGGGGTTTAGCAGTTCTAATACGTCATAAATACATTTGCATTAAAACCGATAACCTATGTATTAAACTATGTATTTTTTGTACATATTAAAGCTAAATTAGACTTAATAGTGTTAGCAGTATATTTTCCACCAAATTATCCATTAAATGCTTATTTGCAATTTACAAATGCGTAGGAAAATATATGTACATATTCGAGAGGTACCATAAATCGAATTTTTTTGAACTCTGAGATTCCAATCTTCCGCACACTGGTACAACCTTGAGCATATTAATAATTTATACAAGATGTTTAGAAAAATAAATAAATTTTGGCATCTACCATATTTAATTGGTCTATTAGATTTCTTTTATACCTCATTTTTACGTACATTTAACAAGATTCGGAACATTAAAGCGGGTAAGGCATACAAATTCAATAGTGTTAATTACATGATAACTGTAACTGACACTGTAACGCACCTGCAATTTAAGGTCAGCTTAAAAAAATTACAAGGAATGTTTGGAAAACAATATGCGATAAAAATTTTTGGCAACATTCCCTTTGGATTAGAGAAGCGTTGGGCGGAATTTTTGTTGTGCAGTATATTACACCAAGTGATGGCCATGATTTATAAAGCGACTGTTTGAAACGGAACCTTTGCATTATTGAGAAATAAATATTAGATGCTATAACATGAAGAAAGTCTACTTGCTGAATACAGGAAGAGCTCCTATATTGTAAAAACGAATTAAAAGTTGGTGCATTCATACAGCGTATCCGAAGTTTGCGCCTCACCATTGGGAACTTGCTTATTATTGCAGCTGGAAAAAAGTTTAGGTACAGAAAGATTTGGGAAATTTTAAAGTCACTCTAACGCAGCTTTAAAAATGCCTGTAGGTCTTTTCGTTTTAAATATATTATCGAAAATATATTTTTTTTGCAGCTTCCTTTCTCTATCTAGTGATTTATCACAACCCTATTTCGTTTAAGTTTTTTTCCAAAGGAAATGATATTTTTCAAATTCTCATTAGTTGGCATTTTTTTAAAATGCTTTACTTAAAACCTATTAAACACATGCGTCACATTAACTTAGCTTCTATGTCAAAATTGTAAGTATTCAGTGTCATTTCCGAATTTTATATTATTATTAATTATTTGCAGATTAGTGAAAATTGAGTTGACATTTATTTACCATTCGAAGCGCTCTAGTTCTTACTAAAAGTGCTGAAATTTTCATTACTTTAGCTTCATTCGCCGATTTTACACAGCAATTTTTATTTAAAAAAACGTGATTTTTTTAAAAATTCGGTACTACTAAAAAATGGCATAAGTTTCATTTGGTTATACTTTGTAATCATCACCCACATCCATAAATAAGCGAGATAGCGCGGCGATTTTACTGCATATAAAGCAGAGTATAACGGTGCGAAATGTACGGGATGCGAAGTGTCCCGACAGCCTCAATTACGTAGTATCTACTGCTTGAAAGTTAGAATGAATGGAAAATAATAAATGATTTAAGAATGGAGTTTGGAAAAGTTTACATTAATTCCGCTTAATTCATTATGAATTTCTAAGATATGTAAATTTTCAATTTCATTCAATTATGGGTACCTATGGGGTAACTAACATTTACTAAAACAATATAATAACTATATTTGATCAATAAGCATTTTCCGGTAATTATATACAATAGCTTAGTCCCATCAGTATTCTTGAAAAAAATTATTCTTGATCAGTATGACGAACTCTACAACATACGTTTTTTCCAAGAAAATCGGAAGGGACTTGGCTATTGTACAAAATTATCTTTTTTCTTATCTACCAAAAAAGATGCAAAGTAATTTTTTTGTGCCAATTGTCTAGGTTGTACATAATTAAAGAAAAGGAAAACATCTTTTGTTACAAAATGGGAAATAAACCTCTTGTGCAAAATACCTATGTAGTAGGTATATAAGATGGAAGGAAAATCATAAACAAAATTGTGGCCTTAAACAACAAAAACGAGCAATAAATAGAACATGCAAATGATTTGTTATTTACACTACGTATTACAAGGTATGTAATAATAATGATTAGTCATTTGAAATTTTGCCAGATCAGCTGTTGCTTTTATATTCCAAATTTTCTCCTCGTACATGTTTTAATTTACGTCTTTTAACGAACGCTTACTTGGAAATAGTTGTACTACAAGTATTAATTTACAGATTTAGGTAATTTGTAGTATCATATAACTGTAACCAAAAAATGTATTTATACAGCTCCTTGAATTCTAGTGGCCGGTATAAATAAAAAATTGTTGAATGAAAAGAATGAAATAATGAAAATACGCTTATAACGATTATTGACATTATATCTACTATTTTATTGCGAAGCGAAAGTTGCATAATAAAAAAAAATACAATTAACTTATACGATTGAACCTTGAATTGACGACTGTAAGTATAAATCAAAAACTTAAAAATGAATTACTCTCATGCTATATATCGTATTGTCCACCTCAAAAAACTGTTTTTCTTCTCATACTAATTCTGATGTTCACCGTTGTAAAATTATTTTAAACTTATCAAAACTGATTAAATAAATATTTTATTATTTTTACTGGGTTGATATTACGGTTTACTATCACTATCTTGTATACAGGGGTTTTCACGTAACCCGTTCGTTAAAAGTTTTTAAACTTATAGTACCGGTAGAGTTTTGAAAATAATCTAAAAACTGATGCTCTATTCAATTAAATTAACCGGAAGTTAACACCAACTTTGTTATTTTAAATGGAATGGTATATTCTTTTTACGCCGAATTTGAATAATATATAAAATTTTAAGGTAATTTTTATAATCAACTTGTACACCTTCGATGAGCGGTTTCTGAGATAATTTAATTTATAAAAAAAAAAACCCTACTGCAACCTAAATTATAAAAAATTATAACTTCCACAAAATATGACTAAAAGTGCTGAAATTTTTACTGATGGTGGCTGGTGGCATAATTTTAGAGCTTATGCCTTTACAAATTTGATATTAATAATTTATACAGGGCATTCAAAAAAAATTGTAAGGTTGAATAACTCCCAACATGAATAACTTCGTTTTTTAAATGGCACCTACCATATTTTATTTTTTCATTCAATTCCATTGTTTTCCTCTTTCGACCCATATTGATACATCCCATCGTTTTATTTGAAAATTTTTGAACAATTTTGGCGTAAAAAATATAATACACTATTCCATTTAAAATAACAAAGTGGGTGTCGACATGGCCCTGACTTGGTAACAAAATGCGGTGCATATTAGTAAAATATTTTATGTTCAAAATAAAAATACAATTGTTATAATAAATATACAACTAATGGTATTATAAATGATTTGGTAATTTACAATAACTTTTATCAATTTTATTTGCCCTTATACGTAGTGTTGAATTACTTTTATGAACAAGACTTTGGGATGAGTTAGGTATTATGGCCTTTCGTTTTTGCTCACATCGCTTGTTGTTACCTGAAGGGATAATTCCAAACACATAATTAACATTATTTATTTGCATTATTTGCATCACTAGCGGAATTTTGAGAATAGTTTCATTTCATAAGTACACTTTCAGTTTTAATTTTCATAAAAAAGTTCATTAAGTAACACAAACAATTATTCGCACTCTGTTTTGTTTATAGCACTTTTTCACACCTTATAGTAATAACTTTTCTATTCCCACTAGTTATGCTGTGAAAGTTTATTATTGTAGTCTCACTATACATCCAAAACTTTCGTAAAATAAAAGTCTCAGTATCTACTTCTTATTGCACACATTAATTAAACTAAAATAATTACAATAACTTATAATTTCGTTTAAACCTACTCCCAATAACGATATACAAGACTAAATAAATATAAAAGGGAGATGTATAAACGAAATTGAACGGAACTAAAAGCAAGTGTTTTGTTCTTCAAGGTGGTAAACCGTACAAGAAACCAAAATCAGATTGCACCAAATGCAAAATTTTAGAATCTTTCATCGTTTACAATCTAAAAAAGGAATCGAAATAATTAGTTTGTATCTATACCTACCTATTAAAAAAAATTGAAATACTTATGGATCATAAATTCACGAAATTCTTTATACTCATACGTCACGTAAATATACATCTTAGTAGATATTTAATTATAGCAGTAAAAGTTGGTTCTACACTATTTATAGTGGTATTGTTTATATAACTTTAAGTTCAAAGTATATCTTTATTAATAGTTGTATAAACTATACTATAATAATGAAATAGATTTATTTACACATTTTTTTTGTAATATAAAAGTAGATACTAATTATATTTATCTATACTTAGTTAACAAGACTGACTAGAAACAAGAGAAACAACTACTCCGAGGGCTAATACCCCTACCGGCATTGAATTACACTAATGAATCTGAAGGTACATACATGTTAGACGTAGATAAAATAATCTAAAAAGACAGGTAAATTCCTGTAACGTCTAAATATTTAAGGATTACAAATCCCACATTTGGAACGCGTTGTATACAATAGACACAACGAACCATAAGCCATATCCTACAACCGGTTTCGACCTATTGGGTCTCATTAGGTAGGCGCTGGCAAATATTAGATTACAAATTATAGTTTTTCAATTAAAAGGGTACTTTTAATTTGCAACATAAGAAACTAAAGTTACAGTTTTGTTTTGCCATATTTAAAACTAATTCGAAATACTTATAAATTTTTGATTATCTTGTATTAGAATAGTACATTTAATACATTTTTTATTTCGATATAGAATATAATTAGCAAAATTACAATATAGTGCTTTAAACTCCATTTGTGTATCGATAAACACACAACTAGAATTTACTGAAATTATACCCTAATTTTAAATTTTTGTAGGTACTTATCTATAAATATATGTGTATATTTAATCTAAAACCGGTTCGAATAGAAACTACATATACAGTCCATCTTCGTAAATAAAGGTAAACCGTAATAGGGCTCATGTAGGAATCATATATCCACGGCCCTACTCCGTGACATTAGAACAAAGCGTAGTAGGGTTCATGCACGAAGTTCACATACTGTTCATCTCCGTGAACTTAGGCACTCAGGGGAAACTGTAATAAGGCTCCCGTATGGGTTTCCACATGTGGTCCATCACCGTGAACTAAGGGGAAACTGTAGTAGGGGTCACGTAGGGGTTCCACATGTGGTTCATCGCCGTGAACTAAGGGAAAACTGTAGTAGGGTTCACGTATGGATACCAGATATGGTTCATCTATGCGAACTTAGGGCAAACCGTAATAGGGCGCAATACCGTCATGTTTTATCCGGGCCTGATTAAAATTGCCCTATGAGGGGAATCCATATAAGGCCATGATCAGGGCCGCATATACAGAACATTGTAATACGGCTGCCGAGATTTAGCCCTATCCGGCCCGGAGCCTTTTAGGGCATGCCATAACAAATTTCTACTCGGGTTGCTTCCAAAGGTAATTAGTCCGAAACAAGCTCTACGGTGTGTCAGAAATTCGACCCTCACCATTGGGATTTCGCCTACCTATTACTGAAAATTGAGAAAGATTCAGAGAATTTCAAGGTCACTTTAATAATATGTACTTTCAAATTGCTCGTAGGTCGTTTAGTTTTAGAGATATTTTAATGTATTTTTTGGTAAAAACTGCTACACATTAGAAAATTTAACCTATGTCAACTTTTTAAAATCCAGTATGTACCAATGGATACATTTTTCAAAATTGGAGAGCATTTTTTCTCTCTTTAGTGATGTATGTCAACTCTATTGTTTATCGTTTCGAGACGAAATGATATTTTTCAAATTTTCACTAGTTGGCCATGATGACCGTGATAGTGGCGCCAACAAGAAATAAGAAGAGAAAAGGGTTACATTTATTGATACGACGAATTCTCTAAACTAAAATAGTTTAAGTTTTCTACAAACTGCAAACGATATCACTGTTTGAAATAAACAATTGAACATTTCTTCTTTTTTTTTTCATATTTTACGCTGACAAAAAACTTTATATATAACTGTAGTTGATAGTTGATATTACAAGATGTATTCAAAGTGTTTAACAATGACCTCAATTTTTATTATAACCGCAGTTTCGACGATTTGTTATGATTGATATTTTGATGAAGCGATATATTAATTTCCAGATATCACGTTGTTTTGTATGTTAAACTGCAAAATTATGCTTAACAATGCAACAAATTTATTTGAAAACTCTTTATTAAACGGATACATTTACCTTTAGAAATACGTGAATTAAATACATTTTTATATTTAGATTTGTTTAAATATATCTGTTAACTGCTTGACCTTAATTGTGCGTGATCTATCCGAAGTACTTTGTAAAAAATAAAAATTAAAACTGATTACGTTCGTACTATTAGCCGAAAATACGCCTTTTCTGTTGTCTTGAAACAATTTTATTTACTAAATAAATTAATTTCTTGCACCTTTTTAATGACCATTATTTATTTAAAATTTTCTTCTTGTGATTATATTTCGCTTTTTATTTTCTTGGTGTAATTAGTCTAGATTAGATTCGTTTGTTTTAAGGGTCATTTAATGACCTGAAGGGTTTTTTATTAACATAAATGGTGAAGCAAAAGCGGTATGTTTTAATTTACTATTGTCTTATTTTTCAAAATTTTACTATATTTTTTTTACAATTTGAGTGGAAAGTATGCATGTAATTGTCTTGATTTAAAAATATTTTTTTTTAAATTAATGTACCTACTAACAATACCATTTGAACTTAAAGTAAGTTATTTATAGTTAAAGTTATTTTCAATTATCTTATATTAGACATTTAATACTGAATTTTGTCTTTTATTGACACCATAAAAAAACTTATAATTTTATTTTGTAAGATAAGATATGTTTGAAATATACCTTATATTTAAATGAAAAGGAATAATATGGTATCTCAAAAGAATAAATATAAATTAATTCGGTTAATAGATGTGACTGCAGAATGTTATCGATACACTTCGGAAATTTGAATTGAATTGAAACAAAAATGTATCAGGTATAAGGTACTAGGAATAATCTCTACACATTAAAAAAAAAATATGTGCCCTCACTCGCCGTTCATTTGCACAATATTATTGTCCTTATATAAAGCTTTATTTTTTTTTAAATTATTTTTAGCCCATTGCAGACTTGTACAAAATTTATACAAGATGATTCGTGTTATACTTGTAGATATAACCTTGTTAGCCTTCGTTAAAATTTAAAAGAACAGCACGATAATTAGAAAGTCATAACAAAAATGTGCCGTAAATTGCAAAGAAAAAATAATTAATAAAAAAGTATACATAACGTGCGATTAAACTTACCAAAACATATTTGTTTATCATAAAGTCTCGCATAAAGGTCAGTTTATAAAAGTGGGCACTGCAGTACCCTCGTGCATTCACTCAATTGCAGTCAAGTTATTTACAAACGCATGGTGACAGCTAAAGGATAGTAAATTAAAAGTAATTTTTTTTAAGAGACCAGCGATGAATATTGGCGCCATACGATGGTGTCAGATATTAGTGGTTGCGATTTGTGTTCAATCGGTTATTACAGCTCCAGCATGCCCTAAATGTCCTTTAAGTGTTCCGGAAACTGTTAGTCTATCGAAACGGCTCTTTCGAATTTTAGCCAGCTTCTTAAAATGTCAAGCACCGGATGTGGCCAATTATCTTTGGAACTACACTGGTAAATACAATCATTTTCAATAGTTTAATTAATGAATTCTGCAATTAGATTTTACTGCTATCGGGAGATTTTTGTTAAATTTAACCGACTTTAAAAAAAGATGGGGTTTAAAATTCGCTTGTATATATTTATTTTTTATGTCTGTTCGGGAATAACTTTCGTATTTAAGAACCAATTTAATCTCATTTTATTTTACCAATACTGGACCTATGATACACCAGGGAATTCCACAAAATTCAAATGAGGAATGAAATGATGGTAATAGACACTGTTAACTCAGAACAATGTAGGTTAGGTTAAGTTACGTTTAGTTGGGTGAGGTTATTGAGGCAGCCTTAGTAAGTTTTTCCATCACTGAAAATTGTAAAAAAATTGTCTTAAAAAAAAGAAAACCGATTTCAGAGAACACAAAGTTAAATAAAAGACAAAAATTATTTTTTATTATAATTTTGAAATCAATTTTAATATTCTACCGACTTCAAAATGATAAAAGTTATCAGAGGATACTTCTGTATTTAACTTGAGGTTACTGGAGACATTTCTTTAAGGTCAAATAAAAATAATTAAACGAATAAATTAACAATATAAACTTTTAAAGGTGTAATATTTTCGCATTGGTTACGGTTTTAGAGAAACATGAACGCTCTTAACATCGGAAGATACTAAAATGCAAATGGTTCTAGAGTTACAGAAAAACACTTCTTTGAAACGGCAATTGCATATCAATCAATGAATGTAATCCTAATGGTTATCTCGTTGCTTAAGAATAAAGGAACAGTTTGTGTTTAATATTTTTCAAGAGAATATTGTTACACTCTTTATATTTCTGTTTTTAAACTGACAAGTGCGAATATTCTAAATTCGCTTTACTAATGGGTAATCACAAGTTAATACTACCTTTTGTTATCCACTAAATGGGCAGTACCAAATTCGTTCTCGAGTATCGGTAACTAACAAACAAAAAAGATAAAATGGAATGCTGGAACAAAAAGTGAAAAAAAGCATTTTAAAACAGATGACGACTTACTCAATAAAATTTTGAGGTGCTATTTACCGTCTCTTAATTAAACTGTCGCAGGGTAATGATAAATAGGTCAAAAGTAGTTCAAAAGTAATAAGTAAAAAATATTGTGGGAGGTTCAACACAAATAAACCAGCAATTAATTAAGTTGGTAATAATTAAGTAAATTATAATAATGGGTTACCTATGTGTGTCAAAACAAACAAATAAGAGATTTAAATAGTTTTTAATAAAATTTTGTCACAAGTTTTGTTAAGATTTTGTGAATCTTTTTGATCATTTAAACTTGAGACGGGCTTTTATCTCAACAACCGTGCCATCTATAAAGAAAAAGTTTATATACCTACAAGTTGTTTAGTATTAAGGGGGAAAGATGATAGTGATATTTATTTTTCAATGTGACTCCTCTTTGATGGTTATTTCAAGGTCATTTACTTTTTTTGTTTTAATGAAAACGTATATTTTTTAATGCACAATAGAATTCTATAAAAAAAAAAACAATAAACTTTTAGAAGATAAAACATGAAATATTGTTCGCTAATAATGTTGATGAATAGTGGGTAATAAGGCAATTATTCATTAATCCAATTTTCTTAATAAACAGTGATCAATGATCAATTAATTTTCATTCAAGAGTCGAATTCTCATCTCAATCGTTTCTTCTAAGGAAAGATATTCCTTATTCAGCGGAAACTATAAAAATTGATAAATAAAAAACAGTAGTTAAATTAGACAATCCAAAATCAGGACCATTTTCAAATTGGCATCTACGTGCCTTTCCAAAAGGATTGAGTTATGTTATAAATTAAAGGTATATGTTATTTTGAAAAAAGGACTGTCAAATGGACGATAATATTAAATCATTCATTTTTATCTGTTTTGAGAGGAACAAGAAGCACCAAGGAAATGACAACGATGAATAAAATCAGAAATTTTAGGAAGTACAGCAAAAAATATAGCCTATAACGTTATTCGTCTTGCTTGCTATGCAAACAATTGAATAATCAAAAAGTAAAATTCAAAACTGTAAGGAAAACAAACTAAAATTAACTGCACATTTAAAGCAAACATATCATATTTTTTTAAAAATTGCAAACTAAAAGAATAACTGTGTAACTTGAAAACAAAACAATATATATTCTGAAGTTCTAGATGCAAACTCGACAGACTCATTCACGGAATCAAACGGATTAGACTTATACATGTGCAACTGTACCAACATTGGAAATCATAGCTGTACAAGTGCATCAACAACAGTAACACCAGGAACAACGGCACCACCACAGACGCCGGATGCACCCAGTACGACTGAACCACCTGATACACCATCACCGGGAACAACTACATCGCTTTGTACAACAGCACCAACTAGTACAACAGCCACACCGACCACAACATCAATACCCACAAATATTTCACCAAATGCAACAGCACCACCAGGGAAGCCGGGTACACCAACTACGACGGTTCCATCTGGTACAACGGTACAACCGAGCACAACAGTCTTGGAATGTACAACACCGCCAACAGGTACAATAGCACCACCTAGCACAACGTCATTGCAAACAACCGCTCCGCCGGGTGCAACAGAACCATCAGGTACAACGGCGCCAATGCCGGCTGCACCCAGCACGACAGTTCCACCTGGTACAACGCTACAACCGAGCACAACAGTCTCGGAATGTACAACAGCGCCAACAGGTAGAACAGTATCATTTAGCACAGCAGCACTGACAACAACGATCACTCCGCCGGGCACAACAGGACCATCAGATACAACAGCACCACCAGGGACGCCGGGTACACCAAGTACGGCGGTTCCACCTGGTACAACGGTACAACCGAGCACAACAGTCTCGGAAGGTACAACACCGCCATTGCTAACAACCGCTCCGCCGGGTGCAACAGAACCATCAGGTACAACGGCAGCACCAAGTACTCCGGCTGCACCCAGTACGGCGGTTCCACCTGGTACAACGCTACAACAGAGCACAACAGTTTCGGAATGTACAACATCGCCAACAGGTACAACAGTATCATCTAGCACAACAGCACTGACAACAACGACAACTCCGCCGGGCACAACAGGACCATCAGGTACAACAGCACCACCAGGGACGCCGGGTACACCAAGTACGGCGGTTCCACCTGGTACAACGGTACAACCGAGCACAACAGTCTCGGAAGGTACAACACCGCCATCAGGTACAACAGTATCATCTAGCACAACAGTACTGACAACAACGACCACTCCGCCGGGCACAACAGGACCATCAGGTACAACAGCACCACCAGGGACGCCGGGTACACCCAGTACGACGGTTCCACCTGGTACATCGCCACAACCGAGCACAACAGTCTCGGAATGTACAACAGCGCCAACAGGTACAACAGTATCATCTAGCACAACAGCACTGACAACAACGACAACTCCGCCGGGCACAACAGGACCATCAGATACAACAGCACCACCAGGGACGCCGGGTACACCAAGTACGGCGGTTCCACCTGGTACAACGGTACAACCGAGCACAACAGTCTCGGCAGGTACAACACCGCCATCAGGTACAATAGCACCACCTAGCACAACGCCATTGCTAACAACCGCTCCGCCGGGCACAACAGGACCATCAGATACAACAGCACCACCAGGGACGCCGGGTACACCAAGCACGGCGGTTCCACCTGGTACAACGGTACAACCCAGCACAACAGTCTCGGAATGTACAACAGCGCCAACAGGTACAACAGGATCATCTAGCACAACACCACTGACAACAACGACCACTCCGCCGGGCACAACAGGACCATCAGGTACAACAGCACCACCAGGGACGCCGGGTACACCCAGTACGACGGTTCCACCTGGTACAACGCCACAACCGAGCACAACAGTCTCGGAATGTACAACAGCGCCAACAGGTACAACAGTATCATCTAGCACAACAGCACTAACAACAACGACAACTCCGCCGGGTACAACAGGACCATCAGATACAACAGCACCACCAGGGACGCCGGGTACACCAAGTACGGCGGTTCCATCTGGTACAACGGTACAACCCAGCACAACAGTCTCGGAATGTACAACAGCGCCAACAGGTACAACAGTATCATCTAGCACAACAGCACTGACAACAACGACCACTCCTCCGGGAACAACAGGACCATCAGGTACAACAGCACCACCAGGGACGCCGGGTACACCCAGTACGACGGTTCCACCTGGTACAACGCCACAACCGAGCACAACAGTCTCGGAATGTACAACAGCGGCAACAGGTTCAACAGTATCATCTAGCACAACAGCACTGACAACAACGACAACTCCGCCGGGCACAACAGGACCATCAGGTACAACAGCACCACCAGGGACGCCGGGTACACCCAGTATGACGGTTCCACCTGGTACAACGCCACAACCGAGCACAACAGTCTCGGAAGGTACAATACCGCCATTGCTAACAACCGCTCCGCCGGGTGCAACAGAACCATCAGGTACAACGGCACCACCAGGGACGCCGGGTACACCCAGTACGACGGTTCCACCTGGTACAACGCCACAACCGAGCACAACAGTCTCGGAATGTACAACAGCGGCAACAGGTACAACAGTATCATCTAGCACAACAGCACTGACAACAACGACAACTCCGCCGGGCACAACAGGACCATCAGGTACAACAGCACCACCAGAGACGCCGGGTACACCCAGTACGACGGTTCCACCTGGTACAACACCACAACCGAGCACAACAGTCTCGGAAGGTACAATACCGCCATTGCTAACAACCGCTCCGCCGGGTGCAACAGAACCATCAGGTACAACGGCAGCACCAAGTACTCCGGCTGCACCCAGTACGGCGGTTCCACCTGGTACAACGCTACAACCGAGCACAACAGTCTCGGAATGCACAACAGCGCCAACAGGTACAACAGGATCATCTAGCACAACAGCACCGACAACAACGACCATTCCGCCGGGCACAACAGGACCATCAGATACACCAGCACCACCAGGGACGCCGGGTACACCAAGTACGGCGGTTCCACCTGGTACAACGGTACAACCGAGCACAACAGTCTCGGCAGGTACAACACCGCCATCAGGTACAATAGCACCACCTAGCACAACGACATTGCTAACAACCGCTCCGCCGGGTGCAACAGAACCATCAGGTACAACGGCAGCACCAAGTACTCCGGCTGCACCCAGTACGGCGGTTCCACCTGGTACAACGCTACAGCAGAGCACAACAGTTTCGGAATGTACAACATCGCCAACAGGTACAACAGTATCATCTAGCACAACAGCACTGACAACAACGACCACTCCGCCGGGCACAACAGGACCATCAGGTACAACAGCACCACCAGGGACGCCGGGTACACCCAGTACGACGGTTCCACCTGGTACAACGCCACAACCGAGCACAACAGTCTCGGAATGTACAACAGCGCCAACAGGTACAACAGTATCATCTAGCACAACAGTACTGACAACAACGACCACTCCGCCGGCCACAACAGGACCATCAGGTACAACAGCACCACCAGGGACGCCGGGTACACCCAGTACGACGGTTCCACCTGGTACAACGCCACAACCGAGCACAACAGTCTCGGAAGGTACAACACCGCCAACAGGTACAACAGTATCATCTAGCACAACAGCACTAACAACAACGACAACTCCGCCGGGTACAACAGGACCATCAGATACAACAGCACCACCAGGGACGCCGGGTACACCAAGTACGGCGGTTCCACCTGGTACAACGGTACAACCCAGCACAACAGTCTCGGAATGTACAACAGCGCCAACAGGTACAACAGTATCATCTAGCACAACAGCACTGACAACAACGACCACTCCTCCGGGCACAACAGGACCATCAGGTACAACAGCACCACCAGGGACGCCGGGTACACCCAGTACGACGGTTCCACCTGGTACAACGCCACAATCGAGCACAACAGTCTCGGAATGTACAACAGCGGCAACAGGTACAACAGTATCATCTAGCACAACAGCACTGACAACAACGACCACTCCGCCGGGCACAACAGGACCATCAGGTACAACAGCACCACCAGGGACGCCGGGTACACCCAGTACGACGATTCCACCTGGTACAACGCCACAACCGAGCACAACAGTCTCGGAATGTACAACAGCGCCAACAGGTACAACAGTATCATCTAGCACAACAGTACTGACAACAACGACCACTCCGCCGGGCACAACAGGACCATCAGGTACAACAGCACCACCAGGGACGCCGGGTACACCCAGTACGACGGTTCCACCTGGTACAACGCCACAACCGAGCACAACAGTCTCGGAATGTACAACAGCGGCAACAGGTACAACAGTATCATCTAGCACAACAGCACTGACAACAACGACAACTCCGCCGGGCACAACAGGACCATCAGATACAACAGCACCACCAGGGACGCCGGGTATACCAAGTACGGCGGTTCCACCTGGTACAACGGTACAACTCAGCACAACAGTCTCGGAAGGTACAACACCGCCAACAGGTACAACAGTATCATCTAGCACAACAGCACTAACAACAACGACAACTCCGCCGGGTACAACAGGACCATCAGATACAACAGCACCACCAGGGACGCCGGGTACACCAAGTACGGCGGTTCCACCTGGTACAACGGTACAACCCAGCACAACAGTCTCGGAATGTACAACAGCGCCAACAGGTACAACAGTATCATCTAGCACAACAGCACTGACAACAACGACCACTCCTCCGGGCACAACAGGACCATCAGGTACAACAGCACCACCAGGGACGCCGGGTACACCCAGTACGACGGTTCCACCTGGTACAACGCCACAATCGAGCACAACAGTCTCGGAATGTACAACAGCGGCAACAGGTACAACAGTATCATCTAGCACAACAGCACTGACAACAACGACAACTCCGCCGGGCACAACAGGACCATCAGGTACAACAGCACCACCAGGGACGCCGGGTACACCCAGTACGACGGTTCCACCTGGTACAACGCCACAACCGAGCACAACAGTCTCGGAAGGTACAATACCGCCATCAGGTACAACGGCACCACCTGATACGCCTGCTGCACCCAGTACGACGGTTTCGGTTGGTACAACGCTACCACCGAGCACAACAGTCTCGGAATGTACAACAGGGCCAGCAGGTACAGTAGCATCTAGCACAACACCATTGCCAACATCCGCTCCGCCGGGTGCAACAGTACCACCAGATACAGCGACACCAACAGGTACGCCGACTGCACCCGGGACCACTGTATCGCCTAGTGTAACGCCATCATCGGCTACTTCAACAAAACCGTCAAATGCAACGAAACCGGTAGGAACGGCAGCACCACCTGGTGCGACTGTGGCACCGAAAACAACAGCATCACCGAGTCCAACGGTACTGACGGGCACAACACCGTCATGTACAACACGCACAACGGCTTCACCTGGAACGGACGCTCCACCCAGTACGACACCACTGTTTACAACGGTGCGGCCAGTAGCAACTGAGGCTCCAGGTTCATTAGCATCGCCAAGTACGACACCACCAGTCACGGAGACACTCCCAGATTCAGCCACTAACGAAACGGTGTGTATATGTGCCAACACTTCAACACTAGTTCTGTATCCTTCCTCAGAAAAGAAAAACGCCATTCCCGTTAAACTGAACGATTTTCTTGAATGTCTGTTTAAGTATTTATTATAGTAATGGCAGATAGTAGAAGCAGGAAGGTATTTACTTAGATATTAATTAGACGAGTAATTTATTTGTTTATTTATTTATCATTTATTTATGTGTTGTGTATTCATTTTTAGAGCATAACTCCGCTTAGTAAGTAGAAGTGAATAATACATCCAATCAAAGTCAGGCAATTAGACTTCGAGTTTAATTTTCATAAAAATTAACACCGGACCTACCGTCAATAGTCTTTATCACACACAGATGTTAGAATCAAGGTTTCAAATGGCACTGCAACAAAGCCGAATGTTTTTATATTTGATGGAAAGAAATGCAGAAGGTGTATGTGGTTAATACTTGTTCCATGTTACAACTGTTTTGGGTGTAGTCATAAGTGGATTGTGTCCTTTCTTAATGTCACGTAATTTGTTGTCTATATAATTAACAATAAGTTGAGTTTTTGTTATACAATTTTCTTATTGGCAGCACTTTAACAAATGCTTGATACTACTTATAAGATTTGTTAAGCATTTATTAGTTTTTCTTTTATCGGTAGCGTTTTTACTACCGTTTTGAGTTTTATTTCTTGTTTTCTTTTGATTAGATATATAATATTAGAAGTTCGGGTACATTGTTTTTAATTTCATGGGTGTTAGTTTCCCTACGGGAAATCTTTTATATTCATTGGATGCCACTACAGATATGGAAGTTTAATGCTTAAGATTAAAAATAAAACCCATTTAAAGTTTATTAAGCTAATATAGTGTAGACTATTAAATAATAATCGCATTTGTCTTGTTTATTTTGTCTTGAATAAAGAAAAGAGATCATTTTTATACAGTGACGACACATTGATGTTGTATGTACAATCTCATTCGAATCTTTTGGTTATTGGCAAGATTAGATTTTACTGATCTTGCAATATTTACCAACAAGATTAAATTCATTTATTGAAAAAATAATAAATAATATGAATGACATTACAAGAAGCATCGGTGTCAAAAGCAAGAGTTATTAATTATCAATTTAAACGGGTAAATTTTTAATCATGTTAGACGTATTTGTATGAACAATAATTTGTTGTAGGGATAATTATCACTAACACATCTCTGCATTTATTATTTGAAGATGTAAGAAAATTTGACGCCAAATATATTTTAACGTATCGGCTAAATCAGGATATTATTGAAAACTTCTTTGCTGCTGTCAGAACACAGCTGGGCCTTCATATCCGGATTCACTGGAACTTAAGTATCGTTTGCGTTTATATAGTTTAGAAGAAACGATGGCCAGTTTTATTTGTCTTAACGATACGGCTACGTATTCTTGGGTTAACCATTTAAACGAAGACTGATTGACTAAACATTCAGAATTCATAGTACAAATGGAACAATTGGTACAAATTGTTAATATTGTAAATTCTGATGGTCTCTTAACAGTAGTAAAGTGTTTTTGAAATTTTTTTTAACAAAAAGCCGTAACGTAGAGTGCAGTGAACGTGCAAATAAATTATTCTTTAGATCTAGAATGTTTTAAGAATTCGAAATTTAAATAAGGAACTAATCAATGCTAATTAAACTGGAAAAAGAAGATTGATCAAAATTATTACATGACTCTTAATCATAAATGAATTTTTTATCTACCTTTGATTGTTGTTTATGCAAATACATTTTGTATAACACACACATTTTGTATTGTTCCTGTTATCAATATACAGGGTTTTTCAAGTTAGTGAACTATAGAAGTTTATTAGTAGAATAAATTCAATTCTGAAACTTGGGCTCATCTTGTGATTGTTTATGCCGATTCTTTTATAAATATTTTTAAGTTCGATTAACATGCGGGTAACTTATAGAAAATAGGTCGCTAGCGCAAAATCATTACTTCCATAAAATACGACCTAGGGTGTTGAAATTGTTAACAATGATAGCTGATTTTCAAAGCCTTGACAAAATTGAACTTTTATACAGCACGTTCAGAAAAAATAACGAAGTCAAATTTGTATATGCAAAATTCTTCCCCAGTAGGATGAATCAATAAAGCAAATAAAAGTAACATTGGGCTGAAGGTTTTTTTATTAATGTATAATCTGCACCGAATTTCGCCTTTGGTATAAGGTTTTATCAAGGCTAAGAAATATTCTTAATTTAACAGATATAAACAAAATGTAGAAAACTTATTGGATTATATTGTCACCACATGTTTGTCGTTAAACAGAAAACGTACTCGTAATTACTTATCCAGCAGGTTTTGATAGTGTAGTTAAAAATCGAATAATTTAATTTTTTGTTTATAACTCAAAAACGAAATACTATAGCAAACTTTTGATTACATTATAGAAAGAGAAGGAGACAGTGGTAAATGAATAAATGAGAAAATGTCTTACCCCAAGTTACCACTACTAAATTTTTATCACTAGCGGACACGTGTTTCGCCCACTTCAAGCGTGGGCATTATCAACGCGAGACTGGTTCTAAAATTGAAATTTCACCTATTTATAGACACGGGGTTGAAGACCGAAGATAGAAGGATGGAAATAAAGGGTTGGGAGGGGACCTTGGATACGTTCAATGTCATTTGTAAAAATGTTTGAAAAGCCTTTATTTGGCCAAGATAGAACAATCTTACAAATGTATGCTTTGACAAACAAGTTAGGGAATAGATTTGGATTAGTGTGTTCAATAATCGTAATTTACAATTTTTAAAGGCCTTTATGGGCCCGTCCTATGTAAAAAACGCATGCTTCACAACAAACTACCTAATCTGGGAATCAAGGAGAAACAGCAAACGAAAGAGTTCAATATCCGTAGATAAGGAGGCCTAATGGGCCAATTTTAACCTACGCATGCTTCAACAAACGAAAACTGTAGGGAGAAGGAAGGTAAAAAAGCTTAACCTACTATAATCAATTAAGCCTATTGCAATAATTGAAACAAGACGGAATTAGGAATTGGGCCATGATCTGAATTCATAAGTTTATTTTTATTCTTTTGAATGTATAAACTTTCCCAAGCGTCAAGTTCCGATTTGCAAGAAACTTCTTTGATTAGCTTTAAACATTTAGGACCTATAGGGTGGTTAGTGTTGAAAATATGATGGGCAACGCTAGATTTATCAAACCTATTTAATCGGAAGTGAGCGATATGTTCTTTATATCTAGTGGAAATTGACCGTTTTGTTTGTCCAATATATTTAAGTTTACAACCTTCACAGTTAATTTCATAAATGCCGGACTTGTCAGTATTTTCTAATCTATCTTTTGTGTTCCCTAAAAGGCTTTTGAGGCTGTTGTTTGGTTTAAAAATTCGGGTGAAATTAAATTCTTTGAAAATTTTGTCAACTCCAGAAGCTATAGGATGAAAAGGTAGTGTAAAAAATTTGGTTTTAATGTGTGTTGAACTGGATAAGGTTGAAACATTTTTAATATAGGCCCTAAATTGTAGTTTTCTTAATATTGTATTGACAATATCAGAAGGGAAACCGTTGAACTTGGCTATATTTTTAATTGTAGATAATTCTATGTTAAATCTGTCTTTATTTAAAGGGAAGTTAATCAGTCTGTTAATAAGAAAATTTAAAGCAGATAATTTATGTTGTAAACAATGATTCGAATCAGATGTAATAAACCGGTTTGTGTTAGTTTCCTTTCTAAAAATGTCAAATTCTAAATTATGTTCGTGAAGCATGTAAATTAAAAATCGAAAACAACCTTTCAAAAAAGCAACCTTTTTCAAAAAGTCCAAAATTTTTTAATACAATTGAAAGCCTCAAAAACAAAAATTGCTTTTATGTAAAAGCAGATAAAGGCAATTCCATGGTGATCTTAGATAAACAAGAATATTATAACAGAACACAACTTGTTATTGAAACCGGTCCGTATATTCATATTAAGAAAAACCCATTACCAAAATTCATACGTGACACAAACAATATTATCAAATCTTGTCCTAATGTCATTCCAAAGGACATTAAATATAAAATATTAGTTAGCAATCCAGTATTACCTCGGTTATATTGTTTACCTAAGATCCACAAACCCGGTAAATCGATGAGACCAATAGTTTCAGGTATTAACTCACCAATTTACTCACTATCAAAATATCTAACAAAGGAATTTCAATCCTTACCTGTCCCTTTAGATTCATTTTCTGTGGAAAATTCATTAGAATTCATTAATAAAATTAAAGACATAACACTAGAATTGGGTGAGGTATTGATTTCCTTCGATGTATGTTCTTTATTTCCGAGTGTCCCTATCCCAGAATCTCTAAAATATTTGGAAACACATCTAATTAATAATAACATTGACAAAAATACAATAGAAGAGTATTTGAGACTAACTTCTTTTTGCATGTCCAACACCTTTTTCCAATTAAATCAGAATTTTTATAAACAAATTGAAGGTACAGCAATGGGTAATAGTCTGTCCTCATTTATAGCCAATTTATTCATGAGCAAATTTGAAATTGATTTCAAAGAACATTCCAAATATTTCCCTAGAGTCTGGTTACGTTACGTTGACGATATTTTTGCAATTTTTGATACAAATAAACACAACATTGACGATTTTTTAAACGAACTAAATTCTAAATTCAAAAGAATTAAATTTACGAAGGAAATAGAAAATAAAGAACAATTAGCATTTTTAGATGTTTTAGTAATTAGAAATAACAATAAGATAGAATTTGACATTTTTAGAAAGGAAACTAACACAAACCGGTTTATTACATCTGATTCGAATCATTGTTTACAACATAAATTATCTGCTTTAAATTTTCTTATTAACAGACTGATTAACTTCCCTTTAAATAAAGACAGATTTAACATAGAATTATCTACAATTAAAAATATAGCCAAGTTCAACGGTTTCCCTTCTGATATTGTCAATACAATATTAAGAAAACTACAATTTAGGGCCTATATTAAAAATGTTTCAACCTTATCCAGTTCAACACACATTAAAACCAAATTTTTTACACTACCTTTTCATCCTATAGCTTCTGGAGTTGACAAAATTTTCAAAGAATTTAATTTCACCCGAATTTTTAAACCAAACAACAGCCTCAAAAGCCTTTTAGGGAACACAAAAGATAGATTAGAAAATACTGACAAGTCCGGCATTTATGAAATTAACTGTGAAGGTTGTAAACTTAAATATATTGGACAAACAAAACGGTCAATTTCCACTAGATATAAAGAACATATCGCTCACTTCCGATTAAATAGGTTTGATAAATCTAGCGTTGCCCATCATATTTTCAACACTAACCACCCTATAGGTCCTAAATGTTTAAAGCTAATCAAAGAAGTTTCTTGCAAATCGGAACTTGACGCTTGGGAAAGTTTATACATTCAAAAGAATAAAAATAAACTTATGAATTCAGATCATGGCCCAATTCCTAATTCCGTCTTGTTTCAATTATTGCAATAGGCTTAATTGATTATAGTAGGTTAAGCTTTTTTACCTTCCTTCTCCCTACAGTTTTCGTTTGTTGAAGCATACGTAGGTTAAAATTGGCCCATTAGGCCTTCTTATCTACGGATATTGAACTCTTTCGTTTGCTGTTTCTCCTTGATTCCCAGATTAGGTAGTTTGTTGTGAAGCATGCGTTTTTTACATAGGACGGGCCCATAAAGGCCTTTAAAAATTGTAAATTACGGTTATTGAACACACTGATCCAAATCTATTCCCTAACTTGTTTGTCGAAGCATACATTTGTAAGATTGTTCTATCTTGGCCAAATAAAGGCTTTTCAAACGTTTTTACAAATGAAATTGAACGTATCCAAGGTCCCCTGCCAACCCTTTATTTCCATCCTTCTATCTTCGGTCTTCAACCCCGTGTCTATAAATAGGTGAAATTCCATTTTTAGAACCAGTCTCGCGTTGATAATGCCCACGCTTGAAGTGGGCGAAACACGTGTCCGCTAGCGATAAAAATTTAGTAGTGGTATCTTGGGGTTAGACATTTTCTCATTTGATTACATTGATAAATTAATCTCAAAAAGACAAATGTTGGATGTGTTATTTACCTTTTTATATCTCTTATAATAATCAAGCAATTTTGTACTCTCAGTAGTGGAATATTTTCTTCAAATAGTTGCCATCATTGTCCTTTTTTCTTTTTCATTTTTACTTTAACAAAATTAAGTACCCTATAATACCGTCTCTCGGCTGCCGACTATAAAACCGCCTGGTGTGATTTACAAGTCGACTCGGCTGCCAAATTACGTGTGCCATGGGCCATGGCACTTAAAATTACACGTGAGAACACACAATACAGTCAATAGGTTAGAAATAATCTGAGTAAAGATAAAAATGAAATGTAAAAAAAGGCATTTTTATATATTATAAAAACAATTTTAAAAAAGAGAAGTGAAATATTAAGTGTATGTTTGTATATTTGTTGGTATGTCTGTATGAACTTTAATTACTTGTATTTGTGGGTTTGGGTAATTTTGTAAATATCTTTGTGTAGGTATTGTTAGGATTGTCAATTTCATTGTGTGCTGTATTCTAATTGTTGTCTAAATATTCTTTTCTTACAATTCTATTTCTATACTTGCTCTTTACCTGCTCTGTATCTATTCTTCGCTTAACGACAATTTAATTGCCTACGTACTTTCCTATCATCTCTTTTAACAATTCAACTCTCAGTACTAACTGCATGACGTATATAATCTTTAATTTTCCTAATTACAATTTAATGATGGCTTCTTCGGTTATTTCGGTTCAAACTTAAATTTTCAGTATTTCTTCTAAACGGCATTTCCAGAATTCACTACTACCTTATTGGTTCCCTACTTTAATCAACTTAATTCTAACTCCTCCTTATCACCCTTCTTACAACCTCTTTTCAAAAACTCAGTTCTGATCAAGTTTTCGTTTCAACAATTTAAATTTTTCTAAATTTCTACTTAATTCATTTTTCATTTTTAGTCTTCATTTCTTGAGGTGTTTATTAAACTGTTTATCGTTTTTGCGTTATATATTTATTTAGTTAGGTTAAAATATATGACGCTTCAATTAATAATAATCTTTTTAGTGTTCTTAGTAATATATTTCCTTAAATTATTTTTGTGTTCCGAAATTCGAGTTTTTAATGGTCTTTTTGTTTGCCCAATTTAACATTGAGTTATTACAAATGTGATTTACAAAATTCGGTAATTATGTACAACAGCTTAGTCCCTTCCGATTGTCTTAAAAAAAAAAGTATGTTGTAGAGAAAAGAAAATCGGAAGGGTCCTAAGCTATTATATATAATTACCCAAAATTCGTTGGAATAACTATGAAATGTTACATTGTTTAATTTTATCTTTTTTTTTCTATCTTTATTGAGATTATTTTTAAACTATTGTTAGGAGAAAAGAATCTTTAAATTGAATATTATTTAATGATGAATGAACGTTTAAAATAGGTACATCGAAACTCAGAAATATATCAAAAAGACAACTATTCGCTACAAAAAGCTAGAGGGTAAGTAAGTTTTTCTTATAACACTTAAGTCACATCTGTAAAGGAATGTCTTTAAAATCACACCCTCCCTCGACTGTTCCCAGCCGTGTTGACAAACATTAATCGGGAACGGTCTTCTACGTAACACTTGAAACGTTCACTGCTACATATTATACTGGTCGAACTGCTACATACAGGGTGATCGATAACATTCGGCCATCCTGTCAATATTCTGTCCTCAGAACTCTGCAAGTCAGAAATAACAAACACAATTACATAAAGAAATAACTTATCTTTACTGTACTGAATCTCTTCTGTTAATAAACATACTTATGTATAGAGAAATACTATATTCTCGTCTTTTAATAACATAGCAACTCAAGCTATAAGTTCATCAGTTTTGCTAATCTTCATTAGCAATGCTAATAGTTTATTTACACCAATACTGAACTCAAAACTTAAAATTGAAACATTTGTACTGGCTTGCTAGTCGTATACTAGCCTTATTAAAGCTTTGTACAACTAAAGTTTCAATAGCATTTGTACTGGCTTGCTAGTCACATACTAGCCTTATTAAAGCTTTGTACAATTCACTTGGTACTGGCTTGCTAGTTGTGTACTAGCCTTATTAAAGCTTTGTACAACTAAATTTCCAATAGCATTTGTACTGGCTTGCTAGTCACATACTGGCCTTATTAAAGCTTTGTACAATTCACTTGGTACTGGCTTGCTAGTTGTGTACTAGCCTTATTAAAGCTTTGTACAACTAAATTTCCGATAGCATTTGTACTGGCTTGCTAGTCACATACTGGCCTTATTAAAGCTTTGTACAATTCACTTTGTACTGGCTTGCTAGTTGTGTACTAGCCTTATTAAAGCTTTGTACAACTAAATTTCCAATAGCATTTGTACTGGCTTGCTAGTCACATACTAGCCTTATTAAAGCTTTTTACAATTCACTTTGTACTGGCTTGCTAGTTGTGTACTAGCCTTATTAAAGCTTTGTACAACTCTCTACAAATAGATATACTTTTGTTAAAACCATCTCTCTTTTCAACCCAGTACAGTAACCCTTAAAACTTTTGATTTATACAATCTTACCCTTAAGTACTACCCATGGTTTTGTTTTGTCTACTGCCACTACAGTCTTCAATTTCTTATGACCTTCTCTTAAATCCTCCACCTCATATCGGTCATTCTTTAATACCTTTATCACTCGAAAAGGCCCTTTAAATTTAGGCATGAGTTTCTTACTCGTGCCCGTTGCAACTTGTGCACTTGCTACCATAACAAGTTCACCTTCTCTATACTGTTGCGCTTTAGCACGTACTCGATCAAATCTAGCCTTTTGCCTCATTTGATCCTCATCTAGACGCGCCTTAACTGTTTTTCTTAATTCGACTAAATTCATTCGACTAAAATTGTTTTGAATTTTATTCACAATTGATGCGTCGGAAACATTTCGAGGTTTGTAACCTGCCAACAATTCAATCGGTGACACACCTGTGACTTTGTTCACAGTGCAATTTATTGCACTCTGAACTTGTTTTACAAAACTATCCCAGTTATCGTCGGGATTACCTGCTGCAGTGGTTGCTAATGCTTGCAGTATGGTGCGATTGTACCTTTCGCACTGACCATTAGCCCTAGGGGTAGCTACTGCATTTAAAATATGTTTAATCCCATAACTGTCAACAAACAGTTTAAACGTATGGGATGTAAATGCTGCTCCTCTATCACTTATAATTCGTATCGGAGCCCCAAACATATACATAAAGTCAAGGACCACCTTTGTGACGTAACGCACACTTGTGTCCTTAACAGCTTCTATGATAACAAATTTTGTAAAGGCGTCTACCATCACTAGTAGAAACTTTTTGCCTCGTTTACTAGGCACGAACGGGCCAACATGATCTATGTGAAGTGTATGAAATGGTATAGCTATCTTCTCTATCGGATGTAACATTCCACTCTTTTTGCCAGTCTGTTGTTTATAATACTGACACTTTAAACATGAATTTATATACTTTTTCACAAACTTTCGCATACCAGTAAACCAGTAATTCTCTTGCATTTTGTTTAAGGTTTTTTTCTAGACCAAAATGTCCCATATCGTCATGGCAAAGACGACAAATCTGCCAGCGAACACTTTTAGGGACCAACCAAGCCTTTTGGCCATCAGCTAGTTTTCTAAACACTACCCCCTTTTCTAACTTATAGTTTTCAAAATATTGTTTATTTTCGTTACATAGTTCGTTTTCTTCGAGTATTTTTTTAATGACTTTCACCTGATCATCTTCTAGTTGTACTGCTAACAACCAATCTAGTTCGGTAATGTCTATTTGCATTAAATTCAATTCATCTGTTATGGGAATTCTACTCAGTGCATCTACATGACGCATCTGGGTACCTGGACGATATTCGATGGAAAAAGTAAAATCTTGTTTTATTTGAATTTGATGTAAACAATAGGTACACTGTTCCAGGGACGAACAACCTTTTTCTATAACGGGTCAGTCATAAATTTAGAAATATAGTAAGGGCCGCATGTAAAAAACTTACCACAACACAAACACCGAATGAACAACAAATTTTCTCTTTATTCACAAAATAAATGTCTACTACAAAAGCATGCAAAAATAAAACCAGTAACAAATTTGGCATTGCCTTTTTGGAGTTAATTGATCTATATCTGCAGATTTGGATGACACTTCAACTCGCACGCAGCTTTCTAGCCGTGCATCATTCAATCTCGATCGGCAATTGTTTTTAATTACTTTCATTGCGGAAAATAATTGTTCGCAAACATAAGTACTTGCAAAAAGTGTTATTATTTGCTTTGCATAGCATGCCTAAAGTACAATGATGATGCAGGACTTTCTAAAAGCTAAAATTTAAAAAGTTACAAGAGCCGCAAGAAAACATGTGTGGCGGGCCGCAGGATGCTTATCCCTGCCCTATTCCATTTAAAATAACAAAGTAGATATAACCGGAAGTAAATAAAACTTGAAAATATTTTGAAAGGAGCGGTATAAACAATCACAAGATGAGCCGAAGTTTCAGAATTGAATTCATTCTATTAATTCATTTGTTTCTAATAGCTCATCAACTTGAAAAACCCTATATAATTTAATTGATATTTATTTTAATTAAAGTTACTAATGCTAAAACAGCGTCCATATAAGTATCTATGTATAATTTATTGTCATACTTGCATAGTTCAAAATTCGCTTTATTAATATTAATAACAATTTCCTTTATTTTACTTTATTTTTTCTGATTCTTGAGGTATCAAGATTAATTTATGCGTAGTTTTTTTTAATACCTTATTAATTTAACTTTTGGTCTCCAATGTGTCCTGTTACCGGAGGCGACAAAAAAAATAAACTAGTAGCAACGATAAATTACACAAACACGATTAAAACAAAACAGGAGTTGAAATGATAAAAAGAAGTTGAAAATGAAAAGAGAAAAATTTTGATGAAGATAGATTTTTTAGAGTCGAAGGCTAGATAAGAACTGATAGTAGTTTGAAAATTAAATTAAAAGAAAATTATAATGGAGGAGTTAGAAAATAGATTAGGTGTAGCTAACAACATGCAAATCAAAGTAGGAACCAATCGGATAGAACAGAATTTAGGAAATATCAAAGCTATGAAATACTAAGAATGGTGAAGTTACCCCAAAGTACCTAAGAAACCCGCGACAAAATTGCAATTAGGAAGAAACGAGAATATCATAGACATCACGCTGTTAGTAGGAGTGTAAGTTAATAATAAAACTGTTAACGGCGCAAGAATAAGCCTGCCTTATCGGCAGTAGACGGCTGCTCTGCCTACGCCATCAGATTGATTTACACATTCCAAAACACTTAATTTTCTTTATTTCAATAAAGTCTTACTAAAAGCAGTTACCAAAGTCGCTCGAACGAAGACGGACCGAAAAGCTCATTCTTAATCCCTAACGCATATAGTGTAGCCATTGGTATTTTGTAAGCAAGTGGGTAACTCCTATCCCTACAATTCAAATTTTGTAAATCTTTTAAAAATATATTTTTTTAAAATATTTGGAAAGTTTCGGTCTTTAACTAGTAGAAATGTTAAATGTGATTAGGCGAAGTTACAGTAATAAAGATATTTACACAGAGAAATGGCATTTAAAAGAATTTGAATTTTAACATGGTGACAAAAGAAGCATATTTGAAAAACCAAGATTTGAAGAAATATTTATAAAGATAGTAATAAAAGAACAATAGTAATAGATATAAAGTATTGAGGCTATTGTCAAAAAAGAGAATAGGAGCAGAACAGGCAAATTAGAAATAGTACTATAGAAAGAATATTTACAAACAGATACAAAAACAAATACACATTGGTTATTGCCAAGATTAGTTTTTATTGATCTTAAAATACACGTTGGATTACACAAAAAAATAATAAAAATCTTATATACAGAAGTTGTATGTAATCGCCACACACTAATTAGAACAAATGCATATTTAAATTCCCGTCCTGAACTGTTGGTCACATGACGTTATTGCGGAAATTTAAAAAATGAAACACGTTAGTATCATACATTCTCTATTGTTATATCATGGGCGCACTATATAGTCCGGGAGGCAGAGACACTTAGGTGAACAACGCACGAGCCGCCAACCGCCGCGGTTGGCGGTTGAGCGGACGTTAATTTACAGAGAAATATATGATAGACCACGCACTGGCAACCGCGTAACCGCGCGGTTGAGCGGGCGCTAGCATTGGACGCGGTGCACGCGGAAACCGCGCGGTTGCGCGGTTGCTGACATTACAGACTTTGACGAGAGACAACGCACGACACCGCAAGTTCGCGCGGTTTAGAATAATTTCGATAGTGTTTGTAACCGCCAACAGAAGCGGTTTCCGCGAGAGAGAAAGGGGACAGGTAATAGTCGACTGCAAATTGAGGACGATTGGGATCGCGAGACAGCGCTCAGTATCGCAACATAAAATGTTAAAGAGAGTTTGTTTTGTTACCATTATTCGTACAATTAACATTCCATACAGAGTATCAATTGTTTATTTGACAAAGTAAACAATTATTAAGAACTGTTGTTTTGCGTCTTACATTACTAAGAAAATATTATTTATTTTATGTCAAAGAGAATACATGTTCAATGAAATTAAATGCAAAAAATTTTTTTATTAACGTTAATTAACGTAATGTGGCGGAACTAATAAACATTAAGACGAATTTTATTAATTAATTAATTTTACTTTTTTAGATTTTTATAACTAAAAGTGACGCCGCCTATGGTAATATTGTGGTAAACGCATGCATCTTACAACTTTGAAAGTATTTATTGTGTTATAATCCTTCTCTTCTTTAACTAAATATGTGTCAATTAAATACGTTTATTAAGTTTTCATTGATTGCTTACAAGGTTGGCAGTAAACTGCTGTTTAAAAGCTACTATCATACCTTTATAATCGTCTGTTCACACGCCTCGCATATTTTTCTCCGTATGTAATCTATTATAAACAATAAACAACAATTCTTAAAACTATATCAGAAGTAAAACAAGTCTAACAATAATGATTCTTAAAACTATATCAATTGTTTCTTACACTCTCAGTAAACCATTCCAACAAAAAAAATATAATGCATTAATGATTATTGTACGTAAATCATAACATATTTTAAGTAGTATGTAAACAATAAACAAATCAAACGCGATTTTCTGTGCTTAACCTTACTACGTAAAATTCTTTTTACTTGTGAAATGTGATTTCTGGTTCATTTCTTTCACTACGGCTTTTACAGCCGTAAGAAGAACAAATCAGCATTGTTTTAAACAAAAATCCACTAAAACCTAACTACACCATTTACTTGAAAAACAAGACTGACTAGAAACAACAGACGTAAGACGTACATGTATGTACCTTCAGATTCAATAGTGTAATTCAATGCCGGTAGGGGTATTAGCCCTCGGAGTAGTTGTTTCTGTTGTTTCTAGTCAGTCTTGTTTTTCAAGTGAACTTCGCAGTTTGTGTTTTGCCTGCTTCTGCCTGAAGAGACCCAATAGGTCGAAACCGGTCGCAGAATTGGCTTGTGGTTCGTTGTACCTATTGTATAGGACGCGTTCCAAGTGTGGGATTAGTAATCCTTAATTATTTAGACGAAACAGGAATTTACCTGTCTTTTTAGATTATTTTACACTATTTAATTATATTGACACTTTTACACAACGCACTGTTTGGGATCAGTAAATGGAGGCGGTACCAAAATAATGCGTCAATTTTCGACGTACAGTCGGCATACGAATTACGTGTCCCCTCTCTTTCCTAGTCTAAGCAGAGACACAATTTTGGTACTTTAAGTAACAAAGCTGCTTTCATAATGCGAGGGTCAGCTGGCGCACCCAAGGTGGGGAAAGTAGCCTCATAACCGCCCACGCGTTTAAAATCCGCCAAGATAAAGTTATAGTATCAAGGCTTAAATTTTGTAGATTGTTTGATTATATTTTAAAGTAATAAAAAATCATAGTCAGCTGTTGAAATGGTGGTGGATAATACGTCCGCTGCGTTAATGAACATTAACATTTATCATAAACAATTTAGCAATAGTATCAAAGTTAAAATTTGAACATACGATAATGAACGTTTTATAATTAATGAAAAATATAATCAGCTGCTCATTACACGGGGGAAAAGTCGTCAGCTGGTGATAAGAACGTTGCAATTCGTGGTATAGCGCGTGCGTTTTAGATCAAATATCTTCTTTTCGAAAATGGGTCCAATCATAAAAAAGTTTGTATGATGAAAGATATAAAATTTATTTAAAAGTAAATCGTGTAAATCATCGTTACATTTCATCGTTTGATACATCATAATCACTTTCTTCACTGCCTCCTTCGGTGTCATCGGAACCAGACTGTTCTGCTCCAATTTTTCTTTCTTCATCTTCTTCATCATCAGAATCTGTAAATAAAATATATATAACAATAAAATCAATTATCAATTTTCTAATAAATTATATTTTTCCAATACTTTCACTATTATGTTCATCAGAACTGATTGTTACTTCTGAAATGGTAGATGGCAATTGTTCACCTTCGAACCCTTTGAAAATATATTTATTTTCTTTTTCTTCCCAACCATACTCATCTGGACAAAGTTGACAGGGAATCTTTGAAAATGCGTTAGTCCAAAGATTAGTTATTAAAAAAGTTCTTCGTAAATGCTGCTTTAATTCGGACTGACGTGGTGGTAATATTGATCCGTCAATATTTTTTTTGGTAGTTAAAAAACATCGTCTTAAAAGCTGCCGAAATAAGTCTCGCTGCATACGGACTTTTATGATTTTACCTGTAAGTGCCAATTTTGTTTTCGCTAAAGTATTTGAGAAATAGATAAAACGAAAATGAAACACTTGGTATAACTTTTCACAGTTTTTATTATCGTAACTCGACAATTGTTTCGACAGGGTCTGTCAATGGTCTGTCATTATCAAGAGTAGGTACTTACGTAGAAATACTGAATATATAAAATGTGAACAAATCTATTTATAGTTCATAATAATGATGGGGAAGTTTCTTAATGATTTAGTCCGTACAATAACAAAGGCGAGTTGTTGGTATACATTTCGAGTTGAGAATTCACAATATTATGTTTATTATACAAGGCTTTCTTAATTTCTAGGTTTTCCAGGTAGTTGAGTTTCTTGCTTTTGGGTTGTATATGTAGTAATTCAAAGTTTGGATTGATGTTATGTTTATTTTCAATGCAATGTTTAGAAATGCCTGTACAGTTATTGTTATTTGTGATGCTTTTTAAATGTTCTTTTTTACGAGTATTAATGGATCTTCCTGATTGTCCGATATATACAGCATTACAATCGTTACATAGAATCTTATAAACGCCGCTATTATCTAAGGGGTCAAATTTTGGTTTGTTATTGACAAGTAATTTTTTAATTGTAGTTTTATTAGATACAATCGCTGTGATACCAAATTTTTTAAGATGCGATTTTAAAATTTGACTGGTTTTTTTGACGTAATGAATGGAGCAAAAAACTTTATTGGGAGGGTTCTGAGAAATTTGTGGGTTGTAAAGTAATGAACGGGTTTTGTTGTTTAGTTTTTGTTTAAGAATATTGTCCACGATTTTGGTATCATAGCCATTGTTTACAGCTATTTGTTTAATAGTATTTAATTCTAAATTAAAATTGTCTTCGTTTAAAGGAATGTTTATTAATCTGAATAAAGTACTGTGGAGGAAGGCATGTTTTATATTTTTTTATTATATTTTTTTATTATATATTTTATGTTTGCTCAAGAGTTAAATTTATTGGTTGCCGAGAAAATGGTTTTCCTGTCCTTTTTATGCCAAAAGATCCCTTTTCAAAATGAATTTTTAACTCTGGATGTGATCTATCTATGTTTATTAAATTATCATGATATCTTATCAAATATCGAGAATAATTATTGTAACGACTTTTCTAGTTGAACTTATTTATTTAACGAAAATTTATTTACAACTATTTATTTAACACTTAAACACTAATAGAATACTTAAACACTAATAAAACAATTCAATAACTTATTTATATTACAAGAAAAATGCGTATTTATATCACTCGGTATATCGTAGTTCGGTATCTATCTTACTCGCTCGGATGCTAACTGTAAAACTGCTGTTACTGACCCTGTCAACAAGTATTTATACAGATTAGGAACAATCCAGAAGGTTCCACAATGACGTACTAGACTTTACTGGAGTGCTTATTGTGTCCGTTTAATTTATGGCCTTGTTTATCGTCATCAAAGCGCCGACCGACGGCGGCATTCTTTGAACTCCGCTTATCTGCTGTCGGATCTCGTCGCCGCTCTCGCACACATATACGCTCGTTACATTATGTAAATTAAATATGAAAAAAATATTGGCGATCTTAGGTAAAACATACTGGAATAAATCGAAATTAGCTGTTCTTATACTCGTATTCAACATAAAATAATATTCGATTAAATTTAAATACCTATATCATGTAAAATTGAGCAGTTTTCCCATGATTCCCTTGTAATGTTTCTGCCTTATAAACATCGTATTTTTCGAACAATTCAATCAAAGAATTATCTTCTATAACAGACATAGTATTGCGATGTTTATTAAAATCTAACAAGTAGTTTTTCATTTCATCTGTGAATTAAAAATCGCTAGAATTTATAAAACTTTCAAAGTGCAAAATTTGCAGAGACGCATATAAAACAGTATGCAATCTTTTGCATCTATTGAAGTGTTTTCCACTTATAAAACTATTCACGGATCCGCTTGCCAGCAACTCGGTATTTACCATATAGTTTGTCAATCCACAATTATCAATATATTTACCCAATGCTTTAAAGTATGCCATCATTACGTGAAATGTGCTAATGTGAATAAAAAGGTTATCGAATCGTGGTTTTTCTGAAGCTTGAATTTGCAGAGCGACTTTTGCGATTGCTAAATCATAGGTGATTTCCATGTATTTTTCATCGCATTCCAAAGCAACTCTTTGTGCTTGTTTTATCGTTTCTAAAACTACGTAAGTACTTGTTGGTGACAAATTAATAGTTGACAAATACGATATTTTTTGCACTGGAGATACATCTTCATAAATTAAGCTATTATAACCAACCCACATCGGAATTTTTGGTAATTTCAAAAAGTGAGACAAGATCCATACAAAATTTATGTGCTTAAGAGATGTTATATTATATGGCATAATTGATCTTAATGGATCATTTAATGGCTGTAGGCATTTACTCAGTTTTGGCTTCTTACTATAACACTCTAGTTCCGACGAAACTGCATCGAATGTTCGCCTTCTTTTTTTAGAGCGTGAGAGCAGTACTTCTTCTTGGTCAAGTACTTCATTCTCGACACTATTGCTATTTTCTAATACAATATCTTCATTTTGAAAAATAATACCAACTGTGTCATGAAGGGTATCTTTGCCACTTGCTGTATCAACGAAGCGATCAAAATTATTACAAGCCAAACCTGTTATCAAATTCTTTTTACGTGCAATGTCATCAGGACAAATATCTGTTTGGAGACAAGAATTGAATGTAGCTTCTGTTTCTAATTCTTCTAATGTTGTGTAACTACAACAGTGCCCATATCTAGAAAGCATACTAAAAATTTTACTTACTATTTGTTAAACTTTTTATTGCTAAACTAAGACAAATATGTTTTGATGTTTTTATTTTTCTATTAGAAACTGCATATAATAAATCTTCAGAAAATAATTTTGCTAGTCCTCGTGAATAACAATTACGCTTTCGTCGATGACTCTTTCCAGAAAGTAATTGTAAGTAAAATTGAAAAATATCATCTGGAATGTCGCTCTCTCCTTTAATCAAAGCAGTAGCCGTTAACTGCGCAGGTAATTCATTTTTTTTAATTATAATAATTTACCTCTTAAAATATTAGCAGCTCTATCTAAAATATCTCTTTCTTCTATTTGTGCTATATCAGTGTGAAGCAATACACCTTCATAAGGTTTAACAACTTTCTTATTTGACATAGTTACAACAGTAATTTGTTTTTTAAATGTTTCTAATAATCTATTTTCCAAGTGGTAAAATTTTATGTATGTATCATCTTGTTTTTCTTCGGGTAAATTTTGAATATATGTACTTATAATGAATATAAATAAGTTATAAAATATGACCTACGAAGTTTGATGATATTTTCTGATACAAATTTGCATAATTCTTCATAAGCTATTTTATGAGTTTTTCGTATCCTGTGCCAATCAGTCTCTTCTCTTTCAGCGTTCTCTTCAGATTTCTTTAAATTAAGAAAATTCATCTTGCACACATTGTGGTAATAAATAAAATGACTTTGACGCAAATCATGTACTTTATTATAAATATCTGTTTTAGATATCCATAATGCCAAACTTTCAATTTCATCTATTGCTTGAGCAGTTGAACAAACATGCAGTTCTTGCTCCCGACCTTTAAATTTTTTTCTTTTTTTATCACAAAAGATACAAAAGTTATCATTTGCATCATCAATCTTTGCACTGTTATCTTCGTTATTATCTCCACTATTATCATGTGTGGTTGTTTCTTCACTAAAAATAAAAAGATCAAATAAGTATAATTTAGTAATCATATTAAACAAACATTTTTAAGAATATAAAATTCGTTGTATTCCCGTATAATTATATACGGAGAGTTTTTATTTTGGGTCCCTGTTCAGTGGTTAAGACTTAAAAGTCAAAATCAAGCACAAAGTCACACACAAGTCCTGTTTTATTTAAGTTTGTACACTGAGATCTTACTGATAACTTATCTAACTTAACGATAACTTATTCCCTAATTGATTTAAAGATTTTGTAATAAAGATTTGGAAAAAACGATTTGAAGTAAATATGAGATGCCCGAAGAGTAATAGAAATCTGACTTGAGTCTTGCTTTAAGGGCTATATATACCCTCGGTATAAACAGTGCAATAAAACACGCTACAACATGTTTTAGACCGGCTTGGGGTTGGTTCCTAGAAGTTACAAAAAGAGAAAAGTACATTTACACTGACTTCGAAGAAGGTATTGTCATAAATCGACCTTTTACTGAAATATGCTTCTATAGAGTCTTTCTAAGAAGGTTGGTAGGCTTTAAAATAACTTAACTATACTAAATGTATATAACATCCCTCCCCCCTTAGGAAGAGCAAAACTATCGGTTAAAATAATAGAACTACGATATACCTATATAAAATACTTAAATTTTACGCTTAACGTACTATTACTACTACTATCAGTTTCAATTGAACAGGTTAATTAGAATTAACTTAATCTTACTTAATTAACCTAAAACAATATGCATTTATTACATTTGACAAAATAATTTAGTTGTGTGTGGTGGAACGACGGGCTTTGATAGAAGCTAAAATAGGGTTATCTGATTGTGAAGATGTAGGATTTAAACCAGTTAATTCATGAAGTTCGTCTTCAATATTAGGTTCGTTACGCATACGTTGTCCCTCATTTTTTTGGATATTAAAGATATTTAAGCAAGTTTTTGCTGGGGTATTATTACAGCACATTACATAATCAATGCATTTGTTCTTCTTACGTTTAATATATTTACAATAAACTATTAAAATGCAAATGGGCATTACAATTAATGTTATAATGACGCTATAATTTATTACGGTTCTTATGTGAATCTATTGTATATTGTTGAGTTGAGAAAGAATATCGTTTATTTTACAGCTGGCTACGTTTAATTCGTCCAGTGTTGTTACACTTGACTTATAGTCTCGGGATAAATGAGGCAACGTTATATTTAAGCTGTTTTTCTTTAATTTTTCATTGCAATAGTCATCTAAAATATCAAATGAAGGAACGAAATGAAAAGCTGCTTCAATGTCACTGCTAAATGAATGAAACGGTGTTAGCTTAACATCAGTACCATAGCCAGTACAATTTGAATTTAATGAAAATAGTCCGGTACCATGTAATTCTACGTCTTTTGGTAACTTTTGGTTATTGCATGTAATTGTTATTGTCTCTGATTTTACAAGAACAAAAAGCCATGAATTAAAATTTTCGAGTCTATGCCAAATATTATGTTTTAACGCTACTATTCTAAAGTCGCATATTTCTGAATAAAATTCTGGATTGTTTGTATAAAGTTTTGCCTCACACATTTCGGAGTTCTTCACTAGTCTTGCTGGTTGATTTTTTTTACACAAACGCTCACTTTTTAACACTATGCATTGTCCGAATTCACTTTCATTTACACTGATAAGTAGCTGTTTGGATCTGTCGATGGCCAGGTAGTTGACGGTTGGTTGTATAAAAGTTAAGGATCCTGATGCATTGACCTTCGTCGGAAGTGGATGCAGTCTGAAGACGGTATATTCTTCGCCCTTTACTAAGGGTACTTTTATAACGATGATTAGCTTGTGGTTTATTATCACGATGTGCAATTTAATGATACTCAGCAAAAGATGAGTGTTCTCCGACGACAGGAATATGGGGTAATGCATGCCAGGTGATAAGTAGGGTAAAGTTTTCTTAAGTTCTTGGATTAATTGGTGAGGACTAACGATGGATGGGTGTATTTGATCTACTCGAGCGATGGTTAGTGCATTAATTAAATTTTGAACGTCTATTTGATATTGATTAATAATAGATGATAATATATTCACATGTTCTAAGAATTTGATTTCTATATCAAAATTTGCTTTAAAATTAGATATTTCAGTGTAGATTATTTTATATGAATTTGCCAATTCGTCAAGATTCTTTTGTACTATAGCTTCGTTATGAATGACGTTACTAATGGTTTGATTTACAGAGTGCACTGTGCTCTGAATTATGGATGTTTGCTTTATGAGTAAATCATGCATTTTTCCTTCGTTTTCTGAAATTTCACAAATTATTTTATCATAGTATGAGGCATCATCCGCGTCAAGTGTTCCGAATAAAAATTTTTCTATATGCTTGGAGGCTTTCACGACCGGAGTCAATAGTAGGATGATTTTCCGGGCTGATGAGCCATGGTCCAGTGGAATTCGTAAGTTTTCCAGACGTTTCGTTCGAATCTGCGCCGAACATTTTCAATGGAGACGATGATGACTACGAAGTATTCTTCTTGAAGAATCAGGAGCTCCACTGGACCACGGATCATCAGCCCGGAAAATCATCCTACTAAATTTTTTTCTGCTTTGCCGATTATATTAAATAGACCTCGTCTTTTTCGCAAGGGTGTGACAGAAGAACCAATAAGTTCTTGAAGAAGAATTGTTTGGGCTTTAAGTTTCTCGATAATTTGTTGAGATGTTGCTAGATACTGTGTGCAAGTTGAAGAAGCATATTCTTGTAATTTATTACATCCGGTAATATTGTTTGATCGTTATAGGTGACTATTCTATGAAAATTATCGAAATATTGTTTTAAATTTACATGAGAGAGTAGTTTCCACTTATTACTATAGAATTGAACATTGCTACATTCTCAAAATATATGCAAGGATTATGAGGGATTTATGTTATGTTAAATAGTGGGTCACAATAATTTAGGTGAAATATGATAATTAGGAAAAGTAATGAAGGATAAAAGTTCTTCATTGTCTGAAACAATAATAAAGAGAATCTAAATTTTCTATTTCCTTACTCAAAATATGGTTTTAGTCTATTGATATGAACAATAATGGGCCTTTTTCAATTTTTTATTGAATCATTGACATCTGATATTTTATCTACTATTCTGTATGGACCTATCCAAGAGGGTGTTAATTTCTTTGCACGACCACGTCTAACGCTTTCGTCATGTAAAAGGACCAAATCACCAACATCAAAATCTCGTTTTCTACTGTCGCGATCATAATAACGTTTTGAACTTTCCTTTGACGCCTTTATATTATCTCGAGCCAAACTCCACGCTAACTGTAATTTATATTTTAAGTTTTGAAGATAATCATTATAAGTGTATCGTGTGTCTGGTAATTTTTCTATTGAACTGGGTATAATGGGTTTTCGACCATACATTAATTCGTAAGGACTAAAGTTAGTGGTACTGTGCGGGGTGGAATTATACATAAATGTAAAACAAGACTGACTAGAAACAACAGAAACAACTACTCCGAGGGCTAATACCCCTACCGGCATTGAATTACACTATTGAATCTGTACCCTCAGATTCAATAGTGTAATTCAATGCCGGTAGGGGTATTAGCCCTCGGAGTAGTTGTTTCTGTTGTTTCTAGTCAGTCTTGTTTTTCAAGTGAACTTTACAGTTTGTGTTTTGCCTGCTTCTGCCTGAAGAGACCCAATAGGTCGAAACCGGTCGCAGAATTGGCTTGTGGTTCGTTGTACCTATTGTATAGGACGCGTTCCAAGTGTGGGATTAGTAATCCTCAATTATTTAGACGTAACAGGAATTTACCTGTCTTTTTAGATTAAATGTAAAATATTCTAATAATGTGTCCCAATCCGTTTGGTCAATATTTATGTAACTCTTTAGATACTCTGCTAAAGTTCTATGTGACCTCTCTACTTGACCGTTAGATTGCGGATGATATGCACTTTAGTAATTTGCAAACGCCTTTTAAAACAGTGCTACAGAAGTTAGTGCCTTTATCGGAAACTAAAGTTCCTAGCCTGCAAATGATTTTTGTCGTTAAGTATTGCGCTACAGTTTCTGCTTCTTGATCAGGCATAGCAACAGCTTCGGAAAATTTAGTTAAGTTGTCTTGAAATGTTAGAATATATTTATTATTTCGTTCTGTAATAGGAAGTGGTCCAACAATATCGATGAAACATTTTTGTAACGGTCTTACAGAAGTATCTGTGATAACCAGAGGATTTTTCGGCAGATTCGCGACTTTATTTCGTTGACATTTATCACACTTTTTTATATAATTTTGAATATATTTCTTCATTTTAGGCCAGGAATGATATTGTTTTATCCTATTATATGTTCGTTTATAACCATTGTGACCTCCAGTTGGAGAATCGTGAAATTCATATAAAATCTTTCTTTTAATTTCTTCAGAATATTCCTGATTTTGATCGTATATGCTAATTTGGATTAAAGTGTTTTTAAATATAAATCGTAACATTATACGAATTTCATCAAACGGTATGCCTATTTTTTGGAAAATTTCCCTAGGAATGGCTAATGTTGTTATATTATTAATCAAACATTCGTCTTTAATTTTATTTAGGTACTGCCAAAACCTATCAATTTCTACCGACTCAGAGGGTTCTCTAACCAAAACAAGATTTACTAGTTTTAATAAGTGTTGATTTTAACAAAATGTCGCCTACACTACAGTTTTGTAGTTCGCTGTCTAATTGATAGTCATACTTAGATTGTAATGTCTCCGTTATTTGATTAATAGGCATGTTATCTTTTGAAATAAAATTGAGTATATGAGTTGAAGAAGAGTTGAAAATATTTCCGGTTATCTCTATAATATGGTTGTTCTGAATTAATTGCGTTTTTGTTAATTTTGTGAATTCTTCGAAACTGGGATATGTTTTTACATAATTTATCTGATAGGGGATTCTACTCAGAGCATCCGCATTTGCGTTCATTTTGCCTGCTTTATGTACGATATCGTAATCGTATTCTTCAAGAGCTAATCTAAATTTAAATAATCTACTACTAAGGTCTTTTACATTACGTATCCATGCTAGCGGCTTGTGGTCAGTAACGATTGTGAATCGTCTACCAAATAGGTATGGGCGAAAATGTTTAGTAGCCCACACGGCGGCTAATAGTTCTTTTTCTGGCGTGCTGTAATTTACCTCTGCCTTATTTAGTGCACGGCTACAATATGCAATGGGAAGATCTTCGCCAATCTTTCCTGGAGACAAAATGGCGCCTATGCCAGTATTACTAGCATCGGTAGTTAGTATAAAATTTTCATTAAAATCGGGGAATTGCAACAAGGGTTTATTAGAAAGTAAAAATTTCATATTTTGAAAAGATTTGTTACATAAGTCAGTCCACTGAAAATTAGCATCCTTTTTTAAAAGTTTAGTTAACGGTAATGTGATGGAACTATAATTTTCTATAAAACGTCTGTAGTAACTTGACTACTTGACATTTTGAGGAACAGGATATTCTGAAATTACTCGGGTTTTTTCAGGATCTAGGAAAAATTCCGTTATTTGTTATTAAATGCCCTAAATAAGCTACTTCGCGTCTCAAAAATTCACATTTTGCTGGTTGTAATTTTAAATTGGCAGATCGGAGTCGTTTAAAAACATCTTTTAATTTTTCATTGTGGTCTCTTAAATTAGCACCGTAAACGTAAATATCATCTAGATATATAAAACTTTTGATTCTTTGAAGACCGCTTAAGACATTGTTCATTATTCGTTGGAATGAGGCGGGACTTGTTTTAAGACCCATTGGCATTTTGCTGTATTCGAAATGTCCAAACCTTGTGCTAAATGCTGTCTTTTCTTTGTCTTCCTCAGCTAACTGAATTTGGTGAAACCCGTTGGCTAAGTCAAGCGTTGTAAAATACTGACTCTTCCCTAACTGATCAAAAATATCCGCGATTGACGGTAACGGAAACGAGTCACCTATAGTGATATCATTAAGTTTGCGGTAATCAACCACGAGACGTCACTTCTTTTCGCCGGAGGCGTCCAATTTCATTGGTACGAATAGTATTGGAAAATTCCACGGTGATTTTGATGGACGTATGGTCGCTTCCTTTACCATTTTATTTATTTGTTTTTCTAATTCCGTATTTAGGGACTCGGGTAAAAGATACGGTTTTACATGAATTGGACCTATATCAAATCTTGTGAGTATTTTGTGCACGCCCGCATTCGAAACAGAAGAAACGTCTCCATCTAAATAAAATATATCGCTATACTGATCAATAATGTCTAAAAGTTCCGACGATTCTTCACGATTTAAGTGGTTAAGTCTTAAACTATTTCTTAAAATTTCTAAACGATTGGGTACTTGAATTTCGCTATTAAGTGTGAGTATTGAAGTTGAATTTGATGTAGTTTGTGTGCACAGATCTTTCTCAGGAATTTCTTGTAAGGTTACTTCAGGGGTACAAATTTGTAAAGTTTCTTCTGTAGTGTTAAGTACGCTAACATACATTTACCGTTTGAAGGTACTGTTAAACACGAACCTACAAAAATGCCAGGCTTTAGTTCAAACGATTCGACAAGACCCTCACACGACGATTTAGTATTAATATAAACGAACTGTTCGCTCCTAGCTTGTAAAGTGAGAAAATCTTCCGAACTTCTGAGTATAAAGGAACAATTACTTAACTTAAGTTTACCGGTGCTATAATCTAACACGTTAACTGCCACGAGAAACAAGTGTGCATCTCAGGCGGATGTGTTTTTACGGGTGCGAGGTGCACACTTGCATCTCATGCATTACTATACTTTGAGGCTACGTGGTTCAACAGCGCTTCTCGCAAGCCGCGTTTCTATATGGGATTTACTTTCTTAATGGCCTGGCATACCCATTCGTATGCTTAGCCCATGTATTTGAATTTCTGAGTACAGTCAAAATGTACCTTGAAAAAAAAAACTACAAAATTTTTATTTATTTCATTGACTACATTGCAAACAATATTACGGAAACGTTGCAAACAAAATAAAAAAATAAGAATATGTGTATATTATGTGGGGTACTATATTTGGAGACTTATGGTACAAAACAAACGAGAAGAAACGAATCCAACAAACTTAGTATAAAACAGTCTGCGAGGATTATTATTACTAAATTTTGCATACATGAACATCGCAAAAACATGGTATACAATAGAATTTATCGCACTGAATACATTTGTAACGTGAGAATTTTGTTTTTGTCAGGAATATCCTTCATTGATTGAGAAGCACGTAAGCATCACAGTGGCCACCTAAATAAAAATGTCCATTAGAGGGCCGCGAGATACATACGTGCTGCTCAATTTGAAAAACACAAAAAAACCTTAAAAATATAGAAGTGAATACCAAAAATGGAAAATAACCGTCTAAAATGCATAACCAAGTGTTTTAATAATTTTTGATAACTTGGCCCCAGGATCTACTTTTTTGTGTATACATTGCGGCAGTTAACGTGCTAAGACTACTTTGTGTTTTTGACAAAAATCACGGCCTAAAATTCCATCTTCCGGAATGGGTATTTTGTTATTAATAACATGAAACTCATGTTCTATTGTACTTACGATTATTTGGTAATGTTAATTTAGCTACAGTTTTCCCTATCGTAGTGACACTATTTCCTCCGATACCAGTTATACGAACAGAAAATGCGGTGTCGATAAGACAATCGTCCTTTAATTTACTAACTTTTATAAGAGAAATGTCGGCTCCGTTATCTACAAGTACGGCAATTTTTCTTTTGTCTACTATATCTACATCTAAATCTATACACCTATACTCCTCATTTTTGTTTAAAACACAGCCTATTTGAAAGAGCGGGCGGGAGTCATACTGCTGTTCGATGCTCCCGGAGGACAGTTTCCCGATTGCGCAAAAGTGTTGTTAGCCGGCTCATTAAGCGTTGAATTAAAATTACCACTTTGCGGATATTTAGGATTCTTATTGGAATTAGCCCATTGTCTTTTTCTGCAATCTCTTATGTGATGACCTTTATTTTTGCAGTAACTACAGGTAATAGTACAAGAATAAACATTACTGTTATTATTAGTTTTTCTGGTAATATTCGACATAGGATTTCGGTAAAAATTATTGGACGTCTGAACTCTATTAGAATGGAAACTACTACCGCCATTTGAAATATTATGACTATTACGGTTTTGAAAATTTGGATTATATTATATACAGGGTGTTTCTGATATAACTGCGGATATTGCAAGGAGGTGATGGGCAGTAGAAAATAAGAAAATCAAGCAAAACTTCGCAGGTCCTAAAGTTTACCGTTTTCGAGAAAAACGTATGTGAAAATACAGGCAAAACCGAGTACGGTCCTGTGTAAAACGTGTCCTCGATTGACCTGGTCGTGTGTAGTGGCAACGCTGTCTTCAATCAGCTGACCGTGAATGAGGTTACTCGGTTACGGTAACGTAAACAAGTGTGTTCGAAAATGGCGTTTAGTTCATCAGAATTTTGTGAACAGTTGCCAAATGTGTTGCTTAAGTCAAAGCGAAAACGCACAGGACCGTATTCAAATTAATTCATGTTAAGATGTTTTTCAAAAATTTTTTTTGTTTCTTCACCGCGCTGCTGTAGTGACCATTCGATTACATATTGCATCTAGTTGACACCCTCCAAAAACCCGTATTTATATAAGAACCACCCTGTATATGTAAGGAATGTTTCCTTAATGTAATCAAGCTTGGCGCTCTATTGTAAGCTCGGGTCGGTGGGTCAGACCTCTAATCACACGTGGCGTAGGAAAGACAATGTAAGCCGCACAGTGCACATGTCAAAAATCATAGAATAAAAGGCTTTATAAAACTAATCCAGAAGAACAACGTGAATAGCAACTTTGAATGTTGTTTCTTCTATATTCTAGGTAAGAGTAGTAATTAGTTTAAGCTATTACACTGTTAATTTTTGTATAAAATAATAAAACTTCTATATTCTAGAAACAATTCAGTGTTATTCATTAAAGAAAATCCTCTCCCATTATATATATATTATTGAACCAGACCTCCCGCATAGCTACGACATATTTTGTTCTATTTAGGTATGCGTGCCTGGTTCAGCAAGCATTACCTTAATGAAAAAGGTATCTTGTTGAACACTATAGTACCTGTTATTAAATAGCATTTACCATAGATGGCGCTCTAGTGACATCTTTGGTCCTTATTAAATCCACTTCTGGTAAGAAGAGACTTTGGTCGGTCGGTATTCTGTCGGAACCATCTGCGGCACGCTGATGAGAGCCAACCAGCTCGAAATCGCGATCCGTGTCTGGTGGTTTCGACAGAATACTGACCGAGAACATATTTTGTTCTAGATTCTTATAGGCAAATTTTGTGACCCAATGACAGAAAACTAGCGGAAAACGGTTATTTGAAAAACAATGAAAATGATAAGGACAAAAATACTACAAACCAGATCGAAACATAAATATAGTATTAGTATATTATTTTGACTTTTTGGGGCAGCGTAAGACAAAACTGTGTTTTATTATATACCTTACTTCTTGGTTTTTTATTTTTGTCCATTTTACGCCATTTTATAAAAATACTAGGAAACTGTTGGTTTTTATAGTTAAAATGTTCCAAAAATTCTGTTTGTCTATTCTGTTTCATTTTAATGGACCTAGACTTAAGTTTAGGAAACCAAGGAGGGTACGATATCAAGGCGTACCGATTGACAGAAACATACAAGAAGAAATTAAGTATAATGAATATGTTTAGTCTGTTGGTCCCTTTTCAAGTGAACTTTACAGTTTGTGTTTTGCCTGCTTCTGCCTGAAGAGACCCAATAGGTCGAAACCGGTCGCAGAATTGGCTTGTGGTTCGTTGTACCTATTGTATAGGACGCGCTCCAAGTGTGGGATTAGTAATCCTTAATTATTTAGACGAAACAGGAATTTACCTGTCTTTTTAGATTGTTTTTCACTGTGTTAATTATCCCATAATCCTAATAGGAACTATTTATATTTGTCTTGATATTTTGTATTTTTTCGAAGATACCCTAACAAAATTTAGATAAAAACAATTATTTATTGTTAATAATACGACAAAAAAATTAAACAATTTGAGTAAGCAAACAGCCATTATTGCCTTAATTTAAAAATTATTTTAGATGAATAGAAAGGACAATTTGTATAATATAGTATAGGTTTTTTGCAAATATGAACCTTTTAAAGACTGAAAAAAGATTAATAATAGTATTAATTGAACCATTAGTAAATTATTAACTATTAGTATTACAAAAAATATGACTTACTAGTATTAAATAAATCAAGGAGTAAGAATTATGTATCACATATGTACCGACCGGACAACATAAGCATAAAAACTATTTTATTTAGGTATTAAATTCTTCATCAAACAACGTTTTATGTGTAACCGCCGAAGAATCACATTTTCTTGTGGAATCAGAGGTTCATCTTTGACATTTGATCTACCACAAAAAAATCAGTTCTTTTTGGCTACTCATTAACATTGTAATGTTGCTGGTATCTTTGTTGTCCAACAAAGAAAAAATTATTTTGTAAATCCTCCCTGCAGTTCAAGCAATGTAGCAACAACTTTTAGGTCAGCACAAACTTTCCAGTTATAGTCTAAGATTAGTTGAATGTTTTCATACCATTATTTTAAAACATCTAAACCATCAATAAAAAGTCTCCATTGGTTTTTACGTAAGGTTTTCCAAGTTCCTCCATTATTTCACAAATATTGTTGCAGAAGCAGAGTGGCTCTGTGTTTATAAAAAGGTTGGATAAGTGTCTGTTTCCCTTTCTCTGCATACATAATAAGTATAGTCTGTCTAAACTTTTAGTGCGTTTATGGCTTTGATTTCTTAAGAGGTTTATGGTACCTCCTGTTGTTGTAAGTAATAAAGCTATCAGGATGGTATTTATCCCTCAACAATGAGCGTTAAGGTCCGTAGTAGTTAAAATTATAGTTTGTTGTATAAGTTGTTTGTTCGTTCGCATCATTAACAAAGAAGTTTCTACATTGTTTATTGTAATTTAAAATTGTAGTGGTTTATGCGGCGTAAGGAGAATTCCGAAGCAAATATGTATATTTTGTACCTAATGTATATAGATATTAGTCTTGCGTTTATTCAATATGGTTTGTCAATACCTTCATTAGGTACAGGTAAAATCCACTAATGAGTTTTTGGCTATACAAGTATCTTAGAATAACAATATGGGTACTTATAAAATATATTGCATTTTGTTTCGAATTGCAAAACTAAAGGTGTAATTCTACTTAATATATTTATCAAATACGGCCCTGCTCCAAGAAAGCCTTCAAATAGAAATGGGCAACTTTCATTGAAAGATGGCACGTGCAGATGAAGAATTTGTCCGAAAAGGTTCGCCTGTCAATCACGTTTTATAACTGTTTCCAGGTAGGATCCCATAAAAGTTAAATGGTAATTAAGTCATAACCGCACTAAAACTTTAGACAGACTATACTTTCGTGTTAGAAGCTAACAGGTACTAATCTTTCGGTTTAGATCCTAATTGACAAATCCAAAACCCGAATTTAATCGTTCAACTCCGAAATTTGTTTCCTTGGTTCAAGTTCTTCGTTATTGCTTAAAATATCATATTCTTCATGTGCTGGAGTTGGATCTCTTGCTTGAGATTTAATAATATATTTTATACAAACATAATGAAACTTATCTCGGTGGTTTATGCGTTTACGATTCTCACCCTTCCCCACGGCTATTAAAAAATTTAAAGAATTTTTAAACACAATTACATTAGAAACATCAAACACTCAAAATGTCCTTAGATTTACGTTTAAACAAATTTGTGTGTTAACCATAACTAAGAAATATGACGTGTCAGATGTCTAGATCATCAGGCAATTTGTTTATGATTGAATAAAAAACGCAGGATCTTTTTTTGTGTTTACATAGAATGAAATAATTGAAAAATAATAATCAAAGTTTCCTTTTTCCACATTAATTTGTGGTAATTTGTAGTTGGTTATTTAATTGAGTTCAATTTAATGTATTTCTTTTAAATTCTTTAAAAATTGTGTCAAGTCCCAACAAATTTATTACTAAATAATGATAACAAGATTTTATATAATTGACATAGAGGAGTTGGTCTAATTTTGTGGTTTCAATTCTTTTTTTACATTAAATGTGGACTTGGCGCTTTATTACAAAGATTCTAAGATGCCTACATGAAAAATAGTGGATGTAGAAAAATAGTCTCAACTTGTCTACAAAGTGTGTCTGTTGCTGTTGCTATATTCGTTATTATTATTAGTTACACGTTCTTACATACCTATTATGTATTTATGTAGTTGTTATAGCCCGTTCAATTTAATTTTTCCGGTTTTGTATTATAAAGTCAAAATTGTAAATCTTTTACTTTATTATTTATTACTGTTGCAATAAATTAACTAGCCCCTATACTTACTACAAGAAAGAGAAGGATACCCTTGTCCTTCTTAGAGAGTCGGAAGTAATAAGCACTGCAGGTACCATTTATAGTGTTTCGCATCTTTCTCTTCTATGTTTGAAATTTGTAGAGTTGTCTCTTATTATTTTTCTGTACTACTGTTGCATGAATAACCTTTATAAACTACAGTGGCGTTCACAAGTTTTTATTCACATAATATTCAATTTAAAAAAAATGCTTCATTTTTTTCGCTTACAATTAGTTAAATTAAATTGAGTGATACTACAACCATTTCTGTTTGATTTTTTTATCTTTTAGGTAAAACCCACAGAGAGAACAACAATAACAATAACGATTAATAACAACAATAACGATAAATAACAACAATAATTTTTTATAACGCAGCAGATACACATGTGAACACTCGAAAGGCAGATTTAGAATGAAATATATTTGCAAGTAAAAGTTTAAATCTACCTCTAAGATTAGATCTCTTGATTAGTTTTAAATTACCGAATTTTCTAATGTAACGATAACCTAATTTTAACGACATAATGATACAAATACGAAAAAGATCTATTATACTGCAGTTATGTCTACGACAACGTAGAACGTAATTAATTTTTAATAATGTACTTAATACCCATTAATACCTAGTGTGCAAAGGAAAAAGTTTCAGGTAACTAGGTACATACTTAACAATTCTAAATAAACAGTTAATCGCCAAAACAAGAAAAATATTACAAAAGTGGTCATATGTGTAATTTTAGTTTTCTAATAAAAGAAAAACTTATGCTATACGAATAAGAAATTATGAACGCCACTGTAATTTGTGAATATTAATGAAAGGCTAGTACGAAAACGAAAAGCGAGACAAACATACGCAAACTATAAAAGTAGAACAGAAATGAGCAGAATTGAAATACTACCTGCATCACTTGTATCTCACCCTCATCAAAAATGATTACCTCCGACTCGCCAAGAAGGACAAGGGTATCCTTCTCTTTCTTGTAGTAAGTATAGGAGCTAGTTAATTTATTGCGCCAGTAATAAATAATAAAGTAAAAGATTTACAATTTTGACTTTATAATACAAAACCGGAAAAATTAAATTGAACGGGCTATATGAACATCGTTATTTTCAACCTTTTCTAGAGACTAAAGCGAAAGCTTATGATATGTAGCGTATTTATTCCCAATGTTTCGAAAATGCATCCATTGCGACGAAAAAATATGCAATGGATTGATTAGCTATTCGATTACGGGAATGCGGAAACGTCCAACCCTTTAAACCACCAATAAGAGTTCGTAGAACATGTACCGAGGAAGATATTATTAACGTTTTAGCCTACGTACAATATAATCCCACACTAAGCGTTAAAGAAGAATCCCTCCGACCTGGTTATCCCAAAAAGTAGTATCTACAGAATTCTTCAAAATCAAAAGATGCACCCCTATCATACTATTTTACATCAGGCATTAAGTGATAATGATTTTGAGTGTAGATTTAACCATTATCATTAGCTGTTAAATATGATTCGGGAAAATCAAAATTTACTTTTACGTATATTATGGATAGACGAAGTTTCATTCACTAGCTCAGCTGGTGTAAATTGGCATAATATGCATCGAAAATAATGGAAGACGTTTCGAACATTTGTTAACTATTTTTAGCTAATCTTTGTTTTTAGGATTTATTACGTTTTTTTTGTTTTATTATTAGTGTTGAGCTGTTGATATTGATGTTGTGTTAACCTGTTGGGTTTTAAATACGATTCATAGTCATTTGGTGTTTTGAATCAATCCTAAGTCTGCGTAAAGTGTGAAGGAATGCACGTCCATTAAGCTGGAAGAAGAAAATCAGCAGAATCAAAACCAGACTCATGGACAGTTATAGGTTCATAAAAGGCTAATTAAGTAATCTAATAAGAAATTAAAGGCTCCGTACATTTTTTCAAAATTTACTTTCCTGTGTTAGCAAGATCAGATGATGCCATTTGGTAGTGGGACAAACGGTACACGGTGTATGTTTATGGTAACATAATCGGAGAACGAAGAAACAATAACAATATTAGTCAGATGAATATACGAATAAAAAGGGGCATTCATATATGAACCTTGACTGTTGATACACGTGTGCTATTTTATGTGGATATTTTTGGCGAATAAAATTAATTAAGTATTTGAATACTTTTATTTCCTAACACCTGCTAGCTTAAGATTAAGTGAAAAATATAATTAAGTAATGAAGATAGTGTATACGGCTATAGTAATTAAAGGCTAAAAATAGTGCAGTTCAGAATTAAATGCGCTTGTCAGCCGCAGTTGCTGACGAAACGTCTGGACTAAATAGTTTCTACAGACCACGGCCTACAAGCCCGAGCCCTAGTTTTTCTAATGAAATACTGGGTAATACTTGATAGTGGTGATTTTAAATACAATAATGAGAATTGAGATATTCAACCAACTACAAATGACATCAGTTTAATGAATCATATTTCTTATAAAATTTAATGTTATCTTTTTCACGGCCGGTAAGAATTTGAATAATCTGAATGTTTTATTAACATGACCACTGTTCAAACGAAAAATGAATTTTGGAGTTCAGTTATTATGAATTAAGGAAAAAAAATAGCGTCACTACTGTGAATTAGATGATAAAATATCAATACAACACACAGTACTGATTTCATTTTGAATTATATACCATTTAGAGGTCAACGACCAATATTATTTTATTTGTTACATTTCTTCATGAATTCACCGATTTGTTTATGTAAGCAGGTCAATTTTTAATAAATGTTTATTTTTAAGCTATTACTTGTGACACTCCTGTTCAATTGTTCTTGTTTTTACTCATATTGGTTCTGGCAGGACATGACAAAATTGTTTTGCATTCCTGTTGATTTATTATTTACGAATTTTGTGGCTGTCGCTTATGTTATTTATAATTGTAGCGTACTTATAAAAGGTGGGTAGTTATTTATTGTAATTACGTTTAGTTAACAAAATGTTGTTTGTCGTGGTGTGTATTGTTGCTGCTATAGTTAGTTATGTGCATTCGATACCAACCAGTGAATACCGAAGTACGCCTGTGTTACTTGGGGAACTGATTATGATAATATCTAAAATGATTAGCACATGTAACGAAACCGATCCGCAAAATATTTCCACTGTAAAAAAAATAAGTGATCTTGATTTGGAGCAAACTATTTACAATAATTATAATGAAGTTGACGTTAATGAAATGAGTACAACTTCATTATGTAATGATTTTGATTCACGATCAGAAAAAGTTATTGGCACCTCGTCTAATTTCAAAGAAGGTATTGAAAATAGTTCAGTTTTACCTATATCAGAATTTACAACTGAAGAATTGTTTCCTACCTCTGAAAAACATCAAGGTAGCGTAATTGATAATATAATCTATCGTATAAATAAACGTGAAAAATGGGAAAAGGGCAAACCCAAGATAATTGATTTAGATGAATCAGTTAATTCTTCGGTTATTGAGAGTGCTTCAATAGTTAACTTGTCAAAAGATGAAAAATCAGAATGTAACTCTATGCCTCTCTCAAATGAGAGCTCTGAAAATGATAGTTCTGAAAATCATAAATATTATTCTTCGAATCACGATTCTTCAGAGTGTAAAACAACGCTACCATCTGGTCCAACACTTCAAAATAACCCTCTTTCTTTGATTTCTTCCTCGCCCTCGTACAATGAATTAACAACATTTGATACATACGGTAATTTTAATGTATATCACTATCTATTCTTTAAGGACTTCGTAGTACGATTTTGAAACTGTTGGTTTTCTGACAATGAGTTAATTTTAGTTTTTAATTTCTGAACGTGATGGTATTCTTTACTAAAATACAAGAATCGTCCTTTAACTACATTGTTGCAAATTAAAAAAAAAAAGACGTCAACAATCGCTGTTGTGAGTTTGTTTATCGAACTTTGCACTGAAATGACTATTTTAGCCGTTTACAGTAGTAGCTAATCGATAGTAATGTATGTTCAAAACAGTTGATTTTTTGGTTAAAATTATTCATGTCGAAATGGCAGTGTTACGTCCGATAGAAAACGGAGGTAGTTTCTAGTTTCGCTGTCACGCATGCACGTTCGATGTAATACAATTAAAGACAAATCAAATATAATGCATGCTAGAAATAAAAAGAGATTGACAATACCTTTATTTTCTGCGTCTTCCTGTTGGCGCACTGCATTTTTCATTAGCTTGCCTACCCTATGTATATTATCTCTATGATTTTGCAGTAGGATGTCGGGTTATTAAACTCTTTAGATTCTTTCACTGGAACAATATCAATGTTTCAATGCGCTTAAAATAATACAATTGTTTGCTCAGGTTGCTCTGTACAAAGTTCAACCAACCGTATAAAGCAAAAAAAATTCAAGCGGTTTTCACTTATTAATTCTACCATTATTGCATAACATAACCTAACTTAACCGAAAATTCCATGGAAAATTGCACAAGAGCAAAAACAGTATTTCTTTTTGTTTGCGTAAAAAACTTAACTGCAAAGATTTGTTGGGTTAAAAAAATGATACTGGAGGAGAATGTGGCAAGCAAAATTATAATTTGAATAGTCACGCCTATTAACACTAACGAGTTGATAATGCCAACAATCGAAGTGGGCGAAACATGTGTCCGAAGTTAAAAATCGATTGTGGTAATAGGGGTGAGTCTTTTCAAATTGCTATTGTCATTTATGGTTAGGGTAGGCTATCTAGAGATCTAAACTAAATACAGGAAAAATATTGTGTGACGTCATCAAACAATGTTTGGATGTAAATATTTCCTGTATTTTATCAAATATGATCTTCAATAGAAGATGGCCGTTTATTTCCTAAACGGTGGAGTTTTCGGGTAGGTTCATGTCATGAAACTTACCTTTAAATTAAATAAAAAATTTACTGGTATGATAAAATACACAATTTTCAATTTAAAATAACAAAGTTAGTGCCTATTTTACTTATTGGTTTTTAGATATTCCAGAGTGATATCTCCTGCCAATCAGACCATAGTAACTGCTTTAAACCTTCCGCATATTTTGATTTTTGTATTTCACTCAGATCTCCCCCTCTTATTATTTCCCCACACCTTTCGTTAACTCTATATTCTATATTCAATCCCTTTCTTCTTCATTCATCTATTTGCTGTTGGTTTATCTTCATTTCTTGTAATGCTTTTTCGATATCCTTGTCATACTTATTCCTTAAACCTGTTTTCATTACTTTTCTTCTCCATGTATCCTTTCTTATATCTCCGTCTTGTACGTTCCTAAGTTTTTCCTCATATTTAACTGCTCTTTTTCTTGTTTCTTCTATCATCTTTCCGCATTTTAATTCCCTCCTCAGAATATAGTCTGGTGTATTTTTTTCAAGCGCTAACACCCATTTCATATATTTCTTTCATATATTTTCAATTCCTTGAAATTCTTTCCATCCCCACCACACAGGATCACATTTTTAATGAGTGGATTAAATAAAAATATTCTTTTTGCTCAATTGTTTAACACGATTTATGTTCTATCTCCCATATTTCTCCTAAAATTGCATGTGCCTTTGCTATTTAATTTCCTATATGCAAGTCATCCTTATTGTTTTCACTCAACATATATCCTAGGTAATTATACGTTTTAACCCTTTCAATTTTTATCTCCTTCCAAGTTTTCTACCACTTCTCTCTCCAAGTTTCATTGTTTTCTTTTCGCTATATTTTTCCTATATTCTTGCCATTTCCTTTAATTCCCCCCACATTTACACTTTTCATTGTTTCCTCTTAATTGCTTGAATATACAAGTATGTATATTAAATATTTGCGCACTTATTTTACAGCCTTGTCTCACTCCCTTTTCCCATCCAAGATTGTTTACTCTCTTTTCCGTCTATTTTGAGTACACCGGTTGTTTCTTGGTAAATCTCAATAATTCGTTTTATTAAATATTTTTCTATTCTACACTTATTTAGCATCCTTAATATTTCGGCCCTATCTACTGTGTCGTAAGCTCCTCTTAAATCGACAAAGAGCGCATATACTTTTATTACTTTCCCATATTTGTTTTAATATTTCATTAACTTTTCCTGTTGATATTTCAAAGGTGTATATCCAAGCTTCCCCCGGTATGCCGTCCCTTCCCGGTTCCTTTCCTTTTTTTAAAGCCGCTATAGCTAGTGATACTTCCTCCTTTTCAATATTCCTAAATTGTTTTCTCTCTTCCTCATTATCATCATCCACAATAAAATTTGTTACTGTCCTCTCTTCTGATCCCCCAAACAAATGTTTAAAGACTCGTACCGTTCATTCGCCGCTATATTATTGATTTTAGCTCTTGTATTCTTTGTTGAAGGTATTTACAAATCCCCAGAAGTCCTTCATATCTTTCGCTGTATTAAAGTTTCTTCTTAGTTTTTCACTATATTCTTGTTTGCTTTTTCGAATTTGATGTCTATATTCTACCTTTTTCGTTTTAAATTCTTCCCTATTTCCATTTTTTTCAAGGCATTTAAATATTCTTTCTTTTTTTTCCAGCATTCCTTGCTCCACCAAATTTCACTCCTTAGTTGTACTTTTATTTTTTTCTTAATCAAGCACCGACTCATTGCTTCCGTATGCTATTTTTATTGACTTCCCCCATTCTTTCTTTCACCCTTACTTTAAACTCTTCCCTACCCCTTTCAGACCAATCAATCACCTAGTATTCATTCATTCTTAAGTGTTCTTTCTAGTCAATCATCAGAGGCAAGTGGTCCAATCCTATCATTTCTGAAACCTTGATGTTATTCAACTCCTCCCACGCATTCCTGTTTACTAGAGTATAATCTATAACTGTTTTGCTATTTCTAATAAAAGTAAACTCTCCCTCCCTATCCCCTTCATGAACCCCATTTAAGAAGCACATTCCGTTTTTATTGCACCAATTAATAAGAAATTTTCTTTCCGCATTAATATATTCATCCTTTGAATTCCTCATACATTCCCTACCGGTAACTCTAGTACTCCCCTCCGTTCCTGTTCTAATATTGAAATCCCTACTATCAGAATTTTATACCCTTTATACTATTTTACCTTTTCCTCTATTATATCCAGTTTATTACTTTCTTCTTCATTTAAATAAACAAACATAATTAACCACTTTGAATTCCTATATTTAATTAAGACTATTCCCTCGTCTGCTTTCTCAATATTCACTATAATCCCCTTTATAATCCGTATTATAATTCCTCCCTTAGCCCTACTTTTTCCCTAGCCTTGATGCATTAAAATTATATCAGCAATGACTGTCAGTAAATAATAATTATATATATATATATATATATATATACATCTTACTATCATTGTGGCGTCCAGATACAAATACGCTTTATGGCGTCACTGATTCATAACACGCAAACTATGAGGTTGCTTAGCGAATACTTTTCGAGTATGAACTAGAAATATTCTCAAATGATAGTCGGCAAAATAATATAATAAATCTAGGATGTACAGTTTTACTCTATCGACATTAAGGCGTCAATACAAGTAGCTATGTTTGAAGCGTCATTGATATACACAATTAAGTATATTCAGATAACATTATGGCGTCAAATAATATACATCTTTGTAGGTTTTAAACATTAGAGCGTCTTGCGATGTTGCCAGTGCATTTTAAATTTTAAAATCTAATTAAAACTGTTACTGCATCATTGAGACTCAGTGTATCGAGAAGATACGTGGAAGATGGTAAGTAACTATCTATTAAAGGTAAGTATAAGACTTAATTTCATATGCAAATTTATTTTGAAAGGACTTTTTAAAATTAATAAGTTGGCTCACCAAAATTGAATAGATTCATGATGTCTTGCCTAATTCATTAATAAGTTAATATTAAACAAATTTTCGTTAATATAATTAATAATAGTAATTAAGTAGGTACTATTAGTAATACTAATTCCGTAATATCTACCAGCTGTAATAACTCCAAAGCATAATGTGCATTAGGGTGGTCGTTAAAAATTAAATTCTTTCCGACGCCCAAAAAAATCCTTCCTTTTCACAAAAAATTAAATTACGGGAAATTTTTTGCTTTTTGATTTTAAATAAAAAGAACACGTGCCGACGGCCAATTGATGTTCATTTTTGATAAAATTATAGGTTTTTGAAATATTTGTCACAGTATTTAAATTTTGACAAAAAATCATGAAAACAGGTTTAGAGGAAATTAAATTCTCTACAAAAGGATTTCTTTCGGTTTTAAATGAAGTTCATATCCATTAAGATAACCTCATATTCAGGAAAAATAAAGTTTTTAGTGCTAAAATAACTGACTTAATAGAGTTCACAAGTTTACTAATAGGTATGAACTTCATTTAAAGCCGAAAGGAACTCTTTTGAATTAGTATAGATGAACTTCAATTGGCCGTCGGCACGTTTTCTTTTTGTTTAAAATCAAAAAGCAAAATTTGTCCCGTAGTTTTTCGTCAAAAGGAAAGATTTTTTTGGGCGTCGGAAAGAATTTAATTTTTAACGACCACCCTAATTTGCTTAAAGGGGCCCTTAACGTAGATATAGGATTCGTTCCGGAGATCGGTTAGGCCAATAGAAGAAACCGGCACTCAGGCAAACAAACGCGAGCGTATTAAAGGACACTCGACTTTCACGCTCCGTTGATATCGACCCAGCCGCTCCTGCGATGGGTTAAGACAAAAGACGACTCAGGCACTCAAGCAAACAAACACGAGCACATAAAAATGCGTTTATCAACCTTAGGCAAAAAAACTTGAACACAGAATGTGCATAAAAGGGCACTCAACGTTCCTGCACAAGTTTCATGGATATAGGCTAATTCGTTCCGGTGATCGGTTAGGACAATAGAAGGAACCGGCACTCAGGTAAGAAACAAGCGCGTTTGTAAATAAATTCACATACCATGATAAACTGTTATATTATATTATCATATAGTTTTTTACATGTAGCTAACTTAAAATACGTTGTTACAATATATTTAAACTGGGTATATTGTAATGAGTTACGTGTAACAAGTATAAATGTAAATAAACATAATTTTCTAAAACGTCTTCTTTAATTCAAACTAATTTACACATCAAATCTACACATTCTAATACTAACACAGAAATTGGTATTTGGCGAAATAAAATATTACAGACGCTGTAATATTTCAAAAACTAAAAAGTGTAGCATAAGTAAAAACTGTATTATGTTTTCACTGTCATCGTTGATGCGCTAGTTAATTTTCGGGCTTTCTGACCGATGTCGAAAAGTCCGAAAATAAACTACCGCATGTACCATAGGTAGCTTTATGTATCTATCACTAGGGTGCCTTTTTTTCGACTATTTTTTGTTTTCACTCCCACTTCGAAATTTTGTGGGAAGTACCTAAAAAAATTCCTTGAAAATTGGAGCCCTTATTATTAATATTAAGTGCTCAAAGTTTCAGGGATTTTTTTTAGGTATTTCCCACAAAATTTCGAGGTGGGAGAGAACAAAAAACAATGTAGTCGAAAAAAAGCATCCCAATCTATCACACACATTATACGAAGAATTTTTCAAATGATCAAAAAATAAAGAAAATATTGTTTTGAATGTAGTATAAAAACATTTAAAGCTGGTGTCTTTATCGATAATTAACTCCAATAATCGGTTTATTTATTTGGAGGCTGTCAACATGCTATAAACATTAACTGATAACTGAAGATAATCATCGATGAAAATACCAGCCCTTAGATTAATATAATTATTTCTTTACATATTGATTTTGGATATAAACTTTTATTTTGAGCCAGTCTTTGTTTGCGAATAGTTCATCATGCTTGGCTTTCAATTCATCACATTCGCGTTTTTTTGGTGGTTGTCTTTTTCTTATATGATTGGCAAAAAACTTACGCGCTACATTTTTCTGTTCTTCAGTCCATGCTACCAAAACTCTTTTGCCTTTCTTATGCTGTGCCTCATAATTTCTTGAAGTTTCTGAAATTTTATCACACAAAGGTTGTTGACTACATCCTGGTATAGATTCATGTGGTAATATTTCAGGAACATCCTCATTATCACTATTTTCTTCTTCAATTTCTGCTTCAAGGTCTATGTCTATCTCATCTAAATTTTTTCCTTTAAATTGGCCTGCTTCTCCTTTTTCCATGAGAAGTAATAATTTAGATATCTTCGCAGTTTGATAAATGTCATCAGGTAATCGATAGGAGCCACGATGGATATTTGCAGTATGTCCCATAAATCTGGAAAGTTGTTCTATATCATTGTCAGTCATACTGAGAACCTGGGTAAGAGTTGCAAGATGTTTCCGTAATTTTGTAGCTGTTAGAGCTTTGGGGTTTTTAGCACCACATAACTGTGCGTGCTTACTTATGACTTTATATCCACAAATCGGTTGAGAAGTTCCGGGATTCCCAAACAAATAAATATTATTTTTGGTGTAAAATTTATCTCTGTGAGTTAGTAAGGTGTTAATATGTTTTTGAACATCTGTGCTAAACAAAACTGGAACTCCTCTCCCTCGTTTGCCGCGAATCACAATTCGTTTGAATTTTGATATTAAAACCTTCTCAGAGGCACTTATGAGTTCTTGAAACTCCTCATAGTTTTGAGAGTGTTCTTCGGAGTTTTGGTAGATATGAAGAGGGAGCCGTTGAAGCTCCCCTGGCCTCCGCCTATTAAGTAGGAGAACACTGCAAAATACAAGCTCCAGCAACAAAATATATGTATCTTTATCTTGATCTCTGCAAAAATTTTCTAATGCGGTTTTTGATTTTGAAAACAAATAATCCTTTATTAATTTTAAGTCGCTAGCCAGGGGAACCATTGTAATTTTATTCCACTTTTTGACATTTAAATCATTTGAAGCTTGTGTACTGACCTCGAAACGCCATTCACTTTCAATGAGTTGAATTAGAGTTTTTAAATCAGCCTCACTTTCAGCAGCCGAAAGAGTTGAATGAATTTCTTTTCGTTTCAGGACAAACACAATGGCAAGTTGGGCACATTGTTTAATTGCGATTCCTAAATTCAATGCAGTAGAAGCTGAATTATAGAAATCTTTTTCGTAGTCATAATTTGCAACAATTTTTGTAGCCGACACTAAAAGTGCAAAATTTTGAGGCCTGAGGGCTTCAAATAAATTTTTAATTTGAGGTTTTTGCTTTTTAATCTCAATAAGCAATCTGGCAAGTTCTCTCATTTTGCGAGATGTAACGGATACAAAATGTTGTTCTCTATGAGATTTAAGGTAACGGGCACCGTATGCGCAAATGAGCAAGTCAGACTTAGCTGCCTGAGATATTTCGTCTGGTCTCATTCTTGGGAAAACCTTTTCTTTCAACTGTTTATCGACCTCTGTTGCTCTTAGTAACAAATTTTGCCCTTTTGCTTGATGACGTTTGTCTTTTTCTCCTATACATTTTTTTCTATGACGCCATAGCTGTTTTGATGAAAAAAACCCTTTACATTCAGTACAAGGTAAAATTTTTTTGTTATCTGTTGGCCTTCTAACTGCCTTAAGTAATACACTACTATTCAAAAAATTTCCTCTTCTTCGAATTTCATCTAACAGTTTTTTCCGCTCTTTGTGTTTTGGTGGAAGTGAAGTAATTTTTTGAACTTCTCGTTCTAAAGAATGAACTCCTATGACATGTCTTGCGAAATTTAACACATAACATTCGCAAAAGTAGCAAAAGTCTTTTTTCTTCTTTCCTTTTCTCTTCTCGCCGTTTGCTTTAGTCTCTCCTAACAGATCTTCATCTTGTTTTTGGTTGGTCCCCAAATGTGGAAGAACGTTTAGTTCTACCGATGATGACTTATTTTCTTTATTTGATTTATCTAAACTCTGGCCAAGATTGCTATCTTCGTTTAGTTCTATCGATGATGACTTATTTTCTTTATTTGATTTATCTAAACTTTGTCCAAGATTGCTATCTTCAAGACTTAACGAAAACTGGCTACTGTCAGAATCCAAATTTGGTAAATAATCCGGGTCTTTTACTGAGTCATCAGTGTTCCCAGACGCAATTGAGTCATTATATTCGAATTCAGGCTGCAAGAAACAGACATTTTAATGGAATAGAAAAGCCTGTCCTGTCTCTAAATTTAATACTTACCTGTTTATTATCATTTTTGGATCCGAATAGATCATGTAGAGTTTCGGTTTCGTCATCTAAACGTTCATAGTTTTTCATACCATCTTCGCACTATAATAAATACATTTTCACGTTGGTCATTTCTTCCCTATTTGTTACAGTTGGATTTAAAGCCAATTTTTTAGGGATAAAATCATTTATTTATAAAGCCAGACCACCGACGTTTCGCTTTGGATGAAAGACTTTTTCAAGGCTAACAAAATTGTTATCAATAATAATTTAGTAGTTAAAAAATATAATAATTACTACTCAGTAAGTTTTTTTTACGTCAAAGAGTTATACAGATGGTATCGACGCTGCAAGACATCTTTCTTTTTTCTTCACCACAAAAAATGACTTCTCCGGCAAAATATGTAAATTGTACAGAGATGTGCTTATTGTTAGAGCGTCAGTATATTGACGCTATAAACACCCTGACGCTCTAATTAATGCAATTTCATAATGTATTGACGCCACAACGATAGTAAGATATAAATAAAACTATATGTATACAAGATATATAACGTTAAAAATTTTAAAATGTAGAACATAAATTATAAAATTATTTAAAATGATTTTTTAAAAACGTCTTAAGTTAACGACAATTAAATCAGAAGTAACGGCTAGAATAAAAAATAATAAATGAGAATATAAAAAAGCAAAATGAAGGGAGGTTTCACTTTTTTATACTCTCATTTGTCATTTTTTATTCTAGCCGTTAGTTCTGGTTGAATTGTTAACTTATGACCTTTTTAAAAAATCATTTTAAATAATTTTATAATTTATGTTCTACATTTTAAAAATTCTAACGTTACATCTTTTATATAGTTTTATTTGTACCTTACTATCATTGTGGCGTCAATACATTATGAAATTGCATTCATTAGAGCGTCAAGGAATTTATAGCGTCAATATACTGACGCTCTAAGCACATCTCTGTACAGTTCATTTTACCGGTGAAGTCATGTTTTGTGGTGAAGAAAACAGAAAGATGTTTTGCAGCGTCGATACCACCTCTTTGACGTAAGAAAACTACTAAATTATTATTGGTAACAATTTTGTTAGCTTTGAAAAAGCCTTACATTCAAGGCGAAACGTCGGTGGTCTGGTTTTATAAATAAATAACTTTATTCCTAAAAAATTGGCTTTGAATTCAACTGTATATAAATTATTGTTTAAGTTTAAAGAGGGTAAAAATTACTGACAACAGTTTTACGTGTGAGAATTTCAATCTCACCTGCGCATCAACATGTTCAAATCCGCAAGAAACATGCGGCATTTCAGTTTCATCATTATTTGTAATTTGAGGTGGTACTAATGGAGTAATGTGATATGAAGTACTCTCAAATGGTATAGAATTTGCCGTGCAATCTTCGTTCTAAAATAAAATAAAGTAGCTCTTATCCAGTTTTAGAAATAATGTCTACACATTGTTCACACGTATTTTTTTATTTATAGGCTTCACTGCTCATTTTCCATTTTTAAAACATTTTTTATTTAAATTCAGCAATCTCGAGAACTAGAGTAAAAATTGTATAGGAATCAAACAGTTTTTTTATGAACATCTTTATTCTTAAAGCTTATCGGTAACATCACCAAAGTGATCGTTAAAACTTGCCTGAACTTTTGACTTTTCGATATGGCAATTCATCTGGCCATCTAAATTCTGATCGTCAGTTTCTCTGATTTCCACTGTTTCACCGTGGATACTTGAAGGAGGTGATAACGGACTATTACAGAAAAAGTTTTTTTTTTTTCTCTCTGAGTTTGAGGAGCATACCTTGTACTAAAATAAATAGCACTTTTTTATTATAAAGTAATAAACATTTATTTTCAACTTACATATTCTTTATCAAAAAAGCGAATCATTTCCAAAGATTCTTGACGCCGCAGACCACGTCTTTAGACAGACTCACTGCGTAGGTATATGATTGCAGAAAACGAAAAATAGTAAAGTAGAATGAAAATCGGGGGATACGGCGTTGCCAAATTGAATGACGCTTGAAACGCGATAAACTAAACGTTTTTTTCCTGTGAAAAGTATACTGGCGCGAGACACCGACGCCTCTCGTGTCCTACCGATTGAACTACAATATACGCCAAGCGGGTAACAACGGATACATAGTCGACATGAGAGCGTCACCTAAATTTTCGCGGGAACATTCTATAGGTGGAGGGGAGGCCACCGGCAAAATTTTACAGTAATGTGCTTAGAGCGTCAGTATATTGACGCCATAAGCACCCTGACGCTCTAATGAATGCAATTTCATAATGTATTGACGCCACAAAGATAGTAATGTATATATATATATACATATATATATATATATATATATATATATATATATATATATATATATATATATATATATATATATATGTCTTCAGTGGCTGAGTGAATGAGAGATGAAAAGTATCTGTGGTCTGTGCAAATGTTTATGTTGGTAAATAAATTTATAGAATCTTCAAATATTTTAAGAAATATATAAAACACTTTTCACTCACCTTTTTAAATTATACTCATTCTAAATATCACTGAATAATTAATAAAATTATTTATAGTTGGGCGCCAGACATTCATTTAATCATTTAATGAATATCAAAACAATAAATAAATAAATAAAATTAAGTTTTTTTTTAAAGAATGAAAAAATTGTATTGAAAATTATTAAATGGTTTAACTGTTTACAAAAATTTTAAAATATAAACGCATGAAATTCATATCTCAGATAGTGAGATCAAATACATAAATTTAGAAATACTAACAAAAGAAAATATAATTAAAATTAAATTAAATAACTCTACTCTTTCTTAACTAGTTAAATTAAGTATTCAGTTTAAAATACAAACGGAAAAACAAAATTGTTTTTCCTAGATACTAAGCAAAAATCCCAGACTACTTCAATCCAAATGTCGAAATTAAATACAAAATCTTGAATATTTTTCAAAATTTTAACAAAACTAAGTACAGTTTACATGAAATGAAAACTCTTTTAAAAATAAAAATTAACTTTAAATTACTATTTTCCTTGAAATTACTTCCTTCTTCTGAAATATTCAAATGAAAAATACTAATGTTAAACCTTTCTTTAATTTTTACTTTTTTCCAAAATTTTGCTTAATTTCAACACTTTAACATATTAAATCCCCTTATTACAATAAAATGTAACTATTTAGATGTATTACACATAGTACCTACTTTTTTCCTTAACAGAAATTACAAAATTATACATGACAGAAATTGTGGTTGTAAATTTGAATTAAATTTCAATATAATTTATAATTTTGAACTTATTATCACGATTAAATTGAGTAAGAATGTTTAATAAGGAATTCCTGAATTAATTTAGCAAATTCAAACTCTTTTACAGAGGAATTCCAAGTATCGGAAGACTAAAATATAGAACTCCTCGACATGACCAGAAAATATTCCCTGCAATGAATATAAAACGTCCAACTCTAGTGCCAAATGATAAATTTGAAGTGAACATATCCTTTTTAAATTTAGAAAAGTGAGTAGTCATCGTTAAGTGTTAAATTAAATCTTCAAGTGTCAAACAAAATTAATCTTTCTAAAACATAAAATTAGTTTGAATTCAATAGTAAACAATTAAATAAAGAATATTAAATTGATTACTAATAATTTAAATGGATTAAATTTCAAAATTTAAGAAAATTCCATAAATTTTAGTAAGAATGTTATCATAAATGTCTGTATGTGTTTAAGTATGTGTGATGATGAAGTGTTATCATGACAATATATATTTTTTTGTCAAGAAAATCGGAAGGGGGTATTGTAAAAAAAATATGTATTATTAATTAAATATAATTAATAAAGACCAAAGATGTCACTAGAGCGCCATCTATGGTAAACGCTATTCAATAACAGGTACTGTAGTGTTCAACAAGATACCTTTTTCATTAAAGCAATGCTTGTTGAACCAGAACTCCGCATAGTTACGACTTGCCTGAAAGGCACGCATACACCTCCAGGACGCTAGCACCCCATCCAACGAATTTCGAAAAAAAAATGTGTGGATCTAATAGGTCACTAATTGGTCAGTATTGGTCAGGTGGTCCCGTTAATTGGTCAGCGATAGGAAAATAGTAAAAACAACTCGATTTTTTTGTATGAATATTCGATACTGCTGGCACCTCATCTAAAGTAAAATTAAAAAATTTCGATAGCAATCGATTTAGTTTTAGATGCTTTTAATTGGTCAGTTATAATTATTATTTGGTCAGACCTAGACAATTAGAAAAAAACAAGAAAATATATCTGTTTCTACAATACGCATGCGCAAACATTCTATGTTGCTTCTATGATCTATCAGCTGATAGGATGGTCGATAAAAATTAAATTTTTGATTTTCGTAAAACAAATATGTGAATCTAAAAGCTCAGTAATAGACAAAGAATATGTAATAGGCCACAATTAATCAGGTTATCGGTAAGCTCTTCCCATTAGATAGGCGACCTTGATTTTTAGTCATTAGGGCTTCTTAGTTTTATTTTCTTCAAAATAATGATTGAATTTTCTTCATAGTGCCACTTTATGTAAAACTAATGTTTGTGTTTACAATAACAGCAGCAGAAGTGCAAATAAAACAATATAAAGTTGCAAAAAAGCGATATATTAAAAAAAATTAAATTAGCAGTCAAATCATACAATCTTAATATAGTGTTCCCTTAAGTACTATTAATTACGAAATCTTAATAGTAGTAAAAGACAGGTCAAAATGAACACAATTAACAGAAGAGACAAGTATAATATGTACTTTGAAGATGATTTTTGTTTAATTTTAACTACTCATTAACTTGCTTTTTCTTCCATGCTTTAGGTTAGCTATGTTGTCTTACATATTACTTCTTCAAAGATTAATTTTCCTTATTAGTAACCACTCAATAATTTGTTTCTTCTCCTGTGCCATGTAGTAAGTTCTGTTATATGATGTTATATAATGTTCAATTATATGGACTATGGAGGATTATTCATAACTGATCCTAACCTGCTCGTAACTCAACCGCATAGCACCTGTCCATTTTGCAAAGCATTTATGAAATTTTAATACAAGCTGATTTTAGTTTAATTATGACCCTTCAATCGTTTGCTTTTACTTCTGAAATTCTTACATCAAAAGCGGAGTAAATACCACAACACTACTGTGAAGGCAAACAACCATAACACATATCTACAACTCCGGCTTATACTGGCATATGCGCTGTTCACAGCTACTTTCTTCTTAATTTCTTAATAATATACGTATGTAACAATTCACTTTAACTTACCGTTTTTCTTACAATCAGCACCAACTTTAGCACAACTTCGTTTTGTGGTTTTCCGTTGTTTACCACAACAGCTGATTTCAGCAATTTGAAATTGTCCTAAGCCAATCAGAAATTGCCGTTCCGCTGTTAGCGCCTCTTTCGGCGTCGTAATTCTTTAGTTCATCTCACTAAAAATCAAGGTCGCCTATCTAATGGGAAGAGCTTACCGATAACCTGATTAATTGTGGCCTATTACATATTCTTTGTCTATTACTGAGCTTTTAGATTCACATATTTGTTTTACGAAAATCAAAAATTTAATTTTTATCGACCATCCTATCAGCTGATAGATCATAGAAGCAACATAGAATGTTTGCGCATGCGTATTGTAGAAACAGATATATTTTCTTGTTTTTTTCTAATTGTCTAGGTCTGACCAAATAATAATTATAACTGACCAATTAAAAGCATCTAAAACTAAATCGATTGCTATCGAAATTTTTTAATTTTACTTTAGATGAGGTGCCAGCAGTATCGAATATTCATACAAAAAAATCGAGTTGTTTTTACTATTTTCCTATCGCTGACCAATTAACGGGACCACCTGACCAATACTGACCAATTAGTGACCTATTAGATCCACACATTTTTTTTTCGAAATTCGTTGGATGGGGTGCTAGCGTCCTGGAGGTCACGCATACGCAATAAATTAAATCCACTTCTAGTAAGAGGAGACTTTGGTCGGTCTGTATTCTGTCGGAACCACCTGTGACACGCTGATGAGGGCCAACCAGCTCGAAATCGCGATCTGTGTCTGGTGGTTTCGACGGAATACTATATGATAAATTACTTAAGGCTATCTAAAATTCCCTTTTTGAGTGTTCTTATGTTCTGTCCAACATAAGAATCGAATCTTACTTCTTGGATATCTTGTTTTTTTTTACGATTTTTAGATTCAAATTTTTACTTTCCTTCACACTTTAACCCAGGCTTGGGACTGGCCATTTTGTTTAACAAAATCGGCGTGTTTAAAAGTATAGGGATTATAAACCTTCGTTATACTATGTACAAAAAACTTAAAAATCAAATTAACAAAGTGATTACATTTATGTCATTTTTATACTTATACTAATTCCACTTATTTTAATTTTTCGGCGTATGCTAAAGCTCGGAAACAATCCTAAGTCCTTGAGAAAATAAAATTTCTCTAAAATAGTGGCTATCCTTTCATCGATTTTTAGATATTTAATTCTGAGTGAGTGCCCATAGCGCCGCGAACCTTTTGCGTGCCCGTAGCGCCGCGATAATAGTAGGTAAAATTTGAGCGTGCCCGTAGCGCCGCGACAATATAATAAATATTAATCTTATGTACAATGGATTTGTTCACAATTGCTTATTTGGTTTATGTATTCAATTGAATAATATTTTCAACTTAAAATTTAACTTTCATTCACACTTTGTCCAGGCTTAGGACTGGCAGTTTGGTGTGAACAAAACAGGCGTGTTTAAAAGTATAAAAGTTAGAAACCTTCGTCAAAATATGTACAGTATTATATAAAAAGCATTTGTTTGCCATTATTAAAACTTCACACAACACAGATATAATGTAATTAAGCGAATTGATTCGAGTCAAACACAAACTGATACTGATCATACGAAAGTCTTTTGTTGTTCGATGTAAATTATTGCGACGGAAAACAACCAATGAAGAGGAGCCACCCCGGTAACTCGTCATCCCTACCCCCTGCGTTTCTATGACTCTTTGTACAAATTCCTTCATAATTACTGTGTATTATTTATGCAAATTACATGATAACATAAAATACATTAGTATATTCAGCAACTATTGGAACAAATAATAAACTTGTTTGTTCAAAACAGTTCAATCATAAGAGTTCTTTTTACAACATTAATTCAAATTTTCAGGAGATAACAACTTTATTAGAATAGAATAATAATAGAATTGTCGAAACTACAAAATATAAACTATTCTAAAGCTGTTGCAGGTATGTAAAATTTTAAGTTGAAAATATTATTCAATTGAATACATAAACCAAGTAAGCCATTGTGAACAAATCCATTGTACATAGGATTAATATTTATTATATTGTCGCGGCGCTACGGGCACGACACTCGCACGATTTTTGTGTTTATTTTTTTAGTGTTTCTGTTAACATTATTATACGTATATGATAATAATATGAACCCGATCATAACAACTGTTTATTATTTCGGTTTTGGTAATAATTATTACTTTTGAAATGAAGATATAACGATGGATAATCCCCAATAATATTAGCACAATTGTTTTTGTGAAACAGAACGTATTATTAAAATTTAGATATATGGCATGAATTAAATCACATTGTATTTTAGTTTCCTGTACATATTAATATTATAATGCTTACACCATTAAACTTGCCTGTTTTGGTAAAAAACAAACCGCCATCCTAAGTCTGGATTGAAATTGTTAGGAGAAAAAGAATCTTTAAATTGAATATTATTTAATGATGATATGAACGTTTAAAATAGGTACATCGAAACTCAGAAATATATCAAAAGACAACCATTCGCTACAAAAAGCTAGAGGGTAAGTAAGTTTATCTTATAACACTTAAGTCACATCCGTAAAGGAATGTCTTTAAAATCACACCCTCCCTCGACTGTTCCCAGCCGTGTTGACAAATATTAATCGGGAACGGTCTTCTACGTAACACTTGAAACGTTCACTGCTACATATTATACTGGTCGAACTGCTACATACAGGGTGATCGATAACATTCGGCCATCCTGTCAATATTCTGTCCTCAGAACTCTGCAAGTCAGAAATAACAAACACAATTACATAAAGAAATAACTTATCTTTACTGTACTGAATCTCTTCTGTTAATAAACATACTTATGTATAGAGAAATACTATATTCTCGTCTTTTAATAACATAGCAACTCAAGCTATAAGTTCATCAGTTTTGCTAATCTTCATTAGCATTGCTAATAGTTTATTTACACCAATACTGAACTCAAAACTTAAAATTGAAACATTTGTACTGGCTTGCTAGTCGTATACTAGCCTTATTAAAGCTTTGTACAACTAAAGTTTCAATAGCATTTGTACTGGCTTGCTAGTCACATACTAGCCTTATTAAAGCTTTGTACAATTCACTTGGTACTGGCTTGCTAGTTGTGTACTAGCCTTATTAAAGCCTTGTACAACTAAATTTCCAATAGCATTTGTACTGGCTTGCTAGTCACATACTAGCCTTATTAAAGCTTTGTACAATTCACTTTGTACTGGCTTGCTAGTTGTGTACTAGCCTTATTAAAGCTTTGTACAACTAAATTTCCAATAGCATTTGTACTGGCTTGCTAGTTACATACTAGCCTTATTAAAGCTTTGTACAACTAAATTTTCAACAACATTTGTACTGGCTTGCTAGTTACATACTAGCCTTATTAAAGCTTTGTACAATTCACTCTGTACTGGCTTGCTAGTTGTGTACTAGCCTTATTAAAGCTTTGTACAACTAAATTTTCAACAGCATTTGTACTGGCTTGCTAGTTACATACTAGCCTTATTAAAGCTTTGTACAATTCACTTTGTACTGGCTTGCTAGTTGTGTACTAGCCTTATTAAAACTTTGTACAACTAAATTTTCAACAACATTTGTACTGGCTTGCTAGTTACATACTAGCCTTATTAAAGCTTTGTACAATTCTCTACAAATAGATATACTTTTGTTAAAACCATCTCTCTTTTCAACCCAGTACAGTAACCCTTAAAACTTTTGATTTATACAATCTTACCCTTAAGTACTACCCATGGTTTTATTTTGTCTACTGCCACTACAGTCTTCAATTTCTTATGATCTTCTCTTAAATCCTTCACCTCATATCGGTCATTCTTTAATACCTTTATCACTCGAAAAGGCCCTTTAAATTTAGGCATGAGTTTCTTACTCGTGCCCGTTGCAACTTGTGCACTTGCTACCATAACAAGTTCACCTTCTCTATACTGTTGCGCTTTAGCTCGTACTCGATCAAATCTAGCCTTTTGCCTCATTTGATCCTCATCTAGACGCGCCTTAACTGTTTTTCTTAATTCGACTAAATTCATTCGACTAAAATTGTTTTGAATTTTATTCACAATTGATGCGTCGGAAACATTTCGAGGTTTGTAACCTGCCAACAATTCAATCGGTGACACACCTGTGACTTTGTTCACAGTGCAATTTATTGCACTCTGAACTTGTTTTACAAAACTATCCCAGTTATCGTCGGGATTACCTGCTGCAGTGGTTGCTAATGCTTGCAGTATGGTGCGATTGTACCTTTCGCACTGACCATTAGCCCTAGGGGTAGCTACTGCATTTAAAATATGTTTAATCCCATAACTGTCAACAAACAGTTTAAACGTATGGGATGTAAATGCTGCTCCTCTATCACTTATAATTCGTATCGGAGCCCCAAACATATACATAAAGTCAAGGACCACCTTTGTGACGTAACGCACACTTGTGTCCTTAACAGCTTCTATGATAACAAATTTTGTAAAGGCGTCTACCATCACTAGTAGAAACTTTTTGCCTCGTTTACTAGGCACGAACGGGCCAACATGATCTATGTGAAGTGTATGAAATGGTATAGCTATCTTCTCTATCGGATGTAACATTCCACTCTTTTTGCCAGTCTGTTGTTTATAATACTGACACTTTAAACATGAATTTATATACTTTTTCACAAACTTTCGCATACCAGTAAACCAGTAATTCTCTTGCATTTTGTTTAAGGTTTTTTTCTAGACCAAAATGTCCCATATCGTCATGGCAAAGACGACAAATCTGCCAGCGAACACTTTTAGGGACCAACCAAGCCTTTTGGCCATCAGCTAGTTTTCTAAACACTACCCCCTTTTCTAACTTATAGTTTTCAAAATATTGTTTATTTTCGTTACATAGTTCGTCTTCTTCGAGTATTTTTTTAATGACTTTCACCTGATCATCTTCTAGTTGTACTGCTAACAACCAATCTAGTTCGGTAATGTCTATTTGCATTAAATTCAATTCACCTGTTATGGGAATTCTACTCAGTGCATCTACATGACGCATCTGGGTACCTGGACGATATTCGATGGAAAAAGTAAAATCTTGTACCTCCAACTACCATCGTCCTACTCGAGGAATTAAATCCTTTTTGCTAAATGTTGTTCTTAATGCATTGCAGTCCGTTACAACTTTAAAATTTATACCTAAGAGGTATGTTCTAAAGTGACGCAAAGCTAATACGACAGCGAGAGTTTCTAGTTCATAAGAATGAAATTTCTTCTGCTCAATTGTCGTTTGTTTACTAAAATACGACACAACATTGCGTTGTCCGTCTCCTCTTATTTGAAACAAAATAGCCCCAAACCCGACAGAACTAGCATCAGTATGCAATTCTGTTGTAAGTATCGGATCATAAATTGCCAGAACTGGTCTATTTGTAAGAAATGATTTAATCTTTTGTACTGCGTTTTCTTGTTCGTCTGACCAGTTCCAAGCAACGTCTTTCTTCATTAATCGTGTTAATGGTTCAACAATACACGAATACCCTTTGACAAATGTTCTGAAATATCCTGATAGGCCTAGAAATTGTCTTACTTCTTTAACATTTTGCGGAGATTTCATTTTTTGAACAGCCTCTATCTTTCTTTTGCCAGGTCTTACTCCTTCGCAACTGATTTCCCTACCTAAGTAGTCGATATGGCTTTTGAAAAATTCACACTTGCTTATTTTAAGTGTCAAACAATGTTCACGAAATTTTTCTAACACAGCCGTTAGTTTTTGTAAACCTTCCTCAAAAGTTTTACTGGGTATTATAATATCATCTATATACGGAAATGCTACTTTGTTCCTTAATTCTCCCAACACATTATTTATCAATCTTTGAAATACACTAGGAGAATTGGACAAACCAAACGGCATACGTAAAAACTCATAGTGCGAATCTGGAGTTACAAACGCGGTCTTTTCAATTGAATCATCAGTCATAGGGACCTGATAAAAGCCAGAAGCCAAATCAAGAGTTGTATAATATTTATTGCCTCCTCCGAGCCTATCGATTTGCTCATCAATTAATGGTAAAGGATATTTATCTTTTACAGTTATAGCATTTAATTTTCTATAGTCTACGCACATCCTATAATCGTTTGTTTTCTTTTTAACTAATAAAATTGGGCTTGCATATGGAGAAAAGGATTCTCGGATGATATTGTTCTTTAAAAGATCTGCAATAATTTTGTTTAATATTTCTTTTTCATATAAAGCCATCCGATAAGGCCGATAAACTATTGGCTCGTCAGTAATACACTTTATCTGCATAAATGCACTATTTGTTTTTCCTAAATCTCTCATAGAAAGTGCAACACAGTCTCTGTATTTACATATTAATTTAAACATAAATTGTTTTTCGGTCTCTAACAAATTATTACCTAAATTAATCATGTCATATTCAATATTTTCTGAAACTTTATCTGTCGTGATAGTGTTTATACTATGAATGTCCAAGGAAGGTAAATTCCTTAGAGTAACTTTATTTGACATTTTGATCATGACTACGTTTTCATTATCTAAGAAATTCCTCCCAACTATCAAATCATGTCTAATATTATCATCATCTAATACAACAAGACTAATTTTGACGGTAGCTTCTTCAATGGTAACAATAGCTTCACATTTTAAATTTGATAAAACAGACTTTTTCATAAAGCTTTTTAGTAATACAGGATTGTCGTTGCTTTGTATGTCTACTTTTATCTTCAGTGCGACCGAATATTTAATTACTGTGCAGTCACTTCCACTGTCAATCAAACACTTTATTTTATGGCTGTTTATATAAGCAAACTTTATGAACATATTTGTCTCATTAATACTTTGAGCGATCTCGTTTACGTTACCTTTCTTTTTGTTTACTTTACAGTCATTATGGGTATGGCCCAACTTTTTACAAAGTTTACAATACACGCGTGGTTTTAAACAGTCTCGAGCTCTGTGATTTCCACCGCAATTGAAACAAGCAATTTTGTTGGGAACACTTGGTGTCGTAATGTAATTCGATATTGATGCTTTATTATTTGGAAGGTTTGGATATGCCCGTTTATTAAAACTGTTTTTATTTTGATTTACTGCCAAAGTATGTGAGGATGTCGAAGGTTGAACAGTATTCAGATAATTGGCTAAGCTGCCAATCGTTTTGAAATTCGCGGCTCTTGCAGGAAGAGATATAGAGTCGTTCTTTATCCCTTCTAAAATACTGTCTATAACGTATTCTTCCGGTATATCCAGGTTTAATTTATTCAGTTTCCCAGCTTTTTCGTAGCAATAGTCCGCAAGATTTTGATTAGCAGCGGGACTATAACTGGCTGCTTCAATTAACAACTTCCCGAAACGTAATGGTACAGGAAAATTTTGAACAAGAAGAATTTTCATGTCTTGCCAAGTCATGCACGGATTAGATAACGAATCGTACCACTTTCTCGCGTTACCACGCAGTCTATTCGTAGCTAATTTTACCACCAAATTATCTGGCCAATTATTAAAAGTCTTCAGTTCTTCTACCTTACGAACCCAGTCTTCTGCACTTTGATTTATTACACTTGTGTTAGGGTCGAACAACGGAATGACACTTTCGTCAAGTCTTACACTACTATGCGTACTTACAGTTTGTTTTATTGCGCTTAGTTCTTTTTCTAATTCTTTTATTCTCTTACGAGCAGCATCATCTCTAGGGGGTGGCGTATACCTTGGAGATGAACTACCAGAACGTGTTGACCGCCTGGAATGAGAGCGGTGTCCGTGCTTCCTCTTTGAAGATTTCCCCATTGTTAATCCTTTCAATGTAGGTACCACTATTTCTCATTTTTCGGGATTCGTGCCGTTTTACGCACTTCGTCACTTTTTAACTAAAATTCTTAATACTACGGGCAAACTTTGTCTCAGACTGTTCGGAAATTCTTATCACTAATTATCACTAACTAAACTGCGGAGAAACTAACACTGTACAAAAATTCTTAACACTACTCGAAACACCAAAAATTGTTTTTAATCACTTTAAGTCCTTTATAGTTTACAAAACTATAAAACTACTCTTTATTTGTGGGCGAACTTTGAGTGGACACATCCCACTCCTGACTTGTTAGGAGAAAAAGAATCTTTAAATTGAATATTATTTAATGATGATATGAACGTTTAAAATAGGTACATCGAAACTCAGAAATATATCAAAAGACAACCATTCGCTACAAAAAGCTAGAGGGTAAGTAAGTTTATCTTATAACACTTAAGTCACATCCGTAAAGGAATGTCTTTAAAATCACACCCTCCCTCGACTGTTCCCAGCCGTGTTGACAAATATTAATCGGGAACGGTCTTCTACGTAACACTTGAAACGTTCACTGCTACATATTATACTGGTCGAACTGCTACATACAGGGTGATCGATAACAAAATGTAAAGGGAAGTAAAAATTTTTGTTTAAATTATACTATAACAGAATTCATAAACTTAATATAAAGTATTATATAAAGGCATGGTACATAGGCTTTTTTGAATTGTTCACCATTACTAAATATATTCAAAAATTACCACCACCCCAAATAGGTTTATTTAAGCAAAAACATTGTAAATACTTGTACCACAATTATTCAGCACTTGATAAAGCTACATTGTAGCGAAACTTAAGTTGTGTTAATAAATAAATATTGTGAAAAGTTTTTTGTGTCTTATTTATCTTAAAAAATGGATAACAACTTTCACCAAGTATCGGCCAATTCAATCAAACTGCAATTCTGTACAATATTACTTTAAGACTGACAGCAAAACATAAGGTATACCTATCTGTATGTTTAGAAGATCAGAATTATGACTAAGCTCATGACTACTGTGTTTACTCACATTGTATACCATATTAATTTCAGATAAATCTTATTCAATTCCCGAATCTACAACTTCACCCGCATCATCTTCAGAAGACACGTCAGTTACATCCAAAATTAACGCTTACGTTATAAAAAGTCCTGTTTCTGATAAAGATTTTCTACCACATTTCCAAATACCATTGAGAATTATTAACAAAGAAGACGATTCTATTAATAACGATTATTATTTAGATGTTTATTTTAAACAGGAAAATAGAGAGTGATTGCGTTATTTATACATCCATTTCATATATTGATTAATATCCGCAGGGGCTACTAATTGTTTAAATATATGCATTTTATGTACTACCTAAACTGACCTGACTGATATTATTAGAAATAGTAATTGAGTATTGTATAAGTAACGAGAATTTAACCTTAAAGTTTTGTATTATTTTAAATAAACAACAGTTAAAGGGGACGAAAGTTTCAAATTATTTTATGACATTCCCTAAATTCCATATCATCCGTTAATTCAAAGTAAACATATGCAATTAAGTCACGCACACATGCAAAAGTGTCTAAATGGCTTGTCGTATCTGTTCCAACACGTGACCCATTTTTGACATAAATCGAAAAATAATGCACTGTGTCTATCTTTGTTGCAACTATTAAGTGAAAACAAATCGTATATTCTTCAGCATTGCTCTTGCATTAGATTTACACAGCGTATTCAGGTCACGTCATAGAACAGATAAAATAATTTTACTGAACCTGTATGTTCCTTAGCCTAGGAAAAAGAGGGGACACGTAACTCGTAAGCCGACTCTACGCCGAACATTGTTACATTATATTGTACTGCCACCATGAAACGGTGGCAGACAGTGCGTTGGTGTCAGTCATTAAAAGTGTGAATATTATTGAATGGTGTAGTTAGATTTTAGTGTTTTTTTTGTTTAAAACAATGTTGATTTGTTTTTCTTACGGCTGTAAAAGCCGCAGTGAAAGTAATGAACCAGGAACCATATTTCACAGGTAAAAAGAATTTTACGTAGTAAGGTTAAGCAAAGTAAATCGCGTTTAATTTGTTTATTGTTTATATATTATTTAAAATATGTTACGATTTACGTACAAGAATCATTAATGCGTAATATTTTTTTTTTGTTAGAATGGTTTACTGATATAGTAAGAAACAAAAAATACTTTCACAAGTTGTAAGAAGCATGTGTTTACCACAATATTACCATAGGCGGCGTTACTTTTAGTTATAAAAATCTAAGAAATAAAATCAATTAATTAAAAAAAAATCTTCTTAAAGTTTAGTTCCGCCACATCATGTTAATTAACGTTAATAAAATAATTATTTACATTTGATTTCATTGAATATGTATTCTACTTGACATAAAATTAGTAGGTACATCTCCTTTATAACCGGAAATTCGCCATACTTGAAAATAATTTTACGCCATTCTATACTCAATTTTGGGTAAATTTTGTTTAAAAAATTTCTCTTAATCTTGAAATGTACGTATTGTAACGAGCGTATATAGGTGCGAGAGCGGCGACGAGATCCGACAGCAGACAAGCGGAGTTCAAAGAATGCCGGCATCGGTCGGCGCTTTGATGACAATAAACAAGGCCATAAATTAAACGAACACAATAGGCAGTCGAGATAATTTTAGAAGGTTTCCTGATTCTTCTGGATTGTTCTATATCGGTATAAATACTTGTTGACGTGGTCAGTGACAGTAGTTTACAGCTTCCGAACGAGTAATATAAATACCGAACTACGAGATACAAAGTGATATAAATACGCATTTTCCTTGTCATATAAATAAGTTGTTGTATTCTATTAGTGTTTAAGTGTTAAATAAATAGTTGTAAATAAATATCCGTTAAATAAATAAGTTAAACTAGAAAAGTCGTTACAGTATGATACACACCGATTTGGTCCTAGTAACTCACCCTGTATATTTTTGATCATCATGACGAACTTTACAACATATTGGGTGGGGATGACCCAGACTAAATAATTACCAAAATACCTCTCAAAATAATTTTTATTTATTCATTAAAATTTCTTTGTTGTTTCCTTTAATTTTCATCTTTTCGATATTATTTTTAACATCAATCTAGTGTGTAATTTTAAATTATTTATTCTTATTTAGCGTATGCGCTAACATATTAGGGCGTGTTTGGAGATAGTCTGTGTAGGAGGGAAACAGTAATACCGAAAGTTCTGGTAAACAAGCGAGAAGGAAAATCTGGTGGTCTGGTCGTTCGTCCATAGTTAGTTGCTGGTATAGAAGGGTAAAGGGAACATCTCAGGGCGCTTGTAAATCTGGTTGGTAATAGGAATGAGCGAAAGGACCTTAGAGAAACAAAAGGGAAAGTGCGAATCAGGTCATTTTGTCAGGAGCTAGGCGAGGACGTAGAGAGGAAAAGGGAATATCCTCAGACGTTGGGAATTCACGTTTCAATAAGGACGAAGGAGATAGCATTATTTGGAAGTGAAACAGAGATATCCGAGCTCGTTGTGTCGCTTGATAGGCTTGCTAGGAATTTAGGAAATTAAGGGGAAGCCCGCGAGTAGTAGAATTCGTGTAGTGAAGAGGGTATAATTTTGGTATAAATAGCCGCGAGTATTTACAGGATTTGATCGGGAATTTGAATATTGTTGGCTTACTATCTCTTGTTTGATTCGAACTCATGCGAGACCAGGTCGGAAAACGGCCTATCTCGATGTGCAGTATAAGAAGTATAATTTAAATTCTATTGAACGAGTTAAAAGGCTGCTGGTTTGCTCAGCCCAACATCCCCTGGGGATTGGTTTAATTCGGTCTGTTCCTGTGGTCGTAACCTGGTTTCTTACCGCCGCCACCTTTGATTTGCGTCATATACTATCCCGCCACTGGCGTCTGCGTACCAAAAATTGTCCGAGAGTCGTACCGTTAGACGCCGCCGCCGTGTCGCCCTGTCCGGTACCGTAAACTACCCCATTAGCGGTAGCTCGTCCGTCAACCCCGAAGTAGATGCTGCCGATGCCGATGACATACAATACATAGGTGGGTAACTTACTGACCGACATTTTATTCGTATTTTGTGTTTTTTTACTTTTCCAGAATTATGGTTTTATTTATTGTCACTTTTAATTTGAATTGCATTGCTACCATTGTCTTAATTTACCCTTCAGGTTTAATGTATATTATACTGTTTGATTGCGATTATCTTCTGTCATTAATTTTAAGATTCAATTGTATAATTTGAGTCCTTGTTGAACCAAATACAATTCTTCCCTGATTCATGTACTGCTCCCTTGGTACTAGGAAAGTGTATGACAAGCACTTTAGTTTGGTTTATTAAATCAATAAAGCCTGAGAAGTTTTGATCAGCTGTTTTAGAAGGCTCCAGTAAGCTAGTCCCACTTGTGTCGAATTTTGATTTTATTTTATTTTTGATGGAATGTTCGTCGTTTGTTCTTTATTGTTCGTTTATTAAAATTGTTTGTTCGTCTTTTGTTTATTGATAATTAATTAAACAAATTTTCATTCTTAAGTTAGCCCCCCGTCATCGATATTTTTGTTTTTTATCTCTTAAACACATGTGTTTTTATTTATTATTGATTGTTCGATCATTATTGGCGATTGTTCGTTCTTAAATAATGTTTATTTATTAATTATTCCATATTTTTAAATAGAATGCTATCTCATCTCCTTATGCAGCGCATGCGCTAACGTGTATACAGGGTGTTACTGATATAACTGCGGATATTTAAGGAGGTGATAGGGCAGTAGAAAATAAGAAAATTAAGCAAAACTTCGAAGGTCCTAAAGTTTACCGTTTTCGAGAAAAACGTATGTGAAAATACAGGCAAAACCGAGTACGGTCCTGTGTAAGATGTGTCCTCGATCGACCTGGTCGTGTGCAGTGGCAACGCTGTCTTCAATCAGCTGACGGTGAATGAGGTTACTCGGTTACTGTAACGTAAACAAGTGTGTTCGAAAATGGCGTTTAGTTCATCAGAATTTTGTGACAGTTGCCAAATGTGTTGCTTAAGTCAAAGCGAAAACGCACAGGACCGTATTCAAATTAATTCATGTTAAGATGTTTTTCAAAAATTTTGAAAATTTTTTTGTTTCTTCACCGCGCTGCTGTAGTGACCATTCGATTACATATTGCATCTAGTTGACACCCTCCAAAAATCCGTATTTATATCAGAACCACCCTGTAGTTCTCAATGAATTCTATACTAACTGGAACGGTGGCGCATTGAACAACCAGTGAAGCAAAACAAGGGCAAAATAGTTGCATAGGCAACCCGCGATAGTTACGGATATCTATCTATCGTACTTTCTTTCAAATAGTTTATTAATGTTTAATTTATTTTGTACCTATCCGTGATTATTTTAAATAGTTATATAGAAAAAAAGGAAATAATGCAATCATGATACACAAAATGATTTAAGTTAGTTGGGTGAAATAATAAAATAATAATTAAAATAAAAACAAAATTAGAAATACATGTTTTTAATACTTTGGATATTTACAAAAACGTATAAAATAAATCTAACAAGTTTGAAATACAGTGGACCCCCGGTACTCCGAAAAACATTTAACAGGGCAGTGTCGAATTATCGAATTTGTCGGATTATAGAGTACTGCCTAAGACTCCCTATAGTCCGAATTTTTTTACAAAAGAGTACCTTGTAATCCGACAAATTATAGATCCAATGATAAGATTCTTTATACATACATATTACATATATGTACTCTGAAGTACAAATCATACTTCATTAATTATGTCAAATTTAGTAATAGACCATGTCGGATTACAGGGGGTCATAACAGGGGGTGCCGGATCAGACGGGCCGGATTACCGGGGGTTCACTGTAAAACCAACTTTGTCAGTTTTTGCCTAACTGTGTCACCTTTACCATATAATTCTAAATTTATTAATTTAGCATGGTGAAACATGCGGCATTTTAAGTATATAGTAAGCACTTTTCGTATGATTTGAATTTCATGACAGTCTTCACCTATAAATTCTTCAGTTACAGGGTGATTAGGCTTAAAAAGGGTTATATTTTCTAGACACAGCAGTTGGTTTTAATCTTCTAGCAGTACATCCGGGATTAATTATATAGTCACTTTGTACAAAATGCTCTCCACAAAGTTTGCTTGTTTTAGATGGAGCCCAATTCTCCCTGCGAACAGCCTTTATCCATGACTGCAGAATTTCTGGTCTCTTAAATGGAAAACTGCAACAAATGAATCTGCCGTTAATATTATTGCTAATTATTTACTGTCTTCCATTTTATTGACTTCTGTAAGATTTATTTGACTTACCCATGAAAAGATATTTTCCGTTTATCTTGCTCGTTCTTACATCCAAATGCTACACAATATATCACCATTGTTGTTCTTAATTAAAACTATGAATATTAACTACAACTAACAATACAATAAATTACACAAACACAATTTAGTTTTTAAACACACAACAATCAAAGCGAAACTATTTAAACGACACAACAACACACGACAAACGAAACGAAATTAAGAGCATACCAGAGCAGATTGAATGTAAATCTTCAGTAAAATCATAGTAAAATTGTTGGTTTTGAAAAGCACATAAACGCCTAAACTACCTGAAAGGAATTTTATTGTAATTATTTGGTAATTTGTGCCCCGAACCGTTGATAAATTCAACTTGTTTGCAAGCCTGTCATCAGTATGACAAAGAGAGGTTACCGTAACATCAGGCCATCCTTGTTTCACTTGCTCCTGACCAGAGACGTGCTTATTATATAGACTGAGCATAAGTCGCAATTACTGTGAAAGGAAGTGAAGCCAAGACGGTAGGCAACCTTCATTTCCATGTGCAGACAAGAAACATTTTAGTTCCATTTGAATAGCATTAAGCTGCGGGGAGTTTATAAAATAATTCAGTAATTTTCGGTAGGTAAAACATTTGATGGTCATAAATATATATTTTACTAATGTATTTTTAATAATAATTTATATTTGCATATAATTTACATCATTACACCACTTAAATAATGAATGTAAAATTAAGGAAGTTTGTCCAAAGCTAAAACAATGTCTTATTGTTATGATTTAAATTATGGTTACTTTACGTTCCTGTTTGTGTTTATGTTTCTTACATTCTTTTAATACGAATACAAATAGTAGTTATTGTGACCATAAATTATTATATTTTATTTCAATTCAGTTCGTTAAAAATGTGTCATATACCTTCCAGAAGCAGGTGGTGAAATTTCTACATCTAATTCAGCTTCACTAAAATTGTTACATATTTGCTATAAGATTTCTTACTATATTTTAAATTCTAATTTATTGTCAAAGAGAGCAATTTAAAACAACATTCAACAAATATATACTTGCGCACTGACAAAACCCTGATTGATATCTACCTATAGACATTTTCAAAACTAAAAAAATAGGATTTTTATGAAAACTATTTACTTGAATGTTTAAGTTCTCATTGTCATGCAAATTATTTTTTATGTTTGATGTTGTTAGTTTGAACTTATTGAAAAGAAATATAGATGTAAGTATATGTATGTAGTAGTACCTTTTAGAGGATTTCTTGGATGTTGATGCAAAGTTTGTACTTACTCTGGAAAATGCCGGAAAAATTTTTAAAGAAATATTTTTGACGTTAAAGAGGTACTTACACATCTTGACATAAAGTTTTTCGCCTCGATGGTGGAGGTACTGTTTTTTTAATTAAATGCTTCGGGAAATTAAAAATAGAGGGTACAGCGCCTTTCTGTAGCCTCCTTTTCCCAGCTGGATCAAAGATATCAGTATTTAAAAAGTGCTCACTACAAACAACTGCGCGGTTTGAAGGGGTAAAGTTTTCACGCCTCATCGCTTTGATCCACTGGTTTCGAATTACTGGATTCGTAGGAAACCTCAACAAAGCATATTCTTAGAAACGTTCAATTTAATAATTAATTATAGTTTTTTTACCTGTGAAACGATACAGAGGAGTTTTTATTAAATCTTTTTGTACAACCGTATGCGCAACAGGAAGAAACCATTTTTAATTATTAAAAATTAAAATCAAAATTTTAGTTATTCAGTCAGAATTTAATTAAATGTTAACAGACAACCACTTAGCACTCTAAGCACTCTTGCCTGCACATGGTATAATGTGTTGCCTACCGTATTGGCTTCAAAGAGTTATGCATAAACTTAGTCCAGTAAATGTACATGTCTCTGCTCCTGACACACTCGGCGCTACCTCAGCCAACGGTCGTGGCCCTTCCAGTTACGATTAGTATAGAATTCATTGATAGGTAGTTCTTATCTGTCAACTGTCATCATTCTGTCATATTGTTTGTTTTGTCTTGCAAAATAAGTTCGAATTAAATTTGTTTTTAAATTTCAGAAGAAATAATTCACATGGTAGTGTCGCAGGTGTTTGTAAAAATAATTCAAAAGAGGCGAACTGTTCTTTTTTCGGTTTCCAAGGAACTCAAAAATCAAAAAAAGTTAGTTCGCAAATGTTATTAATAAGTGGGATCCTAAAAACTTGTATATTTTAAAACCAAATACCGATTCATTTTTCTATTTGTATTTATTTTCCAAAAAACAAAATTTGTACGTCATCAAAATATCGATAACCGTACGGCTATTTAAATTAAATTTTTCAGTTAGGTTACCAAATGTTGGTGTATACAGTATAAAACTTTAAAAAAATTAACCTGATTTGATAAAATTATTAAAATAAATAATAATCTGAAAGAAAAATAACTTGAGAAATAACAATCAGCAAGTTTTGCTTTCAATCTTTTTAATTCATGTTCCAATCCATTCAACTGCAGCATGTATGTAATGTAAGCTGGTATATTTGTAAATACCTGTAAATTAATTTGTAATTAATCCTGTACCTATATGTATATATTTTTGTGATGTATTTATTGGGGAGATTATAAAATATGTTATGATTTGATGAGATACAAAACAATTTTTTTAATTTTAAGTTACATTACTGCATTCAAATATTAATTTTTTAAAATATTTAAGAGCATGAATAACTCTCTTCTCAGAGTAAGTTTCATAATATATAAAATTTACAATTTCCTTTTTTTCTATTAAATAAAATTCTACTTTATAACTAAAACTAATTAAGTACTATTAACAATTTTTTTGTTTTAATGAAATTTTAAACTATCAAAAATTCTATAGTTTTAATTAAATTATGGTGTCAAGTTTATTTCACTCACTGCTTTTAAAGTCATTCAATGTCAATTTCAAAAATCAGCTTTTACCAAAATATGAAGTAATTCCATATCCACATAAATTTTTCTTTTATTTTGTTTTAATAACTCCTTTTTCTTCTTGTTAATGTACTTTTACATTTAACTTGCCTTTTTAAAAATCACTTTAAATATCTTCTATTTTATTAATTATGTTCTGATTTTAATTTATTTTCTTTTAATTTCAAAATTTCTGTTCTTAATATTTTTTAAATGTCTAATCTTATAATAACAAATTCTCCAGTCTAGATCTTTCAAAAAAAATTTAATTTTTTAATTTTTTTTTTATGCAACCCTGATTAGTATAATAATTTTGAAATGCTACTGTCATTTCAAAACATTTTTTTTTATTAATTAAAATTAAATTTTATTTGTTACAACCTTAATAAACTACTAAACGTAACTAATAATAATGCATTTTTCTTTTAAATACAGTTTTTTTTTAATATTTTGAAACTTGTTTCATTTTCTAAATTTGTTAATTTTTTTTTAAAATTGTATTGTAGACATCCTTGTATCATGACAATATTTTCATAATTGTATTCCTCAAAATTTGGCCAACGCAAATTGTTAGTTTTTAGGATCCCACTTATTAATAACATTTGCGAACTGGCGAACTGATTTTTTTTGATTTTTGAATTCCTTGGAAACCGAAAAAGCAACTGTTCGCCTCTTTTGAATTATTTTTACAAACACCTGCGACACTACGATGTGAGTTATTTCTTCTGAAATTTAAAAACAAATTTAATTCGAACTTATTCTGCAAGTCAAAACAAACAATATGACAGAATGATGACAGTTGACAGATAAGAACTATACACGTTAGCGCATGCGCTGCATAAGATGAGATAGCATTTTTTTAAAAAATATGGAATAATTAATAAATAAACATTATTTAAGAACGAACAATCGCCAATAATGATCGAACAATCAATAATAAATAAAAACACATGTGTTTAAGAGATAAAAACAAAAATATCGATGACGGGGGGCTAACTTAAGAATGAAAATTTGTTTAATTAATTATTAATAAACAAAAGACGAACAAACAATTTTAATGAACGAACAATAAAGAACAAACGACGAACATTCCAGTAAAAAGAAAATAAAATCGAAATTCTACAGAAGTGGGGCTAACTTTCTGGAGCCGTTTTAGAATGGGTTCATTCTAACTTTGGTATATTTACCTTCAAAATGGCGTAAACGTAGATGTTGACTAGACCGGCCTGAAGCGGGAAGTGGCAGGGGTTTAGAAGGATCTCCCTCGTTTACGCTCCTATGATTAATTTAGGTGAACGTGTAGCTACCGTATTAAAACAATTTGGCGGTATCTATTCTTTCAGTTGAAGGTTTCCATTTTGGTTTGACCCTTGAACCACTAACACTGTTTGAGCATCTCAAGGTTTTGTCGTGGTAACAGATGTGTTTCAAAAGATAGCAGATTTGCAATTTGCCTAAATTAAGGCGAAACTCTTGATTGAAGAACTCTTTAACAGAGAGAGGGAAGTCGGGTAAGTTGACATACTCTGTTGTTATGAACTGCCATAAAATAGAGGCGACGTCCACTAAGAGTGGCGTGTTTCGAACTACCTTATAAATAGAGGCTATGTTCACCAAGGTGACGTGTCTCGCTATACAAATAAAAGAGAAAACGGAGGATGAAAATGAATCAAAACTCAATCGCAATGTAAACACATTTAGTTCCACAACGAGACCGCAAGAACGTCACACGTCCATCAAGGACGAGAACCAGGAAGGAAGTCCTCTTTTAGTCGTAACTCAAACGCAAATTCTCCGGCAAAGGGGAGAGAAAATTGCGCAGGACAAACAGTAATGATTAAAAATCAATAGTAAACGGTCGAACAGGACAACAAGACAGCTTCAGATATATGACCGCTAAACTGATACGAGCACTAAGTGAAAATTCGGGGCTAAGCGTAACGTATAAAACGTTACAATTTTGATCAAAAATTGTTACAGAACCACCTAGAAAATACAAAAAAAAATACATGAAGAAACATGGTATTAAATGTTTACTACGGCGGATAAAGATAATATCAGGTTGCAATAAAAAGAAGAATATGACAATTGTAATTGATTGGTATTTTGGATGTCACCAAATTTTTACTTGTGAAACGCAAAACAAAAGAATAAACCACCATTTTATTTTACTTATTTAATAAAATTCTCATAACAGTTACAGCAATACCTTTTGGTTTTTACACTGTGTAATAACACCTCTCTTTACCATGCGTTTTAATTTTTATATGCTCCTTTCCTATCCCATTCAGACCTTTCCTAACCAATCTGATTTAATTAATTTCAGTTTACCAGGTCGTCTGACCAATCATATTATATAAAAATTTTCACAAAACATTACAAACATACAAACAGTCATAATTAATGATAAGATTGTAATTCTATAACACTTATTAAAGAAAAACAGCAAAGTCATTAAACTATTTATTTAATAGTATTCTAAAATTTGTCACGCAGTCATGCTGAACAGTCTTCCAAGCACGCTGCTATCTATATGAATATTTCTTTAAATCTTGGTTTTTCAAATATGCTTCATTTGTCACCAATTTCTATTCAAATTCTTTTAAATACTATTCTCTGTGTAAATATCTTTATTACTGTAATTTCCGCCAAGCTCATTTAACATTTCTACTTGCATTCTTACTAACAGCATGACGTCTATAATATTCTTGCTTCTTCCTAATTCTTAATTGCAATTTTATTACGGGTTTCTTAGGTACTTTGGGGTAACTTAACAATTCTCAATATTTCCTAACTGATATTTCCAAAATTCTGTTCTATCCTATTGGTTCCTTACTTTAATTTGCATGCTGTTAGCTCCTATCAGTTCTTATCTAGTCTTCGACTCCGAAAAATCTATACTTATAAAACCTATACTCACTTTTTAATTTTTCAAATCTACCATTACAATTTCAACTTCTAAGTATTGTTTTAATTGTGTTGTTTATTAAATCTTTTTGTTTACCGTTGTTGCTAGTTTATTTATTTCGTCGCCTCCTGCAACAGGACACGTAAGGAGACTAAAACAGCATAAAAATAAACACATTAGAGTGCAAACTAATTTTAATTTGTACAATTGCAATTACTTTGAATAAAAATTAACTGATTTACATTGTCATAAAAATTGCTACAAATAAATTACAGTTGGATATCGAGGTAAAATATATGTTTCTAAGCTAGTGATATGAAATTTAAAAAAGTACAATAAAAATAGTTTATAAAAAAATAAATTTAAACGATCTGGCAAACAAAATTCGGTCGAAACCGGTTGTAGGATGTGGCTTATGGTTCGTTGTGTCTATTGTATAGGACGCGTTCCAAGTGTGGGATTTGTAATCCTTAATTATTTAGACGTAACAGGAATTTACCTGTCTTTTTAGATTATATTATTATTATTTGTTAAAAAAATGAAATTTCTTTAAATTTTATACATATTTACTTTCTGCAGTTTGAATGTGAATGTTTATTCAGTTAGATCGTATTATTTTCAAATTTATTTAAAAAAATTGTTATTGTATCAAATTTTTGCACATATTTACTATTATTATTTTCATTTTTTGGGGTGCAAATGAAAAATTCTGAATGATATTTGCAAAAAAGTAACATACAGAATGAATGTCATGGGTCTCGATAGAAATGTGTGATCACGTGACTACTATTTCGACGTTGCCAGATCTTTTTGTTTGGTAAAGCCGCATGTCACGTAAAGCGTCGAATTTTTAGAAATTTTACTTAATCCTGTAAGAACGATGTAGCAAAGGTCAATAAAATTTCAGGAGAACATTCTATGAAATTGAAACTATGTATACAAAAAAATTGGAAGAAGCTCAATCGTTTTTTCTATTTTAATTTGATTTTTATATCCAATGAGATATGTATTTTCCATAAGAACCCATGTAAAATTAATGAAAATTAAAATCATCATAACTCATAAACGGTTCAGTGAATAAATTTGAAATTTATTGTAGTGTCTTATCAAGTTTAAAAGAACAATATCCTAAATTTTCATTGATTTTCAATCGTTTTGGAATCGATCAGGAAATAAAATAGAACATATTAAAACTCGTTAGGAAAACAAGTGGTATTTTCAAGAAAAGTTAAAGTTTAAGGAACAATTAAAAATGTTAAAGCAACAGTGTCAGTATAATAATACAGAAAGAATTTAAGAAGTTGTTTTGGGGTAAATAAAAAGAAGAGAAAAAATAAGTTAATTAGGAGAAGGAGAGGAATTGAGTATTGGGAGATTAAGGCGAGGTAGTTTTATTCATTAATTAATAGTCAAAATTTATAGTAAACAAAAGACAGAATAGAATGAATTTTAGACCATACAATTTAGTATGGACTTTTATAGATTAAAAATGTAATTTTAAAATTTCATTAATAATGTTTAATTATTTAAAAAAAAGAAATTAGGTTAGTTTTAGATTAAAATTTAATTAGTAGTATATTAGCTTAGAACTTTGGAATATTATCTAATTAGATGGTTATGTTGAATTAATGTTTTGGAATTCACTTTGAGAAAATTATTCATGCTCGAATTAATAAATTTAATATTTAAATTGAATAAAATATTTTCTACTTAAAAAAATTGTATTCTATCACATTTCATTACAGTATATTTATATATTCTTGTTCAGCTTAACATGCTCTACAACATGCTACAAGCTCAAAGTAATCTAAGTTGGGGGGCTAAAAAAAAAAAGAAATTTGTCGGATGGGATTTGAACCAACTACTGCTGGAGATAAAGCGATGCGAGATCGGTGCATTACCGACTACGCTACGAACCGATTTGACTTGTACGTCTATATTTATCTGCTTTTATGTTAACCACGAAAACTGTAATAGATATTATTGCACGATTATTTATAAATAACATATATTTTCTCATTTCGTACCTTTCATAAACGTCAAACTTCCAAGGTTAGAGTCTATACGTTATAAGTAATTACAATGTAGACAACAATCCCGTCCTGGCAATTGTTTCTTAAGAATCCGGACATGTCAAAATTAACGATTTTTAATTTCAAATTCTAATTAAACGATACCGCCATCCGTAACGAATGTAAGCCTTTTGATCCTTAATTTGGACGTTTTAATTGTCGACAAATTCCAGATTATCCTATCTTCGGAAGAGATAGATCTGTAGGATATGACTTGTAACCCAAAAACGCGTTTTTTCCCATTTTCATTTGTTAATATCTTTTAAATCGCTACATAAATCGGGATGAAATTTTGCACAATTCTATTCGTTTTAATCTTAATCGATATCGTTTACGGCATTTTGCAAGTCTTGCAGTTTCTAGACAATTATTAATCGAAAAGTGCAATGTTCGCTATTTTTTTCCATGGCCAAGTGACTGTTTGACAGAGAAACCTCCATACACTAGAACATTATTAAATTATTATATATGATGATGATGATGATGATGATGATTACTCTTTTAATATTTTCAATTATTCCATAAACTTTAATTTTTATTTAAAATATTTGTTTTCCTCACGAGTCTTAATATCTCCTATTTTATTCATTATGTTTTTCTAATTTTTATTTATTTTCTTTTCACTTCAAAGCTCTGTTACTATCTTTTATATTATTTTAAATAAACCAATTTTCGACTCCATGAATGTTTCAAATAATTTTTTTTTATTAAATCCATACAATTTTGATTATAATTATCATTTTAAAATGCTACAATACTCCCAAAATAATTTCTAAAATTCTATTTCCAATTTTGTTTTTAATTGAAATTAAATTTTGTTTGTCACAACTTTATAATTTTAATCATCTTCTTAACGTAAATACTTAATTATATTTAATTAATAATAGATATTTTTTTTAAATCAATTTTTATTTTATTTTATATATATGAGAACTTATTTCATTTTTAAATTTGTTTTTTTTTTTTTAATTGTATTGCAACTTCCTTCTATCATGACAATATATGTATGTATATAAATATAATGTTTTCATATGCTGTTTTTACGATGTTAAAGCTGTAAAAAAATCATTAAAAAATTTCATCATCCCCCTTACCTATCGAGTCGTCAAAAATCCTTTTAGGTACTGTCATCTAATATGTAGACTGTGTGGTCAAAATTTCATGCGATTCTGAAGGTTCCGGTTTCAATAGTCAACATTGGCGATGTAAGCTATTGATTGTTAAATAAAACTTATTTATTATTCAACACATTGCAGTGTCACAGACCTGCGTTAATTTAGGAAATATAGTAAAATAAAATCATATGTTGTTTGATTAAATTTCAGTGGCAGCGCATACGAAGGCCAGTGGCAAAACGGTAAACGACACGGACTCGGGGTTGAAACGAGGGGGCGATGGGTATATCGTGGTGAATGGACTCAGGGGTTTAAAGGACGTTACGGCGTTAGACAATCCAATACATCGACGGCAAAGTATGAGGGCACTTGGGCGAACGGGCTTCAAGATGGATATGGTTCAGAAACCTATGCCGATGATGGTAAGTGAATTACTTTTTTTACGATTTTGAGGGATATTTTTCGAATCTCAAAAAGAGCCTTGCTTTTGGATGATCAGAGTGGTAGTTGCAACTGTGCTGTCGGCACTATCCAATACATTTTCAAATCGGATGTTAGTTGTCACAAAGCTTAAATGGTTTGAAAACTTTTAAAGACGCATTTTCAAATAGGACAATATACAATCAGTAGCGCCGAAATCTGATATTATAACTATAATAATAAAATTTGGTAAATTTGCAGAAATATTGCTCATATCATTATTACTACGAGGCATAGATAATAGTACTTGAACACCAACAACAAAAATTTCAGCTTTCATTGGTAATAAAATTCGATTCGCTTTGAGTGGTGATTTGACCCGTCCTTCCACATTCACAAAATACTTTTTTTATGGCTTACTATGATCCGCGACTAATTTTGTGTTGTTGTCCATTTCTTAAACTGTTATCCACAAAACGTTTTTAACAATTTAACCCTTCTGAAAAATCGAAAGAAAAGATTTTGATATTGAAATAAACTGTCATTGTTCGAAGAAAAAAGAGAAACCTTTTATCTGTTTAGAAGGCTTCTTTAATTAATATTGAATGCGATTCTACGTAATGCGAAGTTTTGAAAACGGCTAAGATAATATAATTGTCAGGTGAATGTTGTATTATTTTGTTTAAAGTAAACGAATACTGCAATTAATAAAAAGAAAACAAGGGACTATTGCTGTCAATGACCAGTGCTTAGAAAAGAACTGTTTATATACAAAATTGATTTGTTGACGGTTGCCAAAAATTTATTCCTCGTTTTGTTCCTATTGTTACCCATTCAATAAACACTACCTACCTACAATATTTATCCCAATCTTTAATTCATTCTACTTGTTCTATTTTTAGATTGGTAACTGGAATTCCAATATTCTCTTTTATCGAAATGTGGTAGCGACTATAATATTTTTGTTTAATTTCACGTTCTCACGTCATCAGCGTTATTATCCCAGCCACAACTTTAAAAAATCAGATGAATAACTGAGATGGCATAATAATACCATAATGTTAACAATGGTGACGCCCTTAAATGATTGCTGCATAACTCTTCCTTTCGCCGTCTGGTTTCAATAAATTTCTTTTTAAATGCACCTACGTCTAGCCCTTTCAATATTTGTTGAGCCAAAATTCCCAGAACACGCTTGCGTCATTTTCGTGGAAGGAACTCCCATTTGACGGCTGAGAAAGCTAGAGTGGTTTATTATAGTCCAGATTGCTCCCAAACGTTCTAGAATGTTCTCGAAAATTCAAAAATGATTTAGATTATTCAAAAAATAATCAATGACATTGAAATGAACCTGGATGTCTATTACCGTTCAGAATTCTTCCAAACGTTATAAAGTTTTCGAAAATTCCAGAATGATCTAGAATATTCAAAGACGTTAAACGTCTATAATTGCCCAGAATGCTCCAAAACGTTATAGAATGCTCTCGAAAATTCCTGAATGATCTAGATTATTCAAAAATTGTTCAGTGACGTTGAAATGAACCAGGATAGTCTATTATCGTCCAGAATTCTTCTTTGTACCTTCATGCTTTCTAAAAAGATAAGATCTGAGACGATACTTAAATTAAAAAGCTGTAGGTCCTGATCATAGAAAAGAAATTTTACAAGACATCTTGATTTAGTCGGAATTATGTACCATAGCTGCCCCTTCCGATTTTCTTGAAAAAGAAAGTTTATCCTAGAGTTCATACTGATCAAGAATATATATAATATATATATATATTATTATTATTATATCTGAAGCATAGAAGATATGTTATGAATTCCGCAGTTTTATATTTTCAGGATACTATAGGAGTTTTGTTGCCTCCAGCAGGGTTGCCAAGTTGTTTGCAGCCAATTCGATGTTTTCTTATAGAGCGATATACTTATCAGAAATTAATTACTGTTTTGTTTATATGTACAATTTTATAATGTGGTACAGTAACGATAAGCAGGCGCGCTGTTCTGCTGAAATCATGTCACAAAGCTCTCATAAGGGATACTCGTTTTCTTTAATGTTTACATAATTTTTGGCTCTATACTATGACTTTTTCTTAAATATAGATACATATCGGTAAGATTAGGGAATATCATTTTTGATATTATTTACAAATTTGTCGCACGTTTCATAAAATAGGTAAAATAAAGATAATTTTGTAACAGTGTTTTAAAAAATCACAATTTCACCGAAGACATTTTTTAGTTCTTTATTTTTACAAATTCTTTCTTTTATAATTTGGTGCAATGTAGAAAAAGAAAAATTATTTCAGTACTTACCATTTCCATCCTGAAATTTGTTAACTTACTATTTAGAGCGTGTAAAAAAATATGAAGCTTTAATGGATAATTTTAGGAAGAGCGGAGCGCGTCGACCGTTGCATCGCGCATAAATTCGAACCTGGCCTGTCTTCCAAGGGTTCTTTTTTGTGTAAAAAACAGTGGCAATAGACAATTTGATAAAAGTCAAAGCTTCTTAAGTTATAGTCTAACTTTTTTTTTAATAAATTACACTAAGGTCCACTTTAGTTCAATAGAAATTTTTTTGCGTTTTTGTAAAATGTATACTCTGTAGTTTCGCTTTTGTTCTGTTAACTCAGAATTTCACCTTTTGAGACCCCTCCATCCCTTGTTATTAAAAATAGCATAGAGATAAATAATTTAAAAAGTTTAAAGAACTACCAAATTAAGAGATAATTAAAATAAATCTATGAATTGCGAACGTCACATTCACTTAGACTCTCCACTGCCCCTTGCCACAGGCAATACCCATCCCTCCCCTTATTTGCGAAAGTATTTTATGAACAGCCCCTTAGTATTTAACAGCGAAAGTTTTGTTTTTGTAGGTTTTCATTTTGCTTTTGTATTTACAAATCAGACCTGACGGGCTTTTCTTTAAATTTCATATTCCCCAATGTCAACCCAATAAATGAGTTTTGATTCAAAATTATTCAAATAAAAAACCAATCAGTTTAAATTAAGAATTCAGCAGATTTCTACGCTTAACACCGTTAAACAACTATCAAATTGAAAGGAGCAGGTTCACAGCTTTCTGAGATTTACACGACTTTCTTTTTCTTTACTCAAAAATATATTTAATCTACTCTTTACGCTTCAGGTGTTACAATTCAGGTCACTAAAAGTGCAATAGTACTTAATTAGCTCAACTACAACTAAAGAATGAATTAATCTCCTCTTTTTGGTCTATACTTAGGTATGTACCATACGTATATATCATAAACTAAATAATAAACAAAACACCGCTCTCCGACAAGTAATAGCAGTCCCGCAGAATGTAAACAATGACGTGGTCACGAACAGCCAGAGTAACTCCAAGGCAGAAATGGGTTCTTACATTCGGCCCTTCCTGACCCCAGGAGTGTCCCTACGACTGGAATGTCCACAGGCTTCTACATGTCTGTGAAAGAGAATATGTCACTTTTCAAAAGGTTTCGTGTGGTTATACAAGGGACGGGGAAATTTAAAAGTTAACACAGAACGGGCGTCCCCGTTTTTTTTTTTTTTCAATTAGATTAACTTAATTAAGCGACATTATACTAAATTAGAGTTAAAATGCTTCTTAACACCAATGCCTTAATGTATATCTAATCTATGGGTACCCTTGTGAGCCGCCTCCGAAGCGTGCATCGGGGACAATGAGCTTTGGACCCACCTCAACCCTGCAGCACTTCGTTGGGGGTGTGTCAACGTAGGTTGCCAACAGGGACGGAGAAAATTGACATCTCCTCGACCTGTGTCACCTACCACGACCCCACTTCGAGGCTTCCGGCTCGCCTTATCACTAAATTACCTGTTGTCGTCGTTCACGAAAGTAATCCACGGTCTCATGTTTTCGATCCCCGACACCCCTTGATACGGTGTCCGTGATCGAGCCATTCCAGGAATATCGCGTATTTCGTAGCGGTCTTTCCCTAGGATTCGAGCTACGCGGAAGGGGCCTCGCCACTTAGGTGACAGTTTCTGACTTTTGCCAGTACTTAGGGTGGATGTAAGTTTTATCAGGACCAAATCTCCCAATGAATATTGAATCGGACCGACACGTTTTGTGTCAAAGTACTGTTTTTGCAACTGTTGGTTCTTTTCGGTGTTGGTAATGATTTTCTTTCTTAGAGCGGTTACGTCGATTTCTTGTTGTTCATTCGTTTCCAATATTGCGTTGTGGACAACACGGTATCCTAAAAGGGCTTCGCTCGGAGAGAAACCAGTCGTTTTGTTTATAGTGCCGTTTAAACCTAATTGAACATTATTAATATTTTCGTCCCATCTGTCATCATCGACATCGGCACCCATGGTTGCCAGAGAGCTAAGGAGGGTGCGATTATATCTTTCGATTTGGCCGTTGCCTCTAGGTAATGCGACGGCGTTAAGGTAATGTCTTATTCCTCGTACCCGACAGAATTTTTGGAACGACTTTGATGTGAATGCCGTCCCGCGGTCGCTAATCATCCGACGGGGAACCCCAAAAATCTTAATTACCTCACTTAGGTGTTTTAATGCGTATTTAGTTTTAGTGTTTTTTACTGGGAAAATTAATATAAATTTTGTGAATGCGTCTATAACAGCAAAAATTTGGGTATTTCCATGCTTGGTCTTGATAAAGGGTCCTAGGTGGTCAATGTGGATAGTATGAAAGGGCCGGCCGACTTTAGGAATGGGATTCAAGTATCCCGGTTTAGATCCCGAAATTGATTTATAGTATAAACAATGCAGACAGTTTTTGACATACTTTTTGACAAAGCGGCGCATGTGCTTAAACCAGTATTTGGACGAAATGAATTCGAATGTTTTTTCATACGCAAAGTGCCCTATGTCATCGTGGCACAATTTTAAAACCTGATATCGTGCCGCGTCAGGCACCACCCACTTAAGGCCAGTGTTCGTGATTTTATAAACTATTCCCCCTTTTAAAGCAAAACTGTTGAAGATATTTTTGTGTTTGTATAACTCGCCAGTCATCAAAGTGGTTTTGAGTGTTTGGATTTGTCTATCATGTTGCTGGGCTGCCAACAGCCAGTCGCTTTCGGTTATGTTTATTGTATTTACTTGTAATTTGGTTTGGGGAGGGTTACGACTTAGACAGTCGACATGACGCATATACATGTTAGAGCGGTGTTCTATCTCATAATCGTATTCGCTTAGTTGCATAACCCATCGCGCGATTCTCGGGTTTAATTCGTTCTTTTTAAAGGTACTTTTAACGGCCGCACAGTCAGTCACAACAGTAAACTTTCTGCCGTATAAGTAATGTCGGAATCTTTCAACTGATGCCACTATGGCCAAAGTCTCGAGTTCAAAGGAATGATATCGCTGTTCTGTTGGGGTGGTTTGTCTACTAAAATATGCTATTGTATGTTTTCTTTTGTTTTCAACTTGAATAAGAATTCCGGCAATACCCACTTGGCTAGCATCCGTGAATAACTGACATTCTAAGCTTGGATCAAAAATTCTTAAAATTGGTTTTTTTGACAATTGTTGTTTTAAGCGTTCAAACGCAGTTATTTGACCTTCGTCCCACTTCCAGGGAACATCCTTATGCAAGAGTAGACTTAATGGTCGGGCCATCTGGGCGTAGTTATGGATAAATTTCCTAAAATATCCCGTCAAACCCAAAAATTGACGGACATTATGAACATTTGTAGGGGTTGGGAATTTTTGGACCGCATCAACCTTTGTGTCTGTAGGGCGTATGGTAGAGTTTGAGATTTCATAGCCCAAAAACTCAATTTTAGTTTTAAGAAAGAAACATTTAGACAATTTAAGGGTCAACCCGTGTTTCCTAAAGCGTTCTAAAACCTCTTGTAAAATTTCAAGGGATTCATTAATCGTGTTACTGGGGATCAAAATATCGTCTAGATACACAATTACTTTTGTGAAACGTAAGTTTCCTAGGACGGTGTTGATCATATGTTGGAAGACCGAGGGAGCATTTGTAAGTCCAAAAGGGAGACGCAAGAATTCATAATGACCGTCTTGCGTTATGAAGGCGGTAGCAGGCACAGACTCAGGTGCCATTTTAATTTGATAATAGCCCGACGCTAAATCTAAAGTTGTGAAATACTTGAATCCAGTGAGTCTATCGAGTTGGGTTTCTATTAAAGGCAGGGGGTACTTATTTTTGACCGTTATGTCGTTTAATGCACGATAATCAATGCATAACCGATATTCTCCATTTTTCTTTTTGGTTAATGAAACTTGGCTAGCATATGGTGAGTTCGACTCACGAATAATGTTGTGTTGCAATAATTCGTTTACTAATTTCCTAATTGCCTCCCTCTCAATTTCAGAATATCGCCGGGGGCGTTTGACAATTGGTTCGCTTGTTTTAAGAACTAATTTCATTTCTGTCACATCGGTTTTGCCTACTTCGAATGTGGATTTTGCGACACAGTCCGAATACTTATGGAGCAAATTTTCAATGGTTTTTGCCACATTCTTGTCTGAACTTTCAATTTGAACTTTAGTGTTATTTTCTTGTGGGACTGACTGTATTTGGTTGCAAGAAAAGGTTAACGATTCGCCGCGTTTGACATATTGTACATCGGTAATTTCAGTGAAATTTTGTCCGATAAGCACGTCAATGTTAGTTATCAAACTTGTTATTACAAAGAGCGTTATATTTTTTTCAACACCGTCGATGCTGACATTCGCGTTCAGGCGCATGTTTAATTTTATGTTCCCGGCTAATGTTGATATTTCGATTGGAGGGTCAAATTTGTAAACATTTAATTTCAAGCGCGACGCGACGTAATTTGTTATTAATGAGATTTCGCTTCCCAAATCAATAAATCCCGATAGCTCGTTACCATTCACCTTGACGTTTCTTAGAAATTTTTGATTTGTATTTCGCTTTGTTTGAATAGAATGCGCATTGTATGGCACTAATTCATTGTTTTGCGAATTCCTATTATTTATGCTTGGGCACTGCTTTCGTAGGTGGCCTTTCCGCTTGCAGTTATAGCAAAGGGGTTGGTTGCGTAATTTCGAAGCCGCAGTGGAGGGTCCCGCGGGAGCATCAATATTGGTTTCAGTTTGTTTATCGTATATTTGCGCGTCTAGAGTTTTTAAATATTGAGCAAGCTCTGCGGGATCCTTGATATTTGCTGCTTCGACAGAAAGTCTTACGTGCAAGTCATTTATACCCCCCATAATTAAATTGACTTGATCTTCTCCGCCTAAGGGTAACTGTAACTTGTAAATTAAGGCTAGTTTCGCGAAGGCATACTCATAGAGGCTTTGTTGCGGTTTTGCTACGTAATTAATCATGGTTCGGATTGCCCCATGCAAGTCGCGCTTTTGTTTAAAATTTGAATGTAAAAGATCTTTCCATTCTGGCCACGTGAACGTACGAGTGGGCAGCCCCCGGTACCAGACTTCGGCCGGACCTTTTAATTTGGACAAAGCTAAGTGACTTGTTACAATATCAGACCAAGCATAAATATGGGCATACTCGTCTACCGCATGTAACCACCCTTCAATACTATGATGCAACGGGTTAAATTCTGCGATTATATTAGCATAAAGTGACATACCAATTTGGGGTTCCTCTCGTCTACTGCGACCTTCATACCTCTGCACAATATTTTCGAAACCATCTAAGAGGACTTGGCTTAAACGGCTTTCTGTTGAAGAACGATGGCGTCTTTTCCGGGAAATACGTCTTTGAGACTCCCTAAGTTCATGGTCATCTCTGTCGGAAGTAGGGTTTGATTCGCGTCTTCGGTTAATTCTATCGTGGGTTCTGCGTGACGACATGTTTACACTACATATATATATATAGTCGTCACACAGGGTTGGTAATCACAACGATTAATACTTATCCCACTCCTGAAATGAAAGGAGCAGGTTCACAGCTTTCTGAGATTTACACGACTTTCTTTTTCTTTACTCAAAAATATATTTAATCTACTCTTTACGCTTCAGGTGTTACAATTCAGGTCACTAAAAGTGCAATAGTACTTAATTAGCTCAACTACAACTAAAGAATGAATTAATCTCCTCTTTTTGGTCTATACTTAGGTATGTACCATACGTATATATCATAAACTAAATAATAAACAAAACACCGCTCTCCGACAAGTAATAGCAGTCCCGCAGAATGTAAACAATGACGTGGTCACGAACAGCCAGAGTAACTCCAAGGCAGAAATGGGTTCTTACAAAATGTTTACAAACACTGGAATCATTGGTGAAAACAATAACGAGATAGATAATACAGGGTGGGCCAATAGTGGGTGCACGGAAGATTATGTCGTTAATATTGGTTTTACGAAAAAATGATTCAAATAAAAGCCTCACGGAATTGTAGCGAAAATAAGATAGAAAGATGATAAACGAAAACTATTAATGTTTATTTTTGAACAACGGAATACATTCGAACACCTACATCAAAATAACTATAATAATTACTCAGTTAAATTTATTAAAGACCGAGAAGTGTTTTCTGTACGGCAGTTTTTACGTTGAATGCCCCGAATGTCTTTTTTATAATAATCCCCTTTTCTTATCATTATTTTACGTCACTCGTGACTGGTTTACACAGGTTCCCAATTCCATCTTGATAAGGTCTTACATAGGTAATAATCGAACCGTGTTTACCATACGAAAGAAGTTTACTAATAATGGGGCCCTCAGGGGAAAAATGAAACTGTCGCTGATGTGATGAATATACTTTTCTTGGTAGCTTATAGAATGAACATCTTCACACTAAAATTATTTTCAAATATACAGGGTGTATCATTTCGCCTGAGCGCTACCTAACTTCATTTTATTAAATAGAACGCCCTACATGTTATTACATTTATGCATTTCCGGTTAAGAATAATGGTCACTTTCATAACCAAATAATGGGCGTAAGTTGCAACATGTCGGCACTATTTAGCATTTAAAAAAATGAACGTTTGCAGCGTCAGAAAAAAAATCGTATCTCCAAAACTAAACAAGATAGAAATATCCGGATTTCACCATTGCATAGAGAAAGAAATGGATATCCTATCGTCTCATATCGAAATTTAATTCAGTTTGCCTTTGCTAAGGCGAACCAGAACAGTTTCAGTTTTTTAAACTTTTAAACATCAATAACTCCACTTTCATAAAAGGAATTTATTTGAATCATTTTTTCGTAAAACCAGTATTAACGACACAATCTTCCGTGCACCCACTATTGGCCCACCCTGTGTAATTAATACATGGAATAATGTCAAGTAAAAACTGTTAACAGTTCCGCCTTATGATTATGTATTTGTTGTATTCCTTGAAAACAGAGATACACAAACAATACGTGGCCTTAACCTTCCAATACGTTTATGTACTAATGGTTAATCATGTATTTACAAGCAAAATAATAGGTACAAGAACTCATATCGAATTGAACTTAATAAACAGTTCAATTAGCCGTCAAATTACAATATAATGACCTATCTTAAACACAACCCAATTACCACCTGCTCTTTAAATTTCGAAGATTAAATAAAATAGAAAAAGGATAAAATCTATGCAGAAAAGAAAGTGAAAGCTGTTTTACTTTTAATTTACTTTTCGGAATTTGACATTCAAGATATTGACATTTAAACATTTATTTCAGTATTTGCAAATTCAAAAGTATTGAGAGTCGGTTACAGATCCTAAGAAAATGATACAAACATGTACAAACAGGGTTTATTTACGAAATTTCAAGTTAATATTTACCACTTTTGAAATGGCAAAAGGATATAGATGACAGACATCTGATAAAAACAAACACAAAAAAGCAGAACGAAAACTACAAAAAGATTATTTTTGTTACTCTGCACTTACATAACAAAAAAGAGCCCGCATGCTAAGTATTTTAAAAAAGAGGGAAAAAGCCTCTTAGCCAAACACTAATCAACGATGACCCCTGTTTAAGAAAATTCGTTTTTTTTTTCTTATTTAACAAACCACCAAGGCATGTATTTAAAAAATCTTTTAAAAAAAAAAACTTGTTTATAACTCGTAAAGAGAAGACGATAGCAATTTTTGAAAACATCAGTAAGTTTGTCTCAAAAAAAAAAAAAACAAAGAGATCGAGGGTGCGCTATTATTTGTTATTTATTATTATTATTTTGTATTTCTTATAGATAACGAGTTCCTCTATAAAAACATCGATAGTGCCCCACCCTATACGTACATGATACTTAAAATGTTTCATGCTTTCAATTTTAGCTTAACCTCTCTAAATTTTATTTTCACATTTAACTAGATAATAATAATTATTAGTAATTAATCGCTAATTTTTGTGGATCGTAAGAAAAAGGTATTGCCTAAACTGATACTTAGATTAAGTAGGTAGATATTTAAGTGACAGTTTTTGTAAGAAAATAAAAATAAAGATTCTGTATTTCAATTAGATGTACACCAAAATAACGGGAGCATAAATAATTGTTATTTATTATAGTCAAAACCTCGTTAATAACTTCGCATTGTCCTGTTTTATTGAAAATAATGCAAAATCTGCTGGTTTTAAAATAGTTGATTAATATTTATGTTAAAACCGGTCCAATAATTTTTGTGCTAAGAGCGAGCAGATACTCAGACATTATATAAATTGTCGATGAAGTTTTAGTAATAAAAATAACACAAAAAAGTCACGATTGTATATAAATTCAATAATAAATCCTCCAATTTTAAACCATTTTAGTCTAAAAATATGAATCTGTATGGTTTATTTAATGAGAGCAACAGAATAACCATTCCAATAAGTGCGCGAATGATTGCGATTAATCTAAATTTACTGTAAGCTGTTGTCGTGAATGAAAACAATGGGAAGATTTCACATTTTTCAGTTTCATAAAAAAATCAAAGTTCTGATGATGCAAAACAGCGTGACTTTACTAAAAATTTAAAAAAAATAATAATTACCGAATTATAAGCATTTTACTATTCGCCGAAGTAGCGAGGCTATAAAACGGTACCTAGTAGCAAGGTTAGCGCTGTGACGTCACAGGTGCTCTCCGCACTGCTCGTCGAAGCGTGGATACGGACGGAGTCTGTAAATCGTCGAGTACTCTTTGCGGAATTCGGCTTTCTACGAAAGTACAACTTATAGAACTCCCAATAAAATATTTGTGACAGTGCCAAAGGACAAGAAGAGAAAAAACAGTGTTTTGCGGCTGCAAGACGTTTAAATTAAGTCATGTCAGAGCGCGAATGAAGTCAGACGTGGTGCCGCACTTTTTCACATGTTAGACCACAGTCATCAACCCGCTCGTATATCGAAAAAAAATTTAGGAGAAAAGAAATACCTAACTGAATTGTTACATGGGCACCCTAGTCTATTAGAAGAAGATGTTGAAGAGTCAACGGCAATAGACATGGAGAAAACTACAGATCGAACAATTTGCAGCACTGCGAAAAAGTGGACGTCGCTTGCGAAGCCCACGTTTCCCATTTTCGAATTAAAACAGTACAAGTCAAATTTTACACCGAGTAAAAGACATGCTATGCTACAACGTCTCCAATAAAATTTGCAGTCTCCAGACGAGCCACAGAATCCCCCAGAAAACGGTTGCGACTCATTTGGTTCTTGGTTGTGTACTAATAATTAGCAGATATACGAATTATGTTTTTTTGTTAACTCGACTACTTCTTCGAGGAAACTCTAATTTTACGGAAGTACTGCGAAATGGTTTCGTTTGTTTTCCGATTTCCAAGGATTTTATAAATTTAATTGTGCTTCCAATCCGAGCCAATATCGGTTTCTTACAGTAGCATTCACTGTAGTGGGTGCAGGTTCCTCGGATCTTCGGTGGATCCACATTAGAAATGCCGAACAATCAAGACATTTAATTTCGACAATTTCTTGCCTTTTTTCATTAATTTTGCACACCACACAGTAAGGCTTTGTTCGAACTCTGTGTTCTGGGCAAATCCTTCCACGGATATGCATGTATCTTCTCCTGCGACTTGCACGTAGCCTACAGCCGTATCTCCGCAAGATTCTCTACCAGACCTTTAAAAATTAAAACTTCCAATCATATGAGTAAATAAATAACTTAAATACATTTTCCAAATTCTTCCGTTTCTTCCTTGTAATTAGAAGTAGCCCAGAGTATTGTTTACGTTCCCTAGCACATGCAACAATGCCACTTAAACGAACATTTGAAATGCGCTGAGAAAAAAAGGTTGCGGGTGTGGTTTTTGAGAGAGACTCTTTAGTAGATAACTTATTTATTTGGAAGACATATTAATTGCATTATTTACACGCGAAAACCTAAATTTCTAAGATTGTCATAGCGTTACGAGTGCAGTAATGCTCATGTACTAATGCAGGCGATAAAATTCAAAAATCTTTCTCCCTACTTTGACACCGGTAAAATTCGGATTTTTAGCAAGAAAATGCCACACCATTTCTGCATGATGTACATGAGGTAGATTGTGCCTGTCGGTTTTTTGGAAACCTGGTTTCATTTACAAAAATCGTTGTAATGTGTGACAGATATAACACAAGCGACGGTGCGTAACAGTCTTGCATTAATGAGTTTTCAATTAGTGTCAGTGAGAGGCGGAGCTTCGGGAGCGCTACTGACGTCAATCCAATCAGTGAACGTTCTGCCACGTGGTCAAAATATTCAAACTTCTTCGGCGGATTTTGAAGAAAGCGCTAAGAATTTTTTAAAGTTTCTTTCACTTTCACGTTTTGTAGTTAGTATTTCACAATATTAGATAAAAATTTATATGTTACATTTTTTGCAACCTCCCCATTCTCGCTTTAAAAATTCTCATTTAGTTTACGTAGTCGATTAATATTGATGCTGTGTTGCCAAATTTTGGGACCCACAAGGTACCTACCGTACTATTTTCGGCGGTTTTACATGGTGGAGGTTAGGTTAGGTTAGGTTAGGTTAGGTCAAGTTCAATACATAGATAGATGCATACTCTTTGGTTTATTCAATTAGTTCACTTGGTAATTGTTTATTATTATATAATAATTCCAAATTTATTTTTAATCCAAGTAATCTATATTTTTATTTTAGGTTGATTCTATGGAGTATAAAATGTCTTAATTTTATTTTCCAATTATTATTGAATTAGAATAAATCGAAGATTAATTATTATTATTGTTGGTTGAAAACATAACCTTTTATACTTTGAGTTCAGTGTTTGTAATCGTAAGTATCGACGTTCAATTATTTTACTTTTAAATTAATATTTATTTTTCAATGCTAACTTTGATATTTTTAAATTTATTCGGAACACAATTAAATACGTCTTCTCTAGACGACACTAAAACACCTACTGTTTTAAGAAAATATGCTTGGATACCACATAAAATTCAATTGTTTTCCCTGGATACGAAGCAAAATTCCAGACTACCTGGATCCAAATGTCGAAATTAAAAACAAAATTTTGAATATTTTTCAAAATTTTAACAAAACTAGCAACTGTTTACATGAAAAGAAAGCTCTTTTAAAAATAAAAATTGACTAATTTCCTTGAAATTACTTCCTTCTTCTAAAATATTTAATTGAAAAATACTAATGTGAAAACGTTCTTTAAATTTACTTTTTTTCCAAAATTTTGCTTAATTTCAACACTTTAACATATTAGATCCCCTTATTACAATAAAATGCAACTATTTACATGTATTACACATAGTGCCTACTTTTTCTCTTAACAGAAATTACAAAAATATACATGTTGTTGTAAATTTGAATTAAATTTCAATATAATTTATATTTTTGAACTTATTATGTTGATTAAATTGAATAAGAATGTTTAATAAGCAATTCGTGAACTAATTTAGCAAATTCAAACTCTTTTACAGAGGAATTCCAAGTATCGGAAGACTAAAATATAGAACTTCTCGACATGACCAGAAAATATTCCCTGCAATGAATATAAAACGTCCAACCCTAATGCCAGATGATAAATTTTGAAGTAAACATATCCTTTTTTAAAATTATTACATAAAATCTACAAATTATACAAATTTAGAAAAGTGAGTAGTTATCGTAAAGTGTTATTTTAACATCTTCTAAAATTAGCTTGAATTCAATAATAAACAATTAAATAAGGAATATTAAGTTGATTACTAGTAATATAAATGAGTTAAATCTCAAAATTTAAGAAAATTCTATAAATTTTAGTAAGAATGTGTGTATGTGTTGAAGTATGTTTTAAAGTATTTATGTTTGACTATTTCCTTTATCAAGAAATGTGATCATGACAATATATATGTTAGGCGCGGAAACCACCCCTTCCTGGTGTTTTTGAGTTTTCTTCATTTCGTGTATTTGTCTTCTATGTCTATTGTAAAACGCGATCAATAGTGGTAGTTTGTTGATTTATTCGAAAATTAGGATCATGTACTGCTTGCTTATTCTGCAGATTAGATACGGAATAATTTGTAGTCTTTATCTATAGGTGATACATAATACTCACTGCTTGTTTGTTTTAACTTCGAAAGGTTATTATGAGTCTTTTACGAATACTAATGTTGGGGAGGGTTAAGGTACGGGCTGTAGGGTATGTAAATGTAAACACACCTTCCCTCAACCATAACCTATTGCAATACACACGGACAGGGGCGAACCGAGCCTCATGAGTTTGGGGGGGTGAGCCATGTTCAAAATGCCGACTCGGTCAGAAAATATTTTCGACTGTACAACACAGATTTATAATTTTATACCTACACAACAAAAATTGACTGCAAATTCAAAAATTGTGATTGGGTGTAGTGATTCTACTTTGATTCTTTGTCACTGTGAGTTGGTTATAAATGTGCTCAAACAACAACTTTTTTTGATAAGTATTTTTTATTCATCCACAACGAAAATTAGATACTATGTATTATAATGAAACTGTTAAGTACTTTTGAATTTTTTCCCTTTGTATGCATTCTCCTTGTGCGCGTGTGGTGTCGGATTTGTTCTTATTGGTTTCTACGTACAATGACGTGTGTGCCTGTGCGCGCACCCCAGGTGAAAGGGTTCATCGATCGTATTTTCAGCGTCGGTTAAAAAGAACGAGATCATGACTGACCATAAGCAGTACAGGACAGTTGATATACATTGTTCATTATTTTATTAGTTGTGTTAATTTCATTAGTTGTTTATGATTGTTTTCATCGTTATATTTTTATTATTAATAAAGCATTTAAAGCTTTTAACATGGTCCTTCGAAGCCAGATAATTGAAAACCAGTAAAGGGATGAAAACACACGAGAAACGCGTTAATCAGCAGTGGATCACAGCAACCAAAGTACCCATTTGTGGTTAGCAACGAGGCCAGGCAATTATTACGTGGCAAAGTATATTATACAGAGGTATTCTGCAAAGAATTAAAAGTGAGTACTTACCTATTTTTCCATTCCTATTATTATCAACTGTTACAAGTTAATTTGTTCTCAACAAAATATTTAAATTTAAACGAAACAATTACCACAATGGAATCTTTTATTAGACAAAGGGGCGGTGTAAAAACCAGCTTAACGAACTTTAGTAAATATTTAACGAATTTACAAAATAAAGTCGATCATACAGACATTGAAATATTGGAATTAAGTAGTCGTTTTAATGCATTCGAATGTAACATTTTGCAAAAGTTTATAGAAATACAAGATCAGATAGAAAGCTCATGTGAAAAAGATGACCTAGAAAATCAATATACGGAAAGGTCCAATTTTGAAAATAGTTATTATTGTTTACTAGCGGCAGCTAAAAAGATTTTGAATGATAAAGAGGTTGTAGATAATAAAGAAGTTTCAGAAAAGGTTGAGAGTCTTGCTAGTAACAATTCTAGAGAAAGTTCAATTTCAGATGCTAAAATTTCAAATGTAAATGATCCTCTTTACAATATCAAATTGCCAGTTATCAATTTACCCACATTTAATGGTTCGCTACAAGATTGGTTGGAGTACAGGGACATTTATGAATCTCTTATAAATAATAACGAATCAATCAGTAATATACAAAAGTTTCATTACTTGAGAGCGTCTTTATCAAATGAGCCTGCTCAGCTCATAAAGGGTGTAGAATTTTCTGCTCAAAATTATGATTTAGCGTGGGATCTATTAAAACAACGGTATAACAATGATAAGATGTTAATTCAAAATCATATTAAAAACATTTTTAACATCGAGCCAATGTACAAGGAATCTTCAAAAAATATTCGTATACTCATTGACAGTTTAACAAAAAATTTAAGGGCTTTAAACCAATTAAAATTGCCCACTGAAGGTTGGGATGTTCCCATTGTTTACCTTATGAGTACGAAATTCGATTGTACAACTTCTCGCGAATGGGAAACATTTAAATCCAAGGAAAAAAGTACGACCACAATTGAAGATTTAAAAGCATTTTTGACTTCTCGAGCTGAAATGCTGGATACCCTGGAACAAAATCGTACCGAAAAATATTCTGACAAGCGTGGTATTAACAAACGAGATACGCGTGGATTTGTCGCAACAGAAAATAATAATTGGGTTCCCAAATGCATTGTATGCAAAGGGCAACATTACATTCAGTTTTGTTCCGAATTTTTAAACTTGTCTGTTAATAAGCGGATTGAATTAGTAAAGTCGTTAAAATTATGTTTGAATTGTTTGCGATCAGGTCATTTTAACAAAAAGTGCCGTAAACCCATTTGTAAGAAATGTCAATCAAAACATCATGTATTATTGCATATTGATAGCACGGGTTTGAGCGAAAGTACCAAGGGAAACGAAACGGTGCAAAATGATGTGGCGCCTAAATCTTCCGCGGTCTATTCTGCTCGCAGTGATGTTAGCGACGTTTTGTTATCAACAGCGTGTATTCAAATTGACGATAAGCACGGGAATGGGCATTCTGTTCGCGTTCTATTAGACAATGGATCGCAATCCAGCTTTATAGCCGACAGAGTTTGTAAAATTTTAGACATTCCCAAAGAGAAGGTGAACTTTTCGGTAAGTGGAATTAATAATTCAAGGTCTCATATTGGCTACAAATGTAGAGTAAAAGTGCATTCAATGCGTAACAATTTTTCCACTTCGATAACATGCTTCGTATTACCAAAATTAACTGATCCTTTGCCTAAATGTAAACTAGATGTTTCTTATTTAAATATTCCGGAAGGCATACAATTGGCCGATCCTTGTTTTTCTGAAACTCAGGATGTAGATATGATAATCGGTTCAGATTTATTTTGGGACATTATTTGTGACGGTCAAATCCGCATAGGTCGTAACTTACCGGTATTACAAAATACGAAATTTGGTTGGGTTGTCTCAGGTCCTTTAGGAAAGCTAGCAGCGCGCAGTGTTATTAGTTGTAATGTCGCTAGTTTTGTCGAGTCTGACAATTTATCTGACATACAGGGTGATCTTCGTAAGTTTTGGGAATTGGAAGAAGTTGCTTCTATTCCAACAAAGATGTCCGACGAAGAAATTGCGTGCGAAATTCATTTCGACAATAACACCAGACGCGAAACAAACGGTTCCTTCATAGTGAAATTACCAATTAAACAGAACGTATTTAGGCTTGGCGATTCATTCGAGCAGGCAAAAGTTCGGTTTTTAAATTTAGAAAAGCGATTAAATTCTAATTTAACTTATAAAAAACTTTACCATGACTTCATTAAAGAATATATAGACATGGGACACATGACGAAAATTAATAAAAGGAGTAATGTACCAATAAGTTACTACATGTGTCACCACGGAGTATACCGGAAAGATTCATTGTCTACAGTTCTCAGAGTAGTCTTTGATGCGTCTATGCCTAGCTCTACAGGATATTCGCTAAATAACTTGCAAATGGTGGGTCCCACTTTGCAGCAAGAGTTGTTTTCAATTTTGATAAGGTTTAGGCAACATAAATTTGTAGTGTCTGCAGATATAGCCAAAATGTATCGTTGCGTTATTGTTTCTTCAGAGGATAGACCATTACAAAGAATTTTATGGCGTTTTGATTCGAATGATGATTTGGACACGTATGAACTGAATACTGTTACGTATGGAACGGCAGCGGCATCGTTTTTGGCCATTCGTTGTCTTTTTCAGTTGGCAAACGAAAATGCAGATAAGTGCCCGGACGTTGCTGAAATAATTAGGTCAGATTTCTACGTGGATGATTTGCTCACGGGAGCTGAATCCATAGAAGATGCTTCACGTATTTCCAAATTAATTTTTGAAATTTTGCAACAAGGTTGTTTTAATTTGCGTAAGTTTTACTCAAACGAATCAAAAATATTAACTTGGGTACCACAGAATGACGGTCTTTCAAAAATAGTAAATTTCGGAGAAGAAGGTACTGCCAAAACGCTTGGTTTAATTTGGCATCCGAGTTCTGACAAATTGATGTACAGTGTAAAAGAATTTCCACAAACTGATTCGGTTACTAAACGCGTAATTTTGTCCGGTTCAGCCAAGATATTCGATCCTCTGGGATTAATTAGCCCTTGTATAATTTCGATAAAAATTTTACTGCAACATTTATGGCTTGAAAAGGCTTCCTGGGATGATCCCTTGCCCGATTATATTGTTCGTAGGTGGAATGAATTTAAAAGTGACGTTAGAACGTTAAATGATTTTCAATTAGATCGACATGCCTTTCATGAAAATTATGATACTTTTGAACTTCATATATTTTCGGATGCCTCCGAAAAGGCATATGGAGCATGCGTATATGTTAGGTCTGTTTTGACTAACGGTTCAGTCATTGTGCGTCTGTTAACTGCAAAAAGCAAGGTTGCTCCCTTGAAAACGGTTACAATTCCGCGTTTGGAATTGTGCGGAGCTTTGCTAGCTGCGAGGTTAGCTAATAAAGTATCAACTTCGTTAAAACATAAAAGTACTAGATGTGTATTTTGGACGGATTCAACGATCGTGCTTGGATGGCTAAGAACTCCTCCAAATAAGCTAAAGACCTTTGTTAGCAATCGTACCACTGAGATAAACGATTTGACATGTTCTGGCACATGGAATCATGTTCCGACTAACGATAATCCCGCTGACATTTCGTCTAGGGGTATGAAACCATCGGAATTAAAAGATTCAAGGCTTTGGTGGTCTGGACCTGAATGGTTGGACTGTAATGAAGATATGTGGCCAAAAAATCCTACGCAAAATAAAAAAGACTTACCCGATGTAAGACAAAACGTTGAAGTGTATTTAGCAGCGTCGGAGCGCGACACTTGTTTTCTTTTTTCTCTTTACTCTAATTTCGCTAAATTAAATCGCGTTACCGCTTACGTTTTAAGATTTGTACACAATTGTAAATCCCAAACGGAAAACCGCGTTTTGGGACCTCTTTCCACTGATGAAATCGACAGTGCTTTGAACAAATTATTAAAATTGGCTCAGAGAGATTCATTCTACAATGAAGTTGAACAGCTTAGTGATAAAGGTTTGAATCCAAAAGGCAAGCTTACCAGTTTAAATCCATTTGTTGACAATGATGGTATGCTTCGTATTGGTGGTCGCCTTTCCAATGCTCGGTATGAATTTGAAAGAAAACACCCACTCATTTTATCTAAAAGTCATCCGTTTAGCGAATGTTTAGTTAGACATTACCATGTAAAATTATTACATGCTGGACCGCAGCATTTAATGGCTTCGTTAAGGGAACGGTATTGGATTGTTGCTGGGCGTTCTTTAATAAAAAAGGTTGTACGAGAATGTATTCTTTGTTACCGTTTCAAACCAAAGATTACAAATCCTATTATGGGAAATTTACCGGGGTCGCGAGTGAATCCTACGCGTCCATTTGAAGTTGTAGGGGTTGATTATGCCGGACCATTTTCAATTAAGAGCAGAGCAGGTCGTGGTGCTAAATTATTAAAAGGTTACGTACCATTATTTGTTTGCTTTCTCACCAAAGCGGTTCACTTGGAACTGGTGACTGATTTGTCAAAAGATGCATTCATTTTAGCATTGCGCAGATTTGTCAACAGGAGAGGTTTGCCCTCTACTATAATGTCTGATAATGGTACTAATTTTGTGGCAACTAGTAGCGAATTAAAAGGATTAGCTGACTTTATTAGTACATTTAAAACTGATCTGACCTCATCTTTTCATAGAGAAGGCGTTAACTGGCAGTTTATACCCCCTCGTTCTCCCCATTTTGGTGGTTTGTGGGAGGCGGGTATCAAATCCATGAAATACCACTTAAAGAGGGTAGCAAAAAATGTTACTTTCACATTTGAGCATTTTTACACTTTGTTAACGGATGTTGAGAACATTTTAAATTCTCGCCCACTCACTTCCCTATCCGACAGTCCTCATGATCTTTTACCTTTGACGCCGTCTCACTTTCTGCTTGGTGGTCATCCAACTTCGTTGCCCGAAGTTGATTTAAAACAGATACCTCTCAATCGGTTGTCTGTCTACAAGCATCTACTGCAAATAAAACAGCATATATGGGAGAGATGGTCAAAAGAGTACGTCTCTGAGCTCCAACAAAGATGTAAATGGAAGCAAACGCAAGGTGAACTAAAGGAAGGTACTTTGGTTCTGCTCAAAGAGGACAACGTTCCACCTCTTGCCTGGAGATTAGGAAGAGTCGTCGACGTTCACCGTGGAAGTGATGGAATTCCGCGTGTGGCTACAGTAAAAACTCAAAACGGAAAAGTAAAGCGTGGCTTTCAAAAACTGTGTCCATTGCCTGTGGTTATACCTAATTGACTTTAAACCCATCGTACGCGATCACAAAAGACAAGGTTACCGTATCATTTGTTGAAAAGTTACCCCTTTCAAGGCCGGGGGTATGTTAAGTACTTTTGAATTTTTTCCCTTTGTATGCATTCTCCTTGTGCGCGTGTGGTGTCGGATTTGTTCTTATTGGTTTCTACGTACAATGACGTGTGTGCCTGTGCGCGCACCCCAGGTGAAAGGGTTCATCGATCGTATTTTCAGCGTCGGTTAAAAAGAACGAGATCATGACTGACCATAAGCAGTACAGGACAGTTGATATACATTGTTCATTATTTTATTAGTTGTGTTAATTTCATTAGTTGTTTATGATTGTTTTCATCGTTATATTTTTATTATTAATAAAGCATTTAAAGCTTTTAACAGAAACGGCGAACCAAGTTAAGTTATAACTCTTCGGTGTTTCAAGTGAGACCAGGTTTGAACAACTTTTGGAACGTTTATTTCGTCGACAATATCCTTTGCGGAAAAAAGTAGCATCAGAGAATCCAAACGATCGTCACCCATTGACGTTCGGAGCGAACTCATAACCAATTTTAATTTACTGAAAGATCTTTCGCATGATGTCGAAGAAACGGGCGAAGTAAGAACAAATCGAACAATTTTGTAGGCCCATGGCAAAATCTTACGTAAATTGTACGCTTTTTTCGAAATATCAGCGAAATTTTCACATTGACCACACGACTCAAGAAGCGTTTTTATTTCTACCTGAATGCATTCGGGTTCTTTTTCAAAGGATTCAGGTTGTAATTCCACAATAGAATGTATTGATTCGATAGTACAATTTCTACTGTGGGCTGGAATTTCAAAAATTTTCTGGATGGGTTCAAATTTTGAAAGTGATTCTTCTAAGTTTTTCCGGAGGCTTGACGTAAATACGTCGAACACAGCTTTGAATTCTGCACGGTAAAATGTGAAAAGATCGAAAGTATATGCAGTTTCAGGATTCTTGTCGAATTTTTTTGGTGCTCGTTGTTTTCGATGTTGTTTAGCAAAGTGACTTTCTGGATCAATATGTTTTTTCGCGAATGATAGGGAACTTTCGATTAAATTATTGAGTTGGTTTTCATCGTTCATTTCATCGCATGACTTTAAGGTGAATTTAATCATTTTCAAAGCATCGACGACGTTCAAATTTTCGCTTTCTAATGACTCTGTCAAAATTTGGATTTTGAATATGATATTTTTCGTGAAAAATAAAGAAGAAATGAAGTCGAAATGTAAAACATTTTTGAGGAGACCAGATGCAGCTGCACGAGTTTTACTATCAAAATCGATGGCATTAATTTTGATTTTTCCCAAAACATCAACAATTTCTTCAAAAGCAATCCAAACAGCCTTAATTGATTCAGCTCGGGCTGTCCATCTTGTTCGAGATAAGTTTTTGAGAAGCAAGAAATTTTCAATCTTTTGTAACTCTTCGATCAAACTTTGAAAACGTTTGGTACTTCCCGCGAAAAAAACATACAAGCGTGCAGAATATCAAAAAATTCCTTGATAGTACTACTCGCAGTGCATGCTGTCTCGACAAAAATATTTATCCTGTGAGCTTGACAAGGAACATATAAGATTTTTTTGTTACATTTCTCCGATAATTTTTGCTGTGCGCCATTGTACTCACCAGACATGTTTCTTGCGAAGTCGTAAGATTGGAAAATCAGCTTTCGTACCGGTACGCTTGAAGAATTGAGAGTTGTGAACATTTTTTCAGCCAATTCTTCTCCAGTTTTCTTTGTCAACACGACGTCCATCTTCAACATTCTTTCTACAGGTACAGGTTCCCCGTTCCTCTCGACTACGTATCGGACGTTTGTTGCAAGACGATCTTAATGCGACGAGTCTGGTGTTGTATCCCCCATGATTGCAATAAAGTCAGCATCCTCGATTTCTTTCAAAATAACTTTGCGAGTTTCGGATCCTAACAAATCGATTAATTCGTTCTGGCTTCCAGCGCTGAGGTACGTGATGTGCCGAGATCTCGAGTTTTTCTCATCCAACCACTTTTTCATCAAAGGACAATGCCGAGAAATCAAATTGACGACTTGAGAAAAATTTCCATCTTCGTTTTCCCTGGAGCTATCATGGCCGCGGAACGCCAAACCTTGTCTACCGAGTGTTTTTGTAACATCGAGAAGAATTTCTACAACTTTTCTGTGGTACTCTTTTTCTTGCTCTTCAAGTATTTTCTTTTCTCTGATCGATTTGTCCAATAGAATTTCCACATGAGTTTCTCCATTGATGAAATGACACAAATCACTTGTAGCTGCTCGTTGGGATTCTGAAGAAAAGTGCGTGAATAATTTGCCCGGTCTATTGGCTCCACGACTTTTCATCTTGTGCCATTGCTGTACACCATCAGACACCCATGCTTGCTCAGAATATGACCTGCCGACTCCTTCTGGAAATAGAGAGCAAGCAAAACAGAATGCTGCATCTTTGTTTAGGCTGTACTCTAGAAGAGGATATTCAGAATACCATGCAGAGCTCATTCGACACTGTTTGTTTGCTGGTATGCTCGGATTAGCAGGAAACATGCTCAGTTTTGGCTGAAATGGTCCAATGGCAATCAAATACTTTCGTTCATTTTCTGTGAGTTTTTTCTTCCGACTACCAGGATCGTGTTCCACTGAAATTTCATTTCCAGCATGGACAGCAATAATTTCAGATTAGAATTTTCTCTCCTCATTTTTGGCATAATTCAACAACGCTCCACTTTCTTCGTGAATTTTCGTGAAACAGTCAATTATATTTATGATAAATATTTTTGAATTCGGCACTGCATCATTTTTCAGTTTCTTGAGAATTTCTTCTGCTTTTTCGTGATTTTTTAAGAATTCTGCGACTCGGCCAGCTACTCGCATCCAAGCACATACATCTTCAGCTTCATCGTTCGATGTTGGCGATGAGGGTGGTGATGGAGAAGTTGGCGATGAGGGTGGTGGTTGAGTTGATGGCGCTGATGGTGGTTGTAGCGCTAGAGATGACGGCGCTGACGGTGGTTGTAGCAGTAAAGATGACGAAAACGTTGGCGATGGAGATGCTAACTTTTCATCTGTAAGTGGTTCTTGGACAGTTTTTTCGTGAGGCAATTTTTCAACAACAGGTTTTGGAGATGAACTTGGAATCGTAGGAGCGGAAGACTCGGGAACTCTTTTTTTGGCGACCTCGAATGGACTCGACGGGGCTCCAACGTTTTGCACTCTCACATGTTTCCCCTTGTGCATAGTATTTTCATGACGGGTTTTGTAGTCGTCGTCGAAATGACTGCCACATTCTAAGCATTCGAGTTTGACTCTTTTCCTATTGGACATTGCGAGGAGAATGAGCAAGTAATACTTGCCAAGTATGAAATGAGTCATATAGTCGGTGGCAGTCGGCGAAGTCGGCGGACCAGAGAGTGAGAGGGCCAAAAGTCGAGTCAGGCTGACTATAAGGGTCTAAGCTCATACTCGGTATAGTCCTGTGCTCTTGCGCATGAATATTTCCGCGCGCGTTAATTTGAATTTCAATATTTATAAGTCGTTTTTTCTCAATGATTTACATTCAGGAATAAGCTGAATCGAAAAATATTTTTGTTGACTAGCCGACTTCCCAGTCATATTCTACAAGCATGATGACTACGGCATGAAAATGCCGACTCAGGCAAAAATGCCGACTGGGTACAAAAGTTTGGGGGGGTGTCACAATCCCAATACCCCCGCCTCGGTTCGCCCCTGCACACGGAAGTATTATGACAGATGCCTGTTACGCAAGTAGTTGCTATGCGAGGGTCAAGCGATTTCTTTACAGAAAAAAAGGAATCTTGTTGAACAATACAGTACCTAAACCAACAGTCATAGCTTTGACAATAAATTAATACTGGAAATTTTAATAACTCCGTTTATGAATGGTTAAAGTCAGGTCCCTCTACAAGGTGTATGGTTATTAATCTAATACGCAGATACGTTGGATTACTTCAAAAATGGTTGCAACAATATACTTGATTTATTTTTTCTAATATTTTGAAACTTGAGACACTTTTTGATTATGATTGTATCATTACGTATTAGATATATTTTCACGTAGATTAACATGTTCTAAATAAGATGAAAAGAAAATTATTTATGATTTTAACTGCAATTTAATTAAAAAAAATACTTAAGGATCTCAATTCATCAATATTGATAATTTATTTGATTGTGACATTAGTAGTTACCCATGTTTGCCAGCTCCACGACTTTTTATTATAATACTATCAATAAACATTTTTATGGAATTAAAATAAAGTCCATTAAATTTCCTGAGTGGTTTTCACATGATCGAATTGATGCTACTATTAGAAAAAAGAAATTTCATGGACTTTTAAAACGCATGTCTTAATTTTGCTATTTATTGTTTAAAACTGAAACAAAGTGAGTAATCGTTGCAACGTGAACTTGGGTTGTTTCTGCATTATATTATCAGTTGTCACTGATAATACTAACAGCCACGGAAAAAAATTGAGAACTTTACTCAAATGAGTGAAGCAATATTAAAAAAATTCAGAATAAAATTTTATTTTCGGATGTGGAAAAATATACAGGGTGTTCCATTCAAAATAAGAAAGTTTTTGTTGTCTGAAGTTCCCAATATTCTGTTTAATTTTTTGAACCCCTGTATATCTGTCGAAAAAATGTTTTAGATGATACAAAGACCATTAAACAGTTGACTTACAGTAAAAATGTGGTTAAATAATGAGCCTTAGTATTGACGCTTTAAAATTATTTTTGAATCCCTGTTCTTTAAAAATAAATTGAAGATGGTTGTTTATTTCCTAAACAGTGGAGTTTTCGGTTAAGATCATGTCATGAAACTTAACTTTAAATTAAGTGACAATTTTAATAGTATTATACAATAACGCAGTTATTACCTATTTCCGGTGAAACTTACATGATAATACTTTAGACAAAAAGTTCATATCACATTAAAATTCTTAAACTTCCTAGGTACACCCTGTATACAGGGGTTTTCACGTAACCCGGTCGTTAAGTTTTTAAACTTATAGTATCAGTGGAGTTTTAAAAATAACCTTACAGCTGATGCTCGATCTAATCAAAATATTTGCAGTAGATACCAACGTTGTTATTTTAAATAGAATAGTATATTGTTAACGCCAAATTCGAAAATTGGCAAAATTAAACTTAATAATATATACAAAGCGTTTTAAAAATTGTAAAGTTTAAAAACTATAAACACCAATAGATTTTTTTTAATGGCATCTACCATAATTTATTTTTTCAATCGATTCCTTCTTTTATTCGCTTATGATCCATATCGATATTTCCTGTTGTTTCTGAGAGTATGCCTTGAACAATTAACAACTAACGACAATCAAAGCAAAATCACACTAAAAACTTTATTTTCGATTAATTTCTGTTAGGGAGATGTTCGAGAAAAATATTTACAATAGTGTTACTGTTTAGAGATAAGAACGAGTTGGTGATTTTAAGCAGAAAATTGTTAGATATAGTTAATGCAATTGAGTTGTTGTTTTGCGTTGCTATCGTTAATTTAGAGGAGGATTGTTTGTACTTGAGTCATCATTAAATAAATAGTTGGAAAAAGTAGCAATAAATTCTTCACTTGAAGTTTTTGTTTTTTATTGTTTTTGTAACATAGATTAATTTCATTTTCCTACAAATTAAATTATTTCAGAAATTGATCATTGTAGGTGCACAAGCTGGTTATCAAACATACCTTAGAATTTCACGTTTTATTCGAATTCGGCGTTAAAAACTTACTATTCTATTTCAAATAACAAAATTGGTGTCAACTTTCGGTTAAGCATGACGACTACTACAACATACTAAAGCTTAAATTGAATCCAAGGTGAGGCAAATTAAATGAAACAATTATCGAAAATATTTGATGATTAAAAAATTAAAGGTGGTCATATAATTCTTTTTTATTTGTTCAAATAATAATGTACTCACTGCGGTGAAAGCGTAAGTTTTATTTAAAATTTTCAAACAAAGTCTATTTCCTATTTCATTCCAAGATTGTCTGTAACCGCTAAATTTAATTTGATTTACTGTACAAGGTGTTTATAAATGTAAGACTATGCGAAAATTGCGGCGATATTGAGCACTGCGCATTTTTTAAAACGGATTTAAGATTTTTATATATCGCGACTTACAATTAACACGTTAGTTTATTAAATGTATTTACTTCAATGGTAAATTTTCGATCTCAAGCTGCAGCACTCAAAAAGGTCTTGTATACTTACGAAGCGTTTTCTTCACCTCCTGAAAACTTAAAGAATGACTTGGTTGTTTTTGAGATAAGCTAAGCGATTCAGGTCCATTTTCGGAGTCATGCATATTGACGATGAATGTGTTGATAACATAATTAGAATTCCGACTTTATTTGCAGAACTTGGTGATGTCTACACTGATTTGAAATTATCATCCAATTCACTACATGATTTTTCTGATTTCTTAAACAATATTATTTTTAGTGAAATTGATATTCCCAATGTGGTAACTTCTCTCGATTAACGTTCTGCTTCTGGACTTGATAATATTCATCCATTCTTAGTTAAACGTTGTGTCATTATTTTTATAAAATATCTCAGTAAACCCTTTAATTGGTGAATTAATTCTGGTATTTCCTAATACTTTGGAAAGATAGCTTCATAAGAGTGGCGATAAAGTAGATACAAATAATTTACAGGCTTATTTCAAAATGTAATATTTTTGTCAAGCTTATGGACAAGTTAGTCTGTGAAAAAAAACGTGAATATACTTATGTACGCACGTAAGTTATACTTCTTTGGTGCAGCAATACCAAAATAACAAATATAACCAGTAATGACGTTGACGCTGTGTCGCTGCAGTTTGCGATAATTATTTATATCTTCTTCAAAACAATTTGCAAGAAATAGTAGAAAATTTACTACTTACTTTAATACAACAGATGTGGTAGTAGCACATCACGGTAGCCATGTGAGAGGGAATTCCTTGATACCGAATTTCTAACAAGTGGATCAGGAGGCCCTAGTTCGACCAGACCTAACAAAGCTGAATTGTTTCTTGTGAGGTCAAGTTAAGCAGTTAATTTGTAGCGGATAAAAGAACCACCAACTACTCAACGAAAAAATGTTGAAGACGTGAATGGTTCTTCGTTAATCCAACTGCGTGTACGTTATCGTAAGACTGAAGGTTTCGTAAAACAGCCAATTCAATTTTATTTTCCTTGTTTTGTTTTGTTTGTTTTATTGCGTTAGTTAGTATTGTATAATTAATATTGTTTTCTGACAGTAAGTTTACCATCATCTGCGTAATTTATCTACAAAGTAGGTTTTATTAATTTATGAAATGTGACTGTTCTTGTTTAAATAAATTGCCATAGAACAAAACAAAATCGCCGAACGGAAACAGTGACTAACGCGATATTAAGACATTCAAAAATTCCAAAAAATTGCTAATTTCTCACAAACCCTTTGTAGCAGATACCAATAACCCTATATCAGTAGAAAGGAAATTTAATTCTGCATTGTTCAACTGAAGGAGATAATATAGTTCCATTAAAAAAAAAAAAAAATAAGTTATTTCCGTTCGAATTTTCGAAAATTGGTATAGATAAATTTCATAGTTTTTAAGAAGTGCATGTGTGAGCAATTTTTTAGAGGAATAGTTTATTCGTTCTGAATCGAAATGTAAAAACTACATCTCTCTAAGCGCTTTATTTAGCGTCAAACGCTGCAAACGTCATTTTTTTTATGTGTAATTCAAAAAGACAATTATATATAGGGGTTTTCATTTAAAATAATGAAGTCAGGGTTAGGTTAGGTTAGGTTAGATTAGGCTTAACAGGAAGTTCGCCATATTTGAAAATATTTTTACGCCATTCTATGTTCAGTTTTGGGTAACATTTGTTTGAAATATTTCACCTTATTTTGAAAGATACGTACGTTACGAACCGATGAAGCCTTAGTAATACCCTGTATATATGTAAATTTTCGCTCTTGTTGTTAATACATCTTCCACTGAAGATAGTGACTGCACTTTCCGACGAAACGTCTGGACCCAACAGTTCACATCAACCAAGACCTACAAGGCCTAGTCTTAGTCCTATAATGGGTACTGGCCGTGAAGGCTTTTGTTCCGATATTCTAGTTTTTGATGTTTTAACTGTTCAGCCTGATGGTAACTAAAATTGACGGTCGAAACGTTGAATGGTTAAGGTTATTTCCATGAACTAGTGTCGGTTATCGGCAAGATTAACGTTTTGTTATACATAATCGATGAATTCTGATTAGTATCTGGAACCGAAGTATATCTGACTCCAACATCATGTGAATGTGAATATATTAATTCTATTTTACCGTGTGTAGAAATTGAAGTGATTAATTATTTAACTCAGATTTCATGTATGACTTCTATAAAATGCGCCCAGTAGCTTTTTCTAAAGCTTTTCAAAAGACCCATGGTGCACTCTGTGTTACCACTTATTTGTATCACAATTACAAACTAATAATTTTAACCTTTCTTAAAAGTTACGAAATACATATGATAGGAAAAACATAAATCATTGAAATAAATAAGTATCTACAAGTGAATTGTTTACAAAATAAAATTTTCGCACTTTTTTTAATGACGACTGATTAATGGTGGCATTATATTTTACAATTAGAATTTTAATGAAAATCCTAGTAATCTGTAGATTATGTACCTGTCATCAATGACAATGGTATTTTTTACAACGTTAGTACGAACTTTACTTTAATTTTTTTTATTATTACGTGCTTAATAAACGTTTTAACAATGCTGCAGTTTAGTAGATGGGTGAACTTATACAAAGTAAAACACAATGTAGTCTCTCGTTCTATGGCCACCTTAAGAGAACTTAAAGGTCGCTTGACTTCTGTTTCAAATATTGGAAAAATAGCAAAATCGATGAAAATGGTTGCCACCGTTAAATTTGCTAGAGCTGAAAGGGATGCTAAGGAAGCTGAAGTGTTGGGAAAAGCTGCTATTGCCTTTTTCCAAAAAATAGAGGTAAAGGAAAAGGATATTCCAGTAGACAAGCCTGCAAGGAAAGTCCTTCTCGCTGTAACTTCGGATAGGTAATAATTTATTATTTATTCTAATACTAGGATACTACGATTCTATTGAGATTAATTTCAAACTAATCTGACGTTGAGAAATTGTTATGCTAAATGTAAATAGTAAGTAAGCATCAACTACTGTACTATTATTTTAACGATATATTTTTCTATGTGGTTTTTATCCATGGCCGCTCCATAACCTACCTAAGCATCTGAAATTGTCTCTCATTTAAGTATATATATTTCAGTTATAAAACACTTCCAAACGTTTATTAATTGTTAGAAAACATATATTTTGGGTCTAATTTAGAGACTGACAACGTTGAGTTTGTGTATGGAGTGCCTTTAGGTAATACAACCTGAAAAAGTGATATCCCGAAAACGAAGTGGGATAGATAAAAAAAATAATTCTTAATGTTCGTCGTATTTTAAGTCGATAAATCGAAATATACCCCCAAATAGTGGCGCCCCAGAAATCGCAATAATTAAAAAGTATATATAAAATTTTGCAAATGAGGGAATGATTTGTAAAACTAAAGAATGCTAGCTTCTAGCCTCTGACATTTTTATAAAGGATAATTGATCATCATTCTATTCAATAATTTTTTTAACTTTCGATCGGAAATTTTCTAAAACTTGATTGTCAATGCTTAAACATATTAAAATTTATTCCATATCCCTTTCTTGTGGTATCGCCATTCTAGAGAGCTTTTGAACTCTTATTTACAACGCATAGCCGGACAGTTTTTCAACTTGTTCCTCAAGCAAGAATGCATTTAAATTGTTCTTCTTACTTCTATCTTCCATAGTTTCGACAAAAACCTATTTGAGAATAGTAGATTAATACAAATTAATTTATTCAACAAACTACAAGTTACATAAAATTAATTAGGAAAGAAAGTGTATTAAATTCAAATATCAAAATCTTCCTTCTAAATTAAAGGAAATTGGAAGATGTTGAACAAATAGTACTACCTACTTAAACATAAAAAAGAACATCTGAATCTTAATAAAAAATTACTGAAGAATCGCTAAGAGAACACAACACAGTACACGAATGAACATGACATTATGTTCAAATCGGTAGACAAGGGTAATATTACGTTTGCGGAATAAACGAGTGATTATAATGGTAAAGTAAAATCTATATTTCGTATCTGACGAAAACGTTTATGGAAACAAAAGTTTAATCTAAAGTAATTAGACTAGTTGGTTTAAGCAGATATTGGAAAAAGAAAGAGTACATAGATCAGCAGCAGTTTATTTATACTTTATTAGTAAGTACATCAGACGCGAATTTACAAAAATTTTGTGCCGTCCCAAAAGTACGTAAAAAAGACAACCCATGCAGGATCATTATTTCATATGTATATTTTCCATTATAGAACCTCTCTAAGTTCTTTAAGTGAAATGGTTTGTGTTGAAAAAATGTATGCGTCAGTCAAAAATTAACAGCGTCAGAAGTGAAACTTTTTATGTTATTCGATGCCTCTCACAAGGCGTTTTGTTCCCATATGCACGCGCAACTACATTTGGTATGCTCGGCGGCAATTCTCTTTGTGCGGATCTTCGTAAACTTTTTCTGCCTCTCTCACTCTGCCAACGTAAATGGTAATTAGAAAAAGACAAGGAGTTTAACAGATTTGTTAGCTCTACGAGTTAACTCTCATGCTAAAACTCCTATAGTGTCCCATAAGAAGTTTCACATCAATAAAATAATTTAATAGTTAAAAGAAAAACCGTTAGAGGGAACCACTGAGTGTTCTGGGGCTCTCCATGGTTACCACTTTAGTTGTTATTGAGTTCTTGTTAGAGTCAATCTAGACAATCTAATGGCGATAGTTGGTTTTTCATTGCCCTAGTTCGGCCCAGACTGTTAGGTGGCGCTACAGTAAAATTACAACCGTTTCTAAGCAACAAGGATTGTTAAATAAATTATCGATACAAACAAACATCAATCTAACCATCAAAAATGTAATCTGTCAAACCGGCAAAAGTATTATACCAAAAATATAAGGTAATCAAAAGGTAATGTAAACCTTTTTATATGTGTGATTACTGATAACGTATGTAGAAGTAAAGAAGAAACACGAGAAGTTGGTAACGGAACGTACAGTATGTAAAAATATAGAGACTTTGCTTGATTTTTACTTCATTGGACTGGTGTAATTGTGGTGTAATTGTGAGTGCTTTCATTTTCTTTTACGTAAAATTTTATATAATAATGTGAATAACAGCATCTTCTGCTTCTATTTTATTGTGACCGTGTTTTATTGTTTTTAATATTTATGTATTTAATCATAATAAGTTAGTAGGTAAGGGTTTATTATTTTGACTTATGAAAGGCTGTATGGTATAGCTGTTTATCAGTAAGTCGTCAATAAATCCTTTTTTCTGTAATTTTATTTTTTATTTTTTTATTTACCATTATTGTAAAAAACCAAAACTATATTTACAAAAAATTAAGACTTTAGTAACAGAATTCCGTTATTATTCAGAACTTTTTTACTCCTATTCCACAAAAGTTCACCAAACATCATTATTTTCGCTGATTGTTTTGTGAACTTTTGTGGAATAGGGGTAAGAAAGTTCAAAATATTACAATAACAAAGAAAAAAGAAATAGAAACATTCAAATTTGCCGCCATTTAGCGTTTAGTTCGGCCCAGGTTCATAGAGGCGCTGCTCGGTTTTCAGTTACTATGGAAGTGCCGATTCTTATATACGTTAGTTTATATAGTATATTATTTGGAGTCAATTAGTAGAGTTAAATACTGTAAACCAAGAAATGGTAAATAAACTTGTGTTAAATTAACCAGGAAGTATTTAATTTAATTTAACAGGTTATGGGCCCAGGCACGTGACAGAGAACTGTGCTGGGCTAACATATGCTAGAAAAATTGTTGATTGTGGTAGCCTTCACTTGTTGAAACTGATTCATATTTAATCAAATTGAAAAAAACACACAAAAAGTTTCAAGACGTATAATATAATCACTACAATTGTTTCGCTTAACATAAGCTTCTTCAGGTGAAGATATAACGAAAACAGAACAATGAGCAAATTTATATACCTGCTTACATATTATTATTATTACAAAAGTGGGGGCACATAACATTAAGTAAAGGAGAGTTCCTTACATCTAACTGGTCGTTTAAAATTATGTTAATTTCTAATCCTTCAAGTAAATCTAATTTTCTACCTTTATTTTGAATATGTAAAATTTTGAACTTTGAATTATATAAACTTTATTACAATCGGAACAACTTAATAGAAAGCATAAGTGAGGTTAATTTGTCTAAAGAAAAATTAACTATTAATTTTGGTCTTGTCTAATGTGTAATGGATATGTCAAAACATATTAAAGTATTAACTTGTGAAGAAGAATGGCCATTGTGGAAAAGAAAAATTCGAGATTTGCTCGATTACCATGAAGGTGCATTAGATGCAATAGATGGCATGCTAGTAAAAATAGAACAACTTGAACCAACTGCAAATACAGAACAGAGAAGAGTGTTTGAGGAACAAAATGAATTATATAGAAAGGCAAATAGTTATGCTAAATCGATGATAGCGAGTGCAGTCAGTGATACTGTATATCAGAAGATTATGGATAAAGAAACTGCCAAAGATGCATGGGAAGCTTTAAAACAACATTTTGAAGCTACATCCAAAGATCAGTTGTTCAAGATTTGTTCAGATTTTTTCTCATTCTGTTGGTCATCAAGTGAAGATGCCTCTATACATATTGCAAAATTGAGGGGTCTATGGAATGAGTTAAATAATGGACTCAAAGCCAGAGATGAAGGAAGCTTACCTGATTTAATTTTAGTTTGTAAAATTTTGAATATTTTGCCAAGTACTTTTGAAACGTTCAAATCAAGTTGGATGTTGCTGACCAAGGATGAAGATAGAACCTTCGACGAACTAACAACACAGTTTTGTATGTTTGAAAAAACTTCAGAAAGACTGACAATAAAGATAGTATTGTGCAGGAAGCACTCACAGCAAAAACAAATAAACCGAACTAAGGCGGGAAAGGCATTAAAAATAAGAAACGATCCAAGAAAGAAGAAATTTGTTACTATTGCAAGAAGAAAGGGCATTGGTTAACTGAGTGCAGAGACTGGATAGCTCATGACAGACCAGTTAAAAAGAAAGAAGAAAGTAATACTCAAAGTAATATTTTAACGACCAATGTAGCACTTGCTTCAGACAGTGGCGAGACATGCATTTGATATAAGATCAGAAGACTGGTGGATCGACAATGGTGCAACAAGACACATAACGAACTGTTCAAAGTATTTAATTAATTTTGAAGCTTTCGACGAACCGTAGTGTCAAAGCTGCTGGAAAAGAAGTTTTAAACGCTCTTGGATCGGGAAGCATTCAATGCTTATCAACACTTGACGATACCAATCAAAAATTAACGTTAAAAGATGTATGGTATGTTCCTCGTATTTCTAGAAATTTATTCTCAGTTTTGGTAACTCAAGATAAAAATCTAAACAGCGAGTTTAAATCGACAACTACAGAATGCTGGTTAAAAGTTGAAGAAAAAGAGGTATTGTATGGGCAACGTGAAATAGGCGGAACCTTGTACAAGGCAGCTATTAAATCAGTAAAACCAGATAGTAAGCATGAAGTAAATGTCGCAGTTTCTGATGATTCAGTGCTACAATTGTACCACGAAAGGTGGGGACATCAAGACAAGCACTATGTCAAAGATATGATTGAAAAGATGTGGGAATAAAAGTAATAAGTCATAAGAAAGTATGTGAGCCCTGTATATATGGAAAAGCACATCGTTTACCTTTCGGCACGAGAGAAAAAGCGACGAAACCGGGGGAATTGATGCCAGCAAACGTCTGTGGACCTTTTGACACTTCATTCCAGAAAAACAGATACCTTGTTGTATTTAAAGATGGTTACATAAAGTTTCGCTACGGGTACATTATAAAAGAGAAAGCAGAAGTTAAAACCTCGTTGAAAAACATGCTTGCTCATATAAAAACATTGGGTCATACTGTAAAGGAATTGCTAAGAGACAATGGAGGAGAGTTCGATAATGAAGATATTAAAGAAATTTTATCAGAGAATGGAATTATGCAGAGACTGACAGCTCCATACACTCCCCAGCAGAATGGAGGAAGTGAACGTGAAAATCGCACTATAGTCGAAATGGCAAGAACATTGAAATTTTCAAACCCTGAAGCAGATTATCCAAGTGCAATATGGGCTGAATTCGTCACAAGTGCAATATATATCTTAAATAGTACTGGAAAATCACCTGTGAAAGGCATCACACCGTACGAATTATGGATAGGCAAGAAACCAAGAATAAAACATCTGAGAATTATCGGATCGGTTTGTTATGCACATATTCCGGGTCAGAAGCGAAGAAAAATGGATAAGAAAGCAATCAAAGGATATTTTGTAGGATATGACGCTGATGACCGCTACAGAATCTGGATAAAAGAGAGGCATAAAGTTATCCTGTCGAGAGATGTAGAGTTTTTAGAAAAACCAAGTGATTGTAATGAGGTTGTGAAGCTGCCTTTACGAAATCTTCAGATAGAAAATCAACAATACTCAAAAGATGAGATAAGTAAAGATGACAATGAAGAATTTACAGAAGATAAAGGTGAAAGTGATTCAGAATACGAAGAGCAAAATGATTTGGAAAATTTCACAGAAAACAGAAAAGAAAGTGAAAACAAATGTCAAGGAGGTGAACAAAAGAAATCTCAATCATCATCAAGTCGATGTCTCAGAGACAAGTCAACTTTGAAGAAACCAACTTATCTTGAAGAGTATGTTCTAGTAGCAGGAAACTTGATAAATATCGTAGATAATCCAGAAACCTATTATCAACGCTCTAAGTCAGTTTTAACAATTAATTAGGGAAAGTGTTGAAAATAAAATAATTAAATAGTTAAAAGAAAAACCGGTAGAGGGAACCACTGAGTTTGTTCTGGGCTTAGACTAGGAAAGAGAGGGGACAGGTAATAGTCGACTGCAAATTGAGGCCGATTGGGATCGCGAGACAGCGCTCAGTATCGCAACATAAAATGTTAAGAGGGTGTTTGTTTTGTTACCATTATTCGTACAATTATCATTCCATACAGAGTATCAATTGTTTATTTGATAACATAAACAATTATTAAGAACTGTTTTTTTGCGTCTTACGTTACTAAGAAAATATTATTTATTTTATGTCAAAGAGAATACATGTTCAATGAAATTAAATGCAAAGAATTATTTTATTAACGTTAATTAACATGATGTGGCGGAACTAATAATCATTAAGACGAATTTTATTAATTAATTAATTTTACTTTTTTAGATTTTTATAACTAAAAGTGACGCCGCCTATGGTAATACTGTGGTAAACGCATGCATCTTACAACTTTGAAAGTATTTATTGTTTCTCTCACTATCAGTAAACCATTCCAACAAAAAAAATATGATGCATTAATGATTATTGTACGTAAATCATAACATATTTTAAGTAGTATATAAACAATAAATAAATTAAACACGATTTTCTTTGCTTAATCTTACTAAGTAAAATTCTTTTTCCTTGTGAAATGTGATTTCTGATTCATTTCTTTCACTGCGGCGTTTACAGCCGTAAGAAGAACAAATCAGCATTGTTTTAAACAAAAATCCACTAAAACCTAACTACACTATTTAATTATACAGGGTGGTTCTGATATAAATACGGATTTTTGGAGGGTGTCAACTAGATGCAATATGTAATCGAATGGTCACTACAGCAGCGCGGTGAAGAAACAAAAAAATTTTCAAAAATTTTGAAAAACATCTTAACATGAATTAATTTGAATACGGTCCTGTTCGTTTTCGCTTTGACTTAAGCAACACATTTGGCAACTGTCACAAAATTCTGATGAACTAAACGCCATTTTCGAACACACTTGTTTACGTTACAGTAACCGAGTAACCTCATTCACCGTCAGCTGATTGAAGACAGCGTTGCCACTACACACGACCAGGTCAATCGAGGACACGTTTTACACAGGACCGTACTCGGTTTTGCCTGTATTTTCACATACGTTTTTCTCGAAAACGGTAAACTTTAGGACCTGCGAAGTTTTGCTTAATTTTCTTATTTTCTACTGCCCTATCACCTCCTTAAATATCCGCAGTTATATCAGTAACACCCTGTATTGACACTTTTACACAACGCTGTCAACGCACTGTTTGGGATCAGTTAATGGAGCCGGTACCAAAATATTGCGTCAATTTTCGACGTATAGTCGGCATAGGAGTTACGTGTCCCCTCTCTTTCCTAGTCTAAGGTTCTGGGGCTCTCCATGGTTACCACTTTAGTTGTTATTGAGTTCTTGTTAGAGTCAATTAGTAGAATTAAATACTGTAAACCAAGAAATGGTAAATAAACTTGTCTTAAATTAACCAGGAAGTATTTAATTTAATTTAACAGTTTGTAGGAATATAAGATTCTATGAGCATCATAACGTCAAAAATAGTCTGGAACTTAAAAGGATAATTGAAGATGTAAAAATTAATGAACCTTCTAAAAAAACGGTGGAGCATAAAGATCAACTTACGTTTCGTTCGACAATGAATTCTTTCAAAATAAATTTGACACATTAATGGGATCTCCAGCTTCGTAAATTTTAGCACAAATTATAATAAGAGATTCAGAAGAAGAATATATTGGAGACTTATGTTTTAAGTCCTTGATATTTGTTAGATATGTAGAGTTTTACTGTTTTGGCCTCCATCTTATGAATAACTTTTTAGAAACATTAAATTCAAAAGATCGAAATCTAAAGTTCACGCATGAGAATAAGTTAAACAAAACAATAATGGCGTTCACATGCCATCTGTGGTTTTATATTGCAAATGAGAAAATGTTAACTTCATCATACTTATAAAACAAGTTATGGGCTGTCATGTATTGACTAATATTTTTTATGTCAATTTTTAATTGATATTAGTTGTTTGCGTGATGATGACCAAATTTGACGGTCGGAAAGTCGCATAAATAAAGTGATGTTTAATAATAGTTGGTTATTAGCAATATTAGCTTCTGTAACCACCCGCATCCGGGTGCTAAAATATTATAAATAATTCTCTTATATTTATTTATTTAGCAGGTGGTTTTTATCTGATAATAATTCTATTTAATTGAATCGCAGGCACTTTTGTCTCTTCGTCTCAATAATACTTTTAGTTCGCACATTCAAATTTCGATTTATTTTCTGATTTTATTCAAAATGAGAATAGGATTGAATAAATTCTTTTAAAATATTTTTCGTACTTAATGAGTAAGAGAAGGACGGAATACTTCTTTAAAGCTGGCGTTTTGTGACTACTTTCGTACAACGGAATACCATCTGACGACATGTATTTAACCAGATGGTGTGTAGGGGCGTATAGGGGAAAAGGGGGTGTTTTCGACCACAGCCAAGTCAGTGGAATATGAACGTGTGAGAGTCAACTATCGGTGGGTTGAAGTAGAAATATCTGTGTCTTTAGTTTCGAACAATAGGTATCTTAGGGATGTAGAGAAGCGAGGGGAAGCTCGCGAGATGCAGAATCGTGTGTTGGCGAGGCTAAAATTTTGGGATAAAACACCGCAAGTGTCAATTGGTTGGACAGTTAAAGTCAGAAGGTGACAGTCAAACAGTAGAGTCAAACAGTTACATTCAGACAGCTACAGCTAGGTTACAGTAAAATAGATACCGAGAGTTAAATAGAGTTACAGTTGAGTTACCGTCGCAGAGTTACAGAGTTATAGTTAGAAAGTCAGAGAAGTTTCAGAGAGTATTTGCGCCATGCGGTCAGTTGAGTAGTGTTCTAAGCCGATCGGAAGTGAAGTCCAATAGGTATTTATCAAAGCGCATATTTTGATTCGAATTGTTCGTGTTTGGTTCCGTATTCGTAATTTGGTATTTGACCGCCACTACCCCTAATTTGAGTCGTATGCAACCCCGCCACTGTCGCCTGTTTATCAACCATTGTCCGAAGGGTCGTGCCGTTCGACGCCGCCGCCGAACCGACCCGTCCGGTACCATAAACTACCCCATCGTCCATCAACCCCGAGCCAGATGCTACCGATGCCGATGACATACAATACAAAGGAGGGTAACATACTGACCGATATTTTATTCGTACTTTGAGGTCATTTAACTTTGCCATATTTACAGAGACGTGCTTATTATATAGACTGAGCATAAGTCGCAATTACTGTGAAAGGAAGTGAAGCCAAGACGGTAAGCAACCTTCATTTCCATGTGCAGGCAAGAAACATTTTAGTTCCATTTGAATAGCATTCAGCTGCGGGGAGTTTATAAAATAATAAATTATGGTTACTTTACGTTCCTGTTTGTGTTTATGTTTCTTACATTCTTTTAATACGAATACAAATAGTAGTTATTGTGACCATAAATTATTATATTTTATTTCAATTCAGTTCGTTAAAAATGTGTCATATACCTTCCAGAAGCAGGTGGTGAAATTTCTACATCTAATTCAGCTTCACTAAAATTGTTACATATTTGCTATAAGATTTCATACTATATTTTAAATTCTAATTTATTGTCAAAGAGAGCAATTTAAAACAACATTCAACAAATATATACTTGCGCACTGACAAAACCCTGATTGATATCTACCTATAAACATTTTCAAAACTAAAAAAATAGGATTTTTATGAAAACTATTTACTTGAATGTTTAAGCTCTCATTCTCATTCAATGATTTTTTATATTTGATGTTGTTAGTTTGAACTTATTGAAAAGAAATATAGATGTAAGTATATGTATGTAGTAGTACCTTTTAGAGGATTTCTTGGATGTTGATGCAAAGTTTGTACTAACTCTGGAAAATGCCGGAAGAATTTTTAAAGAAATATTTTTGACGTTAAAGAGGTACTTACACATCTTAACATAAAGTTTTTCGCCTCGATGGTGGAGGTACTGTTTTTTTAATTAAATGCTTCGGGAAATTAAAAATAGAGGGTACAGGTTTTTTATCTGTGAAACGAAACAGAGGAGTTTTTGTTAAATCTTTTTGTACAACCGTATGCGCAACAGGAAGAAACCATTTTTAATTATTAAAAATTAAAATCAAAATTTTAGTTATTCAGTCAGAATTTAATTAAATGTTAACAGACAACAACTTAGCACTCTAAACACAACCACTACGTTTCAACTAAGACGCTAAAGTGGTATTTTGCGACGAAAACTTATCTTTTCGTCCATTAAGATAATGGATAAGAAATGGATAAGAAAGCAATCAAAGGATATTTTGTAGGATATGACGCTGATGACCGCTACAGAATCTGGATAAAAGAGAGGCATAAAGTTATCCTGTCGAGAGATGTAGAGTTTTTAGAAAAACCAAGTGATTGTAATGAGGTTGTGAAGCTGCCTTTACGAAATCTTCAGATAGAAAATCAACAATACTCAAAAGATGAGATAAGTAAAGATGACAATGAAGAATTTACATCTTAACATGAATTAATTTGAATACGGTCCTGTTCGTTTTCGCTTTGACTTAAGCAACACATTTGGCAACTGTCACAAAATTCTGATGAACTAAACGCCATTTTCGAACACACTTGTTTACGTTACAGTAACCGAGTAACCTCATTCACCGTCAGCTGATTGAAGACAGCGTTGCCACTACACACGACCAGGTCAATCGAGGACACGTTTTACACAGGACCGTACTCGGTTTTGCCTGTATTTTCACATACGTTTTTCTCGAAAACGGTAAACTTTAGGACCTGCGAAGTTTTGCTTAATTTTCTTATTTTCTACTGCCCTATCACCTCCTTAAATATCCGCAGTTATATCAGTAACACCCTGTATTGACACTTTTACACAACGCTGTCAACGCACTGTTTGGGATCAGTTAATGGAGCCGGTACCAAAATATTGCGTCAATTTTCGACGTATAGTCGGCATAGGAGTTACGTGTCCCCTCTCTTTCCTAGTCTAAGGTTCTGGGGCTCTCCATGGTTACCACTTTAGTTGTTATTGAGTTCTTGTTAGAGTCAATTAGTAGAATTAAATACTGTAAACCAAGAAATGGTAAATAAACTTGTCTTAAATTAACCAGGAAGTATTTAATTTAATTTAACAGTTTGTAGGAATATAAGATTCTATGAGCATCATAACGTCAAAAATAGTCTGGAACTTAAAAGGATAATTGAAGATGTAAAAATTAATGAACCTTCTAAAAAAACGGTGGAGCATAAAGATCAACTTACGTTTCGTTCGACAATGAATTCTTTCAAAATAAATTTGACACATTAATGGGATCTCCAGCTTCGTAAATTTTAGCACAAATTATAATAAGAGATTCAGAAGAAGAATATATTGGAGACTTATGTTTTAAGTCCTTGATATTTGTTAGATATGTAGAGTTTTACTGTTTTGGCCTCCATCTTATGAATAACTTTTTAGAAACATTAAATTCAAAAGATCGAAATCTAAAGTTCACGCATGAGAATAAGTTAAACAAAACAATAATGGCGTTCACATGCCATCTGTGGTTTTATATTGCAAATGAGAAAATGTTAACTTCATCATACTTATAAAACAAGTTATGGGCTGTCATGTATTGACTAATATTTTTTATGTCAATTTTTAATTGATATTAGTTGTTTGCGTGATGATGACCAAATTTGACGGTCGGAAAGTCGCATAAATAAAGTGATGTTTAATAATAGTTGGTTATTAGCAATATTAGCTTCTGTAACCACCCGCATCCGGGTGCTAAAATATTATAAATAATTCTCTTATATTTATTTATTTAGCAGGTGGTTTTTATCTGATAATAATTCTATTTAATTGAATCGCAGGCACTTTTGTCTCTTCGTCTCAATAATACTTTTAGTTCGCACATTCAAATTTCGATTATTTTTCTGATTTTATTCAAAATGAGAATAGGATTGAATAAATTCTTTTAAAATATTTTTCGTACTTAATGAGTAAGAGAAGGACGGAATACTTCTTTAAAGCTGGCGTTTTGTGACTACTTTCGTACAACGGAATACCATCTGACGACATGTATTTAACCAGATGGTGTGTAGGGGCGTATAGGGGAAAAGGGGGTGTTTTCGACCACAGCCAAGTCAGTGGAATATGAACGTGTGAGAGTCAACTATCGGTGGGTTGAAGTAGAAATATCTGTGTCTTTAGTTTCGAACAATAGGTATCTTAGGGATGTAGAGAAGCGAGGGGAAGCTCGCGAGATGCAGAATCGTGTGTTGGCGAGGCTAAAATTTTGGGATAAAACACCGCAAGTGTCAATTGGTTGGACAGTTAAAGTCAGAAGGTGACAGTCAAACAGTAGAGTCAAACAGTTACATTCAGACAGCTACAGCTAGGTTACAGTAAAATAGATACCGAGAGTTAAATAGAGTTACAGTTGAGTTACCGTCGCAGAGTTACAGAGTTATAGTTAGAAAGTCAGAGAAGTTTCAGAGAGTATTTGCGCCATGCGGTCAGTTGAGTAGTGTTCTAAGCCGATCGGAAGTGAAGTCCAATAGGTATTTATCAAAGCGCATATTTTGATTCGAATTGTTCGTGTTTGGTTCCGTATTCGTAATTTGGTATTTGACCGCCACTACCCCTAATTTGAGTCGTATGCAACCCCGCCACTGTCGCCTGTTTATCAACCATTGTCCGAAGGGTCGTGCCGTTCGACGCCGCCGCCGAACCGACCCGTCCGGTACCATAAACTACCCCATCGTCCATCAACCCCGAGCCAGATGCTACCGATGCCGATGACATACAATACAAAGGAGGGTAACATACTGACCGATATTTTATTCGTACTTTGAGGTCATTTAACTTTGCCATATTTACAGAGACGTGCTTATTATATAGACTGAGCATAAGTCGCAATTACTGTGAAAGGAAGTGAAGCCAAGACGGTAAGCAACCTTCATTTCCATGTGCAGGCAAGAAACATTTTAGTTCCATTTGAATAGCATTCAGCTGCGGGGAGTTTATAAAATAATAAATTATGGTTACTTTACGTTCCTGTTTGTGTTTATGTTTCTTACATTCTTTTAATACGAATACAAATAGTAGTTATTGTGACCATAAATTATTATATTTTATTTCAATTCAGTTCGTTAAAAATGTGTCATATACCTTCCAGAAGCAGGTGGTGAAATTTCTACATCTAATTCAGCTTCACTAAAATTGTTACATATTTGCTATAAGATTTCATACTATATTTTAAATTCTAATTTATTGTCAAAGAGAGCAATTTAAAACAACATTCAACAAATATATACTTGCGCACTGACAAAACCCTGATTGATATCTACCTATAAACATTTTCAAAACTAAAAAAATAGGATTTTTATGAAAACTATTTACTTGAATGTTTAAGCTCTCATTCTCATTCAATGATTTTTTATATTTGATGTTGTTAGTTTGAACTTATTGAAAAGAAATATAGATGTAAGTATATGTATGTAGTAGTACCTTTTAGAGGATTTCTTGGATGTTGATGCAAAGTTTGTACTAACTCTGGAAAATGCCGGAAGAATTTTTAAAGAAATATTTTTGACGTTAAAGAGGTACTTACACATCTTAACATAAAGTTTTTCGCCTCGATGGTGGAGGTACTGTTTTTTTAATTAAATGCTTCGGGAAATTAAAAATAGAGGGTACAGGTTTTTTATCTGTGAAACGAAACAGAGGAGTTTTTGTTAAATCTTTTTGTACAACCGTATGCGCAACAGGAAGAAACCATTTTTAATTATTAAAAATTAAAATCAAAATTTTAGTTATTCAGTCAGAATTTAATTAAATGTTAACAGACAACAACTTAGCACTCTAAACACAACCACTACGTTTCAACTAAGACGCTAAAGTGGTATTTTGCGACGAAAACTTATCTTTTCGTCCATTAAGATAATGTTCCTCTTGCCTGCACATGGTATAATGTGTTGCCTACCGTATTGGCTTCAAAGAGTTACGCACAAACTTAGTCCAGTAAATGTACATGTCTCTGCATATTTATGATTTTGTTATTGCCACTTAATTTTGAATTGCATTACCATTGTTTTATTTTACTCAGGTTTTGATGTATATTATCCAGTTTAATTGCGATTATCTTGTGCCATTAATTTTAAGATTCAATTGTCTAATTCGAGTCCTTGTTGGACCATATACAATTCTTCACTGATTCATTTATTCTTCCTGGTACTAGGAAGGTGTATAACAACCACTTTAATTTGGTTTATTAAATCAGTATAGCCTGACAAGTTTTGATCAGCTGTTTTAGAATGGGTTCATTCTAACTTTGGTATATTTACCTACAAAATTACGTAAACGTAGATGTTGACTAAACCGGTCTGAAGCTGGAAGCGGCAGGGGTTTAGAAGGATATCCCTACGGTCACGCTCTTATGATTAATTCAGGTGAACGTGTAGCTACCGTATTTAATCAATTCTTTCAGTTGGAGGTATCCGTTTTGGTTTAATTTTTGAACCACTAACACTGTTTGAGCATCTCAAGGTTTTGCCTTGGTAACAGATGTGTTTAAAAATATAGTAGATTTGTCTAAATTAAGGCGAAACTCTTAATTGAAGTACTCTTAATCAGAGAGAGGGAAGTCGAGTAAGTTGACATACTCTGTTCTGAATTGTCATAAAATAGAGGCGACGTCCACTAAGAGTGGCGTGTTTCGAACTACTTTATAAATAGAGGGTATGTTCACCAAGTGTGTCCGACAAAAATATAGTAAAGGTTTCGTGGTTACCAAGTATGCCCGATCCCTAACACCAAACAAACTATATACAAACTCCCGTGTGACATGGCATGTTCAGACAACAGGTATTCTAACATGGTCTACTAAGGTAGCCCATGTGCTTACAGCGGTTGTGGCTTTAGCGACGGTTAGAGTTGACGATCTGCACGACTTTCCTTTTCCCAGATCAAGACCAACATGCGAGAGTTTTTCCTACGTATTTCGTTGTTGCACTGTTTGAAGATGTTCGAACTTTGTACCAACACATAATTTTGGTAATTAAAGGTCTTTGATGGCACATCTGTCCCAACCCTAAATTCTATGGTAAAATAAAAAGGTGGTTGTCAATTGTAAATATGTATACTTGTAAATAAATCATGTCGTTCAAATTTCTTGTGTTTTCTTTGTTAGCACATATAACTCATAAAGGAATCCAAGTTACTAAGTACATTCTATTAACACAACGTAATTAAAAGGTCTTAACACTAGACGATTCACATTCACAGCCAAATTCTTCGATTTAATTAAATAAATGAGGATTTTTGAGAAGTTAAATTTTGTTTGCTTTTCTTTTCTCGATTTTGGACGAAAGTGAGGGTACCCCTCTTGCAGATTACATTATTATTTCGAATCTCTGCGCATATTCGATCTGTGTTCTCGTCAGCAATTTTCGTTTTGTCCGGCCTATGTAGATGATTTTACAAATTTTACCGAATTTGACGGTCGAAACTTCGCATAATTAAAATAATTGTTTTATAACTGTTGGTTATTGGCGACATTAGCTTCTATTGGTTATAGTTGATTTTCAGTTTGTAATGAAAATATTTTATTTTCAGCGAAATTATTTATTGTATATTATTAATCCTTTTCAGAGGGCTTTGTGGCGGAGTTCATACCAGTGTCGTTAAAAGAGTCATGCAACTTATAGAGGCAGCACCAAATAAGCAAAATATCATGGTGTTTTGCATTGGAAACAAGGCCAGAAATATTGTACAGAGATATTATCCAAAAAATATTTTGTTTGCAGCAGTTAACGTCGGTAGGCAGCCGGTCGTATTTGGTGATGCAACAAAAATTGTTAATGCGGTTCTTCGCTCTGATTATGAAGCCGACTATAATTACATTATTCACAATCGTTACATTTCTATGGTTTCATTTAAAACAACTGTGACACCTTGTTACAGGTATTTTTTTAATAATTGTGAATTTTAAAATAGACTTCACAATAGCAATTAGTTTCTTCTTTGATATTATTACGTTATTGGTTCTTGGACTGTGGTGGAAAGCTTTTATCAACACATTAATTAGGTATGACAGATTTGTAAATATGTGAAAAAACTTTAAAATAAATTCATTAATTGGTAGGCGGCGTGAACTCACCTATGGGTGGCAAAATGTACCAAAATGTTCTAGCAGGTTTATATGTATATGTTTATATTACAAATTAATGTAAATTATTATACAAGTCGTTCCAGTAAGGAAGCACTGTACGTGTCGGTACACTGCAGTCGTGAAAACTTAACATAAAACATAAGAAAAAAAGGGAAGAAAATGAGAAAAAAAATACAATTAAATTCTTTTACAATATATCACAAGCTTTACACCAGTCCCTTAATGATGTGCAAATTTGTTTTGTTTGTTTTTAGTATGTAGTATTTTAAGATTATAAGAATAGCTGTATACCTGTAACGACATTTGCCACTATTAAGTTTACAGATGAGTAACGGTATACTTTTGTCATTGGTCTTGCTTGAATCAGTCAAATATTCTTTTTATAAAGAAATATATTCATAAATTAGACATTGGTAAATGAAGAGTGGTCTCTTAACTATTTTGATGTTATTTAATTTTTTACTAAAAATAATCTGAAGAATTCTTATTTGTAATAACTGTAATGAACTTATAACATATTCCCATGCTAATATACCATAAGTAGCCACACTATGGAAAAAGGCATAGTATACGGTAAATAACTGACTGGTCTTTAGCACAAACTAGAACGATAGAAAACACAGAAGATATTTATTGTTTCATAATGTTATTTAAATGACAATCCCAACGAAATTTACTGTCTAATTATATTTCCCGAGATTTATTGACAGTTTCTCTTATAATTGTTGTACCATTTACTTTTATTGTAAATTCGCAAGGTACCGAATCATGCTATTTACCAAAAGTTATTAGAGTAGTATTTTTCGACATTGGTGGCTAACTTATTTCTATAAAACCAGTGAAATATCAGATGTAATTTGTCGACCAGAATGCCATGCAAATCATTCCATGTATTGGCGTTTCAGAAAATCGCTGTATCATCAGCAAAAGAGATGTCTTCACACTGGATTAGAAATGAGTTAATGTAAACCAAAAATAATAACAGATTAAGGACTGTTCCTTCAGGAACTCCAATATTCAGTCTTACTGGCCGCTTTACCCACAATCGTGAATTATCGACGTCAAAACGAAGGTTGGGATGTGTCACTTCAAAAAATAACCACGAGAGTGATGTTTCTTATTAAAGATAAATCACTATTTATTAAGATTAAGGTAATATTTGCAATTATGGTCTACAAATAACAAACGGCTTTCAAAGGTAAACGATTGGTAACGTACGGCTGTGCGAATGTTTTGCTACTGGTGTGTCTTAAGACTCTTTTTTGGTACTTTGGAAGGATAGCGGAGGGTGGTTACGGAAAAGGATGATCATAAGAACAGGTACAAGAGTTTTGGGTACAAGGAATGAATTTCTTTTAACTTAAAACTGCACTGGATTAAATTTAAAATAATATTCTGGATAATAAGTTTCTCGATCCGAGTAATAAACAAAAAATCAGACTAATTTGGCTGAACAGTTCTCACATATCTGTTTTGTAGATGGCTTTTTAAAAGTTCTAGTGTAATTTCTCTTATTCCATAATTTTCCAGCTTACTTAATAGTAACTCATGATTAACACAATCAAACGACTTACGCAAATCAATAGAGACCTATGCAGTTGGTTGAGGGGAATCAAGCTTTGCATTAACATAATTATTTAGTAATGCAAGAGCATCTTTACTCCCTTTTTCTTTTGAAATTCGTACTAATTGTTTGATATTAGCCCATTCAAATTTAAGAAATTGTTCACTAGTCGGATTTAGATAAGTGGTGTTTACAAAGCTTGGTTCATTAACATAGATCTGGTTTGATAACAGGTTCCTAAACACTTACAACAACAGTCTTTATACCAATGTCACAAAAATGGTTATTAAAAGTTTGAGCCATCAAGATAGGATTCGTAATAATACCCACATCACTTTTTATACAATCTGTAACTTTTGTTTTACATTTATTATCACTTATCTTTTCTTTCAAAGACAATAATTTTTTAAGATAGTACTGTATATCTTACACTGTACAAATTTAGTTTCATTATTAATATCCTTTTTCCATGTTCTATAGAGAATTTCTTTAGTTTTGCAAGATTTTAGTCCTAATGTCACACAGGGCTTTTTATTTCTATTTTCCTATTTTATACCACTAATGACCAATTAACATCTTTGTACATTGCTAATCATTAATTGAGTCATAGCATCAATGTTATCCTCGGTAATATTTCTACTAACAACCGAAAACTTCATACAATCAGCAAACATGTTTAATTTATTGTAATCTCCAGTAGGTTTACTTGTTTAAGTCTCATATTTACAGTGTAACTTACATGTTATCGGATAGTGGTTAGTTCTAAGGAATAGATTTATTACCGTATAATTCAAACTAGACCGTATAACAATATGATCTATAGATCTATACAAATTCCTTCCTCTTCATTGTTTGCGTTTGGCCGTGTCACACACTAAACTGTAGGGATTTTCCAAGAATGTACATTAATATACAGGGTGGTTCTGATATAAATACTGGTTTTTGGAGGGTGTCAACTAGATGCAATATGTAATCGAATGGTCACTACAGCAGCGCGGTGAAGAAACAAAAAAAATTTCAAAATTTTTGAAAAACATCTTAACATGAATTAATTTGAATACGGTCCTGTGCGTTTTCGCTTTGACTTAAGCAACACATTTGGCAACTGTCACAAAATTCTGATGAACTAACCGCCATTTTCGAACACACTTGTTTACGTTACAGTAACCGAGTAACCTCATTCACGGTCAGCTGACTGAAGACAGCGTTGCCACTACACACGACCAGGTCAAATGAGGACACGTTTTACACAGGACCGTACTAGGTTTTGCCTGTATTTTCACATACGTTTTTCTCGAAAACGGTAAACTTAAGGACCTGCGAAGTTTTGCTTAATTTTCTTATTTTCTACTGCCCATCACCTCCTTGCAATATCCGCAGTTATATCAGAAACACCCTGTATTGATAGAGGGTACGTTGTCACCTGTACGTATTCATGGAAATACTGGTTTCACTAAGGGGTCGTCCTGATTATACACAATCAGCATTTGTAGGTTTTTGAACCTACCTGAGGAAATTTGACTGTTGAATGAGTTTACATAACATTAGGCAGAAATCCGAAGAGATTACATACGTCTCCCTCGACATGACTTATTGCTTGCGCGGCGTTCTCATAAGTTAATTAATAGTGGCACCGTCGATACCGGTTGTTGTGGACACGTCCCGTGTGGCGTGGTTCCTACTTTAGTACCTACATCACATTCCTTTATATATTTCCTAGTTTTTTATAAACTTGAATTTAGTTAACATATATACGTCACATTTTTAGTGTAGCGGCAATTCAAGAAGCACCTAAGAATGATTCATATGAAACATCTAAAGAAACATCTATAATTTTGAGCTATTTAGAGTTTAGTATGGCTGCTAGACTCTATTATTCTTTTAAAGAAGCAAATTTTGTGGAACAAGCTTCTCGTATGACAGCCATGGATAATGCAAGCAGAAATGCCTCCGAAATGAAAACAAAAATTCAAACTCAGTATAACCACTTAAGACAATCTGCTATTACGACAGAACTTATTGAAATTATTGGAGCATCGGAATCAATGAAATCTGGTGAATGATTTTGTATTCTAATATTTCACACTGGTACAATTCGAAATAGTACAATTGAATTGTTTTAAAGGCATAGTATTATGACCTATATTGTACTGTAAAAACCATTTAAAATTTAATACATAAATACATAATGACCTTGTTTTTCATTAAATATAAGGAATTGACAAGTCCGAGTTGAACTTGCGTGGTGAGGGTTTCGTCTTCCGTACGATCAGTTTGTTATGTATATTTCTGTTTTTTTCTTTTTAAATTTGACCTAAATATGTTTGTCATAATTAAAACAGGATGGATGATACCGGATTGCAATGGAAAATTGTAGAATATATTGTCTAGTCAAACTTTTCCCTGTCGTAGAATCTTGAATACGTGGACTATGATTAAGTGGTACTCTGCTATTTTGTACATTTAATTTGTCCTAAAAATAATATTGAATTTTACTGCTGTAGTAATTTTTTCGTGTGCACTGGTAGCATGCTTAATGCATTCAACGCTGACTTTCGGAAGGTATTGTGGTGATTTACATAATCCTGAGTTATTTAACATGTTGATTTAACACTGGGAACTTTTAGATTTTCAGAATCGAAGAAGTAACAATTTCCATAGTCATTTTTATGGTAATTGTAATATGCATACATATTCATTATACACACATGATATAAGAAAAAGGGAACTTCCAATGATGGAGTTGTGAAACATTTCTAAATATAAACAATAAAGTAAAAATAAATGCTTTTAAATATTTCAAAACTTTTCTATAAGAGAGTAGGTACGCACGTATCTATGCTTCGGTCTTGATACCTTCGTCACTACGATAATAATCTAGTTATCTTTCATAAATATTTTTGGAAACATTTGAAAACTTTTTATCCTAACGTATGTTAGCAAACTTGATATTTTAATCTCAAGATATTATATTTCTTCGTTTCTTGTATTCTGAAAAGGGCATATGGTATTTTTCTTTTATCGAAACATCTGCAAAATATAAATGCGTCCAGAATGTAGGCGCTCATGTTCCTAACGTGGGAACGGGTCCTAACCTAGGCCTAAGACAGATTTATGGTGAACTGATACATGAAAATGATTTTTGGTATAGTCCACATGCAACCCTGACCACCCAGTTTATGGGAAATATGTTTGGCATCATCCAGTTTGCTTTCTGTTTGCGTCGAAGTTGTTTCGGTCAAGAGTGCGTTTCCGTGGGTGTTTGTTTAGAACAATATTAGTGTTAATAAACTATCGAAAGGACAATTATTTTAATATATGTGTTTTGGATAACTTTCTCAACAATTGTTTGGTGAGTTGTTATTTCTCACTGAGTACCGATTTATAGATACCTATTTACGTATTTACACACACATTTCTTTAGTGAGTTGTTATTTCTCACTGAGTACCGATTTATAGATACCTATTTATACCTATTTGCATATTTATTTGAATACTAATTGGTATCATTTATTGAGTAGACATTGTAATTTGAGTATCTACTATTTAACAAGTAACTGAGCATGTTGATAATGTAATAACAAGTTGGTATTGCAAAACTTCTTATACTTATTGTTCAGTACATACAGATCCTTCTTAAGATCATTATTACTCGATAATTCGCAGAACAATGTTCTGGTGCATTCTGTTCGCACCGTCAATCCTTACTGTACCGTTCAAGGGTTATTTTCCCGATCCTGAACTGGTCGCATACAAAGTAATTGAAAGGTATGATATACCGAGTCTTCGTTCGAGTTCCGCCGAATACACTGCCCGTACAGCCCGCACAGAGCACGTTTGTTTTAGGTGCAGATGCTCCTGGATTGTTATAGATGCATCCGCCGTTACGAGCCCAGGTTTACATGTGGTACGCAATGTATATTGACCTGAAAGGGGTGAGGTAATTAGGCATTACATATACATAATTGGTGCATTTTAATACACGCTAACGATCTTGGCGTTAGGCTGTTTTGTGATGTTCTAGGTATCATCATTTTGCTTTACAGCTTGCCCTATGGGTCACTTTGTGTGATAACCAGGCACCGTGTCCTATGGGTCACTTTGTGTGATAACCAGGCACCGTGTCCTATGGGTCACTTTGTGTGATAACCAGACACCACCTTTAACCGTGACCTATGGGTCACTTTGTGTGATAACCGGACACCACCTTTAATTGTGTCCTATGGGCTATCACGTGATAGTAACCAGACACGTGCCCTATGGGTCACCCAGTGGTGATAACCAGGCACAGTGCCATATGGACTAATCCGCATTAGTGACCAGGCACCGCGATTTCGTTTTACAGCTTTGGGGACTAGCTACCCCCGTATTTTGATATGTTGTATTATGTTATGTTATGACTTAATATGTTGTATATCTTGTGCTCTGGGTTGACGTGACACATATGTGGAATCGTGGGCTTTGTGTATATATGGCTCATCCATTTAAACAGTACTATTGTATACCTTCTCTGGTATTATTTATGTACTTAGTACTGGTGAGGCTTTTCCCGAGGTTTATCCCTCTGGCCTTCTAATTGAACGTTGTTAAACTATTTAATAGTTGCGTAATGTACAAGTATTCGTCATAGTACACTTTCCCTGTGCGATCTGTTCAATCGCTCTTATGGGGTTGTCTCTGAGTTACATTCCAGTAATTACTTGTATGACGATGTAGTGCATGACGTTGAATACAGTTGAAGTATTTACCTATAGTTGACACTGTGGTGTCTGAGAAAATTTATACAGATGTAAGTGGCATGATAATTTACAGTAGCACGTTGGCAGATTAGTAAATTACACGTTCTTAGGTGCTCATACTGTTCCCATACTTTGATATAGATATTCACGGCCAAAGGGTTGGTGTCAACGACTGACCGAGTGATCAGCTGGCCGTTAACGCCCTCAATACAGACAATAAGGTAGGAAGTCCTATCCTTTATATAGCCCTCTCTGCTGGTGGGTCATTATGAATTGACCATTCGAGATTCCTGACGCATACAAAAAAAATTTTGTATATTTTTGAATTGACCCCTAACACGTAATAGCTTATGAAATGGTTTATGTTTAGTGTTCAGAATATTCGGATGATTTCGAAATCCGGATAGTTACTGTCCGGTTTAATTAAGTATATTAATCCGTTAAAAAATATGTTAGTTCTCTGCCAGCTGTGAAACTAACTCAGCTAACGCACTCGTACTTGATACTAGACGGTTATTTAATTAATACGAATGAACATCCAATGCGCATGACGATTATTTAATACGGATGAATGTTACCAATTCTACAGTCCGAATACCGAAACGGAATATTCGTCCCTATAGATGTATAGATGAATATCCAACGCGCATGACGATTAATTAATACGGGCTACAGTACGAATACAGCAAACGGAATAATCAGCTGTCCGTTTGTCTGTATCTACTTCAAGTAGCCGGACGATTTTTAATCCGGATGATTATTTAGTATTCGGATTAATCCGAATATTTTGCTATCCGGAACAAGGATTAATTTTAATCCGGGTTATCCCAACACTATTTATGTTTAGTTTTAAAGTACAAAACATCAGTTTGAATTTCGATATTTTTTTAAACCAGTTGTTTTCAGAGTGGTAATTATTTTAGTTATTTGACTCAGTGAAAAGAAAAATTAATTATCTACTGTGCCAATTCGACTAATTTATACCGTGTTGTGGTTTATATTTAGAGCAAACCACTGGTTGAACACATTTTATCTTTATTCCATAACTTGGACGTTATTCTATTTGGCCGATGTCCAAACGAAGATCGATTTATTATCTTCGTCTTAAAATCTCTTTTATTGCAGCGAAGGCCACTACAAGGCATGCAAAGGAATGATTCACTCAAATAATAAGTTGAGAGATCTAAATAGCCGCCTTACGTGGAATTTTGTAAAATATTCGTCGCGTTTCAACGAAACTACAACCTTAAAAATGCCAATTAATTTAGTTCATGCTCTGTAACTTGCGGTTATAATTTATTTTGCCTCAATTTCTAGTTTCATTAATACCTGCATTCATAATCAGTTGGTGTTTCGAAAATAAAGAAGATGTTGATGATTTTCCCTGTGTCTCATTCAGCTGTGATATTATGGAAAACGCAAGATTACAAAAAACGATTTTTGATGTAGTTAAAAGTAAAATAATGTCATTAGACCAATATGATATGCATTCCTCAATAAAATAAGAAATCATTCCACAATTCCACAATACATTACTTATCTGTTGACGATTTCAATTGGTGGAACCATCAATTATTATTATTATTACTTAATATATATATAACTCGTTTGTTCTCCCATTTTTTTAGTGACGAATTCCAAGTGCATGCTTTCTAATTTAGCCATTTGGATAAGTTACAAAGCAAAAATAACTGGTTGAGAATGAAGTCGAGTTTTAGTCATTTCTGAATGAGAATGTTCGTGGTATATTACGTCAATTCATTCATTAATAGCAAACCTTAAGTTAAAAATAAGTCGACATCTAAACGGAAAATAACATTGGCATTCTCGACCAAACAGTCTTCTGTAAATTCCTCATCCGTAGTTTCATGAAATCATGGTCGGTATGCGATAAGGAACAAAGCTAAATGAAGATGTTAGTCTTTCTGGTTTTTAAAGACAATTTTGGACAGTACTAGTTTATGGTCCTGTTAATTCGCTCTACCATTCCGTCTGATTGTGGATATTGGGATGTAGCCCGGAGCTTGCGAATCCCCACAGTCCTGAAAGTATCCTGTAAAACAGCTGATTTGAAGTTCCGTCCCTCACTGAAATGGACCTCTATCGATACTCTGAATTGGCTAATCAACTGTTTAACGAGCGCTTCTACTAATGTAGTGGATTAGCAGTATTCAATCCTTTTCGTGAAATGACATTATATTGGCAAGCCATCTTCTCCTAATCTTAATACGCTTGCTAGTATTTGCCTTTGAGGTCGAACGTTGAAAATATGATCGATATAAAAAATAAAAACTGTTTTTAATTTCCACAAACTTTATAATAACTTAACGTACGTTTCGCTATGTTGTAACTTCTTCAGAAGTATAAAGCTTACTTAAACTAAAAATTAGGCTGTCCAGGGTATCGTCGATTTGCGACAAGCGGTAGCTATCCTTCTTTGTCACATTATTCAACAGGCGGAAATGCACACATAAACGCGTTGTCTCATACTTTTCCTTGACTAAAGTAAACTGGCGACATCCCATGGATGGCTTGTCAATAGGTTTTCTACGCCGTTCTTTCGCATGCTGCCTACAATTTTCATAACCTCTTCTACATTAATAGTGGTACTTTGCTAGGTCTCTGACGAATAGGTTGCGCTTCATAAGTATTTATTTTGAGTCGTATCTTCTGAGAATGCCTAGGCCTCCTGTTCGTGGATCGACACTTGCGCCACCAGATTGACCCTGACTAGTTTTACCTGAGCGGACGGTTTGCACTCCTGCGTTCCCTCTAAGTCGCTTTGGTTCTTATAAATACCCGAGTAAGTTTGTTTGACACTATTATATGCACGAGCCAATGTCCCTACAAGTATCCTCGGCCTATTGAGCCAGAGCCCCTGCTTTTCGTGATTTGGAAATAGACCAGCTGACTGCAGGTGCACAGACTGACTGTTGTAATTCGTAACAATCAACTGCTTTACGTAGCGGAACATCAACTCTTCTTAGAGCCAAAATGTCAAGGCAATCGGCCACATTTGATGGTTAGGTTGCAAGACTTCCACATAATGATGTTGACTTGAAGGACTTAAATCATCCAGTGTATAGTTCTTAACAGGTTCTAGTTTTTTATTTACTTAATAGGGAAAAATCCGGAAAGGAAATTTCTTGGAATCAACGAAGGAATCAAGATAGCAGTAAACGAACATTTTTAAAGCAGTATATATCATCTATTATCACTACGTATTATTTGACAGAAACAGCTTGGCCCTTGAATTGTTAACCCCCACCGATAGAAACTAATGCGCGATAGACATAGCTGAAAATGTAGTGGGGACAGCTAATTTTGTCTCAGTACTTTGGTGAAGACATGTCGGGGTGTATATAAACCCGCCACTTATTATCAGAAAACATGTTTAAATTGGAACTTTAATCTTGAATTATAATTAAGAAAGATTTTCATCTCATTTAATATTTAATTTATTTTTAAAAAGATTACAGCTGGGTGATACCAAACTTTGGTTTTTAGATGGAACACCCTGTATATTTTTGAATTAAGTGATAAATTTAAAGAGTAGTTTGATAACCATACATTGCATCTTACTGTTGGCGTTTGGGAGTTATTTCGTCATTCTGAAAAAATATTACGCTTGCGGCGCTCTCTAAAGTACCTACTCTAAGAAGGGGTAACTTTTTCACTTCATTCGAAAATTTTCATTAGATTTTTTGAAAAATCAGCAAATAAAATGATGTGATTTTTGAAAACTTAAATCAAGGACAGCTTGATTTTTTTAAATGGAACGATATACAAATTTTTGCATAATCAGGTGTAAAACTAAATTATAAGTCGATTTTGTAGAGGTATTTTGGCGACTTTTTTCCGTAGCTTTCAAGATATTCGGGAATTTGTACTATTTTTATCGTTCTTGCAGATTTTATTTAAACGCATTATTTTATTTGTAAACAAAGCAGCCGCTGATTGGCTTCGTAGTTTGTGAAATTATCTTTCCTTCACATTTATTGGCCATCATTTTCAAACGAACTGCTTCATACTGATTTTTAAAGTCGTCAAGTATTTTATGAATGGGAAATATAAATGTTGAATGAAGACGAACACTTCTTCTCAAAGGTTTTGTCCACGTTTCATAAAAATGGCTTCGTCAATCGACACAATTTTCACTATTATTCGACTGAAAACCGCTACTTCCTTCGAGAACAACGCTTACAAGATCGTTGGTCGCTAAATGTTTGAGGAGGAGTATTTGGTAATGGTGTTGCAGGTCCGGTCTTCTTAATTCGTACTTTAAACAGGATTAGTTACGAATAATTCCTTAGGAACGAATTGATCGGTATCTTAGACAATATTCCCTTAGCTGTTCTTCCACGAATATGGTTTCAGAATGACGGGGCACCAGCACATAATTTCCAGAGAGCTTGTGGTTTTTGAATGAAGAATTTCCTAATAGATGGATTCGATAATAGACCTAGAAGTTGGCAAGCCAGATCTCATGACCTAACAAAGTGCGATTATTTTTTGTGAGGCTATTTAGACGAGTGTTTTGAAAAACGGGTAAGACTGTGTGCCGATCCAATGGACGACATTTTGAGCATTTAATGTATAATCGTTTTGGGTTATCTAACTACCTAAAACGGTCGCTAAACTACTTCTACAAATCGATTTATATTTTAATTTTAAACCTGATTATGTAGAAATTTGTATATCATTCCATTTAAAAAAAAATCAAGCTGTCCTTGAATTAAGTTTAATTTTATTTGATGATTTTACGAGAAAACTAATGAAAATTTTCGAATAATATGAAAACATTATCCCTTCTTAAGCTTATTTAAAAGGCGCAGCTTTTTATTTAATTTGGTTTCGAAGATACAGAGGATTTTAGAGAGCGCCGCAAGCGTAATATTTTTTCAAAAAGACGAAATAACTCTCAAACGTCAACAGTAAGATACAATGTATGGTTATCAAACTGCCATTTAAATTTGTCACTTAATTCAAAAATTCAAAAATATACAGGGCGTTCTATTTAAAAGAACAAAGTTTGGTTACACCCAAGTATAAATGAAAATAATGTTATGAAGTGAAGATACAAATTGGATGAAGCTTTTAGTTAGACATTTTTTTCGTGTTTATAATATTAAGCCAGCTATGAAAGAAATACGCTTAAGTGGAACACCCTGTTTAAAAAACTTTGTTGTATATTAAAAATTTTAAAGTGTTATACTTCCTGAGAAAACCAAAGTTTATGTTAAAACTGACATGGTTGCTGTTATTGATTGCATACGGTAATTACATTTTTACTAACTTGTTGCATTTAATCCAAGAGAACAACATTTTATTATTAGTTCACTATTGTTATTTAAAAGAAATTTTAAATTTCTCAAAATTATTTATAAACTAAAAATCAGTCAGAACTTCAAGTTTCATCGTCCGTTTCACCAATATCGCTTTCATCACTGTCACTATCGTTTCCTAAATTAATGATTATATTTTCCATATTTAACTCAAGAGCTGGCTCTGCTTCTTTTTATATTTCACAGCGGGACCTCCATTCTTTAAGAATTAAAATAACGTGTCTACTAGGCCTTCAACACGTTTAAAATTATAACCCACATTATTGTCAGCTACATACAGCTTCATAGCAGTCCAAACTAGTCTAATGGGATTTAATTGAAGGTGATAAGTTTGTAATCTTAAAAAAAGTGGCCTTTGTTTTCTGATAGTTTGTACTGCGGCTTGTTAAATTTAATCAAACCATATAGTTCTGGTTTGAACGTTTCGTTGAAAAATGTATGTTCGCTTTTCGAAACCATTGCCGCATGACTTCTTTTTTAAATTCCATTGTTGGGACTTTTCCCAATTAAACATTGTAGTAAGGGGCGTTGTCTATCACTAAAACACTTGTTGGTGGCAGATTGGGTATAAGCCTTTCTTCTATCAACTTCTTGTAATTTTGATAATTCATTTCATGACGATAATCGCCCGTTTTTGAATGTGACTTAAACGTTAAAAGTGCATTTTTGACAAAAGCATCTTATCCACCGGCGTAATGTATTTTCGACAACAGCCTTCAACGTCGCTCTTGTAGTTGATCCAGTAGAATCGTTCGCGCTCTATCACAAAGGTCTTCTTTACACCATGATGTCCGCCTGATGAAACATCATGGTACCGCAGAGTTTCCTTTACCATGTTTCTAAGTATGATTACCTGTCATGTGCTTTCAGTGCGTCCTGTTTGTCACTCAAAAGGTCATCTTCTTGAACAATCGAATCCTATTGGGTTCACAACTATTTTACTTCTTGCCAGGTTGGTCGTTTCCCTCCGTAAACGTAGCTTTACATTTAGGATGACGATTTTGGTTTGTCCATTCTAACCGTAATATAATTAAAGCGCCCTGATATTGTTCAAGTAATCTCTTTATCTGACCGTCTCCCTCGCCTGGTCGATTCAATATTCCCAGGAAAGCTTATGGAAGTCATTTGACGTTGCCTGTCTTCTTTTTTAATCCTTTTACTTGCGAGACAACTTCCTCTTTTAAATTTAAACTCTTCGCCATTCAACATAAGGATCGGAAGTCACACTTCTTAAAACGCCCAGACCCAAAATTGGGTTGTGTTCTATTTCAGCTACCAGAAAGCAGTGTTGGAAGGTCTTTCCTACCCTGCTGGTAGTCAGGCAACTCTTCCGGTAGTAGTATGTTTAAAATTTCTCCGTTACGCAAAGCAAGGGTAAGTGCTGTGACCTTTTTATGAAATGTTCAAGCATTAACTATTGCCACTGCTTCGATTTGCTTGAGTTAAATGACTCATGTTGTTTTCTCAACGAAAGTTGGTGGCCTTCATGTTACGTTCGATGGTAAAACATTCTGCTCTTACGTCAATAGCGTTCTTTTAACTCATATTTCAAAACCCTGGAACTTTTGCTTAAAATCTCTTTTAATGGCTTTGAATTTTCACGTAATTTCTCTTCTAATGTCTTTGCCAAATCGTCTTCAAATGAAAATGTTTCCAGATTGAAACCTGCTTCTATTACAGCATCGGCAAGGCGTATCGATACATAGAATAACCTTATTCAAATCTGCCAATCTTCTTGCCATTTCCACAAGAAAATTCTTTTTTCTTCAATTATTTACAACCCCACACCTGACACCATTTGAAGCAAATTTTTTAGTGTTAAAACAAAATAAACATATAAAATACAAAACTTATACGTATGTAAGTATATACAAAAAACAATTCAACAATTTGCAACACCATTTATATAACGACTACTTATTTTACACAATTAAGTATGTTACTGGGATATTTATTTCTCACTATTTATATTACTTCGTACATTTGTCCCCTTCGCCAGAACTGTACTATAAGTCGGTGTTTTTTACATCCCGCCAGTATTTATACTGTTTACCTCGATTATTGCAGATTCCAGTAAAGTCCAGAGCGTCATCAAATTTACACCTTCCACGAAGCACCTGTTTTATTATTTAAAACATTAAGTCATATGATCTTAAAAACTTCTGGGATGCCATAGAAAGCTGAAATTTGATAACCTGGTTAGAAATTACACAGACTCAATGAAAAAAGTAGGTTATCAGTAAATCGCACCCTTCAAATCCTTGTCAAGGGGCCCTAGGCCAAGGATATAAGAAGTAACTACCAGACTCTAATACTAACTTTCTAATAATACAAGTACATGTACCTAACATAGCTCTCTATTTGTTTGACAAGACACGTCACCTTGGTGAACATAGCCTTTACTTGTAAGGTGGTTCGAAACACGCTACTCTTAGTGAACGTCGTCTCTATTTTGTGACAGTTCAGAACAACAGAACACGTCAAATTACTCGACTCCCTTCTCTCTGAGTAAGAGTTCTTCAGTAAAGAATTTCGCCTTAATTCAGACAAAATTGTAGTTTTAATATTTTAATCACATTCGTTACCAAGCAAAATTTCGAGATGCTCAAACAGTGTTAGAGGTTCAGGAATCAAACCTTCAACTAAAAGAATAGATACCGCCAAATTGCTTACACGGTAGCTACACGTTCGTCTGAATTAATCACCAGAATGTAATCAAGGGAGCACCTTCTAAATCCCTGTTGGCAGTTCAACCCTTAGGCCGATTTAGTCACCTCTACGTTTGCTAAATTTTGTGGTAAGTATACCAAAGTTAAAATGAATCCATTCTAAAACGACAACATTCTAAAATAGTTGTTTTTACTTTGTGGTTCGTTCGCTCGAGGTTAGTCTAGGAGTTTCCTTTTGTTAATCTGTAGTTACTTTAAAATACATAATAAGAATTTGTCGATTTTACGTAAAGAAAGCGAAAAATGCAGGATTGATATATCTGCGAATCACTTGTTTTTTTGATGGCCTAATACGTTTGAGATAGACAAGACAGCAAAAAAGAATTCCGATTATTTCAGAAACAGGTGGGGGTGACTCAGACTGCATAATTACCAAAATTTCTTCTTCTCCATAATACATTAAATGAATAAGTACCTACAGAATAATTATTTATAATATTGTAACACCCGGGTGCGGGTCCATACACTATTTAATATTTTCTTCAAGTGTTGCTTTAGTCTACTTTTGGGAAACATTGTTGAAGATTTACATGAAGCTTATATCTTAATAAACTTATACTGCAATTAGTTGTCATCAAGATTCAATTCGTGTAACAGAATTTTGAGAAAACTCCTTGAAATAAATTTTAAATTTAAACAAATGCTCTTTTGATTTTCAACACTTCAACTATTTTTCAAAAAGCTCTTAAAGCTGTGAGTTTCATAGGTTTTCGTCTAATCTGCTGATTTAGTAACCTGATACTGAACGGTTATCAACAACATATTTTTGATACTTTTTATGGATAAATTGCTAAAATATTTATTCTTCGCCCTTTCCACCATTTTGTTAAGAGTTTGTTACTAAACGTAGTGCGTAGTGAAACATGTTTGTAATCTGCAGCTTTAATAAGTGATGTAAATGTAGTAATTTCCTATTATTTAACAAACTTTGTACGTGCTTAATAAATAACTAACGTGAATATATAGTAGCAAATATTTACCTGTATTTACTCCTGGGACAATATTTGCTCGTTTCCTCGATTCTTCTTAACATTAACATACTTTTCTCCAGGGAGAACTATTAACTGTGTAGCTGTAGTTCGTCTAAAGATATAGTGCGGTTATGGTTTTGACTTCCTGGGTAGTGTACAGGGTGAGTCAACTTGAACATGTGTAAAGGAAAGGTATACTTTAGAGAAGAGATAAACGAAAACCGATGTCATTGCCTGAAGCTTAATTTTTATGAGACGTTAATTGGTGCAAACCGTGTCCCGTTATCTACCACCATTTCAGAGATACAGGGTGTTTTTGGAAAACGTACGTATTCGAGCAACCTCTTTAACGTTTTTCCTAGCGATTTTTTTTTTATTTCTGTGAAATCATTCCTAAAGCACTTTTTGCGTAGAATTCAACGGTGTTAGATAAATTGTTCTAAAATAATAGTTTGGTTGAGTTGAAAATGTTAAAAATTATCGTTCTAAATAAATAACATACTAGATATTTTTATCAAACCATCTTCAACACTTTATAAGTTTTGTATTGCTTAATTTCGGCAAATAGAACTTGAATACAAACCGCATTCAAAAAATATCGTTAAAATCATAGGAGAATGGTTGTTACTATTTGTCAGAAGAAGGTGCGCCTGTCAATCAATTTCTATGACTACTTGGGGCGAGGGTGCTCCTAAAGCAAACAACAGTTAAGCCATAAGCGATAAGCCATAACCGCACTATATCTTTAGAAGAACTATACATTTCGATTTGTTTTTTACGTATATCCACCATGTATGTATATATACAATATGAACAATATAAACACCCCCCCTAATTCTGACGGCGACACATGAAATTGAGCAATATACGTATATTGTGTGATTGCAAATAGGATTTGTCAAGCTCTTTAAGTGAATTAAAAGTTTTAAAAATGATTAAAATGTAGATATACTTAATAAAGTATGTATATCTTGAAAATTGTTATGATAATTGATTTTGACTAGTGATGCAACGATTGCGATTTACGATTCAACCTGTGGTTAATACTGTGTAACGATTAATTGCAATCGCCGATTATTGCGTACTGTTATTTTACGATTCTAGTGTTGAAAATTCCGCGTCTGACTGATGACAGAGTTGCGCCTTAAACGGAAAATCGTGGTGTAAAAAATGCACATAACGCTTTGCGATTTTGTATTTGTATTTATGGCAGATCATTATTTGTATCCGAAGAAATCTCGGGTATTCTCTGACTGCCAGTCACGTGTTCTGATGTAATGGCAAAAAAATGTACATATACCTATTACCTCTTCATCGTAGAATAATAATTGTCATGCAGCCAATATTTTTCTAACTAATAACCTAAAATGTGCGAATTGTTCTTTAAATCTGATACCTATAATAATTGCCCTATACAGTTCCACTTGTATAGTGAAGCAATGTTTAGATTTGATACTCCCTTTGATGCTTTCCTTTAAGGCTCTTATTTAAGTTACAATAAAAAAACGTTTAATTCGTTATGGAAAAATTATATATTTCAAAATGTTTTAATGATCAAAATTATTTTGAAAGAATTAAAGAAATAAATTTAAATATAGCTGAAACTAAACGAAATTATCAACAAGGCAACAACATGAAACCACAAAAAAATGCCTGAAGTTAAATAGAAAAGCATCGTGTAAAATTTAGATAGATGTTTTTAAGTTAAATAAATAAAGGAAATTTTATAACAGAATCTATCGAAAAAATATTAATCAAAAGCTCTGGCGCCATTTACCAAACCAAATGAAGAAGCAAGTGCCGAGGGTAGCAGAACCAGCCTACGGTTCGTGAACTTACAATTTTAAAATGAAGTCTATCAACAACAATAAGTTTAAGTTTACAAAAGTAAATGGCCCAAAATTTAAATCGAAACCTGCCCTATGCCAATGACGTGAGGTAGAGGGGTTCTATCCCAAGGTCTTTAGGTGTTAGAATTCCAAAGCTCCAGATCACAAAAATTTAAAAAAATTGTTATTTACAGTACATCACCCCTTAATATCACAACGAATTTTACACAACGCATTTATAATTCTGTTACTTCTTATTTATTAACGCCTATATATTATTTGATAAGTACTGCCTAAAACCACTAATTACTTACATATTTATTTGTATTTATGTTTAGCATGAAAACTATAATGGATACTGTTTAAGAAAATAAGTTTTCACGGCCGGAATCCATATAAAAACTCCACCCCCCCCCTTATCTCCAATAGTGTTGAGCCTAAATTTAAATAAAATACAGAGAATTATTCTTTAGCTATATTCTACAGGAGATTCTGTCGGTAGAAAACCGCCTATAATTTCAAAAATAGGTCGCCCTTATTGATCAAAAGCTTGGCTGCCTTGTTATACAATATTTAGAATATAATTACAATTACAATTTGTTTTCTAATATTGATGGTAAGAACATTCCGTACAATTTTGCGATCAATGAAATTTCACGTACGTTTCAAATCACTCCGAAAGAATAATAATATTTTGCTTAGTTGAATATGTATTGAATTAAGAATGTAGGTTAATCCGATGTTGTTTTCTTTACAGGAACGTACCAAGGACAATGGTTGCGCGGGATGCGACATGGATACGGGGTGCGGAATAGTGCGCCGTTCGGAAAAGCGTCCAAGTACCGAAACAAAGCGCTCCGGGCTTCACTTACGTCGTTACGAAGCAACGAGGCCACCGGAGCCGTTGCGGCTGCTGGCGCCAATTCCACCGACCCAGCTGAAAAGCGAGACCGTCGAGTCGACGACTCCAGGGGTGGATTCGTCCTTGTCGTGAATTCTGATGAACCCCAACGGAGGCGATCGCTCGGAGAAAAATCCATTAAACGAAGTTTATTGATGGTAAACAATAGCTTACAAATTTTGTAGTAAAGTGGGTCAAAAATACGCATTTTTTGAAACTAAATTAGTCTAATAACAACGTAGATCTGCAAAATAGTTTGTGAATAGAGAAAATGGTTAGCAATTTATAAGGCATCCATTAGTTGTTTTGTTGTTTAGAATATATATTGCTTTTGATGTGTAACATCTTTTTCCTCAGCTGTGAGATTGATTTCATCAATGCGAAACAATTTGTCAGTTGTTCATAGCACTCTTTTATTACACTAAATATAGCAAAATTAGCTACTTATCTAAAAACCCTAAATTATACGAAACTTTTCAAATAAAACAATAAACAGGATTCATATAGATATAAAGAGCGGAATCGAAAGAAAAAATTAAATTTGGTATCTGCCACTCGAAGGAACGAAGTTTGAATTTTTTGAGTTTTGAATTATTTTTCTGAATACTATGTATACATTATGAAACTTAGACTTGGTAGGAGATTAGACTTACTTAAGGCTCCACTATAACTGGTAAAACTTTCAACAATATAAGTCATTTTGGTGAGCATTATGATTTTGTATCATTCTTGTAGCGATTGAGATTTTTTTTCTATAAATTAAATTATCTCAGAGACTGTTCATCCTAGGCATATAAGTTGGTTATCAAACGTACCTTACAATTTCACATATTACCTGAATTTGTCGTAAAAAATATACCATTCTACTTGAAAGAACTGAACTTTCAACGAAATTGAAAATATATTTAAAATGTAGATCATGTGCCATAACTACATGATTTTTTCAAAATTTTCCTACTATTTTCCGTGTACTTCTGACAGTCCATCCACTGTGTGTGGCTCACCCTGTATACATATATTAATAAATGGTTACATAGCGTTTGACTGTTCGGACCGCTCGGCTACTTGAAGGTGTGCTTCTTACATGATTTTTACAAAAGCTTCACAAAATTCGGTTGAGGGTATGTTCCATAATCCCTAACGTTAAGTAATCGTAAATTTTACTTAATTCTCTAAGAGTTGTTTTATAGGGAATTTTTTTATTTCATGCCAAACAAATTTATCTACATCCCGACCTGGACTGCTAAACGGCTAAGAAATGATATTTACATTAATTTCTGTAAACCGTTGCTCGATGAAGTAAACCTTGAGGCGCCGCCTTCTTGGTAAATAAAATTGTCAAATACTGAAAAGTCACTCTATAAAATTCATTTGTTATAATCCTTTTACGGTCGTACATCCTCAAATAATCTAACCCTTAAGAAATTTGACAGTTCGTCAATTAATTACACATCTTGGCATGTTCTTCCGCTTCAGTAATATATAAGTTATATTATGTTTTTTTTTATATATCATCTTTTTTTATGGACAAAGTTTTTAATATCTATTTTTTTTGTAATCTCCAATTGCTTTTTTGTTTTTAAACCAAAGTATCGGAATTTGAGACCGTAACTGGCAATCACCAAAAAAATGGACCGCGTCGTTTTAGCGGCTAATTTAACTATCGGACTTTAAAACTGTACTACGCATGTTTTACACACTTCATCGTGTATATAAACAGGAAATATTGTTTTGGCAGTGAGTGAAAAAAAAGAACAAGTATCGTTGCTTCTCTATCGCTAGGTAATTTTTAAGACCTTTATTTTGGGAGCAAACCTAACTTCGGGTGCAGCCTATTGACAAAGGGAAAAGACTAAAACGACTTCATTCCTGTAACCCTAGGCTAAGAAACATTAATCCTACTATACTTTAAGTGCTCATTCCTTTGTTTGTTCCCTGCTTTTGTTTCTTGTACAAAGGGTACGAATTTATGCAAAATAATCATTCAGATTTAAACGATTTAATAGAATAATTTTCAAAAATGACCATTGCTGTTAACCCGAAACCAGCTGATACTGGTTTACTTCTTTACCAAACAGATAATATTCCTGTTTTTGATGGAAATCCTAAACAGTTACAAAGATTTATTGTCTGCGAAAACTTTTTAAGAACTTTTCAGAGTATTACTAATGTGAAAGATCCTGTTGACTGTATTTGCTTATTTGATACAATTCCAAGTAAATTGAGAAATCGTGTGCGGTTGATTTAGTGGGTTAAGGAATCGAAGGAAATTCTTGGATTATAAGGGTTTGTTTGATTTTACCGTTTTCTGATCTGAGGTATAGATCGCCTTATAAAAATTTTGATTTATCTAAAACCTCAAAAATGCATTACAATTTGGTATGCGAGTTACAGGATTGTCGTAGCTTTCTTTTGGCTAAATTTAATGCATCAGATATTACAAACGAAACTGAAAGACGCATTAACATTAAGATTACATTATTTTTTTTTACTTCTGTACACGTCATAATCAAAATCTTAAAAATTTCTATAAACAATGAAATATTTAATAGTAGCGTATTTTAAATACATTACTATGAATTCAATTAAAGAACCAACTACAAATTAATGTGGAAAAAGGTATTGTTGTCATCATGTATGTATGAATGTACTTAAAAATTTCGTTTATAAACCCCAATCTCGGGTAAATCCAAATGTTACAAAACCAAATCTATTTAATTTTAAACCAGTGTGTAGTATGCAAAACCTTCAAAATACTACTTTCCTATTTAAATTGCCTTCATAAAATGTAGCCTATCGTCCACTTGTTTAAAACAATACACAATTCAGACCAAACTTCCTAAATACATGGCAACCAAGACCGAATGTTCCAATTTTTTCGGGAACTCCTTTTTAATAGATTCTACGGCTTTTAACATATTTCACAATAAGTAAAAACTTATTTAAATCTGAACTAATATATATTAACTCGATTGTGAACAGAATGAATTTCCTCGAGAAATTTATGATTGTTATGTTAGCCATATGGCTTATTCAGCTACTTGTGTCCAATGCTATGAGTACAATAAATGCAACAAATTTTGATATTCCTGAAAATCTAAGTATATTCCTTTAACTTTTACTAACAAAATTCTACATAAAGTTAAACCAATAGACGACACCTGAATTATTAAGAAATCATATCGCTATGCTGAAATCCATAAAATAGAAGTTACAGAAAAAAATAATCAAATGCCGGACAACGATATTATACAACCATTGTGTTCGGCGTGGTCTAGTCCAATTTGGATCGTACCAAAAAGTTAGATGCATCGGGTAAATGCAAATGGCGTATTGTCGTCGATTATAGGAAGTTAAACGAGGGGACTGCAGATGTTAAGTATCATCTGCCTAATGCTTAAGAAATATTGGACAAGTTAGGAGAAAGTCAATATAAAATATCGTACCACTCTAGATTTGGCAAACGGGTTTCATCAAATCGAAATAAACGAAGTTGATGTACCCAAAACTGAGTTTCCTCAGAAAACGGTCATTGGGAATTTCGTAGGATGTCATTTGGTATAAAAAATTCGCCCTCACCATTTCAAAGAACAGGTTTACAAAACGAAATTTGCTTTGTGCACTTGCACGACATTTTATAATTTTCAGTACATATTTGGAACATTTAGACCGCCTTAAAAATATTTTTACAAGATTACGGGAATCAAATTTCAAAATTTAAATGGACAAATGTTAAATTTTTAGGACACGTAGTAAGGAGTCAAGCCAAATCCTGACAAAATTTTGGCTAATTCCAACTACTTCAAAAGAAATCAAAACATTAGTAGGACTTCTAAGATACTAAATGTTTCATTACAAACTTTGATAAAATTGCTACACCCAGCTGTGCAGAAAAGGATCGATGAATAGAATATAATCGAGAATTTAATGCATCGTTTGAACATTCTAAAGAACATCTAATTAACTGTCAAATATTACAACACTTAGACTTTGAAAACTAATTTATTTTGATTACGGACGTTTGTAAGTAATTTTGCGATTGATTCAGTCTTTTCACAGTTACATTTCGCATGACAAACTGATAAAAAACGGCTTAATAAGTATAGTTTGGTTTGGTTGAAAATTCAAACTTTACACTTATCATTGTCCCTTAATTTGGCTATTTAATCTGAGGAAACCGAATAGCAAGCTAGTTCGTTGGTGATTACGTTTGGTAGAGTATGATTACGAAATCGTGTACAAGAAAGTAAAACAAAACAGTAATTTGGACGCATTATCGCGAATAAAATTAATGCCTTAGAAAATAAAAGCGCCGTTTATAATCCCGGTGATATTGATGTTAAATTTCTTGAATTTTTACGAAAAATTGCGGAAAATCTCTTCGAAGAAGAGTAACATTTGACGAACAAATAACTATCTTACCCTCTTCAAGTAAAAAAAACCGAAAATTATAATTACACAGCTCATACCTCTTCAGGTAGGGATGCAGGTAATAACTCAATGCAAATTTTAGACGACTCAATAATATTCAACACCATTCAAGAAGCCTTGTAAAAATTCTTAAGTCAAGCGAAGATCTTATAAATAAATGAGTTATTAAAGAAATATACTGGAAATAATAATTCATTTTAATTAAAATATTTTCATGACGATTGTACGTGTAATTTCTTTAATCAAGTCTGTGTGAAACAGTTTTCTGTACTTCAATTAATAAAATATACTAAATTCAGTAAGAGAACAAATCGAAAGATTAATGATAATTAAGCGCAAAAGTGAGGGAAATTGTAACCATCGCGGCATAAACGAGGCACTAGATAACATTAAACAACTGTAGAACTATTGGCTGAAATATGAAGTCAGATATTACCAAATTTATAAATAATTCTATATGTCAAACCTCAAAATATTAGAGAAACTGCAAATAATGCCTTTTCAAATATCACATATTGAAGTATTTAAATTTGACTAGAATTCTTGAAATTTATAATACAAAAAATCAATTCAAAATCTAATGAGTAACCAAGTGACAAGTTCTATTCAAGCTATCAAAGAAAGTACACTAAATTTGACGCATTGCCAGATAACTTTTAACAACCGAATTAACAAAACCGAAAAGATAGTAAAAACATCAAATTTATTGAACAGGGAAACAAATGATCGTTTCTTGTTGCAAATGTAGATCTCCCAAATAAGACATATGACATATTTGAAAAATTAGAAGTATCCGTCATGTTTTCGAAATCAGCAACATTGTATTCATTAATAGAACCAAGCGATTTATTTAAAGAAATTCGGAACATCACAAAACATTTGAGGAATGAGAAATTGCCCATTGATCTAAAGCTGGAAAAAAATTTTCTTTTCGAAAATATTATAGAAATAAAAACTTTCAGTAAAGAAAACAAGAAATCTAAAGATTATGATTATTATCATTTTTACCCTTTACGTGCACCTGATAATAACTCCTTAAGGGGCCGCATCAGTAGTCAAAGAAATAATTTTTGAAATAGGCAACCTCTTTTACAAAACCTGTCAAAATAAAAGGGGAGTGTTTATAGTATGGCTTCCTTTGGAACAGTTTTATTAGGGTAATAATTGAGGTTGCAGTTTCTTCGGATCGTCTACCTGCTTCTGTAGGTACGCATAGTATCGTTATACGAAATTCTTTGTTGTTTCTAAAATTTGATATTTACTTGTACCTAACGGAGAAGAGAGTCATATATAGTAACGATTTTAGTGTAAGGGTACTGTTTTAAAATAGTAACTCAAAATTGTTTAAAAATTAATTTCGTTCGAAGAACCGTAACCTATTTCAATAGACACGGAAGTATTTGTATTTGTATTTGTTTTTTTTTTGAAGCTCAAAACCAGTATGAAGATGTCATAAAACACAATTAATTGTAGATTCTGAACTGGTACGCCGTCGTAGTTTAAAGGTTCGCAATAGCTAATTCATCCTAAGCAACCTAACCTAACCTAACCTGGTGATACTCATCACCCGCGAATGTTTAGTCTGAGGTTCCCTATATCCCTAATAACCGCCTAATGTTCGTTTCGAGACCCGTGGGTTTAGGTCTTCCCGACACCGGCGCGTTCATGCCGCCACCGGAAGTGTAGAGCCTTCTATCGGTGTTCAGTGTTGTTTGAAGGCATAATTACTGCTGATGACGTATGCTTCACCGTCCCGACGTCGAGTCGTCCCGGACTCGACAGGTCTGTCCTACCTATCTTTTCGTGTCCGATCGCGAGAATATACTACAAGTCTTTACATGCTATTTGTCTGATGGGCAAATTTCTCTCAAACCGTGAATCTAAAATTTCTGGGAGTAACGCATTAAAATAAAATTTTTCTAATTGTTTTTCCATTTTGTGTTTCCAAAAGTCGTCGTCCCTTCTTATAATGTCATATGCGTAATCGGCCATGGTATAAACAAAAAAGTAGTAAAAAGCTTTATTTGTTATATGTAACTGTCCCTGTATCTGGTACATATAATCGTGATTGCTTTTTAATAAAATTCTGTTATTATCGCCATTTAGGGTGCAGTACTTTATGACTTTATTTTTAATTGCATCGCCTACAGTCATATTACGGGCAGAATAGGGACATTTAATCTCCAAGAGTGTTTCAGAAGAAACGATACCATCTGGAGAAGCAGCCAAAAATTTTTTGGATTTATCAATGAAAACTCCACATTCTTTTACAGCAAACCCTAAGACTTGTTCAAATTTTTTTCTAGCTTCCTGTTCTTTTTGAAGGCCATACTGAAGTGCATTACTTCTGCAGCCATCAAAACCCGAATAAAGTAACGTTTTTACGGTGTTTGCAGTAGACGTGCTCGGTTTCATTTTGCAAATTTTACCGAATGTACTAGATGTTAGCCTTGTATGTCTCACCTCTCGCCACTCATTGCAAAGATATTGTCCTCTTGTTTTAATTTCGACGTCTATAATATTAATATTAGATAATTTTTCAATGAATTGCAATTTTAGAGCATTTAACTGATCTGCTGCTTTATCCGAATTTATTTCTATAACCGCACCATAATCCTCATAAATTTCGACATACTTAGGTCGTGAAGTTGTATTTCTTTTTTTACGACTATTTAGAATCAATTTCCGTCTTCTATCACAGTATGTTTGTGTATAAAAACCAACTTTACTGTAAAAACTATTTTGTATGCTATCAATAAATGTACACTTAGTATTATAAGAAATTACTGCTGCGTGACATCTTGCATCATAAGAGCCTGCTAATGAAAAATTAATTCTACGCCCGCCTATAAGTTTGTTAACAATAGAATTAAAAAGTTCAGCAGAATTATTATCGACGTCATGTAATAAACTTGGACTATTTCTTACTACCCGATCAAGTGCCCTCTGATAATCTTCATAAATAGCGCACTTTTTAAAATCATCATATAGATACTCCCTTTCTCCTAGTTTAGGGCCTTTACAGAAAAAGTTATAAATACCGATTTTCGTTGTAACACAGTTTTTATGGTCGCCGAAAATATGAGCAGCGCTATTACTAATATCCTTTTTTAACGAATTAATTTTTACGTCTATTGAAGTTTCTTGCTTGTTATAATACCGTAAAGAAGTTACAACAGCAGTCCGAAATCTTAAAATATTACTTTTTAGAAATTGCTTAATTTCTCCGGGAACTCGGGACATTTTTGATAATTCTCTTAATTTCGAACAATAATTACGCAGAATGTGATTCCGACATTCGATTTTTTTTTATGAAAAAGTTAGGTCCGTATGGGCGAGCATTTTGAATTGTTTTATATACGGAACTGTCTCCATCAGCGATAATGAAGCCGTACTTTAAACCGTGCGTTTCAATTGAATTTTTAAAACCTTCGCAAATTATTGCTGCCTCCATTGCAGTTGAAGTGCTACTCCAATTTTTGAAACAAGTATGTTGTGTTGTTTTTTTATCATTTTTGTCAGATCTTTCACAAATCATGCAATATTTGTTTTTTGTTCCAATATAAAGAACTTTTTTAGTTCGAGCTCCAATAATACACGCAACACCGGACAAAGCATTATAGTTAGTTTTATACGAACGCTTACTCCAAGCACCATCAGCTATTACTGTTATAATAGGAACACCGAATTCGTCAACATCGCCAGCTTCTTGGGCTAACTGTTTCTCTTCTTGCCCTGCAATTTTCATTTTTTCGAGGGCACATCTTCTTATTTCTTCCTCCACTGTTTTCCTATTTTTCGCGTACGTATTTACCGAAATCGATGGCATATTAATTGCTGCGCATAGTTCAGTTATTTGATTACATCCTGCTCCTATTGCTATAGCACCGCATACTAAATCTTTATTAATATCGCTACCATCTGGTTCAGAAGATAAACTTGTTGACAAATTGCAAACCTTACATTTTACAAAAAATAAACTTTTTAACCCCATTCTTTTTTCATTAATTATATCCATATCAAAGAAACTACAACCTAATCCCGCATGTTTTAATTTTTTTAAAGAATTAAATAAATGGTTGATATCTACTACACGTCTACCTGTTAATAAAAAGTTACATTCCGAACTTGTACCTTCTTTTTCCGTATATAAATCGGGCAAGTGTGATGCGTTTTTGTAATAATTATTACCGACTGCCTCATTGTATAATAATTCCGACTTTTTTATTTGTTTCTGCCTAACAATTTCCATTCTCTTTCGTAAACTTTTTCTTTGAGAATAATAGACCCTCTTTGTTTTTTCCATGATTATTTAAAATATATAAGATTACGTAAGTAAAAAACTTCCTTCGAATGAAGAAAATTAAAAAGCAATTTACACAAAACGTACAATGTATATACGATACAACAAAACTTGGAAATACTTATTCTGTATGCACATTTGCTAACGAAAAATTCACTTGGTTATAATAAACACGTAGGTACTCAAAATTATCTAAAACAGATCACCTGAACACTACCTCTTCACAACATTAACACAAGAAGAATAATAAGGGATAATTAGTTTGGCATGTGTATTATTTGACATACTTAACAATAAGTTAATCTAAACCGGTTATTAGGAAAACCAAATTTAGCAAATTTACAGAATATATACTAATTCCGTTAATATATATAATATATTTATGCATTAAAACGAACAATTTCAAGTTCCAGGTATAAATTGTTTATTCAAGTTCGGATAATCGAAGTTGCATTGTATTTATGGCGTCCAATGGTTTTCATTTTCATCATTTAGTTACTGAATAATAATTATTTCCGACTTTATAGTGCCACTCATTTTTAAAAGAAACCCATTATTTTTCAAAAAAAAGTTTTGATTATTTTTTTTGACTAAAAAATAAAGTCAACTGAAGGTAGCCGTGGTTGTCTCTTAGCTGTAAACCTATAGCCCGATTTGATACTGAGAAGTGACATTCCTAGATTTTTTTACATTTTACTTAGAATCAGCTCCATGATATCAAAATCATTTATTGTCATCTCTATTACACATATGTACAGTAGACCCTCTCTTTAGCGGACATCGGCGGGACCTGGCAAAATGTCCGTTGTTGGAAGGTGTCCGTAGTTAAGAGGGATAGTTAAATAATATGTATAAAATCAAAATTTTTTTATTGAAAATACAGAAGTCGGGCAAACATTATAAACAAACAAATACGTGCAATTTCAGCAAAAGTTCTTTTATTCGCAGCCATGTTAATCGGACAAACTCGGAACAACTGACAACTGAACGAACGAAATATTATTTCAAGAGCAGGTACATACATAATTGAAATTATTGGGAATAAACAAAATTGTACATTGTATTAGGGGTTTATGGTTACCGATCCCCGGGTATTTCCGACGATAAACGCATTCTGTGAATCACCAGCGGCGAGCGGCCACACAAAAGGAAACGGCAAAGTTCTTAGATGATTATAAAACATCTGGTCATATCGTCGGGTCTAGTAAAGTTGTCCGTTATAACGAGGTGTTTTCACAAATACACAAATATATTTGTACCAAAACCGACTGTCCGTGTCCGTTTTTTAGAGGGTCCGTTGTCAAGAGGTTAGAAAGTGTACAAAGTGAGTACTACATATTTGGGGATTTAAATTAGCTCCGTTATGTAGAGGTGTCCGCTTTTAAGAGGTGTCCGTTATCAGAGGTTTTACTGTATATTGTATATGTATGTGCAATTTCAGCTCTATGTAATGCCGAGAAGGGCAAATCTCAATTCTAACAATAAGATTTTGTATCCCTAACAACAATTACTTGCCAAAAGTGAACAAGTTAATTTATAGAAGGCATATTGCCATTATTTCTTATTTCTATGCGCAAAAGTAAACAATTTTAACAAATACGGTTCCAGGTATAAACTTGTTTGCAAAGTTTCGACGGATGCTAAGTGTAGGCGTTTACTAGTGGCTGGTTAATGGCACCTAATAAATCATGCTAATCCGTGTAAAGTTGGTTGCCTATCACAATTTTTTTAGACCATGCAGTTCACCAAAAAAATAAAAATATCTCTGTTTTTATAACATTTATAAAAAATCGGGCGATGTACCGCATTTAAGAAAGCTTTGAACTAACGATTTCCGAAAGCGCAGGTTGTAGCTATTAATACTGTAGCTTTAATTTGCTAACAAAGATTTACGGTTTTTTCTAAATAAATCAAAAACGAAAAGTCAATTTAAAAAAAGCTCGATGTACCGCACTAAACAGCAATAAGACCTTTAATTTGAAACATCGATCACTCTTCTAACTTGTCTACATCAAAAGTAATTTCAAAATGAAATTCAACAAAATCTCATATACCTAAAAACTACTGATGCGGCCCCTTAATTTGCAAAGAAACTAATATGGGACAATATATTGGTAAGAACTTTAACTGAACTGAACAAAAAAGTTCCTTGCGTAATTCAATTAATCTCCATAAAAATCCTCCAAACTGGTACAAAATATCAGCTGGATTGAGATTTAAAACAATTAAGTAGTTGACAAAGAATCTATTAACAAATCGGTTTTATACAGATTGCACAATATGTTGCATTTGTAGTTACAAGGTTTTACACGTCGTACTCGTTGCTAAATATTATAGCGAATGTTCCTCCTGCGTCTCCAGCTTTTCCGCTGGCCCCTGTTGACGCCGATTCGTCACCCATAATCCAAACAACCAGGGCAATGGTAAATTGTTCTTAACATTATGTATAAGTAAACAATTGTAAAGCAATATATGTGATTAAAAGTGGAATTCTTTTTGTTTTATTTTGAACAAAGTTAATCATGCGGTACCTAAATTTAATAAAAATTTCCCGTTAAAGAGAACCTATTTCATGACATTAGATATTAACTGTGTAATAATTTTGAGGAACTTTGAATTAATATGAGATAGTGTAAATGCAAATGTATTGTTTAAAATTATTGAGCTCTCAAAATTAAATTTTACCTTTAAAAATGAAAACTATTTCTCCATTAATTTCAAATTATCTACACTCAAACCTGTTAGTCTGGCTAATAATAGGAAACAACAAAGTGCATTGAGTTCACATGAAAAACATGTAAAAAGATTTAATGTGCAAAACATAAGTCTTTATAAGGCCAGTGTTTGGACATCATAGTACTTTTATTACTATTTTACGAAGTTAAAAATCATTCGGAAGTGAAACTAAACAAAACTACCAGAAACCCAAGGGAAATGGTTGAGATAATAATCTAAATTCTCAAGTTCTCGTATAGACCTTAGCCCTTAGCGTCGAGAGGAGTTATATTCACCTATGTTACGCGTATTGATGAGCAGGGTGTCAAATCAATTTGCACATTTTGGCATGTTTTATTATGTCATATTATGTGTTTTTATATATCATCATTTTTTATATACGAGGTTTTTGATAATTAATAAGAAGACCAATTACAATTTGTATCTCTACATAAAAGCCTATTTTTTTATAATCTTCTTTTTTTTAGGAAACTTTCGGATTCTCGAAACTGAACTAGCTTTTTCTACGATAGACGCAGTTTAAATAAATTCGGCATTTTTCAGTTACTATCTTTTATAAAAAAAAAATTGGACATTGTCCCAAAATGTCTCGCTATATTAAAAAAAAAAAATGTAGGAAAAACTTTTGGATATTTTTTATATATAACTATGTATGTTACTGTCAAAGCCCGAATTAGTGTAAATCCTAAGAGTTTCCAGTAAAACCTAAGATTTCTCAAATTTGAATGATAAATGTTTTGTGATCACCGTCCTTTTCGATTTTACACCACCATTCTTTTGGTAGATCATATGATTTACCTCAAAGACACGGTAAATGTTGACAAAAATATGTGATAACGTGTTATTTGACTAGGTAAATGTAAAAATTTATAAATAAGGCGAAGATTTTTTCGGGCTTTCGTTATAATTTGTTATATGAGAATATTTACTAGTGACGATTGATAAGTATTGGTTTTGAGAATACAACAGTGAGTCAGTCGAAAATAAATTTTAATAGAATCTTCATGAATTTTGAGAAATTATTCGGTCGTTTAATTTAAATAGTTGAAGTCGTTTTAAGTTATTGGTTGGGGTTTAGTTCTTTAGGTAGTTTATTAATAAAATAAAATCAAAATATCTACAGAACCAAACATCGACCAACAAGCTAATTAACGTACGTGAAAACCATTTCAATTTATCTATTATCTGTAATAGTTCAACAATTCAATTCTATTTTAACATTTACTCTGTCTTTGACCAAAATTTTAACATTTACCAAGCCATATCCTACAACCGGTTTCGATCTATTGGGTCTCATCAGGTAGGCGCTGGCAAACACAAACCTCACGGTTCACTTGAATAACAAGACTAACTAGAAACAAGAGAAACAACTACTCCGAGGGCTAATACCCCTATCGGCATTGAATTACACTATTGAATCTGAAGGCACGTGTTAGACGCAGATTAAACAATCCAAAAAGACAGGTAAAATTCCTGTAACGTCTAAACAATTAAGGATCACAGTAGTAGTTGTTTCTTTTGTTTCTACTCAGTCTTCTTATTCAAGTGAACCGTGAGGTTTGTGTTTACCAGCGCCTACCTGATGAGACCCAATAGGTCGAAACCGGTTGTAGGATATGGCTTATGGTTCATTGTACCTATTGTATAGGACGCGTTCCAAATGTGGGATTTGTAATCCTTAATTGTTTAGACGTTACAAGAATGTTACCTGTCTTTTTTGATTGTTTAATCTGCGTCTAACATGTGCCTTCAGATTCAATAGTGTAATTCAATGCCGGAAGGGGTATTAACCCTCGTAGTAGTTGTTTCTCTTGTTTCTAGTTAGTCTTGTTATTCAAGTGAACCGTGCGGTTTGTGTTTTCCAGCGCCTATCTGATGAGACCCAATAGGTCGAAACCAGTTGTAGGATATGGCTTATGGTTCATTGTGCCTATTGTATAGGACGCGTTCCAAATGTGGGATTTGTAATTCTTAATTGTTTAGACGTTACAGGAATTTTACCTGTCTTTTTGGATTGTTTAATCTGCGTCTAACATGTGCCTTCAGATTCAATAGTGTAATTTAATGCCGGTAGGGGTATTATCCCTCGGAGTAGTTGTTTCTCTTGTTTCTAGTTAGTCTTGTTATTGACCAAGTGAATGGTGGTAAAAGTTCGAAATATACGGTAATCTTAACCTAACCAACACTTTGGTTCTTTTATTTTATTTAAAATTAAATTAGTTTCACACAGAAAATGTGTAGTCATTTGTAGATTGGTTTTTTAATTTTTCAGCGCAAGAAGGCCAGGATGCCTCATTTATTTTAATACTGCGTATTATTGAGCACATAATATTTTCAATATGTTTTACTAATCCACTAACTGTAGTTAATTAGTTGAAGAAAAATAAACTGCATAAATATGTCAGCCTTTTAAATAACAAATAACTTATGGTAATTAACTATTAAAAGTGTACTTACTATTCTAATTATAAACAATTAAAAATGAAAGGAGAAATTTTGAGAAAATATTGTTATGCATTACAGAAATAACCCGTTGAAAATATATAACTAACTAACTAACTAACACATTAATTAAATTTTATTATATTGAAGGAATTGAATATGTTTGGGATGTACGAGTATGAAAGAATTAATTTTTTCAAAATAAATAATGAATTAAATAAATCATTATTCTTGTTATGTAAATAGAGATAGAATAGTAGTTTTAAGAATTTTTATGTAAGTTCACTAGTACCTATGCACAGGGGCTTTCCCACTCTCACATGCGTGTCTTGTTACATGTGAGTAAGGAATGTAAATGCTAGTTAAATAAATAAATAGATCCTTTTAATAACCTTGTGCAACCAATTTTCTGTGGCTCTAGATTATATGGTTTATAAATAATTTTCAATTACAGGGTTTGAAACTGAAAAAGCAAAAGAGTACGGGAGATTTAGAAAAAGGGTCCGGCAGCATGCGATCAACAGGTTCTTCCGCATCATGGGTCAGCACAGATTCCGCACAGTCAGCTATCACAAACGCTTCTTTACACACGGATTCCAATGCGAGCTTCATAGTTGAGGTAGGTATAACAATAAAAATGCATACTAGGTTTATAACTGAACACAAGGTTGCATTGTATACCGGAAAATGTTAAGTATCACGCCAAGATATCTAAATAAAAGGCATTTAAAAAGCTGAAAATAGTGGAGACTTCGTTCTCTAATTTAGAGAGGTCGTAACCGTTCATTTTAATAATTTATTCCAGTATACATTTACCTAAATATGACATTCAAATTTTAATATTTTAAAATACAAATAGCTGTCATGGGATTTTTAATTTTGTTACCTATAGGACGACCAAATGGATGCAAGTGTTACTGAAACGTACATGGGGGAATGGAAAAATGACAAACGTACGGGTTTCGGTATTAGCGAACGATCGGATGGACTAAAATACGAAGGTGAATGGTATGCCAATAAAAAATACGGTTACGGTGTCACTACATTCAGTAATGGTGAAAAAGAAGAAGGTAAATACAAAAATAACGTGCTGATAACAAGTAACAAGAAAAAACATTTGTTTCTAATGAGATCTGCAAAATTTAGAGAACGTATCGACGCTGCGGTTAATGCCGCCCAAAGAGCATCGAAAATAGCTTTACAAAAGGCAGATATTGCCATTTCGAGAACTGCAACAGCTAGAGGAAAGGCCGAACAAGCAGACATTGCAGCAGCCCATGCAAGAGAAGATTCCGATATCGCATTGGCTGTAGCAAAACAATTCGCACCAGACTTTAAACAACCAGGTTTAGAAAGATTCCGTGCGAGATATAATAAAGACAGATATACCGATTCTGCGTACAGCAGCCAAAAGGATTCGTCACTTTCCAGCAGTATAGCAAATCAGTTCATTAGTGAATATGCCCAAAATCAGGTACCGAATAAAATACCGAATCACGTTTCTCCAGATATAAAAGTCGGAAACAAGATGTCACCAATGGGAAACCAAATGTCAAATCAAATGACAAATACTACTACTAGTGAAATAAAAAACTTGCATCATTTACAACAGCAAAATGCACAAAACACTACATCCAATTATATGCCAAATCAATCACAACCGCATAATTTGGCACTGAATCAGTCACAGAGTGTAATGCCAAATCAATCGTATCCAAATCAAACGCATAATAAATCGAACCAATCGAACAATTTAATTCCGAATCAAACTCCGCAGACGAACTTCAATTCAACGATGCATGATAATAAAAGCATTTATGGTTACGAATTAGATAATCAAATATCGAACGTTCAAAAGACGCAAACTAGAACGACTTCCGTGTACAGTAAACCGCCGCCACAAAAAATCGATCACTCCAACCAAAACGTAAATCCTACAACAAACGAAGACACTAATAGAATAAGAAATTCTATTCCAAGGGAAGAATATTCTCAAGCGAACCTGCGACGGAATTCTCGAATAGTTTCAGGAGATCGGCCTTATTTAGGACAAACCCAACAACAATCGTCGATAGATTACTTCGACCACTATAAGAGACCACCTAGTAGAGATTCCAGTGTTGATCGGTATACCAAGGCAGCAAGCAGATTAAGTGGATCCAGGCAACCGTCAGTTGAAAAAACATTCATTCCGTCGCCAGAAACCCCTGACAGGACCTCAAGGGCGCCATCGACTGCTAGGGGTACCCCACCGGTTCAAGCGCCGGCTCCTTCTAGAAACGGTGCAATCATGACTGGAAATCCGACCAAAACAATAAACGCCAGTAGCAGTAGAGCGACTACTCCAACGCAAACTCCTTTTGAAGAAATAATTATAAGGAAACGTGGGTTAGGACAAGACATCATTCCATCTCCTAATCAGCCCAAAAGAACGGAAAGCCTTTACAATTCAAATCCTGCTCCTACGGTTAAGGTAATAATTTTAGCGTCTTACTTAATTAGTTAGAAAGTTTTTGATTGTATTGTCAATAGAATATATCCGTAAGTTTTACTTCAGCTTGAATTGAAAATTGATTGAGGGATACATAACACTTTGTTATTATTAACGAGATGTTAGGAAGTAATCGCGAATGGTTACTTTTTCTTCTGAAAGGACATCCATTAAGATCATGGGAGCTTTCGTGCTTAGTTTAAATAAGTATTCAGATTACTGACATGTTACATATTTGTAATGCAGCTGCTAATCCGTATTTTAGAATTAAGTTTAAAATTGTAGAACAATCATAATCTTCAGTATATCGCTGCGTGGGTAGATACGTCACGAAATTGTTGTAGTGTCTCGGACTAGTCCCTAAACCATGGGAGCGTATCTATAATGCATTTTTTCTGAAACACCTCATCTTGAACTGTCCTGATGTCAAATGTCTCGGCCTTTTGTAACTCCTCATTTGTTAATCCACCAGTTCGTCTCACATTTTGGTGGACACGAAGTATCCAGCACATCAAACGAACCATTATACCATACTTTGAAAAGTACGTGAAGCGCCAATCGTCGAAGCTGACGTTCACAGATGTCGTTGTAAGCGTCTTTGGCCTTTTTAATTTAATGATTTGGGTCATAAGTCTTCTGGTTGATCGCCAGGCAAATGGTGCCAGCATTCTCTTCTAGTCAGAAACCTTATATCTATTACCCGCCACAAATGAAGACCATTCTTCTATTCTTTGGATCCAGGCAATTAGCGTAAACAAACCACCCTTGAAAATACAAACTTTACTGACAATCGCGGAATCGTGCTTCTTATTATCAGTGCCACTCGCGATTTTGCCGCCAAGAGGTTCACAATTACTTGACCATATTTCACTACTCTTAAGAATAAGCCTCCTTGTTAGCACCAAATAGCATATGCAAATTATATTGACACTCTTGGTTCGATTTCATGTTCACCCATCTTGGGATTTTAAATGTTGATAAGTAAGGTAGGTCCAAAAGCCATTTGTAGAAACTGTTCCTTAAATCACCTTCTACTGGCCCATCCCACCTTAGCTGCTTCTCCCCTTCGCAGTAGGAGCTTGGGATACAATGTTGCCGAGTAAATAAAACCGATTGGATGAAAGGCACGTTATGTAAGCGAAAGAATCTTTCTTTTGGTGACGGGCTTTCTTTCCTCAATCACCTCAACGAAATTTCCCTGAACACCCAAAATATCTTCTACTGGATCCCACGTTAATCCAAGAACCGGTATCGGAATCTTTTTCTCCCTTCCGTCTGGTTGAGAGAACTTCCACCCTCTTAAGTCGAACTTACAATTAGCTTCAAATATAATTTATATTGCCTATTGCACAAAAATTATTAGATATCTTCTTCATTGGCAACACTTGCCACGCAATTGCCCCCATTGAAACTTCTCGGTAACTGAAGTATCACCTCCTTGGAATAAAGGCCCCCGGTCGCCGGTATTCCCAAACATTCCGTGAGATGGTGTTGGATCGTGGTTATGAGTAAAAACGGACTGCTATTAACACCGAAGACCACTCTATTGTGTCAAAACACTGTCTCATTGCCATCGCAAATTATTCAAAGATATTTCTGTCCATCTCGTTCATCCCGATTTGCAAAAAGAGTTCACGGATATCGGACACAATGGCAACTTTCTATTTGCAAAATCCCAACAAAATAGCAGGAACCAGTTCAATTTTAATTTGGACTCGTTTCAAGGCAATGGTTTGAAGGCAGTACACCTTTTACTCCAGCGGAAGCATCAAACACTGGTCCTATCTTAATCACAATAATTTAGAAAATTCTGGAGTTTCTCAAAAAAAGATTTATCTGATCGGATTTTTTCTGATACAGCTTTATACTTAAAAAAAAACAGGTATTTTCATCCTAGCAATAAATTTTTTAGTTTCTTGTAATTTTAAAGAAATGGCTAAAAAACAATGAATAGTTAATACTAATGATAAACAAAACGGCGAATCGAATAACATGGGGTTCATTAAGCTCCCATTCACGTATTTTAAATTTTCATTGATAGGTAAGTATAAAAAAAAAAAATTCAAATATTGTTAATAACAAATAAATAGTGTCAACATTATAAATGAGTGTTATTAACAATGAGAAATTGATATTAGCAATCAAATATTACACCACACACGAACTTCTCAGGGATGTGTTGAAATTTTTGATTTTGATGAAAATAAGTATTTATTTTACTGGAAAGTTATTCGTGCGGACCTCAAGGGTCGCTTGTTTCTCTTAAAAATCCATGTTTTGGTATTTAGGTATTTTGGTATTTATAACTTAATTCCCAACAATTTTTTTGTATTTTCTGAAATAATGGTACTTTACTCTTATACAATTAATCAGCCTTATTAATAGACGATAGTAGTCACTGCTAGCAACCCACTAAGAGTATACTAATAGTCAGAGTTAGTAGGGTACTAGGCTTAGTGGCCACTAAATATCTTAGTATCGCGAAACGCCGTCTTTAAGCGGGAATAACGTTCTAAACATAACCTCTGAACATGTCAGAGTATGATAGAAGGCTACTTCTCTTAAATGAAAAACGCACCGAAGAAATGATATGCAAATCTGGAGAATTGCACGAAATGAGAATGGCGAATGAGAGGGAGTACCATCATCAACGTTTGGAATTATTAAAATTTAAATGTAAAAAATAAAACAACTCTTCTCGTGTTTTGTCGAATAAAATTCCTTTTATTAAATAAATAAAATAGGCTGGGGAAGATACGACGTATGTAATTTCAAAAAGCCACCACCCACGCAAGGGGGTAAATACATAACTACTCTTACAAATTAACAGAAATATAAAATACCTTTCGATTTAAAAATATTAGGGGATTTACACCACTTGGATCGCCACGAGGTATATATATATTAGGATTCCTATGAATCACATTTGTCCGCTTCCAACACTTCTTGATTAACGTCCAACACTTCAAAATATTCCATCTTTAACTTGAAACCCTCACAAACACTTTGAAATACTCACTTACACTTCACAACAACCGCAATGACAATTAACGATTCAAAACCATTTCAAAACTTAAAAGTAAGTTTAAATGTCAAAAATACCGCCCTTTCGACGTTCAGTAGGTCGTTTGCTACAACTTCGCGCTGTTGTCAAATCGTTGGGATGCAAACCATCCTATTAGCTAGTAGCATGTTAAATGACAACTATTAATATGACACACTTAGTGGCTACTAACTAGTGGCGTGTTAAAATCCTACTAAGACGTTGACTATTAATAAGGCTGTATATATTTTAAGTCCTACCCTCTATGCTGACTAACTTGCTTCGTACCATTCTAAGTGCACCTAATATGATTATCGAACATGCAACAACTTTTGGAAATATTTTTGTTTTCGTTGTACAGTTAATTAAAAAACATCCCGTACGTTGTACACTGACTACACTGTATATATGTATAAACAGGTTTTTTTCACCTAACACTTTTGTTAAAAAAATTTAAACTTGTAATACTGGTAGGGTTTAGGAAATGGTGCAAATAACTTAATAGCTGATGTTCTATCTAATTAAAATATTTGCAGTCGTCTGTCACTTCCGGTTGTACCGGATATTGGCACCAAATGGAATGGTTTATTTTTTACGCCGAATTCGAATAAAACGTGAAATTTTAAGGTAAGTTTAAGAAGCAACTTGTACACCTATGATGAGCAGTTTCTGAAAAAATTTAATTGATAAAAAACAAATCGCTACCGCAACCCAAACTATAAAAAATCATAACTTCCGCAAAATATTCGTTACTGTTGAGTTTTTTTTTTCTATTGATAGCTGAATCTCAAAGCTAACGCCTTGGCAAAATTGAACTTAATAATTTACATAGGGCGTTCAAAAACAAATTATACGTAGTGTATAAACATCAAACATGAATAACATCGTTTTTTCAAATGTCACCTACCATATTGTAGGTTTTCAATCGATTACTTTTTTCATCCTGTTTCGACCCATACGGATTCTTCCCATCGTTTTATTAGAAATTTTTTGAATTTTTAGCTAAAACAGGTAATTATAAAAGGGTGTGCCTTGGATAATTTACAGATATCGGCTATCAATGCATAATCAAGCCAAAAATCGTCCTTACAATTAATTTATATTACAAAAACAATCGAGAACGAAAATTTCAATTTAAGTATTTACTATAAATATTTTTCTGGAACATCTTCCTAACAGAAATAAATCAATCAAAAGAAAGGTTTTTACTATGACTTTGCTTTTATTGTCGTTAGTTGTCAATTGTCCAAGGCATACTTTTATTTCGCCAAAATTAATGGAATTACCAATTTTAAAAATTCAAAATTACTCAAATAAAACAACAGGAAGTATCCATAAGGGTCGAAAGAGGATAAGAAAAGGATTCGATTGAAAATATAAAATATGGTAGGTGCCATTTGAAAAAAGGAAGTTATTCGTGTTTGAAGTTTTTAAATTTAACAATTTTTTGTTGAACGCCCTGTGTAAATTGTTTTTTCATAATTTGGGTTGATTTTTTTTTTTATAAATTGAATTATCTCAGAAAACATTCATCGCAAGTGTACAAGTTGCTTATTAAACTTACCTAAGAATTTCACGTTTTATTTGAATTCGGCATAAAAAATATGCCATTCCATTTAAAATAACAACGTTGGTGTCGACTTCCGGTATAACCGGAAGTGTCAAATGACTGTAAATATTTTAATTAGATAGAGCATCAGCTATTAGATAATTTGTCACATTTTTAAAACTAGCCGTATTATAAGTTTGAAAACTTATAACGAACGAGTTACGTGAAAAACCCGGTATATACATTCTTGCTCAACGTGACAAACTCTATAACAATTGCATTTCAAAGAAAATCGAATGGTGATCAGCCAAACTGCATAATTACGGAATTAAGTTTCATAATTCGATACATAATTATAAACCCATTTTTTAAAAAAAAATTTCCTCCGTACATACCTTTATTATAATTGAGTAGGGTTTTCTTTTATATTCCTCTTCTCTATTTTTCCATATGTGATAATTTGAAATAAATTATAACGATTTTATAACTAATTGTGTGCTTTTATCAATATTTTTTTTTGTGAAAGCAATGTCGGAAGGATCTTTTTATAACTTTCTTTCAGAGAAATATCTAGCTTGGCTTACAACATCGCTGTAGCAATATCTTTCTAGTTTGTCCTGTTTATTCTACAGCTATGACAAGAATGTATATAGATTAACATTTTTTCTTTAATTGTGCCCAAAAAAGAGAAATCAAATACTTTACTACAAGCGGCCAACAAAAAACTGTATACAAATATGTTATTTAAATGCAACGTTCAAAAATGTTTTATTTCTGTAAAACCATTTCCAAAGCACCTTTTTACGTAGAATTCAACGGTGTTAGGTGAATTGTTATAAAGCGAATAGTTTAGCTGTAAACGACATAAACAGTGTTTTTTTAAATGAAACATCCTATATATTTTAACAGGTTTTAAGAGTGTCCAAAATTACAGTTCCAATTATATAAAACACTTGATATTTTTCTCAAATAATCTTCAAAATACAGCAATTTATATAACGTGAATTAAAATAAAACACACAGTATATGTTTCACACATTATTTATGTTCTCGACATATGTTTCGGGCATAGCCCATTATCAAGAGTAACGAATTATACTAAAATACAGAGCGAATCATTTCAAAATTTATAGATACCTAAACTGTTACAAAATTTTGCTTAACAGTAGAGGGGATGCAGTGTGTCCTAATTCTATTTGGTTGTTTACTAGGTTTAACTTATTGTCTAAGGCCTTCTTAAATTTTAATAAAACCATTATTATTACTAATATTCTAGTAGTAACTAGGACCTAAAAAAGATTTTTTTGGGAGGTCCTAAAAAGTACCTCAAATAGGTGAAAATGTAAATATGCAGTATGTATTAGTACTTACCTTAGAGCTTAAAATCTATTATCTAAGTAGGTGATGTAATACTTTCTAATGTGTTAGATGTCTTTCTAAATACTAAAAAGTGAACGATAAAAAAAGTATCTAAATTTCGACTCTGGTAAGAACCTAGAAATCTCTTGCTTAGTATTAATGATAATTATTAGAATGCAATGAAAATATTTTATATTGCGTATGAATATTTTACATATTGACAAGCAAATCGGTCGCCCTATGTGGTTATGATAATCAATAGTTGATTTTACATACATTTTTCATTTAATTTACTATTATTATTAGTAAGTATATTGCTATTCGAAATTGTTTATATTAACTATGCAATTAAAATTGTTTGTTGGACCATCACATACCTATACTGTTTCTTGTCTCTTGGGAAAGGGAGATACAATTTGTTTAATTGAGTATTTTACCTGAGAGAGGGAGGAGAGTAATCTAAAATCATAAGGAAATGAACTTACGTAATATTTAAATGATCCCAAATAACTGACTGTAGGTCAGTTTGAATCAAATCTTTAAACATATTTATCGCCTAAAAATTCCAACCTCCGCAATTTTCAAATGGATGAACGGACGGTCGGTCGCTTGGTTGTCGACAATAGTATTGCGTTACCTTGTATTGCTGAAGTGGGGGAAATCTAATTTTGTTTCCCTTGAGCTACCGTTAAATATACATTAGCTGGCATGCAGTTTTAACCCGTTTGCTGCTCCGATTTGTCATGCTGTGGTATCAAGAAGATGACGATGATGACATTTTGTTGTCGCCCGCTTTATTGGCCCGCCGCGCTTCTGAATCCTGGATAGATACCCCTCCAGTTCAGGCATGTGACTACTCAACTTGTTTCACTAACAATTTCCCATCAGCATACCTTCATTAAGTGATATATAACCTGACAGTATAAAGTCAAAAGTTAGTTAGTGTTTTCCTCTTAGTAGATTGTGTTATGTTTATTGTATTTGTCCGAGTTTTTATTTTTGTTTTTTAAATTGTAAATTAGTTAATACGAATCTCTGAAGGTGCATAAAATGTACTGAACTGTAAACAGCGCCACCGGTTTTGTGATTTGTGCCAGTAAATTTATCCCGATATTAATTACACTTCGAAGACATCAACATCTGATTTCTGCCTTTACTTCTGTCAACAGTACATAAAAAGTAAAGGATGTTTATTTTGTCATTTTAGACAATCGTCGAGCAGACGTCACTACAAAGGAAAAAGTCATTACCTGACGTTCAAACGCTTCCAAAGGCCACAGAACCAATGTCAAGGGAGGAGGTATCGTATTTAGGATCAATGCGAAGGGAGGAAGTTCGACGGATGAATGATGAAAGAGAAAAGTTGAGAGCTAATCCATTACTTTATCTTGTTAGCCCGCAAGTAAAGGTATGTCTATTAAAAAAAAAATATTTCAAAGCTTCAGCGACTAATTAACTCATACAACTTAATTACTTACTAATGTTTTGTCAGGTTTTGACACAAGTTTTAATACTTATATAAGTATGTCCATAACTACTTTGCTGATAGTCAATTAATGCATACACATATACAAATAAAGATCTGCTGTTTGTACACCTTTTTCTAGTTTTACCATTGCCTGGCACTTCTTTACTTGACTTGACCTAGGTGTCATATTGATATAACGGTCATAACTACATGAAGTAATTGTAGCTATGTTTAACTCGACCAATTTTAAGGTATTATAATGTAATGTATTTCTTTTTCAACAACGCTAACGCCTACAGAGATCTGATAGGTATGTTTAGATTTTAGTACTTTCTTAGATGTTTTGGTAAATCGCTGTATGCCCATTTATTATTATATATATATTTAAAAAAAGTATACACGAGGAATGTGGAAAATATTTACATTTGTAGCGATTTTTGTTTTTCCTGTTTTGATTACTTATGTACATACTATAAAGAATTAGCTTTTAGTTATATATTACTTTTACAACGTAGTCGTTATCGGTTAGATAAGTTCTCTCTCGGATCCTTTCTTTTTTATCTTATGTAATAACTCAATAATAAATTTTTTGCGCAATCCTCGTTTAACATGTTACAATCGATTACCTAGGTTCAGTCTGCCGCTATTTGCACATGCATTGTCTTAAAGCTCAGTCACTTCAAAAAGCACGCGAAATGCTAGAGCCCGCTTATAAAATTAAAATGCTTATTGCTTCCCAATTTAAGATAAGTAGATACTCGTTTTTACAACAGACATGTATTGTTATATTTTTCTTTTTAAAGACAGGTAAAACATAAGTAAACGTTCTGTACGCTAGTTAAACAAATACGTTTCCAAATTAACGATTAAAACACAAAATATCGAAACAACAACTCAAGTACTTTAATACTTCAATTCGCTACTCAAAAACACTAGCTCGCTCTTCTACCTCTTAGTTTCGCGCACTCGTTATCTATCTCGTATGGACCGACTCCGACCCCTTGGTCGCTCTCCTTATTGTATTTATTTATTATTTACCGTTGTCTAGTAACCACTAGGCCTTTCTCGAACACTCCAGATCTAGTTACTTAAGATTTTGTCAGAGACTGCCCATGAATTTGCACACGTGTAAGAAGAGTTACCTAAATCTGTTGCAGTAATGTTCAAATGACTTGGCGGTATTTGCCGATGGTCTTATCGCAGGAAGACAATGAGTAACTTAAAACTACTTGCTGAGTTGTGGTTACAATTGTCCGAATTAACGAGATGTATTCGGGTAAAATTTTTTAGGGAGAAACGTGTGTAAATAATATTATAAAATATATTTTTGCGTGAAAAATAGCCGTCAGCAGTATTTATTACTTATGTAATCTGTATGCATAATATTTGAACGAACTCGGCCAACACCTATACATTTAATAAAAACTTTTTAACGATGATACGATGCAAGTTTATTGATGAAGATATGTGAAGAAAAAAAAAAACGAAGTTTCAATCGAAATTTTCGATCCTTATCGAGTAACATTATTATTACAAATGAAGTGAAAACGTAAAAAATTGATTAATACATATGATTGTACATTTTAATAATGTCAATAACAGGTACATTTTGTTCGAGCTACAGTCTAAAGAATTCGACATACCTACAGGTCATTTAGGCGTTCAGCGGAAGATATTGGCATTTTTTTTCGACTCACTGAGGATTATGACTTAACGAGGTTCGAGTTATCGAGATTCCACTGTATTAAGTAGAATAAGTTCAATCGGCTGTTCAGGGTAACACGTGAGTTCGTATTTTAACTCAAACATTTACATGTAGACACGCGTTTATAAATTATGTACGCGTAATTCTTCTACCCATCAATGTCCTAACCTAACCGTAATCAATGTCCGCATAACCTTGATACATTAACTGGCGCCTATGTCTGTTACACATTAACGTTCGTACAAGTCCGTGACACATCGTTGTCCACACAAGTCCGAGGAAGCGCAACGTCTACATGAGTGTTTTTTTGGTAAAAACCACTTAACTTTTTATTTTTCGATGGTGAAGACCACTCCTATTCGAAAATAATTTTAGAATTGTGTATTAGCGCGTGTAATCGATTGATTAACGAAGTTGTATGAAGGTCAATTTATATTAAGGGACATATATTATTACAGTTTTGGTCCCTAAAAGCCACCCCCTAGCATAGTTACTAATAAAAAATAATGTTGAACAATATTAGCTAGCAACTTGGGATGATTTAGTCATATAGTAATACTGAATTACTATTTATTTATTGTTTTAAGTGTTTATCATTTCTTGATAAGTTTCAACCCCTATAAAAATCACCCCCTGCAAAAAAAAAGTAGAAAAATTACGGTTAAAAGTTCTTTTTAGATCACAATGAAATACAATCTGAAAAAATAGAGAGCAACATTTTTTTCGTCATAATTCGCTTTGTTTTGATGCTATTATTCTATAGAAAACGGTATTTTCAAGAACTTTAAAACAAGCTCCAAGTACGAGCTATCCCCAAAAAATGCATTGCTTTTCCTTTATTTCACGTTGAAACTTTCAATTTTGACGTTTGACGAATAAGAACCAACGTTCAAGAAGCTATTACTTTGTTTGTGTGGAGATCACAGACACCATTAACCCACCACTTTTTTTTCGTTTTTTTTTTTTGTAGCTATATTTTTAATAAGAATATTTTTTCGATAAAATACTTACTTTTTGACTTATTTGCGAAAAACCATCTGAAAAATAACGAATGTCAAAAAGTATATGCTTTCAGAAAACATTATCGAACAAAAGTTGTTTATAATTAATCAATCTATATATTCCCGAACTTACTTTCAATGAAATATGTTTCACCTCCGAAAAGGGGTGGTATCCACCTCCAAGGCAAAAGAAACTTACGGCACAGGGTCGACTGTGAAGTGAAGGGTAAATAGAATCTAAATCCAAATGTTTGTGCAAATGGGCGCAGTTTGGCAAAATTGCACGGGAAAAGTATCACTGACTGGACTAAACAATTGTCGCTTATTTTCTAATCTATTTTTATTTAAACAATTTTATTTACCAGTCTGCACTACTATATTTCCAACAATTTACTTAATACAACTATAACTCTAAGTGGAGACTAATAAGGTAGGCGAATTAATTGACGTTATAAACCAAATTTTGCACAATATTGGTAAGAAGGAGATATTCAACTACAATAATGCAGTATGCTTTTGGATTAAGAGGAAAAGCTTCTTTGCTTTGAAATTCAAATTTTACATCAACGGTTAACGATTTGATTGCCTCATTTTGTTCAGCTGTGTAAATCACAAACATTGGATTTTCTGCATAGGAAATTAACGGTTCAGAATCTAAATATACACGTTAAACCATTTTATGTTATGTATTGTCGCGTATTTACTACTACTCTTATTTAAACACGTTTATTTCAAAATTTACATGCGCTACTATAACTTCCAAAAATTTACTTAATATATTCTTAATCTAAATATCCACTTGGTAACTAATTATTCTTCACTATCGCTCGCCACGTAATCACCACTACTACTCCTCCCCCTCTGCGATTACGACGGCTGTTTATATAGGCTAAATAGTCGTTCTGGATGCTTCGAGAATATTCTACTTACCAGAGCGTTCTACGCTGTTCTCGATTGATAATTCGTCACAAGCCGATCTTTATTTGTTCTTGTATAAAGGGTTGCCTATATTCTACTCTGCTCTGCGCTTACACGTGACATTATATTGCATAAATATTTTACATTATTCTAATTTCAATTTATCAACTTTATAATTGTGGTCTTAATTATCATGACAGTATATAAAAATGCGACATCGAGGGAATAAGAATAAGCCATGGAAACTGGGGCAAATAATGCAAGTAGCACTGTTACTACATACGATGGGTGAAGCATGTCATACATTCACACTAGACAAAGTATAATGTAACTGTTATCAGACAGTCATGAAGAAATTCAATGATTATTTTGTACCAAAAGTAAATGAGAGCGTCAACTTATACATTTTCTTCACTTCAAAAAATCAACAAGTTGAACCGTTCGAAGCATATGTAAAACTGAACTTATAAAATTAAATAAATACTGCAAGAAAGATTGATGTAGCATAGAGTAGCAGCTAGTTTTACAGACAAGTCGTTAAAGGACAGTTTTCTAAGACAAAATGATCTGGACTTGAATAAAACAATAAACATATTCAAAACAGCAGAGCTAGCTGAAAAAAAATTAAACAAATAGAAATAACATCAGAAGTAGCAATGATAAGAAAGAGCAAAGAAGAAAACCGTAATCAAAAAGAGAAGACATAACAAGAACACTATAAAATGAAAGAATTCATTAAAGAATAAAATAATAGCTAGAAATATATAAGAACCAATCACATGCAAGAAAGGAGGTGATATGGAATGCACTTCTTTCTGAAAACTTTAATAAAGCATTGAACCACAGCGCATCACTGGTTCCCCCCCCCCTGACGTAGTTGCCATGCTGCAACGGCCCTTAAGCCGGTATTACACCAAGGCAACAATTAGCAACATGTAGCGTGCGATGACGTCGCATGCTACATGTTGCTAAATATTGCCTATGACGCATGCGATTATGCTACAAAATTTTGCTCGTTGCGACCTGTTGCTGTCGATCCACAATAAGTGGAAAAATAGGCAACTATTTGTGCGATCTCGAACGTTTTTTCCAGTATATTTTCGAATATTTTTGGTGTAGTGATGGAATAGTCAAACGAAAAAACTGTAATGTTTATAGAAGATTACCGAACTAATGAAATACTTTGGAATCACAAGTTAAGCGATTTTAAGAATAACAGAAAAAGGCTAATGACCTATATGAGTCGCCACTAGCCAGAAACCTTAAAGTTATGAATAATCTTACTGACGCAGGGATACTGTTGCGATAGTTTGTATCTTGTTTTGATATACCTATAAGGAGCTAGTTTCGTTAATAAATAGTCAAAATCGGTTTTACTCATTCTTGTAAAATTGTTGAAAAGGGCTCCGTCATCTGCGTTCAACTGAGACCAAAAACTTTCTTGGGATAGGTTCCGTCGTGCAAACAATTGTCTATTCCACCACCTTCGTTTTTTTCGCTTTTTTACTTGTTGGGCCAAAACGAGATAGGCCGCAGCTGCAATTATTGCATCCGACATAGTAAATATTGTAGTACTGAATGTTGAAGGCAATTAGTTGCGTTGATATAAATGGTTCATCGTATGCTACTTAAGTCGCAATAAATTGGTTTGTGCGACTGGCGACATTCTGAAAGACGGTTGCATGCTACATGTTGCTAATTGTTGCCTTGGTGTAATACCGGCTTTAAATTTCTAATGGAATATCTTAAACTTCTTATTGCAATCGAAACTATACATAACCATTTGCTTTTATCTTTTCTTAAAATTCTATTGATTTAATTTTTGTTGTCCTTATTTTTTTTTTATTTCTTGATTATTGTTCAGTTATTGCTTCCCGTTTTCTTGTCTGTTCCTATTTTTTTTTTTACTAAAATACTCGCTTTTTCTACTTTCGTGTTTTCTTCTTCGCGACATTGTTTCCTTTCTTTATCGTAAAATCACCGTGTTCTTTTTTCTTACTCCTTATTTTGAAGAATGCTATATCTGTTCCCGATATTAGTTTTTTAAAACTTTTCCCACGAATTTGACTTTAAAGCATTGCCGTCTGTTTGTATTCTTTTCGCCCTTCTTTTGGCACGCCTAGCTTTAATCTCTCTTTTTTCCAACCCTAGCTTGGTGCTAGTATATATAAATAGTCGATGCATTTCTTAGTGCCAGCATCTCAACATTCCACCCACCAGCCGCAAGGATATCTACTTAAACCTTTGTTGCTGTTTTTTTTTTTTCATTTTTCTACTTGCTATTTCTGATACTCCACTCACCCGTGGCAAAGAAGAGGTGTACTAGCCATTTAGTTTGCTTTCGCGTTGACCATATTCTGTATTTTGTATATATTTGTTGCGTTGGTTTTTGTATTTTTATCTCTCCATGGTATTTTGCATTGTTTCTTTTTTTTTGTATATGTTTCTTCGCGTTGTTTCACCATCATGTGAATTTGTTAATATCATCTTGTCTTTTTCACATTTGTGTATATTGGACAATTCTTGTGTATTTCAACACGAGTATGGGAACTGTCCAGCATTCGGTAGGTGCTGCAAAGCATGTAGAGTTAAAGGAATAAAATGGATGAGTACTGAAAATGCAGAAAATAATACTGGCACCGAAGAAATATTCATAGCTGGGATAAATGTAAAAACAGAAGGTACTTATTAAAGATAAATAGTTATAGTACATAAATGTATAATAAAACAAAAGTAAAACAAAATAGTATAACTGTTCGAAGAATTGAGAAGACATGAACAGAAAAAAATATATGACAAAGTAACTAAGGAATCCATACAATTAAAGATCGGAGACTTTGTCAAAATTTAGGATGAGGAGAAGATAACGCCGCACAAAAGTGTTATCATAACTAAAACATTCCAAATGTAAACAGAACAAGGAGTCATTATTAAGCGTAGGTAATCGAAAAGATTTAACAAAAAGTAAGTACTAGAAAAAGAAACTCCGACGATACAAATTCGATACAAACTGAATCTTTAACGGGACCATTAAGCAATCAAAATTGAATAAGGGATCGAATATCCAACACTTAAAATAATAATACTTCCATGTGTAAGGGGGGATCATCAAATATAGGCAACCCACGACACACGTCGACATTGAAAATAGTGGATCGATGCTTTGGAAGCAACGATCTCGAAGCTTCCAGAACACTCCTGCATTTGTAAGCAGCCGTCGAGATCTTAGTAGGATCAGTAGCAGTAATGACGTGGCCAGGCTTAGCAAAGAGAAGAAGAAGGCGACCAGCAAGAGATAAATTGGTGACTAGGCGAATTGTTACAGTTACAGTTGATTTAGTAAATTGTTAGAAGTTCTAAGAGTGTATGTAGAGTGTAAAATAAAGGTAATAAAAATAAGGATAGACAAGAAAATTCGCGACAATACAAATAGCAGTGATAATTGAAATACAACAAGCAGACTTTACTAAACGACAAAGACCGGTCAGGTAATCCATAAACCTAGATATTTAGAAAACTACGAATCTAAAATTATCATCAACATATATATAATAAACTTATACGTACAATAATGTTCTAGTGTATGGAGGTTTGTCTATCAAACAGTTAGCCAAGGAAAAAGTAACGAAAATTGCACATTTCGATTAATGATTGTCGAAAAACTGTAAAAGACTCGCAAAATGCCGTAAACGATATCGATTAAGATTAAAATGAAGTAGGGTTTTGCAAAATTTCATCCCGGGAAAAAACGCGTTTTTGGTTAAAAGTCATATCGTAGAGATCTATCTTTTCCGAAGATAGGATAATCTGGAATTTGCCGACAATTAAAACATCCAAGTTAAGGACCAAAAGGGTCCCTGCGCTTATTTTCGATATGGAAGGTGGTATCGTTTAATTAGAATTAACGATTTTTAATTACAAATTCTAATTAAACGATTCCACCTTCCGTATCGAATGTAAGCGCAGGGCACGCTTATTAAACTAATACAGTTCACTTCGATCAGCTTGTTGGCGCGGGGGAAGAGGGGTCTGGTTAGGTTGTGACGTAGCTCAGAATGTACGAGCTACGGGCGACTTAGTCAACGCCAATAGTTTGTCTGATACTCGCTTGTAGTTTTCTTTTGTATATTTGTTGTATACATGCCGTATATTCATAAAAACGAACCAAAAATATTTTACATTTCCATAGCCATTGTCATTATAGGTAAGTAAACTTGTATGTACCTACTTACCTATTTTGAATAGTAATTCAAAGTAAGTAATGAGTTACGATCACTTTCGAACTCCTAAATTGTAATAATTTTATGAAAATGATTCTACTATCTACACGCAAATAAAATTATAAGTAACTGATTCTATTCTAACTGACAACCATTATTTATGTAAAAATTAAGCTACCTACTTAAAATTATCTGGACAACAATTTTTATTTCTGTAAAATAATGCAATTATGAATGAAGCTAATATAAATATGGCATATATTACTCAATTCTGAAGGTTATCTTCAACTTGTAGACTATTTATAAAATGGTAGAAGGTGGAATACGCTGTAGTGTCGGTTCTTGTAAGAGCCAACAGGGAAAAAATAAGGACTTGGTCTTTTGTTTCATTCCCAAAAGATGTTCAATTACAAAAAGAATGGATAAATCGATGTCATCCAGTCGATAAAATTAATGTAATAAACGCCCGGATTTGTAGCCTGCACTTTTTACCTTCAGATTTTGAAAGAAATTTGAAGGCAGAACTTCTAAACGTTCCCTATAGAAAAAAGTTAAAATTTCATGGTAGGTTTGTTTCGTACATTGGTCGTAAAATGTTAGAAAGTTGATTTATTATTCAATATTTAAGCTATACCATCGCTTCTACTAAGATGTGGTGATAGAATATTTATAAGAATTAGGTATTTAAATTTACAGCTTCAGGAAAAATCTCTAAAACGAAAAATAACATCGACAAGTTCGAAGACTTTAAAGAAATTCAAGCGAATTGTCAATTAACGTAATTGCATATTATTGACAATAAACATGAACATTTTCTTAAAAATACATAAAAGCACCTATTTAAGTATATTTTAATACGATAGAATTAATAAAAAACCGGCAAATCTCAATTACGTGAAACATTATATTTCGTGTTGCATTTACTTCGCATATCTTTCCTCTACGCTGTACATTCTGATATACGTCATCGGCTAATGCTCTCTGATTGGTTGGCGGCAAGTGAGGCAACCATATTAGTTTAATAACTAGAGAGCGGACATGATAAGTTTTTTACCACGAAATTCAGCGATAACGACGCGTACACAGAATTCGCCGCCGCTTGTCAGTGGCGTGCTAACAATGTCTCGACTTATCCCGAAAATTCTGACAGGTAAAAAAAAGCACTGTACAATCCGAGCAGGTAGAGAACAATTTACAAAGTGTTGAAAAAGCAAATCAATCGATAGCGAATAAACTGTGTTGTAAAAATGCCGCGAGTACATAAAACACGTATTGAACTACTAAAATAGTGGATAGGGCCCTATGGTGATGTAGTAGACACCGCTTACCGCAAATATATTGGGTATTTGCCTCAACCTTATGGTCCTGAATTGACGGTTGTATCATTCATTGGTATCAACGTTCAACCAATAGGCACTCAGATTTAGTATAAAGTCAGTATAAAGATGGGCGCAAAAATTGTTCACTTCAAAAATGTAACAAAAGGCTTAACGTTCTTGTTAAAAAAGGGCGAACGGTGAGCTGTAAGGAAAGCGAAATATTCGGAGTAATCGTACTTCAAATTGCAGACAAACACAACACACAAAATTGTAATTTTTTATATTACACCGCGCACATCTCTGCTAGTACAACAAATTAATTCCAGGAAAAAAACTAATCAATCCGCTCTCTATTAATAACCGTGAGCGCAGGGAGCCTTTTGGTGCTTAGTTTGGACGCTTTAATTGTCGACAAATTCCAGATTATTTCGACAATCATTAATAGAAAAGTGCAATTTTCGCTACTTTTTTCCATGGCTGAGTGTTTGATAGACAAACATCCATACACTAGAACATTATTATATATGATGATGATGCTGTAGGAGGTGGTACAGGCGCTGGGGGGGGGGGATAAACGATATCGACGGAGTGAAAGTTTGAGATGTCTCCGAGCATGTTTTTTGAGGGGCGAGGATGTTGTAAGGGATGGGAGTTAAATAATACAAGGGTTTCAGAAGGTTAGTTTAGGTTGAATCAAATTAGGAATACCGCTTGGGTGGGTGGTGGGTATTTGATAAACGTGATGATTGCAGATGTGGAGCTTGTTGGCAGTCAAATACTCACTACTTTAATACCCACCCAAAAAGTATTCTTATTATTTTTTTCAATGATACATTCATTGGTAAAGGTTAGGGTAGAGGGTTGGTGAGCGTACATAAATATACCAACCCTCTCCCTACCCTAACTTTTTCCAGCCGTTGCATTATTGAAAAAAAGAATAAGAAAACTGTTGGGGTGCGTAGTGGGGTTTGTAGGAGGTGGTGGTTGCAGAGGGTGGGGCTGAGTCAATAATTCACCTCTTCAACCTCCGCTCCCTACGACCCCTCACAAATTTAATTTTTTTCAAAAATACAAAGGTTGGAAACGGATAAGGTAGAGGTTTGAAGGGGTTAAATACTCTCCTCCTACGACAACCTCGAACCCATTCCAAACTTTTATTCTATCCATAACTTTTTGTACTCCCTACACTTCCCACCCTACACAACCCTCAAACCCCACCACACTACCTCCTATAGCAACTCTGCCCCTCAAACCACCTTCATCCTCTTTTATCCTGCTCGAAGCTCTCAATTTGAGAGTGTTTGGAATTTAAAATTCCAAAGCGGAAAAACCATGTGAAGAGATTGTTTCCGCACCCAACGTATATGTATATTCTCGCTAGGAACGTCATATACTACAACATACTAAATTTGAGTCGAGTCAAAAACTGGGATTAAAAATTTACAATTACCACGTTTCTATTTACGCTGATCGCTATCCTTCATCATACACATAATTTTTTACTGTTATAGTACTACCTCAGCATCCTGTATTTAATATATAGGTGGCGGTAAGTTACTACCCGTCAAAACTTAGACGGTGGTGCACAGCATTTAACAAATTTAATTATGTGGACCACTTTCTCCCGTAACCTCAGGGGGGTGCATAGCACTTACCTAATTGGTGCGTAGCACCTATCACTGGTTCATCGCTAAATACACTTCAACTTTTTTCACTTCGAATCACCTAAAAAGCGTACAAATACTTCAATTATAACAACATAACTGTTATTATTTATTATACAGAACTTATTCAAAGAGAATCATCCCTATATATGACAACCATTCTTACATAATGCATTTACCGTTCTATTGCTTCAGAAATGTAGTTATTTTTTAATTATTTCCGCAAAAGTTAATAATATTTAGCATTTTACTGTTTATACCTACATTATTTGATTTACATATTTATTTGTTTGTATATTTAAATTTGAAAACTATACTGATTATTATTGCACGATCATTTATAACTGACATTTATTTTCTCATTTCGTACCGTTTTTAAACGTTCTTTAATAAATGTCAATATTGTAATATCCAAGTAATAATAACATAAGCCCCGCCCATCTAGTCTGATCGTGGGCAATTGAGTCCGGAGTTGTCAAAATTAACGACTTTTAATTACAAATTCTGATTAAATGAAAACATTATGGGTGACGACAATAGGCCTACGTAACCCTTTGGTCCTTATATTAAACGTTTTAATAGTCGGCAAATTCCAGATTATTCGATCTTCGGAGGAATTTGATGGACGCGATTTCACATTTAGCCAAAAACGCAAATTTTGGAAAACCCTTTTTCGCCTTAATCTTAATCGATATAGTTTACGGCATTTTGCGCGTCATTTGCAGTTTTTCGGTAATCTTTAATCGAAAAGTGAAATTTTCGTTACTTTTTCATGGCCAACTGAGTTGGGCTCAAACAAACATCTATACACTAGAACATTATTATATATGATGATGGTAAATGAGTTGTGTAAAATTCGACTTTTAAGGGTGAGTCTCTTTGAAATAATAAGATGTGCTGTACATAATAAACACAAAAAGTTAGTTTGTTTCAGTTAAAGTATTGTACATTTTTTAGGTCAACTTAAACAGAAACGTGTTCAAAAATTTTCAGTAATATGTGTACCTGTTCTCAAAACAGCCTAACTATAATAGACTATATAGACCCTTAAAAAAGAAGCAAACGAAAGGCAAGTGTGGTTATGGTATTAAATTGTTTCCCCGATTGTAGTTTCTTAAATGCTATGAACCACCGTCCAATGCTGGACGTGTTCAACTAGTCATCATCATCATATAAAATAGATAATGTTCTAGTGTAAGGTGTTTGTGTGTTTGATGAACACAGTTGTCTATGGAAAAATCGAACGAAAATTGCACTTTTCGGTTAAAGATTGTCGAAAAACTGCAAAACATGCCCAAAATGCCATCAACGATTTCGATTAAGAATCAAATGAAGTGGGGTTTTGCAAAAATTTCACCGCGATTTATTAAGCGGTTTAAAAAATATTACAAAATGAAAAGTGAAATGGCGTCCGTCAAACTCCTCCGAAGATCCAATAATCTGGAATTTGCCGACTATTAAAACGTTTAATGTAAGGGCCAAAGGGTCACATAGGCCTATTGTCGACATCTATAATGTTTTCATTTAATCAGAATTTGTAATTAAAGGTCGTTAATTTTAACAACTCCGTACTCTAAGGAAACAATTGCTGACTGGATGGGCGGAGCCTGTATTGTTATTACTTGTATATATATATTCTAACACTACAATACTGGCGTTTATCAAAGAACGTTTATAAAAGGTACGAAATGATAAAATAAATGTTAGGTATAAATAGTCGTGCATTAATATACATTAAAGTTCTGATGCTAAACATAAAAAAGATAAATATGTAAATCAAATAATATAGGTATAAACAGTAAAAGCTAGGCGTTATAGGGAGGGGAGTTATTCAAACCTACTATGCCTGCAAGCACTACCCTTTGCAACTACCATGTACAACGCACTGTCTACTACCCCCACGCCCTACTAACCCAACAGTATCCTTAAACTTTTTCAGGATTACAAGAGAGAAACGGTTACGGTAGGGTGTGTATGTGTGTCTGTGAATGTACTTACACCTACCCTCTACCTTATCCATTTCTAACCCTTGTATTCTTGAATAAATTTAAATTTATGAGGGACGATAGGGAAGTGGAGGTTGTAGTGGCGAGTCTTTGACTCCTTACAAGTTCCACCCCCTACAACCACCACCTCCTAGAGCCCACTCATCTCGCACCCCAACAGTATTCTTAATTTTTTTCAAGAATGTAAATTTTGGAAAAGGGTAGGGTAGAGGGGTGTGTATGTAAATTTGCGCGTACAGCCACTTCCTTCGTAACCTCCTCCAACCCTTGGATTTTTGGACTCTCATTTTTTACAACATCCCCGCACACGTTTACCAACACGACGAACACACTGGCGAAACCGGCCGTGGCTAGTTAAGCTAACCCGTAACACATACAAGCGTACCCGATCGCACACAAGCATGCTCGTGTTCGCTACAATAGCTTAACTGTATAGATCCTTAAGGAAGAAGCAATCAAAAAGCAAGTGAGGTTATGGTATTAAATTGCCGCACTTATTAAAGTTTCTTAAATGCTATGCACCACCGTTGTAAGTTGGACGGGTTCAACTAGTCATATATAATAATGTTCTAATGTAAGGTGTTTGTGTGTTTGACGAACACTCAGTTGGTCATGGAAAAATCGATCGAAGATTGCACTTTTCGGTTAAAGATTGTCGAAAAACTGCAAAAGACGCGTAAAATGCCATCAACGATTTCGATTAAGAATCAAATGAAATAGGGTATTGCAAAATTTTTACCGCGATTTATTAAGCGGTTTGAAAGAAATTACCGAAAGAAAAAAAGCACTTTTTACCAATAACCAAATCGTGTAGTTCTATCGCTTTCGGAGATAGAATTAACTGGTATTTACAGACTATTAAAACGTTTAACGAAAAATATCAAATTACCAGACGCGCTTACCATAATCATTGAGGATGATATAATTACATTAGAACTTGTAATTACAAGTCACTAATTTTGACATTTCCAGATTTGCATTCTATTGTACGGACATGTACTATGATTGAGAAAGAAATTCCCAAATAGCAATGATATCATGATATTGAAAATATGTTGGCGGTTGCGTAGGCATTGGTTTGGTCCAGTCAGTAGATTGCACTTTTTGCTTTTGCTGCTTTAACTTATTACTGTTAAAAAGTAATATTAAATCAAATAAGTGCATAATGTATTTGTCAAATATATTCTATATTTTATTTAAGATTAATTAAATCTCTCATGAGGTTTTGTTATAGGACTGGTTCTCGCGCCAGCAGCTGGTAATTGTAGTGTTATTCATAAACATCTCCTTGGCTATAATGTTCTTCAAAATACTGACATAGTACAGGTTGAGCGTCAGTTGACGCTGAACTTCGTGCCCAGATTAAAATTGGACGCCCAAAAAGCAAACAACTAATTCTTCCTACCCACCATGTTTTTTTTCTAGGAAATGAACACATTCAAATTTTTAAATTAAGCTATGTTATTTATTGAATAGGATTGAGTGTTCTTTTTTTTTACTTTGTTTTAAATTATAAGTTGCTGTTGAAGTTTTCAAAGTTTAATTGTAAATATTCTAATACGTATTACGTTCTTTGTTTAAGCTTAAGAATTGCAAAATGTACATTATTTTCACGATTATATGGTCTGTTCTAGAACGTGTTTTATAAACTTAACATATTTGTATAAAAGTCACTTTATATTAATTACTTCTATTTTTACTTAATAATATTGTATCTGCTGTTGGTGCTGATGGTTATTGAAATCTGTTAAACTTCCATGTTTTCTCTATTTTGTTGCTATATATGAATTTATCAACTATTGAATTTAGCGCCGTTTCATTTACTTCTTCTAAAATAAAAATCACATGTTAAGTTACAGGTGTGAAAATTTCAAGTATCATTTTTGGTGTTTAATTTAGTCTACAGCGTTTCCATATGTCAGAAAGGTACTGGTTTTAAAAAATTCTTTTACTTTTTTAAGAAATAGATTACTGCACGTATATATTGTATTAAAGATACATAGACCTAAAATTGCAAGTTAAGAAAACTTGAATCAGTAGTCACTCATATGTATACATAACATTCCTGTTATACTATCTACACAAAATTAAGCTGAAATGAAAAAAGTAATTTTCGATCCATCTTGAGCTAAAACGAAATGAATTTTATTTTGCAGCAGTTTGAACGTCATGTCCACGGCATTTACAAAACAAAAGATTTTATAACCTCTACATAACGTATTGATCTGTTTTAATAAAATACTGATTTTCTCAAACTTTGTTAAGAACTGTAATACTGTATTACAATAGTATACTTACTTTGGGCTAAAAATTGGTTGCTTAGCCTTTGTAATAACAAACGGGGGTACAAATTTACCACATGGAATACATTTTTGAAAGATACATTCAAAAATGCTTCTGTTATTCAACCGTCTATCTTTCTTTTATGGAGCAACTCGTATTCTCTTAAAAATGTATGTCTCTGCTTTTTCCAAATTCTTTGCTATATTTAATTTTGTTCATTATGATGCAATTGTACCCCTTTTGGTAGTTAAACGACACATAATGTTACTAGGAATGTAAACAGTGACAGGGGTAGATGGTTCCGCAGCGAATCTGAAATTTCTTAGGATAGCATGATTTGCTAATATATTCCAAAAATTGTAATTTTGCACTATCTAAAAAGGAATTTTTAAAACTAGGAATATATAAAACCATGTGGGGTATACCCTCTTGGCGTTCAAAGTAATTTAACGACCATCGGTATTACGAACGTTAAGTTTACGTACTAACCAATTCAGACCTAATCCAGTCGTCTATATTAAGGGATCGTGCGTGTCAACAGAATGCGTAATAATCGAGCAAAAATTACTGAGTATCGTTACTACCTAACATTCTTTTTAATTTAATAAATTAAAATTGTTTATTTTAATATATACAATTTAACTTTTTCCTACATATTTGTTGTTATTATTCTTTATATCATAATGGCATAATCTTGCTGCACTGAAAGTTGCACGAGTAGACTTAATGCTTGATGGGAGAAACGAATTTCTTGGATAAATGCTGTAAGAATTTAATTAACTAACATAAATAAAGTAACTGACAATGTATCACTGAAATGTAACCTGTAAAAATTTAGTTATCATTTCGAGCACAATCTCAATGCGGTCTTCGGCAGTGCTGTCTCTAAGATTTGTATGAAATCCTTATTACACAATCGAGACACGAAGTGATTTTTATTTAATTTTTTAAGAATCACTTACTAACATTTTAAAATGTATATGTATTACACGTAGGGAGAACGAAAAAGAACTTCTGTAACTGTTACAGAAATGACGTCGACATAATTAGCTAATCGTACTTGTTTTTATCAATGCATCAATAACTTATGTATGATACTATAATACTTAAGCTTAAACAAATGTACTGATTAATTATTGTGAATCACTGTTTGATATGAAAAAGAATAACAGTATATTAAATTAATGTTATGCGTAATTTTGGTTATATCACACGAAGCCAAAATAGTGTGTACTACATAAAATTGTAATTAATTTAAGTGAAGTCTAAATATTAACGCTGTGGGTGCTTTTTACTATCGATTTCTGTTCTTCGAATTAATTGTTAATTTCCCGTTTTATTTTATTCATTCCAGTAGATCGTTCCCACTTATTTAACGAATAAAGTAATGAAAAATTATTGAACATGACATACAGGTAGGTACCTAACTAAAATGTTACGGTGTAGTCTTTTTAATTCAAGTTATTGCATACCTAATAATAAGGAAACCCATATTAAAAGTAGAAGGATAGTATTTAAACAGTTTTAATATTTCAGTACTAGTTCACATACATATGTACGATCGTTTGTCTGTGATAATAAAATGCTCCACTGTGCGGTAGAACTAAAAAAAGCTTTACTTGGTAGAACGTTTGTTGTCAAAATAATTTCGAAATAGCTAAATTATTGTCTGAACAATTGCGTCTTCATATACTTAAATAAAAATTCACAATTCATTAGTATAAACCAGTTCTCTTGATCCACAAAATGTATTCGTAGGGTAAACGTAGCAGTAAATAAAGAAGTAAATATTTGATTCTTTTGTGGCACACAACATTGCAGGTTTATATATGAGAGCAATTTTTGTACCTACGTTCGATATCAATTTTAAGAATGATTTGTAGCGAATGCTTCTAGTCAGATATAAACACAAAACGAAACTAAAACACGCACAAATTTAATCGAAGAACAGAAATTAAAACAATGTTTTAATAGAAATGAATGTAGTTCGTTAGTTGTTTTGTAAGACTTGACACTTGCGACTTTCTCTCGCTGGTAGAGGGCAGTATGTTAATTTTTTCGACGAATTTGTATATTAATGGCAGAAAGTTACGTTTACGATTGTTAACTATCAGACTTTAAGGTTCGCATTATGAGATTTACGTGAAAAATTTATATTATAGAATTGTTTGCGTGCCTTGTTACCATTCATGAGGTTACTGTAAAACTATTGTTACATTATTCAAACAATTTCACTTTTATGGAATATAAGAATCCCAAATTTCTATAGATTTATATAACAAATTAAACTGCATTATATAAACTGTTTTATTATCTATTTCGTAATTTAAAATAAATACAAATCCTTTCCCTTATTTCCTTAATTTTTTTCTTTATTATTTTTTATTATATGTTCATAAAATAAATGCTTTTGGTTTAAAAGAAAATTTTAGATTTTTCTTTCATTTAATGTATTATTAGTTGTAGTTTAAAGAATAAGTAAAGCAAAGAGGAAGGCTGATAACGATAAAACGAAATACTCAAATCCTGCAATCCTTCTAATAAAAATCAAAACTTGACAACTTCCCTTACTAAATATTTTATTTTACTTATGTATAAAATAACGATCATTCCAAAATTGAAGGTAAAATGATGTTCTAAGTAGTGTCCATATTTTCGCTAATTGTAGCACATATTTACGTATCTAATTTAAGTTTAATTAATCTATGGTAAAGCATGGTTAAGCAATTATTTTTTAAATTTGAAATTTAAGCTACAAAAAATTCTTTTCTAATGCAGAATTAAAAAACTCCTTATGCAACAAACTAAATACTTTTATCTTGCTAGTTTTTCGATATGTAACACAATTAAGATTTATGGTTAAAATTTATTGACTTACTGCAATAAGTCAGCGATTTTGATTTAAAGATGGGCGGAATCGAGTACCGTAAAACGGAATGACTTGAGAATACGGGGCAAATTGAAACAGAATATCGCGAAAATGTAAATAATCGTGCTGGTAGCTATTAAACAGTATATAGTTTAGATGTGCAATCGCAGAAAACGGCTCGTGGATATTCATAGTGTTTGATTTTGTTCAGTGATGGGTAATTGCAGGAGGCATCAGGCGATTGATTGCGGCGTTTTGGAAATTAACATAAAAATTGGTAATATATTTTTACTTGTATACTTCCTATTGTACAACATCCCTTATCAATAGTATAACAACGCAATATATTTTTTTCCGAGTCCGCGTTTATTGCGGCAAGAATATCTAACTTAAAACGTAATCATTAAAGCATCTGATAACGTAGCGCCGTAGCAATTTATTTTTTCATGTCATTCTTAGGGTGAGTTGAAAATGGTCGAAGTCTCTTAAAGTTCCAGGTGTTACGGCGAGGAGAAATCAAATTCTTGGATTTGTGAAAATTATTAAGCCCAAATTTGCTTATTTCTAATGTTTATTGCTATACATGAATATCTTCCCCATATTCCAAAGTAATCTATAGGTATATTAGTTTGTCAATAATAATGTCTAACTGTGGAATTCAACCAATTTCTTTCAAAAATCGTTATCAAGTCACCCCGCTTTACTATACTTACGCATCGAGTACATCTGGGAATCGAATGTGTACTCGAGTATTGTACTGGCGGACCTGTTACTTTTAAGGGACGTACGTAAATACAGTAGTGGTAGTTTGCTCCGCCTGTTGCTTTTATTTAGCTTGAAGGTATTGACCTACAAAGATAATGAGAAAAATGATCTAATAATTCTCTAATGTTTTTCTATTTTGAATTTTAGTTTTAATCAAACTGCTTCTTTTTAATTACATTTCTACTAATTTTTATATAGGTATTTATAAAAAATTGACAATTAAAAAATGGAAGCAAATATCAAAATCGTGTTTTCACAAATATTCGACAAATAATAGCTTTTTAATTATTTGGTGTTAGTTGTTTACCTGAAGAGTGAAGATGACAAAAATTGACGACCCAAACGAAGCATAATTTAAATTATTTTAATAATAGTTGTTGATTGATGATAAACAACTTTTTTATTTTGCCATATCGACTTCACTTACTTTTTCTTTTACCGAAATAAAAATTTCGGTTTTTATGAATAACTCATCTTTTTCATACTTTTATCAAAAATGTCAAATTTCTGCAAGTATACTTCTCATTTTGCATATAATAATGGAAAAGTTTATATCGAAATGGTGACATTCATTTTTCAGTATGACACCTGATTGATGGTTATTTGAAGGTTACTTCCCTTTTTTTTAATGGAAACGTATATTTTTTATTACGTAAAAGAATTCTACGAAAAAGAATAATTAACTTTTATTACAAGAAAAAATTAATCCTATTGTAAATTTAGAAGATAGAACATGAAACATTATTCATTAATAATGTTGATGAATAGTGGATAATATAGGCAAGAAGGCGCGCGTGTGGAAGTAATAAAACAAATCTATGAATACAGTTATACTTTTATCCATCATTATCATCATCATAAATAATAATGTTCTAGTGTATGGAGGTTTGTATGTCAAACACTCAGTTAGCCAATAGAATGGTAAATGCGTTATGTAGAATACGTTTTGGTATTTAAGGGTCTCTTTGAAATAATAAGATGTGCTCTGTGTCATAAATACTAAAAGTCAAGTTGAAGTATTTTACGATTTTTAGATAAATCAAAACTAAAAAAATTCATATGATTTTCGTCATAAACCGCCCATAGGTGCAATGCATTAATAGAAGTGGTATGCACCAGTAAGGTAAGTTCTATGCACCACTGTGAGGTTACGGTACAAAGCGGCCCCTCTGATTAAATTTGTTTCAGTGCTATGCACCACCGTCCAAGCTTTGACGGATAATATTCGTAACAGTAAAGAATGGGATGTTTTGTGAAGGGAAGTAATCAGATTAAATAGAAACGTTTACAACAATTTTCAGAGATGTGTAACATTTCTTAAAACAGCATAATTATTATATAGACGATTTAGACAAAAGTTTGCAAAAAGCCACATGTCATGATACTAAATTGTCAACCTGTGTCGCATATCACCCAGTATATGAGCGATCTACTTTACCGTTATCGATGTCACCTACTTATTTCGGTTAACCAATGTTTGGTAACTGCGGAATAAGCAGGTGACGGCCCAATAAAAGGGGCCAGCAGATACAATTTGGAAGTTCGTGCGCGTACCGTCTAGGACGGAATATTGGTGTGTACTTTGGGTCCCTGGTAAGTTTACTCAATTATTCTTATTGTATTTTATTAAGTTTCCATCGTCTGCTAGGTTTAATTATTACAACTATTAAATAAAGTTTATTTTATTTATTGTTGGTTGTTCTTGTGCACCTTCGCTTTGCCGAGCGAGTCCCAACCATCTACCAAAAGCTAACCCCCAGGCGATTAATAACCCCATATTTGGCGAAACCTCTCCAATCACCGCCTCAATCGGCGGAATGCGTCAAATTTGGTGGTTATCGCCACATTTGGTGGAGGCCTTCTCGATCCTTGTGCATGTAATAACCAAATAAAAAAGCCACACATTTGGTGGAGACTGTTTTTTGATTCTCCATAAAATTGGAAGTCATTTATCAGAACTATTGGTTTTAGTTTTTCGTATAAATATTTAATCGACGACTTGAACTCTTTTTTTTTAGTCGTATTTTTTGGTGGTGGTTTGTATAATAAGTTCCCCTCCACTAAAGCTTATGTAGTGGAAGGGGATTTTACATAAGTTACGGGAACGAGTGAAGGAGCGGTAGATGCATAACAGAGTTGAGTGTGTTTAGGTCAGTATAACATGGATACCTTTATCGAAATGTTTAATAATGTGCGGGTGGGTTATGAACAGAAAGAAATACGTGCTCTGAAATCACTGGAAGTGAATCAAACGTATCCCGTGCAACGCTTCAAAAAGGTGAATACAAAATGGGGACCTCGTCTATTAGCTGATTTATACACCTTTATCATATTTCTTCCGTGCAGACACGCAGAAGCTTTTACGGATGCAGAAATCGAGGACATAAACGAAAAAATTGTGAATAAAATGGGTCATCCATCAATTCGCCTAAAAGGATTTGTTGAAAAAGCGGCTGATTTAGAAATACATATGTAAAATGTATAACATTGTATAAGAATATAAAAAAAATAAAAATCTAATTTATATTATGAATGTGTTTTATTTGTTTAAAGGAAAAAAATACAGTCAATTTATGAGTGTAAAGACAAGAAATATTTTAATAAAAGAACATTTTTATAAGCACAATTCTGTTCAACAGCGGTTGTAAATAAATGATGAGAACACACTTTAACTTTAAAATGAGTTGGGAGTTTGGAGAGAGCTGGACATCCGATATCTTCAATGTTAACAAAGTTAACAGTAGGAAAGGATTTCTGCAACCACATCATCTTTTGTAATCCTTTAACATATACAACTGTTGACTCCATCAATATGGAGTAAATTCTATCATAAAGTGTAGAGTACGGAAGATCGCCGTTATCCCAATATAACCCATGAAAATTTCTTGTTAACCAACGATTTTGACTTCTGTAACGAACGGGGAGAGCGTCCCATGGAAATGGTGGTTCAAATGTGAAATGATAAACTGGTTCTTCTTTTAGAGCAACAACAGCTACTTCTATAAAAACAAATCGATTCTCACTACACTGAAAACCTTGTACGTCCAATAAGAAAGTCATCGTGCTCACTGTTCAGTACCGGTAAGAAAACTAAATTGTGGAAGTAATCGTTGTGTTTTATACTTCTTGAACTAAGTTTGTGGACGGATTGTAACGTATCACACGATCATGTATTATTAAACAGAAAGCTGCTGTTTTGTCTGGTATATTTTCTTTAGTTTGAAACTCTAGACGGACATCTATATTACCAGATTTAACAGTTTCATTCTGATAAGAACAGTCTACTATTACAAGAGGAGCAATGACTAGAAATTGTTTAGGATCGAATAAGAATCCACTTACATTACCATAATACGATTGTTGAAAGTTGGCATACATTTCATATAAAACGGCAAATCTAGAAGTATCAAAATCTAAATTCTAATTATCATACGGGTACATAGTAGATCCTAAGTGAACTTTAAAATTCGTTAGTTTGCAGTGACCGAAGGCACTCATTTTTTGCAAGATTATTACTTTTATCTGTTTGAAATCCGAAAATAATGAAGCGAGGCTTTTCCAATTGTGACGTTGTTTTCACATTCCAGTTGTGAGAATACGATTTGGGAAGTAGCGGATATTCATGTAGTTCCCAACTCCGAAATGAAAGTTCCATATTTAAATTTCGATCAACATAACGCATCAATTTCAAACGTTCAGCATCTGCTACAGATACATGGGGAATTTTCCAAGAAATCTGATCCAAATGTACAAGTACATCTTCAAGTGGCGTTGCTGAGCAATATAAAGCATTATTGTCAGTGCTGCTGCGAACTAGAACTAATTCTTGTCGAGCGTTTAATATTATTTTTCGGAAGTCTTCTGCAAATCCAAAAATCATACGTAGTGGAATACAAACGTTGAAGTAACCGTTGGAATCTACTAGTTTTACAGAATTAAGCTTAATTCCTTGTAGATCGCTTAAAGCAGGAGGCAACCATCCACTGTTGCTGAGACGTTTACTTTCATTCTCGTTGTAAGATGCGTAACCTTTCATTGTTGTAACCATGCCAGGATTACGGACTCGATCAATAACTTTTCCGCCTAATTCATAACGAATTTCATCAAACAGGTGTAAAATTTCATTGTGGATAAAAGAAGTGTTCGCAGTTGCCTTTCCATCCTTTTTAAGAAGCAAACGACCTTCTATGTATAGGAAACTACTAGAAGGCAAAGTGTAAACATCTTCATTTTCTATTGGAATACGTATCGTATCATTATTTTTGAAAGTTGAATTCGTATAAGGTTGATGAGTATGTTTATCAGCGTTAACTATAGCGTTATCGAAGACTGCTTTTTCGGTAACATTCAGTATTTCTGCTACCATTTTACCGTTTACTCTTTTTCAATCGCAACCCCAAAGATTTAAGGAACTGTTTATTGAGCGGTGTTAATCGCTTAATGGTTGTAGGCGAAATAAGAATCCGGGATTGTGGTAGTAGTTTTATAGTACTATTCTTCTTTGAATAGCGTTAGGGACAGCTATATTGCACTACCATGTTATGCTTTTCGTAAGTGCAGTCTTATTGTGACACGCTCTCCACGGAAATTAACAAGATTACCGTCTTGATCAACTAATTCGTTACGCATAAAGATTCCCCGAAAATGTGGAATTTGTAAATTGTTAATGTAATTGACTAAATCCAAATCTGTCAAAGGACGATTAGGTAACTTTACGAAAAATTTTACGTTTTTTTTTTTTTGTTGATAAGGTCTAAGGTATAAACCGAAACCTTTACGGAAAGGTTGTACTGAAATATTTTTTCCAAGAGCAATAGCTTCCATTGAAGCGTTATGACGTTTATCTTCTTCTAGCTGTTGTTGTGCTGTTTTCGCATCGCGTACAGCTTCAGCTATCCCAGCAGCACCGCCAGAGAGAGCTCCAAGTGCTGATAGTCCAGCGAAAATCAGAATTAACGGTAGAAAACTACCTGTCTTTGGAATAGGAATGATTCTGGGAGATTTAGATCGTTTTCCAAATTTACGAATTGTATTTAGTGCTATTTTAGAAGCATGTATCAGCTGGAGAGGTTTCGTTTTCTTAAGAGCAATTTTCGCAGTTGTCACTGGCTTACGAAACGGTAGAGCTCCTCCTTTTCTTGTTTGTCTTCTCTTCTTTATTTTTCGCAACGGAATTAAACCACCAACTTTACGACGTCGCTTTTTGTGTCCCATTCCAAGTTTCTCTTTACCCTTTATAGCTGAAGCAATTGTGAGAGCTGCCAAGCGTTCGCCAAAAGACGCGTCCGACGACTTTAGTCTTTGTAATGATTGTTGCGCCAAAACCTTATCAGCAATTCGACGATGGGAAATGTCTGGAAAAGTTTTGTAAGCAATATCGTGTAATTTATAAGATTCATCAAGGGGATTTATACCGATATCACCTCGAGTTAATCGTTTGTTCAGTCGAGTCCCTGGACCGCAAAAGTTATACCCTGGGAGGTGTAATTCAATAGGCAATTTATCTATAAACCTATTCAGAAAACCTCGTGTCATGGAACATGTGTAGTGTTAGCTCTTTCACTATACTGAACGAACTGACTACATAAACACTGTTAACTCTAAATTTATATATCCGAGAGCACATGCGCAAACCGTTTAAAATCAATAAACATGCGGGAAGATATCGCTTAGGATTCGATAAATATATATTAATGTAAGTGATATAAAGTCAGTCAGTTGTTAGAAGACAACCTTGACAAGAGCATGGATGTAAAAGCAAAGAAAGAACTAATCAAAGTTAGGAAAGCGGTAAAGAGGAAATTGAAAATGTTAAAGGAATCGACAGCAGGACAGAATCTCCTGTTGCAGCAAGCATATCAACTACTTACAAAATCGCTTCTTAACTTGAAATCAGAGCTGGGTGAAGAGATTAAAAAAGAATTAAAGCCAGAAGTGAGTAATTGGTCGAAAGGTGACGTTCTAGCTTCGTCAACACAAATAAAAATTAGTAAGCTTGACCCTTCGAATGCTCCAGGTACCTTACTACCAGGTGCTCCTTCATTCTTAAGGAAATGAAGTGTTTATGAAAGTGACCCAACAACGGGTCATGAAAACACAGACCAGGATAATGATGACTTTGAACAATTGAAGAAAGCGTACATAGACTATTTTAATAGCTCTCGATTTGCTCAATATTTGGAAGAATTCGATCCTCTACCTCGAGACTATATAGAAGGAATTATTAAAGATTATGAAGGTGGCACATTTAACGCTGACGTTCTGAATCCTCGTCTTGATAAAGTTCGATACGAATGGAACATAAATAAATTTTTTATTGGTGATTCTGAACTGGATTTTGACGGACCAAACGTTGTAATCGATGGAAAATTTAAATACATAGGTACTGTGGTATTATACGAGATACTCTTCAAATTACGTTCTGAATATCCGACATCGATGAAAGAAAGGAAAGACTACGCTGATATGTCAAAACGTACGGGAGCAGTTTACAAGTTAAGACAACAAACATCGAAATTTTCAAAAGGTGGAGGATTGTCGTTGTTGACATACAACGAAAAACCGATCGAATGCAAATATTTTGATGATGTTAATGAGTTGTGTGATCGTTTAAGGTTATTGGTTGCTTCTCAACAAGCAGGCAACACAAATCATGAAAACGAAATTCTATCAATTTTAGAAGAGTTGCGTGAGTGCAATATAATCGTATAAACAAATTATTAAGCTTATTAGTTAGACAATGACGGTTGATAAGTTCGGACGTCCGTTAGAAAAAAAACGATTGTTTTCGCAAGCATTCAGCAATGTTCATGATTTCAATCATAACCGCTTAACAAGAATCGGTGATCCTCAGCAGGAGCATGATGCTGTGAATGTGCGATTTTTGGAGAAGAAGGTGCAACGTCTGTTATCGCAAGATGATGTAACCGATATCAGACAAGCATTCGATAAAGTGTTGTATTTCGTTGATGTGGCTAATAAGCGTATTACACATTTGAACGAGCCTACCGCTGGGTTTCATGCAGCTACTAAAATGTATGTAGATGAGAAACATCGGTTAACAAAAGAGCATATCAGAATCGAGTGTGAAAAGGTAAAGGATCGTGCTGTCAGTGAAGGTGTCAGAAGGATGAAGGATTTACGAGAAGAATTGAAAACAGCTGTCTCCAAAAGTGGTGAAATGATGATGAAAACTTTTAGTGATAATATAGAGTTAGCGATTAAAAATTTAGAAAGAGAACTTGAAAAATATAATACTGACAGGGATAAAGAAATAACAAACAAGGTGAACGATATAATAGAAAAGAATGCTGTCAGAATCATGGACGTCTTTTCAACAAAAATAAAACTAGAGCGTAAAGATGTAGAAGCGTTTGTTAGGAAAGGGGATGAAGAAGTATCGAAGAAATTGAAGGTGGAAATTGTGCAAGATATGAAAAATGATATAGATACGAGTTTTGAATTAATTAAAATCGTGATTCAGGATGAGTGCAAAAAAGTTAAGGAATTTGAAGAGAAAGAAATTCAACGAACCAATAAAAAGAAAGATGATCTGAAAAACGAATTAGTGGTAATGGAGGAATCACTAAAAAAGGAAGCAAAGGAGCTGAAAGTAAGGCTAGATACTCTACAACAACAAAGAGGAACAGGTAGTGCGAAATCGAGCAGTTCTAAACCAACAACAACAGCTCCGTCCATGTAGTTCTTCATTATAAGGAAAATGTTAAATGTGAAAGAAGAACTAGTAAAAGAACTGCATAAACCTGCGAGAATTAATTTTACACGTCGTAAAGTGATTGTCAAAGGATTAGATGATCTTCATCAAGCCGATTTAGTGGAAATGATTCCGTATGCGAGAGAAAATAAAGGTGTCAGATACATTTTGGTTGTAATAGACGTTTTTTCAAAATTTGTGTGGGCTCAAGCAGTAAAACGCAAAACAGGTGAAAATGTTGGAAGGGCTTTACAGTTAATTTTCAAAAGAAGTAAACGTATTCCTAAGAATATGCAAACTGACTTGGGAAGAGAATTTTACAACAAACAAGTGAAACGAGTTATGCAAAAATATAAAATTAACCATTACTCAACGTATAGCACCAAGAAAGCGTCAGTTGTGGAGCGGGTAAATCGAACATTAAAATCAAAAATGTGGCAAAGCTTTAGTTTGCAAGGATCCTACAAATGGTTGAAGTTATTACCAGATATAGTACAGGAATATAACAATTCGGTTCACAGAACTATCGGAATGAGACAAAGCCAAGTTAATAAACGAAACGAAGAAACACTTTTGGAAAGTATTTACAACAATCCAAAGAAGGTGGATTTACGAGAAATTAAGTTTAAAGTTGGAGACCGGGTACGAATAAGCAAACATCGTGAATTGTTTAGCAAAGGTTATACCCCGAATTGATCTAACGAATTATTTACGATTAGCTACATAAAATTGTCACATCCAATTATGTATTATAAAGGATGATAAAGGGGAAGACATAAAAGGAGGATTTTATGGTATGGAACTACAGAAAGCGAAATATCCAGATGTTTATTTGGTGGAACGTGTACTAAGACCAAAAGGTGACATGGTTTACGTCAAATGGTTGGGGCTTAACCAATCTCATAACAGCTGGATTCATAAAATGAACGTTTTGTAATGTATCCCCAGTTTTTTTTTTCTGATAATAAAGTCTGCAATGTTAATAATGATTTTCTTTACCCCTTCCCCAAAGTATGATCATAAATAAGATAAAACGTGACGAGTTTAATCAGTTCTAATCGTTAGTTGCTGCATTGAACGTTTAAGACGTAGTAATGGTTGAAAGTAACGTAATTGAAGTTAAAATTTTCAAAGAGGTTTTATTATCTTTGAAAAGATATTTCGTAGCGTCAGAGTTGGATAGCGTTACAGAAGAATTCGAATTAAAAGGTGAATACGATAAAATCGTAATAGCAGGCTACTTAGTGGTCGATGAGACCGATCCTGACGATTTTGAAGTATAATTTTTATAAAAATGGATTCATTATCGTACGAGTTGTATCAAGCAGAAAAGCAAGTCCTCATTCTCAACCTTCGAAGAGCAATACTATCAAACGATTTAGATAGAGTTAAAGTTGTGTTGTCGAAGTTGGGAGTTGCAGTACCAAAGGAAGCATTCAAATGGTTAACTGTAACACAAGAGACATCGTTCGATATTTGATACTTCATATTCGAAAGAAAGCAAAGGTGTGACGAATTGGTGGATGAATTTTTAAAAGGTTGCTGTGAAACAGTGGAAATAACCGTTGATGATGTCGAAATGATTTTAAATAAAACAAAGTATAATTTCATGCGACACGACGTATATTTTTTAAAGGAATCAGTATCCATATACATCAAAGAAGTATTTTCTTGATATTTTTGCTTAAGAAAGCCGTAGTAGAAGTCATACATAACAACTTTTGATAAATCCAAAATAGTGAAACCAACATAGAGCGGTTTATCGTAAACAATGTGTAATTTATTCATCTGAATAGCTACGAAATGGGGGGTGAAAATTTTCGAATTTCTGAAATTGGGTTTAGCTATTAAACTTTCAGCACCAAGGTACCGTCCAACGTTTTGCCAATGAGTAACTAACTTGACGTCAACTCGTTTATCAACGTTCTCCATCGTTTTTCCGAAAGTACTGTTGTTCATCAATTTAAAGAATGATTTCCCAAACTTATTATTACACATATTGCGTTTTCTAATATTCAAATCTATGAAAGGTTTCAACCATTGTGACTGTTTAAACTGAATAGCTCTATGCACTTTAAGTAATTTTAATCCGCTCTGGAGAGCTTGTTTAAGCGTTAGGTAATGAACAATATACTTTGTCTTAGTCATAAGGTTCGGAATCAATTTTTTGACTCTACCATTAGCATTAGTTTTGGGGATATTGAACGTCAACTTCAAGTACATAACCGTATTCAGAAGAAGCATGTAAATCGAGAACATTTAATTCATCAATTTCAGCATCGGTGAGCCAACGAAAATGGGATATGGGAAGGTATTGACTCATGCTGTGTCCATACAAATTGATAGCATCCAAATACATAATGTAGGAAGTGGGAGCAGATGCGTCATAATCAGGAAGGTGTGGGTTATTGGCGAAATGCATTCTTTGAACACACTGACTTTTTCCTCCGCGTACCCCTTTTTGGAAAAACTTTAACATATCGATGTCAGTTAGAAGTTCTAAATTAATGCGAGTGAATTTTAACATGCTATCCCACGCTAGCCCGGGAGCGGTGTAATACTGAGTGGGGTCCAAGGCGTAAGTGGAAATACATATTTCACGAAAATTCTCGAACACGTCAGCTAACAGTAGGACATCGGTTTTCAAGTAGAGGTCAGAATATTCTCCGAGAGTGGAGCAGTTAAAGGTTTTCCAAACGGTGGCAGCTCTTTCATAATCTTCATCGGAAATGGGTAGAGATGTTAATTTATCGAAAAAATCGTCTTTGAGAGGGAACGTTGATTGGTCAAGTTTAGTAATATCGTCGACGTAGGAGTAAGGGAAAACCCCTTTCCGTCGCACAAGTTGAAATTGTGTAGGATCAGAAAAATACTTCTTCACTTGGAAGCATTGGGAAGGGTCAAGTTCTTCAGACAGTTTATCGAGGGAGGAAGCCATAAAACGAAAGGAATCGAGAAATCGAATCTTAACAAATACGTTTTGAGTAGAGTTATCTGAAAGACCGGGAACAGTATCAACTCGCAATAATTTGGTAAAGGAAATGTATTTTTCTTTATTTTGAGCAATTACGCTAAATTTAACATCGTTGACAGCCATTTCTTTTAAAAATAAATGACAATCGTAACCGGAGGGGTTGTGGAAGAATACAGGCACAAAGTTGGTTAGTTTGTAGTTTAAGTTACATCTGGAATGAGCGGCCCCTAATCGAAATTTACCAGTCAAATGACAATGATCGCGAACCTTTACATCATCGATTAGGAAGGGTTCTTCGCAAATATTACAAGACGACGTTTCAGAGAAAAGTCGCCTTTCTTCATCAGTCAGGGGTATCATAGGAGCCGGGATCTTTAAAAATCGATGATAAATATCAGAAACGTCTTGATCAAGAGTTTTAACAAATTGATTAGCACAATCAGGTCCTCTATAAGTTCTGAATATTGAAAGGGAATCGTCAAAAGAGCATTTAATCAAGTAAGCAAACGAGTGCGGTTGATGTTCGTGGGTAGGTGTGGTGGAGGTCTTGTTAGGATCGGAAAAGCATATATGAATGGGTCGCAATATGGTTTCGAAGTCTGCATAAACAACAAAAGGTACTTTGATACGTTTGTGGTAGTTTTTAAATTTTAAAAAGTTATTAGGGATCTATCCCATCTTGTCCAATTTGAGATCAGCAGTTGGCAGCGTCGTGTAAAAGTGGTTGCAATCATTCCGCTGATGACGGTGCAGGTGAGCCACAGAGCTGAAGTATTGCAAGCAGCCGTCACATAGGAATTTGCGATGTTCTGTTTTGGAGAGTTGTTGAGAGAGCAAACGGGACATATACTTAATCCAACAGTAATGATTATTTCCTCGATCATCGTGTAGCAAGAGTAAATTGATGTGCAGCCTTCGTTTGACGGACGAGTAGTAGAGGGGACCAACACTTTCCCAGATCCATTTTCCATCCTCCAAAACGTATTCAGTCCCGTAAACATTCACAGAGCAATGGTTTTTCGTTTCGAACTTGGGAATGTCGTTTAATTTAATAGGAAAATCGATACCGTCATAGTCCATCGTGCGGGAGTAATGCGGATAGGAAGTCGTTCTGTGCGGGTTGGCTTGGGCGGGATACAAAGCTGAGGTTATTGCCCACGCAAAGCAGGCTTGGTCATCGTTTCGTACGTTCACAACAGCTCTCTTAAGTACAATTTGTTTAGGTAGAGGAATGTAAGATGAAGCTCTAAGAGGATTGTACTTGTTGCAATTGAGTTCTAGGAAAAGGACTCTTTCCAAAGCCCATCCTGTAAGAATGAAATAATAGTAAACACAAGTGAAATATATATAAAGGGAGAATGATAAATTACCTGAGTCTCGTTCTTGAAACTCAGAAGCTTTACCCTCAAGAACGTCGAAGAAGCTTTGGAGAATATTGGAAAGATCCGTCGACTGAGTGACAACTTTGTTATTGGTGTTGAAGGATTTCACGTCAACCAATTGTTTAGCATCGTGCACATACCGTACGAAAAGTTCAATATTTAGTTTAAGCGTGTCATGCAGTTGTATCTGATTACGAATAACACGCAAGCATTTGTCGAAAACTTCGGTGAAAAAGTCGGTATACGACAGGAAGAACTTGGCGGATGAAATACGAAAAGACACAATTCTGTTAGCGAACGCGGACGAAAGGAAAGTAATTCCTTCCTCAAGAGGAGAGCAGCAAGGTTGTTTGTGCTTGAGGCTGCGAAGGTGACCGTTGTAGGAATGTTGTGGAACGTAAATGTTACAAGTATCACACCAGCGGTCAGAAGAACTAGCAGGCGTACCAATTTTAAGTTTTTTCTTCGGCAGAGGCGATGTACGTTGGAGCTGTGCTAATCGATGTCTTTTTAAATTATCAGATCGCGTAAAGGAAATATCACAGTCCGGACAAGGGATCATAGCGGCTAGCGGTAAGAGGTATATCTCGACAACGAGTGAGGAATACTGAACGCGAGGGACAATAAATAGCTATAGGAAAAGGGGAGGGATGTGTAAGGTGGAGATGGCATAAGGAGAGGGGCGAAAGGAATATATACTGAAACTGTAGTGGGTACGGTGTGGTAAGATGAGTGCTAGACAAAAGGGAAACGGTGCTGATTTAGCTGCCGAGCTAAATATGAACGAAACCGAGCTGGCTGATATATTGGAAAACTTCTTTCCAAACGATTCCTTCATATCATCCGCTAAGGTGAGGGGTGTGTTGGAGGTACTACCACGGCAACGATGGCAGAGCTTGTGGCTAGCACCTCTATGATGGCGGTGGCGGGAACGAAGTCGATATCGATGAAGCCGAAGAAGCGATCGTACACACGAAGGTTGTCGGCTGCTCCATTCGATTATTCCAAGATAGTGCACCAAGTAGGAGAAGCCATAAATAGTGTTAAGGAGGAAAAGCGGCGACGAGAGGTGATACTGAATGAAAGAGAGACAAAGGCCGCTTCATTGACTGAGTACATGCGGAAAGAGAAGGAGCTGGAGGAGTTGAATAGATCGGTAGTTGAAACGAGAAAGTAGGTACAAGAAATCGAAAATAAGCTAGCCAACCTTAAGTCTGCTTTACTGAGTAAATTTAATGATTAAAATTCAATGATGTTTTATATTATATTGTATTATATTAAATAAAATTCTGTTATATTGTATCGTTTTAAATTTTGTAATTAAAGAAAATAAAAGAGAGTATAAATTATATATATATATTTATTTATTAAATATACGTTTAAAAAAGGATCAACTAATAAACATTCAGAATAATTACCTAATAATTAAAAATAAAATTAAAAACTACTTTCACAATAATAATTACATTAAAAATTTTCTATGAAAATGTTTTGATGTAAATTGCCCCGTGGTCCTGGGCAAACACGACGAGTGTCCCCTGGAAGGAGCACCACGAGAGCAGCACCTTAAGGTGTTGGCAGAAGTCTCCGAAGGGTCTACCGTCGGACACCTTCCAAATGGTGAAATCACCTGGAGTGGTACCATTAAAAATCATACTGTCCACCCTTATGTTAATATCTGTTGGCACGGAGCCATGGGACACTGCAGTATATTGTACCATTTTGTTGTTGATGTATTATGTTTGAACAGTGTTAGCGATCTGTGCTGAACGTTGTGAATACTTGAGTATTTATACAATTTGGAGGAGGAGGATATGAGTGGGGTAAATTTAAGATCAGCACAAGTGTTTGTGCGAAGAAGGACTGATACATGGCTCATGTAGCAGTGAACCATTGCTTATTTAGCAAATAGAAATAGGTTACATGTATAGTAATGTTATGAACCTACGGATAGACATGGTGTTTGGCATCACCTCATACATACATAAAAGTTCAAATACATGGCTCATCAAGCGTGTTTTCATGTAAAACAAAGGTAGATCAGATATTGTTGGTGGGGGGCAGGAGTCATGTCATGATTGCTTATTCAGCAAATAGAAATAGGTTACATGTTTTCATGTAAAACAAAGGTAGATCAGATATTGTTGGCTACTCCTAGTGTACACTTCAATTTCTCAATAAAATTGTTATTCTCAAGTTTTAAATTTTTAAAAATTGACTGAGATAATAAAAACTTAAAAAATGGAAAACAGCAAAAAAGCAAGAAAACCTGCCGTACCGAAATGCCGGTATGGAAAATCGAGGACAAGTGGTGTAAGTATTAATTAATATTGTTGAAGTAATTGTGTAATTTTTAATTAATAATTTCGTTTTACATTGCGAGTTTGTGGTCGCCGTCACTACAATGGCGGCGATAGCTGTAGCGTCGGCGGCACGAACAACATGTTCTGCTGGTGGAAAGAAGCGGGGTCTGGAGATGACGCAAAGGAGGCGTCCTTCGATGACGTCGCCCACCACCGCAACCACCACGCCAACGACCACCAGGAGGGACACGGTACCGACGCCGTTGTCCACGTCCACGGCGGCGGCAACGACGTGTACCTGGACAACGGCGACGACGATGACAACTGCTGCTTCGATGTTAAGTGACTGCGGTTTTTCACTTCCGACGCTGACGCCGATTCCATCGCCTGTTTCTCCACTTCCGGAAACCCCAACGCCGCCTTCTCAGACGACGCTATCACAGGACATAGATAGTCTGGAACGCGCCTTGGCGATAATTCCGAAAGTGTGCGAAAAGATGGCGTATTTGACGTCCGCTTGGGAAGCAAGGCGCGCTGCGCAGAAAAAGGTGCGCGCTGAAATTGCCCATGTCGACAAGGCTATCTTGGAACAGGACGACGACGTCGCTAAGTGGAAAGCTGAGATTGCTCAGCTTGAAGCAAAAGTGGCGAAGTCTGCCTGTAACACGGCAGCCTTGTTGAACAAACGGGTCGAACTGGTGGAGGAGGACCACCAGCTCGATCAAGAAGTGGGCGTCTTACAGCGCGCGAGGGAAGAAAAGCGTCCGAAGTTAGAACAACTGGAAACGTGGCTTGACATCGCGAAGCAGCAGGTGACGTCGGTTACCAAGAGGTAGATGTCTAGATATATAGTAGTATATAAGGTGAATTGTAAATAGTGTAAATATATATATATATATATATATATATGTAGTTGTAGTAAATAAGGGTTAGTATGTAAGTGTTGTATAGAAAAAATAAGTTTTTGTAAATAAGTTAATTACAATTCTAAAAAAAAAATAAAAAAATAAAAAATAAAAAAATAAAATAAAAAAGACCGACCCTCTGGGGATAAACCAAAAAGGTCCCAAAATATTTTGGGCGAAAAAAAAAAAAAAAATTTTTGGGATTTTTCAGGTTAGGTTAGGTGGTGTTAGTCAACCCGATACAGGAAAGTATAAAGAGACCATTGTTGTTCGAAATCGTAAATGAGACATATATGTGAAATCTGGTGAATTTATGTTTCCAAGGAGAAGCTGTGTATAGGTATGGAAGGGATGAAAAATGGGGTGGAAAAGGGGTTGAGAAGAAAATCCGCTGAAAAACATCATAGGGAAAAGGGTACAAGGGGGTGGGGGGGGCGAGGTGCCAGAGGGAGGAGGAGGGGGGTCGGGAGGCCTAAGTCCGAGAGGGGTAGTTGTCTGAATTTGATACTTCTGACATTGCCAAGTGGTACCTTCAGCCTTCGACATCAATAGTGAGAATGGCACCTTTTTTTTCAGCACCGCTACTTATACCTTTAATCAATTATTGAAATTTAGGGTAGAAATTACTTCCCCCATTACAGACGTCCTCCAAGTTTCGTTGGAAGCAAATTGTTCTTCATGGAAGACTAAATATTTTTTACTCAGACATTTTCTCCCTATCATCTACCCTTCATACACTTTTCGGGGGTCAGGGTGGGATCATTTAGCCCACTGTTCAACTTACATTTTCCAAGAAGAACACTTTTTTTTTTTTTTTTTTAACTGCTTCTATTTTTTTTAAGCTTAAAGGTGACAACGTTTTGTCAACTTTATTTTTTTCCTTCAAAATTTTTTTCAGATTCGGGTACTTCCACTCGGGGACCTTCTTCCCACACCATAAGTTATGACCCGATTTCAACTCCTGCTTCAAAAAAATTTCTAAAGCCTCATTTTTACACTTTTACCCCCATCATTTTTTACGCTGAAGTATTTCATTAAATACTTCATTGTCTTCTTATACTACACCTCATTATCCATATTTTCATGTACTAATTTTTCATACTACTCTTTTCCTGCCCTCATAATATATTTTTTTTAAATTCTGGACTTTATTCTCACCTAAAAATTTTTCCTCCGACAACTGTCTATTAAAACTCATAAACGAATACAACAGGTTCAATAACACATATTACGCTCTATATACTCTTTTAATTACCCACTCCTTCATCAATTAAAAAATTACTACTACCTAGCGATGCCACCTCATTATAAAAAATATTGCTACACCATCACCTTCGCTACCACACTACTCTATACCACTTCCTTTACATCCCCACTATTCCCCCACTACTCCCCCACTCTTTCCCCACCACCTACCTTCCTATTTAAACCCTTGTCAACCTGAGAAAGCATCACTTCACCAGAAGGGTCTTGTGAATTAACATGGACCTTTCTCGTGTATCTATTGTCCTTTCATCATTCAGGCGAACTGTTAATGAAACCACCTTCCTCCAATGCGGATATTGTTGGCGTCTGCGTAAAACCTGTACGGCTGAAACAGGATTCTGCTGTCAAGAATGTCTTGACAACAGACCTCTGCTTTTCTGTCACAGCTGCAGATTTTATCATTGCGATGTCGTAAACTTGTGCTGCCGACCTTGTCGTCAGGGGACTCAAACGTACCTCTGCGAAAAGTCGGGCTTTGTTTACGGGATCGATGATACGCACACGCTGTACAGTATTCTTTGCAATACTTACGAGCAAAGGCGTCAACTCTTCCGATCCATTATGTTTTCATAAACCTACCTTTCAATTACTATGTCATTACCTGTCCCTCCCCTCCCTCTCCTACACCTTCCTTTTCCTTTTTAAAGACTTGTGACCTTGACACACTTTCGATATAACTTCTTATTATCCCCAAACTCTACCTTAATCTTATATCTCAAACGTCTACTACCTTTTGCTTCTTTATTTATTTCTTAACACAAATATATACATGTACACGTTCTACGCTCCTTCTACATAACCAAGATTATTACTTATTTCTATTACATATCCTTCTTCAAATACGGTCTTATTTGTGATCCGGTGGTTCTCACTGCAAACAAACTCGTACCTGCACATCTCACCACACCATCCGCAATGAATATGAACTTCGTCATGGATATACACTTCCAACATCCATAAATTCGGAACGCGTGTATATAATGACCATTACTTCCCCCATATCGACAGCACCAACACATTAGTAGGTAGCGAAGATTATTCCTATCACAGTACAGCACATACGTAGAACATGCTGAGAAGTTCGTTTAACATTTGAAGAGTTTTCGAACTACGTTCCACCCTTTCATTGAGCTAACATCACTTACATACTTCTCTGCTTTATTTACAGTATACTCCTCTGTGTCTACGTAATCTCCTCTATGTAACACTGTGTTACGCTGCGCATCATTCAATCCTTCCATGTGGTCCACATTATTCCAATACTCTACTTCTTTTGTACCACCACAAACTTCATCGATACTACAACCTCTACTACTGCTTCTTACATCCATTCTCAAACCAATATTCTCAACCACTTCTGCCTTCTCTTCCTTTTCACTACTTTAACGATTGTCTACCTGCTTACAACTGCACTTCTTTCCCATCCTTTCCCATCACAATATCTACATGAATCATGTACAATTGCAATGAATCACGTACAATTGCAATTGCAATAATCAGTGTAAGTGTTAACTAAATACCTAACATCATTCCTCGAATAACGTTGCAATGACACTTCAACGGCTGCAGACGTATTTAAAACCTTCCGTCATAAAAACCGTAAACTTCAGACGACTGCAGACGTATTTAATTTCACATTACCGATACATGTACATATGTTTCAATTCATTGTGAAGCATTCGACCACTACATACACACAAGTTTAAAGTCAATGACCTTCCGTCAATTTGACCTTAAGTAAACTCTCCTCCTCTGAATTAGAACCGGTCATCTTACACTACTGATGTCGATTAAGATTAAAACGAAGTAGGGTTTTGCAAAATTTCATCCCGATTCATGTAGCAGTTTAAAACATATTCGCAATGAAAATGGAAAAAAACGCGTCTTTGGTTAAAAGTCATATCGTACAGATCTATCTCTTCCGAAGATAGGATAATCTGGAATTTGTCGACAATTAAAACCTCCAAGTTAAGGACCAAAAGGCTCCCTGCGCTTACTTTCGGTAAGGAAGGAGGTATCATGTAATTAGAATTTGTAATTAAAAATCGTTAATTTTGACATGTCCGGATTCTTAAGGAACAATTGCCCATACGGGATTTTTGTCTACATTGTAATTACTTGTATAGGCTCTGTGCAGAGGGGCGGAGTTAGAAATAATATTGATGCGAGCGTTCGTAGTGAGCGCTAAAGGAACTTTTGGACCGTGAAAATATTTATAATTTTATGAAGTTTTCAATTACAAAGAAGATATGAGCAAAACTAAGCGAGGTGGAAATTCTTGTTGTGTTCCTGGTTATTGTGTTAAAGGAGGTATAAATAAAATAAAGTTTTATAGATTCCCCATACGTAGTTATAACTTTGAAAAAAGAGCAAAGTGGATTAAAGCGTTGAAAAGAGTGAAGTAAGTAAAACCATGGCTTTTTAAATAGCTTATTTAAAAATTATTGATGTAAAGTTTTAAAAAAATTGTGTAATTTTCTGTAGTGATGATGGAAGTCCTTGGGAACCAAGTTCAAGATCACGGATATGCAGCCAACATTTTGTAGGAGGTGAAAAATCGGAGCATCCTCACAGCCCTGCATATCTTCCAACAATATTCCCAGAAAAATACCACGGAAAGCAAAAGAACACTGAAACAGTACAATTAGAAGCAGAAAAAAGGTAATTTGTGTATTCATTAATTATGAAAAATGAATGAAATCATTGATATTTATTGTACTTTGAAGAAAAATGTATTTCTTGATTACAGGTTTGCAAGAGCAATGCGACGAAGTCGAAATACAGATGGTTCTGAAGTTGGAAATAAAAAGCTCACTAATATAAAAATACGTGCTAATGAACTGAATGACCATATAGATATATGTACTTCAAGATTCAGATATTATTCAATCATTAGAACCACGATTTAGCGAGGTTGCGGTTCAGGCTGATTTTTATGAAGAAGTGAATTCAACCCATATTAATATGTTTTCAACAATACGTGAGAATGGAGTAACATGTGAAGCTGGGACTCAAGCAGATATTTCATTTGGAAAATCAGAAAAAAAAATTATAATTTTGAAGAGTACCTACGGCTGAAATAGGATGTGGACCTATAATACAATATGCGGATAAAAAAATTGGACCAAATCCTCTGGATGGAAATGATTCATTACTATCATATCAACAAGGATTTCAGGGGTTTTTATCGATAAAAGATGAACAAGCCTTGATCGACATTGCGGGGGTGTCCTTCAGTCGTTTCCAATGATTATTAAAAGCAGCTGGAAACTGTCACACGGGGTCAACTTCAAAAAATAATATGCTACTTATTTTGTTGATGAAAATGAAATAAGGATTAACTTATTCGTCCATTGGAGTTTTATTCGGTATTCATAGAAGTACTGTATCACGAATATTTCAAACATACCTAATGTATCTTGCTAATTCTTGTAAAAATTTGATCCAATGGTCTGCAAAATTTGTTAATGAACAAACCATGCCTGATTGTTTTAAAAAAGAATTCCCTAATTGTCGTGCAATAATAGATTGCATAGAATTCAAAGTCGAAGAACCTCCAGAAGTGTCTCAGCGTGTTTTTTTTACCTTCATTACAAACATGCGTACACTGTGAAAGTTTTAGTTGCGTGTTCTCCAGGAGGAGAAATAACTTCTGTGTCCAGGTGTTTCGGTGGTCGCACTACTGACGCACAAATCACGAATAAGAGTGGGTTTTTAGATTTTGTTGAATATGGAGACTTAATTATGGCAGAAAAGGGGTTTCGGAAATAAAGTCTATTCTGGACGAAGCGGGAAAGAAAGTTGTGGTAGTAATGCCACCATTCCTACAAAATGGTACTTTTACAGCTGATGAAGTTCGTGAAACGCAAAAATTGGCAAGCTTCGAATACATATATAGAGAATAATGCAACGAATTAAAATTTATCGAATAACTAAAAACCTTCCTGTGTCTGAATTTGGACATTTAGATAATATAATATTCATGGCTTGTGTATTAGTGAACTTACAACCACCAATAATAAAAGGCAATATGATTAATGAAAGTGTTTAATTAAATTGTTAATGTATCTACTTATTTCAAATAATGTATGTGATTGTAAATATATGTTTCGAAAAAAAAATAACAACCACCAATAATAAAAGGCAATATGATTAATGAAAGTGTTTAATTAAATTGTTAATGTATCTACTTATTTCAAATAATGTATGTGATTGTAAATATATGTTTCGAAAAAAAAATAACAATAAATGGATTTCAGAAAATATATCTGTTTATTTTACATGACTTACAAGAATTAATCAATAATTGATTATTTCATAAATTCGCGGTAAGGCACTATGTTAGACGTTTGACCAATAGTTGTTTGTGTCCCGATAGTGGCGTTATTAGGCCTCGTGCACATAGCCTTGTTTATGAAAGGTACGAAATGAAAAATAAATGTAATTTATAAATAATCGTGCAATAATATTTATTACAGTTTTCGTGGTTAACATAAAAGCAAATAAATATAGACGTACAAGTCAAATCGGTTCGTAGCGTAGTCGGTGGTGCACCGATCTCGCTACCGCTTTATCTTCTGCATTAGTTCCTTCAAGTCCCATCTGACAAATTTCTTTTCTTTAGCTTAGATTACTTTGAGCTTGTAGCATGTTGTAGAGCATGTTAAGCTGAACAAGAATATATAATTATACTGTAATGATATGTGAGATAGAATACAATTTTTTTGAAAATTAATTGTTTTACTTAATTTAAATTTATTAATTCGAGCAAAATAATTTTCTCAAAGTGAACTAAAAAAAAATTAAATTAACATATCCATTTAATTTAAATAGTAATATTATAAAGTTCTAAGCTAATATAATACTAATTAATGAAATTATAAAATTACATTTTTAAACTATAAAAGTCCATACTAAATTGAAAGGTCTAAAATTCACTCACTTCTGTCTTTTGTTTACATTAAATTTTTACAATTAATTCATGAATAAAACTATCTTGCCTTAATGTCCCAATCTCAATTGAAAACAACATCACCATAAATTATAATGATTTTTTCCTCTCCTTTCCTAATCAACTTATTTCTTCATTTCTTTTAATTAACCTCAAACAACTTCTTAAATTCTTCCTGTATTATTGAAATGATACTGCCGCTTTAACATTTTCAATTATTCCATAAACTTTAATTTTTAATAAAATGCCACTTGTTTTCCTTACGAATTAATATGTTCTATTTTATTAAGTATTTTTCTGATTTTTATTTATTTACTTTTCACTTCAATATTAAATTTTATTTGTCACAACTTTATAATTCAAATTCCAAGCAACATACCGATTTTTCTGAAAGGTAAAAGCTTCGGGAATGATAGGAGAGGGTGAAAGAAGTGTGATGGGCGGGGTGCTGTAGGAGGTGCGGTGGTAGGGAGTTGGGGTGGTAGAGGGAGTGGGGTGACGTTGAGAGTTAGTTAAATTTTATCGATAGAGTGAAAGTTTGGGATCTCTCCGAGGGTGTTTTTTTACGGTGGGAGGTTGAATGGGGGTAAGGCCTGCAACCACCTACTCCCACAACCCCATCCCCTACAATCCCCACCATAAACCCCAACAGCACTCCTAAATTGTTACAAAATACAGGGGCTAGAAAATGTTAGGTTAGAGGTGGGTATGTGTAAATGTACATACACCTACCTTCTACCATAACCTTTTCCAACTTTTGTACTCTTGATAAAATCAAGAAAACTGATGGGTTGGGTGGTGGGGAGTTGTAGGGGGTGCAGGTTGTAGTGGTGAGTATTTGACTCCCATCAGAACTCACCTCTACTCCCAACAGTATTCTTACATTTTTTCAAGTATAGTATTAGGCTAGGGTAGGGGGCATGCACCAACGGGGTAAGGGCTATGCACTACCGTGAGGTTACGGTGCGAAGTGGTCCCTCTGATTTAATTTTTTTAGAGTGTTAGGCACCACCGTTCAAGTCTTGACGGATAGTATTCAAAACAGTATAAAACGGAGTGTGGGATGGTAGCATTCCGCATAAGTAGAAACGTGATAATAGTAATCTTTTACTTCCACCAATGTACCTACATATACATTGGGAGCGGTATTGAAAATTCAACTTCCATACACTCCGAAAATTGAGATTTTTAGCAGGAGAAAAGTAGATGAAGATGGTGTGAGAAGCGGGGGTGTTGTAGGAGGTTGTGATGAGGGGGTTGGGGGTTGTACATAATGTTGTTGGAAGAATAAAAGTTTAAGATGGGTTCGAGGTGTCGTAGGGCTGGGTTTTTGTTAGAGTTACGGTAGGGAGTGTATGCGAATGTGTAAATGTACATCCACCCACGCTCTACCATATGCATTTCCAACCCATGTGTTGTTGAATAAATTAAACTTTGAGTGGGGAGGTAGGGACTGGAGGGTGTAACGGTGAGTTCTTGACTCTCTACAAACCACACCCCTTCAACCATCACCTGTTGTATGGACACCCACTCCCTACCGTAATTTTCTCCAACCCTTGTATAATTTGACCACCAACCCTTACAACATCCCTGCCTCTTAAAAGACATGGTCCGGGACATCCCAAACTTTCACTGTGTTAAAATCGTTTAACCTACCTCCAACATCCCCCCACCGCCTATATAACCGGCGTACTTCCTACAGCACCATCACCGATCACACTTAATTTGGTCCTTTTATTCTGCCCAAAGCTCTCAATTTTTAGAAAAATCGATTATATGTTAGGAGTTTGAATTTTCAAAGTCGAAAAACCGTGTGAGTTGGTGGTTTTCGCGCCCAACATACTATATATTTTGAATCGAATCAGAGAGGTGGGGGTAAAAGCGTACAAACACCTAAAACGTTTATAAAAGTTGTAGGGGTGTGTAAATAAAAAAAGAAATAGCTTAATTATGTAGACCCTTAAGGAAGAAGCAAAGGAAAAGCAAGTTATGTTATGGTATCAAATTGTCGCCCTGATTGTTATTTCTCAAATACTATGCACCACCGTCCAATGTTGGACGGGTTCAACTACTCATATATAATAATTTTCTAGTGTATGGATGTTTGTTTGAGCACCACTCAGTTGGCCATGGAAAAAAAAATAACGAAAGTTGCACTCTTCGACTAATAATTGTCCAAGAACTGCAAAAGACTCGCAAAATGCCGTAAACGATATCGATTAAGATTAAAACGAAGTAGGGTTTTGCAAAATTTCTTCCCGATTTATGTAGCGGTTTAAAAGGTATTAGCAAATGAAAATTGAAAAAAAAAAACGCGTTTTTGGTTAAGTCATATCGTACAGATCTATCTCTCCCAAAGATAGGATAATCTGGAATTTGTTGACAATTAAACCGTCCAAGTTGAGGACCAAAAGACTCCTTGCGCCTACTTTCTATACGCAGGATGATTTCGAATTTGAATTTGTAATTAAAAATCGTTAATTTTGACCTGTCCGTATTCTAAGAAAACAATTGCTGAGAGATGAGCGGGGCCTAAATTCTAATTACTTGGTCGTGTAGATTATAACCTTGGAGGTTTGATGTTTATTTTGACGTTTATCAAAGAACGTTTATAAAAGGTAAAAAATCAGAAAATAATGCTAAGGTATAAATAATAGTGCTAGTTTTGGTACAATTTGTGTGAAACTGCATGGTAAATACAAAAAATAAAACAACAACGGAAACGTTTCACTATATATTTAAGTCAAATCTCGACAAATTTGTTTCGGCCCCAACGGCCATTAACTAGAGAAATATAGATGATTACTAAAATATAGAAGATGTACAATCATATTTATACATTACAATTTATAAAATAAGAGAGGGGAGTTATAGGTAGTGAGTTCTATTTGATTATTTACTAAATTCAGGTTATTGAAGAAGGCTTGTTTAATTTCAAAATTCTCTAAGAGTAATAATTTTCTACATTTAGGGATGTTAGCATGTAAAAATCTAAAATTACTTATATCCAATGGGTGGTTCGTCTGTAAACAATTGTCGACCATACCACTTGAATTGATTTTCTTATTTTTAATAGCGGAAGCGTACTCAGATAAACGTTTTGATATAGCCCTGCCTGATTGACCAATATAAGTGGCGTGACAATTACTATAAAAAATTTGATATATACCACATTTTTCACTATTTGAAGCACTTCTACTGTGATTAACTAACAAAGATCTAAGATTAATTGAACCGTTTTCAATGATTCTACAGTCAAACTTATTTGCAATAGAGATTTAAAATTAAAACTAAAATTATTAATAAATTTAATAGACCCATACAAGGGTTTATTTTGAAGAGGGGAACTACTGTTGTATAATAAGACAGAAACCTGTTTTTTAACTTTAGTTTTTAACAATTTATCAATAACAGACGAATGATAGCCATTTGAGGTGGCAATGTGTTTAACAATTTGTAGTTCGGCGTCAAAATCCGAAGTAGATAACGGAATTTTAATTAATCTATTTAAAAGACAATGAAATACAGCTAATTTAGTTTGTTTTGGGTGTGAGGAATTAAATGGAATCATCTGTATTTCTCTAGTTAATGGCCGTTGGGGCCGAAACAAATTTGTCGAGATTTGACTTAAATATATAGTGAAACGTTTCCGTTGTTGTTTTATTTTTTGTATGTAATAATAGTGCAATAATATAATTTTCATGGTTAATATAAAAGCAAATAAATAAAAAACCAAATAGTATCTAAGCAGTAAAATTATTAATATTATTAGCTTTTGCGGAAACAATTAAATAATAACTACATTTTTGCTTGGTAAATGCGTTGTGTAAAGATAGTTGTGATATTTAGGGGTGAGTTTCTTCGAAATAATAAGATGTGCTCATCATAAAAATACTGAAAGTTATGTTGTTATAGTTAAAGTATTGTATGCTTTTTGGGTCATTCGAAATGAAAAAAAAACTCACAGATTTCGCAATCCTTGCAACCATCGGAGACATTGGAAATGATAACACAATACATGAACCATATTTATATTTAACTTGCAATTAAACTAAAAGTAATCCTAATATAATAAAAAAATACAAATTACAATACGTTAAAACGCAAAACTACCACATGGACGTATCAAACTTTTTATCAGAGCTGCTACTGGTAGACGCACCTGCATTAACATTATCGTCATCATCACTTGAAGATGACTGAACATTCTTACTGTTTTTAAATTCAGTCAGTTGGTCAAATCCAAAAGACCGGCGTTTTGGCACTTTATCAATTTCATTGATTTTCATGTATGCTAAAGACTCTACGTTAAAATCTAAACTAAAACTACTTTTGGTAATCTTAAAACCTTTAACCGAAATCATTAAAGCTGCGTGCAGGTATGACGGTACTATCAACTTTTTCCATTTTGAAGGATGTATCGTTTTACCAACAATCTCTGCTAAACTCACATGTATCTGACTGGGAACGTTTAAAGTGTTTTCTACACGAAAGCCAAAGACCACGGGTGTGGTTTGACTATATGGTTTGGTTGCAGGTATTAGTTTTGTTCGTAATGCTTGCAATGATTCTTTGATATCCACAATGCCAAAGCGCTCTATAGCCAAACGAAACTGTTGACCTGCAGCCAAACATTTCATATCATTGATGAAAAGCTCCAAGAAAGCTAACATCATCGCTTTGCTTTCTGCATTCCACCAATGTTGAATAGTCGGGACCAACAATGAAACCCGATGTAGCGGCTGTAACGCTCTAATGTCGTGAATAGTCGATCTCGAAAAGTAGTCGTCGGAGGTAGTGATAAAAGCCCCATACGTGTTAGTTACAATGACTAACAATGGAGGCTTCTTATATTGAAATTGACAAAAATGGGTTTTATTAATAGCACTTTTCCGGAACTTGTAATTCATGTCCTGCAATTCAGCGGCTATGCCAATAGAATGACAATCTGGTAAAGATCTCTTGTAACGGCCATAAAAGTTTTCCAATTCATATGGATCAAACAGTGTACCTGTAAAACATGAAATAAAAACTTACCAACAAGTTAAACATTATTGCCTAACGTACCTGATGGTGGTTTAATCATGTAAGAACTGTTGCCAACGTCATCGTGCTCGGCCTCATCAGATGATGACGAAACACCCGGCAAAAATGTACTCTTTAGTAGTTGACGATTCGGCGATTGTGCAACAGAACTCTCGAAAAATTTCAGAATGGACATCTACCGATACCACTGCATTATCGTTATTTACCTGTACCACTTCACTATCGTTATTGAGTTTCCGAATCTTTACACGCTCACGGTATCGTTTATTTCGTTCACTTTTTGTTAACGGCGTTCTCGTGCTTAACTCACCAGAATTACTGTCAGCTTCGCGTAAACGTTTCCGCTCTCGATATCAGTTACACTTTTCGCTATTATTCAAACTTTTAGAATCCATAAGTACCTACGAAATATCCGCCGACACTGAGACGCTACTGCATAAGAATTAAGCGAATAGGTGCGGGTACGGCGCGCGACGGCTTATAGTATAAAGCCAACAACAAAAACTAGCGGATACGGATAGAAGCGAACTATATTGCTGACGTTGTCGGGAGACGGCCTTATATTCTAGGTGACGCTGGCCGAACGCTTGACCTCGACACCGCTGTCTTTTGACTTTGAACGAAAACTCGTAATCTGGCCCGCATATACGAACATAAACATTTCCAATGTTAAAACTTCTGAATTTCGACATGAACCATGGATAAGTGCTATGCACTCATAGGTTACGGTAAAAAGTGGTCCTCATAATTAAATTAGTTATCATATTAGGATGAAGGTGGTGTGAGGGGTGGGAGTTTTGTAGGAGTCAGTTAGATGGAGTTGGGGGTTGTGTATGGGGTGGGGAGTATAGGGGGGTGCGAAATGTTATAGAAAGAGTAAAAGTTTGGGATGTCTCCGAGCATGTTTTTTGAGACGCGGGGATACTATAAAGGATGGGATTCAAATTATGTAAGTGTGTAAGGAAGTTACAGAAGGGGGTTGGTGTAAGCGTAAATGTACATAGTATTCATTGTAGCTTTCACACTAAACATAAAAACAAATAACATATACACACTGAAATTCTAAATATAATTAACTTTTGCGGAAATAATTAAATAATAAACACATCTTTGAAGCAATAGAGTGGTAAATGCGTTATGCAGAATACGTTTTGGTATCTAAGGGCCTCTTTGAAATAATAAGATGTGCTGTACAAAATAGATATTAAAAGTTAGGTTGAAGTACTGTACGATTTTATATCAATCAAAATGAAAAAAATACATATGATTCTCGCTATGCACCAATAGGGTAAGTGCTATACACCATAGTGACGTTACGGTACAAAGTGGTTAGTTCCTCTGATTAAATTTGTTACAGTGCTATGAACTACCGTCCAAGTTTTGACGGATGGTATTCATAACAGTATGTGATTAAGAGTAGCGATCAGCCTAAAAAGAAACGTTTACAGAATTTTTCAGAGATGTGTAACTTTCTTAAAACAGATTAATAATTATATTCACGATTTAGAAAGAAGTTTTTAAAAATCAAATTATGTTACGGTACTAAACTAAAAAACCTGATTATGATTACCTAAATGCTATGCACAGCCGTCTAATTTGGACGGGTTCAGCAAGACTTATAATAATTAGAATTATAGTTTCAATAATTTAAAAGAGAAATAAATTAAGTGCTATATTCACAGACCCATGAATATGTATCTGTGTAAATGTATTTTACAATTCTTTTATCATCGTGTGGAGTAAGTGCCACTCTTTTCTGACTTACCGTGTAAAGGTCATTCTTTAGAGACAAATAGTAGTTTCAAAAATTCTGTTATTAGCGTTAAAGATGGCATTTACTTTTAGTAGCAATTTTTTAAGTTTATTTTAATTTGAATTTGAAAGCTTTTATATGCCTTTAAAAAAAAAAACAATATTGGTTCATTAATACTGTGGGAACACTGTATTCATCAAATTCTCAAAATTAGTTCACTTTGTACAGCAGAACCTAAATTCTGCTGACAGAAAACATTGACAGTTCTGGCCACCAAACTAGGTCAGAACTCAAAGCCAAACACAGCAAAACAATTGCGACAATTCTTGGGTAACAATGGGACACCACGACTGATGAAACATTCTTCTGCTCTCCTTCACAAAGGAAGATGGGAGCCACTTGCATTCTCACTGCGAAACTCCCCAACGTGGAGGCAAATACAGTACTTTCGGCAGAGAACTTCTGAACTTCAGAACCAGCGCTCTCCCAGACAGTCCCATCATTTTTCCACAAGCATTCAGCACATTTCCGGCAAGGACAACCTCGCAACGGTACAACAAACGAATGAGGAACTACAGTCCGACCGCAATTCAAACGATTCCGCATTGCTGCAACCGATCCACATTCCAGGATCAAACTAGGCTATTTCCTGCCCCATTTCCACTGGAACGACAATGACCAACGAGGAAGCCCCACAGAAGAAAACCACACGCTCCGGACGACGAGTTCGATTTTCCCAATACTTCCAAGCTTCAACACTGGAAAGGGGGTCCTGTGGGAACACTCTCTATTCACCAAATTATCAAAATTAGTTCACTCTGTACAGCAGAACCTAAATTCTGCTGACAGGAACATTGACAGTTCTGGCCACCAAACTAGGTCGTAACTCAAATACGCACACTAGCGTAAACGGCTAACGGCACATTATACATAAGTACAATGTAAATATATTTTGTATATATACACTCACCGACACGAAAAACGGAGCAGTTGAATTTTTTAAAACAAATTAAAAATTTCAACGCTTTTTGATGTTTTATTATTATTATATCTTAAAGAGAATAATAATAATATATTTTAAGTATTATTTAATAACAATTGAATGATTATTTGGAAGGAAAAATTGTTTTTGAATAATAACTCACAAAAATAAAAAACCGCACAGATCTTATCACTTAGAAGTGCGTAGTTGACAATGAACCCACGGTAAAACTGTTTTGTTTTCATTATTGTGAGAATCTGTCAAGTCGATAAAAGTGTAAATCACATTTTAAAGTTTTGTTGTTATGGCTGTTAATCCCGAAACAGCGGCTGCTATTGTTGCGTTGCTTCAAAACGAAAGAACTGAGCAATATGTTGCCTAACAATATCACATATCCAATAGCACTGCGCATCGTATTTTTACACGTTTTTTTGGAAACTGGATCTTACAACAGACGAGCTGGAACTGGTCCCCAACAAATAACTAACGCTCATGATGACCGTTTTATTGTTTTACAAAGTTTACGAGATCGTAGTGCTACAGCTGTAGAAATCAGAAATCGACTTCATCACGTCCGGAATACCAATGTCAGCGAACGGACAGTTAGACGAAGACTTAATTAGGCTAATCTTACCAGTCGTAGACCTGCAACAGGCCCAGAGCTTCTTAGGCGTCATCGTGTTGCGCGAATTCAGTTTGCCAGAAATCACAGGCACTAGGGTGAAAATGAATGGGAACTCGTTTTGTTCACCGATGAGTCCAGATTTAGCCTGCGGTCTCCAGATGGTCGTGAGAGAGTATGGCGAAGACCACAAGAACATTTTGAAGAATGTACCTTCAGTCCAAGGATAGGTTACCGAGGAGGCTCAGTTATGGTTTGGGCAGGAATTTCTTTGGAGGCACACACAGAACTGTACATCCTTCCAAGGGGCTTCTTAACTGCTGCCAGGTATATTAATAAAATTCTCCAAGATTTTGTTGTCCCCTATGTTGATTTTATTGGAAATGACTTTCTTCTGATGCAAGATAATGCCAGACCGCACACCGCGAGAATCACACAACAGTACTTACACGATGTAAATATTCTTGTTATGGAATAGCCAGCGTTAAGTCCAGATGTTAACCCAATTGAACATGTTGAGACATGCTTGGGCAAAGGATGAGAAGTCGTATTCCTGCTCCTTTAACTTTAAATCAGATGCAACAAGCTCTTTTAGATGAATGGGAACAGATTCCTCAAGAGGATATTCGCCATTTGATTTTAGGCATGCCAAGGAGAATACATGCATTAATTCGAGCACGTGGAGGCAACACCCATTATTAAAAATGTGTCGCCCCAGTTTTTAATAGAAAATTGTTGAGTTTTGATTAACTTCACAAAATATCAATTTGAGTTTTTCTTCCTCATTCCTTAATTTGTAACAAAACAACTTTCCTTTTCAAATAATCATTTAATTGTTGTTAAATAATACTTAATATATATTATTATGCCTCTCTTTAAGATATAATAATAATAAAACAACAAAAAGCGTTGAAATTTTTAATTTGTTTTAAAAAAATCAACTGCTCCGTTTTTCGTGCCGGTGAGTATAGCTGTAATTTATTCAATAAAATCAGTTAGTCTAGTCTAACTCTGACTCGTCTTCTGTTCTCACCAATACCGCAGTAGGTATTCACCCTAATACCGCAGAAGGTATTGATGGTACATCTCAGATGCTGGAATAAACAACCGCATCTCAACGGTTCTTCCTAGAACCACCAGCACACGCACCCTATTCACGTTAGCGACTTACCACGCTACAATTCTATAATTCAATACTTCCTGTGCTTATTCTACTTCCGAAACAACTTTTTAAATCTACCCATTATACATTTCTAAATTGATGTTTAAAATATTTAAATAAAGATGAATTAGCTTCTAACTGTGATTTATGTTTAATGTCACATCTGTTTTCTTGTTTAAATAATTTTTTTTAACTAATAAAATATTAACATTTGAAATTTTTATCTTATGATATTCTCTTCTTTCTTTTTTTTAAATTGTTAAATAGTTCAATTTTCTTAATGAAGCCTTTTAAAATTAAATGAACTTCCATACCTTTACATACAATTATATCTGACAAAAATAATGCAAAAAGCCCATCTGAAAATTATAAAATTAATTATTCTAAACTTTATAGACTAGCTAGAGAAATTAATTGGAATCAATTCCTATTGCACGATCCAGACCTATACATAGAGTTATTGATCCTTGAAATTCAAAATTTATTATTGTTATCTAAAATAAATAACAATAGTCATAAGCATAGAAACAACAAAAGCATTGCCAGGAAACAATGGATCACAACTACAATTATAAATTCTTGTAATACAAAGGAACAACTGTACAAAATCTCAAAATTTAATTCAACGAATGTAACTTTAAGTTTGGAATACATGAATTATACAAAAATATTACAAAAAGTTATCAAACAAGCTACTTGAATGTGTTATAGACGAAGACAGGGTCCAAATAAGTAATCCTGAACAAGTGGCAGATAATTTCAATAAATACTTTAGTGAAATTGGATCCAAACTTAGCTCCAAAATACCACTCTCAACATCCAACCTAGCGCCTCCACCATTAAAACCCAATTCAATTTTTTTTTAAAACCTACTAATGTTTGATTTAAGTAAAAAGTGTCGATTGAGTTATGTCTTCCCATACTAAAGTATTCCCTTATCTTACTTTGATTTTCATTCGCAACATCGTCAAAGATGAATACAGAATTAGGTATTGCCTGTGATGGGGCAATTACATCGTCAGAGTCTCTATAGGGAAAATAACCAATTCCAGCAATTGGTTTCAATAATTCGGCTAAATACTTATATTTTGGTTGATACAATGACTTGGAATAAACGTATACGTTTGCGAACCGTAAAGCGTTCGGTTGCTCCAAAAGTCCTATAATCATATTTGTTTTTCCACAATTTGAAGGTCCGGCGATAATGGCTCTTATTGTGGATGGTAGTAATGGACCCTGTCGATTTATTTTCCTGGCAATATCGAAGTCACGATTGGTTATGGGTAGAACAGATGGATGTTGTACTATCCGCATGTTTATTGATGATTAAACGGATTGCGCATGTGCTCTCGGATATATAAATTTAGAGTTAACAGTGTTTATGTAGTCAGTTCGTTCAGTATAGTGAGAGAGCTAACACTACACATGTCCCATGACACGAGGTTTTCTGAATAGGTTTATAGATAAATTACCTATTGAATTACACCTCCCAGGGTATAACTTTTGCGGTCCAGGGACTCGACTAAACAAACGATTAGCTCGAGGTGATATTGGTATAAATCCCCTTGACGAATCTTGTAAATTACACGATATTGCTTACGAAACTTTTCCAGACATTTCCCATCGTCGAATTGCTGATAAGGTTTTGGCGCAAAAATCATTACAAAGACTAAAGTCGCCGGACGCGTCTTTTGGTGAACGCTTGGCAGCTCTCACAATTGCTTCAGCTATGAAGGGTAAAGAGAAACTTGGAATGGGACACAAAAAGCAACGTCGTAAAGTTGGTGGTTTAATTCCGTTGCGAAAAATAAAGAAGAGAAGGCGAACAAGAAAAGGAGGAGCTCTACCGTTTCGTAAGCTAGTGACAACTGCGAAAATTGCTCTTAAGAAAACGAAACCTCTCCAGCTGATACATGCTGCTAAAATAGCACTAAATACAATTCGTAAATTTGGAAAGCGATCTAAATCTCCCAGAATCATTCCTATTCCAAAGACAGGTGGTTTTCTACCGTTAATTCCGATTTTCGCTGGACTATCAGCACTTGGAGCTCTCTCTGGCGGTGCTGCTGGGATAGTTAAAGCTGTACGCGATGCGAAAACAGTACAACAACAGCTAGAAGAAGATAAACGTCATAACGCTTCAATGGAAGCTATTGCTCTTGGAAAAAATATTTCAGTACAACCTTTCCGTAAAGGTTTCGGTTTATACCTTAGACCTTATCAACAAAAAAAAAAACGTAAAATTTTTCGTAAAGTTACCTAATCGTCCTTTGACAGATTTGGATTTAGTCAATTACATTAACTATTTACAAATTCCACATTTTCGGGGAATCTTTATGCGTAACGAATTACCCAGAAAAGTTAAAAGGTGTGAAAGTGGAATTGTTAATTTAGATTTAGACACAGGAACTGGTACACATTGGACAGCGTATGTAAAACGAAATAACAAAGCTATGTACTTTGACAATTTTGGAGATCTCCGTCCACCTAAAGAATTGGTTCAATATTTACAATCTTCCGGACCTTGTGCTATCACTTATAACTACAATCGTGTTCAGAACCCCTCAGATTTTAACTGCGGCCATTTAGTTGTCCAATTCCTTAATGAGACTACGCAAACCTTTTCTTAAAAACAAACCATCAAACTAGCTTCGTTGTAGTAGACAGAACGCTAAAGCGAAAACATGTCTTACACATTTACCTTGACTAATACAAAGTCGGAGCTGCAAATGATAATAAGTCCACCAATTTATTTAAGCGATGATGATGAATTTCAAATTGCTTTGTTAAATTTTGAAGCATATAACAGTATTCCGAATATCGATGAAACTAACAACAAATTCTATTTGAAGGTTCTACACCACCAGTCGTTGTTCTTCCGGAAGGATCCTATGAAATCGATGATATTAATCATTATCTTCGCGAGAAATTGCGAGATACTGATGATGCTATTGAATTGTTTGGAGACAATACTACCTTAAAAAGCCATATAAAAAGCACCAAAAAAGTCAACTTCGCTCCTACAGATTCTCCCGCAAAGATATTGGGTTTTGAAAATAAGCTTCTACCATCACTTAAAGAGGTGTCTGATCATGTAGCTGACATTTTCAAAGTAAACACGATTTCAGTGATGTGTAAACTCGTAACTAACTCCTACATACATACCAGTGATGGTGCTAAAGGACTAGATGGACATATACTACATCAATTCTTTCCCAATGTACCCCCCGGATTTAAAATTGTTGAGAATCCTACGAATCTTATTTATTTATCAATCAACACTCGTGTCATCGACTACATTTCCCTTAAAATAGTTGATCAAGACGGTAATCTTGTTAACTTCCGTGGAGAGCGTGCCACAATAAGACTGCACTTACGAAAAGTATAACATGGTGGTGCAATATAGCTGTCTCCAACGAAATTCAAAGAAGAATAGTACTATAAAACTCCTACCACAATCCCGGATTCTTATTTCGCCTACAACCATTAAGCGATTAACACCGCTCAATAAACAGTTCCTTAAATCTTTGGGGTTGCGATTGAAAAAGAGGAAACGGTAAAATGGTAGCAGAAATACTGAATGTTACCGAAAAAGCAGTCTTCGATAACGCTATAGTTAACGCTGATAAACATACTCATCAACCTTATACGAACTCAACTTTCAAAAATAATGATACGATACGTATTCCAATAGAAAATGAAGATGTTTACACTTTGCCTTCTAGTAGTTTCCTATACATAGAAGGTCGTTTGCTTCTTAAAAAGGATGAAAAGGCAACTGCGAACACTTCTTTTATCCACAATGGAATTTTAAAACTGTTTGATGAAATTCGTTATGAATTAGACGGAAAAGTTATTGATCGAGTCCGTAATCCTGGCATGGTTACAACAATGAAAGGTTACGCATCTTACAACGAGAATGAAAGTAAACGTCTCAGCAACAGTGGATGGTTGCCTCCTGCTTTAAGCGATCTACAAGGAATTAAGCGTAATTCTGTAAAACTAGTAGATTCCAACGGTTACTTCAACGTTTGTATTCCACTACGTATGGTTTTTGGATTTGCAGAAGACTTCCGAAAAATAATATTAAACGTTCGACAAGAATTAGTTCTAGTTCGCAGCAGCACTGACAATAATGCTTTATATTGCTCAGCAACGCCACTTCAAGATGTACTTGTACATTTGGATCAGATTTCTTGGAAAATTCCTCATGTATCTGTAGCAGATGCTGAACGTTTGAAATTGTTGCGTTATGTTGATCGAAATTTAAATATGAAACTTTCATTTCGGAGTTGGGAACTACATGAGTATCCGCTACTTCCCAAATCGTATTCTCACAACTGGAATGTGAAAACAACGTCACAATTGGAAAAGCCTCGCTTCATTATTTTCGGATTTCAAACAGATAAAAGTAATAATCTTGCAAAAAATGAGTGCCTTCGGTCACTGCAAACTAACGAATTTTAAAGTTCACTTAGGATCTACTATGTACCCGTATGATAATTAGAATTTAGATTTTGATACTTCTAGATTTGCCGTTTTATATGAAATGTATGCCAACTTTCAACAATCGTATTATGGTAATGTAAGTGAACCCTTATTCAATCCTAAACAATTTCTAGTCATTGCTCCTCTTGTAATAGTTGACTGTTCTTATCAGAATTAAACCGTTAAATCTGGTAGTATAGATATCCGTCTAGAGTTTCAAACTAAAGAAAATATACCAGACAAAACAGCAGCTTTCTGTTTAATAATACATGATCGTGTGATACGTTACAATCCGTCCACAAACTTAGTTCAAGAAGTATAAAACACAACGATTACTTCCACAATTTAGTTTTCTTACCGGTACTGAACAGTGAGCACGATGACTTTCTTATTGGCCGTACAAGGTTTTCAGTGTAGTGAGAATCGATTTGTTTTTATAGAAGTAGCTGTTGTTGCTCTAAAAGAAGAACCAGTTTATCATTTCACATTTGAACCACCATTTCCATGGGACGCTCTCCCCGTTCGTTACAGAAGTCAAAATCGTTGGTGAACAAGAAATTTTCATGGGTTATATTGGGATAACGGCGATCTTCCGTACTCTACACTTTATGATAGAATTTACTCCATATTGATGGAGTCAACAGTTGTATATGTTAAAGGATTACAAAAGATGATGTGGTTGCAGAAATCCTTTCCTACTGTTAACTTTGTTAACATTGAAGATATCGGATGTCCAGCTCTCTCCAAACTCCCAACTCATTTTAAAGTTAAAGTGTGTTCTTATCATTTATTTACAACCGCTGTTGAACAGAATTGTGCTTATAAAAATGTTCTTTTATTAAAATATTGGTTGTCTTTACACTCATAAATTGACTGTATTTTTTTCCTTTAAACATATAAAACACGTTCATAATATAAATTAGATTTTTATTTTTTTTATATTCTTATACAATGTTATACATTTAACATATGTGTTTCTAAATCAGCCGCTTTTCCAACAAATCCTTTAAGGCGAATTGATGGATGACACACTTTATTCACAATTTTTTCGTTTATGTCCTCGATTTCTGCATCCGTCAAAGCTTCTGCGTGTCTGCACGGAAGAAATATGATAAAGCTGTATAAATCAGCTAATAGACGAGGTCCCCATTTTGTATTCACCTTTTTGAAGCGTTGCACGGGATACGTTTGATTCACTTCCAGTGATTTCAGAGCACGTATTTCTTTCTCTTCATAACCCACCCGCACATTATTAAACTTTTCGATAAAAGTTTCCATGTTATACTGACTTAAACACACTCAACTCTGTTATGCATCTACCGCTCCTTCACTCGTTTCCGTAACTTTTGTAAAATCCCCTTCCACTACATAAGCTTTAGTGGAGGGGAACTTATTATACAAACCACGTTGCTTGTTTTAAATGTCTCAGTTGTTATGGAAAAAAGCAATCATGATCAGTGTGTCGTCGTTACTGATTTTAACATATTTATATAACAATACCCTCTACATTTCCCGACCTGATAATACTATTGGAGATGAAGCCTATGTTTGTAAAAATTTTAATAAGGAAATTGATGTGTCTTGTACATGGAAGAAAAATTGGGATACTATTATTTTAAGAAATGTTAATCGAACAAATGTCTTTACAGTTGAGAACGTGCAGAACCTTCACTCTGTAAAACTAGCATTTATTGATAAACATGGACAGTTTGGAAGATATATTGAAAGCCGATGGATTCAGCTTAAGGATGATGAAAACAGAGACGTTATAACTAAGGGCTATATCACTGACTCTTTCTTATTTCTACAAGTTGTTAGTACTATTAATATAATCTTATTGTTCAGTATTTTGATTGTATCACTTACATACTTCATTTATATCAGAATAAAGAATCGTTAACTATAACGACTCCACTTTTATTTCATATGCCTATACCTTACACTTTTCTCCACTTCCTCTACATTATCATGTAAACGTATTTAAGAATCGTAAACTTCAGACGGCTGCAGACGTATTTAATTTTACATTACCGACACATGTACATATGTTTCAATTCATTGTGAAGCATTCGACCACTACATACATACAAGTTTAAAGTCAATGACCTTCCATCAATTTGACCTCAAGTAACCTCTCCTCCTCTGAATTAGAACCGGTCATCCTACACTACTGGACAGTTCTTGACCCTCTTAAAACCCCCAAACCCTACAACCGCTACTCTGTAACTACCACCTAGAACGCACTCACTACTACCCTCACCACCCACCACAACAGTATTCTTAAATTTTTTCAAGATGTCAAGGAAGAAACGGTTATGATAGGGTGTGTATGTGTGTGTGTGTCTCCGAGCATGTTTTTTGAGAGGCGGGGATATTGTCAAAGATGGGAATCAAATTATGTAAGGGTTGAAGGAAGCTACGGAAGTGGGTGGGTGTACGCGTAAATTTAAGTAGTTTTCAATATAGCTTTCATGCTAGACATATAAACATTAGTATGTAAATCAAATAATATATACACAGTAAAATGCTAAATATTATTAACTTTTGCTCAAATAATTGAATAATAATAAATATTTGAAGTAATAGAACGGTAAATGCATATGTAGAATACGTTTTGGTATCTAAGGGCCTCTTTGAAATAATAAGATGTGCTTTACGTCATAAATACTAAAAGGTAGGTTGAAGTATTTTATTATCTATATCTATACTATATAATAATGTTCTAGTGTATGGATGTCTGTCAAACACTCAGTTAGCCATGGAAAAAGTAGCGAAAATTGCACTTTTCTATTAACGATTGTCGAAAAACTGCAAAAGACTCGCAAAATGCCGTAAACGATATCGATTAAGATTAAAACGAAGTAGGGTTTTGCAAAATTTCATACAGATTTATTAAGCGGTTTAAAAGATATCAGCAAATGAAAATGGGAAAAAATGCGTTGTTGGTTAAAAGTCATAATTTTCAGATCTATCTCGTCCGAAGATAGGATAATCTGGAATTTGTCGACAATTAAAACGTCCAAGTTAAGGACCAAACAGCTGAATAGGCCTATTTTCGAATCGGAAGGTTGTGTCGTTTAATTAGAATTTGTATTTAAAAATCGTTAATTTTGACATGTCCGGATTCTAAGGAAACAACTGCTCAGAGGGATGGGCGGGGCTTATATTGTTATTACTTGTATACGTGAGATTCTAACTTCGTAAGTTTGACGTTTATTTTGACGTTTATCAAAGAACGTTTATGAAAGATACGAAATGAGAAAATAAATGTAATTTACAAACAATCATGCAATAAAATTCATTGCAGTTTTCATGGTTAATATAAAAGCAAATAAATATAGACGTGCAAGTCAAATCGGTTCGTGGCCTATTGGGTAGTGCACCGATCTCGCTGCCGCTTTATCTCCAGCAGACAGTAAAATATGGGGTGTGTTATGAAGGCTAGCGATCATGTTAGAAAACATGGTAATTGTACGCTTTTACTTCCACCTCCCCGTTTTGATTCAAAAATATAAGTATGTTGTAGTATTTATCACCCCTAGCAAGATTATGCATGTATGCTGGGCGCAAAAACTACCCCTTCACATGGTTTTTCCACTTTAAGAATTCAAAATCCAAACTCTTAAAAATTGAGAACTTCTTGCAGGATAAAAGAGGATGAAGGTGGTGTCAGAGGAGGAGCTGCCGTAGGAGGTAGTGTGGTGGGGGGTTAAGGGTTTTGTAGAGGTTGGTAAGGGAAGGGGGTGGTAAACATTATGGATAAAATAAAAGTTTGGGATGGGTTCGAGGGTGTGGTAGGGGGAGAGTTCTTGACCCTCTTAAAACCACCAACCACTACCCTTTGTAACTACCACATAGAACGCACTCACTACTACCCCCACCACCCACCCCAACAGTATTCTTAAACTATTTCAAGATGACAAGGGAGAAACGGTTAGGATAAGGTGTGTATGTGTGTGTGTTTCCGAGCATGTTTTTTGAGAGGCGGGGATATTGTCAAGGATGGGAATTAAATTATGTAAGGGTTGATGGAAGTAACGGAAGCTGGTGAGTGTACGCGTAAATATAGATAGTATTCATTATAGCTATCATGCTAGACATAAAAATATAAATTTGTAAATCAAATAATATATACACAGTAAAATATGTATCTACTAAATATTATAACTTTTGCGCAAATAATTGAATAATAATAAATATTTGAAGCAATAGAATGGTAAATGCGTTATGTAGAATACGTTTTGGTATTTAAGGGCCTATTTGAAATAATACGTCATAAATACTAAAAGTTAGGTTGAAGTATTTTAAGATTTTTAGATAAAACAAAATTTAAAAAATACATATGATTTCCGCCATGAACCGCCGATAGGTGCTATGCATTAATACGGTAAGTGCAATGCACTAATAGGAGTAGTGTTATGCACCAGTAAGGTAAGTGCTATACACTATTAGGGTAAGTGCTACGCACCACCGTGAGGTTACGGTACAAAGCGGCCTCTCTGATTAAATTTGATACAGTGCTATGCACCACCGTCCAAGCTTTGACGGATAGTATTCATAACAGTAAAAAATGGGATGTGTGGTGAAGGATAGCAATCAGTTTAAATAGAAACGTTTGCAACAATTTTCAGAGATATGTTACTTTTCTCAAAACAGCATAATTATTATATATACGATTTAGAAAAAAGTTTGCAAAAAGCAACTGAGGTCATGATACTAAATTATCAACCGGCGATAGGTTACGGTAAATTCGTTGAAAGCTATGCACCACCTTCCCAATTTTGATGGGTAGTACTATAACAGTAACATATGGTGTGTGTTATTAAGGTTATCGATCAGGTTATGGTAATTGTACGCGTTTACTCCCACCTCCCCGGTTCGATTTAAATATTAGTATTTGTATTAGTTGTAGTATTTATCGCCCCTAGCAAGATTATGCTTGTAGGCTGGGCGCAGAAATAACCCCTTCACATGGTTTTCCGCTTTGAGAATTCAAATTCCAAACACTGAAAATTGAGAATCACCTGGAAAACGTTTAAGAATACTGTTGTGGTGGGTGGTGGGGGTAGTAGTAAGTGCGTTTTAGGTGGTAGTTACAGTGGGTAGTGGTTGCAGTTGTTGGGGGTGTGATGGGGGTCTAGAACTCCCCCTACGACACCCTCGAACCAATCCCAAACTTTTTTTATCCGTAATGTTTTCCACCTCCTTCCCGTACCACTCCCTACACAACCCCCAACCCCCATCACACCACCTTCTACAGCAAAGCGCCTCTGACGCTACCTTCATCCTCTTTTATCCTGCTATAAGTTCGCCATTAAACGCCCATAGGTGCTATGCACTAATAGGAGAAGTGCTATGCACCAGTAAGGTAAGTGCTATGCACCATTAGGGTAAGTGCTACGCACCACCGTGAGGTTACGGTACAAAGCGGCCCCTCTGATTAAATTTGTTACAGTGCTATGCACCACCGTCCAAGCTTTGACGGATGGTATTCATAACAGTAAAAAGTTGGATATGTGGCGAAGGGAAGCAACCAGTTTAAATAGAAACTTTTACAACAATTTTCAAAGATGTGTAAGTTTTCTTAAAATAGCATGCTTATTAAATAGACGATTTAGAAAAAAATTTGCAAAATGCCTCTGTGGTTTTGATACTAAATTGTCAACCTGGTTATGATTTCTTTAATGCTATGCACCACCGTCCAATGCTGGACGGGTTCAACTAGTCATTTATATAATAATGTTCTAGTGTCCGGATGTTTGTTTGAGGACCACTCAGTTAGCAATGATAAAAAGCATCGAAAATTGCACTTTTCGGTAAGAGATTGTCGAAAAACTGCAAAAGACGCACTAAATGCCATAAACGATATCGATTAAGATTAAAACGAAGTAAGGTTTTGCAAAATTTCATTACGATTTATTAAGCGGTTTAAAAGATATTAGCAAATGAAAACGGGAGGAAACGCGTTTTCGGTTAGAAGTGATATCTTGTGCATCAACCTCCTCCGAAGATCGAATAATCTCGAATTTGTCGACTATTAAAAAATATAATCTAAGGACCAAAGGGTTACATAGGCCTATTTTCATCATCCATTATGTGTTCGTTTAATCAAAATTTGTAATTAAATATCGTTAATTTTGACAAGTTCGTATTCTAAGGAAACAATTGCTGACTGGATGGGCGGGGCCTGTATTGTCATTACGTGGACGTGTATATTCTAACCTTAGAACAAGAATATTGACGTTCATCAAAGAACATTTATAAAGATGGGAAATAAGAAAATGAGGTATAAATAATCGTGCATTCATATTGATTATAGTTCTCATGCTAAACATAAAAACAAATAAATATGCAAATCAAACAATTTATATATAAGCAATAAAATGCAAAATAGTATTAACTTTTGCGTAAATAATTAATTAATGACTACATTTTTGAAGCAATAGAGTGGCAAATGCGTTCTGTAGTAATCGTTTTGATATTTAGGGGTATTTGTTGCCACCACACTCGTCGCATTCTTGCAAAAACGGATGAAGAACTTCTTGACCTGCACTTAACATTAAGCAACAAGATCCAACAGCAGGATTGGGACAGGATGGATGCCATATCACACTCCAACATGAGAAACGAACTAGACCGCACCAGGGAACAACATATCAAAAAGTGCGAGAAGTTCCAGAAGAAACAAACTTCAACGACGGCAAAAATCGAACATGGACGACTAGTTGTCAATCTTACAGACAGGGTACTCACGGAGGATGAAAGGACAGTACTGGCAAAAGGAGGAAACTTCGCAATCACACCCCATCACATACCGATTGAAGACATCATCTCCAGCACTGAAGTAGCCATCAAACATCTACCGGATGAAGATGCCGAAGAAATACGGATCGCGACAGCCAACATTCTCAGGAAGGCGAAACCTTCCAAAAAGCAACCTAACGAGGAATGAAAGGCTGGCATTGCAGAGCCTGAACACAGATGAGGATATCATCATACTTCCAGCCGATAAAGGCAATGCGACTGTCCTAATAAAAACAGAGGAATACAACGGGAAGATGGAGAAACTCTTGGATCCGCAAAGCTACAAACCCTTGAAGAAAGATCCGACGCAAGCTAAACTACGCACCATCAACCGACTCATCAAGTCATCATCACTGCCAGAAGACACCGAGAAGCGCATTGTGAGGACGGAAGCAGATATTCCGTTAAGACCTATAGTTAGTGCTCCCGGATCGCCGACATACCACTTGTCGAAATACTTGGTATCGCTGCTCCAGCCACACGTGGGAAAAAGTACCAGCTACATAAAGGACTCCACCGACTTTGTGCGCAAGGTTCAGGATATCAATATTGGACCCAACGACATCCTAGTGAGTTTCGACGTCGTATCGCTATTCACCAAAGTACCTCTGAGATAATGTCTGAACCTACTGACCAGGACCTTCCCTGCCGATATCTGCAGGCTTTTTGAAATCTGCCTCACCGGAAGCTACTTCGTGTGGAAAGGGAACTTCTATGAACATGTGGACGGAGTGGCAATGGGAAGTCCACTTAGCCCGAGTATGGCCAACCTCTTCATGGAACACCTCGAGAATAAAGCAATCGAAACCTCGAAGTACAAACCAGCAACGAGGTTTCGCTATGTGGACAATACCTTCGTGATTTGGGAACATGGCATGGAAGAACTCAACAATTTTTTACAACACCTTAACAGTCAGCATCCCAGCATCCAGTTCACTATGGAGATTGAAAACGATCAACAGCTACCATTCTTGGATGTACTAGTGAAAAAACGAGGCAACAAACTGGGCCACGCAGTGTTCAGGAAACCAACACACACGGACAGATACCTACACGCTACGTCTAACCATCATCCGAGTCAGAAATATGGAGTAATAAGAACCCTAACGGAACGAGCTCGAAGGATTTGTGAGCCAGAGAACCTGCAGGCGGCACTAGAACACCTGAGGTCGGCCTTTGAAGCAAATGGTTACAACAAAAGGGAGGTCCAGAGATCAATGGGCTTAAGTACATCAAGATCCACAAAAACCGAATTACAACGCACCAAACCATACGTTTCAAGAGTCACAGACAGAATCGGCAGAATTCTGAAGAAGCACGATATCAAAACCATTTTCAAACCGACAAGAAAAATCCAAGGAACCATCAGATCAGCTAAGGACAAGAGGGACGCACTTTCAACTGCAGGAGTCTACCGCATACCTTGTTCATGTGGCAAGGTATACATTGGAACCACTAAAAGATCTAAAGGGACGAGACTCAAGGAACATAAAGCAAACTGCCGTCTAGGACAGACTGAGAAATCAGCAGTAGCCGAACACGCACTAAACAACGGGGAACACAAGATATACTTTGAAAGCTGTACCCGGCTGGCATCAGTCAATGACTATCACAACAGGTTAATCAGAGAAGCCATAGAGATCCACAAACTTCCGGACAATTTCAACAGAAAGGAGGAGACCCTCAGGCTCAATCAGATCTGGAACCCGATTCTTAGAAACATCCGAGCCAAGCCGATCGATATTTCGAAATCTACTAGAGCAGAACGGGCTCCACCCCCTACCCACCGGCATAAATACGTAGGAGAAGTCAACAGTTTACGACCAACAACGAAGATGGAAGTACCTCAGAAGAAGCTCGCCACTCGTGCTAGCAAAACGTCAGGAAGCAATTCCAACCGACGACGGCCTCTGCGCCCGAAGAAGGACACCACCAGCTCAAATTTGGTACCGTCTAAATTTTGACGGATAGTATTCACAACAGTAAAAAATGAGGTGTGTGATACAGGGTAGCGATCAGCTAAATATAAATGTGGTATTTGTATACTTTTACTCCCACCATTCCGATTCGATTCAAATTTTGTTGTTATTTTTGTCGTCCCTAGCAAGAATATGCATGTTGAGCGCGGAAACCAGACCTTACATGGTTTTGCGGTGAGGGTGCCGTTGGGGAAGAGTCTTTGACAACCTTCAAACTCCTCTCGCTAAAACTACAACTCTTACAACCCCTTACAATGCACTCTCCACTACCCCCACCCCCTACAACCCCCATTACCCACCTTAATAGTATCCTTAAACTTATTCAAGATTGCAAAGGAGAAATGATTATGGTAGGGTGCGTAGGTGTGCTCATACAGCCACCCTCTACCTCATCCGTTTCCAATACCTTTATTTTTGAATTAATTCAACTAGGGGTGAGCATCTTTGACATAATAAGATGTGCTAAACATAATAAATACTAAATGTTGTGTTGTTAAAGTTAAAGTTTCCACTATTGGAAGTGATGGACCTTCGATCCTGATTATTATCTGCTTAACCCACAAAATAGGTAAGTGTCGAATATATAAATAATTAATTAACAATATTACAATCAAAATGGTAGATAAAGATTATATAGTAAATTAAAAAAAAGAGAGGTACTTCAATTTTTATTATTTTTAGCATCTTTATAGAAGGTTGAAAATTCAATATAGAGTAATATAATTACACAGGCTTATAAATGGGAACTCAAATAACATGACAATTTGCAACTTTTTCAATTGTAGGAAAGAATAGATACTTTCAATAAAATTTAAAGTACCTATTTGAGGAAAACTTAAAGAAAATAGGATATGTATGTGAATATATCTAAAGCATAATTCATATTAAAGAAAAACTGTTTGTTGACGATTGAGACAATGTAACAGTCTTCAACAAACTCAAGAATTTTAAATGTAAGGAACAAGCGTATAGAACGAATAATATAAAACTAGCTACAATTCCATTGTCACAAAACGTTTCCGTCATTCAAGAAAAGACTGTAGTGAAATGGACATAGACAAAATAAAGTCAAGTTTTAAACAATATATAATCAAAATAACTACATTCATAAATAATAATAAATAAGTTTACTAAGTAAAAAAAGAGACCATACCAAAATCTAATATGTAAACCATTTTAAACCTTTAGTTAAAAAACTTAAACATTTTGAAGCAGAAGTACCTACAAAATTTTTATATTCAAATACTTAAATGTTTTATCAAATAATATCGCTAATTCAGGGTGTCCGGAAAAGATTTAAATTCTACAATTTATTAGATACTAGGTACTTTGTGGCATTTGTTAATTTAAAATGAAAAAGATGAAGATAAGTGTCGATAAACGGGTGCAATTACTGTTAAGAAACTACTTATACTAAAATTGGACGTATGTAACATAGTGACAAACAATTCTTTCAGTACATACATATCTATATCTTGCGCGCATCGTGTAGTATCCATAACATTACAAGTAGTCGAAGGTAAGTATATTCAACAGAATATTTATTGTGATACTTCCTTGGGTGAACGTTACTTTTTCTTTTGAAATGACTCATGCAATGTTTTTTATAAAAATTCTTCTACTGCCTACTACTATGCTGTTTATTTTATATATAAAAATAAGTTCAGTTTATTTGTGATTAGAAACCCAGGTGATTATTCTTTTTTTACATCTATTACCTTTCTATTAATAACACGGTTACAAACAATCTACCTAATTTTTCTCTATTCTATAGGATGGATATTAGAAAGTGTTCTTTTCCTCGAAATCAACTTCAACAAGTACAATCCGTTGAAAGCCTCATCGTATATACCTTTACCTAAACAAATTCTACTGAAGAAGGCTGTTGTAAATGAGGAAAACGATGATCAAGCCTGCTTTGCGTGGGCAATAACATCAGCTTTATACCCCGTGCAAGCAAACCCACACAGAACAACTTCCTACCCACATTACTCTCGTACTTTGGATTATAACGGTATCGAATTTCCTATGAAATTAAGAGATATTCCCACATTTGAATCCAAGAACCACTGTTCCGTGAATGTCTACGGTACTGAATCGGTTTTGAAAGATGGAAGGTGGATCTGGGAGATAGTTGGTCCCCTATACTACACACCCATCAGACGGAGGTTGCATTTCAATCTACTGCTACTCGATGATGATAAAGGCAAAACTCATTACTGTTGGATCAAAAACATGTCTCGTTTACTTTCTCAGAAGCTTTCCAAGACAGGACATCGCAAATTCTTATGTGATGGTTGCTTACAATACTTTTCCACTTTAGTCCAACTACATCGTCATCAACAGTATGACTGCAACCACGTCTACAGTACCCTTCCTAACGGAGATTTCAAGATGGATAAGATGGGTAGGTTCGTCCCAAACCACATTTTAAAATTTGAAAACTATCACAAACGTATCAAAGTAACCTTTGTTGTATATGCAGACTTTGAAACCGTATTACAACCAATTCATACATGCTTACCTGATCCTAACAAGCACTCTACCACATCTACCCATAAACATCAACCTCATTCGTTCGCTTACTTGATGAAGTGCTCCTTTGATGATTCGCTCTCTAAATTTAGATCATATCTGGGACCCGATTGTGTTAATCGATTTGTTCAAACACTCGATCAAGACGTTTATGATATTTATCACCGATATTTGAAGATTATAACCCCCATGCTACCCCTTATAGATGAAGAAATGCATCTCTACTCGGAGGCCACTTCTTGTAATATCTGCGAAGAGCCATTTCTAGACGATGACGTGCGGGTCCGCGATCATTGTCATTTGACCGGTAAAGTTCGCAAAGGTGCCGCTCACTCCAGATGTAATTTAAATTACAAACTACTCAACTTTGTACCTGTCTTTTTCCATAACCTTTCCAGAAACGATTGTCGCCTATTTATAAAGGAAATGGCTGTGAACGATGTTAAATTTACCGTAATCGCTCAAAATAAAGAAAAATACAATTCTTTTTCTAAATTATTACGAGTTGATGTTGTACAAACTGATACAGATGACTCAGCTCAAAATGTTATTGTTAAGATCAGATTTATCGATTCTTTTCGCTTCATGGCTTCTTCCCTCGACAAGCTATCGGAAGAACTGATTCTTCTCAATGTTTGCAAGTGAAAAAGTACTTTCCAAATCCTCAACAATTTAAGCTTATGCGACGGAAGGGGGTTTTTCCTTATTCATACGTGGATGACATTTCTAAGCTTGATGAGACAATGCTTCCGCAGAAAGACGATTTCTTCGATAAATTATCATCCCTTCCCGCTTCCGATGAGGATTATGAGCTAGCAAAAACGGTTTGGAATACGTTCTCATGTTCAACTCTTGGGGAATATTCAGACCTATTTTTAAAAACAGATGTTCTTTTATTAGCCGATGTATTCGAGAATTTCCGAGAAATATGTGCTGCTACATACGATTTAGACCCAGCTCAATATTATACAGCTCCAGGGCTTGCCTGGGATAGCATGTTAAAGTTCACTCGCGTTAAATTATAACTTCTTACCGATATCGATATGCTAAATTTTTTTCAAAAAGGGGTACGTGGAGGAATAAGTCAATGCGTTCAAAGAATGCATTTCGCTAACAACCCTCACCTCCCCGATTACAACGCCTCTATTCCCACCTCTTATTTAATGTATTTAGATGCTACTAATTTGTATGGGCATAGTATGAGCCAACCGCTTCTTCTTTCACACTTTCGTTGGTTAACCGAAACCGAAATTGATGAATTAAATGTTCTTTCGTTAGATGCTTCTTCAGAATATGGTTATGTCTTAGAAGTCGATGTTCAACATCCCCAACACCTCCATGATTCGCATGCTGATCTCCCCTTTTTAGTTGAAAATATTATTTCTCCTGCTAATGTTAATGGTAGAGTTAGAAAGCTCATTCCGAACCTTATGAATAAGACAAAATATATTGTTCATTACCTACCGTTGCAACAAGCCCTACATAATGGATTAAAATTAATTAAAGTTCATAGAGTTATTCAGTTTAAACAGTCTGACTGGCTTAAACCTTTCATTGATTTAAATACCCGAAAACGGAATTTGTCTGAAAATAAATTTGGGAAATCATTCTTCAAATTAATAAATAACAGCGCGTTCGGAAAGACGATGGAGAACGTTGATAAACGAGTCGATGTGAAACTGGTTACTCATTGGAAAAATTCAGGACGTTTCCTGGGAGCTGAGAATTTAATAGCTAAACCCAATTTCAAAAATTCTAAAATATTCACAACAAATTTCGTTGCTATTCAGATGAATAAATTACGTATTGTTTACGATAAACCTCTTTATGTAGGTTTTACTATTTTGGATTTGTCTAAAGTTGTTATGTATGACTTCTACTACAGGTTTCTTAAACAAAAATATCAACAGAACGTTTCCTTGATGTATATGGATACAGATTCCTTCATTCTTAAAGTAGTCACAGAAAACTTCTATCGGGATATTATCGAAAATATTTAACACTTTGATACTTCAAATTATCCGCGCGATAATAGTTTCGATATTCCCATTACCTCATCTGTGGTTGGTAAATTTAAAGACGAGTTCCCAAATAATCCCATTAAAGCATTTTATGGAACCGGAGCTAAAGCTTACTGTGTCGAATCGGTTCATCAAATCGTTAAAAAAGCTAAAGGTGTTAAGAGAAACGTTATAAAGTTACATCTAGGTATTGGCGATTATCTTCGCGTTATTAGGGACGATTCCACCATTCTAAAAAGTATAAATATTTTCGTCTCCGACCTCCACACTATGTTCACACAAATGAAAACTAGAGTAGCTCTTTGACCTAATGATGATAAACGTTTCTTAATTACGAAAACAACTAATACACTTCCTTGGGGACATTATAATATTAAAAAATCGGAAAATTCGATTTCAAAGCAGGATAGTAAAATAGATCGATTAATCCAAAATTTTCATCAACCGTATACCGACAACTTAACTGTTGGGGAATATTTTATTCAAAAACTGTTTCAGGCTTCCTCACTTCCCGACGAATCTATTGATACTATTTATGAAAATCTTATATAATATTAATCAGTTGGTGTATTGTATGTGTATATGTAAATAATGTATCAACGTTATATTTACAAGTATTGAAAGTTAATAGATTTGCCAACAGAGCGTACCTGCACCCGAATACCCTTGAAACGCATAAAGCTATCATTCGTATACTGCAACACAAAAAGACCAATTACTTCACGTACGGCTATAAATCAGAACAAGCGGCAAAGAAAAAAGTAAAGAGAAGAACATTTATGTCCTCGGTCACTGCGAAGATGACATAGAAGAATACATAAAAACTAAATATAACTTAAAGGTTGAAAAGGTGGTAATATTTAAAAGCAATACCACACTTTTGCTAATTTTTAAAAATACATCATGGAAAGACATTAAAGGCATTCATACTGTGCTGAACCAAAAAGTGAAACTGGAAAAATATAAAATCAAATGCGATAAGATTTCCCAGTGCAAAAATTGCTTTAATTTCGGCCATGTGAGCGCCCATTGTGGTCTAGAGAAAAGACATGACGAAATTGAAATACTTAATAATGGTGAAACAGTTTGTGTATGTGCAAACTGTGGCGATGTGGGACATACCGCAAGAAATATTATGTGTACAAAATTTCAACAAAAAATCGAAGAAGCAGTGCGTCGAAAGCGCGTTTTCCAAAGAAACAGTAAAAGCACCAAAACAACCATCGAATCGAGAAGTACAGCAACTACAGCAGTGCCAGGGAGCCGCGTCGAAGAATCAATAACCAGCCCAGTAGTTTTGAGCGGGCAAAATTTGGAGAAGCCCACCCAAACAAGAATTACAAGAACAAACGAGACATATGCAGCTGTGGCGGCAACCTCAACTGTACTGCCACGTACAGATACAAACAGGCCGTCACCAACAGTAAATATAAACGCTAGAAAAGCGTTACTACAACAAAAACAAAGCCTCCTGGTAAAGTTAGCGGAACAAACGAGGAATGGGGACGCGGAAATTACCAGAGTATTTCTTGAGTTCGCACAGGCAGTAATAACAGAATCTACGCCCCTACATGTACTTCAGGACAAAGCACTCAAAATAACCTTTCTAATACTCCAAAAACAATTTGATGGATAAGCTAACCTTACTGCATGTTAACATTAATGGACTGAGCTCCAAAATTTCGGAACTCAAGAACCTTGCTACGAAACATAAACCACATATAATAATCGTAAATGAAACTAAAACTAAACCAAACTATAAAGGTAACATTACGGGATATAGAATGATAGAGGACAAAATCGAAAGACTATTGGGTACAAGAATGTATATTTCGAATGCGTTAAATTGGACCAAAACCGCCCTTCTTGATGATAACGTCAGAAACATAGAAGGCTGTAAAATAAAATTACAACTAAGAAATAACAAAAACTTAACAATTATTGGCTTATATACACAAGAAATAAACCAACAACTTGAAAACCTTCTACAAAATGAGAACGTGTTTCTTGTGGGGGAATTTAATGCGAAGCATCCAATACTTGGAAGTAACAACAACAAATACAAGAGGCGAAATAATAGAAAGGAAAATTCAGCATTGTTTCCAACTATGTAAACACGTTGGCGACTCCAGACCCAATCATAGAGGTTCGGGAGCTTTAGACATAGCACTCACAAATAGCGAAAATGTCCTTAACGCTACCACTAAAATTCTGACACCCATTGGATCTGATCATATTGCATGGTTACTCTGCATATCCACACAACTAGAAACACATCCGCAACTAAAAAGAAATTATAAAGGTTACAATCCAGAGATATTTGATAGGCTAACACATGACTTAATAGGTGACATTCATAGCATACAATCAGATCGAGAATGCGAATCAGAAATCCAGAGAATAACGAAATGTTTACAAACAGCGTTAGATAAAATTGCACCAAAGCGTGAGGTAAAAGAAATGGACAAATTGGATGATAATATTCAAACCGCTATAAAATTAAGAAACAAAGTAAGAAGAATGATGGCACGAGGAACTGATACTCCGGGACTTACGGCATACCACAGAGCATTACAAAACCATGTAAAGGCCTTAATAAAAAAAAAAACGAAACAAAATGGACAACAATTCTTAACGACAAAACAGATAACAGGAAAAAACTATGGAGAATCCAGAAGGCCATGAAAAAAGATATTAAAGCACTCCCTGTTTTTCCAAATTGCACCACCGTTCAACAAACAGTTAGCAAATTGATGGACGCCGCGCTTGTCAAAAATGCACCTGTCAACAAAAATAAACAGCTTACATTGAGTTACACGCCATTCCAACCGCTTGAAGAGACCAATATCGGAGAGGTTAACGCTCTCCTGAGGACATTCAAAAATAAAAAAGCACCAGGACCAGACGGAATTCAAGCTGTACAACTAAAGCATTCCAATATTATGGTTAAACAACAGCTCGTTGACGTTTTCAATTGGTGCTTGAGAACAGGATTCTTCCCGCACGCCTGGAAAACAGGGGAGTGTATCTTTCTGCATAAACCTGGAAAGCCTACCACAGATCCAAATTCATTCCGGCCCATAACATTACTCAACATAATAGGGAAACTATTAGAGAAAATTATTCACAAAAGAATACTGTTAGAGGCAGAAGACCGAATACCTCATTTCCAGCATGGCTTCAGACGAAATAGAGGCACACACACACAGCTAATAAGAACAGCCAAGTTCATAGGCGAAGGTCTCAAAAAGAAACAGCATGTCGCGTTGTTATCAACCGATCTAAGCAAGGCATTTGATTCTATCAATCACCGAGCTCTTATTTATAAAATGGACCAGATGAATTTCTTCTCCAATGTAATAAAAATGACCGAAAATTATCTGATAGACAGATACGTTCGAGGGCGGCATCTAAATGTCCTTGACGAAGACAGGTAATTACTTTTTGGTGTTCCCCAAGGGTCAATCATGGGTCCTTTACTGTGGAACATCTATGTGGCTGACATCCCTGACGTCACCACTAGATCACAGATGATGTCACACTATGCGGACGATCTACTCATTCTCAGCAAAGCAGCCCGACCAGACGACGCTATAATAAAAACGGAGTGGGCCTCTGAAGATATTTTTAAATTCTACAAGACATGGGGATTGTCGTGCAATGTACAAAAAACACAGGGGACTGTCTTCTCAACCGCACGACACCATCGAAAGTACTTTAAGTTGGAAGGTCAACGAGTCCAACTAAAAAACAGTATAAAAGCTCTGGGAGTAACTATGGACAAACGACTGTCATTAAACCAACATACCACTAACAATATTGTAAAAGCTAGGAGGGCAGCAGCCAGCCTTAATCCCATCATAGTCCGCTACTCTACGGTCAACGAAGAAGTCAAGCTATTAATTCTTAAAACCTGCATAAGACCAATACTAGATTACGGGGTGGTCCAACTTCTCCCGCGTATATCAAAAACCAGCCTAAAAAAATTAGAGGTAGCTTACAAAAAGCTTCTCAAAAATGCCGGAGGTTTCCCACTATCAACTGCAGATGACCAGTAATGGGAGATGCTTGACGAAGACCCATATCACATACGACTAATGGACCTTCACCAAGACCTACTAAACAAGCTTGTACAACAGCAACTTAAAGACATTCAAGACTTTTATCCATCCAACACTGCAGAGTACACTACAATGCAGCATAACGTCCTCTCGACCACAAGAAGGCTCGGAAATAGGCTCCCAACATACCTCACGAAAAAACAACGTAAACAAAGACCAAGCCAAAGGCCAGTCCACAGGCCAAGATTGATATAACAAGTCACAAACCTACTACGACCGAATACAATTGAAAAACTGTTCAACAGATCCACACTACGGCAAGACAAATCAGTGGCAGCAGTTTGGAAACCGGTAAAATATATTGAAAACGCTGCAGAAATATTGAAAACTCAGTATGTAAAAACAAAACAAAAAATATTAATAATTAATAATATTATAGGATACAATAATTAGAATCGGGACATAATATTGCATGATTCGGCTTAGATACACTGTAGTTAGGACATCGAGACCTAACAACGTGCATCGCGTAGAACCTATACTTCAAACGCACAAATTTGTATAACATAATCACACAAATAAAAGTTTGATCTATTCTATCTAAATTGAATAAGGATGCCGAAAAGGAAGACGAGCAACCAGTGGAGACGGAAGAAGACTAGGACTACAAGGGAAGAAGTTTCGCAGGAGGAAGCGACTGATACCACGCAAGAATCTCTATTCGAAGGTTAGCAGAACAAACATTTAATCAATTTTTTAAATTATTTACTTATTTTAAAATCATCAGCTAAGAAGTTAAACCTTATGAGATAGGTATTTAATATTATTATCATTAATTTAACGTACAAGTCGACATTTTGGTTTGAAAAGTTGAAAATCAATAAGGGCGGGGTCATTACGGAAGTTGGCATGAAAAACCGCCAATTTTCAATAACATGTAAATGCAAATGGATAAATTGGTTAAAGGTTACACGGAAAATATAACTAAGTAGGTACATTGCGCAACAACCTAATAATGATCATAATGTCGACATTTGAATTTCAATGTTGAATCAGCAATAATGTACCTAATTATTTTGTTCCCTATGTTCTAAAGAACCAAAAAAAAATTTTTTTAACAATTTACGAACAGCTAAGTAGATTCTAACCTTGGAAGTTTGACGTTTATTTTGACATTTATCAAAGAACGTTTATGAAAGATACGAAATGAGAAAATAAATGTAATTTATAAACAGTCATCATGCAATAAAATTCATTGCAGTTTTCATGGTTAATATAAAAGCAAATAAATATAGACTCCCAAGTCAAATCGGTTCGTAGCATATTCGGTAGTGCACCGATCTTGCTAACGCCTTACTCCAGCAGTAGTTGGTTTAAATCCCATCCGACAAATTTCTTTTTTTCTTTTTAATTTTACGCTTTTAACGGTAATGGTGGACTTTAGCCCGCCAACTTAGATTACTTTGAGTTTGTAGTATGTTGTAGAGCATATTAAGCTGAACAAGAATATATAAATATACTGTAGATAATGATATGTGAGAGAATAGATTTTTTTTAAATAGAAACTATTTTATTTAATTTAAATATTAAATTTATTAATTCGAGCATGAATATTTTTCTCAAGTAAATTCCAAAAAATTAAATTAACATAACCATTTGTAGGTTATTCGAAATAAACAAAAACATCTGAATTTTGCCATGAACCGGCTATAGGTTACGGTAAAAATTGTTTAAGGCTATTCTCCACCTTCCAAGTTTTGACGGGTACTATTACAGTAAAATATGGGGTGTGTTATGAAGGTTAGCGATCATTTTAGAAAACATGGTACATAATTGTACGCTTTTGCTTCCACCTCCCCGTTTCGATTCAAATATTAGTATGTTGTAGCATTTATCGCCCCTAGCAATATTATACATGTGTGCTGGGCGCAGAAACCAACTCTTCATATGGTTTTTCCACTTTAAGAATTCAAAATCGAAACACTCTAAGATCTTCTTGTAGGATAAAAGAGGATGAAGGTGGTGTCAGAGAAGGGGCTGGTAGTGTGATGGGCGGTTGGGGGTTGTGTAGAGGGTGGTAAGGAAATGGGGTGGTAAATATTGTAGATAAATAGAAGTTTGGGATGGGTTCGAGGGTGTGGTAGGGGGACAGTTCTTGACCCTCTTCAAACCCCCAACCCCTACAACCGCTACCCATTGTAACTACCACCTAGAACGCACTCACCACTACCCCCACCACACACTACAACAGTATTCTTAAATTTTTTCAAGATGATAAGGGAGAAACGGTTATGATAGAGTGTGTATGTGTGTGTGTGTCTCCGAGCATGTTTTTTGAGAGGCGGGGATATTGTCAAAGATGGGAATCAAATTATGTAAGGGTTGAAGGAAGCTACGGAAGTAGGTGGGTGTACGCGTAAATATACGGAGTATTCAATATAGCTTTCATGCTAGACTTAGAAACATAAATATGAAAATCAAATAATATATACGCAGTAAAATGCTACATATTATTAACTTTTGCGCAAATAATTGAATAATCATAAATATTTGAAGCAATACAATGGTAAATGCGTTATGTAGAATACGTTTTGTTTTTAAGGGCGGCCTCTTTGAAATAATAGGATGTGCTCTATTGCTATATTAAGGGCAAAGTGTACAGTATAATTATTTTTTAACTTTAATGAAGGGAATTCAATTACATACAAATATTATTGCCGAGCAATACGATGTTAGTATTAGATTTCTGATAGATTGCATTTATCTTGGTAAAATTGTTTGGAAGGATGTATAATTAACTCTGGTTCTTTATGATATATGTCAATTGCACCGTTAGTTAAAGGAATCATCCACACCCACGCACGCATGAAACACAAATAATTTTCCGTTATGAATTAAAATTGTGTACAAATTTCTTGTACCACATAAATCAGGTACAGATCCACCTAGTTTAACAGATACTGTTGTATGTGATGGTAAAGCTGATAAGCAAGATAGGAGATGACAAAACAGAAATTTTCATAGACATAGTAACAAAAAGAGAGGGAGAAAAGGATTGGACAGAAGTTTTGCAAATAATGGATCATCCTCGAGTGTTCATGAATTTTAAGTTGAACACCGGAGCACAGGCTTGTATAATTCCAAAATATTTATTTGATAAAATTCCAAATGCTACAGTAAGAAGTTCTAATATTAAATTAATAAATCACTAGTTGAACCCGTCCAGCATTGGACGGTGGTGCATAGCATTTAAGAAATCATAATCAGGTTGACAATTTAGTATCAAGACCTCAGTTACTTTCTGTACTTTTTTTCTAAATCGTCTATATAATAATCATGCTGTTTTAAGAAAAGTTACACATCTCTGAAAATTGTAAAAGTTTCTATTTAAACTAATTGCTTCCCTACACCACACATCCAAATTTTTACTGTTATGAATACCATCCGTCAAAGCTTGGACGGTGGTGCATAGCACTGTAACAAATTGAATCAAAGAGGCCGCTTTGTACCGTAACCTAACGGTGGAGCGCAGCACTTACCCTAATGGTGCATAGCACCTATCGGCGGTTTATGGCGAACTTCTAGCAGGATTAAAGAGAATGAAGGTGGCGTCAGAGGCGTGCCTGCTGTAAAAGGTGGTGTGATGGAGGGTTGGGGGTTGTGTAGGGAGTGGTACGGGAAGGAGGTGGAAAACATTACGGATAAAAAAAAGTTTGGGATTGGTTCGAGGGTGTCGTAGGGGGAGTTCTAGACCCCCTTCAAACCCCCAACAACTGCAACCACCAACCTCTGTAACTACCACTTAAAACGCACTCACTACTACCCCCACCACCCACCACAACAGTACTCTTAAACGTTTTCCAGATGATTCTCAATTTTCAGTGTCTGGAATTTTAATGGGTGGTGGGAGTAAACGCGTACAATTACCATAACCTGATCGATAAACTTATTAACACACCCCATATTTTACTGTTATAGTGCTACCCATCAAAACTTGGAAGGTGGTGCATAGCATTTAATGAATTTACCGTAAATTATCGCCGGTTGACAATTTAGTATCATGACCTCATGACACCAACAGGCCTCGCCTACACTAAGTGCTGCCCACGATTGTCTTGCCAGCTCAACGACCGACGACCAACTAAGTCGACTCAAGGTCACAGCGATCAGTGAGTTTGCCAATATCGTTTTACACGGACCGGCAGGAGAACGCTATGCTCGCGCACGCCAGCCACGCGACAAAAGCGACCGCAGCTTAGCCAATCAGAGCACACCATCAGCAAACCTACCATTCATCCCCAGTATAAATAGAGGCAAGAAATCTGCGAATCTTCAAAGCTTCACACCCTCTCATTAGCTTACGAGCTACTTAGCGGGAACGCTACCGGCCTAACAAGCCCCATCAGTCTAGCTGAAAAGCTACCGGCCGTCAAAAGCCAACACTCAACGAATCGTGGTGCGACAGTTGACACTGTCGCCGAATAGCCACGTATATCGCTGTTGCCATCGCCGCCGCTGCCAGCGTCGCCGTTGCCATCGCTACCGCCGCTGACCTCCTATGCCACGAGCCGGACGCTCCGTCCTCGACCATGGGCAGCGCCGCCGAAACTAGAGGAAGAAGAAGGACGCCCGCCGCCGCCGCCGCCTTCCAGCTGCCCCGCGTCCTTTCGGACCACAGTTCCACAACGAGCTAGACGAGTTCTTTGGGCAACACCAGGCCACCTACGCCCCCAACTTGTGGCAAACCCCAATCAAACGAGCCCACGCCATCCGCCCGACGTAACCGCTGCCGCCGCTTCCGGCGCCGCCGCCTCCGTTACTATCACCATTTCCGCCGACGCCTCCGAGGGATCAGCGTCGCCATCCGACGAGTGCCGTGTTAGTGCGCGCCCTGCGGTTTTGAATAGACATTTGCGGCCCTCGATATTGTATATTTTTTCCTGATATTGTATATATTTTTTCTCTCTTTTGGTCAGTATGAATGTGTGTGTAGATGCTTGATTTTCTTTATTGTACATATGGCGTGAATCTTTGATCTTACTGTGACATATATATATATTATATCAATTCCTTCTTAACGGAATAAATTTATTTAAAACCGCTTCATCGTTTACCTAGAACTTCGTCCGTGGTATATAAATTTTCTTGCGCCTCGCATCCGTGGCCGTCTCTCGATTAGCAGGACCGAAGCTCCGCCCACAATCGACCAAGAGACCGCCGCCGAGCGAACAGCGACACTCAGTTGATTCTTGCAAACTTTTTTCTAAATCGTCTATATAATAATTATGCTGTTTTGAGGAAAGTTACATATCTCTGAAAATTGTTGCAAACGTTTCTATTTAAACTGATTGCTTCCATTCACCACACATCCCATTTTTTACTGTTATGAATACTACCCGTCAAAGCTTGGACGATGGTGCATAGCACTGTATTAAATTTAATCAGAGGGGCCGCTTTGTACCGTAACCTTACGGTGGTGCATAGCGCTTACCCTGATGGTGCATAGCACTTACCTTACTGGTGCATAGCACTCCTAGTATTAGTGCATAGCACCTATCGGCAGTTCATGACGAAAATCATATGTATTAATGATATGGAGTTCTGGCTGGGCTCTTGGTGAAACATGTTATAATATCAAAATAAAACAAAACACTTGGTAATAATTTGTTTCACAATTTATTTATCAAACTGACATTATTGTTTCGGCAGTTATGCCATTATCAAAGTAAATATACAGGGGTAAATTAACAAGTATTTATATAAAGGGTCTTAAACTAATACAAACATACAAATATGGGGTGTAGACAGCAAGTTACAGGTTTGTTTTGGTTGATAACTTTAATAGCGGGGAAATCCTAAATTCGGTCTGGTCATTTGTTACCTGTTTATGTTGTGCTATTGCTTTATATATTTCTAAGTTTTCTAGGAGATTTAAGCGTTTACCTTTATTGCAATTGTGTATGAGCTTTAAACTATTGTTATCTATAAAATGATTATTCTCTATACAGTGTTCGGCTAGTCCTGTAGATTTTTTACAATTCGAAATAGATTTGTTATGTTCATTTAAGCGTATTTTTAATGACCGACCAGTTTGCCCCAAATATATGGCTGGACAATTTTGACAATTTATTTGGTAGACACCATTCTTTTCCAAAATACTTTTTTTTATCAATTTTGTTATTCACCAACAAAGTGCCTAAATTGGTTTTGTTTAAAGATATAGGAGTGATTTCTAATTTCTTGAGTTGATTAGAAATATTATTAGAAATCTTTGGTATGTAGTTAAGGAAGGAAAACAGTTTATTCTCCTTGATGGTACAGTGGTAAAAGGATTTAAAATTTTGTTTCCGTCTTTTTTTATATAAGAGGTCATCTATCAAATGAACATAACAAATCTATTTCGAATTGTAAAAAATCTACAGGACTAGCCGAACACTGTATAGAGAATAATCATTTTATAGATAACAATAGTTTAAAGCTCATACACAATTGCAATAAAGGTAAACGCTTAAATCTCCTAGAAAACTTAGAAATATATAAAGCAATAGCACAACATAAACAGGTAACAAATGACCAGACCGAATTTAGGATTTCCCCGCTATTAAAGTTATCAACCAAAACAAACCTGTAACTTGCTGTCTACACCCCATATTTGTATGTTTGTATTAGTTTAAGACCCTTTATATAAATACTTGTTAATTTACCTGTATATTTACTTTGATAATGGCATAACTGCCGAAACAATATTGTCAGTTTGATAAATAAATTGTGAAACAAATTATTACCAAGTGTTTTGTTTTATTTTGATATCATATGTATTTTTTTTATTTTAATTTATCTTAAAATCGTAAAATACTTCAACTTAGCTTTTAGTATTTATGACGCAGAGGACATCCTATTATCTCAAAGCCGCCCTTAAATACCAAAACGTATTCTACATATGCATTTACCGTTCTATTACTTCAAATGAAAGCTATATTGAATACTGCGTATATTTACGCGTACACCCACCCACTTCCGTAGCTTCCTTCAACCCTTACATAATTTGATTCCCATCTTTGACAATATCCCCGCCTCTCAAAAAACATGCTCGGAGACACACTCACACACATACACACTCTATCATAACCGTTTTTCCCTTATCATCTTGAAAAAATTTACGAATACTGTTGTAGTGTGTGGTGGGGGTAGTGGTGAGTGCGTTCTAGGTGGTAGTTACAATGGGTAGCGGTTGTAGGGGTTGGGGGTTTGAAGAGGGTTAAAGAACTGTCCCCCTACCACACCCTCGAACCCATCCCGAACTTTTATTTTATCTACAATATTTACCACCCTCTACACAACCCCCAACCCCCCATCACACTACCTCCTACAGCAGCCCCTCCTCTGACACCACCTTCTATCCTCTTTTATCTAGCAAGAAGTTCTCAGGGTGTTTGGATTTTGGATTCTCAAAGTGGAAAAACCATGTAAAGGGGTGGTTTCTGAGCCCAGCATAAATACTACAACATACTAATATTTAAATCGAATCGGGGAGGTGGGAGTAAACGCGTACAATTACCATTACCTGATCGATAACCTTAATAACACACCCCATATTTTACTGTAGGTAATAGTACTACCCGTCAAAACTTGGAAGGTGGTGTATAGCCTTCAACGAATTTACCGTAACCTATCGCCTGTTCATGGCAAAATTCAGATGTGTTTTTTTCATTTCGATTAACCTACAAATGGTTCTGTTAATTTAATTTTTTGGAACTCACTTTGAGAAAAATATTCATGCTCGAATTAATAAATTTATATTTTAAATTAAATAAAATAATTTCTATTTAAAAAAAATGTATTCTATCTCACATATATTTATATCTTCTTGTTCAGCTGAACATCCTCTACAACATACTACAAGCTCAAAGTAACCTAAGTTGGTGGGCTAAAGTCCACCATTATTACCGTTAAAAGCGTAAAAAAAAAAAAAAAAGAAATTGATCGGATGGGATTTGAACCAACTACTGCTGGAGATGAAGCGATAGCGAGATCGGTGCACAACCGACTACGCTACGAACCGATTTGACTTGTAAGCCTATATTTATTTGCTTTTAAATTAACCATGAAAACTGCAATGAATTTTATTGCTTAATTGTTTATAAATTACATTTATTTTCTCATTTCGTATCATTAATAAACGTTCTTTGATGAACGTCATCAATATAAACGTCAAACTTCCACGATTAGAATTTACACGTCCAAATAATGACAATACAGGCCCCGCCCATCCAGTCAGCAATTTTTTTCTTAGAATACGAACTTGTCACAATTAACGATATTTAATTACAAATTTTGATTAAACGAACACATAATGGATGATGAAAATAGGCCTATGTAACCCTTTGGTCCTTAGATTAGATGTTTTAATAGTCGACAAATTCCAGATTATCCTATCTTCGGACGAGATAGATCTGAAAATTATGACTTTTAACCAACAACGCGTTTCTTCCCGTTTTCATTTGCTAATATGTTTTAAACCGCTTAATAAATCGTAATGAAATTTTGTAAAACTCTACTTCGTTTTAATCTTAATCGATATCGTTTATGGCATTTCGCGCGTCTTTTGCAGTTTTTCGACAATCTGTTACCGAAAAGTGCAATTTTCGATGCTTTTTTCATGGCTTACTGAGTGGGGCTCAAACATCCGGACACTAGAACATTATTATGTATAGATAATGGATATAAGATAAATAATATAGGTTAATGTAGTTTAGAATGTAATATAAAAAATACGAGAGAAATAGTTAAACTAGATTTTGAAATAGTAGAGACAGGAAATCAAACTCCTGCAGTATTAGGGCTAGAAACATGTAAGAAAAAAAATTAATCAAAAGAATTAGTGAAATTAGGTTAGGACAAGGAGTATCACAGGAATTTAGTGATGTATTTGAAGGCATAGGGTGTTTTGGAAACAAGCATCAAATAATAATAGACAAAAATGCTTGTCCAGTCGTGTTTAATGCACGGAAAATACAATTATCCATAAAAGATGAACAGAAAAAGGAATTTAATAGATTAGAGGAAATGGAAATAGTCGAGAAAGTAAATGAACCTACGGACAGGGTTCATCCAATGGTTAGTTGTAAAGAAACCAACAGGCAAATTGAGAATTTGTTTAGACCTAGTAGAATTAAATAAGGTAATAAAGAGGGAATTTTTTCAAATTCCGACAAGAGCAATTATTCACAGAGTTCAAAGGAACAACCTTGTTTAGCATATTAGACGCAAATCAAGGATTTTATCAAATACAATTGGATGAACCAAGTAAAAAATTATGTACATGCGCAACTCCTTTTGGTAGATACATGTTCACTAGATTACCTTTGGTATATCATCGGCGCCAGAAGTTTTCCACAAAAGTTTTGGGCAAATGTTTGGAGGGATGCCTGGACAAATTTCATATGTGGATGACTTGCTGGTATTCGGGAAAAATCAGGAAGAACATGATAAACATTTAATACAAGTATTAAAAACGGCTAGAGAAATAAATATTAAATTTAATAGTAAACGAAATTAAATTTGTAGGACATGTAATATGATCTTTCGGTATAAAACCAGATAAATAAAAAATTAAAAGCATTGTAGAGATGCCTGAGCCTAAAAATAAAAAGAAAGTGGAGCAATTCTTAGGGATGGTAACGTATTAGAAGTTACAACAGATTTAAGACAATTATTAAAAAGAACTCTTTATTTTTGTAGGACGAAAACCACATACCTTCATTCAATAAAATAAAAAATTTACCATCAACTGAACCGATACTTCAGTTTTATGATACAAATAAACCAATAGTAGTATCAGTAGATGCATCGCAAAATGGTTTGGGTGCAGTACTGTTACAGGAAGGATTACCGGTAGTATACGCATCAAGGACACTAACGGATTGCGAGAAAGGGTATGCTCAAATTGAAAAGGAACTCTTGGCAGTAGTATTTGGATGTACTAGGTTTCATCAATACATATTTTCAAAAAAGGTGTTGGTGGAAAGTGACCACAAACCCTTAGTATCAATTCACAAAAAACCATTAATAAATACTCCGTTGTGCCTACAAAGAATTCTAATTAAACTACAAATGTATGACATAGAAATAAAATACAAACCAGGGTCGCAGTTATTAATTGCGGATTGTTTATCAAGAAATTATAGCAATGAAAGTTGTAAACAGGAAGAATTAGTATTAGATGAAATTGAAGCACATGTAAATTTAATTGAAAGTAGTCTACCAGTATCTGACGAAAAATTTAAAGAATTTCATAACGAAACTATATAAAAGATAGGGTGTTAAGCAAACTAATGAAGACTACAAAGGAAGGGTGGCCAGAAAAGAAAGAAATGTTACACGAAGAGCTACAAGATTATTGGGGATATAAACATGAAATAGTAAGCGTAAATGATGTACTTTTCAAAGGTAATAAAATTATAGTACCACAATCTATGAGAAACGAAATGTTGAAAGTAATACACTATCACCATTTAGCAATTAATAAATGTCAACTTAGAGCTAGACAGTGTTTATATTGGCCAAATATAAATAAAGACATTGAAAAATACATAAAGAACTGTGATATTTACTTGACTTTTAAAAACACAAACATAAAAGAACCGCTGATAAGCTTGGAAGTACCTAGTAAACCCTGGGAAATAATAGGAACGGATGTATATCAGTTTGCAGGAAAAAATTATTTGATGGTCATAGATTACTTTTCAAAATTTATAGAAACTGGCCATTTGGACAAGTTAAATAGCCATTGCACCATAACACTATTCAAATCATTCTTTGCCAGACATGGAATTGCAAAAATAATCAGGTCAGACAACGGTACAAATTACACGTCTCAACAATTCATGAATTTTACCAAATCATGGGAAATTCAACATAGAACATCCAGCCCCACTCATGCACAATCAAACGGCATGGTGGAGAGATGTATTACTTAAACATTTAAAAACATGATGAAAAAGGCTGAACATGAAAATAGGGATTCTTATTTGTGTTTATTGGAATACAGAACGACCCCTGACACAAATATTGAATCACCTGCGAAACTCCTATATAATAGAGAAGTAAACAGTTTACTACCGAAATATAACATTTTTAACAGAGACATAAAAATTACACAGATAAGAGAAAACTTAAAGAACAAACAAGAAAAAACAGAAACAACGTACGAAAACAAGACAAGTCGTCTTGGCAATCGGGGGAAATAGTAAGAGAAAGCGATAAGCCAAGAAATTATATAATTAAATTGAACAATGGGTCAGTAGTGGAAAGAAATAAGAAATACATAAGTTGGGACAAAGAGAGAGATAGAGAAGCTAAGGAAGAATTAAAATTAAACAAAACCAATATCAGTGAATCGAATTATTACTTCTTAAAGTTCTAACGAAGGACTTCCTTGGTAAACCCTGTATACCAGTTTAGCCGTTGTACCTTATGTTGCACGACCTTTTACAGTAGATGAAATAGTTGTTGCTATAGATGTGGGTGGTGATAGTGGATAGTAACCTCCACTAGGAGCTCTTCTATACAACTTTTGCATTGCTTTAATATCATCTTTAAATAAACCGAAATAAATGACTTGAAATATTTTTAGGTTCTGAATAAAAAGGATTCTGATGCTTTCATTTGTGACAGAATGAGCAATACCAAGTGTAAGGCAAAAGTACCAAATACAAAATTATTGTATCTGTATTATTAGCAGGCGTAATAAAAGATTGATTCCATTTTTTCAGCATCTAAATGTACTTCCAGTTGTCTTTTATATAGTGATGGAAAATTTGTATGACCTAGGACCTCCCTCGTCATCGAATAAAGAACATTGCGTGTAAGGAGTTTCGCTATAGTAATGTTTTCTTGAAAATTAACTGAGGACTATATTTGCGTTCTTTTGATTTATATTAAATGTGAAGTTAGGATGCTTTGACCACAAGGTAATGCTCTTAATGTCACAAATTTTTCACGAGAGGTTGCGTTATTGAAGTACCATGGTAATGTTGAATTATGCTATTTATGGGAAGAGGTAGAGTATTTTCGATCTATTCCGCTGGTTATTCTCTTTGAGGCACAAAAAAGATGGGACTAAAAGTACCCTAGAAGCACAGAGTGTGTATATCTTTAATTTTTCTGTTTTATTTGGAAATTATGGCTTCTGAAGGACTGAAACAAACGTCTCTGACGAAAGCAATAAGTTAAAATTATTTACGTTTCACGCACACTATTCCTTACCTTACACAATAACAAGTACGCACTATGTAAAAATAAAGCACTATTATATTTATTATAAGTATAAACGATACTTTAATGGCAGTAAATGGTTGCACCGGCTATCACTGGAAATACTAAGCTGTTTCAGACAAATCTAGAAAGACCGTTATATTATTTGACTTTGAAGTGAAAACCCGATACACATTGTATCGTAACTTACGTGGTTCACGAAATAAACCGTGATGCTTGTCTAGTGTAGACGATATTTTACGTGGTTTAATTAGTATACCACTGTGCATCAAAGGTCTAAAAAAACGTGGTGTATAACACGTACCATCGTGCTTCAAAGAGTTATACCACAATGAGGTCCTTTAATGTATCGTATCATTTCTTGTGTTATCTCCCCATCGGTATGTTTTAAATTGTTGTTTATCTGAAAAGATTTCACTGCCGCAATTAATGAACTACTATCTCTGTTTATTAAAAATATTGAATTCATTCAAAGTTATTTTTATCTATATATGTAAGCGATAGTCAAATAAACAGAACTTATTTTTTACACAATAACAAAATTCTGTTTCTTGGTTACAATATGAATTGAATTGAAATATGCTGTCGGGCTGTATCGTGGGGAGTCGGTTATGTGTCCGCCCTACGTTGTAGCAAAGCTGCAGAAGTGATGGGTATACACGTATACAGTCTGTGGCATAATAGTATTGATTGGCAGGATACAATAGTGGTGATGCTATCACGGTCATCCTGTTATGGGGCGTCCTCACACCATGGTAATTGGATTGTGCTGTGTAAAATAAATCAAGAAAAGGAATGCATACCAAAAAAAAAAAAAAAATTGTTCGCTTGAGAGTCATCACTCTCATTCTTATCGGTCAAGGTTGCTTGTAGTAAATTAAACAGGGTTCGCATGACTCGCTCAACTTGACTGTTGCCTCTAGGTATTCCTGTTGCGATGTGGTGAAGTTTAACTTTGTGTTCGCTCAGAAATTTTTATAATTCTAATTTTTATTCCAATTCATGTTTCAAGCTTTTACTATTTTCTTCTAATTTTCTCATAATTTGCGACAATTCATCTTCGAAAAGGAACGTCTCAGGATCATGGCCATCTTTTTTTAACGCCTCCGTGAGCCGCCAGTGAAGCTCCGCCTTGTTACCACTTGTCGCTTCATCCCGTTCTTCCAATTCTCTTCTTAACTCGGCAACTTTTAATTCGCACAACTTCTTTGCCAATGTAATGTCTTTTACTCAACCCGCACTAAAGCCTTCAATAGTCGTTTCACCCTACACCTGACACCAATTGTAGTATTCGTGGATTTATTAAATTTATTTACAAGACTAAAGTACAGGAACACAATTTATATACACTTAGATTGCTATTTATTTACAACACTCACTTATATGCGCGTCTCTATTTATTTGTGTCTTCACTTCTAACACTGTCAATTTATTTCCGATGTTACCACTGTCACTGTCAATTTATAACTAACTAACTCGGCAACGTCTCTGTCACTTTTATAGCATCATAGAACAGTCAGGAAAAAGTCTGGAATATTCGAAAGATTATTTACATTTTCCGCGAACCGCTTAATTACTTTCTTGGCAAGCAGGTACGGGACATACGCATACAAACACACGTATACACTGCCGAAAACCGCCTGCGGCTTGTTGAGCCGCCGGCCAGCAACACATGCAAGTGTACCCGATCGCACTCATTAATATCCAGTTTTCTGTAAACCTTCGGTGTAAAAACCTCCACTAATAGGATTACCATTTAAATCTTCTTATAAATATGTTTATGGGTTAGTATAATTAATTTTTGCTACTTTAAATAATTCAGTTGTCCAGTTGGGTGTGTAGGACTGAAAATACATGCTTAGCTTTACGTATTCCTGCAATATCACCCACGTGAAATGTAGGTTTTCCATATGCCATTTTCATATGACTATCCGCTGTATCGAGTATGTACTTTCTATTTTGTTGTTTTATCGCTTTTGTGGGTGTGGTTCTTATTGTTATATGTACGGTGTTATTATATTCATTAACTACGACAAAGACTACATCTGTCTACCGACATGACCCTCCATAATGTAACACTTAAAATAAATTAGTTTTTATGTTTCTATAATTGGCAAGTGTGGTGATTCACACACACAAAAATTGTATATAATGTAAATACAGCTAGTTAAAATACTCTATATAAATATTTCTAAAATTCTTTTGTTCTGTTACTATGACAGCGAGAATAAAAAGTATCGCATGATTTTCCGAACTGTCGTAATTATTTTATTTTGATGTCCGAGAATTTGTGGATTATTCCTTTCGCTAAAAGACTTGTCAACTCAGACCACCCACTTCAAACCAGCTATCTAAAAATGGAATGATCTTGTACCAAAATGCTATTAAAAATTGTTAAAGATAGGTGCCATTTAGTGCATGCTCTCCAAATAAAGGACAAGTTTTGTCTCAGGGCCTAGACAATCTAATGGCGATAGTTGGTTTTTCATTGCCCTAGTTCGGCCTAGATTGTTAGGTGGCGCTACAGTAAAATTACAACCGTTTCTAAGCAACAAGGATTATTAAATAAATTATCGATACAAACAAACATCAATCTAACCATCAAAAATGTAATCTGTCAAACCGGCAAAAGTATTATAACAAAAATATAAGGTAATGTAAACCTTTTTATATGTGTGATTACTGATTACGTATGTAGAAGTAAAGAAGAAACACGAGAAGTTGGAAAAGGAACGTACAGTATGTAAAAATATAGAGACTTTGCTTGATTTTTACTTCATTGGACTGGTGTAATTGTGAGTGCTTTCATTTTCTTTTCGTAAAATGTGATAATGTGAATAACAGTATCTTCTGCTTCTATTTTATTGTGACCGTGTTTTATTGTTTTTAATATTGATGTATTTAATCATAATAAGTTAGTAGGTAAGGGTTTATTATTTTGACTTATGCAATGCTGTATGGTATAGCTGTTTATCAGTAATTCGTCAATAAATCCTTTTTTCTGTAATTTTATTTTTTATTTTTTTATTTACCATTATTGTAAAAAACCAAAGCTATATTTACAAAAAATTAAGACTTAAGTAACTGAATTCCGTTATTATTCAGAACTTTTTTACTCCTATTCCAAAAAAGTTCACCAAACATCATTATTTTCACTACGAATGTTTGGTGAACTTTTGTGGAATAGGGGTAAGAAACTTCAAAATATTACAATAACAAAGAAAAAAGAAATAGAAACATTCAAATTTGCCGCCATTTAACGTTTAGTTCGGCCTAGGTTCATAGAGGCGCTGCTCGGTTTTCAGTTACTATGGAAGTGCCGATTCTTATATACGTTAGTATATATAATATATTCTTTGGTTTTGTCTCTATACCTGACGAAACACACTAATTCATTTTCAGTTCAAAAAAATTAAATAAACTTGTATCACCTGCCCACTTCAAAATGGATGAATACAGAACTGTACAATCATTAATATCAAAAGATTGTATCATGGCCTACTTAGACCTGAAGGACGCGTATTATACAATCCCGGTTGATAAAAAAAATAGAAAATATCTAGGGTTTACGTTTCAAAATGATCTTTATGAATTAACATGCTTGCCATTTAATCTTTGTACTGCTCCTTTTACATTCTCAATATTAATGAAACTGGTTATGCTGAAATTACCACGATGTGGTTTTCTATCTATGAACTTTTTGGGTGATCTCCTACTTGATGATACAGAAAAATCCTGTAATAACAATATAAAATACACTTTTTTCTATCTTCAATCGTCAGGTTTTTTAATTAATAAAGAGAAAAGCAGTCTTACATCCTCACAAGAATGTAAATTCTTAGGCTTTATCTTTAACAGCCTTGAAATTACTATGACGCTACTACAGGAAAAATGCAAAATCCTTTGCAAAACACCTTCGACTTTTTTAAAACTCTCGAACTTTGCAATTCGTTCCCTAGCTAAAATCGTATGGAAGGCATAAAATGTGTAAATTTGTCAAAATTAACTAGAAAAATGGGAAAGTGTTGTGAATATTTGGATAGATACATGTATCATACATTCAATCCGGGAAAATAAGGAAGCAGAAAATATAAGAACAAGCAACCGCACTGTTTTACGTAGAATACAGTGGCGTCGACGAAAATAAATAAAAAACATACACTTTCCAGTATTAGTATAAAGTAATTCTTTTTTTTTAAGGAGTAATAGATATGTTTAAGTTAAAAAGACATTCAAACTTTTGTTTATAACTCGAAAAAAAAAAATAAGAACAGCAATTTTTTGAAAACACGAGTTAGTTGGTCTCAATAAAAGAAATCTTGGATGCGACAAAATGTTTTTTTATCTCTTATAGAAACATCAAAATTGCCCAACCCTGTACTTCGTTTATCGCCTTATTTCGTCATGCAACACGCTATATTCTTATTAAGTTAAAAACCCTCCTTCTTTACTCAAGGACGGTCAGGACCACTTTTGAGGGTGACTTACAAGTTGCAGGTGCACAGAAGAAGCGCAGTTAACGGCGAATAGGGTAGAAGAGTTTCGTTTTAGTTTTGTTTTGAATTGTTCCACAACTTTGTGTACACAATTTTATGTACATATTTTTCAACATTATTTCTTCCACGTGAAGAGGCCACTGTATGGAGAAACAATTGTCATGGACAAGTAAACAAAAATTTTGTGAAACTATGAATGTTTTCTTACATTGCATAAATTTAAATATCAAATTTATCAATTGATTTTTATTAAATTGTTATTAGCTCTCATTTATTTGTGTGTTTCTTTGCAGTTGTTCAGAGTGGCGCCCGACCTAACTTTGCTAAATTTTTGTTCTCTTTTCGATTTTGCTCATTGCGCCATTCTGTTTCTTAATCAGCACAAAATTAATTTTTTACTTCTTACACGATTAAGAGGGTTTTTTTTGTCAAAATCAAAATTATTTAAAATACCATCATAAATATTAATAACCACATCTTACCAAATTTTGTAGTGAACGCTTGCGATTGCTTCGACGGAGTGCTCTTTGGCGTAATTATTCGTCTAAACGTTCTTATGAAATCTTCAACTACAGAATCAGCAAAACTGGAGAAACTTTGGGGGTGTTCTTTAACGCACTAAATAGCTCCAACCCTAACGCCAAAACTTAAACCAAAAATGTCCGAAGCACTTTTCGATAACAAAGTTACCTTCATCAATTACAGAGAAAGTTAATAAAACGCGATTGTATTTAAAACTACAAATTTTATTTTTAATTGCGTTGTTTCCACTTCCTACTTCCTAGTAGAGAAAGCCTGGGCCTGTGTTTAATTTTTATAGATTAATAGATTAATATTAACCCATAATAATTAAATTAGGAGCTTTTAGTTACTGTACACAATCAAAGCTGGGTAAATTAACAATTTTAAAGGCATATTTACATTAATTCATTTAGAATACAATCTTTTAACACACAGTAAGTAAGTAAGTAGTTTTACCACTTTAGATAAAACGCCCTTATTATAAACGAATGTACCAAAATTAAAAACTGATTGAAGGATAAAAACAAACATTTGTGTTACCGCAGTACATAATTGTATGTGTAAATGTGTAATGAACTTCTGTCATCTTCTTTCCATTGTCAATTTTCATCAGAATATACACTTAATTGTTATTTTTAGCAATTTCAAAATAGAGTTTAACATTTATAAAGCTAAATATACACAGTTGGATAAAAGTATGGAGCCAAGCAAATAATTTAAATTGTGCACACTCTGTGATAATACATAGTGTTCCTAAAATATAGCCTAACGATGTTGTCATAGTTCCGGTTTAAACGTACCCTCAACATTATTCTTTAAATGGGACACCATGTATCCTTTCCAGAACATGGTGGTCTTGTTATTTCGAATTCAGTCCATATTGGACTTAGCGTCATCTATAGAAACTGAGATGATATTTAATTTAATGAAATATTGATTTTATTTATTGTAAGTTAAAAAGTTAATAATTAAGTAGGTATTTAATAAAGTCAATGTAAGCAAACTCACTTTAAATGTTCCAATGGCTCTTAGTTTCCCTCCTACAATATTCTAGCCTATAATTTATGTTATCTACTGTTACTGATAAAATTCCATATTACACATTTAATAAAAGGCACTATATTTTGAATTTTACAATTTATTTTTAAAACTTGACAATTGTTTCGCTAGACGGTAGCTTCATCGGAAGTTATATCTAAACTTATACTACTACAATTTTTGCATTATTTTCTACGTTTCACGGAGGCTGTGGAGTTATGAATAAATTTAACAACGGTGAGTTGTTGACATCAATTTGTTCGTTAATAATATTTAGGCTAATTTTGTTTCTATTTATTTCTAATTCTACTAATAAAATCTTAATCTAAAGGAATTATTTGCTACATTTATTATTATCCGTAAACCGTAGAATATAAGGGAAAAATTATTGTAGTAGTATAAGTTTGGATATAACTTCCGAAGAAGCTACAATGTGGACAAACAATTGTCAAGTTTTTACAATAAATTGTGAAATTCAAAATATAGTGCCTTTTATTAGATGGATGTGGAACATTCTAGCCTGTTAACCAGTTCTTGAATTACTTCTTTTACGAATTAATTGATACTTCTTTATAGTTAGTAGCATATGTACGTTTATTTCTATTTGTGAATAAAAGAAAATTCACCACCTGTACCCTTTTTACAAAAAAAAGGTACCCAACCCGGCATGAATAAATTGGGGAGAACAAGGTGTATCATAATCTACAAAACGATATGTACGGTATTCCATTTCAGTTAAAAAAGTTTCGGTTAACGGGAACTACAAGTTGTAGTTAATGCAATAATAACACCAATGCATGCTTTAAAAGTATTATACTTCTTCATACATGCCTACACAGATTCATGAATATCATCGTATTCGTTTTAAAAATATTTGCTTGGCTCTATACTTTAGCCTAACCGTCAACCCTGTAAACAGGCGAACTAAGAATAGCTTTATTGTTTGAAGTCAGTTAATAAAAAAGTGTGACATACATAATGACATTTCATTATGTATTTTATTTTTGTGTAACGTTTTGTTTTCCGAAAAAATCTACAGTAACAGAATCTGAATTTGTTGTAAAAATATCACTATGTGTAGTTATAAATAATTGGAGTGAATCCGACGAAGTTTCTTCGGTTGTTATGTCCACCGCAGTGATTGTAGAAGATGATTGTGTTGTGTTTAATGATTTTGCAGTGGTTGCACCAAACAATAAATTGTTGTTTATAAACAGAAATTTTTCGACGTAATACATTGTTCCCAGATTGTACACGAAAACCTCACTTTCGATAACAGTTGCATTATTTACTATAAGATACCCTGAAAATTTTTTATTTTATTTTATCAGTACGTACATTATAAAAAGACAATTAAATTTACCATTCTTCCTGCTTACAATCATTAATTTGTTACCCAAAGTTTGAAGTTGTGAACCATTTTTTAGGTCTTTTTCATAGAATCTTCCTTTCACGAAATGATTAAGGAGTATTTGTAGACCTTCGCTGTTTGATAGATAATTATCTGGCATTTTATCAAGCCCTAACTCTTCGAAAGCCTTATCGGTGGGAACAAAAAATGTATATCCTGTTCCTGAGACGTGAGGCGCTAAATCTGCTAAATTTAAAAATCTCGTTATCTGTCTAAAACGATTGTCACGTTCGAGAGCTAAAAAGGCATGAGATAAAAATTGTGCGTCAAACCAAGGAAATGCTAGTAATGGTGGCGTCTCTTTGTCACGATGTTGTTGATGTAGACGGGAGACAACGGATTCGTTGACGAACAGCACCTCAGCTATAAACATAATGTTCCCTTTTTTTAAAGGTGTATCTCCTTTTACAACAAGAACTCCATTAACGGTTAGTGTAGCTGAAAAAACATTGAAAATGGTTATGACTGAAGTTTAACTGAATATTGTTGAAAATCTTTAATGTCGATATTGATTGAGAAACTTCGGCATTTCCTTGAAAATTCTGTAAAGTTTCTATCTACCTCTAAAATACTGGATACTCATTATTTTGTTAAAATTTTTGCATATTTTGCATTACTTTTAATATAATTCAGCTTACAATTAAAAATAAACCGTTAAAAAAAGAAATATATACGTGTCGACTTGAGAATCTGCTCCTTTTTTGTAATATCTAAATGCCTTAATCCAAATAAAACTAACAATTCAATTTCCACGTTTATTGTTGTTAAATTAAATTAAATACTTCATATATGAATAGTTACATAGAAGCTCACACAGAAATTGGGGGGTGAAGATCTGACCAAAAGTACATTATTCTATGTTAGTTTTTATTCCGCCAAATTAGGTCAGAACGCAAATACGTACACAAGCGTAAATCGCTGAATACGCATTCTACATAAGATCCATGTAATTATTTTTAGTATAAAATACTGTGATTTATTTATAATAAAACTAGTCTAATCCTGACTCGCTTATAATTGTATCCTGAAACACGCTTCCAATTCAACGGTCCTTATTAGGACCACTCTCTCTCTACACGCACCTTTCTGGTAGCTGCATCACGCATCGCTACATTGGTGACCCCAACGTGATCTGAGAGAGCTACGAGTTCAACGCCGCTTTCATCTCACCAGGGGGATGAACGGCCGTCAACGTTACCAGTGATCAGTTTTTTTGTGTGTTTAGTGTTTGTGTTTTTGTTTGTCTTTTTCTGTCACGTATACAGATCTCATGGGCTCCTCCCCTTCTAAAGAAGAGGTGATCATCGCCCAGACAGGCAATGGAAACGCCACCGCCTCACCCCTAACCAGACAGGAGTCGCGAATGGACTTATTGCTGGTGCTGCAAATCATCAGCCTCCTGTGGACAGCCTATCGGGAGTACCGAGGACACATACATCGCAAGGTGTCCAAGAAGGTTGCACAAGCAACCCATAGCGACGCCTAAAACACGCTACCCTACAAACTCGCCACCGCAACACTGCTGACGTATACATGTGCAACAGCGCCCTGCCTCCGTCACCGCCCTCCCTGCTGCCACCGTCACAGCCATCGCCGCCTAATCATGCCGCCACCCGCCGCCAACCCCTCATCATCCGTGGACCGACTCGCGGTCGAACTTCCCCCCTTCGTGCCCACCGACCTTGAACTATGGTTCTGCATGGTAGAACGTAGTTTCGAGGCGTCATCTATTACTACAGAGGCCACCAGGTTTGGTTATGTCCTTGGTAACCTGGATCCCCGTTACGCTGCGGAAGTACAGGACATAATCATCAATCCTCCAGCCACAGATCCCTACACCACCATAAAAAGGGAGCTTATTCGTCGGCTCGGTGCCTCTCAAGAGTCTCGAACGAGACAACTCTTGGAGCACGAGGACCTTGGGGACAGAAAACCGTCCCAATTCCTGCGCCACCTGCGTAACCTTGGTGGTTCTACAACTCCGGATGAGATGTTACGTACCATATGGACAAGTCGTCTTCCCCCCTCCATCCAACCGATCCTTGTGACTCTCAAAAGCAAGGACCTGGATGAAGTGGCCGAACTTGCTGACAGCATCATTACTGCAAGTTCAGCACAAACCATTGCCTCCGCCACCCCCACAACTGCTCAGGTCTTGGACCCCATTCAGAAGTTGACAGAGACGGTATGTGCCCTTCGGATGGACCTTGACGATATGAAGAAGCAACGATACTGGAGAGACCAAGGACGATTTCCACATAACAGGAGCCGATCCCGCTCTCGTAGCTCCTCCAATAGACGACACTCCTACAAGAATGGCATCTGTTACTACCACAGCGTGTTTTAAGAGAAAGCACGAAAATTTACCCCCCGCCCCCGTGCAAGATGGCCTCGGGAAACCAAGCCGGAACTCACTAACGGCGACGTGAGATCCGCAAGACGCAACGTCGCCTCTTCGTTACCGACAGAAACTCACGCCACAAATTTTTGGTCGACACCGGTGCTGACATCTGCGTGTATCCCAAGTCTTTACTACATGGGCCACGTCAGAAGTCCGGCCTCACACTACAAGCCGCAAACGGTACCACCATTTCCACATATGGCACAATCAATCTGTCGCTCGATCTGGGCCTACGAAGAAACTTCATATGGCGTTTCGTCATTGCTGACGTCACGAAACCAATAATTGGTGCTGACTTCCTGACGCACTATCAATTACTGGTCGACCTCAGCAAGCAACGACTACTGGACCAGTTGACGAATCTTATCACCCCTGGCCAAGTCTCTACAACCACTCAACCCGCAATAACGTTCATCTCGGACGCACATCATGGCACATCGGTCTACCACAACGTACTGCTCGAGTATCCATCGTTACTTCGACCGAGTGGCCAAATATCCGTCCCCAAGCATTCAACAAGGCATTACATAACCGCCACGCCCGGTCCTCCCGTGTCATGCAAACCACGACGCCTAGCCCCGGACCGCTTCATGGCTGCAAAGAAGGAATTCGAAACTTTAGTGCAACTGGGCATCGCTCGACCATCCTCCAGTCCTTGGGCATCACCGCTACACATGGTACCCAAGAAACAAGACGAATGGCGACCATGTGAGGACTACCGCTCCCTAAATGCAAGGACCATCCCCGACAGATATCCTGTCCGCAACATCGATGATTTTACGCATACTCTTGCGAACAAAACCATTTTCTCCACCATCGATTTGGTTCGTGCATACAATCAGATCCCAGTTGCAACAGAAGACATTCCCAAAACAGCGATAACAACCCCATTTGGTCTTTTCGAATTCCCCTACATGAACTTTGGGTTACGTAATGCCAGCCAAACATTCCAACGATTCATCGACGAAGTATTGCATGGCCTAGATTTTTGCTTTGCATACATCGACGATATATTGGTAGCATCAGAGCCAGCAGAACAGCACCGTCAACATTTACACACTGTGTTTTCAAGGTTACAATCGTACGGTATTCTGCTGAACCAGGCAAAGTGTAAACTTGGCATGAAGGAAGTCTCGTTTCTGGGTTACTCGGTCACGGCAAATGGAATACGTCCTTTACCTGACCGAGTGACATCAATCAGCAACTACCCCAAACCTAACTCAGCAAAACAATTGCGTCAATTATTGGGTATGGTTAACTTCTACAGAAAATTCCTGCCAAATACCGCACGCACGCACGCACCACTCAATGATCTACTCAAAGGGAAAATGAGAGGCAACGCATCACTTCAATGGAACACCGCGGCTGATGAAACATTCAACACGAGCAAGCGACAGCTTGCGCAAACTACTCTCCTTCATCATCCACAGCCCAATGCTACACTGGCAATATTTTGTTACGCTTCCGACCACAGTTTGGGCGCCGCATTACAACAATTCCACCAGGGAAGATGGGAGCCACTGGCATTTTTCTCTACAAAACTCTCCAACGCGGAGACAAGGTACAGTTCTTTCGACCGAGAACTATTGGCAATTTACCGCACCATAAAGCACTTTCGACATCTCCTTGAGGCTCGTGATTTCATCATCTACACGGATCACAAGCCACTCACTCTCGCCTTCCGCCAGAACCCTGACAAGTGTTCCCGCCATTTGAGTTACATCAGTCAATTCTCAACAAACATACAGCACATTTCCGGCAAGGACAACGTGGTAGCTGATACTCTCTCACGCATATCACAGGTATCAACCCCCATTGATTACGAAGCCCTTGCAACGGAACAAGAGACTGACGATGAACTTAAATATTACCGCGAATCAAACAACTCCCTAGTGCTGAAACAGATCCATATTCCTGGATCAGACAAAGCCATTTTCTGCTACATCTCCACTGGAACTGCAAGACCTTTTTTGACACCAACTTTTCGTTACGCTGCATTCAAACAGCTGCATGCACTCACGCATCCCGGAATTCGAACATCAAGCAAACTAGTAACACGACGTTTCATTTGGCCATCAGCAAGCAGAGATTGTGCAAGATGGGCTCGTGAATGCATGAGTTGTCAAACGGCCAAAATATCCCGACATGTCTCAGTTCCCTTAAGCACCTTCGATCTACCAGCGGAGAAATTCGATCATGTCTATATCGATATCGTCATCTTACCTCACTCAGAGGGATATCGATACTGTCTTACCTGTATAGATCGATTCTCACGTTGGCCAGAAGCTTTTCGCCTTAAAGACCAAGAAGCTGTAACAGTAGCCCGAGCTTTCTATGAAGGTTGGATTTATCGATTTGGTACACCACTACGAATCACGACGGATCAAGGCCGACAATTCGAGTCACAACTCTTCGACGAATTGTCTCGCCTGACGAACTCCAAACGTATTCGTACTACCGCTTACCACCCTGCAGCAAACGACTGGAACGACTACATCGCCAATTAAATGCTGCCATAACATGTCATAAAACCAACGGCTGGACCCAGATTTTGCTCACTGTTCTTCTAGGCATCCGTGCAGCCTGGAAGGAAGATCTGAAAGCCACAACAGCCGACATGTCATATGGTAAAGCGCTCCGTCTACTTGGAGAATTTTTGGCACCATCCACCAAACCAACCGAAAGCACACCATCGTCTTATATACAACAACTCCGTCAGCATTTCCAGACGTTACGACCCTTGGCTGCATCTCGGCATGGTGAGAAGAAGACCTTCCTGTTCAAGGACCTGCAGACATCAGAATATGTCCACATCCGTCGCGATGGACCCAAGAAAACCCTGCAATTCTCGTACGATGGTCCATATAGGGTCCTTAAAAGGAACGAACATCATTTCACCTTACAACTGCCCAATTCGGAGAAAGCCGTATCCATTCATCGTTTAAAACCGGCTTATGTTAGCACAGACGAGAATCGCGCACCAGTTCCCACAAATACAACGACCAATGAGGAAGACAAGCAGAAGAAAACCACCCTCTCCGGACGACGAGTTCGATTTCCTCAATACTTCCAAGCTTCGTCACTGGGAAGGGGGTCCTGTGGGAACACACTGTATAACGTATAAATTGGAAATTAACACACTCTGTACAGCAGAACCTAAATTCTGCTGACAGAGAATTGTAACAGTTCTGGCCGCCAAACTAGGTCAGAACGCAAATACGTACACAAGCGTAAATCGCAGAATACGCATTCTACATAAGATCCATGTAATTATTTTTAGTATAAATATCTGTGATTTTTATTAATAAAACTAGTCTAATCCTGATTCGCTTATAATTGGATCCTGAAACACGCTTCCAATTCAACGGTACTTATTAGGACCACTCTCTCTCTACACGCACCTTTCTGGTAGCTACATCACGCATCGCTACACTTCTAAGGATTTTTTCCCAAACTTGTAAGCCTTAGCGTATGCTTAATGGGACGCCCTGTATGATGTTACGACTTTTTCCAACTATTCATTTAAGAAAGGCTCAAAGTCAACAACCGCTATTCTAAATTAACGTCAACAACACAATAATAAAATTAAACAACAAATCAATTACTTTTACAATTCAATTCGCTGCTCAAAATCACTAACTCGTCCTTCTCTCTCGTAATACTGACACTAACTCACTAACTCCGACCTCTTGATGGCTCTCCTTATATAGTTATTTAATGTAGCCTAGTAACCACTAGAAATTTATCGAACAATATTGGTAGTTCCCTGAAATATCGACACGGAGACTGCCCACAAATTTTCACATGTATCCCAAAGGTTGTAACACCCTCCTCTTGACACTGATCGGCCAGATCAGTTTCTTGAAGTGGCTGATCTATGCCTGCTTGTCCGCGATTCCAACATGTAGGATTTCGTCTTCTGCCAATTTGACCACAGTTCCAGCAGCGGAGAAGCTCCGTTCTTTTTAGCCTTTCTTTGAAAGATATGCCAAGCAATGTCCACCATCTGTTAACAAAGTGTTTCACAGTCGTACTCAACGTTCGATCCAGTCTGTTGTATTCGAACTTCTTGATGCTTGTTTTGCTGCCTGGTATTTTAAGATGAATGACTATGTCTTGCTTGCAGTTTTATGACGGCTTATTCGAAGAGCCTGTTGTATTTCGCTGTCTCGTCCTCCGTCAATAAACATTTGGGTAGAAAGTTGGTCTGCAAGATGTTGAGGTGTACTACGATAAGTCAGCCGCACCAATCGTTCGCTTCAAATTGTTTCAGGTAGACATAACTTACCTTCATTTCTTCTAGCCATTCTACCCTTTTCTTTTTCATTTGCTCTTGTCCTTCTTTCATTTTATTTTTAATTTTTTTAAGCATTTCCATCAGTAACTCCATTTGTTTCTCCATGTTGATGGAATTCTTCTAGAACGTCAAAATCAGCTTCTAATCGTCGAGGGCTAACCTTACGCTCTAACTACCAAGCTACGAAGAGCCACATTTTATTTAAGTAATCTTGGTTGGGTTAGATTTTGAGCCCAAGATTTTCCAGTTTTAATATTTCCCATTTCACCTAACAACCTTTTCCGAAAATTATTTTCTTTTTTCTATAACATTGTCCCTTTCGAATTCATAATTATAATTGAATTTGTGTTCACTTCTAATATCTTGGATCCCTACGTATATCTAATCAAACCTATACTAGCCTTACCTAACCGAACTTAATCCGTTTGGGAGAGGGGTTTAATAACGCAGATGTAAATAAATTATATATATAGAGAATGTAATGATATGTTGAGGTACAATACAATTTTTTTTTTAATTTAAATTATTTTATTAATATAAAAATTAAATTTATTAATGTCATAGAACATGAATAAGTGAGTAAAATTAAATATACAATAGTTGAATATGAATAGTTTCGACCTTCACTTGATGAAAATTCATTATAATAATAATAACACAATTAACGAAATTTTCACAAACTTTATTTAATAACGTAACATATGTTTCGCCAAACTTTGGCTTCATCAGACGGTAGAGTATTTACTACTAATTGTACAAAAGAGGGTTGGATGTTTAAATAGTTTACAATATGGTTTCAACCTGTGAAACCCGTGATAATGTCATCTACGTACCGATGCCAAAATATGAAATTGTTATTACCTGAATTTATAATAGATTCTTCTAAGTCGTTTAAGAACATTTCCGCTAGTAAAGGACTAAGGGTTTCACAGGTACAAACAGACAACTAGATATCTTTTTGAAATATATTAATAGTTTGCACCCTAATATTAAGTTCACGGTAGAAGAAGAAGTAAATAATACAATTAATTTTTTAGATCTTACTCTAACTAAAAAAGATAACAAAATCACATTCTCTATTTTTCACAAACCTTCTCATACTGACTCTACAATACACAATAGTTCCTTTCATCCGGTACAACATAAATTAGCAGCCTACAACAGTATGACACATAGACTCCTAAGTGTTCCTATGTCTAAAGATAATTATCTTAAAGAACTAAATTTAATTAAACAAATAGCTTTTAATAATGGTTATAACCCTTCTTTAATAGATAATTTAGTAATTAAAAAACAATACAAACTAGCCTTAAAATCAATTTATCCATCAATAGTTGAAAATTTAGATAAAAAATATAAATGTGTAACTTATTTAGGTCCCATAAGTAATAAAATATATACCTATTTACAACGTTGTGGTCTTGACTTAGCTTATAAAACTAATTTTTCGATAAGTAAGTTAATTAAAAACAATAAAGACAAAATTAATAAAGAAATGTGTTCTGGAGTGTATAAGTTAACCTGTGGGTCATGCCAAAAAGTATATATCGGGCAAACAGGCAGGAACTTCAAAAAACGCCTACAAGAACATAAAAATAGTTACATAAAAAACAAGACAGATTCCACCTATGCAAACCACATTACTGAGGAAGGCCACCAATTTAACTGTGATTTGGACATTTTACATTTAGAAACTAAGGGATTTAGATTATCATTACTAGAAAAGTTAGAAATTAATAAATATAAAAAACTAGGTACAGTACTCAAAGATCAAATAGAAGGGAACAATTCCCCACTCTTAAATATATTCTAAACAAAATTCATAAAACCATATTGTAAACTATTTAAACATCCAACCCTCTTTTGTACAATTAGTAGTAAATACTCTACCGTCTGATGAAGCCAAAGTTTGGCGAAACATATGTTACGTTATTAAATAAAGTTTGTGAAAATTTCGTTAATTGTGTTATTATTATTAAATATACAATTTTTAATAACAAGAAATCCTTTACAGGGGTGGTTTATCTTTTGTGGCGAAGGGGTAGGAGAGGTCTAAAAAGGTGAAATTCTGAGTAGCGTATTTTGTGAACGGTCCTTAACAGGACAAAAGCGATCCTATAAAGTATACATTTTACAAAAAACTATTAAACTATTAAACTGAAATAGAACCCAACCTAAAGAAAAGTTAGAGTATAACTTGAGAAGCTTTCACTTTTTTAAAATTGTCTATCGCCACTGTTTCTTACACAAAAAAGAACCCTTGGAAGACAGGCCAGGTTCGATTTTATCCGCGATGCAATGGTCGACGCGCTCCGCTCATCCTAACATTATCCATTGAAGCTTTATATTTTTTATACTATCTATGTAGTAAGTAAAAAAGTTTCAGGATGAAAATGGCAAGTACTTTAATAATTTTTTTTCTACGTTGCACCAAATTAGAAAAGACAGAATTTGTAAAAATGAAGAACTGAAAAATATTTTCGGTAAAATTGTGATTTTTAAAACACTGTTACAAAATAATTTTTATTTTACCTATTTTGTGAAACAGCATATATCATAGGCAATCATATTTTCTAACCCTTTCAAGTTTTGTCTCCTTCCAAGTTAATTCATTTATTTCTTTTCCTTTTCTACCTCTTGTCTCTTCAAATTTCATTATTTTCGTTTTTCCTATATGTACTTCTAGTCCCTCCTTTTCCCTATATTTTTCCAATATTCTTGCCATTTCCTTTAAAGCTTCGAAGTTTGTGGATAACAAGCTTATTTCGCCTGCATAAGATAAAGACCATACTTTTTTTTCTCCCAATCACCATTCGCTCACTTTACCATTTTCATTGTTTCCTCAGATTCAATAGTGTAATTCAATGCCGGTAGGGGTATTAGCCCTCGGAGTAGTTGTTTCTTTTGTTTCTACTCAGTCTTGTTAATTAGAAGTATATTTGCGAGCTTTAGCAAAAATTAGAATAAGTATAATTATTAGTAGAAGCATAAATATGACATAAAAGGAATGTCATTCGTTAATTAGGTTTAAGTATCTCGTACATAATATGACGATGGTTTATAATCCGTGTTTAATAAAATTGGATCGGTAGTTTGATTAAGTTTATTGATTGTCGACGAAAATATTTAGCGGTGTAAGCTCGATCTCCAATTCCTGAAGGAAGGATTTTAACAACAATGCTTCTCGTGCACCCAAAGCTAATGCAATATACTCAGCTTCAGTTGTTGATTTAGCTACAACTGTTTGTTTTTGGCATTCACAAGTAACTGGGGCACGTACCATTATGAAAACATACCCACTGGTTGGTTTCCGTGTGTCTGTACACCCAGCATAATCGGCATTAGTATAACCAATTACACATATCTTTAAAGTTTTTGAATACATGATCTTATACTGGAGTATATGTTTTAAATAGCGTATTATTCTTTTTACAGCTGTCTAGTGTTTTTGATCCCAATTATTTACAAATCGGCTTACTTGATTTACTGCAAAATAAATATCGGGGAGACTTGTAGTGGCTAGAAAAATTAATGAACCTACAGCTTCTCGATACGGTTGTTTCGAGGTACATCCGGAATTGTTTTTATTACTCGTTAAATGAATACTTGAGTCGGCGGGAATAGCTAATAGTTTTGCACCATTCATTTTAAACTTATCAATTAGTTTTCGTATGTACGCTTGCTGGTGAATAATTACTGTTCCCTTTGACAAATCTTGCTCAATTTGAAGACCCACAAATTGTAGATTTGTACTATCCAAATTTGTTGGTATTTTGGATTTTTTGGATAGCACAAGTCCGTCATCCACATAAATGGCTAAATACACTGTTATATTTTCAAAACAACCAATAAAAACACACTGGTCAGTTTTTAATTGATTGAAATTATATTGATTTAAGAAATTGTTTAACTTACGGTTCCAACACCTAGGGGACTGTATCAATCCGTAAAGACTTTTGCTCAGTTTGCAATTTGCTTACCAAATTGACATGATTCACAGAAAAAAGTCTTCATCCTTGTCAACTTGTAAATCCTTGACCATGTTGTTGTCAGCTGTTTCCTTTATCGTTTTTGTATTAACATGCCCCAGGCGTTCATGCCAGAACTTCATTGAAGTTTCGCTGCTTACGTTGCATTCAAACGGAATTTTTACTCAAAAGTTCATCACCCATAAATTGTTTTTCCGCGTACCGACGCACGACACTTTTCCGCCACTGTCGCGAAATTCACAACGATTTTTGTACGAGTGGTATGTGAAGTTTCTGTCCGTCATCATTCCCACCGAAAACAAATTATGGCGAAGTTCTGGAATATACAAGACGTTGTACATTGTTCTGTTAAACCACTTGATTGCAGTGCTTTGACTTCTTGACTTCTAGCGCAAGACAAGATATTTCGGTTTCATCATTGGCCATTCGTGATTCTTTTTTTAATAATCTCGCCGTCAAGTTTTCGAAATTTTGTTGGTCATGTACGACTGAATCCCACGCTGTCTGGAAATTGTTGTACCTTGATGGTAAACTGTTTATTACCTTTGAGCAAATTGCACTATTGCTTATTTCTTCACTGACGTCTTTGGGTTGTTTTACCAATAATTCAGTTGTTGAAATGTGGGCTGCAATTTTTCCATTTTTAGCCATCCTGTACTCGTAGAACTTTTGCCAGAGAAGTTCTTTAGAGATTTCCGTGTTCTGCTCATGGATGGACATCAACCTAGCCCACATTTTTGCTGCATCTTCACAGTTTAACAGATACTGAAGTTGATCCTGGGCGATTGTAGCCAAAAGAATCACCTGAGCTCGGGTATTCTTGGAATCCCATGCTACCCATTCTGAAGAACTTTTGATTTCCGGTTCCTTTTCTTCACCAGTTACCACACTCAGAAGTTTTTCAGATTTCAAGAGAATCCGTATGCTGAACTTTCACAGTTGGAAGTTTCATCCATCCACCCAACTGGGTAATAATATATACACAAATATATTAATTTATGTTAGGCGTGGAAACAACCCCTGCACGCAGTTTACATTTAAAAAATTCAAATTGATTGTTTCTGAAAACTAAAAGCTTTGAGAAGAACAAAGAAGGTAGAGTGGCTATAAGAGTGGCGTAGGATGAAGTGAAGGTGGTGTATATTTTAATAGAGGAAAAGGTTATAGCGTCTTTGCGTCTTTAAGAGCAGTTTTGAGGGTGGTTTTACTTTATTTATTATATACCAATATTCATCCTTTATCTCTATTTTTGAAACAAACATGTAAAAAATACATACTTCGACTGTAATTTAAAAATTTATGCGATTACGTTGCGACGGCGCCATGTGGTATGGATCTATTCGCTGGGCATAATTATTGCTATCGATCTTTCTCAGTAGTCTTCGACCGTTACTAGTCGATTAAGCGACGCATTGTCAATGTATAAAAAAGACATTGACAATAATTCTGAAAATAGGTGGTTAATATTACTTGTTTTAATATACAATATAAATTACACCATTTCAATGCTGTGTGTCGGGGTGCCGAGGATACTACAAAAGTGAAAACCGTGATTATGTTTTTGGATTCCCCGAAGATGGTTATTTGTGCAAAAAGTGGCTGCGGGCAATTCACTAGAATGATTGAAATGCCTGTTATTGCGTATTTAGGGGGATATTGCTGCAAAATTGTCTTTAAAAATATATAATGCTATGCACGTAACTGATGAAGAACATCAATCACCAAAACAAAAGTATGTTAATGAAATATTAAATACAAAAAATTTAAAAATCATAGATTGATTGTTTTAAATAAAACTTCAATAATTTATTATTCATTTTTTTAATAATGACAATACTGCATCCTCCTCTATTCACATAACTCACGTCATGGACATTCACACGAAGGATATCCGTATATATATTATATTCTTAGTACGCCACCTGAAGGCAACCCATTATATATATGATTAACTTTGTTAAAAATAAAACAAAAAGATAATATTTCTTCTGAAGATGCTTATGTATAAGTGAAACAATTGTAAAGCAATACGAATGCTGAGATGACCGACATGCATTTTATTTATGACCTTGCTGAAGGAAATTCGCGAGAAGCTAGGCGGTTATACCTGGAAAGATTTCCTAATCGTAATGTTCCTGATAAAAAAACCTTCCAACGTATCCATCAACGTCTTCATGAAACAGGCTCATTGAGACGAAGTGGAGGATCAGGAAGGCCAATGACAGTCAGAACGGTAGAAGTGGAAGAGAATCTGCTGAATATGGTAGCTGTAAACCAGTAAAACAAACAATTATGTCGTCTACATACCTGAACCAATACAAACTATTTTTAAATAAAATGTGTTTGCCTATTTTATTTTCTAAATGATTCATAAAGATCTCAGCTAATAAAGGGCTAAGAGGATTTCCCATAGCTAAACCTTCTAATTGCCTGTAAAATTGTTGTTCGAAAAGTAAATAATTTTGACTTAAACACATTTCTAGTAAAATTAAAATGTCATTAGCGATAAATACATTGGATTTACCCTCCATTAACTTGTTTTTGACGATTTCTAATATATCTTTTGGAGGAATACTTGCAAATAAATTAGTAACATCGAAGGAAATGAGTTTACTATTAGGAGGTAAATTTATATTTGAAATTTTGTTTATGAGTTCCAGAGAATTTTTTATAGCGAAAGTTGATTCAAATTTAGTGTTTTTTAAAATTAATTAAAAATTTTGACAACTTGGAACAAGAGGCTTGGAGATAGGCTACGACGGGTCTAATAGGAGTATCTGGTTTGTGAAGTTTGATAAGGCCGTATAATTTGGGAGCCTGTGGATTCATTAAAGTTAGACGTTATTTAAAAAATCATTGATTAAAAAATTACAGTTACTTAAGGTTGATTTAAGTTGTTTTTGAAAGAATGAACTGGGATCTGATTTAAACAAAATTTCAAATATAAATTTACCTCCTAATAGTAAACTCATTTCCTTCGATGTTACTAATTTATTTGCAAGTATTCCTCCAAAAGATATATTAGAAATCGTCAAAAACAAGTTAATGGAGGGTAAATCCAATGTATTTATCGCTAATGACATTTTAATTTTACTAGAATTGTGTTTAAGTCAAAATTATTTACTTTTCGAACAACAATTTTACAGGCAATTAGAAGGTTTAGCTATGGGAAATCCTCTTAGCCCTTTATTAGCTGAGATCTTTATGAATCATTTAGAAAATAAAATAAGCAAACACATTTTATTTAAAAATAGTTTATATTGGTTCAGGTATGTAGACGACATAATTGTTTGTTTTACTGGTTCGGATAGGTTACTCTCCAAATTTCACAATTATATCAATAGTCTACATGATAAAATAAAATTCACGTTAGAAATTGAAAATAACCATTCTATCAATTTTCTGGATCTAAATATAAAAAGAATTAATTCAAAACATGAATTTTCCATTTTTCACAAACCATCTCATACGGATTCAATTATTCATGCTAGATCGTTTCACCCAGTTTCCCACAAATTAGTTGCTTTTAATGCTTTTATCCATTGACTCTTTTCCGTTCCGTTAAAACCCGACCAATACAAGTTAGAGTTAGATAGAATATATCAAATTGCTTTGAATAACGGTTATTCAATGAGCCTAGTTGACAATATATTAAATAAAAAACTAAGAGATAGTTCATTTAAACTTATTTTTCCTCATGTTAAAACAAAACCTGTTAATTTTAATTGTCTTACATATTTAGGTAATATTTCCATTCAAATAGGAAAAAGTTTACAAAAAATCAATAATAGTTTCATGTCTTATAAAACAGATAATTCCTTAGGTAAATTAATTTTAAATAACAAATGTAAAACACCGCATAATTCTAAATCAGGTGTTTATTTATTAAGTTGTTCCGATTGTAATAAAGTTTATATAGGGCAAACGGGTCATACTTTTGATATTCGAATTAAGGAACATTTACATAGTTTTTTAAATAAAAAATCTGACTCGGCTTATGCAGAACATTTACTTCATAATAATCACAATTTTAATTCAAAGTTCAAAATTTTACATATTCAAAATAAAGGTAGAAAATTAGATTTACTTGAAGGATTAGAAATTAACAGATATTATAGAAAAAAACATAATTTTAAACGACCAGTTAGATGTAAGGAACTCTCCTTTACTTAATTTTATGTGCCCCCACTTTTGTAATAATAATAATATGTAAGCAGGTATATAAATTTGCTCATTGTTGTGTTTTCGTTATATCTTCACCTGAAGAAGCTTATGTTAAGCGAAACAATTGTAGTGATTATATTATACGTCTTGAAACTTTTTGTGGGTTTTTTCAATTTGATTAAGTATGAATCAGTTTCAACAAGTGAAGGCTTCCACAATCAAGAATTTTTTTTGTTTTATTTTTAACAAAGTTAACCATGTTAGTGAATTACCACAAAGTAGACGCTGACACAATTAAATATTTGAAAGAGTCCATTAAAGATGCGGCCAAAATTTAAGGGGTTATTCCTTGGACTATTTTAAGAATATTTTGTCCTTTGGTGATTTTTGAAAAACCGCTTTGTTTCGATGATACAGGGCGAAAATTATTTTCGACAATAACATTTTATTCTGAATGATTACAAGTAATTGTGTTTAATCTACAAAAATTGTTGGAAATGACTACCGCCAGCTTGTATACAAGAATCCATTCTTCTCCTCATTGATTGCCGGACTCGTTCAAACACACCTGGCTCGTTTCGTATTGCGTTACACCCAGCAATTATCCCATTTCTCAAATCGTCGACATTTTCCACTAGAGTAGTGTAAACTAATGACTTTAGGTGTCCCCATAAGAAATAATCCAGAGGGTTTAAGTCCGGGGAACGAGCAGGCCATAAGTGAGGTCCACCTCGACAATCCAGCGGTCTCCGTATGTTGTCAGAAAGTGACGAACAACTATACTAAAATGCGCTGGTGCACCATCGTGCATAAACCACATTTTATTTCTTATTGCCAATGGTACACCTTCCAAAAACTCAGGGAGCGTGTGTTCCAAAAAGTTGCGATACACTTCGCCGGTAAGTCTTGCTGGTAGAAATAGCGGTCCAATTAGCCAGTCACCCACAATTCCAACCCAAACGTTCAACGAGAACTGAAGTTGAAAACGATCCTCAAGTATCTCATGTGGGTTTTCTTCAGCCCACACATGGTTATTATGAAAATTCCGTATCGCATTTCTTGAGAAATTCGCTTCATCAGTAAAAAGAATCACAGACAACAGTTGAGGGATTGCAACTAATGTGTGCACAACCATTGACAAACTTCAATACGTGGACGAAAATCAACAGGAAGAAGTGTCTGAACACGTTGTAAGTGGTATGGATACAACAGATAGTACCTAGGAATGTTCCAAATAGTCCCCTTACTTACATTCAAAGTATTTGCAATTCTTCGAGTGGACGTACCTGGATCTTCAGCTACCATATTCAGCAGATTCTCTTCCACTTCTACCGTTCTGACTGTCATTGGCCTTCCTGATCCTCCACTTCGTCTCAATGAGCCTGTTTCATGAAGACGTTGATGGATACGTTGGAAGGTTTTTCTGTCAGGAACATTACGATTAGGAAATCTTTCCAGGTATAACCGCCTAGCTTCTCGCGAATTGCCTTCAGCAAGGCCATAAATAAAATGCATGTCGGTCATCTCAGCATTCGTATAACAAGTCATGGTAAAGACTTCACCCACACAAGTTAAATTCTTGAAGACAGAAAATACACGTGCTGACAGCTTATGTCAATGATGGCAATCAAATGAATAATAAAAAACCTGCAGTTTTTGCATCGTACAATGTTTTTGCATTCGATAAAAATTATCAACGTTGATTTTCTCGAAGATGGCTTTCGCCCTGTATCATCGAAACAAAGCCGGATTTCAAAAATCACCAAAGGACAAGTTATTCTTAAAATAGTCCAAGGAATGACCCCTTAAATTTTGGCCGAATCTTTAGTGGACACCCTGTATATATATATATATATATATATATGTAACAATGAAGGTCAGCTTGTGAACTATTACTAATCGAGAATAACGCACGTAGAACGCGATAGTGAAGTGAAGAAGGCGAACAGAAAGTGAAAGTTAGTGATCAAGTGAATTGTTAGAGATAAAATGGTATTAAGTAAATTCTTGAAAGTTATATTTGATTCGCATTTTAATATACCAGCTTATGTAAATGGAAATTTCATTTATTCTTCTAGTTCATCTTTCCCGCTTTCTCAATATTTTACTTTCATGATTAAAATTAGCAGAAGTACTAGTGTAAATTGTCTTACCATCTTTGATAAGATCTGACACGTTTGATCTTGATAGAAAGTGATGAAACACTCGAACTCCACTTTTAAGGTAAGATAGAACTTGTAGCAGGTTTTCCATAAAAGAGTTTGTTGTTGTTTTCGGGTCTTGCTCCTTTCGTTGAATTAATGGGAGTAAATTCGCAGATTTTTCTGCAGTTGTATTTTTCATTCCCTTGTTTCGCTCCGATTTATCAAGGAAAAGGTAGCTATCCAAAACTATTAGCACTCCGTTTGGAGATACAATCTGAAATTTAATATTAAGAACGCCTCAATTATTCTTTAACTACCGTAAGTAGTAGCGAATGTAATTGATTAATAATATTTTATGTGTTGTTTCTCAATAAATCTTATCAAAAAATATTTAATGAAATTGTTTAGCCGAGATAAACCGCACTTTACTGAAAATTTTCTGTAAATATCAGCCACCTGTTTTGTCAAGCGTCGAGAAAAGCACTAGTCTTTCGAGGACGCGACGGCAGAAAAGCTCGAGAACAACTTTGTGGCCGATAATCCTATTGTAGTTTGAAAATGAATGGGTTAAGAAGAATATGTTACTACTTTCTCATTGTAATTTGATTAAACGACTTATGATGAACTGTGAAAAATTCCAACTAAAAGTGTGAATGGTGCTAATAAAGCAAGCAATGTCACATAAAATGTTACTAGAACTACTTCAAAGTTACAAATACGTGATATAAATGGCGAAACTAAATCAATGCCGTCAACTTGAAGTTAGAAGATTAAATATTGTGAGGAATTTAATGGTAACAGTGTTTATTAGTTTACAAACAGTCTTACGATACATGTGTAAACAGTATTTATGACTAAATTACTGTAATACACCACTATAAAAAAGCTAAAAATGATTTATATAACAACTGTTTTTCCGTGTCTCATTCGAAGTGCAATAACTGATATAAAATGGTCACTTCAAATAATAACGATCGTGAGTCTCTTATTATAGATAATCACTATTTAATAATCGGTTTATGTATATATATTTACAATAACCTCGGTGATTTAAAATTTAAAATGGTTACAATAATGATGCTCGATGAGCAACAACAAATATGGTTTCGTTGTGATTGAACTCGTAGAGTACTTGTAATGCACTGAAATTCTTGTTATCGAGACGTGAACTACCAGGGTAGTCAAAGTCAAATTTGGAAAATGTAAATTAATGGGAGGAGTTTCAGAAGGTATTTCAAAAGGTGAAGGGAAGTTTGGGAAAATAGAGACAGTGTGTAAGTAAGGTAACTAGAAGAAGATGGTAGATAAGCAGCTAAAGGCAAGGGTATTTAGGTTTATGAGGGATGACAAATTGAATGGACTGTGACAAATTTTGCGACACTGTTTCAAGGCTACAAGGATAGTGGGTCAATTGGTGAAAGTTTCCTTTGGATCGAATTGAATAGAGTGATGAGTCAAGAGTTATAAGATACAGATGCCAGAGGAAATAAATAAGAAAGGATTGACAGCATATTTAAAAGAATAGGGAAATCTTGAAAGGAATGATATCACGGTTTAATTAGGAAGGTCCAGTTGAAAGTATGGACGTACCCTGAACGAATTGTGGTTGTAAACTGTATAATTTGAAATGAATGAGAGAAGTCTTAAACACTAACTTCAGTTAACTAAAATAAAATACTAAAATTGTTAACGTTACAATACAATACGTGCCTCATCAGCTGTAGACGGTTTACACTGCCTACGCTATCTGTCTGATTTTGCATAATTGACAAAAACTATACTGCTCTTTACTTTGGTTTTAATTATTGAAATTCAGTTACAAAAGTCTTTCCTACGCGGACGGGCCGATATCTTATTGGATCTATACTTAACGCAGATAGTGTATTGGTATTTCCCTAAGAGTGTAACTCTTATCCCTACGGCCACAAAAATAATCTAAAAGTATAATTAATATTAAAATAACAAGTTTTTATAAATAAATAAATCAATAAAGTAAATAATCCTTCAAATTGATCTTTTTTTTTTAAAACACTTAGGGATAGCATCGGCAAATAACTCTTCTTCAAAGAAGAAAGAAATCACCCAACGATAAATCTATATGCATACAAAACGCATTGAGGAACCCTTTCGAATTTGTATAATGCAAGGGCCTGGCTTCAAGAGGATGGCCTTTATTTAAAGAGTCCCGTATCATAAATTAAGTTTTTGCGAGTGTATCTAACATGGTAGGCATAGCAAATTGGTGATTTCAAACCATATGTACAATAAGAAAGACATTTGAAAAGAACATGAAGATTAATAGGAGTAATATACGTTATATAATATTTTAGAAAATAAAACTATTACAGTCAAACAACAACTATTTATCTTACAAAGTCAAGGGATGAGTATACAGATGGGGAAGGGAAAAAATATACTTAATGGACACTGTGAATGGGACAGGGAGGGGAATATACTTTCGTAGGACAGGGGAAATCGGTTATTGATTACGCTCTGGTCAATGGAAGGGCACGGGGAAAAGTTAGCTGTTTTACAATAAAAGAAGCAACAGGATCAGGCCATGTACTTCTGATGGCAGAGTGGGAAGAAAGAGTAAAGAAAGAAAAGTATAGGTATGGGCACAAAGAGATAAATAATTAAGGACAAATAACAAAATTTTTTTACTATGTTTTATATCACTTTATTAAATGGTTTCCAATATTACATACACAGGATGCGACTAGTTTCGACAAAGATTGTCATTTTCAAGCGATTCAAATTGAATGAATTACAAACGTAAATACCGAGTATTTATAATATCAGGTAATTTCCCTGTAAAACATGCAATGATATCATCAACATATCTGTACCAAAATTTAATGTGATTTTTGGCGTTTTTTGATTGCATAATTTTATTATCTATGGATTGCATGAAGATGTTGGCCAATAAGGGGCTTAATGGGGAGCCCATTGCTAGTCCTGTCTTTTGAATAAAGAATTGGTTATTATATTGACAGTAATTCTGACTAATACATATTTCAAACGCTTCAATGAGTTCTTTTTTGAAGTTAGGGTTACTTGTAGTTTCATCTAAAACATCTTTAATTAGAGGTAAGCATTCTTTAGTTGGAATATTTGGGAACATATTTGTAACATCAAATGAGACTAAAAACTGTTTTGAGGGACTTTAAAGTTCTTTAATTTATTTGTTAGTTCAACTGCATTTTTTACACTATATTGTGAATGAAATTTTGTGGTGTCAAGGAATATTTTATTTATTCTATTAGCTAGGTTGTATACCGGGCTGTTTATGTATGAGACCACAGGTCTTATGGGGGCATTATCTTTGTGGTTTTTTACAAGGCCATACATTTTGGGTGGTAAGGTAAGATAATTCAAAAGATAAAATTGATAAATTTGATAATACAGGAGTCTATAAAATAAAATGTTCAGAATGTAATTCCTTTTATTTAGGTCAAACCGGACGCTCGTTTAAATTTCGTTTTAATGAACATTTTAGATCCTTCAACCTTAATAAAAATAATTCAAATTTTGCAAACCATTTTTTAGATACAAATCATCATTTTCCAACTATTCAAAATTTAGAAATATTACATTTAGAAAAGAAAGGATTCAAGTTAAATATTTTAGAATCATTAGAAATTTTTAAATCCAAAATTACAGAAAAAGATAAATTACTAAATGATCAGGTAGATGTATATCATTCGCAGCTGTTCAATACATTTAAGGCATTCCCAACTATTATAAACACCCCCGACAAAATTACCTGATATTATAAATACTCGGTATTTACGTTTGTAATTCATTCAATTTGAATCGCTTGAAAATGACAATCTTTGTCGAAACTAGTCGCATCCTGTGTATGTAATATTTGAAACCATTTAATAAAGTGATATAAAACAAAGTAAAATTTTGTTATTTGTCCTTACGATGGAATATCACAAAGTAACCGCAGAATCAATAGAATATTAGATAAATAATTGGTCACAGGGGGCAATAGAGGAATATGAGAAGAGAAATAAAAAATGGAGTGGAAGATGTATGAAGTAGGGAAAATATGAAAGACATGATTAGTAAATATTTATTTAAGAATATAAGAATAAGTGGTAATCACTTGAATAACAAGACTAAATAGAAACAAAAGAAACATCTACTCCGACGGGTTAATACCCCTACCGGCATTGAATTACACTATTGAATCTGAAGCCACATATTAGACGTAGATAAAACAAACAACGCGTTCCAAATGTGGGATTTGTAATCCTTAATTGTTTAGACGTTACAGGAATTTTACCTGTCTTTTTAGATTGTTATAAGTGGTAATAGTGAGAAATTGTGGAATAAAGAATCTTTAAAAGAAATGATAGGGAGAAAGTAACAAATAATAGGAGAATTATATTAATGGACACACTAATTTGTATGTATAAAATATATCTATCTATTATCAAGAACAGATTAAAAGAACAAATTATTGAAAAAAAGGTTTTAAGCGAGACTCAATTTGGCTTAAGGTAGGGAAGAGGGACAATAGATGCAACTTATATAATTAAAAATGTATATAAAGATAGCTTTTGATTCGTAGACAGACAAGAAAAAGAGAGTACGTTAGAAGTGTGGTTAATAGGGAGAATAATGGAACTGTACATTGAAACGATAGAAGTAGTAAGGATGGGTAACAGTAAAAGTAAGGAGTTCTGGATGGGAAAGAGTGTTAGGTAGGGAAGCAAGATAAGTGAAGAGGTATTTAGTATATATTTAAATGACTTAGAGGAAACAATAAGTAAAATAAATTAGGGGGAATAGTGGTAGGAAGAAACATACTATGGACAATCTCATATGCAGACGATATTGCGCGAGTAGCGACAAGTTGGGGTTGAAGGAGATATTAAGAAAATTAGAAAAATATTTGGAGAAATATAGAGTGGAGTTGAACAGCAAGAAAATATAAGTGATTGAATTTGGGGAGATGAGGTAAAAAAAGGAAAAGAAAACGGGGAAATAGGGTGGATGGGGAAAGTGATAGTAAAAATTAAAAAATGTATTTATTTAGAATAAATATTGACAGAAAACAACAAGAATGCTATACATATAAATAATCAAATAGCTAAGGCAAATGCGATAATAGGGAGAATATGGGGAATAGGACAAAAATTATGTAGAAATATTTGGGGAAGAAGGGTGTTGCTCTTTAAAACTTGAGTTCAAAGTATAGTTGTTTACGGGATAGCGATTTGGGGATGGAAAGAGTATAGACAGGTGGACAATATTTACAAGAAATATATAAAATTGGTGGTACGATTAGAAAGAAGTACTTCGTACATAAGGAGAGAAACGAACTGTGGGAAAATGGTGGAAGAAATTAGGAGAAGGGTGCCGAAAAATGAGGAAAAAATGCGGGGATTACTGGAAGCGGACTTACGGAAGGAGGTAAGGAGGAAAAACGTTTTGGAGATTGAGGGAAGAAACAAATATGACGAAGAGTCGGGCAGTGGCTTAACGGAAATGGGAGTAAATATCGAAGAAATTGACGAGTCGAGAGAAAATAGATTAAATGTAACTAGAGTGGTAGGGAAAAGATGCAGTGAAATTGTAAGAGGCGAGATATGCGAAAGGGATGACAGAGTTGATGTGGGAAGATTGGCAGGAGGATGGGATACCGATATACTTGATTGAGGGGAGAAATATAGAGTTAATGGCTAGATTCACAATGGAAAAGGAATGCAATGAAAACAAGTTTTGGATGAAAGAAGATGCAGACGGCAAAGGTCTGGAAATATTGCGAAAAACATTTAAGAAAAGAAACAGGGAGGGAGAGGGTAGACAAAGGAAAAAGAAAAAAAATACGCAACGGTAGTGACCTGTATTTATAGTAAGTTTTTCGATTCTTAATAAAGCTGTATATATAAATAAATATGTATGATTTTCAGGTAATTCGATATAAAAAATAAATCTGAATGTCGCCACGAGCCGCAGATTAAGTGCTATGCACCACCGTGTAATTGTTCCCGAATCAGCCTAACCATCGCAAGAAGCAAGTGATGTTATGGTATTAAAATGTCGCCTTGATTATTATTTCTTAAATGCCATGAGTTACTAAGGTCGAATCGGTCTGTACCATACGTTTCTTTCAAAATAAAGAGGAATATTTCAAACATAAGTTGCTCACGTTTAAGCGTAGAATGGCGCAAAAATATTTTCAAACATGGCGAACTTCCGTTTATACCGAAAATGTACTCTAACCCATTTTAAATGGAAATAAATTAAATAACCTTTTTGAATTACATGTAAGTGTTAGTTTATTAATAATACATAGGGCCTAGTTTGAACCGTTTTGGAGTTATTTCACAATCTTTAAAAAGATTGACGTTTGTAGCATTTGGCGCCACTTTGAATATATCGGTAAACAAAGCACTTTCCCGTTCCGATTCAGAATTAAATAAAATAATATTCAAAAATATTGTGTACAATAAAATCAATTATTTATATTTCCTTCAAAACAATTTGCATAAAATTGTAGTAAATTTACCGTTTGCTCAAATACCTCTGATGTGGTAGCAGCACATGGCGGTAGCTACCTGTGGGAGTGTCTTGATACTGAATTTCCTAACAAGTTGACTGGATCAGGATAGTTCTATACTATGGCCAGCGCGAACATAAGATCCAATGAGGCTGAATTGCTTCCTGTGGAGTCACGTTAAGCAGGTAATTTATAACTAATAAAGGAACTACCTTCTACTCAGGAAGATATGATGGAACAAGTTTGCAATGCAACTGAAGGCTGAATGTTTTGTAAAACAGGCAATTCAATTTTATTTTCCTTACTTTCATTACTTTTACTGTTATATGCTTTATTGCGCTAGTTTCTATTTAATAATTGTTACTGTTCTTTGGCAGTAAGTTTAACGCCATCTGCGTAATTTATCTAAAAAGTAGGTTCCATAAATTTATGAAACCAAACAAATAAATGTAGTTTCAAAAATAGGATAGAGACTGGGTTGGTTTTAAATACACACTGCATTGAACCGTTACATTTTCTAGAAGACTGAAGGGATATTGATAAATAAATAGAAATTACTGATAAGGTAAGGAGTATTCTTAGTAACCAAATTGATGTGAAAGTAAATTGTACTCTGGTAGGAGATTTTGTGAAGAATGGCATTGAAAACGATGAATGGGAGAATAAAAATTTTAATACCAAGAACACTTTTATTTATCAAAGCACTGACCTAATGTGATTTAAACAAAACGTAATCAAACCTATTCTGACAAAGCTTGAAGAGTTTCAAGAAAAAGAATCAAGTAAGATGTACTTATGGGTAGTGTAAGATGACCAGTTCTAATTCAGAGGAGGAGAGGTTACTTAAGGTCAAATTGACGGAAGGTCATTGACTTTAAACTTGTGTGTATGTAGTGGTCGAATGCTTCACAATGAATTGAAACATATGCACATGTGTCGGTAATGTAAAATTAAATACATCTACAGCCGTCTGAAGTTTACGATTCTTAAATACGTTTACATGATAATGTAGAGGAAGTGGAGAAAAGTGTAAGGTATAGGCATATGAAATAAAAGTGGAGTCGTTATAGTTAACGATTCTTTATTCTGATATAAATGAAGTATGTAAGTGATACAATCAAAATACTGAACAATAAGATTATATTAATAGTACTAACAACTTGTAGAAATAAGAAAGAGTCAGTGATATAGCCCTTAGTTATAACGTCTCTGTTTTCATCATCCTTAAGCTGAATCCATCGGCTTTCAATATATCTTCCAAACTGTCCATGTTTATCAATAAATGCTAGTTTTACAGAGTGAAGGTTCTGCACGTTCTCAACTGTAAAGACATTTGTTCGATTAACATTTCTTAAAATAATAGTATCCCAATTTTTCTTCCATGTACAAGACACATCAATTTCCTTATTAAAATTTTTACAAACATAGGCTTCATCTCCAATAGTATTATCAGGTCGGGAAATGTAGAGGGTATTGTTATATAAATATGTTAAAATCAGTAACGACGACACACTGATCATGATTGCATTTTTCCATAACAACTGAGACATTTAAAACAAGCAACGTGGTTTGTATAATAAGTTCCCCTCCACTGAAGCTTATGTAGTGGAAGGGTATTTTACATAAGTTACGGGAACGAATGAAGGAGCGGTAGATGCATAACAGAGTTGAGTGTGTTTAAGTCAGTATAACATGGAAACCTTTATCGAAAAGTTTAATAATGTGCGGGTGGGTTATGAAGAGAAAGAAATACGTGCACTGAAATCACTGGAAGTGAATCAAACGTATCCCGTGCAACGCTTCAAAAAGGCGAATACAAAATAGGACCTCGTCTATTAGCTGATTTATACAGCTTTATCATATTTCTTCCGTGCAGACACGAAGAAGCTTCTGCGGAAGTGCAGTCTTATTGTGGCACGCTCTCCACGGAAGTTAACAAGATTACCGTCTTGATCAACTATTTTAAGGGAAATGTAGTCGATGACACGAGTGTTGATTGATAAATAAATAAGATTCGTAGGATTCTCAACAATTTTAAATCCGGGGGGTACATTGGGAAAGAATTGATGTAGTATTTGTCCATCTAGTCCTTTAGCACCATCACTGGTATGTATGTAGGAGTTAGTTACGAGTTTACACATCACTGAAATCGTGTTTACTTTGAAAATGTCAGCTACATGATCAGACACCTCTTTAAGTGATGGTAGAAGCTTATTTTCAAAACCCAATATCTTTGCGGGAGAATCTGTAGGAGCGAAGTTGACTTTTTTAGTGCTTTTTATATGGCTTTTTAAGGTAGTATTGTCTCCAGACAATTCAATAGCATCATCAGTATCTCGCAATTTCTCGCGAAGATAATGATTAATATCATCGATTTCATAGGATCCTTCCGGAAGAACAACGACTGGTGGTGTAGAACCTTCAAATAGAATTTGTTGTTAGTTTCATCGATATTCGGAATACTGTTATATGCTTCAAAATTTAACAAAGCAATTTGAAATTCATCATCATCGCTTAAATAAATTGGTGGACTTATTATCATTTGCAGCTCCGACTTTGTATTAGTCAAGGTAAATGTGTAAGATATGTTTTCGGTTTGACGTTCTGTCTACTACAACGAAGTTAGTTTGATGATTTGTTTTTAAGAAAAGGTTTGCGTAGTCTCATTAAGGAATTGGACAACTAAATAGCCGCAGTTAAAATCTGAGGGGTTCTGAACACGATTGTAGTTATAAGTGATAGCACAAGGTCCGGAATATTGTAAATATTGAACCAATTCTTTAGGTGGACGGAGATCTCCAAACCTGTCAAAGTACACAGCTTTGTTATTTCGTTTTACATACGCTGTCCAATGTGTACCAGTTCCTGTGTCTAAATCTAAATTAACAATTCCACTTTCACACCTTTTAACTTTTCTGGGTAATTCGTTACGCATAAAGATTCCCCGAAAATGTGGAATTTGTAAATAGTTAATGTAATTGACTAAATCCAAATCTGTCAAAGGACGATTAGGTAACTTTACGAAAAATTTTACGTTTTTTTTTTTTTGTTGATAAGGTCTAAGGTATAAACCGAAACCTTTACGGAAAGGTACTGAAATATTTTTTCAAGAGCAATAGCTTCCATTGAAGCGTTATGACGTTTATCTTCTTCTGGCTGTTGTTGTGCTGTTTTCGCATCGCGTACAGCTTTAGCTATCCAGCAGCACCGCCAGAGAGAGCTCCAAGTGCTGATAGTCCAGCGAAAATCGGAATTAACGGTAGAAAACCACCTGTCTTTGGAATAGGAATGATTCTGGGAGATTTAGATCGCTTTCCAAATTTACGAATTGTATTTAGTGCTATTTTAGCAGCATGTATCAGCTGGAGTGGTTTCGTTTTCTTAAGAGCAATTTTCGGTTGTCACTAGCTTACGAAACGGTAGAGCTCCTCCTTTTCTTCTTCGTCTTCTCTTCTTTATTTTTCGCAACGGAATTAAACCACCAACTTTACGGCGTCGCTTTTTGTGCCCATTCCAAGTTTCTCTTTACCCTTCATAGCTGAAGCAATTGTGAGAGTTGCCAAGCGTTCACCAAAAGACGCGTCCGACGACTTTAATCTTTGTAATGATTGTTGCGCCAAAACCTTATCAGCAATTCGACGATGGGAAATGTCTGGAAAAGTTTCGTAAGCAATATCGTGTAATTTACAAGATTCGTCAAGGGGATTTATACCAATATCACCTCGAGCTAATCGTTTGTTTAGTCGAGTCCCCGGACCGCAAAGTTATACCCTGGGAGGTGTTATTCAATAGATAATTTATCTATAAACCTATTCAGAAAACCTCGTGTCATGGAAAATGTGTAGTGTTAGCTCTTTCACTATACTGAACGAACTGACTACATAAACACTGTTAACTCTAAATTTATATATCCGAGAGCACATGCGCAAACCGTTTAATAATCAATAAACATGCGGATAGAACAACATCCATCTGCTCTACCCATAACCAATCGTGACTTCGACATTGCCAGGAAAATAAACCGACAGGGTCCATTACTACCATCCACAATAAGAGCCATTGTCGCCGGACCTTCAAATAGTGGAAAAACAAATGTGATTATAGGACTTTTGGAGCAACCGAACGGTTTACGATTCGCAAACGTATACGTTTATTCCAAGTCATTGTATCAACCAAAATATAAGTATTTAGTTGAATTATTGAAACCAATTGCTGGAATTGGTTATTTTCCCTATAGAGACTCTGACGATGTAATTGCCCCATCACAGGCAATACCTAATTCTGTATTCATCTTTGACGATGTTGCGAATGAAAATCAAAGTAAGATAAGGGAATACTTTAGTATGGGAAGACATAACTCAATCGACACTTTTTATTTAAATCAAACATATGCACAGATTCCCAAACATTTAATTAGAGATAACGCAAATTTAATAATACTGTTTAAACAGGATGAATTAAATCTCAAACACGTCTTCGCAGACCATGTCACTACAGACATGACTTTTGACCAATTTAAAAATATTTGTGCAGAGTGTTGGAAACAGAAGTTTGGATTTCTAGTGATAAACAAGGATTGTGGTATAAATGAGGGAAGATATCGCTTAGGATTCGATAAATATATATTAATGTAAGTGATATAAAGTCAATCAGTTGTTAAAAGACAACATTGACAAGAGCATGGATGTAAAAGCAAAGAAAGACTTAATCAAAGTTAGGAAAGCGGTAAAGAGGAAATTGCAAATGTTAAAGGAATCGACAGCAGGACAGAATCTCCTGTTGCAGCAAGCATATCAACCACTTACAAAATCGCTTCTTAACTTGAAATCAGAGCTGGGTGAAGAGATCAAAAAAGAATTAAAGCCAGAAGTGAGTAATTGGTCGAAAGGTGACGTTCCAGCTTCGTCAATACCAATAAAAATTAGAAAGCTTGACCCTTCGAATGCTCCAGGTACCTTACTACCAGGTGCTCCTTCATTCTTAAGGGAAGAAAGTGTTTATGAATGTGACCCAACAACGGGTCATGAAAATACAGACCAGGATAATGGTGACTTTGAACAATTGAAGAAAGCGTACATAGACTATATTAATAGCTCTCGATTTGCTGAATATTTGGAAGAATTCGATCCTCTACCTCGAGACTATATAGAAGGAATTATTAAAGACTATGAATGTGGCACATTTAACGCTGACGTTCTGAATCCTCGTCTTGATAAAGTTCGATACGAATGGAACATAAATAAATTTTTTATTGGTGATTCTGAACTGGATTTTGACGGACCAAACGTTGTAATCGATGGAAAATTTAAATACATAGGTACTGTGGGATTATACGAGCTGCTCTTCAAATTACGTTCTGAATATCCGACATCGATGAAAGAAAGGAAAGACTACGCTGATTTATTAAAACGTACGGGAGCAGTTTACAAGTTAAGACAGCAAGCATTGAGATTTTCTAAAGGTGGAGGATTGTCGTTGTTGACATACAACGAAAAACCGATCGAATACAAATATTTTGATGATGTTAATGAGTTGTGTCATCGTTTAAGGTTATTGGTTGCCTCTCAGCAAGCAGGCAACACAAATCATGAAAACGAAATTCTATCAATTTTAGAAGAGTTTCGTGAGTGCAATATAATCGTATAGACAAATTCTTAAGCTAATTAGTTAGACAATGACGGTTGATAAGTTCGGACGTACGTTAAAAAAAAAAACGATTGTTTTCGCAAGCATTCAGCAATGTTCATGATTTCAATCATAACCGCTTAACAAGAATCGGTGATCCTCAGCAGGAGCACGATGCTGTGAATGTGCGATTTTTGGAGAAGAAGGTGCAACGTCTGTTATTGCAAGATAATGTAGCCGATATTAGACAAGCATTCGTTAAAGTGTTGTATTTCGTTGATGTGGCTAATAAGCGTATTACACATTTGAACGAGCCCACCGCTGGGCTTCATGCAGCTACTAAAATGTATGTAGATGAGAAAGATCGGTTAACAAAAGAACATATCAGAATCGAGTGTGAAAAGGTAAAGGATCGTGCTGTCAGTGAAGGTGTCAGAAGGATGAAGGATTTACGAGAAGAATTGAAAACAGCTGTCTCCAAAAGTGGTGAAATGATGATGAAAACTTTTAGTGATAATATAGAGTTAGCGATTAAAAATTTGGAAAGAGAACTTGAAAAATATAATACTGACAGGGATAAAGAAATAACAAACAAGGTGAACTATATAATAGAAAAAAATGCTGTCGGAATCATGGACATCTCTTCAACAAAAGTAAAACTAGAGCGTAAAGATGTAGAAGCGTTTGTTAGGAAAGGGGATGAAGAAGTATCGAAGAAATTGAAGACGGAAATTGTGCAAGATATGAAAAATGATATAGACACGAGTTTTGAATTAATTAAAATCACGATTCAGGATGAGTGTAAAAAAGTTAAGGAATTTGCAGAGAAAGAAATTCAACGAACTAATAAAAAGAAAGATGATCTGAAAAACGAATTAGTGGTAATGGAGGAATCACTAAAAAAGGAATCAAAGGAGCTGAAAGTAAGGCTAGAAACTCTGCAACAACAATGAGGAACAGGTAGTGCCAAATCGAGCAGTTCTAAACCAACAACAACAGCTCCGTCCGTGTAGTTCTTCGTTATAAGGAAAATGTTAAATGTGAAAGAAAAACTTGTGAAAGAACTGCATAAACATGCGAGAATTAATTTTACACGTCGTAAAGTGATAGTGAAAGGATTAGATGATCTTCATTAAGCCGATTTAGTGGAAATGATTCCGTATGCGAGAGAAAATAAAGGTGTCAGATACATTTTGGTTGTAATAGACGTTTTTTCAAAATTTGTGTGGGCTCAGGCAGTAGAACGCAAAACAGGTGAATATGTTGGAAGAGCTTTACAGTTAATTTTCAAAAGAAGTAAAGGTATTCCTAAGAATATGCAAACTGACTTGGGAAAAGATTTCTACAACGAACAAGCGAAACGAGTTATGCAAAAATATAAAATTACAGAAAGCGAAATATCCAGAAGTTTATTTGGTGGAACGTGTAGGCGAAAAGGTGACATGGTTTACGTCAAATGGTTGGGGCTTAACCAATCTCATAACAGGTGGATTCATAAAACGAACGTTTTGTAATGTATCCCCAGTTTTTTTTCTGATAATAATGTCTGCAATGTTAATAATGATTTTCTTTACCCCTTCCCCAAAGTATGATTATAAATAAGATAAAACGTAACGAGTTTAATCAGTTGTAATCATTAGTTGCTGCATTGAACGTTTAAGACGTAGTAATGGTTGAAAGTTACGTAATTGAAGTTAAATTTTTCAAAGAGGGTTTATTATCTTTCAAAATACATTTGGTAGCGTCAGAGTTAGATAGCGTGACAGAAGAATTCGAACTAAAAGGTGAATACGATAGATAGAAGAAAATATTTTAAGAGAAGGAACGGAAAAAGCTGCAGGCTGGCAGAGCGGTCCTGACTCAGGCAAATGGCCATCAAGTAATATCGAAGATTATAAGAAAATTTATTCATTGTTAATGTTATTGAAACGATAAATTGTAACAGTAGAAATCGTACACATGTTATTTGTGAAGTTGAGGAATATATTTCGCAGAATAAAGATAGTAAACAAACAAGTTGTGTAGTAACGTTTTATTATTATTATTATCTATACAATACAGCCAATATTAAGGATAAAATATTTACATTGAGTGACATTTCAGCGTAAGCTATACTTAAACAGAAATCCAGGTAGGTATTACAGTAGGTGTTCATAAATATTATCAATGGCTTCCTGTGGAAGTGACGAAGCTTCGAAAAGTCTTTTAATAAAGTATTCTCCAACCGTTAAGTCGTCGGTATACGGTTGATGAAAATTTTGTATAAATCGATCAACGGCACCGTCGAACTTTGAAAGGGAACTGTTTGAGTTATTTATATTGTAATGTCCCCAAGGAAGAGTATTCGTTGTTTTCGGAATTAAGAAACGTTTATCATCTTTGGGAGAGAGGGCTACTTTCGTTTTCATATGGGTAAACATAGTATGCAGATCGGAAACAAAAACATTCATACATTTAAGAATGGTGGCGTCATCTCTAATGACGCGTAGGTAATCATCGATTTGAAGATGTAATTTAATGACATTTTTCTTGACACCTTTTGCTTTTTTAACAATTTGATCAACGGCTTCATCGCAGTAAGCTTTTGCTCCGGTTCCATAGAATGCTTTAATGGGATTATTAGGGAATTCGTCTTTAAATTTGCCAATAACAGAAGAGGTAATAGGGATATTGAAACTGTTATCATGGGGATAATTGGAAGTGTCGAAGTGATGAATATTTTCAATCATATCTCTGTAGAAATTTTCCGTGAAAACCTTAAGAATGAAGGAATCAGTATCCATATACATCAAAGAAATATTTTCTTGATATTTTTGCTTAAGAAAGCCGTAGTAGAAGTCATACATAACAACTTTTGATAAATCCAAAATAGTGAAACCTACATAGAGCGGTTTATCGTAAACAATGTGTAATTTATTCATCCGAATAGCTACGAAATGGGGGGTGAAAATTTTTGAATTTCTGAAATTGGGTTTAGCTATTAAACTTTCAGCACCAAGGTACCGTCCAATGTTTTGCCAATGAGAAACTAACTTGACGTCAACTCGTTTATCAACGTTCTCCATCGTTTTTCCGAAAGTACTGTTGTTCATCAATTTAAAGAAAGATTTCCCAAACTTATTATTACACATATTGCGTTTTCTAATATTCAAATCAATGAAAGATTCCAACCATTGTGACTGTTTAAACTGAATAGCTCTATGCACTTTAAGTAATTTTAATCCGCTCTGGAGGGCTTGTTTAAGCGGTGGGTAATGAACAATATACTTTGTCTTAGTCATAAGGTTCGGAATCAATTTTTTGACTCTACCATTAGCAGTACCAGGAGAAATAATAGTTTCAACTAAAAAGGGAAGATCAGCATGTAAATCGTGTAGGTTTTGGGGATATTGAACATCAACTTTAAGTACATAACCGTATTCAGAAGAAGCATGTAAATCGAGAACATTTAATTCATCAATTTCAGCATCGGTGAGCCAACGAAAATGGGATATGGGAAGGTATTGACTCATGCTGTGTCCATACAAATTGGTAGCATCCAAATACATAATGTAGGAAGTGGGAGCAGATGCGTCATAATCAGGAAGGTGTGGGTTATTGGCGAAATGCATTCTTTGAACACACTGACTTATTCCTCCGCGTACCCTTTTTTGGAAAAACTTTAACATATCGATGTCAGTTAGAAGTTCTAAATTAACGCGAGTGAATTTTAACATGCTATCCCACGCTAGCCCGGGCGCGGTGTAATACTGAGCGAGGTCTAGAGCGTAAGTGGAAATACATATTTCACGAAAATTCTCGAACACGTCAGCTAACAGTAGGACATCGGTTTTCAAGTAGAGGTCAGAATATTCTCCGAGAGTGGAGCAGGTAAAGGTTTTCCAAACGGTCGCAGCTCTTTCATAATCTTCATCGGAAATGTGTAGAGATGTTAATTTTTCGAAAAAAATCGTCTTTGAGAGGGAACGTTGATTCGTCAAGTTTAGTAATATCGTCCACGTAGGAGTAAAAGAAAACCCGTTTCCGTCGCACAAGTTGAAATTGTGTAGGATCAGAAAAATACTTCTTCGCTTGGAAGCATTGAGAAGGGTCGAGTTCTGCAGACAGTTTATCGAGGGAGGAAGCCATAAAACGAAAGGAATCGAGAAATCGAATCTTAACAAATACGTTTTGAGTAGAATAATCTGAAACACCGGGAACAGTATCAACTCGCAATAATTTGGTAAAGAAAATGTATTTTTCTTTATTTTGAGCAATTACGCTAAATTTAACATCGTTGACAGCCATTTATTTTAAAAATAAATGACAATCATAACCGGAGAGGTTGTGGAAGAATACAGGCACAAAGTTGGTTAGTTTGTAGTTTAAGTTACATCTGGAATGAGCGGCCCGAACCGAACTTTACCAGTCAAATGACAATGATCGCGAACCTTTACATCATCGATTAGGAAGGGTTCTTCGCAAATATTAGAAGACAACGTTTCAGAGAAAAGTCGCATTTCTTCATCAGTCAGGGATATCATAGGAGCCGGGATCTTTAAAAATCGATGATAAATATCAGAAACGTCTTGATCAACAGTTTTAACAAATTGATTAGCACAATCAGGTCCTCTATAAGTTCTGAATATTGAAAGGGAATCGTTAAAAGAGCACTTAATCAAGTAAGCAAACGAGTGCGCTTGATGTTCGTGGGTAGGTGTGGTGGAGGTCTTGTTAGGATCGGAAAAGCATGTATGAATGGGTCGCAATATGGTTTCGAAGTATGCATAAACAACAAAAGGTACATTGATACGTTTGTGGTACTTTTGAAATTTTAAAACGTTATTAGGGATGAGCCTACCCATCTTATCCAATTTATTTATTTGAAGTAATTTTGTAATTGTTAATTAACAACTTTGTTTTACAGTGCGAGTTTGTGGTCGCCGTCACTACAATGTAGTGACGGCGATAGCTGTAGTGTCGGCGCCACGAACAACATGTTCTGCTGGTGGAAAGAAGCGGAGTCTGGAGATGACGCAAAGGAGGCGTCCTTCGATGACGTCGCCCACCACCGCAACCACCACGCCAACGACCACCAGGTTGCCCAAGTCGACAAGGCTATCTTGGAACAGGACGACGACGTCGCTAAGTGGAACGCTGAGATTGCTCAGCTTGAAGCAAAAGTGGCGAAGTCTGCCTGTAACACGGCAGCCTTGTTGAACAAACGGGTCGAACTGGTGGAGGAGGACCACCAGCTCGATCAAGAAGTGGGCGTCTTACAGCGCGCGAGGGAAGAAAAGCGTCCGAAGTTAGAACAACTGGAAACGTGGCTTGACATCGCGAAGCAGCAGGTGACGTCGGTTACCAAGAGGTAGATGTCTAGATATATATATATATATATAAGGTGAATTGTAAATAGTGTAAATATATATATATATATATATGTAGTTGTAGTAAATAAGGGTTAGTATGTAAGTGTTGTATAGAAAAAATAAGTTTTTGTGAATAAGTTAATTACAATTCTAAAAAAAAAATAAAAAAATAAAAAATAAAAAAATAAAATAAAAAAGACCGACCCTCTGGGGATAAACCAAAAAGGTCCCAAAATATTTTGGACGAAAAAAAAAAAAAAATTTTTGGGATTTTTCAGGTTAGGTTAGGTGGTGTTAGTCAACCCGATACAGGAAAGTATAAAGAGACCATTGTTGTTCGAAATCGTAAATGAGACATATATGTGAAATCTGGTGAATTTATGTTTCCAAGGAGAAGCTGTGTATAGGTATGGAAGGGATGAAAAATGCGGTGGAAAAGGGGTTGAGAAGAAAATCCGCTGAAAAACATCATAGGGAAAAGGGTACAAGGGGGAGGGGGAGCGAGGTGCCAGAGGGAGGAGGAGGGGGGTCGGGAGGCCTAAGTCCGAGAGGGGTAGTTGTCTGAATTTGATACTTCTGACATTGCCAAGTGGTACCTTCAGTCTTCGACATCAACAGTGAGAAAGGCACCTTTTTTTTTCAGCACCGCTACTTATACCTTTAATCAATTATTGAAATTTAGGGTAGAAATTACTTCCCCCATTACAGACGTCCTCCAAGTTTCGTTGGAAGCAAATTGTGCTTCATGGAAGACTAAACATTTTTTACTCAGACATTTTCTCCCTATCATCTACCCTTCATACACTTTTCGGGGGTCAAAGCATGGGGGTGAAACACGTTTAAAGAATATTTCTCGACTTTTCAGGGTGGGATCATTTAGCTCTCTGTTCAACTTACATTTTCCAAGAGTAACACTTTTTTTTTTTAACTGCTTCTATTTTTTTTAAGCTTAAAGGTGTCAACTTTTTGTCAACATTATTTTTTTTTTCAAAAATTTTTTCAGATTCGGGTACTTCCAGTCGGGGACCTTCTTCCCACACCATAAGTTATTACCCGATTTCAACTCCTTCTGCTTCAAAAAAAATTCTAAAGCCTCATTTTTACACTTTTACCACCATCATTTTTTACGCTGAAGTATTTCATTAAATACTTCATTGTCTTCTTATACTACACCTCATTATCCATATTTTCATGTACTAATTTTTCATACTACTCTTTTCCTGCCCTCAAAATATATTTTTTTTAAATTCTGGACTTTTTTGTCTATTAAAACTCATAAACGAATACAACAGGTTCAATAACACATATTACGCCTTATATACTCTTTTAATTACCCCACTCCTTCATCAATTAAAAAATTACTACTACCTAGCGATGCCACCTCATTATACAAAGATTGCTACACCATCACCTTCGCTACCACACTACTCTATAACACTTCCTTTACATCCCCACTATTCTCCCCACTCTACCTTTATCTTATATATCAAACGCCTACTACCTTTTGCTTCTTTATTTATTTCTTAACACATATATATACATGTACACGTTCTACGCTCCTTCTACATTACCAAGATTATTACTTATTTCTATTACATATCCTTCTTCAAATACGGTCTTATTTGTGATACGGTGGTTCTCACTGCAAACAAACTCGTACCTGCACATCTCACCACATTGGTAGGTAGCGAAGATTATTCCTATCACAGTACAGCACATACGCAGAACATGCTGAGAAGTTCGTTTCACTTTTGAAGAGTTTTCGAGCTACGTTCCACCCTTTCATGGAGCTAACATCACTTACATACTTCATTGCTTTATTTACAGTATATTCTTCTGTGTCTTCGTAATCTCCTCTACGTAACACAGTGTTACGCTGCGCATCATTCAATCCTTCCATGTGGTCCGCATTATTTCAATACTCTACTTCTTTTGTACCACCACAAACTTCATCGATACTACCACCTCTACTACTGCTTCTTACATCCATTCTCAAACCAATCTTCTCAACTACTTCCGCCTTCTCTTCCTTTTCACTACTTTAACGATTGTCTACCTGCTTACAACTGCACTTCTTTCCCATCCTTCCCCATCACAATATCTACATGAATCACGTACAATTGCAATTGCAATAATCAATGTAAGTGTAACTAAATACCTAACATCATTCCTCGAATAACGTTGCAATGACACTTCAACGGCTGTAGACGTATTTAAAACCTTCCGTCATAAAAATCGTAAACTTCAGACGTATTTAATTTTACATTACCGATACATGAACATATGTTTCAATTCATTGTGAAGCATTCGACCACTACAAACACACAAGTTTAAAGTCAATGACCTTCCGTCAATTTGACCTTAAGTAACCTCTCCTCCTCTGAATTAGAACCGGTCATCTAACACTACTATGGTTTTTATAGACTACCTTTATGCCTTTTTAATACATTTTATGCATTCAATACTTCCTTTATTGGTAAAAATTAACAAGTTCAGCCCTTTGAAAGGCTCTTCATATATATTTGTCTAACGACTAAGGTTAAACCTAAACATGCATGTGTTAATGTACAAAATGGAAATGAAAATTGTTTTGTATGGGCAAGCCTCTCGGCTTTACACCCTGCTAAAGAACACCCACATCGCATGACCAATTATACAACGTGGAAGTAAACTAAATTACCATTACATATCACAAACAATAAACAAGGACGTCAGGTGAACCTAATTTTGACTCAAAATTTTTGTACGGATGTAGGTAAGCAGGAGGAGGAAGAATATGGAGAAAAAAATTACAATCGCGTTTTCAACATGTTTGTATTAAAGACCCTTCACGCCTAGTTATTAAACAAGTATCTACACACGATGGTAAAAAAAATATTTGTGTCAGATGTTTACACTATATTCATAATCGAGAGAGGCTGCGGAAACATGAAGAAGAGTTTAGAAATAAATGAATGTTAAGTCTGCTAAACCTTAGATAGAGGAAGCCACACGACATAATAAAACGATGGAAGCAATAGCTCTTGGACGAAAAAGTAGTGACCTGTATTCGAAGCCATATAGATCCGAATTTCGGTTTTATTTAAAACAACAGCCAAGAAACTTGTAAATTTGTTTCGGAGACCTCTAACCAATATATATATATTTTACAGTATGCAATATATTCACCGCACATTCGTGGTGTAGTTATGAGGGATGAATTACAAAATACACCGTGATCGAAAGAAAGAGGTGTTATTAATTTAACTGATAAATCAGGACCAGGTTCCCATTGGTGTGCTTACTATAAGAAAGGAAATGACGTGCTATACTGTGACAGTTTTGGTAATCCACCACCCCCGCTGGAACTTATTCAGTAAGCACCTTAAGGGATGTCATATAAAGTACAGTTATGGTTGCGAACAAAAATTTGCCACATAGAACTGTGGTTATCTGTGCCTTCAATATCTCTATAAAAATGTTGATAATTAGGGAACTTCATCAGTCATGTCGTATAAATTCACCCAGTTAGGACGCAGTGACATTCTTCAAACAAACTACCTACTATTCAACTTGATTCAATTAAGAGCTACGGATCATGGTTAACAGGGTTCCATACCTTCAACACTATTCCGAACGTAAACGAATCCAATAATAAGTTTCATTACGGCAACGATAAAGCAGTAGTTTTACCTAAAGGTGCTTACGAAGTCAGTGATACCTTCTTCTTCATTTCTTTTTTCTCTTCAAACCTTTTTTCTTTTTCTGTTTCCTCTTTCGTTTTCTTTCTTCTCTTTTCTCTTTCTTCTATCCTTCTCCTTCTCCTTCTCCTTCTCCTTCTCCTTCTCCTTCTCCTTCTCCTTCTCCTTCTCCTTCTCCTTCTCCTTCTCCTTCTCCTTCTCCTTCTCCTTCTCCTTCTCCTTCTCCTTCTCCTTCTCCTTCTCCTTCTCCTTCTCCTTCTCCTTCTCCTTCTCCTACTCCTTCTCCTTCTCCTTCTCCTTCTCCTTCTCCTTCTCCTTCTCCTTCTCCTTCTCCTTCTCCTTCTCCTTCTCCTTCTCCTTCTCCTTCTCCTTCTCCTTCTCCTTCTCCTTCTCCTTCTCATTCTCCTTCTCCTTCTCCTTCTCCTTCTCCTTCTCCTTCTCCTTCTCCTTCTCCTTCTCCTTCTCCTTCTCCTTCTCCTTCTCCTTCTTCTTCTCCTTCTCCATCTCCGTCTTCTCCTCTTTATCTCCCTTCTCCTCCTTCTCCCCCTTTGACGACAATGCTCGCCTCAGCTATAAAGGAATCGCTGGCTAGTACAACTGCTTTAACTCAGCCCTCGCAAGAAAATTCCTCGAACAAGAGCCCCGCCGTTTTCGTATAAAGAGTACCAATCCTCAGAAGGGAATACCGTTGAGTATTTCAAGCGTTACGGACGAGCGCTCCTGCTAAGCGAAATTCCATCAAATCTACATGCCAGTTACGCATTAGTATATATGGGCGTCGAACTAAACAACGCCCTGAAGTTCTTGATTACTCCTGTGGGAACACTCGATACTAATCAAACTACAAAAATTAGTACACTGTGTACTGCGGTATCTAAATTCTGCTTACAGAGAACATCGGCAGTTCTGGCCACAAAGTAGGTCAGAACAAATACACAAACCAGTGTAGACCGCTGACGGCACACTCTCCATAAGATCAATATAATTATTGTAACTATAAATATGCTGTAAATATTCTAATAAATTAGTCTGACTCGCTCTTCCTTCTCATCACGGAAGCTGAAATAGGCATCTACATCTCAAACGGTTCTTATCAGAACAACATCACTGCACGCACTCTACACATGTTAGTTGCAACACGCTACACTCCTAAGACACCTAAGGGATTAACGTTTGAAGAAATAGAGAAGACACTAGTCGACCATTTTAATTCCAAGAAAAACAAATATGCAGAAAGTATCAAGTTCCGACAAATTAAACAGTTTAAAGGTGAAACAGTGCCCAGTTTTGCGCTTCGTTTATGGCAGGAAGAATATGGAACAATTTTGGATCGTATGCTTATTGAACAGTTTCTACATGGGCTCGAAAATAGAAATATGTGTGATGAAATCATTGCAAAAGAACCAGCTACGTTCAAGGCTTCATATGAAGTCGCACATCCGCTCGAAGCGACACGCCTAACATAGGACGCCATGAAAACCAACTGCCAACCGACAAGGATAGATACAGCCCATGCATTCATGGGAAGTCGTGGCTACTTCATTACCGACTAAGCAACAGAAGCCACAGTTCAACCGTCGCTCGCGTTCGCGCGGGACAGCGCCAGCGGCGCATGACAATCCGTCGCGCCGGGCTTTGCAAAATACTCGCTTCAAGTCAAACCAAAACGCGTCACGGGAGCATGCCAAGCTAACCTGCCACGGTTGTGGAGGACCGCATATTTTTATTTCGAAATAATGGATAAGTTTCAACAAGTATCCGAAAATACCATAAAAAATATTACAATTATTTTATTCTAGACTTGGCTACCAAAGCCCGTCCATTAAGGCACATGCTCTTCGCTAAGCCTTTAGCGTGGACACATGCTGCTGAAAAGGCTTATGCTTCTATAAAAAATATTCTGATTTCGCCGCAAGTCTTAATGCCATATGATCCGTCATTGCCCTTACTACTCGCCACAGATGCCAGTAAAACAAGACTAGGTGCAGTCCTATCTCACCAACTCCCAGGCGGAGGTGAACGACTGATCTTCTACTCGAGCCGCACGATGTCTGCAACAGAGCAGCGCTATCCTCATATTGATAAGGAAGCCCTCACCATCATTTGGGCTGTGCAAATATTTCTTCACTACTTATATGCACGACATTTCACACTCATAAGGGATCACAAACCGTTAACGCAAATTTTACATCCACAGAAGTCTCTACCAGTACTTTGTATTAGTCGCATGGCCAACTACGCCGACTATCTCCCTCACTTCGATTTTGACGTCGTTTTCAAAACAACGAAGGCAAACAACAACGCTGTTTACTGTTCTCGTCTACCACTGCCGACAACAGTAAACAGGATAAGCAAAATATCTCAAGAGGAAGGGGAAGAGACTGGGGATGGAGATAACTTCGATCAATTCATTTTATCACAAGTTAAACAGCTTCCAATTCGAGCCAAACACATCGCTCAAGAATCTAGAGTTGAATAAAATTGTTCAACTCCTTGAGACCGGAAAGAACTTCGCTAATGAAGGCCATAAACAAATTACAGTCTCGCTGCAAATTGTCTAATTTTCGAACATCGAGTTGCCTACAAAGTACCTAAGAATAGCTATGCTACTACGAGATTGGCCATCAAGGAAGAAGCTCAAACGACACGTTGATCAAATACACGCTAGTCCAGCTCAGAAAGACCATCACCGGTGGCGCGTGACCTGGGAACACCTGGAGGTAGCGTAAGTTTATCGGGGCCTGGACTCTGTCCCTACCACTCGCCACCCGTACCCAGCTCAACTCGGGGAGATCCCAATTGCCCTACTCTACGAAGATCTACTCGCGAGCGGAGAGCTGTTAACCCGGCCGCACATTGAGCGCGGCATAGCCCAGGGCAGCCCAGCGTAGGACAGCCGACGATTTTGTAACACATAGAAGTAAAGTAACCAGCGCACGTTGCACGCAGCCGAGACGTAGTACAGGCATAGGGATATTTTTTTGCTCTGTCAACCTGCGGACTCTGTGAACTGAACACAGTTTTACTGGGCGCTCTGTCAACCTCTGTTGCATTTATTTTAATGAATTACCTTATTAAATAGAGCGAAAATGGAACTACTTATAGAGTGTGTACGTGTGAACAAAGTTCTTTACGATACCGATGATAAAGACTACATGAGAACGAAGTATAAAAACGAAATATGGGATAATATTGCAGTTGAATTAAACTATGAAAACGGTAAGTCGCTAGTTCTATATTTATTTTAACTTTTTGTCAATCAAAATCAAGCAATACCAATTTCTTAGATTTTTTGTACATACCAGAATTTTACAATAGCTATATTATCTTAACTAAACCAAAAAAAGTGATACTTTTCAATAATGTCCACGTTGTACTGATTTATTTTGCCAAGAAATAGACCCAACGGGTGAATTGTAAAAGTCCGTAAAGTTTTCTCTAATTAAAAATGCTTCATTCGTACTTCGTTTTGAGTTACGGTGTTTATGGTATGACTACGGAGAAAATTATGAAGAACGCAAGTTGCTTTCATATCATCAACAGTATCCAATTTGCACTCAAATGGACGTCGTTATACGCGAAATCTGGCTGAAAGTATTCCGAAAGCACATTCCACAGTTTGTCTATCTCGGGACAACCTAGCAAGACAAAAATTATACAGCTTGTATTAATAACTGTACTTGAAATGTATTCACCAGTAGTTAAACACCTTATTTCTATAGTTATTGGTAATATGACGCTTTGGAAAAGGCCGCATTAAATTTTTGGTCAAAGGGAAAGTTTCATCTCCTACAAGTACATAAGGGGTCTCGGAATTTTGACCAGGCAGAGATTGTGGTGGTGGTATTTTTAATGTGTCACTGTTGAGCTTTTTTCCTAAGCCGCAATTAGAAAAAACATTTCCATCACTAAATCGACCCATTGAACCTACGTCAATTGTGGTAAATTAATAGTTTGCATCGACTGTAGCCAATAGGACGATAGAACAGTACTGCTTATAATTAAAAAAGGAGGACCCACTCTGAAGTGGCTTTTTAATCGTTACATGCTTCTCGTCAATTGTACCTAAGCAGTTATAAAATTGCCACTTTCTTTCAAATTCTACTGCGATACTCCTCCACATATCTACTGTTGGGCTTGGCATGAATAATGGCTGCAAATTTTTCCAAAGTGCTCTACACACTTCACTCACAATTTTAGAAACAGTTCTTTCTGCTAGTCTGTACGAAAACCCGATAGACCGAAATGTATCTCCTGTTGCCAGATACCTAAAATAATTGTAATCTATAATATGATTTCTTTTAGGTCAAACAGTGAAGGAGCTATGGAGAAAATTACGAGATTGTCATCGTGATGCTTTGTGACGACAAAAAAATTCCAAAAGTGGGGACAAGGCGAAAAATATTAAGATGTGGACATACCAGAAACAAATGGAGTTTCTTATTCCATACACGGCAAATAGGACCACAATAGGAAATGTAAATAGTATCAAACAAAAAGAGACTGACAATGTTACCGACGTTGACGACGTTCCTTCGCCTTCTGTAGAAATCCCTCAAGGCGAAGAAAATGATGACGAGAGAAACCGCGTTGAAGCAGAACACAGTGAGTTAAGAGGGCACTCAACTGAGGTTCAAACCTGTAGCAGTGCAATAAAATCTGTAAGGGTGAAAAAGCAAAACTCTATTGATAAACTGCTGCAAGAAACATTAGAAACTCATGCAGTTCGCAGAAGACAAAGAGAAGAAGAACGAAAACGAGACACACGAGAAGCTAGATAGTTTGTACCAATTCTTTCTTTCAATGTACCAGGATACCCAACAATTATCATAAGCGTCACAGTTACGAATAAAGAAAAAGCTATTTGAAGCAATCCAAGTCGAGGAACTTCTAGCCATGTCTTCTGAATCTGAAACTTTACAACAGAATGCCATGTTTTCACCGCAATCTAATGGAGGTGAAGTAAACAGTCGTGCAACTAGTAGTTGCTCAACATATGAGTACGAGCCGGTAATACGGCATGAGCTATCACAACACTCTTTTGATTTGCAGTCAACAACTTCACCATCGACGCAAACCCACCAACACCTATCCACACCATCCCACTCGAAATGTCCTGACAATGCGTTAAAATCTTATTTTACAACATATAACTCTTTGTAAGCATTATATTTAATAATAAATTAATGGAACTTTCTTACCTTAAGCACACTGCTAGTTTCAATTCACTTTCATTGGACTGTTGTGCATTACAGCCACGCCCAGTGATTTCATTTTTCACAAAATTATGTAGTTCTTCAAACTGGTCTTCATTTAAACTAAAAACACATTTTCTTTTGATTATCATTTAGATCCTTTAGTAAGTAAAATTCTCCCCGAGTATTTCGTTTCCTTAAATAATCATTTATCCAAATAGATTTTTTACGTTTTTTCGTAATACTACTTAATAAATACAACCGTGTCAATCTCTGAATCCGATTGTGATTGAGAATGGTTGTAAAATTGATTGGTGACATTATTTAGCTGGCGGTAGTCAACACAGAAGCGTGTAGATCCGTCCTTCTTCTTGACCAAAACTACCGGCGACGTCCATGGACTGGTTGATGGTTCTATTATTCCGTCCTTCCACATGTCGCTTATAATCTTTTCGGCCTCTTCCTTTTTGGCCAGTGGTAGTCTCCTCGGTCTCTGACGGATGGGCTGCGCTTCGCCAGTGTTGATTTTATGGACGACGATGTTGGTTCGCCCTTTCTTGCCGTTGTCCAATGCGAACACGTTCTGGTACTTTACAAGGAGTTCCCCTATTCGACGTTGTTCAGGTTGATTACGGTTTTCACCCGCCTCCTTGTACAGTTTTAACAACGCCTCCGGAATACCTTGAACTTTGCGCATCTCTGAACTCAATCTTTTAACTTGTGGCATGGCAGTGTCCTGGGCGTGTAACTGGAACGTTTCGCCGTTCAGTGTCACATTCTTTCTCCGGAAATTCAAGCAGAAGTCATATTTTCGGAGGACGTCCAAACCCAGTATTACATTGTCCTCTATTTCTGCCACTAACACACAGTGTTTAAAAGACGTTCTTCCCATTTGGATGTTGACGTAACTTTCGCCCCTGACTACTACTTGTTCTCCAGTGGCGGTACGGAGCTTCCATTGCGTTGGCAGAAGTTTACTGGGCTTGGTCAATATTCCGGGCCTTATGATTGTTCTGCTAGCTCCAGTATCCAGCAGAAATGAACACTGCTTCCTGTTTATGAGTCCAGTGAGAAAAAGGCTGTCAGTTCGATCTTTCATTGTCTTAGTCAGTGCTACTAAACCTGGGGCCTCGTGTCCCGGGACCGACGTTTGCCCCGCCGCGCCGTCCCTGATTAGTTTTCCGGAACTCGGGGCACGCGCTCTTGAGTAACCTCTTCGTTCTTGCAAGCGCTTCTTACGTGTCCCAATTTCCCGCAGTTCCAACATCGTATTGGTCTCGGTTTCTTGTTTAATTTTCCCACTATCCTGTTAACTATTTCTTCTAGTCTGTCTTCGTATCGACCGTCGGGCTCCTCCCTTAGCTCACGCACTCTACCCTGCCGTTGCGATGCCTGTTTAACGACGTCATACTCCAGTGCCCGAGCCAACGTGTCAGCGAGTGTTTTTGGCCTATCTAATCGGAGTCGCTGTTGTATGTCGTCATCCCTCAACCCATCGATGAAAGAGTCGACAGCCAACTTTTCTAGCGTGTCGTTGGGAGTACCTGGATACGCGAGGCGGACCAGACGAGCGATATCGGCCTCGTATTCTTGCAGGTTTTCCCCTGCCTTCTGACGTCGGTTTCTTAGCTGCACGTGACTGACGCTTGTCATATGTGCCTGACCATACCGCATCTCTAACTTCTTCACTAGGTGTTCATAGTCGTTCAACTTCTCGGGTGGTATGGTATCCAAAATCTCCTCGGCATTACCATGCAGCGCGCAGACCAGCTCGGAGGCTTTATTTTCCAACGTCCATGCGTTCGACTTCGCGGCCGTTTCAAATTTCTTAAGGAAAGTGGTCCATGATGTTTTCCCGTCGAATTTAGGTGGCTTCGTATATGCCTTCGATGAAACCCCGTGTCCATTCTCCTGCTTCACACTTCTGGCTTCATTATCGATCTGTTCGGACATTGCTGTACATTGAAACCTTTCTTCTATTTCTTTAATTCGTGAATCTAATTCTTGAAATTTTCCTGCAAAATTCTGTTCTGTTTCGGCCAATTTTTCTTTAAATTCTTCTCTCAAATTTTCTTTCAGTTCTTCCAGATTTCCTTTTAGTTCCTTTGAATTTTCGGTTAATTTCTCTTCCAGGTTTTCTTTCAGTTCTTCCAGATTTCCTTTTAGTTCCTTTGAATTTTCGGTTAATTTCTTTTCCAGATTTTCTTTCAGTTTCCCTTCCAATTCCATTGAATTTTCTTTCAGTTTCCCTTCCAATTCCTTTAATTTCTTTTCTAGTTCATCCTCAAATTCGTAGGTATTCGGATCGAAACCCTCTCGTATCAGAGATTCCTCGAGTCGCCCTTGTAAGGTGAGCTTGTTACCAGACGTATCCTCGTCTCGCTCCTCGAGTTCACTTTTCAATTCGGCAACTTTCAACTCCAACAACTTTTTCGGCATTTTGATTTATTTAACTATTTTTTTTTTTCTACTAGAAAATTCTCTTCTTTGGGGAATCGATTGGCTGAGCACCCCACACCTGACACCAATGTAACGACTTTTCTAGTAGAACTTATTTATTTAACGGAAATTTATTTTACAACTATTTATTTAACACTTAAACACTAATAGAATACTTAAACACTAATATCAATTCAACGACTTATTTATATCACAAGGAAAATGCGTATTTATATCACTCGGTATATCGTAGTTCGCTATTTATATCACTCGTTCGGAAGCTCACTGTAAACTGACTGACTACTGGCCACGTCAACAGGTATTTATACTGATTAGGAACAATCCAGAAAGTTCCAGAATGACATAGACTTTACTGGAGTGCCCATTGTGTTCGTCTGATTTATGGCCTTGTTTATCGTCATCAAAGCGCCGACCGACGTCGGCATTCTTTGAGCTCCGCTTATCTACTGTCGTTTCTCGTCGCCGCTATCGCACACACACACGCTCGCCGCACTGCTCGCTCTCGTACACATATACGCTCGCTACACTGCCCACTCTCGCACACATACGCTCATTACACTGCCCCCTCCTTAAGGGTGATCCGTCCCGGATCACATCTTCCGTTCCTTCGAAGGTCATGCCGGTACTTGCAATTCTGTCCCCTAAGGCACCCAGTCGTCATATGGAAGTAGCAATCCACCGTCCTTGGCTGTGCGGGATCTCGTTGGGGATTATTGGTGTATACCGTTATTTCGACGCCGCTCCACCGGAACAGGACCTCCAACATGCTCCGCACCACTCTCCAGTTCAGTCCATCCAACCCACATCCTATCCTTGGCATGGCTAACCTTGTGGTACCTGTGGATAGCAGTTGGTCTCTTAGTTCCACCAACGAATTCCATAACGAGCGGTAGGTGGGCTTTTCAGACGACGCCTCCTTAGTAACCAGGTAGTAAATGGATCGGTGCCCGTCCACCAGACTTAGCACTTTCTTTCTATCTCCGAGTTGGTCCCGCAGCTCTGACAAGCGGCCAAACTTCTTCTTGAATACGGTGGCAATACCGCGATCCATCCTCAAATCTTTGGCCACACAATGAACCAGCGAGTCCGAAGCAGAAAACAAATCTTCGGATCTCTCGGAGGTGACACCGAATCTGGAGTTGGCATATAAGCTCGGCGTGGCCATAAACTCGTCATACTGGGGATCCGGAGAACGAGCTTGCATAAGCCTGATCCGTGCTTCTTCGTGATTGTCACCGGCATATGGGGCCAAACGGTTAAAATGGACAACCTTCGGTTTTCCATTTGGTGTGCGTCGAATCCGGTAAATAACGTCATTTATTCTCTTGACGATTGTATATGGACCTTCCCAGTGCTGCTGTAGCTTTGGCGAAAGACCTTTACGGGGCTGTGGATTGTATAACCACACCATGTCTCCCTCCTGGAAACCTCCATCAGTGGCCCGTTTATCGTATGTGTCCTTCATGCGATCGCTAGCTATCTGCATCCGGGAACGTACTTCCTCATGAATATCGTCAAGTCTTCTGCGGAGATCACTAACGTAGTCTTCTCCGGCAACGTCCTCACCAGGTTTGCAGCCAAACTTCAGGTCACATGGTAACCGTAACTCTCGACCAAACAGTACTTTTGCTGGTGTTTGTCCAGTAGTTTCGTGAATCGATGATCGATATGCCATAAGAAACAGTGGCAGATGGCGATCCCAGTCTCTTTGGTGTTTGGAGACCACTTTGGACAAGTACTTGTTAATGGTCCTGTTCATTCGCTCGACCATGCCGTCTGATTGAGGATGCAGAGGTGTTGTCCGGGTTTTGTGAATGCCTAAAGTCTTGCAGATTTCTTGGAACACGGCGGACTCAAAATTCCGACCCTGATCAGAATGAAGCTCCATGGGCACGCCGAACCGGCTGATCAGGTGGTTTACGAGCTCCTCCGCTACTGTCGTGGCTGTCTGATTTGGGAGTGCGTACGCTTCAACCCATTTCGTGAAGTAGTCCATTGCCACCAGGATGTATTTATTGCCACCATCGGTCTCTGGAAACGGTCCTGCGATGTCAATGGCAATCCGTTCGAATGGACTGCCGACATTGTACTGGCGCATAGGAGCACGCCGTCGTCTTTGCGGTCCTTTGCTGGCTGCACAAGTTGTGCACTTCTTGCACCAGTCTTCAACGTCCTTTTTGCAATTGACCCAGTAAAACCGCTCACGGACTCTTCCAAGGGTCTTGTTAACACCAAAATGTCCCCCCGAAGCATCGTCATGGAGGCACTTCAAGACTTCCTTTACCAGGCTCTTCGGTACAAGCAATTGACGTTTGCTCTCAGTACCATTCTGGTTTTCCACTATTCGCTTCAGGAGTCCATCTTCCTCAACAATGGAGTCCCATTGGGCCCACAACGATTTTACCTCCCCAGATTTAGCGGCGATCTCATGCCAGGTCGGTCGTCGGCCTTCATTCTTCCATTTCCGAAACAAGCTCAGTACCGGATCAGAACCCTGTTCCGTCTTGATGTTATCAGGATGCCATTGTTCATCCGTGACGGTTATCCTCCGGACTTCTTCATGTTCCTCCAGGCGCTTGCAGTGCTTGCAGTTTTCGGAACATGGTCTTCTGGATAAGGCATCAGCGTTCTTATGGCTATTTCCAGCTCGATGTTGTATGTCGAAGTCGTACTCTTGGAGTTTTTCTATCCAACGCGCGACTTGACCCTCTGGATTCTTGAAACTCAGTAACCACCGTAAAGCAGCATGATCTGTTCGGAGCAGGAACTTCCTTCCATACAAGTACTTATAAAAGTGCTCCACGCTCTTTACTACTGCCAGTAGTTCTCGTCGGGTTACACAGTAGTTTCGTTCGGGCTTGGATAGGGTCTTGCTGAAATAACCGATGACTTTTTCCTCTCCGTGTTGTATTTGTGAGAGTACTGCGCCTAACCCAACATTGCTAGCGTCGGTGTCCAAAACAAATTTCCCCTCTGGTATCGGATAACTCATCACGGGTGTGGAAACGAGAGCTTGCTTTAACTTTTCGAAGGCAGCTTGACAGTCCGGTTCCCAGCAAAATGGTCTGCCACTTTCGGTTAGTCGAGTCAATGGCTTGGCAATATTGGCAAATCCAGGAACGAAGCGTCTATAGTAAGTACACAGGCCAAGGAAGCTTCTGACCTGATGTACGTCAGTAGGTACTGGCCATTCTCGTACGGCTGTGATCTTCTGCGGGTCGACTGAAACACCGGTCTTCATGACTACGTGCCCCAGGTAGTTCACTGTCTCCTGAAATAGCTGGCATTTCTTGGGGCTTAATTTAAGGTTGACATCACGCAGCCTTCGAAGTACCTCTTCCAAGTTTTTCAGGTGACCGTCGAAGTCTTTTCCGATCACGATTATGTCGTCAAGGTATACCAGGCAAGTTTTCCCAATCAAGCCGTTCAAAGCCGTCTCCATGAGTCGTTCAAATGTGGCTGGCGCATTACACAACCCGAACGGCATCACGTTGAACTGCCACAGCCCGGTTCCGATCGAAAATGCCGTCTTCTCTTTGGCCTCAGGATCCAGGTCTACTTGCCAGTATCCACTTTTAAGGTCTAGCGTTGAGAATATTGTCGACCCCGCAAGCGTGTCCAAGGTATCATCGATGCGTGGCAAGGGGTAGCTGTCTTTCTTGGTGACATTATTTAGCTGGCGGTAGTCAACACAGAAGCGTGTAGATCCGTCCTTCTTCTTGACCAAAACTACCGGCGACGTCCATGGACTGGTTGATGGTTCTATTATTCCGTCCTTCCACATGTCGCTTATAATCTTTTCGGCCTCTTCCTTTTTGGCCAGTGGTAGTCTCCTCGGTCTCTGACGGATGGGCTGCGCTTCGCCAGTGTTGATTTTATGGACGACGATGTTGGTTCGCCCTTTCTTGCCGTTGTCCAATGCGAACACGTTCTGGTACTTTACAAGGAGTTCCCCTATTCGACGTTGTTCAGGTTGATTACGGTTTTCACCCGCCTCCTTGTACAGTTTTAACAACGCCTCCGGAATACCTTGAACTTTGCGCATCTCTGAACTCAATCTTTTAACTTGTGGCATGGCAGTGTCCTGGGCGTGTAACTGGAACGTTTCGCCGTTCAGTGTCACATTCTTTCTCCGGAAATTCAAGCAGAAGTCATATTTTCGGAGGACGTCCAAACCCAGTATTACATTGTCCTCTATTTCTGCCACTAACACACAGTGTTTAAAAGACGTTCTTCCCATTTGGATGTTGACGTAACTTTCGCCCCTGACTACTACTTGTTCTCCAGTGGCGGTACGGAGCTTCCATTGCGTTGGCAGAAGTTTACTGGGCTTGGTCAATATTCCGGGCCTTATGATTGTTCTGCTAGCTCCAGTATCCAGCAGAAATGAACACTGCTTCCTGTTTATGAGTCCAGTGAGAAAAAGGCTGTCAGTTCGATCTTTCATTGTCTTAGTCAGTGCTACTAAACCTGGGGCCTCGTGTCCCGGGACCGACGTTTGCCCCGCCGCGCCGTCCCTGATTAGTTTTCCGGAACTCGGGGCACGCGCTCTTGAGTAACCTCTTCGTTCTTGCAAGCGCTTCTTACGTGTCCCAATTTCCCGCAGTTCCAACATCGTATTGGTCTCGGTTTCTTGTTTAATTTTCCCACTATCCTGTTAACTATTTCTTCTAGTCTGTCTTCGTATCGACCGTCGGGCTCCTCCCTTAGCTCACGCACTCTACCCTGCCGTTGCGATGCCTGTTTAACGACGTCATACTCCAGTGCCCGAGCCAACGTGTCAGCGAGTGTTTTTGGCCTATCTAATCGGAGTCGCTGTTGTATGTCGTCATCCCTCAACCCATCGATGAAAGAGTCGACAGCCAACTTTTCTAGCGTGTCGTTGGGAGTACCTGGATACGCGAGGCGGACCAGACGAGCGATATCGGCCTCGTATTCTTGCAGGTTTTCCCCTGCCTTCTGACGTCGGTTTCTTAGCTGCACGTGACTGACGCTTGTCATATGTGCCTGACCATACCGCATCTCTAACTTCTTCACTAGGTGTTCATAGTCGTTCAACTTCTCGGGTGGTATGGTATCCAAAATCTCCTCGGCATTACCATGCAGCGCGCAGACCAGCTCGGAGGCTTTATTTTCCAACGTCCATGCGTTCGACTTCGCGGCCGTTTCAAATTTCTTAAGGAAAGTGGTCCATGATGTTTTCCCGTCGAATTTAGGTGGCTTCGTATATGCCTTCGATGAAACCCCGTGTCCATTCTCCTGCTTCACACTTCTGGCTTCATTATCGATCTGTTCGGACATTGCTGTACATTGAAACCTTTCTTCTATTTCTTTAATTCGTGAATCTAATTCTTGAAATTTTCCTGCAAAATTCTGTTCTGTTTCGGCCAATTTTTCTTTAAATTCTTCTCTCAAATTTTCTTTCAGTTCTTCCAGATTTCCTTTTAGTTCCTTTGAATTTTCGGTTAATTTCTCTTCCAGGTTTTCTTTCAGTTCTTCCAGATTTCCTTTTAGTTCCTTTGAATTTTCGGTTAATTTCTTTTCCAGATTTTCTTTCAGTTTCCCTTCCAATTCCATTGAATTTTCTTTCAGTTTCCCTTCCAATTCCTTTAATTTCTTTTCTAGTTCATCCTCAAATTCGTAGGTATTCGGATCGAAACCCTCTCGTATCAGAGATTCCTCGAGTCGCCCTTGTAAGGTGAGCTTGTTACCAGACGTATCCTCGTCTCGCTCCTCGAGTTCACTTTTCAATTCGGCAACTTTCAACTCCAACAACTTTTTCGGCATTTTGATTTATTTAACTATTTTTTTTTTTCTACTAGAAAATTCTCTTCTTTGGGGAATCGATTGGCTGAGCACCCCACACCTGACACCAATGTAACGACTTTTCTAGTAGAACTTATTTATTTAACGGAAATTTATTTTACAACTATTTATTTAACACTTAAACACTAATAGAATACTTAAACACTAATATCAATTCAACGACTTATTTATATCACAAGGAAAATGCGTATTTATATCACTCGGTATATCGTAGTTCGCTATTTATATCACTCGTTCGGAAGCTCACTGTAAACTGACTGACTACTGGCCACGTCAACAGGTATTTATACTGATTAGGAACAATCCAGAAAGTTCCAGAATGACATAGACTTTACTGGAGTGCCCATTGTGTTCGTCTGATTTATGGCCTTGTTTATCGTCATCAAAGCGCCGACCGACGTCGGCATTCTTTGAGCTCCGCTTATCTACTGTCGTTTCTCGTCGCCGCTATCGCACACACACACGCTCGCCGCACTGCTCGCTCTCGTACACATATACGCTCGCTACACTGCCCACTCTCGCACACATACGCTCATTACAGTATATACAGCGACCTACTATTTTCACATGTAAACTTGAAATCACTGCCTTCAATATGCGGTGACTAACAGAGGCAGAGTTGAGAAATAGTTTTCCTATGCTGCCCTACGCTGGGCTGTCCTGGACTATGCTGTGCTCAATGTGCGGCCGGCTTTAATCGGTTCTCTCCAAAATGAAGTTATTATTATTCTCTCCAAATTTTAATCAATTTTTTCATTCATTTATAGTTTTGTATTGTTGTACTCACATTAATAAGAAGGGGAAGAAATGTTATATATCCTATTCGATTTTACCACGCACGCCCTCTAGTATTGTGTAGAATCGGTTATTGGATCGCGCTGATTCACACTCTCTGAGTAGTCGTTCTATCTAAGACATATTGTCTATGGTTGGTGTTTTGACAGGGCTAGTGCGTGCTCACTGTATTCATTCTATTCACGTTTTCTCAATAAATAGTATGGTATTATTGTTGAGTATACAAGTATTTATTGGATCATCCTTCCATCTCATAAATAAATAAGTGTAAAATACAAAAGTTACAACCATTCTCAACATTACTCTTACGTTATTAGTTCAAGACGGTAACCCTGTTGATCTTTAGGAAGAACTTTTAATAATTCGTTTACAGTTACGAAAACTTTAATGGGTGTGCAATTTAAAGAAGGACATAATAAATCGTTTTGGTTTATTAGAACTTCATCCACTGAAGTGTTAGTAGGGTATGATAGCCGATTCTAAAACCTCCCCTGTCCTTGTTTTAGAACCAGATAACTTCTCACAGCGTTCTATAGGTAGATGTACATGCATGAATACATGCTATTATAAAAATTCAACAGCATACTCCCCCCTCCCCTCTCCCAACCCAACCATTCGCTCCAGTTTACTGTATGTAGGATATTGTATTATCTGCATTTACCTCTCGAGACGTTAGAATTTAATGGAAACGTTGTTAAATTTAACGATTCTTTATTTTGATATAAATAAAAGGTTGATAACCTCATGATATATTGAAATAGTGACATCTTTTCTCAGTTGTAGTACATAGTAAGCAGAAGAGCGTGTGTGTATCCTCGATCTCATAAACTAGACCCAACTTTTCGCAAAGGTATGAATCAGTCACCACACCAGTTTACGACATCATAGTGATACTCTATGACAAAAAACAGGTGCGCGTTAGTAATATATTCAAAGCAACAGTATCGTGTCTTAGCCGTTCAGCTTTCACGAAGACGTCAACCATATCCACTTTACAACCGGTTAAAGTTTAAGGAACTTGTCTGCCTGAATAGTACGAGAGCTGGCGTGAAAATGATTAATAGAAATATTCCAAAGGTTTAATGTCTTTAGGCTAATTCTACCACTGTAGTAATCATAACAACACCCGTCTGCCGCCTCCTAGTGGCGGCATTAATTAAGGGGGGGCTGTTGAATTTGTAATTTTTTGGCGATAAACATACGGTGTTATTCCAGGATGAAACTTGGGACATTTGTTTTGTTTTTGGTGATAAATAGATCTGTACTTTCAGAATTAGAGCAGACGGCGGCGTTTGTAAAGCAGACGTACTTAAAAATTTCAAAAAAAAGGCGATAAAAAAATGGCTATATTCCAATTTGCAATTTGTACCATCTGATCAGAAATAAGAAACTCTACAACTTTTCTTTAAAACAAAAATCAGCAGACGGCGGTCTAAACCCGGCAGACGCCAATTTCTCCCGTCAAACGTTTCCCTTTTTTTTATCGATAATCAAACATCATTATTCCAGGCTTAAATTTTAGATATTTGTTTTGTTTTTGGTGATATATACTACAGCATTTTCAGAATTTGAGCAGACGGTGACATCCGCGGAGCAGACGTTTGTAAAAATGTTACGAAAAAGGCAATAAATAGACAGCCGTATTTCAACTTGCAGTTTGTATCATCTGATAGGAAATAAAAAATAATGCATGTAAATGTTTATTCAAAAACATAACTCTAAAAAACATTTCTGCTAACACATAACTACTTAAAATGTTGAAAACCTTAAATAGAAATGAATATAAATTAGATAATAAACATATGTACACGTTATTGTAATATGCAAAAAATAATGATTAAGAAAAACAACAAAAACTAATCTGTAAGCATCTTGGTATTGATGTTTCATAGATTTATTTAAAACCTTAACAATCGTTTCGACAGTTACGTCGTTTTCAAAAGGGATGAGTAACAGATAAATAAATAAAATAAAATAATAAAACGGTATTTATGTGTTACTCATCCCTTTTGAAAACGACGTAACTGTCGAAACGATTGTTAAGGTTTTAAATAAATCTATGAAACATCAATACCAAGATGCTTACAGATTAGTTTTTGTTGTTTTTCTTAATCATTATTTTTTGCATATTACAATAACGTGTACATATGTTTATTATCTAATTTATATTCATTTCTATTTAAGGTTTTCAACATTTTAAGTAGTTATGTGTTAGCAGAAATGTTTTTTAGAGTTATGTTTTTGAGTAAACATTTACATGCATTATTTTTTATTTCCTATCAGATGATACAAACTGCAAGTTGAAATACGGCTGTCTATTTATTGCCTTTTTCGTAACATTTTTACAAACGTCTGCTCCGCGGATGTCACCGTCTGCTCAAATTCTGAAAATACAGTAGTATATATCACCAAAAACAAAACAAATATCTAAAATTTAAGCCTGGAATAATGATGTTTCATTATCGATAAAAAAAAAGGGAAACGTTTGACGGGAGAAATTGGCGTCTGCCGGGTTTAGACCGCCGTCTGCTGATTTTTGTTTTAAAGAAAAGTTGTAGAGTTTCTTATTTCTGATCAGATGGTACAAATTGCAAATTGGAATATAGCCATTTTTTTATCGCCTTTTTTTTGAAATTTTTAAGTACGTCTGCTTTACAAACGCCGCCGTCTGCTCTAATTCTGAAAGTACAGATCTATTTATCACCAAAAACAAAACAAATGTCCCAAGTTTCATCCTGGAATAACACCGTATGTTTATCGCCAAAAAATTACAAATTCAACAGCCCCCCCTTAATTAATGCCGCCACTAGGAGGCGGGTGATTACTACAGTGGTAGAATTAGCCTAAAGACATTAAACCTTTGGAATATTTCCATTAATCATTTTCACGCCAGCTCTCGTACTAGAAAGGATTAACGATAAATGAAACATGAGAAAGGTTCATGTTGAACGTGTTCATGTGAACCGTACTCATGCAGTGATGTGTGCTACAGAGTTGCAACAGCTTAAATAGGAAGAAGGAAGAGAGGGGATGAGTGGGGTAAGAGTGGTGTAAGAGTGGTGTAGGATTGGAAAAAGTAGAGTATACAAGCCGATGTTTCGAATGTGTTACAGTCGAAACAGGTCGGAAAGGATGAGAAAGAAATAAGAAAACTACGAGAGTGTGAACTCTTCGGTAGAATAACTTTCTAGGTCGTTGCGAACTTGTTCCCTATCATACCATGAAGCGCAAATGTAGCATTGCAAGGTATGATACTGTTAGGACTCATAAAACAAACCGGTCTTATCGGAGAGGTATCCTGATCTGAAATTAGGGCAAGTTCGGTTTACAACATCCTTCGAGTAAGTTTTGCAGCTAGTACAAAACTCAGAGGGTTCCATAAACCGACATGAAAGGCAAACGAAGCCTTAAAGGTGATAGAGGATTTAACCACCTGTCGGAACGGTTGTACAGCAATGATAACATGTCCAGGTAATGAGTAATTGTTTGGGAGGAGAGTACCTTGTACTTGGTTCATAGACATGATGTTGCTATGAGGAAGGTTGGAGAAGGAATAGTGTTGCGAATAGAGGGTGACTTATTTAAATAGGGAGAAAGAGGGTGGGGAGAATGGTGGGGATTCAGGTGGGGGTTTGTAGTGTATATGAAAGAGGAAGATAATGTTGGTTCGATATAAAAAGTGTAAGAGAAAAAAATTTATTTATATATTTACCCCAGTTTTCAACCCCGCCTTACCTAAACACAACCTGTCCCAGGAAAGATAAGTTCACTAAAAATAAAATGCGATCATTATGATTTATTTAGAACAATGTTCTCTTACAGTTTTCTGAAGCGTTGCAACTTATTCTATACTACCCATGTTCATTAATCTGATTAATTTATCAAGTATAAAATTTATTATTTTTGCGGTTAAACATCTATTCTAATTATCGATAACTGCTGAATTTCAATACCCATAGTGCTAGTTTTATATCTTTACCAGGCTTAAATGTCTTACTTCCTTTAGATCAGTTTAGAAATAACACTGTAAATAGATTCAGTATAAATGAACGTACCCAAACATATGAGTGGTAGTTATAACAAATTAAATTTATCGTTTATGGCATTTAGAAGAAAAAATTAAGTAAACCGCGCTACAATATTTAATTATTCGAAACGATTCGGTTGTTTATTTAATTTATTAATAGTAGGTGTAAGCATTTCATGACAAATGTGCATTTGTCTCGTATATTCTATTAGTGTTATTTACCTAACCTAACTAGTGTATGTTTACCTGTAACTGTTTAATAATTAAAATATTCAGCAACATTAACATAACCCGGTTTTTAGTTTTAGCACAGACAATTTATCGATTCAAACTTGCACCATTATTATTCGAATGTCACGCTTTACGGGTCTGCCTTAACCGAATTCTTTTACATTTATTACGATCTTCACCTTCCTGAGCAATACGATTTCGGGTTGATGTCTGCTTGCAACTGCACATTTTTTTCATAATTGACCACCAATAAACAATCTAGGTAACGAACGGTTATCGAACCACGATATTCCACAACAGCTCGATTCACACTTGCAACGTTATTATCCGAAGGTAGCGCTTTACGGGTCCGTCTTAACCGAATTCTTTTATCTTTCATTGCGATCTTCACGTTCCTGGACAGTACGATTAAATTGATAATTAATTTGATTCGTTGAATCTCGAGTTGTTGTCTGCTTACATACTGATGGACCGCACTTGGGTTGGGAGAGGGGAGGGAGGAGTATGCTGTTGTATTTTTATAATAGCATGTATTCATACATGTACATTTACCTATAGAACGCTGTGAGAAGGTAGCCTGTTCTAAAAGCTCCTGATAAAAATAATGTAACCAATAATTACACCTTATCGTTATTATCGAACCACGATATACTACAACAGCTCGATGCAAACTTGCATCCATATTATTCCAATGTCGCGCTTTACGGGTCCGTCTTAATCGAATTCTTTTATCTTTCATTGCGATCTTCACGTTCCTCGACAGTACGATTAAATTGATAATTAATTTGATTCGTTGCATCTCGAGTTGTTGTCTTCTTAATGGAATCGCACATTTTTTCATATTTTTAATTACCAATATTTTGTCGCTGTTTTCGCATGTCTCATCGTTAACTGATAAAAATAATGTAACCAATAATTACACCTGATCGTTATTATCGAACCACGATATTCTACAACAGCTCGATTCAAACTTGCATCGTTATTATTCGAAGGTCGCGCTTTACTGGTCCGTCTTAACCGAATTCTTTTATCTTTCATTACGATCTTGACGTTCCTGAACAGTACAATTAAATTGATAATTAATTTGATTCGTTGCATTTCGAGTTGTTGTCTGCTTAATGGAATCGCACATTTTTTCATATTTTTAATTACCAATATTTTGTCGCTGTTTTCGCACGTCTCATCGTTAACTAATAAAAATAATGTAACCAATAATTACACCTGATCGTCAAGATTGCGACCGACCAGTCCTGTGCACACACGTCTGCTCCGATACTACCCACTCCTCTATCACTAAACAATCTCGATAATGAATGGTTATCGAACCACGAAATTCTACAAACGAATCCAATGTTGCCTGCTTATGTCCTCCTCCGAATCATATAAAAACCCTCAGATTTCGTTCGTTTGGCAGAAGACTTCCTCTCGTTGACGAAACAAGTGCAACTTTGTAAGGTGTCGATATTCTTTTACCGTTCTGTTTGTGAGTATTGTAGTGAACAAAACGTGAATCGCGAGTTCATTGAAAATCAAGGAACTGTTGAAATTAGGTGAGTTATTCACTGAACACCTTGTATGTTTGCATTTTTTAGTATATTATTGTCTTTTTGATGATATTGAGTAAATTAGTAATAATTTAATTATGACAATCTGAGCAAATTATGATAGGGACGCTACCTAGACTGTTAAGCTGCGACGACACAGACAATATTGGGGGTTGAGGTTTTTAAAGCGCTGTGGTGCAATGGGGACTGTGGGCTGCGGTCGTACAGTTATCTAACCCATTGATAGCCTCAGTTCAGTCTTGGACAGAGAAGTCTGTCTTGCGGAGGTAGTCGTCGTTTGTATAATAAAATTACGATAGATAATGATGCCAAAAGAATATATGTACATACATGTAGGTTTGATAATTAAAATTCGCAAGTATTTTTGGTGATGCATGGGCAGGTGTTTACTCTATTTATTTTCTTCTTTATTTCTGTTGGTGCTACCCAAGTGAGTGTTTATTTTATTGTTTTTAATCTCTGACAGTTTGACTATCTCCTGCACCGCTCGATTACCCCTTCCATCCTACAACTTCAACATTACCTACAACATGCATTGTTTTATTGTATTCACCGGGACACCTGTAGAAATAAACCCCAACAAGTTTTTTGTGATGCTACACCGACAGTGGGAGACATCGGAAGAGATGGTCACCACTTTCACTATCAAGGACAAGATGTCTCCCGTGGATTTCATTTTGGAACTGGAGAAACATCTTCGGTTGTTGGAGGTTAAGGATTCCGGCGTAGCACAATATTTGACATATGGTATATGTGGAGCGTCACATTTTAATATTTAAATATATTATATATTATAATTTTATGTGTATTATTTCGCAATTTAAAATAAAATTTACACTACATTACATACATTTATTCCATGTTTCTTTTACAAAATTTCATTCAAATATATCCAATAAATGTGTGCGTAAACTGACTAACTGCTGCTTCACCTCTTCTACTCGCTTTCTACCTTCCACCACCAGTTTGCTGCTGCTTTCACGACTTTTCTTCAAGTCCTCCAACTCCTTCTCTTTTCAATGTATCTGCTCCAACAGTAGAGCGTCCTTCGTGTGGTGCTCCTTTATTTCTCCTTTACGTTTACGTTTTTCACGTTGAAGAGTCTTCACTGCTTCCCTAACTTGGTCCACAAGCTTTGAATAATCCAACGGACCGCTCGAAATTCTTCTGTTGTACGTCAGTTTCTTCGGTTTCATAGCTATGGATTTAACGCCCCCTGCCACCGTTCGCGATGTACTAGCGACAGGCTTTTCCGAGACCACATCTCCTACACTCGTCTCTCCTCCACCGGACGATGACGTCTTACCAATCAACTCATCGTTGGGGAAGAACTGCTCCAACATCGCCGATAGCTCTGACTCGTCTAGGGTAATGACGGGCACTTCGGCAACACCACATTCTACCTTTTCAGTCATTTTACCTAACCTCAACTTCTGCATTTCTCTCTTAAATATCTTCTATCCCCTCTCTTAAGATTCTCACCCTTTTTCAAATTCCCCTTCTCCCTCCCACTTTCTTATACTATTAAAATTAAATTTACCTCTCCCAACGGTTGTCCTCAGTCTTTGTTGAAAAACGTCTCTTGCAACTTGTCGATATGATTCGTTGTCCAGACTATCATACCTCCTTTACGCGATCTGACAATTTAAAAAGACATCAAAACGCTCCATGTCGAAAACGAGCGCAACACGAAGCTACTTCGTCTATACCGAGCAACAAAACCCCACTGTGGGATGTCCACCGACCGGTGGTGTGACACCTGTAAAGTTTATGTTTCGCAAAATGCATACAACGGTCATGTGCGCACCTTACAACATAAACAAACTTGCTGCTCACCTCTGGAGGAAGGAATCTGTTTTCTCTCCTCTGCTTTCGCTAACAGGATAGCTTCGTTTCGTATTACGACAGCGAAGTACTTCCTGTCTTATACTGACTTTTTTAATGATGTCCTCGACAAATGTTTGCGTGTTGTACGTAATCAGATCCATCTCCACGATGTGGTTAAAATAAATTTTGAAGTTTTTGGACGTTATGTGCATGAAACTAAGCAAATGTTAGAAATTAAATCGTTTAACACAAATAACAAAGTTGTGACTCAGTCAACCAATGTTTCCAATATTTTCCAAAACTTTTTTGAGATACTCGACACCAAAGCTTCCGAGTTTCAAGAACGAGAGTCAGGTGATTATTCTTTTTTATATCTATTACCTTTCTATTAATAACACGGTTACAAACAATCTACCTAATTTTTCTCTTTTCTATAGGATGGATTTTAGAAAGGGTTCTTTTCCTCGAAATCAACTTCAACAAGTACAATCCGTTGAAAGCCTCGTCGTATATTCCTTTACTTAAACAAATTCTGCTGAAGAAGGCTGTTGTAAATGTGTAAGACGATGATCAAGCCTGCTTTGCGTGGGCAATAACGTCAGCTTTATACCCCGTGCAAGCAAACCCACACAGAACAACTTCCTACCCACATTACTCTCGTACTTTGGACTATGACGGTATCGAATTTCCTATGAAATTAAGAGATATTCCCACATTTCAATCCAAGAACTACTGTTCCGTGAATGTCTACGGTACTGAATCGGTTTTGAAAGACGGAAGGTGGATCTGGGAGATAGTTGTTCCCTATACTACACATCCATCAAACTGAGGTTGCATTTCAATCTACTGCTACTCGATGATGATAAAGGCAAAACTCATTACTGTTGGATCAAGAACATGTCTCGTTTACTTTCTCAGCAGCTTTCCAAGACAGGACATTGCAAATTCTTATGTGACGGTTGCTTACAATACTTTTCCACTTTAGTCCAGCCACATCGTCATCAACAGTATGACTGCAACCACGTCTACAGCACCCTTCCTAACGGAAATTTAAAGATGGATAAGATGGGTAGGTTCGTCCCCAACCACATTTTAAAATTTGAAAACTACCACAAATGTATCAAAGTACCCTTTGTTGTATATGCAGACTTTGAAACCGTATTGCAACCAATTCATACAAGCTTACCTGATCCTAACAAGCACTCTACCACATCTACCCATAAACACCAACCTGATTCGTTCGCTTACTTGATGAAGTGCTCCTTTGATGATTCCCTCTCCAAATTTAGATCATATCGGGGGCCCGATTGTGTTAATCGATTTGTTCAAACACTCGATCAAGACGTTTATGATATTTATCACCGATATTTGAAGATCATAACACCCATGCTACCCCTTACAGATGAAGAAGTTCGCAAAGGTGCCGCTCACTCCAGATGTAATTTAAATTACAAACTACTCAACTTTGTACCTGTCTTTTTCCATAACCTCTCCGGATACGATTGTCACCTATTTATAAAGGAAATGGCTGTGAACGATGTTAAATTTACCGTAATCGCTCAAAATAAAGAAAAATACATTTCTTTTTCTAAATTATTACGAGTTGATGTTGTACAAACTGATACAGATGACTCAGCTCAAAATGTGTTTGTTAAGATCAGATTTCTCGATTCTTTTCGCTTCATGGCTTCTTCCCTCGACAAGCTATCGGAAGAACTAGATTCTTCTCAATGTTTGCAAGTGAAAAAGTACTTTCCAGATACTTTACTTTCTTTATTGCTGGTGAACGGTGAGCACTATGACTTTTCATGCTAGACGTTCAAGGTTTCCAGTGTAGTGAGAATTGATTTGTTTTCAAAGAGGTAGCTGTTGTTGCGCTCAAGGAAGAACCACTCCATCATTTCACATTTGAACCACCATTTCCGTGGCATGCTCTTCCTGTTCGTTATAGGAGCCAAAATCGTTGGTTAACCAGAAATTTACATGGGTTATATTGGGATAATGGTGATTTTCCGTACTCTACAGTTTATGATACTATTTATCCCATATTAATGGAGTCAACGGTTGTGTATGTTAAGGGATTACAAAAGGAAGTGTGGTTGATGGAATACTTTCCTGATATCAACTTTGTAAACATCGAAGACATCGGTTGCCCATCTCTCTCAAATTTAGCAACTGATTTTAGAGTTAAGGTGTGTTCCTATCATTTATTTAAAACAGATCTTGAACCGACTTGTGCTTATAAAAATGTTCTACTATTAAAATATTGGTTGTCTTTAAACTCATAAATGCGTTGTATTTTTTTTATTCGAATCAATAAAACAGATTCAACATAAAAATTGTTTTTTATTCTCTTAAAACAACATTATACATTTTACATTTGAATTTAAATATCAGCTGAGATCCTTTGAGGCGAATCGATGGTTGACCCACTTGTTTATCAATTTTATCATTTATATCCTCGATCTCTGTATCTGTGAAGGCTTCTGCATGTCTACATGGAAGAAATACAACGAAGCTGTACAAATCGGTTAACAGGCGTGGTCCCCATTTTGTATGCACCTTTTTGAAGCTTTGCACGGGATATGTTTGATTCAGTTGTAATGATTTTAGAGAACGTATTTCTTTTTCTTCATAACCCACTTGCACAATATTAAACTTTTCAATAAAGGTTTCCATGTTCTTCTGAATAAAACGCACTCAACTCTGCTAAACAAACATCTACCGCTCCTTCGCTCATTCGCATAACTTATGCAGAATCCCCTTCCACTTAAACAAGTAACTGTGGAGAGGGGGTCGTGAAATAAGAATACGCTACCCGTATTGATCATATCAGTTGTAATGGAAAAGCTGATCATGATCAGTGTATCGTCGTTACTGATTTTAACAAATTTCTATAACAATACTCTCTACATTTCGCGACCGGACAATACGGTTGGTGACCTAGCCTATGTATGTAAAAATTCTAATAGAGATGTTGATGTGCCCTGTGTATGGATGAAAAATTGGGAATCACTTATTTTAAAAACGTTAATGGAACAAATGTATTTACTGTTGAAAACGTGCAAAACTTTCACTCCGTAAAATTTATGTTTGTCGAAAAACATGGACAATCACGAAAATACATCGAAAGCCGATGGATTCATCTTCGTGGTGATCAAAACAGAAAAGACATTGTTACAACGGGTTACTTGACAGATTCTTTCATATTTCTACAAGTTGTTAGCACTATTAATGTAATCCTATTGTTCAATATTTTAATTGTAGCACTTACATACTTTATTTATATCAAAATAAAGAATCGTTAAATTTAACGTTTCCATTAAATTCTAACGTCTCGAGAGGTAAATACAGATAATACAATATACTACATACAGTAAACTGGAGCGAATGGTTGGGTTGGGAGAGGGGAGGGAGGAGTATGCTGTTGTATTTTTATAATAGCATGTATTCATACATGTACATCTACCTATAGAACGCTGTGAGAAGGTAGCCGGTTCTAAAACAAGGACGGGGGAGGTTTTAGAATCGGCTATCATACCCTACTAACACTTCAGTGGATAATGTTGCTGCTGGTATTGATACTGATAATGTTGCTGCAATGTCAAGCAAACTAACGAACAATGCTTATGCGTTCCTTTTTAATGAAACTCGATTGGAGTGAAACGGAATAGAAATTAATAAATCAAGAAAGCCTAGTATCACTACACTGGGTTTAGACCGTCGTGAGACAGGCAAGTTTTACCTTACTGATGGCTCGTCGTTACGATAGTAATCTTGTTAGTACAAGAGGAACCGCAGGTTCGGGAATTTTCTTCGCCCACTCGCTTGAGCGGGCTGTGTTGCGAAGCTAGCATCCATGGGATGGTGCCTGAACGCCTCTAATTCCGTATCCTGTCTAGCCGAACTCCTTTAGGAGTTCCGAGGCTCGAAAGGCTCTATAACATGCGTCTCTTTAGGTGTCCGCCATGAGCAGTAACTTTTCAATGTCGGAACTCGGAATTGTTACTAAATTTGGTACTAATATTCTTTATACTATCTTCCTTATAATAAAACATCGTGTGTATATCTCTTAATAGAATCCATCGACTTGAGGAATGAAGGTGTGAATTAGCACGCAAGCATATCACTTTAGGATACTCGAAATTGATTACATCGTTGTCTCTTTCTGAAACATTTGCAGAACATATAAAAGCATCATCACCAGTTCCAGATTTTAACAATGTACCATTCAGCAATAAAGTTAAAGCTAGAAGTGTTACGTTCAATATCTTGCCGATTACTAATCGGTTTCAATAAAACATTGACTTTAATAGGTATATACATACTGTTGAGACAATCTAATGGCGATAGTTGGTTCTTCATTGCCCTAGTTCGGCCCAGATTGTTAGATGGCGCCACAGTAAAATTACAACCGTTTCTAAGCAACAAGGATTGTTAAATAAATTATCGATACAAACAAACATCAATCCAACCATCAAACCGGCAAAAGTATTATACCAAAAATATAAGGTAATGTAAACCTTTTTATATGTGTAATTACTGATTACGTATGTAGAAGTAAAGAAGAAACACGAGAAGTTGGAAACGGAACGTACAGTATGTAAAAATATAGACACTAATTAATTTTTACTTCATTGGACTGGTGTAATTGTGAGTGCTTACATTTTCTTTTACGTAAAATGTTATGTGATAATGTGAATAACAGTATCCTCTGCTTCTATTTTATTGAGACCGTGTTTTATTGTTTTTAATATTTATGTATTTAATCATAATAAGTTAGTAGGTAAGGGTTTATTATTTTGACTTAAGCAATGCTGTATGATATAACTGTTTATCAGTAATTCGTCAATAAATCCTCTTTTCTGTAATTTTATTTTTAATTTTTTTATTTACCATTATTTCAAAAAAACCAAAACTATATTTACAAAAAATTAAGTCTTTAGTAACAGAATTCCGTTATTATTCAGAACTTTTTTACTCAAAACCGGCGCCACCTTGGTTTGTGACGTAATAGGTCTGCGCATGTGCAGAAGAGAAAGTTTGGACGCCATAGAACTGTCATAGCATTACTACTTGCCTGTTCCTACTCCATTTTCTGTGACATTTTCGTTTGTCCTTTCTTAATTTCTGCCATCATTGCCATTAGAGCCTTTCTTCGCTCCTCCATTTTTAGGCATATTCCGATATACACTGTGAGCACTGGACAGTAATGCCAGTATACAGAAATGCGTTCCGATATATAGGCTTCCAGTGCACTATGACAGTGCCAGAAAGAAAATAATGACGTCATTTGCCACCATCTTTGTACTGGAAGCGTCTTACCACTAGATAGAAATGGTAGACGATGGCAAGAACACAGGCCACTACGCCATAGACCAATGTTTTTATTCAAACATATAAAAAGCTGAAAGATCCCTACAATTCATTAAAAGGTTTAAAATGAAAGAAATTGAGACATTTTTATTGCTCTGTTTTAAGCTTTTGTAATTTGCTTATTCCTTAAAACACTAACCACCGTTTTTTCTTAAATTTATTCTAAAAGCATAGATCTGTTCCGTCTTGTAAAAGAAGAAACCTTTCAGCATTCTGTTACATTGTGTTGAATCCACTAGGTATGGATGAATTACAAAAAAATGTGAAAAACGGAAATAGTAATTTCTGAAGTGGTTCTAAGTCAACGTTTCTCTGCAAAAAAAATGCATATTCTTATTTTGACATACATTAACATATATGTACCAAAGCACAACAATATTGGTCACCTCCTAATATTTTTTCGTTAGTAATTTTGATTAGTTAAGATCATGAATTTTATTATGTATACCGTCATAAACATTTTCTTATCTTTAGATATTTTATAATTTTTTTTTGCCAAAAATTGCAATATTCATTCCATATTAAATGTTACAATTTTGCACCTATGCATCTAGCGCCTCTATCAAATAGTGTCACAATTTGACAAAAGTACTGAAACAGTACTTAAATAAGTTCCGACATATAACAGGCAATAGCAGATTCAGTATAGAAGTCTAAACCGGAACGGCGTTTACAGTATACTGTAAGACATAATGTGTCACAGTCCTCACAATGTATATCGGAAAATGGTCTTTGTTTTAGTACCCCTGATTGTAACTGGCATAAGATTTCCTGATTCCTTCTAGAAAGTTCTATGGAATTCATCGCTGACCTTAATTTCGGTTTCCTCTCCTCGAGAGCTTTCCAGTGATGTGTCAGTTTTTGGGGTTATTGACAGTCGATTGAATGTTCTAGAAAGTTCGATGGAATTATTTGGTGACGTCAAATTCGATTTCTTCTCTTCAAGGGCTTTTCAACGGTGTATCACTTATTGAGGTTATTCACAATTGATTTATGCTCTTCAGTTTCCTTCCATTCTCTTCTATCCCACTCCTGACACCAATTTTCGGGTAATTACTGGTCTATTTTTATTTAAACGCCTTTATTTAAGACTATGCATACACTACTATAACTTTCAACAATTTAATAAGTACAATTATAACTAATGACCACTTTCTGTTCCTTCCTCTCTTCCCTAGTGATCACCACGTAATCACCATTACAATTTCTACTGATCCTCTGCGTTTTTTTTTTTTTGGATCTTCGCCTTTTTGTTGTTTCAAATATGGGTATATTTATGACTGAACTATTTTCGTTGTGAGAAATGGTCGGTAATTTTTTTTTCTGCTTAGCTAGGGTTCGAACTCGTGTCCTTTCGGTTGCGAGCCAACACACTTAACCACTGAACCACCGACCACCCCAGATCCTCTGCGATTACGACGGCTGCTTATATATGCTAGATAGCTGCATCTACGCAGTTCTCGAATAGTAATACGTCATAAGCCGTTCATTTGTTCATGTATAATGGGTTGCCTATTTTCTATGATGCCCTCCGCTTACACGTGAGAATATTTTAAGTACATACCTTAAGATCAATAAAATCTAATCTTGTCAATAACCAACAAGTTTTTATTAACAATTAAGCAACGTTTCTACCATCAATTTCGGTCATCGTCAGGCTAAACACAACATCAATTGCTTTATAAGTAATAAATTATGGCATGGTAAAACTAGTCAATATGTGACGTTCCATTGCCTACTTGACTTAAAAAAATGATGAACATACTTCACATGTTATTTCCTATTAGTATAAGTGTAAATATATATTTCATTCAAGTTGTTCGTGTCCGTTTGTGCATTCAAACAATTAGGGTTGTTCTTTATGTATCATTTCAGTTATCAACCTTCTTCGAAAATTGTTTTCTCTTTCTATAATCTTGACATTGTCCCAGTCGAACTCATGCTCATAATTGAGTTCGTGTTCAGTTATTCCACTATAGTATTTTGGATCTCTACGTATATTGGATCAGTGGTCCTTCAATTTCGTCGATAGTTTTCGTTTTGTCTGGCCTATATAGATGTTTTTACAATTGTGACCCATGCAATTAATTTGATAAACCACATTCATTTGATTTTTCTTTTCACTTTTGTTTACCCTTAACTATTATGTTATTTAGTTTATTATGAACACAGTGAACTACATTAAGATTTAATTTTTTTTAGAATGTTTGTTATATTTAGGGTTGTATGGTTGATGGTTGATATTATAATAATCAGTTTTTTTATCATTTGTGTCATTTTACCTTCTTAAATTTTTAGACAATGTGCTTCTGTTTATAAAATCTTTTCGTTTGTAAATTAAATTAAGTAATTACCTTTATATTATTCAAAATATTACTGCTACGACTTTTTTCAAGCAATTTATTCAATGATGATTCATAAGCAAGCAGTAGTCCTCTAAATTATCGTCAACGACACAATAACAACACTTAACAACAACTTAATTTACATTTAGAGTACAATTCTCTATTAAAAATCAGAACTGGCCCTTCTCTCTGGTTGGCGCACACGCAGTCTCTCTCGTTAATTAATGTTACTAAGTAACTAATTCACCTAGTTTCATCGGTCACCCTCCTTTTATAGCTATTCTATGCCTAGTAACCACTGGAAGTTTATCGAACAATCTAGGCCGTTGATGGAGGTTTCGACACATACTGTCCACAACTTTACACACGTGTGTCAAAGGTTGCCTAAATCCGTAACACTGCCCTCCTTTTAGCACTCACTTATCGTCCCGACCACGGTACGTAGAAAAGATACGGTAGGGATCACCGCTGGACGCGCAATAGATTACCGCTTGCGTGACGTCAGCGTACGGACAACGAACTGGTCTTCTGGCAGTCGGCGGTTACAATTTAAATGTTAACAACAATTGCTATTTTATAATACCTTAATGTGATTAGAAGTGTGAAGAGTGCTTGTGTGTCAATATGCCGCCTTTATGTGCAATAGCAACATGTAAAAATAATGGAAGAAACTGCAAAGGAAAAGGAATAGTTATGCATAGCTTCCACAAAGAAAAAAGAAATGGGTGTACCTTTGCAAAAGATGAGATCAGTTTAACCTAAAAACAAGTTTCGTTTGCTCGGAACATTTTAGTGAAGGAAACTACGAACGTGATTTAAAAGCAGAATTATTAAAAATTACTCCGAAACGGCGATTAAAATTAAAAATTGGTAGTCTGGAAGAATGCAATAAACGATTTAAAAAAGAAATTGAGGAATTGCAAGTTAAATGTAGCCAATTGCACATTGAGGTCTTGTCCTTTATAGAGCACTCGAGGTAAAAAAAAATAAAGAAAAATACTTTAGAATTCTTACAAATTGTCAAAAGGAGTTTTTACAAGCAGGCAAATGCACATTTTGGGAAATTGAAGATCCGCGAGAGCGATAACGTTGCGATCACTATCCAGAAAATCATTTAATTATGTAGGTAATTAAAAATTTACAGTATTCTTTTCCGAGTGAATGTACAATTAAGCGTGGCTACCCACCATTAAATGCCCTCCAGGAATGACGACTGTAAGTATATTGTTATGTCTTCAGTGGCGGTGTGAGTGAATGAGAGATGAAAAGTATCTGTGTAAGTATTCATGTTGTAAATAAATTTATAGAATCTTCAAATATTTAAAGAAATATATAAAACTCTTTTCACTCACCTTTTTAAATTATGCTTTTTCTAAATGTCACTGAATAATTAACAAAATTATTTAAAGTTCGGCGCCAGACATTCATTTAATGAACATCAAAACAATTGATAAATAAATAAAATTAAGTTTTTAAAAGGGAATGAAAAATTATATTGGAAATTATCAAATGAATTAACTGTTTACAAAAAAAAAACTTTAAAATATAAACGCATAAAAACTCAATATCTCAGATAGTGAGATCAAAACATAAATTTAGAAATACTAACTAAGAAAATATAATTAAAATTAAATTTAATAATCCCACTTTTTCTTAACTAGTTAAATCAAACATTGAGTCCAAAATACAAAAAAGAAAACAACAATATAACTAAACGTCTACAAAATTTTTGAATTACAAACTCACTTTGAAGTCACAAATTCAAACTTCCTTGGCATCACGAACAGGATGACACAGCAATCAGTTGGTATTGGTTTTTATATGTTGTTGTTATGTCTTGATATCTCCTCCTTTGAAGAATGGTGTAGTCGTGTAATTTAAATGGCATGGAATGTAATGCGAAAAAATGCTTCACGATTAGATTCGGAAGAAGTCACTTGATTCCGTCAGTGGATTATTATATTAATAATAGCTCTCTTGAAAGGGTAGAATATATCAAAGGTTTAGGAGTGATATTTGATGCGTCATTTAAATTTCATATAGAGCACCTTGATATTAAAATACGCAAAAAATTTTACTTTATAAAAAGATTTTCATTTAAATTTAAATCTATGCTTACTTTTCGTACATTATAATACTCATTTATTTTTTCAAAACTTATGTACCCTTCAACTGTTTGGAGACCTCATGAGAAAGGCCTAATTAAAAAGTGAGTCATTAAATAGTTTGTACCGTAAATATGCTGCGTTTAAAACGGGTAATGGTATGCACTATACCGACCATGACTTCTTCAATTTATAAATTGTTTAATATTAGTACATTGGAATCAGCCATAGATAGAGTAGACATATTATTTGCTTTTAACATCTTTTCTGGTTTGATTGATTGTTCAGAATTATTGTATAGATTTAATTTTTATATTCCTCCTAGAAGACTCAGGTCGATTAATTATTATTTCCTGATTCCAACATTGAGTGATGGTCAAAAAAAGAGTGTAGTATATAGATTATCTGAACTGTGCAATGTTAATGCTACCTGGTTGGTTTTATATTGTTCATACATCTTTCAAGTTAAAAGCAAATCAAAGAATTTACTAAAATATGAATAAACTTTTGTATTATTTTTTTAAGTATTTTTTTAATACTTCTTATTTAATTACTTATACTTTAATTATATTTTTATTATATTTTTTAAGCTACACAACTATTTCAAATTTATATTTTTGTGTGGGGGCTTGCCCTGTTGAAACAATAATAAATAAATAAATAAAACCTGGAAATATTCAAACTGTGGAGCAACTTTAAAGTTTGCCGTTATCAACAGATCTTATACGTACATACATAATACAGTGGACAATGAACATTCAACACACGCCTCAATATCTGATGAAACAGATGGAACAGATGCAGCCATAGAGCTAACGATGATTCTGCGTTTTTTTTAGATTGTGTTGATAAACTTTTGCATCAGTTACGTACCGAATCCAGTAACAATGACAATCAACATAACATGGATGATAAAATGGAAAGGGAATACCTCATCAAATGACGACTGAAAACGCAGACCTTTTACAACACCTTGCAGGATATATAGCATATCGAGTCAAAAAACGCTATCCTACTGATGCAGCAAAAATATCCATATACGGCGAACACACTAATACCGTAGTAAAGAAACTCGATTGGTTAGCTGCAATATCAAGAGGAAGACTAATGAGGCCATCCCAACAATAGTTACATCAAATCTATAAACTAGAACAAGATTTCCGCGAATTTCACGGCGATACGTTAATTTATAGTGCTCATGTATTGAAAACATTTTCTGAATTACTCATCCAAAAATATCCTGCTATGACGGACTTGCTTTATCATGCTATGCCAGAACTCGATCCTTTATACGAATGAAAGCTCTCAATAAACGAAATAATCAAAGCAAACTTTCATTATCCCGCTTAAAACGGAAGAAAATGTGTAAAATTGTTACATACTGTAAATTCTGTATTATTTTTGGCACATCTTGTTATTTACTTTTGTTATCTTAAACTGTTCATTTTTTTAAGTTCCAATGATAATGACATGAAGTCATATTTTGGTTATCTATACAGTCAATTGTTAGTTCTGTTTTCTTACAGTTTTATAGGTTTTATAATTATCTATTGCTATTTTTATGCATCGTTGAAAAAACCAAAAATGAAGTATATCCACCACATAACCCCCTTTATTGTGTATGACATATTTTAGCAGCATTCATAACATATCAAACCGTCGACATTTCATTAATAACAGTTCTTCACATTCAATGATTAATAGTGCCTATAAAGATTGCAACACATATGTTTTACTTGAATTGGCACCCTTTAGCATGGTAGAGCTGTTATTTCCCTATTTGAATACACTTCGTATGCGTTTCTGGCGAGAGCCACGGAAGAGGCTCGGAAGCTGTCCCAGCGATGACGTTGCACGGTGGGCGGTGACCTGCGCGAAGCCGCCCCGTAATCCCTACCGTATCTTTTCCATACACTGTGGTCCCGATCAGCTTCTTCTGAATAATTATAATTATTGGACTTGAAATGAAAAGCGTTTAGTATAAAGAATACGATATCAACCTAGAAAATAAATGATTCAAAGAATTACGCACAGCAAAAAAAAGCAAAAATTAAAATTAAAAAATATTTTGTAAGAGGACTGTTTAAAAATTGATAGAATGCTTTAATAATTTGTAAAACAATTCTAACTAAAGTTATCTCCCAAATAATCGTTTTTCTTAATAAACCAAGGAAATCATATCTCCCCTGCCCTTCCTGTTCCTTCCCTGTCTAGGGTGTCTCCCCTAGCCCCTTCTAAAACATGTCAAAATGAATTAATTGACTGGCTGTCTTACAGATAAGCATAAAATACCTGTTTAAGAACGAACTTCTTGTTACAAAATAAAATAGAATGTTGTAGCACAATCGAATTACTTGAAATATTTACTATTTCGACATTATGAAATAATAAAACAAAATAATTTATCTACAATAGAAATCAGATCCCAATGAGAAAAAAATTCCAAAATAATTTTAGAGTAATATGTGGCTGCCGGAGTGTAAAACAGTCCCCGTTGGAATTTTCTATATTTGCTAGCTGAGACCCAATGCGCGTTGCCTCATTTCATTGTTCTACTTTTGATTGATTAGAATGAGCAAAAATGTGAGAATTTGGGATTATACATATCTTTTGATGCCGAATTTAATAGAAAATGTTAAAAAACTTTTTAAGCAAAAAAAAATGGGGATGGGGACACCTTAATCACCTAGGGGTATGAAATATACTTTACGACCTACTCCTTATATCTAACAATAACACTAACAAAAATGCATAAAAATCGGTAGAGCCGTTTCGGAGGAGTTCGACTACAAACATGTGGGACTTTCATATACTTTTGTATAGACCGGACAGTCGTTCTCGATGCTTTGAGAATGTTTCACGTTCCACAGCGTTCCACGCTGTTCTAGGTTGGTAATAGATACGTCACAATCCGATTTTTATTTGTTACTTGTAAAATATAGGGGTTTCCGTTTAAACTTACGAAGTTAGGGTACATTTACGGTATTATAGGAACTTCATAATATTTAAAAAAGGTTATTACGCCATTCCGCGCTCAATTTTGAGCAACTTTTGTTTAAATTTTTTCTCTTTATATTGAAAGGTACTGTATAATGATGTTCTAGTTCTCGGATGTTTGTGTGTGAGCCCCACTCAATTAGTCATTGAAAAAGGTGCTATGCTGTAATTATGACATGATTTCTGTTTGACTTTTAGATCACCTACTACATATATCGCAGGTAGTTATAGAAACTGATTGTCAGGAGAATCATTTCTGACTGATTGCCAAGAGAATCATTCCTGACAAATTCCTTTGTTAAAAGTATTTTATGAAAAAACAATCTTTCGCAAATAATTTTACTTTAGATGGGCCTCGCAGCTTATTGCTGAAGTACAAACACCATCAAAGTAGTTTATTACCTACAACATCAGGAGTAAATTCAAACCACTCAGGAATTCAAAGCCATGACCGCACCATATCTTTAGGCGAACTATACCGAATAATATTATGATAATATTTTGTAAGTATACCCTCTCCATTTTAATTACAACGAAATGTAAATGATTAGATTAATCACATTTAAATATAACATTTGCGAGTTGCAACGAAAAAGGTAATTAATTCGAATCGGCTCCCGGGAACTAATGGAGTTATTGGCTCTGGTCTTTACCTGCTGCGATAATTGCTTTGTAAGCTATTAGATTAAATAATATTAATAGTATATAACATATATTCACACTCCGCCCTCGGGCGCTAACTGGGGTGTCAATAGAAGCCAACTTGGCAAATCAATAAAAACCTTAATTAAAATAGGTGCATGAGAGCCAACTCTATATTTTCAATTTATTACTATCTGTTATGTTTTATCGGGATACAAACGATTCAAAGCCTTTAAGCAAGTATGCGTTATTATATTTTGTCGTGTAAAGTAGATGGTAGAGTACCTTTGATTCGACAATTCCCGCTGAGTTAGCAAGAAACTTTCCGTCTTTGGATGTGACGTGAATTAGTTGTCCACCTGTGGTCTTATAAATATCGTCGGTTATGTTTGAAGGATCTATTCTTGAGCCGAGGATAATGTGATTAATCAAAAGCTGTTTTAGTTGTTCTTTAGTTTCTAAAATAATAATTTCTTGAGATTTAGTTTTTCCAGAAGGTGCAAAAATTGTGAACGGCTCATCTGCAAAAATAAAAAAGGTCATTAACTTTTTTATAAAATAAAAATAGAGAAAAAAGTGAATTAGAAGGAATGAAATTTACAAATTTATACGGGTTTTCTTTAATACTAAGTACGTACCTATATATATATATTTTAATTTTATCTGTGTTTCCCGTATATATTTTTCTTTATAAAATTCAATTATAAGAATTTAATTTTGTTGGTAAATTGATATGTTTATAGTCAATAGAAGCTAATATCAAAATAATCAACAATTGAATTGATGAAGCTTTCAAGTGGTGCAACTCCATATTAATAAATAAAACACTTTAAGTAGGTACAGTGACAAATCATTTATTGTTACCACAACAATTGTTTCGACACACAGTGTCTTCTTTAGGTGGTAAAGTAATACAAAATGGTCATAAACTAAAACTACTTAAACTTTCAATAGTGCAACGTTTGTGAAACATTTTATAAACTATTAAAGGAACGTAGAATAAAACACAAATTCACTAATTTATATTGAACTCGAAAATATTGTTTCTATCGACAGCGATCATTATCAAGAGTACTTAAACTAAAACTTAAAACTTTAGGAGGAAAATACATTTTTAATTTTCACTGATTTATTGTTTACTTAACATATGTTTCGCTAATACTTTAGCTTCATCAGAAGTAGACTTATACTTAATTAACAAACGAAAATATGTCTAATATATACCTAAGTTATGGTTCGAACTACTACTGGGGAGGGGAAATAGGTTTAATAACGGAGAGTTATTTAGATCTAACTGATCATTTAAAAGCAAATCTGTTTTTCTGAATTTATTTATTTCCATTGTTTCAAGTAAAGTCAGTTTGTAGTTATTGGATTCTCTATGCAAATTAGTGTATTCATAATTGAATTGATGATTTTCTAACCACAAATGTTTCGCGTAATTGGAATCGATTTTTTTGTATTTAAATGACCTATAGTGCTCACTTATTCTTTTTTTAAAATTTCTTTTAGTTTTACCTATATAAATTTTGTTACAAGTGCCACAATTTAATTTATATATTCCTGATTGGCAATCCTTATCATTTTTATCTTTATTGTTTTTTAAAATTGTTGATATCGAATTATTAGTTTTGAAAGCTACCTTAATATTGTTTTTGATTAAAATCTTTTTAATAACTTTTGAAGGTTGTCCTATATATGTTATTAAAGCATATTTTTTTCATTTCGTCATTAATTTTTGGAAAAACTGATTGTATTGCCTGTTTAAATTTGATTTTTGTAAAAATTTTATCTATAACACTGATACTGTAATTATTGTTGTGTGCGATTTGCTTTATAATATTCAGTTCTTTATTATAATTGTCATTGTTCATAGGTACTTTTGTTAATCTATATAACATGCTATGGAATGCGGCATGTTTGTGTTGGTAGGGGTGTGTTGACAAATTGCTAATAACTGTATCCGTATGTGTCCGTTTGTGAAATATTGCAAAATCGTGTTTGCAATTTATTTTTGATATAGTTAGATCAAAAAAATTTAAAATATTATTTTCTTCTATTTCTACAGTGAACGTTATATTTGGATGCAAATTATTTATTTGATCTAAAAACATGTTTAGTTGTCTGTGATCCTGTAAAACAGACAATCACGTCGTCAACATACCTATAAACAACTTTTAAATAGCGTGAGCTTTTGAATTTGCATTTCTAAGTTGTACATAAATAGATCTGCGAATAATGGGCTTATGGGATTACCCATCGTTAAACCTTCATTACAGCTGTAAATTTCTGAATTGAATTGAAAGTAATTTTGTTTTATACATAGGTCAACTACAAGCATAATTTCATCTATAACTATCTTATCTACTTTATTTTTATATAACAATGTATTTATAATATTTCGTACTTCTAAAGGAGGTACTGATGGGAATAAGTTTTTTACGTCAAACGATATTAGTTTACAATTTTGTGGCAATTTTATGTTCTTTATCTTATTTATTAAGTCTAAGGAATTTTTTATAGTAAATATATGTATTTTCAAAATAACAATATTTGTTTAAAACAGGAATCAATTGTTTAGAAATTCTATAAGATGGTGCACAGTTAAATGACACTACATATTTTCGTTTAATATTGATACTTGTGTCGCTTGGCACTTGGTGAAACATATCGGAAATTTGAAAATCAAAGGGTAAAAGAAATTCAAATTCGAATCAAAATACGCCATAAAAAACTCTTTACAACTTATAGATGAATTAAAACTTCTAAAGTTTCCAAAAAATACAATTCTAGTCTCGTTTGATGTCGAGAACTTATTCCCTTCCATTCCTACTCGTGAAATAACAAAACAGTGTGATCAACTAATAAACTCAAGTGAACTTAATATAAACGAAAAGTTGGAACTATCAGAATTAATTAATGTATGTATAAAACAGAGTTATTTTAAATTCGAAAACAATACATATTTACAATTAGATGGACTCCCTATGGGATCACCTTTGTCACCTTTGTTAAGCGAAATATTTATGGCAAATTTAGAAACAAAAATTTTTAATTCAGAAAACCGTTTAACAAAAATTGTTTGTTTCTGGAAGAGGTATGTAGATGATATTTTTTGTATGTGGTCCGGGACAAAAAGACAATTAGATTCCTTTTTAACCTTCCTTAATTCTTTATACCCAACAATCAAATTTACAATAGATTTAGAAAATAATTCACTTTTGAACTTTTTAGATCTAACTATTTCAAATAAAAATGGAGATATCACTTTTGACATTTTTAGAAAACCGACTTTCACGGATATTTTACCCCACGCTTTGTCTAGACAAGATTTTAACATAAAACTTAGTGCCTTTCATTCTTTCATTCATAGATTGTTTAGCGTCCCGTTAACTAAACCTCAGTTTAATAAAGAAGTGCTTTTTATTAAAACATTAGCCACCAATAATGGTTACAAAACGTCAATTATTGATCAACTTATTTCAAAAAAACGAAAGAAAGTTATTTTAAATCATCTCTATTCAGCTCCAGAATTAGAATCTAACGAAAGATATCATCTGATAAACTATGTACCTAGTATAAGCAAAAATATTTGCAATCGCCTCAAAAAACATAAAATAAATTCAATCTGTGTCAATAAAAATAACTTAAAATCAATGCTCGTTAATAATAAACAAAAATTAGACATGTTAGATAAATCAGGAGTTTATAAATTACCATGCAAAAACTGTAATTCATTTTATATTGGCCAAACTGGCCGTGCTTTAAAAACGCTTAGATGAACATGTAAAAAGTATAGAAAAATGTAACAAATGTACAGGAATTTCAGAACACTGTGTAGAAAATAAACATTCTTTAGACCTTGAGAATGTTAAATTACTCCATTATTCCAATAAAAGTAAACGTTTGAATACTTTGGAAATTTTAGAGATCAATAAAGCCTCCCTGGGGGGTTTACCCATTGTAAATGAAATAACAGATTTTGTAACCTCTCCGCTTATTAATATAATTATTAGTCCCCATAGTATTTAAATATCTTATTTTGTAAAATTTAATTTAGTACAACATTCTTACTCTTCGAAAATGACCTTATAGTCGAAACATATGTCAGAGTTAATAAAACTTTTTTGTGAAACTTTTAATACCAAGTGTTTTCTTTTACCCTTTGATTTTCAAATATTTTCGTTTGTTAATTAAGTATAAGTCTACTTCTGATGAAGCTAAAGTATTAGCGAAACATATGTTAAGTAAACAATAAATCAGTGAAAATTAAAAATGTGTTTTCCTCCTAAAGTGTTAATTAATTTTCATCAAGTAAATCAAGATATGATTAATTATAAAACTTAAAACTAATGCCAACACATTTATACTAATTACAGATTACATAGGAGTAGTGGGGAGCTTGTGGATCCTAATTCAGTCTGATTTATTAACTAAATTCAGTTTTTGGAATATAGCTTTTTTGATTTCTATATTTTCTAGCATAGATAGTTTTTTGCTATTGTGTATATTAGTATGAATGATTTTCGTGTTTTTTATATCAAATTGTTATGTATAGTATAGTGTTATTATTATTTCGTTGAAATTTATTCTCAACCACTTTCTACAGGTTTTCCCGGTGACGTAGTTACCTTAATTACCTTTCCGATTACATGCACCATCCCTCGCTACAACCGAACTTGTACATAACAACTTACTTTTATCTTCTATTTAAAACCTATTAATTTAATTATTTTTTTTCTATTTTCTTAGTTCTATCTTTTCGTTTTACTTCGGTTGTAGTTCCCCTCTTAAATTCCTGTCTCTATTGTTTTTTTTTCCTCTCCACTGTGTATTTTTTTTATCTCTTCCTGTTTGTTTTCTATTGTTTTTAATTTCTATCATAAAATCACCGTTCTTGTTTCTATCCTCGTGTTTTCAAGCATGCCCTATCAGTTTCCGCCATCTATTTTTTTATTTTCCGCCGCGAAGTTACCGTAAAAACCAATTTCGTTTTTATCGTTAAACTTCGCCCTTCTTTTATCACCCCACCATCAACCCCTCTTTTCCTCAACCCTTGATGGGTACCGAGATGGTATAATAAATACTCGTTTCTTGCCTCAATACGACATCTCCGACATTCCACCCACCCGCGGCAAGGAAGAGGGAGATCTACCTTACACCATACCTTATACCTTACACCTTTTCTCATCTAAATTTTTGTTTTGTGTATTCATAACGTCTGTTGCAGGTTCGCTATTTTTCGTTTTTTTTTTCTCATATATAGTTGTTTACTTCGTTTGGTTTTATTGTTTAGTGTTAGGGTTAGGTTGCCTATAATTTTGTATATTTGCTTTCATTCAGTTAGATTATTACGGTTCTGTTTTTATCGTTGCCGTTAGTATAGGTTGTGTTAGTTTTAAGTTGTATATATTTTTTTCTCTTTGACATTTTTTGACTTTTCAATCACTGTTTGCATTCTTTACAATTTCATTTTGTACCTTGCTATTTATATATATATATAGTGCGTTAGTTAGTGTGTGAATAAACATTTTTAAAAACCAATAGACAATATCAAGTGGCGCCCAACGTGGGGCCAGTGTATTAGTGCAATATATCGAACATACGCCTTGAGAGACAGTTCAAAATGCCCAAACGAAGATCCGGGTTACGATCCAATACAGTAGACGCAGAGGAGGAAACACTTCTTGGAGTGTCAAAACACCAAGTGGCGCCCAAATTCGAACGTGCCTTACAATTTTCGTCCCAACAGCTAGAGGGCATCCTACAGCGGGTCCTTACGGTTTCCAAGGCACCGTCGCCTGCTCCTACCTTTAGCGGCGAGGTTACTGAAGACCCCAACTACTTTTTGGAAGAGTGCGAAGAGTACTTTGGAAAGTACAAGGTGGATCCAACCGAACGATTTAAAGTCATAACGAGCCAACTTCAGGGCAATGCGGCAAAATGGTGGTTGCCTTACAAAAATTTCTCGTTCCAATGGAAAGATTTCTGTGATAGACTGCTGGGAAAGTACAATCGACCGGAACTATACAGCCAAAAACAAGGACCAAAGGAAAATACTGAAATGTTCCTTCTACAAAAAATACAATTGCTGCAACGAGTTTCTCCAGGGGAGAAAGAAGAAAACAACATTCAGTTGCTGATAGAGCTGGTTCGGCCTAGTAGCCAAAGCCGACCACGATAGACGAATTAATACAGAGAGCGATCGAAATCGACTACGATCAACAAGCGCCTACCGCTAGCCATACAATAAAAAGCCGAGAGGGGTCCACCAAAGAAGTACTGCTACCGACTAATTCCGCGGTACTAATGTGTCACTATTTCCCGGAAAGACATTTTCACCGTGATTGCCCGATTGTAGCTCAACGACGCCATCAGGACACCACATCCCGGCCGTCGGGAAACTGGAGGCAGGCCGAGGGAAGTCTACCCGTCCAACACCCTCAATAAAGGCCGGACAACCGTTCAATCACCAAATAAACATATCCGACCACTGGATGCCGAAGATTCCACTTCGCCTAGATGACTCACACGTCGAGGCCCTAGTGGACACGGGAGCTTCCCATAACCTCGTTAATTCGAACCTGACGCACGATTTCGAAATCATTCCGACTTCAGCAGCTACCGCTAAGCTCGCTGATGGAACTACGATGCCAATATTGGGTACGGTATCAGTAATCGTACACATCAACGAATGTCCGCATCAAATTCAAGCTCTCGTCGCAGAGGGTCTACAGGAGGAAATTATCCTCGGAATGTCGTGGCTTCTTCTCGTCAATGCTTTCTGCGATTTCGAGAGGAAATGTATTCATTTTGGCACCAATAAGCGGCACACAATTTACTGGGTCCGACCGACGCCCGAGTCCACTACCCCAATCAAGCCGATGGATCTGCTAACCCAAAATTTTCCTGCGGATTACCAAGACAAATTTCGAGAGACGGTTGACGAATTCAGAGAAGTATTCGGGAAGCAGTCTACTCCTACTAAGGCGGTTCAACACGTTATTCGGTTAATTCGAGACGAATCCTTTTGCCTACTACCCTCACCGCCTTTACTGCCCCTGATGGAGGAAAATTCCACTTCCGTGTGATGCCTTTCGGACTAAAAGGAGCTCCCGCCACCTTCCAGCGTACTTGGGAAGATCACATCAACCACATTCGTCGCGTATTGGGGAGACTACAGCAACACGGTCTCGCTTGTGCCCCCGAAAAATGTGTTTTCGGCTCAAGGACGTTGACCTATTTGGGACATCTGATCTCCGAGGAAGGAAACTCTCCCTTACCCAGTCATCTCGGGAGAATCTGCGAGGCGCCTGCACCAACCACCAGGAAGGAGCTGAAGAAGTTTTTGGGACTTTGCAATTGGCTTCGCGAGTACCTGCCTTGATTCGCTGACGTGTCCGCCCCCCTGACGGATCTACTTAGTCCAAGAAGAAAATAAGAAAATGGCAGTGGACCCCCGAATGTCAACAATCGTTCGAACGAATTAAAATCCTTATGCGACAACCACTTAGTTTGCACCGCCCCGATTTTGAGAAGACATTCATACTCCAAACCGATGCAAGCAAACACGGTGCCGCTGCGGTACTTTACCAGGAAGAAGCCGACGGCGCCAGGAGAATAATACCTGATTTAATCCAACCGAGCAGGCATACCACAGTAATGAACAGGAATGCCCTGCCATTGTCTGGGCCGTTAAGAAATATCGTCCCTACCTGGAGGATAAGCGTTTCATCCTGAGGACCGATAATCGTACCATCACCTGGTTACAAAATATGAAAGACGCACGCGCTAAACTAACGAGGTGGGCTTTATTACTCCAAGAGTTTATGTTTACGTTAGAACACTGTCCAGGGAACGCCAATCACCTTCCAGACGCTCTATCCCGTCTGCCCGATTCCAAAGAGGTGGACTGTAATAGCGACAACGTTATTCGTCTTCTACCTCCCAACAACGCAAACCCAAAGGTATCCCAAATTCGAATCGAGACGAGCCGCGAAGAAATTCGCTAAGAGCAAGAAGCCGATCCCGAGACCATCAACATTCGACAACGTTGCGTTTTCTTGAACGACCATCCAAATGGCCATTCCCAAGAGGACGTGCAGTTCCTTCAGCACTATCGGCTACACGAAGATATCATCTGGCAGAAGGACAAGGACACTTGCTTCCCTGCAACCCAAGCTGATATTTCGATACCATGACGAGGCTGGACACCCAGGAATACAGGAAACATTTCGGCGGTTATCCTCGTCCTACAGATGGACTAATCTAAAGACCGACGTTTCTCGCCATGTACGTCGTTGCCATATCTGCCTGTGTACGAAAAAACATCGGGTCGCACATGCTGGCTTGCGTCCTCGCCAACCTGATAGACCTTGGGACACAATTGGCTTGGATCTAATGGGGCCATATCCCCGAACCGCCGGCGGAAAAAAAAATTATATTGGTTGTCACGGATATTTTTTCCCGCTGGACAGAAGCTTTCCCCATTGGCTCCGCCACCACACCGGGGATAGCTAGAATATTAGAAAACGAAGTCCTCCGCAGGTACGGCTATCCTCGCGCAATCCTCACGGATAATGGCCCGCAGTTTACCAGTCAAAGTTGTAAGGACGCGTGCGCCAGATGGAAGACCCAACATTGGACCACCGCTACCTATCACCCCCGAGCGAATCCAACTGAGAGGCGAAATCAGGAGATCAAAATCGGTCTCCGAGTATACCTACAGCGAGGCGAGCATCGCACGTGGGACAATCACCTCCCAAAAATACTCTTCGATCAGCGCGATCGAAGGAATGCGGCTACTGGCGAATGTTCGAATCAATACAATGTTCCGCGAATCCTGTTGTTTTAAGTTTTTTATTTATGCTGTAATCGTGTTCTTTTAAAATTAAACCTAGCTTATTTAGTTTATTTATTTCTAGACTCTAATAAATTTAATTTAAAATTTTTCTTCTCTGCATGTTAAATTTTAAAATTTTTATTAAAATTATTGTTGTTTAACAATAAATGTTTAGCATATGTGGAATTACAGTTCTTATTATTAAAACAGTTTTTATGTTCATTCAATCGATCATTACAACATCTACCTGTTGTCCGATATATGCTTTATTACAAGTCCCATAGTTCAATTGATATATTCTTGACTTGTGTTCCTTTTTTGTGACATCTTTATTATTTTTAATATAACTTCCTAGGGATGATCCGTTTTAAAGGAGACACAAGTATCTGTAAATTTTGATAAAATTTTTCCTAGTGGTAGATATATTACCTAAATAAGTGACTGAGCAAAATTTGTTTGAGATTTTTGTATTTTTAATCGGATAGACTAAGTTTAAAGTATTTTTATCTAGTTTTTTATTTAGTAACCTTAGTTTTACTATAGATTACGATCGTGATAACCTACGTTCCTGAAATTACTTTGTTTCAAGAAATAAAAAAGTAGAAGGAAATGAATACATGCGTACACTCTCTATCCAATATGTCTGTTATAACGAAAATAATGGAAATTGTCTTAAGGATGCAATTTGCTATAGGAAATTGGTTCGTGGACGTACACGCCGACGTCATCTCGCTGTTCTATTAAAAAGTAATTACATACCGATATTCTACTAAGCTCGTTTATTGCGTATATTATACATATACGTATGTATTGATATTTCTTAATCCTAAGTGTGAGCCAATAATTGTAATACTATTTAAAGTTTATTGGAGTTTGCTCCTTAACAATCAATACAATGGCCGGGGTATGAGAAATATCAAGATTTAAATCGAGTGAACGTATGTAACGTAACGAAAGTAAATGGTGACGTAAGTACCGTATGTATGTAAGTTATAGGTGCAATTTTCTTTAAACTTGATTATTTAATATCAGCAAGTTTAGCGAACCATAGAATATACCTCGTCGAAAATTGTAAAAAATTGGCCAAAAAATTTTCAATATTGTTGATTTGACAGACTTCCAGAATAAGTACTTGATGTGTAGCATTTTGGCAAAAATTAAAGGTCAACCAGCAATAAATATTTCTTCTTGCATAATTTTTAAATGGAATGATTTACATAATTTTAAATCCATCTGAATACCCAAAAGTTTTAAAATTGATAGAACCAATCGAAGTCGACAACTTCGAAGGGTACGAAATAACCCGTCCTCCTACTTATCTAAACTTTAACCATTTTTACTCAGGTAAATATAAAAATATGGAATAACGCAACGCGATATTAGATACAATTAGTTAAAGAATGTTCCAATATTTTTCATCATGAAGGAAACAACCTTACATTTACAAACAAAATAGAATGTAAAATTATAACTATACAAAATTGTATATCTTATAGGTATCCATAAATTCATAGGAAAAAAGTTCAAAAACTAATTTGATCAATGTCAGATCAAAATATTATTCGAGTTTCAAATTCACCGTGGTCCTCTCCTACTTGGGTAGTTCCAAAACAATTAGATGCATCGGGACAAAAGAAATTCCATGTAGTAGCCGATTATTGGAAATTGAACGAAAAAACCATAAGTGATCAGTATCCCTTACCAAATATTGCGGATTTGTTAGTTAAAATAAGTAAGTGTCAGTACGTATTTCCCTATGTCTATACTAATAAAGAAGACCCAATTATTTTCACACCAATTTTAGATTTTCCAGTTAATTACGGCAAAAATCAAATTATTGTCTCCCTAGTTAATTTTTCCCCTGCTAGACGCACTGTCACAACCTTATTTAAAACAAAACGTACACATCCAATTTTTAATAAAATATCTTCAAAACGATAAGGAAGTACGGTGGTTGGGACTTGGGGGTTGTATAGGCGGTGGGGGGATGTTGGGGGTAGGTTAAACGATATTAGCACAGTGAAAGTTCGGGATGACTCGGAGCATGTTTCTTGAGAGGCGGGGATGTTGTAAGGGAAGGGGGTCAAATGATCCATGGCTTGGAGAAGATTACGGCAGTGGGTTGGTGTACGCGTAAATGTCTACAGACCCACCATCCACCCTAACATTTGCCAACCCTTGCATTCTTGAAAAAAATTAAGAATACCGTTAGAATGGGCGGTAGGAGGTTGTTGAGGTGCTGATTGTTGGGGTTGAGCTTGTAGGTAATCAAAATCTCGCCACTAAATTACCCCACCAGCCACCCCAACACTATTCCTAATTTGTTTTTCAAAAATACAAGGGTTGATGAAGGTTAGGGTGGAGAGTGGATCTACGTACATAAATATACTCACCCACCCGCTACATAAACCTATCCCAATCCTTGTATTAGTAAAAATATATCTGGGGTGGGAGGTGGGACATTGCAACAGGCGATGGTTGCAGCGGGTGGGGTTTGTAGGGAGTCATTATAACCTCCACTTCCTACCACCCCTTTCATATTTTAATTAATGCAACAATACATTGGTTGGAAATGGATAAGGCAGAGGATGGGTGTATGTACTTTGACACACACACACACATGCATACACACTCTATAGTAACAGTTTGCCTCCTGTAATACTGAAAAAGTTTAAGGATACTGTTGAGGTGGGTGGTGGGGGTGGTAGGTGGTGGGAGTAGTAGACGACAATCTCGCCTGGGCAATTGTCTATTAAGAAGCCGGACATGTCAAAATTAGCGATTTTTAATTACAAATTCTCAACGATACCACCTTCCGTATCGAATGTAAGCGCAAGGAGCCTTTTGGTGCTTAACTTGGACATTTTAATTGTCGACAAATTCTAGATTATCCTATCTTCGGAAGAGATAGACCTGTACGATATGACTTTTAACCGAAAACGCGTTTTTTCCCTTTTTCATTTGCGAATATCTTTTAAACCGCTACATAAATCAGGATGAAATTTTGCAAAACCCTACTTCGTTTTAATCTTAATGGATACCGTTTACGGCATTTTGCGAGTCTTTTGCAGTTTTTCGACAATCTTTAATCGAAAAGTGTAATTTTCGTTACTTTTTTCCATGGCCAACTTTCTAGTTAAAAATCAAGAAAAGAAAAACAAACAAAATTTAACCTTTCAAAAAATTGTTATTTATTAAATCGATGAATTTGGCTGTGAATGTGAATCGTCTAGTGTTAGGACCTTTTAATTACGTTGTGTTAAATGAAAGTAGTAACTTAGATTCTTTTATGAGTTCCGTACAAGTTATATGTGCTAACGAAGAAAACACAAGAAATTTGAACCACATGACTTATTTACAAATATACATATTTACAATTGCCCTTGGTATCGGTTCGGGAAGACAAGCACCTTTTTATTTTACCATAGAATTTAGGGTTGGAACGGATGTGCCATCAAAGACATTTAATAGCCAAAATTATGTGTTGGTACAAAGTTCGAACATCGTCAAACAGTGCAACAACGAATTGTGTAGGAAAAACCCTCGCATGTTCGTCTTGAACTGGGAGAAGCAAAGTCGTGCAGATCGTGAACTTTAACCGCCGATAAAGCCACAACCGCTGTAAGCCCATGGGCTACCTTAGTAGGCCATGTTAGAATACCTGTTGTCTGAAGATGCCATGTCACGGGAGTTTGTATATAGTTTGTTTGTTGGTAGGAATCGGGCACACATGGTAACCACGAAACCTTTTATATTTATCGGACACGTCACACATGGTTAACATAGCCCTTTATTTGTTTGGCGAGACACGTCACCTTGGTGAACATAGCCTCTAATTAAGGTGGTTCGAGGCACGCCACTCTAAGTGGACGTCGCCTCTATTTTATGGCATTTCAGAACAACAGAGTATGTCAACTTACTCGACTTTCCTCTCTCTGATCAAGAGTTCTTCAATTAAGAGTTTCGCCTTAATTTAGACAACTGCAAATATGCTATCTTTTTAAACACATCCGTTACCAAGGCAAAACTTTGAGATGCTCAAACAGTGTTAGTGGTTCAAGATCAAACCAAAACGGATACCTTCAACTGAAAAAATAGATACCGCCAAATTGATCTAATTACGGTACCTACACGTTCACCTGAATTAATCATAGGAGCGTAAACCGTAGATAGATCCTTCTAAACTCCTGCCGCCTACAGCTTCAGGCCAATTTAGTCAACATCTACGTTTACGTAATTTTGTAGGTAAATATACCAATGTTAGAATGAACCTATTCTAAAACAGCTGATCAAAACATCTCAGGCTATACTGATTTAATAAACCACATTAAAGTGCTTGTCATACACCTCCCTAGTACCAAAAAGCAGTACATGAATCAGTGAAGAATTATACATGGTCCAAAAAGGACTCAAATTAGACAATTGAATCTTAAAATTAATGACACAAGATAATCGCAATCAAATAGTATAAATTCATTAAATCTGAAGGGTAAAATAAGACAATGGTAGCGATGCAATTCAAAATTAAAAGTAACAATAAATAAAATCATAAATCTGGGAAAGTTAAACGACCTCAAAATACGAATAAAATATCGGTCAGTACCTTTGTATTGTATTTCATCGGCATCGGCAGCGTCTGGCTCGGGGTTGATGGACGAGATACCGCTAATAGGGTAGTTTATGGTACCGGGCAGATCGGTTCGGCGGCGGCGTCAAACGTTAAGACTCTTCGGACAATGGTTAATAAGCAGGCGCCAGTGGCAGGGTTGTATACGACTCCAATAAAGGGTGGCAGCGGTAATGAATCAGGTTACGAACACGGGACAATATCGAATTAAACCAATCACCAGGGGATGTTGGACTGCGCAGACAACAGCCTTTTAACTCGTTCAATAGAATTTAAATTGCGTTACAGGACCTCTTATACTGCAGATCGAGATAATCCGTCTTCCGACTAGCCTCGCAACAGTTCGAATCAAATGTAATGCATTCAAAATGACGATTTGACCTCTTATGCTGCAGGTCGAGATAAGCCGTTTTCCGACTAGCCTCGCAACAGTTCGAATCAAATGTAATGCGTTCAAATGGTTATTTAACCTCTTAGACTGCAGGTCGAGATAAGCCGTTTTCCGACTAGCCTCGCAACAGTTCGAATCAAATGTAATGCGTTCAAAATGGTTATTTGACCTCTTATACTGCAGATCGAGATAGGCCGTTTTCCGACTAGCCTCGCAACAGTTCGAATCAAATTTCCGATATAGAGAGCCAACAATATTCCAACTCCCTATGAAATCCTATAAATAGTCGCGGCTGTTTATACTAAAGTTCTACCCTCTCCACCACACAAATTCTGCATCTCGCGAGCTTCCCCTTACTTTCCTACATCCCTAACAAGCGACACCATGAGCGCGGATATCTCTGTCCCACTTTTGGATAATGCTCTCTCCTTCGTTCTTATTGACACGTGAATTCCCAGCGTCCGAAGATATTCCCTTTTCCTCTCTACACCCTCGCCTAACTTCTGACAGAAAGATCAGGCCCTCTCACTCACTATTACCAACCCGATTTACAAGCGCCCTAAGATGTTCCCTTCACCCCCCTATACCAGCGACTACCTACGGACAAACGCCCAGACCATCAGATTTTACGTCTCGCTTATTTACCAGAAGCTTCTGTATTACTTTCTCTCTCCTTCAATAACCACATGGTGGTGACCCAGAAACTCCGAGGTACGCCGTTTACGCAAAGTGCATGTTTCCAGGGTGAAATTTGTCCTTTTCTTACTCATCAAGTACGAAAAATATTTTAAAAGAAATTATTTATTCCCATTCTCATTTCAAATAAAATCAGAAAAATAATCGAAATTAGACATACGAAATAAAAACAAATATTAAGATGAACAGGCGAAAATACCTGTGATCCAATTAAATAGAATTATTATCAGATAAGGACCACCTACTAAATAAATAAATATAAGAGAATTATTTATAATATTGTAACACCCGGGTGCGGGTGGTTACAATATGGACAGCATATCCATCGAAAATGTTAAATTTCCGACAAAAATATGCACAAGTATAAAGATTAATTTATTCACAAAGTATGATTTAATAAAATATTTCTCCCAGCATTGTATACCAGAACATTTTACTTCTGATAATGGTCCTGAATTTATAAATTCTGTGGTACAGGAATTTCTTAAGGTACATAAAATCAAAATTCATTAAATCCTCAGTTTAACGGCAAAATTAAACGATTTCAAAGCACCCTCATAGAAAACATTAGACTTTTAAATAACTGAAATGAATTTAAAAAAAAAAACCAATTGAAACCAAAATAAATTACGCTGTTTTAGCTTATTAAAACCATACGAAATAATAACAGATGATTTAAACACTGACTCTCCTTTTAATATTGACATACAACAACAGTTCATAAATAATTACATTAATAATCATAATGAAAAATTGGGAATTCTGTATCAAATAATTATTAATTAACGAAGATCTTCAACGAAAGAAACAAATAACTGTAACTAGAATGAATCAAAACTCAGAAGTATTAGAAATATATAACACTTGTAATTACCATAAAACGTATATTGTGCTTAACATATGTTTCACCACCTTGTTGTTTATGCAGAAGTATTAGTCGAGAAAATCTGTCACTCATAAACAAAAACAAAGTAAAACTAAAAACAAATATAAACTAGAGACTGTGTCAGGTATTAATAAAAAATTAAAAACAGCTAAAATAATTCCTAAACATCCAAATACTCATGGAAAAATTTATTTGTCAAATGTAAAACGATCTAAGAAGAAAACTTATTCTTTCAAAATTATTTCAGGTTCGTTTCCTTCAGACAAGGGACAGAAATAAGAAATATGACCAGAAATGTGGGAACCATACCAATCACGTTAGGAACTGATCACATATTTGTCCACAATTATAATTTACAACGACTTTATCAAGAATTTGATAACTTGTACGTACAGTATAATAAGCTTAAACTTATCACTTTTAGCGATACCATACTTGCTAGAGAATTTATTAATTATGATAAATTAATAAGGTTTATTTAATCAAAACGTTATTCATACAAAAATTGATAACTTTACATTGCATAATTAAAGAAAAAATTCTCAAAGAGGTCTCATAAAGGGAATTGGCTCAATTATTAAAGGTCCTATAACAGGTAACTTACATTCAGATGACGGTGAGAAAATCTAAAAAATCTTGAATTACATGCAAACAAATAAAAATGGCCAACATACTCAATTAATTGGACCGTATTCGATTAATTACCAAATAGTGCAAAATTTTAACAAGATGTTCAACATAACGAATTAATCCTACAATAAAAAAGTGCAATTAAGTCAGATAATTAAGTATGATTCTTAATAAATTAATTATAATATTCTTGTGGGAACACTCTGTATACATCAATTTCGCCGAAGCAATTCACACAGTACAGCAGAGTTTAGACTCTGCTGACAAAGATATTGTTTTTTTGTACCACAAATTGGGTCAACCGCAAATACACACACAAGTGTAAACGGTTGACCACGCATTTATCCATAAGCTTAATGTTAATATTTTTTGTATAAATACCCGTCTATTTTTCTAATAAAATCAGTCTAATCCTGACTCGCCTTTCATTGGAAGCTGAAACATCCTTCCAATACAACGGTCCTTATTAGGACCTCTCTCTCTCAACACGTACCTTCATGTAGCTCTGCAACATCCGCTACATTCTTAATACTTTACAAGACGTAGAAAATTCAATATCATTCTGTAGAATTGATACTTGCAGAAATTTAACAAATTGCTTTACATTGCAAGAACACCTTACCATTTGATGTAAAGTACGAAACTATTCTGCATTTTCAATCAGTATTAAAAGTCAATTATAAGATCGACTCAGGCAAAATAACATTTTTCTTATCAGTACCTATCAATTATGAAAAATATTTCGAGTTGTTTTAGTTCGTTCCTATCCCAACTGAGTACGAAGCAGAAATATTAACGATAATTCCCACATCTAATTATTTACTTAAATCAAAAAATGAAAACACAAATAAACCTCTATCTGACATATGCACTTTCGGCAACCCCTGGCATGCTGCTAAAGAACCGTAGAATCCCATGCGAAGGAATCTTGAATTGAACTCCAAAAAAATGCCAGTTTACAAAATTGGAAATTGGTTTTTTTTATTGGAAAATAAGAAACAATAAGAAGCCAATACCAGATAAAAGATACGAGACAATGGAAGAACCTCAGGGCAGTAACAGTAATCTTCCAGGATTGTCAGAACAGAAATTCAACATTAGTAAGTTAATTGTATTGTTATTAAATTAGTTGAACCGTGGTGTTTAGCATTTGAGAAACCATATTCAGGACGGCAATTTTATACCATAACCTCACTTTTTTATCGCTTGCTTCTTCCTTAAGGGTCCATACGCTCAAGCTATTTTGAGAACAATTACACACTGCTCCGAGAAATTTTATAAACGTTTCTATGTAATATTACGCATTTTACTCTACGATTCGATCCAAATTTTATAGTATATACGAAGTGTGTTGGAGCATTCGTATTCCCGAGCAAGGATATACAGTGTACGTTGGGCGCGGATGCTTCCTAATTCCTAGTAACATATAATCGATTTTTCTAAAAATTATGAGCTTCGGGAAGGAACAAAAAGGGTTAAGGAAGTGTGATGCGTGGGGATGCTGCAGGAGGTAAGTTACTAGGATGTTGGGGGTTGTATAGGAGATGGGGAATGTTAGGTGTAGGTTAAACGATATCAACATAGTGAAAGTTTGGAAAGATCCAGATAATGCATTTTGGGGGATGGGAAATTGTAAGGGATGCGAGTAAATTAATACAAGGGCTGGAAGAGGTTACGGAAGGAAGTGGGTGTGTGTCTACCGTAACCTTTTCCAACCTTTGCATTCTCGAAAAACTTTGAGAATATCGTTAGGATGGGTGGTGAAGGTTGTATAAGGTGCTGTCAAAAACGAACCACTATAAACCTCACCACCCACCCCAATAGTATTCTCAGCTCTTTTTCAAGAATACAAAGACTGGAAATGGTTTGGGTAGAGGGTGGCCGTACGTACATTAAGATACACACCAACCCCCTACCTTAACCCTTTTCAACTCCTCCACTATACATGTATATTTTTGCTAGCGACGACATATACTACTCCATACTAAAATTTGAATCTAATCGGAGAGGTGGGAGTAATAGCGTACAATTACCTCGTGTCTATTTAAACTGATCGCTAGCTACCCCTCATCACACACCCCATACCGTAAGCTCAGGATAGTGCAAAGCACTTATCCTATTTGCACTATCCTGCCTAACCTAACATAACCTAACCTGCGATAGGTGCTATGCAATAAGCACTTATCCTATTAGTGCATAGCACCTATCGCAGGTTCATGATAAAATTCAGATATGGTTTTTTTCATTTCGAATGGCCTACAAAGCCTACAATGCTTTAAGTATAACAACATAACTTTCAGTATTTACTATGATGAGCACATTTTATTATTTTGAAGAAACTCACCCCTAAATATCGCAACTATCTTTACACAACGCATTTATCATTCTATTGCTTCAAAAATGTAATTATTATTTAATTATTTCCTCAATTGTTAATAATATTTTGCTTATACCTATATTTTTGATCTACATATTTACTTGCTTTTATGTTAACCATAACAACATTAAAATTCTTATTTCCTACCTTTTCTATAAACATTCTTTGATAATCGTCAAAATAAACGTCAAACTTCTAAGGGTGGAAATTACATGTCCAGGTAATAATATAACGCAACCGCCCACGTATCTGAGTAATTGTTTCCTTAGAATCCGAACATGTCAAAATTAACGATTTTTAATTACAAATTTTGATCAAACGAACGAAACATGGATGTAGACAATAGACTATGTAACCCTCGGGACCTTATATTAGACGTTTTAATACTCGGCTAATAACAGATTATTCGATCATCGGAGGAGTTTGATGTACGCCATTTCACTTTTACTTTCGCGTTTTCATTTGCTAATATCTAGAGAGCGGACATGATAAGTTTTTTACCAAGAAATTCAGCGATAACGACGCGTACACAGAATTCTCCGCCGCTTGTCAGTGGCGTGCTAACAATGTCTCGACTTATCCCGAAAATTCTGACAGGTAAAAAAAAGCACTGTACAATCCGAGCAGGTAGAGAAAAATTAACAAAGTGTTGAAAAAGCAAATCAATCGATAGCGAATAAACTGTGTTGTAAAAATGCCGCGAGTACATAAAACACGTATTGAACTACTAAAATAGTGGATAGGGTCTTATGGAGATGTAGTAGACACCGCTTACCGCAAATATATTGGGTATTTGCCTCAACCACGGCACCCTTTCAAAACCGTCATGCGCCGCCTATGGTCCTGAATTGACGGTTGTATCATTCATTGATATCAACGTTCGACCAATAGGCACTCAGATTCGGTATGGGACGTTTCGGCGCGGCAGATTCGCCACCGGCGGCACAAAATGCATCCAATAGATCAGTACTTCTAATGGACGTGGCGTATTTAACAAAGTTTACAAGAATTTAATACTAAACATAAACATATTTACTTCACTTATCGTATTTATCAAATTTTACAAAAATTTTATACTAAACATATTTTAGGTTAGGTTAGGTTAGGTTAGGTCAGGTTAGGTTAGGTTAGGTGATGTGTATATGGAACAATTAATGGCCGGACAACTTCCTCCTCTAAAATTAAAAAAAAATTCGATATACCGACGAAAGAATATTGAGAATCGTGAGGGATTTTGACAATCGAACTCGACTTGAATATTTACGTTCAATAGCGAATAATTACCAACCGGCCGCGGCGAAACGTCATAGACCCCTCAGATTTAGTATAAAGTCAGTATAAAGATGGGCGCAAAAATTGTTCACTTCAAAAATGTAACAAAAGGCTTAACGTTCTTGTTAAAAAAAGGGCGAACAGTGAGTTGTAAAAAAAAACGAAATATTCGGAGTAATCGAACTTCAAATTGCTTCAAATTGCAGACCAACACAACACACAAAATTGTAATTTCTTGTATTACACCGCGCACATCTCTGCTACTACAGCAAATTAATTCCAGGAAAAAAACTAATCAGTCCGCTCTATAAATATCTTTTAAACCGCTTAATAAATAAATATCACAACGATATTTGCACACTGCATTTAACAATCTATTGCTCAAGATATGTATTTATTAATTAAGTATTTCCGCAGAAGTTGATAATATTTAGCATTTCACTGCTTATGTATTATTTGATTTACATTTTTATTTGTTTTTATGTTTAGCATGAGACCTACAACGAAAATTAGTGCACATTTAACTTTGTCATGTCGTTTTTTTTTTTTTATATAAACAGTAATAACAATATAGGCAACTCATAATATCCAAGACGTACAACTTTTTTTTTAAACCTGTACCTGTCACTATTAACGATTTTTAATTATAAATTCTAATTAGACGATATCACCCTGCATAATGAAAGTAGGCGCAAGAAGCCTTAACTTAACTTTGACGTTTTAATTGTCGACAAATTTCAGATTATTCTGCCCTCGGACGAGATAGATCTGTACGATTTGACTTTTAACCAAAAACGCGTTTTTTTGCCGTCTATATTCGCTAATATTTTTTAAACCGCTTAGCAAATTTGTTGTAATATATATAATCTCACAAAATTTATTCGGACAACTACCTCCGGTTTTACCCGTGACGTAGTTGACGTTAACGACCTTGCCGCTTACCTGAACCAACCCTTGTTACAACCGAACTTGCACGTACCTATCTATCTTAAATGTTCTTCTTCTACTTTAAATATCACTTTTAATTTACTCTTTCTCTATTTTGTTTCTGGTTCTATCTATTTTTTCTTTTCTTGAAAGAATCCCTACTGTATTTCCAAAAATACCACGCGTTCGCGTCGTTGCCAAGGAATTAAAAGGAAACGCGGCAGTATGGTGGCGGCCATATGAAAGGTTTCACTTAGGATGGGATGAATTTGAAAGCAGGCTTTTGGTAAAATACAACAGCCCAGAAGTCCTTACAACTCTTACAGCGCAATTATACGGACAGAAGCAAACCGCTAAGGAAGACACAGAGATCTTCCTCCTCAGTAAAATCCAGCTGCTACGAAGACTCGCGCCAGAAAAGTCTGAAGAGTCGTGCGTTCGATTTTTAATTGAACTTCTGCACTCACCCATCCGCCTTTTCATAAAAAATCCCAAACCGCAAACCCTGGAAGAACTGATCAGACGGGCTTCAGAGATCGAACGCGATCTCCCTGAATCTACCTTCGCCTTATCGGATGTCCGCCAACGACACGAGTCGAAGCCACCCAATGCACCAAAGACGTCACCGGTAGTTCCGAACTGTCACTATTGTCCGGAAAGGCACTACCACCGAGACTGTCCGGTCCTCCAGGAAAGACGGGCAAACCAAAATAGCGCCAAGCAGTCGGGAAACTGGAGGCAGCCCGAGGGGAATCCAGCCCAACCCACTCACTCGAGGCAACAAGGGCCTACATAAACAACGTATCCGAGCAACGCATAACCATACCAAAGGTGCGCATTGAAGTTCAGGGTGTTTCACTTCAAGCACTTATGGACACCGGAGCTTCCCATAATTTTATGAGAGCAAGCTTGCTTAAAGACTTGTCGGTACTTTGTACCACCAACGAAACCGTCCAACTCGCAAACGGAGACAAAATGACAATCATTGGTACAGCAATAGTCCCAATCCGCATCAACGAAACCAAACAAACCGCTCAGTTTTCCTTGCAAGAAATTTAAAAGAATATTTCATTCTGGGATCGCAGTGGCTTATGGAAAATCAGGCAACCCTTAATTTCGAGAGAAGGTGCGTTCACGTTGGGAAAGATGTGAGACAAACTGTCTATTGGATTCAAAGTAGGGATCAACAGCGAAATGTTTCACCCGCCGACCTGGATCAACTGACGCAATATTTTCCTAGCGAATTCCAACGTCAATTCCACGAACTGACCAATAATTTCAGCGAAGTTTTCCAGAAGCAGAATACTCCTTCACGAACTGCGCAACATGTGATCCGTCTGACCCAGCAAAAACCATTTCGTTTAACTCCTTACCATTATTCTGAAGCGAAGAAAACGATTATTCAAGAACAGGTTGAGGAAATGTTGCGCGACGGCATAATTGAACCTTGCAATTCGCCATATAATTCGCCCGTGGTCATCGTATCCAAACTACCGGCGATCCACGAGACTTTAAAAGAAATTGGGAAAGCCAGCATCTTCTCGACAATCGACCTTAAATGAGGGTATTGGCAGATACCTGTTCATCCAGACTCCCGACACCTCACAGCGTTCACGTCCCCGGATGGAGGATGTTTTCAGTTCCGTGTGATGCCTTTTGGTCTGAAGGGCGCCCCAGCCACCTTCCAACGGACAATGGCCCAAGAAGTACTTGCCGGCTATGTCCGAAAGTTCTGCCTTGTTTACCTAGATGACATCATCGTTTATTCAAGTTCCTGGGAAGAACATTTGCTCCACCTGCATAAAATCCTAGAGAGACTACAACAACACGATTTATCCTGCGCCCCCGAGAAATTCACTTTTGGAAGCCGCCAGCTAGAATATCTAGGACATCTCGTCACTGAAGAAGGTAACTTTCCCTTACCAAGTCACCTAGGACGAATTCACGAGATTCCGGCCCCAAGAAATAGGAAAGAACTGAAGTCCTTCCTTGGAGTATGCAATTGGCTACGAGAGTACTTGCTCCGATTTGCGGAAATCTCAGCACCGTTAACGGATTTATTAAGTCCTAAGAGAAAGTGGAAATGGGATCAGCTGGCTTAGCGAACTTTCGATCGTATAAAAGAAATCACACACCAACCACTACAGCTGAAACGACCGGACTTCACCAGACCATTCGTTTTATAAACAGATGCAAGTAAGAAGGGAGCTGCTGCGGTACTATATCAAGAGAACGAGAATGGATCGAGGGATATAGTGGCGTATGCAAGCACCAAGTTCAATCCCACGGAACAGGCTTACCACAGCAATGAGCAAGAGTACCTTGCGGTGGTTTGGGCAATCAAACGTTACCGGCCTTAGAGGATAGAAGGTTTGTTTTAAGGACCGATAATCGAGCACTGCAATGGTTGCAGACTATGAGGGATGTTCGCACTAAGTTAACTCGCTGGGCCCTGTTACTGCAAGAGTTCACCTTCACCGTCGAGCACTGTCCCGGTAGCTTAAATCAACTCCCAGACGCGCTGTCACGGCAACCAGAGCTCGACACCCGGCAAACGGAACCCACCGATGTTTCTCGTCTCTTACCTCCTGGTCAGAATGAATCTACAAGCATAATTGTTCCAACAGCTATGCAAATTCAGATCGTCACCCTAAAAGAACTCATCAGCAAGGCCCAATCCTCTGATCCCGAGCTACAACAACTCAGAGAGCGTTGTGAAATTCTTCAAGACCATCCCGAGGGCTGTTCCCGCGACGACCGTGATTTCCTCCAGAGGTATCAGTTAAAGGACAACGCATTATGGATGAAGAAAGGAGACGATTGGGTTATATTAGTTCCGCAGTCAGAAAAAGCCCACCTTATTCACGAGTTCCACGATAATGCGGGACATCCCGGGATTTAAGAAACTATTGGCCGCATACATCGCTACTACGATTGGACCACCCTCAAGCGAGACGTCTCCGACCATGTGCGTCAATGCCACATTTGCCTTTGCGTGAAGAAACACCGCGTGCCTTCCGCTCCAATTCGACCCCGACAACCTGATAAACCATGGGATACCGTTTCCTTAGAGTTAATGGGGCCTTATCCAAGAACAGCAAGAGGGAAAAGGTTCATTTTGGTGATCACAGACCTTTTCAGTCGTTGGGTCGAAGCGTTCCCAATTGGTTCCGCCACTGCATCCGTCATAGCCCGCCTAATGGAAGGTGAGGTGTTTTATCGATTTGGGTTCCCCGTGCCATTCTTACTGACAATGGTAGCCAGTTCACGAGCCGCCTCTGGGCAGATTCCTGTGCCAAATGGAAAACGCGACATTGGACTACAGCGATATACCACCCGAGAGCCAATCCTACCGAGAGACGCAACCAAAGATCAAAGTTGGTCTACGGACCTACCTACAACAAGGACCGCATCGCACCTCCCTAAAATTCTGTTCGATCAGCGCGATCGAACAAATGCGGCTACAGGAACCACCCCCTACTTTGCCCTTTTTGGACGCCCACTACTTCGGCCTGGAGAATGGGACAACACATTTGAAGAGCAACCGCCTCCACCTGCAGAGTACGAAGACCGAGTCGCGAATATCCAACAGCATCAACAACGGTACCTCCAGCGCTAGACAACAGTCGACAGAGCAGAACCTCAACGATACGAACCGCAGCAACTAGTTTTCTGTAAAGAACATCATCTCTCCAACGCCGCCGAAGGATACCACGCTGGTTTTGACTCCCGATGGTCTGGTCCTCATCCTATTATTTCCTACATCGGCGGGAATACATACTGGGTTCAGAAGGGAGATAGAGTTGTAAAGGTTCATCATAATGAGATCTACTCCACACCCCCCCCCATTAAAGAATAAATTTTAGTTTTTTCTCTCAATGTTTGTTTTCTATTTTTTTTATTTTTTAACGTAGAATCACGTTTCTTTTTTTTCACCCTATGTTTCCTTGCATGACCTATCTTTTCCCGTTGTCTATTTTCTATTTTTTCCCGCGAAATTGACTTACCAGCAATTTCGTTTTTTTTGTTAGTTTTCGCCCTTCCACCACAACCCCACCGTCAACCCCTCTTTTTCCCAATCCTCGCTGGTACTTCCACCCACCAGCGGCAAGGAAGAAGGAGATCTGCACTTCCAACGTGTACCTGTTGGCAATTTCTTTTGTTTTTCCGCTATTTGGCTATCTCCAATATACCACCCACCAGTGGCAAGGAAGAATGAGCTCTAGCCATCTAGACACCGCCTATCTTCGGTTTCTTAGTTGTTTTTTTTTGTGTATATATATATATCCCGTTAATTGTTCATATTTCTACTGTTCGTTGCTTAGTTAAATTTCGTTAAGTGTTAGTTTTAAGTTGTAAATATTCGTATTTTGGTGTAAATAAACAGTTAACCTTTAAGATCATATCAAATTGTTATTAAATTTTGCAAAATCCTACTTCGTTTAAATCTTAATCGAAATGGTAGATGCATTTAATTTCATTGGACATGTATTCTCTTTGACATAAAATAAATAATATTTTTTTAGTAACGTAAGACGCAAAAAAACAGTTCTTAATAATTGTTTACGTTATCAAATAAACAATTGATACTCTGTATGGAATGATAATTGTACGAATAATGGTAACAAAACAAACTCCCCACTTAACATTTTCAACTCGCGATCCCAATCGTCCTCAATTTGCAGTCGACTATTACCTGTCCCCTCTCTTTTCTAGTCTAAGTCTCCGAATAATTTTTATAAACGTTTCTAGGTAAGCTTTTACCACCACTTCCCGGATATTTATAGTTTTCGTCGTCCAAAGCAAGAATACATATGGTATGTACATTGGGCGCGGAATGGGTAGCTTCGTACGGTTTTTCCACTTTGAAAATTTAAAATGCTTACAATATATAATCCATTTTTCTAAAAATTGTTAGCTTCGGGGAGGAACAAAAATGGTAAAGGAAGTGTGATAGGTGGGGATACTGCAGGAGGTACGGAGGTAGGGTGTTGGAGGTTGTTGGGGGGTTAGTTAAACGATATCGACCAAGTGATAGTTTGGGATGTCTCGGAGCATGTTTTTTGGGGGGTTTGGTGTTGTAAGGGTGTCAAATAATACAAGGGTTAAAAGGGGTTACGGATTTAGGTTTGTATGCATATAAATGTACATACACCCACCTTCTACTCTAACGTCTTCCAACAACTCACCACTTTTACCCTCCATAACTCACCCCAACAGTTTTTCAACGTTTCTCATGAATACAAGGGTTGGTAAAGGCTAGAGTAGAGGGTGGGTCTACGTACAGTGATATACACACCCCCTGCCATAACCCTTTCAATCCTTGTATTCGTAAGAATAATTGAAATACTGTTGGGGTGGGTGGTGGAGGGTAATATAAATAATTAAAAATACCATAGGGGTGGGAGGTTAGAGGTTGTGGTTGCAGGAAGTAGGGCTTGTAGGGAGTTAAAAACTCACCCCTACAACCTCCACTTCCTACCACTCCTCACGAATTTAAATTTATTCAAAAATAAAGGTATTAGAAACGGATCAGGTAGAGGGCATAGAATACACTAAAGAAGAACGGTCACTCTGTAGTAAAGTGCGATCGACCTGCCCCCTGGCGAGGTTGTATTTGTTTTGGGGACAAATTTAAATAGGTGTATTTTTTTTTGTTATTGTAATAATTTAAAGTCTCTTGGTCCTATTTCACAAAACATCTTTAGTGAAAATATGATGTTTAGTGAACTATTGTAAATTAGGAGTAAAAAACTTCGAAATAAAAGTTGAATGCTGATAGAATAGTACCATTTGCTTGTAAATTTAATGTTTCACTTTATACTAAAGATAGGAGTAATTAAAAATAAAACATACTGTTGTAGAAAACACCTACTTATATAAAAAAACACAAAACCACGATCAATCATACAAAATAATAGAAATCACAAGACAAGACAGGGATAATATGCACGACACAACAGAGCGATAAGCATAGGTACTACCACAAACAATATGAATACTATAGTAAGTAATACACACCAAAATTAACAAAGAATAATTACCATAAAAAAGAAATAGACGATACTGATTTAAAATTGATAATTATTTAAATTTTTATATCACAGTAAAGGAAAACACATTGTAGTCAAATCAGGACACTGACGGCAAAAAATTGTAGAAGAATACTTAACTTGCCTTTACACACCCTTTATTGTTTCTTTCTTCTTAATTCTCGAATTCCATATACAACAATTCACAATTTTTTAACTTCTTTTTATCGAGATTAACAACACTTTTTTGAACGACATTTGTTCGGGATTCCAAGGACAATTTCTTTATTTGTTATTAGATGTAGTTTACATTTTTACTCATGTCTTTATACAAATCATTTTGTTTAATTTAAGTTAAAAAATTCTCCGTATTTAAGATTGTAAATAGCTCTTTTAGTGTACTTACTGATATATCTTCACTTCTGTCAACCTTCCTCGGAAAGGTTTCTCAACAAAGATTTAGAAAGTAGCAAACTTACCCCATACTGAATGGTCATTTCCTTTTGTATAAAAAAGGAAGGGCATGTCTTAGGTACCTGTTCTGTAGCAGTCGAATTTGAAACAGTGTTACTTTAACACAACGACGCTACCTTCACATAACAAAATTTAAAACAGAATTTTCTTTTTTATATTAGCACGTTTTCTCATAGGGTTAGTTTTTCATGTTGCAAGTGTACATACAGTGTAAATAAACCATTAATATAACGTACAAGTTATTATTGTCCAAAGGAGAAATAACAAAGGAGATTATTTTAATAATAATCTGGAATATTTGTCAAAAACCAAATATTCATCGAACAACATTGTAAGATTTTATCCTCTGTTTGGCAGTAAAACGAATATCTCAGCGATCTCAGCTGATACCAGCCATGTTAAATTGCCTTGTCCAATGAACGCCCGTGTATGTTTTCATGTCACAACTAGCGGCCTCCAGCGGGGTTTATCTTTTTGCTTATCTAAAGTTTCAATCTCCCTTATTTATTGTCCAGGCCCTGGTAGAGGGGGGGCTGTATGTGAACTTACACACACAGTTACATACCCTACCGTAACCGTTTCTCTCTTGTAATTTTGAAAAAAATTAAGGATACTGTTAAGAAGAGTGATAGGGGGGGTTGTAGGGGGTGGGGGTAGTAGAGAGTGCGTTGTAAGTGGTAGTTACAAAGAGAAGCTCTTTCAGCGGGTGGGGTTTGTAGGGTGCAAAGACTCGACCGTGTTTTTCCTGTTTTTATTCGCTAATATCTTTCAAACCGCTTAATAAATCGCGGTGGAATTTTGCAAAACCCTATTTCATTTAATTCTTAATCGAAATCGTTGATGGTATTTTGCGCATCTTTTGCAGTTTTTCGACAAGCTTTAACCAAAAAGTGCAATTTTCGATGGATTTTTCCATGACCATCTAAGTGTTCGTCAAACACACAAACACCTTACACTAAAAAATTGTCAGTAATTGAATTGTGCACTTGTAAAAATCTTCCTTTACATATAATGTCCAATCTATAATTAGATTCCTAATAATTGAGTTCTACCTTTTAGAAGTAAATCCTCTTTATACAACTATTGGAAATGCACCTTAACATCGTTATTTTAAATGAAAACCCCTGTATAGTATCTCCTTTTTGAATTAAAAGTAAAAAGTTAGTGTCAGTTTATTAATAATACATGGGTCCTAGGTTGCAGAGTTTTCGAGTTGTTTCACATTCTTTAAAGAAAATTGACCTTTGCAGCGCTTGACGCAATATTCAATGTGATAAATTCTCTGTCGTTCCTTGCAAACTGTTTTGAAGAAGATATAATCATTATCGTTTTTATCCTATCTACTTTTATTGTTTTTCTTGTATTATTGTAGTTTTCACTCGTCGAACGAACATTACAGCCAAAACAAAACAAAATCGCCGAACAGTAGCTAACGCGATATTAAGACGTTACTTAAAAATTCCAGAAAATTGCGAATTTTTCACAAACGGTTGGTAGCAGATACCAACAGCCCCATATTAGTAGAAAGGAAAGTTAATTCTGCATTGTACGACGTGAAAAAATACATGGGGCTCCATTTAAAAAAGAAATTAGTTCTTCCCATTTCAATTTTCGAAAATTGGTATCGATAAATATCATAGTATTTAAAATTTATTTTTGAATAATAGTTTATTTCCTTCTGAATAGAAACGTGAAGACCGGATCCCACTAAGTGCTTTCTTTACCGAGATATTCAATGTAACATTAAACGGTGCAAACGTCAATTTTTTTAAGAATATAAAATAACATGAAGACGGTACCTACAACCTAGGTCCCATGTATTTTTAATAAACTGACCTTTAATTTATACGTTTAATTCAAAAGAAAATAGTATAGAGGGGTTTCTTTTTAAAATAACGAAGTTAGGGTACATTTCCGGTATAACCAGAAGTTCGCCATATTTGAAAATATTTTTACGCCATGCTACGTTCAATTTTGGGCAACTTTGATTTGAAATATTTGTCTTTATTTTGAAAGATTTATGTTTTACAGACCGATTCATCCTTAGTAACTCACTCTGTATATACATAGACATTCCTAGTTAGCATGAACAACTCATCGAAATACTGTTTTTTAAAGAAAATGAAGTTTCCGCGGCGGAACTAACAAATATTCGTAAAACAAGGATTGTAATAGAAAATCACAAAGATAAATTTTCTTTTCCTTATTTCGTTTGAGGAAAATTATCTTAAATAACTGAAGATTATAGGTCTTAGCTTATGACAAAAATTAAATTTCTAGGTAATATTAAACTTTTTTTACTTTAACAGTAAAGAATGACGAACAAAGGTATTCATGCAATAATTTCTTTATGAAGATAAATTGTGTATTTTTCAATTAATTAATTTAATCTTGTTGGTATAAATAAAATATCGTAATAACAGTAAAATATAACCTTGCCTATAGCCAAACAACATTTAATGAACAACTAACAACGTTTCGACCTTCAATTTCGGTTATAGTCAGGCTAATAATAAATCCGCACAAAACAGAGAAGTCTAAAATTTTAAGCAAATTCCACATTCTCAAATGAAATTGCCAAAGAAAAAAAAGAATTGAAACCACAAAATTGTACCAAGTCAAGTCCTATTTGGGAACGGAATGAAGTCTATTTATGGTTTACAGAATAAAATAAATATTTTAATAAAAAAAAATTTCCAGGTGTAAAATTTGATAGGATTTGGCTCAGTTTTTTGTGTTCACATAGGATGAAAAATATGTCGGATCAGGGGGCCAAGCGGTGATCCAGGATTGATTATTAAAGAAAATAACTAAACTGTGACAATATTATATCAAGCCAAAACGAATACACCCGCTGTCAAATCTCGACTACTCTCCTTACACAAGTTTTCACAGGTTTCCACAAGTTTGTTAACGACCTTGTCCCAATCTCATAATAAAGATACTCGAACAGCAGGTGTCTACGTTCGGTGAGGTCAATAATTTATCACCTCAACTTGAAATACTAGAACTTAGGAAAACATTCTCACAATTAGGGCTAAAACCAAATACGATTCGATGATGCCGTAAAACCAAATAATGTGTTCAGAAATGCCATTCTCCGATATATATGATAACTAAATCAAAGTTGCTTTTAAATTCACTAGAAATTGAGTTTTCATAGGCCTACTAATATCAACTGTTGGTTTAGGCGCGCAGGCCTTGTTTCAGGATGGTAACGGTAGTTGTTGGGTACTGTACTGGCATTCAGCTAACAAAAATATACAAACACGCGCACACATCCATCCTTATGAGAAGGATCAACCTTGAAATCGTCGAGCAGCTAGGTCGAATAATATTTGCCTGTAAATCCGTTATATTGTTTCTCACTATTTTGCATTTAGCATAATCCCACTTCTGGATAAACTGGGCGTAACTTATAACTCTCCAAAACGAACTATTTTTATTACTTATATGTTTTAATTTCGCGGAGCCGTTCTGTTAGCCTACAAACATCGGTGTGTTCCTTACAAAGTGAGTAATTGTCAATACCAATCAATAAACTTATCCTAAGAAATGTTCATAAAAGAAGGTCCATAGGCGGAGATTTTTCAGTGGCGTATCACCTAGATGAGCGCGGCGCCGAAATATATTACCTTCTTACTATTACCGCACAATCAGAGGGTTGGGAGCGAATAATTTCACATCTGTTTAACATAATTGAACGACATGCCCCAGAAACTTTGACAACTGCTAGCACTGGTCAGTAGAAGAGGAGTCCAGAATAATATGAAGGAGGAATAATTGAACTAACTGATCGTCTGCAAAATTTATTGTAAACGATTCCAATTTTGATTAATAATAAATCTAACATTATATATGTTATAACCAAAGTAAGGATTTAGGTAAACCAAAAAAGGCGGGACAATTCATCTTTGACTCTAGTGAAGGGCAAGCATTATTGGATTTACGGTAAAGTTTCTTCAATAATAACCGAAATACGTAGGTTAAAATAATAAATTTAGAAACATCCGTTTAGAGTGTGAAAAAAATTAAAAATGGTGTAGGTTTGGAGTGGAGCAAACGACTTTTAACAGCTTACGAACAGGTTTCAAAAAAGTCATGAACAGCATTTAACTGCTGCGGCAGTATTAACCAAAAAGAAGCAAGCATTGAGTGTGTATGATGGGTAGGAGTAGTGATAATAGGTCGACCCACTCAAACTATTACTACTAGAAACATTAGAAACGACAAATTCCCTTTATCGAATTGTATTTTTTTTGTTAATCAGGTTTTGTACATAACCACTTAGGCCTTTTTCACACGTATACTGTTCCATTCGGTACAGCCCATGTTCGATTCGTTTTGAATTAGCACAGACCTCTTCATACTCACGCGGTTCAGTAGTGTAAGATGACCGGTTCTAATTCAGAGGAGGAGAGGTTACTTAAAGTCAAATTGACGGAAGGTCATTGACTTTAAACTTGTGTGTATGTAGTGGTCGAATGCTTCACAATGAATTGAAACATATGTACATGTGTCGGTAATGTAAAATTAAATACGTCTGCAGCCGTCTGAAGTTTACGATTCTTAAATACGTTTACATGATAATGTAGAGGAAGTGGAGAAAAGTGTAAGGTAAAGGCATATGAAATAAAAGTGAAGTCGTGATAGTTAACGATTATTTATTTTGATATAAATGAAGTATGTAAGTGATACAATCAAAATATTGAACAATAAGATTATATTAATAGCACTAACAACTTGTAGAAATAAGAAAGAGTCGGTGATATAGCCCTTAGTTATAACGTCTCTGTTTTCATCATCCTTAAGCTGAATCTATCGCCTTTCAATATATCTTCGAAACTGTCCATGTTTATCAATAAATGCTAGTTTTACAGAGTGAAGGTACTGCACGTTCTCAACTGTAAAGACATTTGTTCCATTAACATTTCTTAAAATAATAGTATCCCAATTTTTCTTCCATGTACAAGACACATCAATATCCTTATAAAAATTTTTACAAACATAGGCTTCATCACCAATAGTATTATCAGTCAGTATAACATGGAAACCTTTATCGAAAAGATTAATAATGTGCGGGTGGGTTATGAAGAGAAAGAAATACGTGCTCTGAAATCACTGGAAGTGAATCAAACGTATCCCGTGCTTAAAGAAGAATAAGAATAAAAGAACATATTTATAACATTAATAAAAATGACAAAAAAAAACCGGCTTCTCCGAACATTGTACTGTTTTCAACCATAATTTAGATCTCGATAATATTAAAGTCCTTCACAGTGGTGTAAATAAAAGTAGCAAACTGTCACTTTTAGAAAATCTCGAAATTAAAAGGGCTGTCTCTCAGAACAAGAATATTGTAAATAATCAAATCGAATTAAGCTTCACGTATTCTCCACTACTTCTTGTAAATATATAACTATACATAGAGCTGTGTTATTTTTAAGTTTTAGTATAAGTATTTACTCTTCATACTTTGATAATGGTCGCGTAGACCGAAACTTGTTAGGAAGTTTTTAATAAAAATTGGTGAAACTACTTTTAGTGTTATTTTTTCGTTATTAAACATAGGAGTGCTGATGTTTAAACATTAAACGAGGCGGTTTTACAGTCGGCAGCTGAGAAAAATTACAGGGTGCTCAATTTTGTTTAAGCAAAAATGAAGAACAAATAAAGACAATGAAGAAAATATTCCACTTCTGGGAGTACAAAAATGCTTCATTATCATAAAAGATCTAAAAAAGTAAATAACATAACCAACATTTCTCTTTTTGAGATAAATTTATCAATGTACTTAATTAAAAGTTTGCTATAGTATTTCGTTTTTCAGTTATAGAAAGAAACTAAAATTGTTCGATTTTTAACTATAATTTATTATTTCTTAGAAATCGTCTGTACAATCGCCAAGTATATTTTATTAGTATTATTTCAACTTCTCGGCTACCGAGTCGGCCGCGCCGCCTCGTATGTCTTACCAATGCAAACTTGTGCTAACTCGGCCGCGCAGCTACGTGTGTCATGGCCAATGTTATTAGTATTATATAGTAGCAAAAATTTTCGAAACTTATGTAAGTGTGCAAGTGAGAGGGTGGTCCGATGCCATATTTTTTTTAATAATTACTTTTTGAAGTATTTTAATTAATACATGAACAAGAAAAGGATTTCTACATTATAGTTTTATCTTGCCCATATTTTTTTAATCTTTTTTCATTTAGACATTTTTATCTAAAATAAATAACGCCTATATGCAAGTATGTGCCTAATTAAGGCGAATTATTACAAGATTTATGTTTTAAAATTTTATTATATTATTTTAAATAACGAAGAAATAAATAATAAAAAACATAGGAAGTTTCACTAAAATTTATTCGATAACCTCGACAAATTTCTGTATTTCTCTTTAATTGACTTCGTTTGGGTCGAAGCAAATTTGTCAAGGTTATCGAATAAATTTTGGTGTTTGTTATTGTCTATTTTTTTCATTTTTAAAATGCAGTTTCACAAATAGTTCTCTCTTCTATGTCTATATTTTATAAACACAACTTTAATAGTGATAATAATATTCTATTGTATGTATTTATATAACAATAATACAGAAATTCAACAAATTGTTGCAACAGTTTACCTTAATTCATCAATATTTGCACTTTTGAATAAAACTACAAAACTTGGGATGCATACAAAAAATCAATGCTCTTTAACGTTGTAGGCGAGAAATATACTTGAACGTTTATAGGGTAATACACTAAACTCTGTCCAATATTTATGGTTTAAGAACTGGTAACTGACCGCTCTCTCTCAAAACAAAAATTTTTGCAGAATTCAGAATCCCGTTCCTGTTAAGCTGGGTAGCTGGTAACTGCACGAGATTTTTACAACCCTCTTGTAACATTGGACGTATTATCATCATCAATCTTTTTTAAATGTCAAAAACAAATTTCAAAAATTTTTGAACATTTCTTATGTGAAATTTGGATTTTTGTCTTTTTTAGTTACAATTATTTTATGTAATGATTAAAAAAATTGTGCGAAAAATACAAAAATGACTGTGCAACCTTTAAAAAGGTAGTGCTCGGCCGCGCAGCTTAAAGAGAACTTTGGTCATGGCCCTTATTTTTCCTCATTAAGGTTACTTTGGCATCGGATCCCAAAAAGGCCGCCGATGTCGTTTCAAAGTATGCACTAAAAGTATCTTCCTATTCCAAGTCAGTCATTTGTTTTCACCGCAGTAATTTTTTAAAAGCGTATTTGTAACGGAATTTGGCAATATAAGAAAATAAGCTTTCACGGCCGGAATCCATAGAAAAACTGGGGCTCAGGATTGTAGGCGGTGGAACTATTTAGTCCAGACGTTTCGTCAGCAACTGCGGCTTACGTCTTTAGTAGAAGTATTGACGAGAAAGAAAATTGTATCTCGAAGTCTCAACAGCGACTTAGTCAAGAGCTGGCTGCGCGCTGATTTCTATTCCGGGCGGCGGTGTACGTGCTGCAGATGGGAGAGTGTGAGAATGGTAGGAAAGAACGTTCTCTGCTGGTTATATTGGATTTCGGGAGTTAAAGAATTCTAACAGACTCTCGGCGTTTATCTTCGGCATCAGATGGTTCTAGTTTACGGATCGATGACTCAATGTTAGCTACAATATCCTCTGTAGATCGTTTTGGTGGTACTACTGCAATGTTTTCCCCTTTTGCGAAAACGGACCGTTGGTCATTAGTTGATTACGATGCGGTTACTGTCTAACCGATGGAGTTCTGTTTTGGAGCTAGACGTCCGAACTTTCCACTTGTCGTTCGAAGTCTCAAGTAGTGACCATCTTACTAGTCATAGAATTGAAGCTAAACCTGTCAATTTTATTTCAATCATCTGAAACGCATCTGTGGACCTTCTCCTATACAGCAAGAGCTCTGCCTCTTTCTTTGCAAAGTTTTATTGAAAATTATATGTTGCGTATCGATATTATTTTTATACAAATTGTACCTTTTTGGATAGGCATTTATTATCTTTTTAGTAATGTTTATTTTAATAGTATATTGGCTCAATATTTGTATACCTTTTAACAGGATGTCTACGCTCTTTGGAAATTATTGTTTGCGCACTATTCGGAACTATTCAAAACTTTATTGCCCATTGTGTAAATTTCTATTGTGGATCGGTACATATTTTCAGTTTTGGCTATTCAACCAGAATTATCCCCAATAATGTTAATTGGTGTTTTTCCCTATTATTATGCTTCTCAGAAGCTGGGTCGACGGTCGAGTTTTATCGCTGCCTATTTCCAATCACTTACTGTTCACGTGATAACCTCAGTAGTACCTGTTAGTACTCCTACTATTTTGCGGGTGCACACCCCACTATCTCTTCACCCCCCTGGATGACGAATCAAAAACTTTCCAAATAATTTCAACCAATTAACGTCTTGTAAAATGGTCCGAAACTCCACCTTAAATGTTTCCTCCACTTTACCAAAAATTGGTAACTTTTCCAAAAAGCAAAGAATCAAGAGTTGCAAGTGAGATCTCGATCTAATAAGTCATCCTTCGGTACCGGTCCATTCATTCGTGTAAACAATAATACTAACAGTCCACTCTCATTTATTTATAATTTTAAGTTTTTCTTTGCTAGTTTGTTAGTGTTTTGTTTGTGAACTACATTAATAAGTTGTTGAATAAATAGTTAAAAATTCACAAGAGTTATTCATCATCGCAACATTTTGGGTAATCCACACCAGTGAACACAAGCAGTTCGTCAAAATAGGCGTCAACACAAAAAAATTGGTCCTTAGAGCCGGATTGGTCTTCATACAAGCAATTTTACAAAGCAGCCGTTTTTGGACATCAGCAGTCAGCGGAACTGTGAAATTGCACAAGTGAAAAAAATCAAAAATTACCAAATTACCTCTAATTGGAAATTTTACGAAACAACTTTTCGGACAGCAGCAGCCGACGGGTCAGTAAAAGTGCGGAAGTGTATTCTGAGCGAATCATTCAGTGTGTCATTCAAAAACTGTTAAGTTTTACGAAGCAGCCGACGGACATCGGAACAGTAAAACACAGCGAACCGACAAGGATAAGGATACGCGTTACTCATTTTCACAGCAGAGAGTCCAGGACTACAACCATCGTTGCTTTCCACATCGTCACCGGAGCCTGTTTGGGGTAAGCTAAGTTAAAACTATCACTAATCCTATCCTATTTTCCTGGCGTATTTCGAATACAATCTTAAAACAATGGCTACGCTCGATTTGCTCAAACGTAAACAAACCGATATGAAAAAACGTGCAACCAGATTTCGCAATTACATTAGTAAAAATTAGGAATCTCCAGACGTAGAACTACTTCAAATTAAACTTGAGACATTCAAAACACACTTCTCAAATATGTACGAGGTGGACGAGCAGACCACGGGATTGGAAGCCGCAATTCAAGAAGAGCAGAATGTCGAGATCGAGAAAATCGAAGAAGATTTTTATAGGGTGATAGCAGACGCGACTCGTTTAATTCAGGGTAAAACGAAACCCAAATCGCAATTTACTGACATACATAGTTTACCGTCTTCTCGTAACGTCATTAATCATTTACCCGAGATAAAACTAACGAAATTCGATGGCGCAATCGAAAATTGGCAGTAATTTCATAGTCTATTTCTAAGCAAGGTGCATTCTAACATACGAATTTCAGATATAGATAAGTTCTATTACCTACAAAATTCACTCTCTGGTAAAGCGGCTCAGTTGATCGACGCAATCGAGTACACATCGGAAAATTATCAAGAAGCATGGAAAATTTTATTAAGAAAGTACGATAATTCAAGGCGTGCTATTCTCAAACACTGGGCAGTTATGCACGAGTATCCACGCTTACAACGGGACAATCCATCAGCTTTAGACGATCTTACTGTTACATTTCGTCAGCATATCAGAGCTCTCAAAGGTTTAGGGAAACCGGTGGAACACTTCAGTGGTATGTTCATATTTCTCTTGTTAAATAAAATAGGAGAAAACACCAGGTTTGCTTCTTGGGAAACCACCTTATCGGATAACAAAATGCCGAACTATGATTAATTGTTGGAGTTCCTGGAGCGACGGGGCAGCTGTTCGGAAGCTTCAACCAGTCATAAGGTGGATGTTGATAAACAAGGTCATCTACCTCAAAAAAGTAGCAATAAATCTGGTCCACATAAGGTCAAAACCTTTCTTACAAAAACAGGCAAAAGGGTTTTTAGTTCTTGTCCTATATGTCAGCAGTCGCATTCTATTTACAAGTGTGATCGTTTTCTTGCAATGTCCTCGGAAGAACGTAGATCTTATAATAACAAATTATGTTATAAGTTTTTAAAATCTGGGCACGGTTTAAGAGATTGTAAAAGTAGCAATTGTCGGTTTTGTGGCCAAAAACACAATTCACTTTTACACTCGGACAACAGGAATTCCGTCGCCGTTAGCTCTGCACTATTAACGTCTCAGCAAGGTGCTACATCATCAAAGAACGACACGTCATCTTGACTATTAAAGAAAAACTCCGTCAGATCATTTCTGTTGGAGTCGGTTGGCTGTGAAGATATCTTACCCACAGCATTTGTAAAGATAATCGACAAAGACGATTTCGAAGTTTCTTGTAGGGCCATTATAGACACAGCATCCAGTAGAAATTTTATCACCTATGATTTAGCAGACAAATTGCAATTAGCTAAACGCAGTAAAGCTGTTCCAATCGACGCGCTAAACGACATGACAACATCGTCCATGTATTCCGTAATTGCTACTATAAAATCCTTACATAGCGGATATCACAAAACGTTGGAATTTTTAGCGATACCATCGATAACTTCATTAGTTCCCAGCCAATTGGTAGATCGCAAATTGTTTAACCTACCAAAAAACGTGCATTTAGCAGATCCTTCATTTCATAAGCCTGCTCCTGTGCATCTTCTTCTTGGTTCGGGACCGTCGTTATCCCTTTTGTGCATCGGACAGATTCAGTTATCCTCGGCAGAGGAGCCCGATCTTGTGTTACAAAAAACCCAACTAGGCTGGATAATTGGCGGTAGTCTACCTTTATACATAAAAGGGCAAAGGGCCAGATGCCATTTATTGAAATTAGAAACAGACATATCACGCTTTTGGGAATTAGAAGACGGGCCAACGAAAAAACTTCTGTCGGCGGAAGAAGCAGCTTGTGAAGACCATTTCACAAAATTTGTAACACGTCAGCCAGGTGGACGATACACAGTTGCCTTGCCATTCAACGAAAAGCAGCAACAACTAGGTGAATCCTACACCATGGCGTTAAAGCGATTCCATTCATTGGAAAGACGATTTGCCAGAAATCCAGGCCTTAAAAAACAATACTCTGCGGTCATCAATGAATACCTGAATCTAGGTTATATGGGTAAAGTAAGGGTTACTTCTGCCAAAGGATACTATCTTCCTCATCAGGCTGTCATAAAGGAGTGCAGCATGACTACAAAGGTCCGTGTTGTATTCGATGCTTCAGCGGGTTCAAGCACAGGCATTTCCTTGAACGACGCCCTTTTATGTGGTCCAATACTCCAAGACGATATTTTTTCATTGCTTTTGAGATTCCGATTACATAACTATGTGTTGACTGGAGACATCGAGAAAATGTATTTGCAGATATCGGTTCAAACCCAAGATCAATCTTTTCTGCGCATCCTATGGCGTGACGAAAACGGATCTGTGGAAACATATCAATTTAATCGATTAATTTTTGGGCTCAAACCGGCATCGTTTTTAGCTACCAGATGCTTGCAGCAGCTTGCGGACGATGAAGGTTCAAAATTTCCGGAAGCGGCACAAATACTGAAACGCGACCTATACGTCGATGATTTGCTGACCGGCACTAATACCATTCAAGAAATGATTCGACTTCGTAAGGAAATCACGAAACTCCTATCCTGTGGGGGATTTAATCTAAGACAGTGTGCTTCCAACTCCGAAGAGGTTATGCAGACAATTCCCAATAAAAATGTTAATCTATTGCTACAAGAGAATGATCACGCAGCATTAAAAACCTTGGGAGTACATTGGAATTCCACTCATGACGCAATAATTTACACAGTTGGATCGACCAAAGCAGCCAAACCAACGAAAAGGCATATTTGCTCCGAAATCGCCAAGATATTCGACCCTTTGTGTCTTCTGAATCCAGTTGTGGTGACGGCTAAACTTGTTATGCAGAAACTATGGCAGCTAAAGTTAGACTGGGATGAATCACTACCTGCTGAAATTCATAGTCGTTGGAACAAATTTGTGCATCAACTTCCGTTTCTTAATGGGCTATCACTTAATCGAAAGGTTCTTTGTCAACACTCCAAAGAAATTCAATTGCATGGCTTCTGCGATGCCAGTGAGCGAGCCTACGGTGCATGCGTGTATCTGAAATCCGAAGATTTATCCGGAGAAATTCGTCTACGGTTATATTGTGCTAAATCTAGGGTAGCACCGTTAAAAAATATCCAAACGATCCCCCGACCAGAACTCTGCGCGGCAGCGCTCTTGGCTGATTTGTACAATTCGGTTATGAGTGCAATACAAATTCAAATCGATCAAACTTTCTTTTGGTCAGACTCAACCATAGTTCTGAATTGGATTAAAACACCACCGCACTTGTTGAAAGTATTTGTAGCCAAGCGAGTTGCCACTATTCAAACAAAAACGCAAATTGCCTGCTGGAGGCACGTATCTACTCAAGATAATCCAGCGGATCTTTTATCACGTGGACAGATGCCTGAAGAATTCATAAAACCTTCAATATGGCAAGAAGGTCCAAGTTGGTTGACGAAATCGCCAGATTGTTGGCCTTATCAACCTGTCATCGAAGCAGAGCAGTCGTTCGAAATGAAAAAGCCAAAATGTTTGACGATAAGTAACATCGATATTCGTATATTATACAAATTCTCATTGTTTCTCACGCTACAACGAGTAGTCGCTCTTTGTCTTCGTTTCCGTTCGAAAAATAAAGGGAATGTAACTGCAGAAGAAATAAAAAATAGTCGCAAGAGGATACTAAAACTGGTTCAACAAGTGGAATTTTCCGCGGAAATGAAGAAGCTAGAGAATGGGCATATGATATCCGAAAAAAGCAAGTTATTAACGCTCAACCCTTTTATAGATAAGGACGGAATCATTCGCGTAGGAGGACGTCTGCAGACCTCTCGGTATACGTACGATAAGAAACATCCAATTTTGTTACCGAAATCAAACTACATAACAAAGCTCATTGTTCGACATTTTCATGATATTACATTCCATGGTGGAGTACAAGCAACCTTATACTCGCTCCGCCAACATTACTGGCCAATCGATGGTCGAAACCAAGTCCGACATGTAATTCGATCCTGTGTGAAATGCACCCGTTTTAATCCACCCAAAATTGACTACGTAATGGGCAATCTTCCGGAAGTAAGGACTTTGGAAGTCCGTCCTTTTTCGAACACAGGCATTGATTATTGCGGGCCGTTCTACATCAAGGAGAAAAGACACCGAAATCGTAACAAGGTTAAAATTTATGTAGCTGTTTTGATCTGCTTGTCTACTAAGTGCGTTCATTTAGAAGTAGTCAGCGATCTTACTACTGAAGGGTTTATATCAGCCTTAAAACGTTTCGTCGCAAGAAGAGGGCTGTGTACTTCAATTTACTCCGACAACGCCACTAATTTCGTAGGCGCAAACAGGGAACTGAAGCAAACGCTAGCATTACTCATGTCCGAAGAACACAACAAGAAAATACAGGAATACTTAGCCAACAAAGGAATTGCATGGCGATTTTCTCCGCCGCAGTCTCCACATTTCGGAGGAATCGGGGAAGCGGCCGTAAAAGCATTCAAACATCATTTTCGCAGAGTTTGCGGAAATACTTTATTCACATTCGAGCAATTCAACACTTTCGTCATTCAAATAGAAGCCATCCTCAATTCGCGTCCCTTATCCCCTATGTCATCTGATCCGCAAGACTTATTACCACTAACCCCTGCGCATTTCCTTATCGGTGATAGTTTTATTAGTTTACCGGAGCTAAATGTTTCCAATGTACCTGACAATCGGCTGTCCGGTTGGCAGCACATACAGAAGATGAAACAATCCTTTTGGACCAGATGGCACAAGGAGTATATTAATGAATTAAACATTCGGCGTAAATGGCTCAAAGGAACCCATCCCATTCAGACAGGCTGTATGGTCCTAGTACGCGATGACAACGTACCTCCGCTGCAGTGGCGCTTGGGTCGTATGATAGCAGTGCATCCCGGAAAAGACAGCGTAATCCGTGCAGCCACAATTCGGACGAGTTTTGGTGAAGTTAAAAGATGTGTTAAAAAGTTACGAGGATGATACCTTTGTTGTATGGAGTCATAGTGATGAAGCCCTTGACAATTTTCTTCTCCTCATCAATGCTGTCCATCTCCGCATTCACTTTAAAATGGAAAAGGAAGATAACGGAAAAGTTGCCTTTCTAGACGTTCTTGTTAGGTACTAAGAAGTCCGATGGATTCTTAGTTCATACCGTGCATCGTAAGCCTACATGCACTGATAGTTATCCCAATAAGGATTCTAATCAACATTACAAAATATTGTGAATTCTAAGAAACTGATCTTTCTTTCTTTGCAAAGTTTTATTGAAAATTATATGTTGCGTATCAATATTATTTTTATACAAATTGTACCTTTTTGGATAGGCATTTATTATCTTTTTAGTAATGTTTATTTTAATAGTATATTGGCTCAATATTTGTATACCTTTTAACAGGATGTCTACGCTCTTTGGAAATTATTGTTTGCGCACTATTCGGAACTATTCAAAACTTTATTGCCCATTGTGTAAATTTCTATTGTGGATCGGTACATATTTTCAGTTTTGGCTATTCAACCAGAATTATCCCCAATAATGTTAATTGGTGTTTTTCCCTATTATTATGCTTCTCAGAAGCTGGGTCGACGGTCGAGTTTTATCGCTGCCTATTTCCAATCACTTACTGTTCACGTGATAACCTCAGTAGTACCTGTTAGTACTCCTACTATTTTGCGGGTGCACACCCCACTATCTCTTCACCCCCCTGGATGACGAATCAAAAACTTTCCAAATAATTTCAACCAATTAACGTCTTGTAAAATGGTCCGAAACTCCACCTTAAATGTTTCCTCCACTTTACCAAAAATTGGTAACTTTTCCAAAAAGCAAAGAATCAAGAGTTGCAAGTGAGATCTCGATCTAATAAGTCATCCTTCGGTACCGGTCCATTCATTCGTGTAAACAATAATACTAACAGTCCACTCTCATTTATTTATAATTTTAAGTTTTTCTTTGCTAGTTTGTTAGTGTTTTGTTTGTGAACTACATTAATAAGTTGTTGAATAAATAGTTAAAAATTCACAAGAGTTATTCATCATCGCAACATTTTGGGTAATCCACACCAGTGAACACAAGCAGTTCGTCAAAATAGGCGTCAACATTATATATTGCAATAAAACAATATTAGTAATTTCATCTTGTGAAAACTTAAGGCTGCATCGGAAAAGGTTTTTGATTAGTGAACTTTTATCAATGTTAATGTCTGCAATTGTTACATTTTCCTTACATGCATCTCATTTAATTTTTTTATTGCCCGAAGCCATCTTTGGAGAATCCAAAAACATGAACACGGTTTCCAATTTGTAGTTTCCTCGGCACGCAGCACATGTATGGTATAATGTATATTGTTTTTAAAAAGTAAGCAACATTAACCGCCGAATCACACAATTATTGCCAATGTCTTTTTACACATTAACAACGCCTCTTGCGAACGAACGATAACGAAGACTTTTGACAAACATCATTTGGAACTATGCTCGGCGAATCGATTTATCCCACACTGCGTCGTCGTAACGGAATCGCATAAAATTTTAATCTACAGTCAAAATTTGTTTGTTTCAAAAGGGGAGATAAAAGACGAAGTTTAGTAGATAATAAATAATGCAAAGCCACCCACAAAACTAACCTCGCAGCCACCTTAATATAATTCGCTATTACAATTTACACCACCTCACTCCACCCTACGTCACCCATAAAGACAATCCATCGTCTTTGTCCTACTCAAAGCTCTTAGTTTAAAAAAGCAGCTTTTGAAAAATTCCCAATTTTCTGGAATTTTCAAATAGTGTCTTAATATCGTCTTAGCCACTGTTTCCATTCGGCGATTATGTTTGTTTATGTGGGAGTAATATTTGTTCGACGAGGAAAAAGTACAATATAACAAGAACAATAACAATTGTAGATTCAATAACAACAATACCTATTTATTTTTTCTTCAAAACAATTTGTAAGATATAGTTGAAAATTTATCACTTGCTCTAGTACAGCAGATGTGGTAGCAGCACGTCACGGTGGTTATGTGAGGGAGTTTCTCGATACCGAATGGATTAGATCAGGAGGTTCGGGACCGGTATTATTGCCAACGGGAACACCAGACCTAACAAAGCTGAACCTCTTCCTGTGAAGTCACGTTCAGCTATTAGTTTATAATGAATAAAGGAACCACCAACTACACAGGAAAATATGATAGATCGATATATGATTTTTTTTAAAATAATTTATTGCATACAGTTAAAAATGGACAAATTTTAGTTTTTATTTATAACTCAAAAGCATAATACTACAGAAATTTTTAATTATAAGCTATACATATATCTTAAAAAGGCTAACCTTCCTTGTGCTATTAACTATTTTACATCTCTTAAGAAAATAACAAGAAGTGGAATATTTTCTTCAAAAGGTTAAGAATATTGTCCTTTTTTCCTCCTCGTTTTTACTGTAACAAAATTGAACACCCTGTAATTCCGTCTCAGCTGCCGAATCGGCCGCGCAGCTACGTGTGCCATACCCCTTATTGTGAAGAAATTTAAAACGATTTAAACAAGAACGTTATTATACAAAACTACTGTAACCATTGTTGATAGAATAATTGATGTCTTAATGCAATATACATAAACATAATATAACCATTGTAATCTTTTACCAGTATTTGTGATCAGAATTTCAATATACACAATAAGTGTAATAACTAGTAATACAGGACTCTAAACTTATGAGTCTATAAAACTTCATTGTTTTGCGAAAAACAGCAATCATTAAAATGTTTTCTAAAATTTATAAACAATTTACCTCCTAATATTAATTTTACAATTGAAGAAGAAATTGCCGGTAATCTAAATTTTTTTGCTTTAACTACCAGCAGAAAAAACTCAAAACATGAATTTAATATTTTTCATAAACCCACACATACAGACACCACAATAAACAAAAAATCAAATCACCCTATCCAACATAAATTTGCTACCTATCATTCTATTGTAACGACTTTTCTAGTAGAACTTATTTATTTAACGGATATTTATTCTACAACTATTTATTTAACACCTAAACACTAATATAATACTTAAACACTAACAGCAATTCAATAACTTATTTATATGACAGGGAAAATGCGTATTTATATCACTGTATATCGTAGTTCGGTATTTATATTACTCGTTCGGAAGTTCACTGTAAACTGACTACTACTGGCCACGTCAACAGGTATTTATACTGATTAGGAACAATCCAGAAGGTTCCAGAATGACGTACTAGACTTTACTGGAGTGCTTATTGTGTTCATCTAATTTATGGCCTTGTTTATCATCATCAAAGCGCCGACCGACGCCGGCATTCTTTGAGCTCCGCTTATCTGCTGTCGGATCTCGTCGCTGCTATCGCACACATATACGCTCGTTGCACTGCTCGCTCTCGCACACATATACGCTCATTACACTGCCCGCTCTCGCACATATACGCTCATTACACTATGATACTTAGATTGACTAATCTTCCTTTATCCGACACAAATTATCAATTAGAACTTAATCTCATCAAACAAATAGCTCATAACAATGGTTACAACGTTAATCTTATTGACAAATTAATTGACAAAAAAATGTACAAAAATGCAGTTCGTTTAGTGTATCCCCCACATTTTGAAAAGAAAAATTATTTTAGTTTAACATACTTAGGTAAGATTAGTAATAGAGTTTCATGTATTTTAAACAAACAAAATGTATATACTACTTCTAAGACATCTAACAAATTAGGTAAACTTTTAAAAAACAATAAAGATAAATCAGATCCTGCTAGTCTATCTCGTATCTATCAATTAAACTGCGGTTCTTGTGAAAAATGTTATATCGGTCAAACAGGTAGATCCTTCAAAATCAGAACGTACTAAATAGCTCAAACCCCAACGCCAAAACTTGGATCAAAATTGTCCGAAGTGAACTTCAGTCCCTGAAGAAGATAACTTTGTTATCGAAAAGTGCTTCGGACAATTTTGATCCAAGTTTTGGCGTTGGGGTTTGAGCTATTTAGTACGTTCTACAACACCGCCAAAGTTTTCTCCAGTTTCTGATTCCTTCAAAATCAGGATCAATGAACATATAAAAAGTTATGAAAATAAAAAGCTGAACTCAAATTATGCTAACCATCTGCATTCAGAAGATCATAATTTTAACAAAAATTACAAAATACTACATGTCTCGAGTAAAGGAGCCAAGTTCAACATTTTAGAATCTCTAGAAATAAATAAAATCAAAAATTGTTATCCAGATCGACTACTAAACGACCAAATCGATTTGAATAGCTCACCATTACTAAATATATTCAAAAATTACCACCACCCCGAATAGGTTTATATAAGCAAAAACATTGTAAATACTTGTACCACAATTATTCTGCACTTGATAAAGCTACAGTGTAGCGAAACTTAAGTTGTGTTAATAAATAAATATTATTAAAGGTTTTTTGTGTCTTATTTATTGAAAAAAAAAAATTGGAAACTACCTTTCACCAAGTATCGGCCAATTCAATCAAATATTTAAAAATATGTTTCATTAAATTTGTCTAATTATTGAATAAGTTGTTTTCAAAATTATAAAATAAAAATTTAAAATTATAAAATAATAGGTAACTATTATTCTATTTGGTAAACCGTATAGTAAGGGCACGTTAGGGTTCATAATTTTATATTTGTATAATTCGTTAAATTTAATTGGATTAGGACTGGATTTTAAAATGTTTAAAACGTCGGTTTGAAATTTGGTGGTGTGATCAATATTGGAAATGATATATGAACTGTCATTGTTTGTGTGCTCTTTAGATGCATTGGTAATGAGTAGATTACAATCTCTACATTTTTGTTGGATACATTTTATGAGTTTAAATTCATTGATAGTTTGTGTTGTAAAATGGCAATATTCAAGGTGACAATTTGTAACACATATGTGTGTAACGTTTGGTTATTCGTATTATCGTATTCTTGTATACTGATTGATATGTATTTCTGCAACTTCTTTGTTTTGCGAAATGTAAGTGGTTCTGTAAGAGACTTCTCCAAAGAAAATTCGTTCTTTAATTATTATCAATGCACTGCGTTTCTTTTAACTCTGAGAGAAATCTAACAGTTTGTTTATCCTCAAGTTTAAAAAAAAACTGCTTTGAATGATATTTGCATAAAAATATTTTTCGTTTAAGTCATGATATTCGTAAGGTATAATTTGTTTAATGCTAGTTCGGTGCTGATGCCTAACGTTTGAGAATGTTCTAACTTGACATAGTTATGAGGAGAGTATTTCAGTCCTTTGTTTAAAAAATTCGTCTCACCTTCTAATCAACTAGTCTTGGCCCTAATGTGAAGGGTGCTTCGACAGTTTCTCTTGAAGATGTTGTGGGCTGTAATTTGTTTTTTAGGCGGTTAGTTGTCCGGAATTGCTTTTGGAATTGAATATGAGCTAGATGAGATGTTTTCTGGTGAATACCCTCGAAGTCCGAGTAAATATTGGGGAAACGTTTGTGTTATTCGCAGTGGATTAGAATAGATGTTCACCATAGTTATGTCGTTCTATATTAAGTTTTTCCAACTCTAAAGATTTACAGCATTCCGTAAGTTTTCCCAAAGCAGTTATGGCATCCGAAGAATTTGCGTTTCACTTGACGTTTATGTAATTCGGTTTCGAAACTTTGTATTACACGTTTTTAATACGCGTGTGACCCGAAACTGGTGTTCTTGTACAAAAAAAAACTGTTGTTAAATGGCGTAGTCCTGATTCGGGTCTATAGGCCGTCGTTGGTTGGAATTACTTCCTAACGTTTCGCTGGCGCGAGTGGCGAGCTTCTTCAGAGGTCTTTCCATCTTCGATGTTGGATGTAGACTGATGAATTCTCGGACGTAAGTTGTATTTATACTTGGTAGGGGGCGGAGCTTGTTCCGCTTGTTCTGCTTCTGTTGATATCGGTGTATTTTCCGGCATAGATCGACAGTGTCTCAGGATAGGATTCCAAATCCGATTAAGTCTCAGGGTCTCCTCCTTCTTGTTAAAATTGTTGGGATGTTTCTGGATTTCGATGGCTTCCCTGACCAGTCTGTTGTGGTATCCGTTGACCGAGGCTAGCAACCTGCAGTTCTCAAAACATATCCTGTGGTCCCCGTTGTTAAGTGCATGTTCAGCTACTGCAGACTTCTCAGTTTGTCCTAGCCGGCAACTTGCCTTGTGCTCTTTTAACCTTGTTCCCATAGATCTTTTAGTGGTACCAATGTAGACTTTTCCGCAAGAACATGGTATGCGGTAGACTCCTGCGGCCGAAAGTGGGTCCCTTCTGTCCTTCGTTGATCTAATGGTCTGTTGGATCTTCTTTGTTGGCCTGAAGATTGTTCCGATGTCGTATTTCCTCAAAACTCTCCCAATTCTATCCGTGACTCTTGGGACATACGGAAGATACGCTTGAGACGTGGTGGGTCGCTGTTCGAATTTCCTTGGCCTTGATCTCATTGATCTTTCGATCTCCCTCTTGGTGTAGCCATTTGCTTCAAAAGCAGATTTTAAGTGGTCAAGTTCCTCCTGGAGCTTCTCCGGTTCGCAGATCCTTCGAGCCCGTTCCGTCAGGGTTCTGATGACTCCATACTTTTGACTCGGGTGGTGGTTGGATAGAGCGTGTAGGTATCTGTCCTAGGCTAGGACAAACTGAGAAGTCTGCAGTAGCTGAACATGCACTTAACAACGGGGACCACAGGATATATTTTGAGAACTGCAGGTTGCTAGCTTCGGTCAACGGATACCACAACAGACTGGTCAGGGAAGCCATCGAAATCCAGAAACATCCCAACAATTTTAACAAGAAGGAGGAGACCCTGAGACTTAATCGGATTTGGAATCCTATCCTGAGACACTGTCGATCTATGCCGGAAAATACACCGATATCAACAGAAGCAGAACAAGCGGAACAAGCTCCGCCCCCTACCAAGTATAAATACAACTTACGTCCGAGAATTCATCAGTCTACATCCAACATCGAAGATGGAAAGACCTCTGAAGAAGCTCGCCACTCGCGCCAGCGAAACGTTAGGAAGTAATTCCAACCAACGACGGCCTATAGACCCGAATCAGGACTACGCCAATTCATCAACTGGCCGCGAAAGCCTTAACCATTTTGTTGTTAAATGTTTAAATATGTTCGAATAATATTTAATTTAATAAACTAGCATAAAAAACAATGTTAATTCAACTGGGTTTTCTAAACACTGCAATAATGATAAATATACATCAGATATATACAGTCATGATCACACTTCATCATCACACATACAAACATTTATGATAACATTCTTACTAAAATTTATAGAATTTTCTTAAATTTTGAAATGTAATCCATTTAAACATTCTTATTCAATTTAATCAGGATAATAAGTTCAAAATTAAAAATTATATTGAAATTTGATTCAGATTTACAACTACATATTCTGTCATGTATAATTTTTGTAATTTCTGTTAAGGGAAAAAGTTCATTTTATTGTAATAAGGGGATTTAATATGTTAAAGTATTGAAATTAAGCAAAATTTTGGAAAAAAGTAAAATTTAAAGAAAGGTTTGACATTAGTATTTTTCATTTGAATATTTCAGAAGAAGGAAGCAATTTCAAAGAAAATAGTAATTTAAAGTTAATTTTTATTTTTAAAAGAGTTTTCATTTCATGTAAACTGTTCTTAGTTTTGTTAAAATTTTGAAAAATATTCAAGATTTTGTATTTAATTTCGACATTTAGATTCAGGTAGTCTTTGGGATTTTGCTTAGTATCTAGGTAAAACAATTGTATTTTATGTGGTATCCAAAACATATTTTCAAAAAAAAAACAGTAGGTGTTTTGGTCTCGTCTAGATAAGACGTATTTAATTGTGCTCCGAGAATAATTTAAAATACCAATTATTATTTTAAAATAAAAATTAATTTAAAAGCGAGATGATTCAACGTCAATACATACCAATCACCGAAGTTAAAATTGTGAAAGATTGTTTTTTTTTTAACAACAACAAATAATAATTGGTTGATGTATTGAATAATAATTAAAATTACTAAAGTGAGTGCAACTATATCTTGAACTTGACTGCCTGAGTCAAAAACCAACACCAATTGATTGCTGTGTCGTCCTGTTCGCAGCGACGGGGAGATTGAAATAATACCAGAATCGGGAGAAAGACTGTGAAAGGAAAGTGAGTTTTAAATTCTAAAACTATATAAACGTTTAGTTATTTTGTTGTTATTTTTTTTTTTCGTTTTGTATTTTAAACTTAATATTTAATTTAATTAGTTATTTAATTTAATTTTTAATTATATTTACTTTTGTTAATATTTCTAAAATTAATTTGTTTTGATCTCACTATCTGAGATAAGAATTTCATGTTTTCATATCTAAAAATTTTATAAACAGTTAAACAATATTATAATTTTCAATATTATTTTTCATTTCCTTTTAAGAACTTGATTTAATTTATTTATCTATTGTTTTGATATTCATTAAATGAATGTCTGGCGCCCAACTTTAAATAATCTTGTTATTATTCATTGACATTTAGAAAGAGTATAATTTAAAAAGGTGAGTGAAAAGTGTTTTATATATTTCTTAAAATGTTTGAAAATTCTATATTACAACATGCACACTTACACAGATACTTTTCATCTCTTATTTACTCACACCGCCACTGTACACATAACAATACATATTATTAAATTAATCCAAGCAGACCAAAAAAAATTAAATTTACTCGAAAACCTAGAAATCAAAAAAGCTTTACCAAAGGGAATAAATATAAGAAATGATCAGACAGAATTGTATTCAAATAATACACCTTTATTGCTTCCAAGAATAAATTGAGATTATTGTTGGTAAATATTGCCATATTCGAAAATCCCACATAACCAAGTATTTTTTGTTGTTACTTTCACGTTTATCTATGTATCCGAAATCGATTATTATCTATTTAAACCATTGGTTTTTACTTTTAATTTTAGTAATTGTTTACTCGTTGATAATAACCGTCTCGTCGAAACAGTTTTAAGAGCCCTTCTTGCAATATATTTTGTTGAAACTTTTTCACGGTCGTTCTATTATTAAGACAAACGGTGAAAGTTTTAAAATATAAAATTCAACATAATGAAGATAGATTACACTCTTACCTGAAACGACAACATTATCGTTTGTAAAGACAGAGAAGAGTGAAAAAAAGCCATCAATTCCGATGTTTTTAAGTTCTTGGTCATCAAGTCGTGAAATATTAGGTAGCCGGAAAACTCTATCTTTCGGAAAAACATCAGTGACAGAGAGAATAAGCACCAAACAGATACCGGCTTCTCGGACCATAGTTGTAGAAGAAACCGCTCATTCGGCAGATTAAACGAAAACTGACGGATTAAATGGAACATCAGCCGGTTACAACAGCAAGGACTCTTGGTGGACTACATGTCTCGAACTTCAACAGACACGCGCAATCATCGATCCTTTTAGAAGTAGTAGTGACCGTGAATTTTATTGTGTGTGGCACGCGCACAACAGACAATAATAATTACAATACCCGTAATAAGAAGGGACACAATAAACGCTTAATACTTCCTACCCACTATGATCGACGAAACATTGTAAATTAAAGACCCTTTTAACCTCGATAAACTGCGATAAATGGAGTGCTTGCCAACAATTTACTTCAAAGTATTTCGCGGCAGGTAACTTTCATCGTTGATTGTTAATTATTAGAATCCTTTACGAATCACTTTTATTTAAGAGAAGAATACGTTCGAGTACTGAGGATAGAACTTTGAATAATGGCGTAAATGCCGAAACGATTCCTAACGAATTCTAATTAAAAAAATTGTGAAATACTGATCGAGAACATAACTTATTCTATTTTGGTATGCGTGCCTATCATACAAGTCGTTCCTATACGAAGATCTGGTTCAAAAAGTAATTTCCTTATTAGAAAAATGAATCTTGTTGAACAGTAGATACAGTACCTATTATTTATAGCGTTTACTGTAGATGACGCCCTCGTATCGTCTGTGGCTGTTTGCTTAGTAATAATTTTGTTTGATAATGAGACTAAATAGAGGCATGACGTTACTCAGAATACCCTCATTATAAATCATTCTTATCTATTAGTCGGCACAATGAAGCCTACAAATCGTCAAATCTTGTTAATTTTAAGCAACAGCTCCGATTTCTATCACAATTTTTAGAGATGAGTAGAGTTGGGATTATATGCTTAATGCATATAACATATATGCATGCATATTTCTAAGAATTTTTAATAATGCATATGCGTTCAAAATAAATGCATATTTTGGTATAATTCGACTTATTATCTACCCATATCTATCATATAACGCTTAAAAGTCTATTATTAAACATGGCACTAATTGCTTTTATAAAGGAGGAATTCCCACTCATTTTTAGTAGATGATATATTTCCGTTTGTTACCTGATACAAACTTGTTATATGAATATCTGTTTTAGAATTTTAGAAGGTCATGCAGCCACAGACACTATAGAAATGCATTTTAAATATGCTCCTGTTACATCTTGCGAAGTGGAAAGAATAATTTCATCTTACAAGCATTTTTTAACAGACAGGAGACAAATTTACTATGGACAATTTAGAAAAACATTTAGTAATATATTGTTACAGCTTATCTAAATAATAAATAATAATAACGTTCATAGTATTTTAAGTTTATTAAATATACGTACATATATCATTATTCACTTATTAGCTTCTATTGATTACATATATGTATATTATGTATTATACACATAATTGTTTTATTAAAGAGTAAAAGGGAATTATTTGTTTTTTTGGTCATTTAAAACAAGTTCATAATTTTTTTCATATGCATATATGCATATTTTCACGATTGTTTCAGCATATTTGCATGCATATTTTTGGTACTCTTTAGTGCATATAATCCGAACTCTAGATATGAGACAAGGCCAGAGTGTAGATGACGTAACAGCTAGACGTGCATCGTGCTTGTGGTATGCGTCGATTTTAGAATAAATCAGTGTTTATACATTTTATGTGGTGCCGATATACTTTTTCTTTAAGTATGCATATGTAACGAAAATGTTATGTGTCTCCGAAACACGTATAAGGGTGATTTAAACTAAAATCTAAAGTCTACCTAAACCATTACATGTAAAGCAAATAATCAGCAGTTCGGTCATATACAGATTGTTTAATGAGATAATAGTGTAAAAATTGAATTTATCTTTATATATTATAATGTTAATTAAATGGGATGAGAGAGGGAGAGATGAAAAGTAAGTTGGGCGCCGGACATTAATTCATGAATATCAAAAGAATTAAAAAAAAATTAAGTTTTTTTTTTTTTAAAATTATATTGAAATATTTTCAAAGTTGTGTAAATATTTACAAAATTTTATACAAGAAAGCATGAAATTTTTTTAACTCAGATAGTGAGTTCGAATAAATAAATTTTTAGAAATATTAACAATGAAGTGTTATTAAAATTAGATTAAATAACCCTAATCTTCCCTAACTAGCTAAATTATCTAATAAAGTTTTAAATATAAAAGAAAACAATATATCTCAATATTTACAAGTATTTTTTTTTATTTTTTTTTAACTCACTTTGACGTCCTAAAAGTCTTTCCCTTGATTCCTTGAACTTATTGAATTTCTTTGGCCTTGGTAGAGAATGTCTACGCAATCACCTGATGTTTGTTGTTAATGAATCAGCCAGTTAAGTTCAAGACAGATACACACACTTTAATTTATTCAATTAGTTCACTTGGTTATGTTTAAATAAAATAACTTTTACTTATTTTATATCCATGCAGTCACTCTTTGAATATAACAATATTTAAATGTTTAATCGAGGTAAGTATTTCTTTCTCATGAAACACTATTATAATTTCATAATTACTCCAGATTTATTTTTAATCGAAGTAATTTATATTTTTATTTTAGATTGATTCTTTGAAGTATAAAAGTCTTTTAATTTTATTTTCCAATTATTATTCATTAGAATAATTCGAAGTTAATTATTATTATTGATGGTTAAAACATAACCTTTAATAATTTTGACTTCAGTGTTTGTACTGATAAGTACCTATCGACGTCCAATTATTTCACTTTTAAATTAATATTTATTTTTTAATGATAACTGATATTTTAATTAATTTGGAGCACAATTAAATACGTCTTATCTAGACGACACCAAAACACCTACTGTCTTAAGGAAAAATCCTTGGATACCACGTAAAATTCAATTGTTTCTCATGGATACGGAGCAAAACTTCAAAGACTACCTGGATCCAAATGTCGAAATTAAATACAAAATTCTGAATATTTTTCAAAATTTTAACAAAACTAGGAACTGTTTACATGAAACAAAAGCTCTTTTTAAAATAAAAATTAACTATGAATTACTATTTTCCTTGAAATTACTTCCTTCTTTTGAAAACTTTAATTGAAAATTCTAATGCCAAAACTTTCTTTAAATTTTTTTTTTAAATTTTGCTTAATTTCAACACTTTTACATATTAAATCCCCTTATTACAATAAAATGCAACTATTTACATGTATTACACATAGTACATAATTTTTCTCTTAACAGAAATTACAAAAATATAAATGAAACAAAATGTTGATGTAAATTTGAATTAAATTTCAATATAATTTAAATTTATGAACTTATCATCATGATTAAATTGAATAAGAATGTTTAAAAAACAATTACTTAATTAATTTTAATTTACTTTCCTGAATTCAAATATTAAATTTTTAAATATTTAAGTGAATGATAAACTTTTTTCTCAGTGTAAGTTCCATCATATTGTAACGAGCGTATATGTGTGCGAGAGCGGCGACGAGATCCGACAGCAGATAAACGGAGTTCAAACAATGCCGGCGTCGGTCGGCGCTTTGATGACAATAAAATAAACGAACACAATAGGCACTCCAGTAAAGTCTAGTCCGTCATTCTGGATTCTTCTGGAATGTTCCATATCTGTATAAATACTTGTTGATGTGGTCAGTGACAACAGTTCACAGTTAGCTTCCGAACGAGTAATATGAATACCGAACCACGACATACAGGGTCATATAAATACGCATTTTCCTTGTCATATAAATAAGTTGTTGAATTGTTATTAGTGTTTAAGTATTAAATAAATAGTTGTAAATAAATATCCGTTACATAAATAAGTTAAACTATAAAAGTCGTTACATTGGTGTCAGGTGTGGTGTGCTCAGCCAATCGATCCCCCAAAGAAGAGAATTTCCTAGTAGAAAAAAAAAAGTAGTTAAATAAATCAAAATGCCGAAAAAGTTGTTGGAGTTGAAAGTTGCCGAAGTGAAAAGTGAACTCGAGGAGCGAGACGAAGATACGTCTGTAACAAGCTCACCTTACAAGGGCGACTCGAGGAAGCTCTGATACGAGAGGGTTTCGATCCGAATACCTACGAATTTAAGGATGAACTAGAAAAGAAATTAAAGGAAAATTCAATGGAATTGGAAGGGAAACTGAAAGAAAACCTGGAAAAGAAATTAATCGAAAATTCAAAGGAACTAAAAGAAAACCTAGAAAAGAAATTAAAGGAAAATTCAATGGAATTGGAAGGGCAACTGAAAGAAAATCTGGAAAAGAAAATGGAAAACCTGGAAGAGAAATTAACCGAAAATTCAAAAGAACTGAAGGAAAATTTAGAGAAATTCGACGCAAAATTGGCCGAAACAGAACAGAATTTTGCAGGAAAATTTCAAGAAATAGATTCACGAATTAAAGAAATAGAAGAAAGGTTTCTATGTACGACAATGTCCGAACAGATCGATAATGATGCTAGAAGTGTGAAGCAGGAGAATCGGCACGGGATTTCATCGAAAGCATATACGAAGCCACCTAAATTCGACGGAAAAACATCATGGACGTCTTTCCTTAAGAAATTTGAAACGGCCGCGAAATCGAACGCATGGACGTTGTAAAATAAAGCCTCCGTGCTGGTCTGCGCGCTGCATTGTAATGCCGAGGAAATTTTGGATACCATACCACCTGAAAAGTTGAACGACTATGAACACCCAGTGAAGAAGTTAGAGATGCGGTATGGTCAGGCACATATGACGAGCGTCAGTCACGTGAAGCTAAGAAACCGACGTCAGAAGGCAGGGGAAAACTTGCAAGAATACGAGGCCGATATCGCTCGTCTGGTCCGCCTCGCGTATCCAGGTACTCCCGACGACACTCTAGAAAAGTTGGCAGTCGACTCTTTCATCGATGGGTTGAGGGATAACGACATACAACAGCGACTTCGACTAGATAGGCCAAAAACACTCGCTGACACGTTGGCTCCGGCACTGAAGAATGACGTCGTTAAACAGGCATCGCAATGGCAAGGTAGAGTGCGAGAGCTAAGGGAGGAGCCCGACGGTCGATACGAAGACAGACTAGAAGAAGTAGTTAGCAGGATAGTAGGAAGACTAAACAAGAAATCGAGACCATTAAGATGCAGGAACTGCGGGAAATTGGGACACGTAAGAAGCGCTTGCAAGAACGAAGAGGTTAATCAAGAGCGCGTGCCCCGCGTTCCGGAAAACTAATCAGGGACGACGCGGCGGGGCAAACGTCGGTCCCGGGACACGAGGCCACAAGTTTAGTAGCACTGACTAAGACAATGAAAGACCGAACTGACAGCCTTTTTCTCACTGGACTCATAAACCGGAAGCAGTGTTCATTTCTGCTGGATACTGGAGCTAGCAGAACAATCATAAGGCCCGGAATGTTGACCAAGCCCAGTAAACTTTTACCAACGCAATGGAAGCTCCGTACCGCCACTGGAGAACAAGTAGTAGTCAGGGGCGAAAGTTACGTCAACATGGGAAGAACGACTTTTAAACACTGCGTGTTAGTTGCAGAAATAGAGGACAATGTAATACTGGGTTTGGACGTCCTCCGAAAATATGACTTCTGCTTGAATTGCCGGAGAAAGAATGTGACACTGAACGGCGAAACGTTCCAGTTACACGCCCAGGACACTGCCATGCCACAAGTTAAAAGATTGAGTTCAGGGATACGCAAAGTTCAAGGTATTCCGGAGGCGTTGTTAAAACTGTACAAGGAGGCGGGTGAAAACCGTAATCAACCTGAACAATGTCGAATAGGGGAACTCCTCGAAAAGTACCAGGACGTGTTCGCATTGGACGACGGCAAGAAGGGCGAACCAACATCGTCGTCCACAAAATCAACACTGGCGAAGCGCAGCCCATCCGTCAGAGACCGAGGAGACTACCACTGGCCAAAAAGGAAGAGGCCGAAAAGATTATAAGCTACATGCGGAAGGACGGAATAATAGAACCATCAACCAGCCCATGGACGTCGCCAGTAGTTTTGGTCAAGAAGAAGGACGGATCTAGACGCTTCTGCGTTGACTACCGCCAGCTAAATAATGTCACCAAGAAAGACAGCTACCCCTTGCCACGCATCGATGATACCTTGGACACGCTTGCGGGGTCGACAATGTTCTCAACGCTAGACCTTAAAAGTGGATACTGGCAAGTAGACTTGGATCCTGAGGCCAAAGAGAAGACGGCATTTTCGATCGGAACCGGGCTGTGGCAGTTCAACGTGATGCCGTTCGGGTTGTGTAATGCGCCAGCCACATTTGAACGACTCATGGAGACGGCCTTGAACGGCTTGATTGGGAAAACTTGCCTGGTATACCTTGACGACATAATCGTGATCGGAAAAGACTTCGACGATCACCTGAAAAACTTGAAAGAGGTACTTCGAAGGCTGCGTGATGTCAACCTTAAATTAAACCCCAAGAAATGCCAGCTATTTCAAGAGACAGTGAATTACCTGGGGCACGTAGTCACGAAGACCGGCGTTTCAGTCGATCCGCAGAAGATCACAGCCGTACAAGAATGGCCAGTGCCTACTGACGTACATCAGGTCAGAAGCTTCCTTGGCCTGTGTACTTACTATAGACGCTTCGTTCCTGGATTTGCCAATATTGCCAAGCCATTGACTCGACTAACCGAAAGTAGCAGACCATTCTGCTGGGAACCGGACTGCCAAGCTGCCTTCGAAAAGTTAAAGCAAGCTCTCGTTTCCACACCCGTGTTGAGTTATCCGATACCAGAGGGGAAATTTGTTCTGGACACCGACGCTAGCAATGTAGGGTTAGGCGCAGTACTCTCACAAATACAACACGGAGAGGAAAAAGTCATCGGCTATTTCAGCAAGACCCTATCCAAGCCCGAACGAAACTACTGTGTAACCCGACGAGAACTACTGGCAGTAGTAAAGAGCGTGGAGCACTTTTATAAGTACTTGTATGGAAGGAAGTTCCTGCTCCGAACAGATCATGCTGCTTTACGGTGGTTACTGAGTTTCAAGAATCCAGAGGGTCAAGTCGCGCGTTGAATAGAAAAGTTCCAAGAATACGACTTCGACATAGAACATCGAGCTGGAAATAGCCATAAGAACGCCGATGCCTTATCCAGAAGACCATGTTCCGAAAATTGCAAGCACTGCAAGCGCCTGGAGGAACATGAAGAAGTCCGGAGAATAACCGTCACGGATGAACAATGTCATCCTAATAACATCAAGACGGCACAGGGTTCTGATCCGGTCCTGAGCTTGTTTCGAAAATGGAAAAATGAAGGCAGACGACCGACCTGGCAAGAGATCGCCGCTAAATCTGGGGAGGTAAAATAGTTGTGGGGCCAATGGGACTCCATTATTGAGGAAGATGGACTCCTGAAGCGAATAGTGGAAAACCAGAATGGTACTGAGAGCAAACGTCAGTTGCTTGTACCGAAGAGCCTGGTAAGGGAAGTCTTGAAGTGCCTCCATGACGATATTTCGGGGGGACATTTTGGTATTAACAAGACCCTTGGAAGAGTCCGTGAGCGGTTTTACTGGGTCAATTGCAAAAAGGACGTTGAAGACTGGCGCAAGAAGTGCACAACTTGTGCAGCCAGCAAGGGACCACAAAAACGACGGCGTGCTCCTATGCGTCAGTACAATGTCGGCAGTCCATTCGAACGGATTGCCATTGACATCGCAGGACCGTTTCCAGAGACCAATGGTGGCAATAAATACATCCCGGTGGCAATGGACTACTTCAAGAAATGGGTTCAAGCGTACGCACTTCCAAATCAGACAGCCACCACAGTAGCGGAGGAGATCGTAAACCACCTGATCAGCCGGTTCGGCGTGCCTATGGAGCTTCATTCTGATCAGGGTCGGAATTTTGAGTCGGCCGTGTTCCAAGAAATCTGCAAGACATTAGGCATTCACAAAACCCGGATAACACCTCTGCATCCTCAATCAGACGACATGGTAGAGCGAATGAACAGGACCATTAACAAGTACTTGTCCAAAGTGGTCTCAAAACACCAAAGAGACTTGGATCGCCATCTGCCACTGTTTCTTATGGCCTATCGATCATCGGTTAACGAAACTACTGGACAAACACCAGCAAAAGTACTGTTTGGTCGGGAGCTACGGTTACCATGTGACCTAAAATTTGGCTGCAAACCTGGTGAGGACGTTGCCGAAGAAGACTACGTTAGTGATCTCCGCAGAAGACTTGACGATATCCATGAGGAAGTACGTTCCCGGATGCAGATAGCCAGCGACCGCATGAAGAACACCTACGATATACGGGCCACTGATAGAGGTTTCCAGGAGGGAGACATGGTGTGGTTATACAATCCACAGCCCCGTAAAAGGTCTTTCGCCGAAGTTACAGCAGCACTGGGAAGGCCCATATACAATCGTCAAGAGAATAAATTTACGTTATTTACCGGATTCGACGCACGCCAAATGGAAAACCGAAGGTTGTCCATTTTAACCGTTTGGCCCCATATGTCGGTGACAATCACGAAGAAGCACAGATCAGGCTTATGCAAGCTCGTTCTCCGGATCCCTAGTATGACGAGTTTATGGCCACGCCGAGCTTGTATGCTAACTCCGGATTCGGTGTCATCTCCGAGAGATCCGAAGATTTATATACTGCTTCGGACTCGCAGGTTCATTGTGTGGCCAAATACTTGAGAATAGATCGCGGTAGAAGAAGTTTGGCCGCTTGCCAGAGCTACGGGACCAACTTGTTGATGAAAAGAATGTGCTAAGTCTGGTGGACGGGAACCGATCCATTTACTACCTGGTCACTAACGAGGTGTCGTCTGAAAAAACCACCTACCGCTCGTTATGGAATTCGTTGGTGGAACTAAGAGACCAACTACTATCCACGGGTACCACAAGACTAGCCATGCCAAGGATAGGATGTGGGTTGGATTGACTGAACTGGAGAGTGGTGCGAAGCATGTTGGAGATCCTGTTCCGGTGTGATGGAAAATGAACGCAACCATTAACACATCGATGATGCGCACTCATTCATCTGTCTTCTTGTTCTTACCAAAAATATGTTATAAATGTATCTGTTTTTGACGTACAATCACTCAGTCCGTCGCAGTCAGTCATTCGGTATTAGTCACAGTCATATACTTTGTTAAACTTTAAATTTGTTCCAATTAATTATTTTAATCTTGAAATAAAGTATAATTAACAAGTGTTAATTCATTATTTTCATCAGGTTATGGGCCTCTCCCTGCCTGCTTAAAAGAAAAGTCATAAAACTGCATTATCAGAACTCATCCTCTCTCGCGCCACGTGTTCGCCGATTTTCATTTTTCGCTTTTTCAGCAATTTTACCAATAAAAATGCCCACAACTAATTCTCTTTTGTCGATCGAGAAATTAACTGGTAGAGATAACTGGACAAGTTGGAGATTCGCCGTTAAAGCTTATCTCGAACACGAGGAGCTATGGGAATGTGTGCATCCGGAAGAAGGAAATACAGTAGATGCTAAGAAGGATTTAAAAGCTAAATCAAAGCTAATATTGCTAGTGGACCCTATAATTTATGTACATGTTCTAAACGCCAAAACTGCAAAAGAGGTTTGGGATAATTTGTCGCAGGCATTTCAAGATTCTGGTTTATTACGAAAAGTTGGACTGTTAAGAGATTTAATTAATACGAACTTAGAAAGCAGTTCAAGTATAGAAGAATACGTAAAAAAAATAATGACATCAGCTAATAAACTACGTAACATAGGTTTTGAAGTGGACGATGAATGGCTTGGAACTTTAATGTTAGCAGGATTATCAGACATCTACAAACCTATGATCATGGGCATTGAAAGTTCCGGGGTGAAAATAAGTGCAGACCTTATTAAAAAAAAACTTTTGCAAGAAATAAAGTCATCAGAAACATCCGCATTTTACATCAAATCAAATAAGTATGGTGAAAAACACACAAAATCAAAAGGTCCCCGATGCTTTAGTTGCAACAAATATGGTCATCTAAGTAAAAATTGTTGGTATAATAAGAAGAAGTCTGATACTACTAGTAAAAATGGGTTTGTAGGTGCTTTTTCAGTTATGAATTTAAATGATTCTGATATCATATGACAATGCACCGGGACTGGCTTGAAAATGAAACCGTTTCACCTGTTCAGAGCATAAGAATAGCAGATAACAAGATGTTAAATGTAGAAAGCTGTGGTGATGTGACAATAAAGGTGCCAAGCACCAACGGAGATCGCTATGCAATTCAGGTAAGAAATGTTCTATTCATACGAAATTTATCAACCAATTTATTATCAGTTAGTAAAATAATTAAAAGTGGTTGTAAAGTAGAATTCAATCAAAATGGCTGCCTGATATATAATCATAACAGACAACAAGTAGCCAGTGCGAATCTTATTAATGATACTTATACATTGAATATATGTAATAATAATAAAACATATGCAATGACAGCTACTTCAGAGGTTGACACCTATATGTGACATCAACGTATGGGCCACCTGAATTTCACTGTTATTTATAAAATGCCAAACTATACTACCGGTGTGAAGTTGTCACCCCATAAAGAAAGTTACACGTGCATTTCATGTCTAGAGGGCAAGCAAACCAGACAACCTTTTCCAAATAATGGCTCCCGTGCAAATGAATTGCTAGAGCGAATTCACAGCGATATCTGTGGTCCAATGCAAACTTCTTTAATAGGAGGTGCAAGGTGCTTTGTAACTATCATTGACGACTTCTCACGTAAAGTGTTTGTATTCTTTATAAAAAATAAATCTGACGTTAGAAAAATTCATTGAATTTAAAAATTTTGTAGAAAATGAACTGAACAAACGAATTAAAATTTTCAGAAGTGATAATGGTAAAGAATATACAAATAAAAATTTGGATAGTTATTTAAAGAAAAATGGAATACTGCACCAGACATCCAACCCCTATACACCAGAGCAAAATGGCTTGAGTGAGTGAATGAACCGTACACTAATTGAAAGAGCGAAGTGCATGATGTTCAACGCAGATTTAGGAAAAGAATTTTGGGCTGAAGCTGTCGCAACTGCTGCTCACATAATCAATCGCTCTCCAACTCATGCTCTTGTAGACATAACACCAGAAGAGGTATGGACTATTAAGAAACCAGATTTAAGCCATTTAAGGATCTTCGGATGTAAAGCAATGCTGCATATACCCAAGGAACACCGTCAAAATTTAGATACAAAGTCACGTGAGTTAATTCTTGTTGGGTACAGTAATTCCACTAAAGGTTATCGTTTTATAAATCCCAAAAACAAGAAAATAATAATAAGTAGGAATGTAGTTTTCTTAGAATCAAGCATTAAAAGGAATATGTTGAATAATTCGATATCAAAAGCAAAAACAAATGAAACTACCTATCAAAAAGAAGTAAATGAAACTGAAAATAAAACAAAACAAAATAATTTAGTTTATTTGCCATTATCAGATCATCAACACAATGAAATACAGCATTTGTTACCACAAACTTTTATTGATATTAGTTCCGATAATTCGATTTCAAGCTACACTTCTGAAGATCCTGCTGATGAAACGTATGAACCTGATGATAGCATAGATACTCCTCCAACATTAGATAGAAATCTCAGATCACGTAGAAAAGAACAGGTTGAAAGCCCTAGTCCTACATCTTACTTGTGCATGTATGCCGAATCCACAGCCAGTGTACTTGACAATGATCCACAAACTGTGGATGAAGCCCTGGAAAGTAATGAAGCACAAGAATGGAAAAACGCTATGAATGAGGAATATCAATCCTTGATTAAAAACAATACGTGAAGTTTGGTAGACGTATCCGAAAAGAAGAAAATAATACCATGTAAATGGATCTTTAAAACGAAGTTAAATGAAAATGGAGACATTGTACGCTTCAACGCAAGATTGGTCATTAAAGGGTATCAACAGACAAGAGGAATTGATTATCATGAAATATACACTCCTGTTGTTAGATATTCATCCATCCGATACTTATTTGGTTTAGCTGCGAAATTTGATTTGAAGATTCACCAGATGGATGCTACAACGGCCTTCCTACAAGGTGATATTGAGGAAGAAATATATATGACACAGCCACCCACTTGTGAGCAAGGAGAGAAAGTGTGCCGTTTAAACAAAGCCATATATGGCCTAAAACAGGCCAGTAGACAGTGGAACAAAAAAATTGGAAATAGGCATGGCAAGGTCAAGGGTTGATCCTTGTATTTATTATCGAATTATAAATGAAACCGATATTTTCTTTATAACAGTCTAAGTTGACGATCTGCTTTATTTTTTTAATAATGTAAACACTGCTAAAGTAATTAAAGCAAAATTACAGGATAAATTTAATATGAAAGATATTGTAGAAGCCAAACAATGTATAGGATTTAGAATTACCAGGGACAATACAAATGAAGTATCTCTGGATCAGTCACTATATATAGAGAAAATCCTAAATCGTTTCAGGATGAGTCAATGCAAGCCCGCGCGGACACCTTGTGAACCAAATATTTAAATGAAGAAGGCTACAAATGAAGATGAAATTCTGAAAAACATTCCATACCAAGAAGCCATCGGATGTCTACTATACTTATCTCATGGGACAAGACCAGACATCGCTTACATAGTTAACTCATTAAGTCGATACAACTGTCAGCCAACAGCTCAACATTGGGTTACATTAAAAAGGGTTTTAAGATACTTAAAGGCAACCGCTCATCTAAAGTTAACTTTCAATGGAAATAATGCTAACAATATTATTGGATATTGCGACGCCGATTGGGCCAGCCAATCTGAAGACCGAAGATCCTGCTCAGGATATCTATTTCTTTTCCAAGGTGCTGCCATAAGCTGGTGCTCCAAAAGACAACTGACAGTGGTATTGTCAAGCACAGAAGCAGAGTACATGTCACTTGCTTCATGTTCCCAAGAAGCTCTCTGGCTTAAACAGCTGGAGAATGAAATCTGGCCTCACTTGTCAAATGAACCTATTTTAATTTATTGTGATAATCAAAGTACCATTAGACTTTCAGGTAACAAGAGCTACCACGCACGAAATAAGCATATCGATGTCCGTTACCATTTTCTAAGGGAAAAGATTGCTGCCAATCAAATCTCAGTATGCTACAAAAATACTCAAGACATGATTGCCGACGTTCTACCAAAGGGACTGCATCGATTAAAGCATGGAACTTTTACTAAATCAATGGGTCTGCGTCCAGGAGAGAATGATGGAAAATGAACGCAACCATTGACACATCGATGATGCGCACTCATTCATCTGTCTTCTTGTTCTTACCAAAAATATGTTATAAATGTATCTGTTTTTGACGTACAATCACTCAGTCCGTCGCAGTCAGTCATTCGGTATTAGTCACAGTCATATACTTTGTTAAACTTTAAATTTGTTCCAATTAATTATTTTAATCTTGAAATAAAGTATAATTAACAAGTGTTAATTCATTATTTTCATCACGGTGGAGCGGCGTCGAAAGAACGGTATACACTAACAATCCCCAACGAGATCCCGCACAGCCAAGGACGGTGGATTGCTACTTTCATATGACGACTGGGAGCCTTAGGGGACAGAATTGCAAGTACCGACATGATCCTTTAAAGGAACGGCAGAATGTGATCCGGGACGGATCACCCTTAAGGAGGGGGCAGTGTAACAAGCGTATATGTGTGCGAGAGCGGCGACGAGATCCGACAGCAGATAAGCGGAGTTCAAAGAATGCCGGCGTCGGTCGGCGCTTTGATGACAATAAAATAAACGAACACAATAGGCACTCCATTAAAGTCTAGTACGTCATTCTGGGTTCTTCTGGAATGTTCCATATCTGTATAAATACTTGTTGACGTGGTCAGTGACAACAGTTCACAGTTAGCTTCCGAACGAGTAATATAAATACCGAACTACGACATACAAAGTGATATAAATACGCATTTTCCTTGTCATATAAATAAGTTGTTTAATTGTTATTAGTGTTTAAGTGTTCTATTAGTGTTTAAGTATTAAATAAATAGTTGTAAATAAATATCCGTTACATAAATAAGTTAAACTAGAAAAGTAGTTACAATATGTAAAATTTACAATTTCTTTTTTTATATTAAATAAAATTCTAAAAATTCTACTCTATAACTAAAATAATTAAATACTATTAACAATTTTTTTTAAATGAAATTTTAAACTATCAAAAAGTCTAGAGTTTTAAATTAAATTATGGAGACAAGTTTAATTCACTCAGTTTGCTTTTAAAGTCAATCAATCTCAATTGAAAAATTAGCTTTTACCAAAATGTGAAGTAATTCCATATCCACATTAATTTTTCTTTTATTCTAATGAACTCCTTTTTCTTCTTGTTCTGGTATTATTACATTTACATTGCTTTCTTAAAAATCTTGAATTGTCGATAAACTTTAATTGTTCTTCATATTATCATTTATTTACTTCACCACTTTAAATATCTTCTATTTTATTAATTATGTTCTTCTGATTTTAATTTATTTTCTTTTAATTTCAAAATTTCTGTTCTTAATTTTTTTTTATGCAATAATGATTAGTATAATTTTGAAATGCTACTGTCATTTCAAAACATTTTTTGTTATTAATTAAAATTAAATTTTATTTGTTACAAATTTAAAATTTTAATAAACTACTAAACGTAAATTAATAATAATTAATTTTTTTTACTATATTTCCTTTTTTAATTTACATTTTGAAACATTTCTTTTTTTTAATTTTGTTATTTTTTTTTTAATTGTATTGTAGGCATCCCTCTCCATCTTGACATATAACACCACCAAAATTTTAAAATTTTATCACCTAAAATTCTTTATCATCTTTTTATAAATAAATACCTGTATAATATAATATAATATAATATCTGTATATTAAAAATTTCTCTACCTTTCTATACATTTCCTAAATCTTGTATTTTTAAATATTACTCTTTTTCTTATTAAAAATTTCTGTATTGTTATTTTTCCTAAACTTTTTAATTTAAATTTTACTCTTTTCCTTATTAAAAACATCTGTACGACTTTTACATTGAGATTAAAATTATAATATTTTCTGCTGTCTTCCTCTATTAATTTATTATTTATTAAACTATTTCATTATATTTCAGGTCAGAATCTACTATTAAACTGACTTCTTGTACATTCTTTTTTTTAACTCTATTTCCAACATAATCTTGCCATTTTATTATTTTACTCAATTTTTAAATAGAACCACCGCATGCAGTAAATCAACGGGCTGTTCATAATGTTCATTTATTGGTACTGTGCTATCTTAAACGTGGACCAATAAATGAACCTTCCTTTTTTTTTTCGTAATCTGAACAATACGTACCTACCTATTTCTTTTATTCTGGATAGATGAGTAAAACAAAGCACTCTGAGAAGCAATTAGCATCCGCTATAAAGGAAGTTCAAAGAGGAATGCTAAGTCAAAATTCAGCAGCCAAAAAATATGGGATCCCTAAAGGTACCTTAAATCTTAAAATCCATAACGGCACTTCCCTAAGAATTACAAAAACAGTTACAAAACCATCTGAACAAAAACCTTATAAAAGAATGCCTTTTGCGTTGTTTTCTAAGGAATGGAAAGAATATTACGACAACAAAGAGAAGAACAAACACGATAAAATAGCAATTGTCAAAGAAAGAAGGGAAGAGAATGCGAAAATCTGAAGAAAAAAAAAAAGAACTATAAAAAAAATGTCCAACCAAAGAAGAACAAGCAACCAAAGAAAATTGATGACTGATCTGGTAACTGAAGAAGAAATAACTGGAAACGATGAAGTAGAAAATACCGTATTCAACAATAATGAAAAGATGTTTGAAGAAGGTAATTTTGTTATTGTTAGATTTGACAATCAACATTTCCTAGGTAAAATCACTAAAATAGAGGAAGGCGAATAAAATAATACAATGACCCAGACTACTACTGGAAAATTGTGGAAATGACCCTACAGTGCTGATAAAATATGGTATTTTAGTGAAAATTCCCGAACCCAAACAAATCAATGCAAGAGGTTTTTATCAGATTAATCACTCTTTATTATAGAAAATGCAATATATTCCTAATACCTATCTATATTTTATTAATAAATTAGTTTTGCATATTGTGTTCATTCATTAGATTCTGGTGTTCATTTACTGGTGTTTTTGCTATTTTTAAATTTTTTGCTCTCTGGCACAAAACTGTTACAAGAAATCTAAATTTTCGAATTTCCATATGAAAAATGTATGTATTTATGATAGCATTCGATAACTGGCATTGAAATATCTCAAATGTAACATTGAGAGAAAATACTAAAATTAAAGCAAATGCTTTACATGTTCATTCATTGGTGCCGTCACCCTAATTCTAACAAGAAACAGTTACACGATCTCAGATTTAACCGGTTTAGCGAATCCGAACACCACGGTTGGTAGAAAAGAGTGCTGACTGATTGTTTGTAAACAAAAGAGACGGTGTTTTAGAAAATATTTATAAAATCTTTTAAATCGTTGAAATTAAAAAAAAAAAATGGTGAAGTGGTGCATAATAGATGGTTGTTCTAGTCGTGATTCTAGTGGCCGAAATACAACCGGCCAAATTAAGAAAATTTCGTTATTTAAAACTCCCAAAGTAAGTAACCTCAAATTAATATCGAAAATACTTTTTTTGATTTTATAAATTTATAGAATTGTGACCGAATTTAAAATTATTAACAACTTTAGTATTAATAAAGCAAAAGTTTGATATTTTTTAGATTTACTTTTGTTAAAGAAATAAAGCGCGCTTTAGAGTTTTCTACATAGACTGAACTTTATTCTAACATCCTGTTGCCAATATTTGTCATACAGCAATCAGGGATAAACTTAACATAAACAACTACCTCCAAGAAACAAAGATATCTCCGAGGAGATATAATAATAATGAAATCAGTAAAACAAATATTATGGGATACTTTTAATACTCCCACTAGCACATTATATTAACATAGCTTAACAATACCTAAAATCTTTAAAAAACGATAATGTTTTACTGATATCAAACCTTTCGTTAAAATGTCAGCGGGCATGTCGGCCGTCTGTAAATATTCAAGTTTAATAATACCATTAGCAACCGCGTCTCTTATGAAATGATGTCGCACGTCTATGTACTTCGTTCTATTATGATAAATTTTATTTTAAGACAACTTTTGTGCACTCTGGCTATCATTGTATAAAACAACACCATTTAAATTTCCGATTAATTCGGCAATCAAACCCCTTAGAAACATTGTCTCCTTTGACGCCTCCGAAATAGCCATATATTCGGCTTCCGTACTTGAAAGCGCAACAGTTTTTTGACAGTTGAGCATCAAATAATAAACATTTGGCTTTTTCTTTTATTGAGCGATGCCATTTTGCTGTGGCGTGTACGGATTTGTTTTTTGGTGTAAAATCCCATTTTGATCTAAGAATCTCTCAAATTCTTTACTACAAAATTCACCCCCATTATCGGTTCTCAAGGTCTTAATTCTTTTCTCTGTTTGATTTTCGACTCTACTCTTAAACTTTTTGACATTCAAAAACTTCGCTTTTAGTCCTTAGAAAATATACAAACACTATTCGACTAAAGTCGTCTTCAGAAATTAAAACATACCTTGATCCGCCGATAGAAGTTACCTCCATAGGACCACACACATCAGCATGCACCGTCTGTAAAAGATATGTGGCTCGTGTACCCATTCGTTTGTATGGTGGTCGATGTTGCTTTCCCTCACAACATACTTCACAATTTCGTTGACCTTTTTGAACAGACCCCGTATATTGCAGTCCATTTACTATGCCATTCTTCATTTTATTCAAACATTCACTGTTTAGATGACCAAACCTACGGTGCCATATTTCCCCAGTTTCTTCAGTTGACGTCAACAAACACTTTTTGTTAAAAAGGTTTAACTGGTAAACACCATTCACCAAATTCGCGGAAGCAACTAATTCACGAACTTTGTTATGAATCTTGCAACGATTATCTTCGAATTTCACTTTATTTCCATTTTCAATCAATTTGCTTACTGACAATAAATTTGTTGTTAAACCCGGAACATATGAAACGATTTTGACAGTTATATCAAATTTCTTCTTATTTACTTTTGTCACTAAATCTATGTCATCGAAAAAAGTAATAGGTATTTTGGTCTTGTCTGCTATCATGATTTCTTGTTTATCTTGAAAATTTGAAATGTTTTTCATCCAGTCTCGTTTAGCAGTTAAATGCACACTTGCACCCGAGTCTATGTACCAATCAGATTCATTGTATACCTAACCCACTCAGAAAAACTGCACTAAACGCGTGTGTAGGACTTGATTTTTTTTTTCTGGATTCATTATTTGGGCACTTGTTTTGATAGTGTCCAAACCTCTTGCACTTATAGCACTTGATCCTTAAAATTCCATTATGCTCAGTAGACTTGAGTGTGCGATTCTTCTGTAGGCATTTCTTCCTGACAAACGCACCACTACTTTTGTTACAATCAACTTCCATGTCGAGTAGTTTACTTTTTATGGAATCCGTCGTAATTGTGATACCCGAATGTTCAATCGCCATAATTATCGGGGAAAACTTTTCTGGTAAACCCGCAAGAAGCAACGAACCGATCCATTCATCGTCGATCTTAAAACCTGGGCCCCGTAGCTTTTGACCAGTTTCCACCATCTGATTAACATAGCTTGACATTCCATCACAATCTTCCAACCGTGTTGAAATTAAACTTTTAAGTAAACTAATTCTTCGTGCGAAACCCTTGTCATCAAACAATGCTCTCAATTTTTTCCGGATATCAACCGTTGTAGTAGCATCCCTTAGATGAACATACAATAATGCATCGATGGTTAAAATAATTTTCGCTTTAGCTTCTGTTATACACTTAGATAAACCCTCAAGGATTAAATAATTTTAGATATCAAAAGTCCATTCATCATAGTTTTCTCGGCCCTTTTACTTTGGCACATTAATTATGAGATTAGAAGACATTCTTATTTAACACTGAAAAAATAAACTATTCTGACTCGTGATTCTATCAAAAAATGAAAAAACAATAACGGTTAAAGGCAATCACGAATCACGGCCTGGGCCCATAACCTGTTAAAGAAATAAAGCGCGCTTGTCGAGTTTTCTACATAGACTGAACTTTATTCATACATCCTGTTGCCAATATTTGTCATACAGCAATCAGCGATAAACTTAACATAAACTACTACCTCCAAGAAACAAAGATATCTCCGACGAGATATAAGAATAATGAAATCAGTAAAACATAAATATTATGGGCTAGTTTTAACAACTTTTTGATATATTTTTGAATGTATTACCACATAAAAAAGTGTTTTTTTTTTTCGAATAACAGAACAGTGAAATGTTAAGAAAATGGAGTAATGCCATTAATCAGGAGCTAAAGCATACTGGCTTTGTGTGTGAAAACCATTTTAGCACGGAAGATGTAATTAAATCTAGTAGAAAAGTGCTGCATGATGGTGCTATATATATAAAGATATCAGCCGAAGTTGTCAACGAAACGTTTAGAAATAGTAGTTCCTATCGACCAGGACCTACAAGACCGAACCTTTGTTTTACTAAAGAATGATTAATTTATGTGATAATTTTTAATGAATGAATTTAATCTTGTTGATGTAAATAAAATATTGTAACATCAATAAAATCTAATCACATGTTTACTTGTTTTACTATGTCATAATGTATTACTTATAAAGTAATTAATGTTGTGTTTAGCCTGACGATGGCCGAAATTGATGGTCGAAACGTTGCCTAATTGCTAATAAAAAGTTGTTGGATATTGGCAAAATTAGATTTTGTTAATCTTATATGAATATTTTTTTAAATTATTTGAAGTAAATGTTTTTTGTAATTACATATATAAATTTTGATTGTTATTTTTAATTTTGTCCTTAAACCGTACCGTGTTTTTTCGAATTCTTGCCTTCAAAACTACAGAAAAAATAATTTAAAAAAATTGACGAAATTCAAACACCTTCAAATGTTTCTCTTTGAGTTCTGCTTATGTTTTCAAAAGAAACATTTATATTTCAAGTAATAATGAAAGAAAAGCGAAAAAATTCTACATTTTTTACATGTGCTGATAGTAGGAATTGAAAAAAGTTCTGCCTATTTCGTTCTTTTAAAAAATACTAGTTGCTTTTTACTTTATTTACTATTACTATATTATATATTATATATATTCGTTGCTTTTAGATTTGATTTTATTTTACATTTGCTTAAGTATTTTTAATCAGAATTATATGATGTTAATCAATAAGAAAATAAATAAGTTTCTACAATGTAGACAGCCGTTCGCGCGCAAGAATTTGAGCAGGTTTCTTGAACCGCTGCGCGCCCTATCGGTTCAAGGATGTTGTACCAGAAATTTGGCCGTTCGTTTAACATTGCGTTCGGCCTCCTTCTATCTATACTTCGTGGTCTTGCTCAAGTCTACAAAATCGTCGTTTTGAGATCGTCTCAGGATTCCCGTGGTTTGATTGGCTGGCCAACAGCAACCGAGCTTGAGGCACGGTTATTAAACTCTTACGGTTGCCTCAGTTGCCGCGAACCAATCAGAGCGCACTAGCGGATGACGTATCTCAGAATGTACAGTGTAGAGGAAAGATATGCGACGTAAATGCAACGTAAAATATAATTAAAATTTACCGGTTTTTTATTAATTCTATCGTATTAAAATATACTTAAATAGGTGCTTTTATGTATTTTTAATAAAATTGTCATGTATGTTATTAATAATATGTAATTACGTTTATTGAAAAATCGCTTGAATTTCTTTAGTCTTCGAACTTGTCCCTGTTATTTTTCGTTTTAGAGATTTTTCCTGAAGTTGCAAATTTAAATACTTAATTCTTATAAATATTCTTTGGTGACTAAATTCATGGATGATACCTACTTGAATCAGCTGTATCGCATTTTTTTAAAGAAAAAGTGCTGTTCTTTTTGGAATATTCCTTCCGCCCCTAATTCTCTTGTCTCCGTGAAATTTATTAAATAGTTCTTCTAAATATTGAATAATAAATGAACTTTTTAACATTTTACGTAATTTTGACCAATGTACGAGACAAACCTGCCATGAAATTTTAACTTTTTTCTATAGGGAACGTTTAGAAGTTCTGCCTCCAAATTTCTTTCAAAATCTGAAGGTAAAAGTGCAGTCTACAAATCCGGGCGTTTATTACATTAATTTTATCGACTCAATGACATCGATTTATCCATTCTTTTTTTAATTGAACATCATTTGGGAATGAGAAAAGACAAGTCCTTATTTTTTCCCTCCTAAGTACCATTTTATAAATGGTCTACAAGTTGAAAATAGCTTAGCTTCATTCATAAGTGCATTATTTTACAGAAAGAAAAATTGTTGTCCAGAAGCAGGTAGCTCAATTTTTACATAAATAGTTGCTAGTTAGAATAGAATCAGTTATAATTTTATTTGCATGTAGGTAGTAGAATTATTTTTATAAAATTATTACAATTTAGGAGTTCGAAAAGCGATCATAACTCATTACTTACTTTGAATTACTTTTATTATTACTGGCGTCATTATTAATCGCAATTATAAAATATTGATATCTAATAGGTAACTAGGTACATACAAGCTTATGTACCTATCTACAATGACAATGGCTATGGAAATGTAAAATATTTTTGGTTCGTTTTTATGAATTATCTATATACGGCATGTATACAACAAATATACAAAAGAAAACTACAAGCGAGTAGCAGACAAACTATTGGCGTTGACTAAGTCGCCCGTAGCTTGTACATTCTGAACTATGTCACAACCTAACCGGACCCCTCTTCCCCCGTGCCTACAAGCTAATCGAACTGAGACAACCGTATTAGTTTAATAACCGTGAGATTGAGGTCGGTTTATGGAACGCAAATTGATTTCGACTCGGACTTGAGCATAGAGTCAGTCTCAAATCCGGTTTATGAATACGAGCATTAGAGTGTTGAAATTTTTACTCGTGGTAGAATAATCTCAGAGATAACGCTTTGACAAATTTGAACTTAATAATTTATACAGAACGTTCGAAAAAAAATTTAAAGTTTAAAAACTTCAAGGAATAACTTCGAAGGAATGAATATTTATTTATATAAGTAGTCCCACGCATTCACATTAATGTTTTAGTTGTCATCACTTCAAACATTGTCTTTTTTCTTCCACTTAGATAAACTTCATACTATTCTTAATACTTACTTATTTTATCGATGTCAACTGCAATGTAAAAACATCAGCGGAACGTCTATCCGCATAAGGATCTATCCTTTCGTCTTACTATTATTTACTTATTTATTGCAAAAGTGCAGGCTAAAAAGCCCAAATTTACAAAAATAATACAGTAAATTAGATCAAAAAATAAGACAAAATAGTTACAAAAAAAAATTTGTATAAACTTTCAACAGTGGTTGAAGCAATCAGCCAATTCAACCAATGAAAAAAATAAAATCAATTAACGCAATAATAACGTGTTCAAATTAGAACTTAACAAAAAAGAAACAAACGATACTACTATATCTCAGTTTCGTGCCTCCTAATATTAGTTATTAACTTAGATTTAAAAATATGAATAGTGAAATAATTAAAATAATTAATTAAAGAGACTCACCCCTATTACCACAAAAACTAACATTTAGCGGACACGTGTTTCGCCCACCTTTAATGTGGGCATTATCAACGCGAGACTGATAATGCCCACATTAAAAGTGGGGGAAACACGTGTCCGCTAAATGTTAGTTTTTGTCGTAATAGGGGTGAGTCTCTTTAATTAATTATTTTGTAATTGTACCACAGTCTCCAATAAATATTCTCATTTAAATATTCTCAAGTGAAATAATTATCCATTACCTGTTTAACAAGATCTCTGAGCAAGTCTAGAATCAAAGTACAATACAAAATTCATAACTATCAGCACTCATAGCGTTGACTGTATAACTAAAACTATCCTTTATTCATATCAAAAGACCACCGCCTCTGGACTTGTCACTGAGCTCAAAATCACAACCCAATTTCACAGTCTTATAGCCAGGATATCAACTTCATAGTAATAGAAACTACCGTCCAACCATGTCTCAATAAAACAAATAGCATCTAAATAAACTGGCGAGGCGGCAATGGAGCTTCTAAAACTGACATTCTGCATGTAGACATTCAGGTCAGTACACTTCTCATGTACCTTCGTTAGTTTTTTAATCCATAACCAACTGATTTCATCTTGAAAGAAACAATACTGGGTACGCCATTTATATACTTCACAAAAATGTCCTCTTCATTCTCTTTTCTATCATGAAGTTCCTTCAAGGCATTGGCAAGGCTCATTCTCTGCATGATTGTCTTATCAGTGGCAAATTACTCAAAATCCAAAAAACATCATCGCTGGAACCATGTGTAACTTTCGGTGGACGAGCCTTATTAGCCAAGAATTTACCCAGCCTGAAACATTTCCATTCATTCTTTTTATCAAAAAATGAAGCAAATGCAAAAAACGAATCCAACACAGCAATATCACATCTTACTGTGTTGGAGTTTGAGTCAGGAATGCCAAAAATCAGTACATTGTAAGAACGCCTCTGCCTGTCATGAATTTCTGACAAAACAGTATTTGCACAGGTATTAGGTAAATAATAGTAATAATACCATCAATAACATCAAGTCTAACATGTGCTTGTTCCACTTTTTGATTCAGAGGATTAAACTTAGTTTCCAATACACTGAAGTTATGGCTGATCCTCTCCCACAGCTCAGCAATAGTAGTAGGCGCCTTACCCTTAACTAAACTTAACTAAACCATCTCCTGTAACACCAATTCTCGTAGCACAGCTCTTGTGATAATAACCATTGCAACCATCCCACTGGACAGCATCATCCACCTTCAGTGGTGGCTTATTGGGACATGACTAGGTTAGAAAACCACGTGTACTAACGAAATCGCCAATACTAGGGAAGCACTTGGACTAATACTAAAAATTTATTACTCAAAAAGTCGAGAAAAATTATTCTCTTACAATATCAACCACAATATAATAGACCATGTCAATAAAAAGCGTAAATTTTATACAGTTATAACAGATGTTTGATCTATAAACTTACATTATATTTTATATTTACGGCTTAGTGCGTCTTAACGTCATGTATGTATTTTCTACTTCGTCAGAAGGTTTGAACGCATTGACTACTGCTGACTAAATAAAATAAAAACAACCTCGCACCGCCAAATACACATATACTGACATTAGGCGGTACTGTTTGATCGTAAGTGCATTATTTACATACAACCCGAAGTCGCAAAGGCTACATACAGTTATTAATTATACTTACCATAAAGAAGTGGCGCAAAAAAGGTATATATAGGGTGTAAATTAATTGTTTTTTTTTTCTACATATATATTGTGTGTTAGACATTAGTAAAAACTTCTGTGTATGAGTTCCAAATTGATTATATGTGGTAGTGGTTCGGTAATGATACGTGTAAGTTATTACCTATGTACTGATACGGACAAATTAGTATACATACAATTTAAAGTGTAACGATGCTTTTGAAGTGATAAAAAGGACAAAGACCGTTTCGATACCTTTGACTACCGCGAAGACAATGTTTATAAAATCCCCCGTGTAGATATGAAAGTAATAGGTTTAATGAAAAAAGAAACGAATGGAAGATAGTGACTGAGTTTCCAAGTATAATGTCTAAAATATATAGTGTATATAGAAAAGGACAATATTAAGCAGGCGTTGTTAATAAGACAATTAAATTTGATGATATTGTAATGATTAAATACAGTAGTAAGTATATAGACGACAACGTAGTTTAATTTCTAGAGACCACGTAGTGTTTAGTTTTAAGCAAAGTAGGTTAAGTTTGAGGCCTCACGACTACAAAAAGTACCTGTTAACAGTATGTACAGACACTGCCTTGGAGACATTATACTATTCGATTTAGGGTGACTTTTGCTTCAGTTGCTAACATGAGTAGGGTATGATAGCCGATTCTAAAACCTCCCCCGTCCTTGGGTATGATAGCCGGTTCTAAAACCTCCCTCGTCCTTGTTTTAGAACTGGCTACCTTCTCACAGCGTTCCATAGGTAGATGTACATATATGATTACATGCTATTATAAAAACACAACAGCATACTCCCCCCTCCCCTGTCCCAACCCAACCATTCGCTCCAGTTTACCGGATGTAGGATATTGTATTATGTGTATTTACCTCTCGAGACGTTAGAATTTAATGGAAACGTTGTTAAATTTAACGATTCTTTATTTTGATATAAACAAAAGGTTGGTAACCTCATGATGTATTGAAATAGTTGACATCTTTGCTCAGTTGTAGTACATAGTAAGCAGAAGAGCGTGTGTGTATCCTGGATCTCATAAACTAGACCCAACTTTTCGCAGTTATGAATCAGTCACCACACCAGTTTATGACATCATAGTGATACTCTGTGACAAAAAACAGGTGTGCGTTAGTAATATATTCAATGCAGCAGTATCGTGTCTTAGCCGTACAGCTTTCACGAAGACGTCAACCATATCCACTTTACAACCGGTTAAAGTTTAAGGAACTTGTCTGCCTGAAAGGATTAACGATAAATGAAACATGAGAAAGGTTCCTGTTGAACGTGTGAACCGTACTCATGCAGTGATGTGTGCTACAGAGTTGCAACAGCTTAAATAGGAAGAAGGAAGAGAGGGGATGAGTGGGGTAAGAGTGGTGTAAGAGTGGTGTAGGATTGGAAAAAGTAGAGTATACAAGCCGATGTTTCGAATGTGCTACAGGTCGGAAAGGATGAGAAAGAAATAAGAAAACTACGAGAGTGTGAACTCTTCGGTAGAATAACTTTCTAGGTCGTTGCGAACTTGTTCCCTATCATACCATGAAGCGCAAATGTAGCATTGCAAGGTATGATACTGTGAGGACTCATAAAACAAACGGTATTATCGCAGAGGTATCCTGATCTGAAATTAGGGCAAGTTCGGTTTACAACATCCTCCGAGTAAGTTTTGCAGCTAGTAAAAAACTCAGAGGGTTCCATAAACCGACATGAAAGGCAAACGAAGCCTTTCGTGCTAGGACATAACTGAAGACATTGCTGACACTGCAACTTAGTGGTAACCTTGAAGGTGATAGGGGGTTTAACCACCTGTCGGAACGGTTGTACAGCAATGATAGCATGTCCAGGTAATGAGTAATTGTTTGGGAGGAGAGTACCTTGTACTTGGTTCATAGACATGATGTTGCTATGAGGAAGGTTGGAGAAGGAATAGTGTTGCGAATAGAGGGTGAATTATTTAAATAGGGAGAAAGAGGGTGGGGAGAATGGTGGGGATTCAGGTGGGGGTATGTAGTGTATATGAAAGAGGAAGATAATGTTGGTTCGATGTAAAAAGTGTAAGAGAAAAAAATTTATTTATATATTTACCCCAGTTTTCAACCCCGCCTTACCTAAACACAACCTGTCCCAGGAAAGATAAATTCACTAAAAGTAAAATGCGATCATTATGATTTATTTAGAACAATGTTCTCTTACAGTTTTCTGAAGCGTTGCAACTTATTCTATACTACCCATGTTCATTAATCTGATTAATTTATCAAGTATAAAATTTATTATTTTTGCGGTTAAACATCTATTCTAATTATCGATAACTGCTGAATTTCAATACCCATAGTGCTAGTTTTATATTTTTACCAGGCTTAAATGTCTTATTTCCTTTAGATCAGTTTAGAAATAACACTGTAAATAGATTCAGTATAAATGAACGTACCAAAACATATGAGTGGTAGTTATAACAAATTAAATTTATCGTTTATGGCATTTGGAAGAAAAAAATTAAGTAAATTGCGCTACAATATTTAATTATTCGGTTGTTTATTTAATTTATTAATAGTAGGTGTAAGTATTTCATGTAAAATGTGCATTTGTCTCGTATATTCTATTAGTGTGTGTTACCTAACCTAACTACTGTATGTTTACCTGTAACTGTTTAATAATTAAAATATTCAGCAACATTAACATAACCCGGTTTTTAGTTTTAGCACAGACAATTTCTCGATTCAAACTTGCACCATTATTATTCGAATCAAAAATAATCTTAACAATTCAAGAAATCTTTGGAAAATTATAAATGAATAAGAAACCGAAAGGAGATATGAAAATTACTTGTATATGTGATGAAAATAATATTAAAATTAGCGATCCTCTTAAGATATGCAATTTAATGAATAATTTTTTTAAGTATCACAGGTCAAGAACTCAGCAACAAAATTCAACAACTACCATTTTCTGAAATCAAACTTCCACCAATTAATCCTAATACAATTTTTGTTTCACCTACAAATGAACACGAAATAATTGATATAATTAACAATTTGAAAATTAAAAATGGCGGAGTTGCAACATTAATTCAAAAGTTATTATTCATTTATCCAGCCACTTGATTAAGCCACTTACTCATCTAATAAATTTATGCATCGAAAAGTCATTTTGGCCTGATGCTCTAAAACGAGCAGACATCAAACCCATACATAAAGGTCATGAGAAACATCAAGTAACAAACTATCGTCCAATTTCCCTTATTTCAAACCTTGCCGAGATCTTTGAAAAAGTTATCCACAAAAGAATTTTAAAATTCATCAACATTAAGAAAATACTCTCCAAAAAACAATATGGTTTCTTAAAAAATACTGGCACAAAAGATGCTCTTAATTATTTAACTGATTTGATTTATCAAAAACTTGACAAATCTATCCCTATCGCTGTCACATTCTTAGACTTGGCAAAAGCATTCGATACAGTCAACCATAATATTTTATTAGATAAACTACATTGTTACGGTATTAGGGGAAATGCTCATAATCTTATAAAAAGTTACCTACAAGGACGAGTTCAGTGTGTTAAAATAGACGAATATATTAGTGATGCAAAAATTGTTAACACAGGAGTACCTCAAGGAACAGTACTAGGTCCTTTGCTATTTCTATTATACGTTAATGATCTTCTAATCACAATGCCTGAAGATTCAATAATTTCTTTGGCGGATGACACAGCTGTGATATCTACCGAAAACAGTTGGGTTGAAGTTGAACATAACATGAACATCAAATTTAATAACATTTACAACTGGTTAGCACTAAATAAGTTATCTTTAAATATTGACAAAACTGTGTATATGACACTGGGCAATTATAGTAACAGTGTGCCGGTAAATTTTAATATGGTTATAAATGGCAAAATTGTTCAGAGAGTGGAAATGCACAAATATTTGGGAGTGATTTTTGACTTCAGAATGCAATGGGAAAGTCATATTAAATATATTAGTGATAAGACAAAATATCTAAATTTCGTTTTTCACAAAATGTCTAAATGTATGTCTGTAGAAATCCTTTTAATGATATATTATGCATTCTTTAACAGTATTATTAACTATGGTATAATATCTTGGGGAGGAGCCTACGCCAATAACATCAATCTACTGCAGCAACAACAAAACAGAATTCTAAAAACAATAAGTAATAATTCAGACTTAGGAAATAAAATACCATTAAATCTTGAACAGAGCTTCTCACTGGAATGTCTTAAATTTCATTATAATGAATTAAAAAATCAATTTGTTAATTCTACTAATGTCACTAGAAATAAAAGCATCCCCCTGCCAATAAGAAGTAAATCAATAAGTGGTAAAAATAGTTATACCAAAGCAGTAAAGCTATTTAATAGGCTCCCTAATGACCCCAAAACTATAAGTGGTAACAAAAATATGAAAATTAGACTAAAAGATTGGGTTTTAGCCAATATTTAAAAAATGGTTGAAGTTAAGTTACATGTTACACGTACCTACTAAAATTATTTATCTTAATTAAATGATACATTTTAACTTTAAGTTTATTATAATTTAGTTGTAGGTATTTAATTTAAACCACACCTACAAACAGGTAATCTATTTACCTCTGTAGGGGTTTACTTGTAACTTTACATGTAAATCTTAGTGGAATAAATAAATAAATAAATGTCACGCTTTACGGGTCTGCCTTAACCGAATTCTTTTACATTCACTGCGATCTTCACGTTCCTGGGCAGTACGATTTCGGGTTGTTGTCTGCTTGCAACCGCACATTTTTTTCGAATTGACAACCAATATTTTCTTGCTGTGTTCGCATAGCTCGTCGTTAACTGATAAAAATAATGTCACCAATAATTACACCTGACCGTCAAGATTATGACCGCCAAGTCCTCCGCACACACGTCTGCTCCGATACTACCTACTCCTCTATCACTAAACAATCTCGGTAACGAACGGTTATCGAACCACGATATTCTACAACAGCTCGATTCAAACTTGCATCGTTATTATTCGAAGGTCGCGCTTTACGGGTCCGTCTTAACCGAATTCTTTTATCTTTCATTGCGATCTTCACGTTTCTCGACAGTACGATTAAATTGATAATTAATTTGATTCGTTGCATTTCGAGTTGTTGTCTGCTTACATACTGATGGATCGCACTTGGGTTGGGAGAGGGGAGGGAGGAGTATGCTGTTGTATTTTTATAATAGCATGTGTTCATACATATACATTTACCTATAGAACGCTGTAAGAAGGTAGCCGGTTCTAAAACCTCCTGATAAAAATAATGTACCTAACTAATAATTACATCTGATCGTTATTATCGAACCACGATATTCTACAACAGCTCGATGCAAACTTGCATCGTTATTATTCGAATGTCGAGCTTTACGGGTCCGTCTTAACCAAATTGTTTTATCTTTCATTGCGATCTTCACGTTCCTGGACAGTACGATTAAATTGATAATTAATTTGATTCGTTGCATTTCGAGTTGTTGTCTGCTTACATACTGATGGAACTGAACACCTTGTATATTTGCATGTTTTAGTATATTATTGCCTTTTTGATGATATTGAGTAGATTAGTAATAATTTAATTATGACAATATGAACAAATTTATGATAGGGACGCTACCTAGACTGTTAAGCTGCGGTGACACAGTCAATATTGGGGGTTGAGGTTTTTAAAGCGCTGTGGTGCAATGGGGACTGTGGGCTGCGGTCGTACAGTTATCTAACCCATTGATAGCCTCAGTTCAGTCTTGGACAGAGAAGTCTGTCTTGCGGAGGTAGTCGTCGTTTGTATAATAAAATTACGATAGATAATGATACCAAAAGAATATATGTACATACATGTAGGTTTGATAATCAAAATTCGCAAGTATTTTTGGTGATGCACGGGCAGGTGTTTACTCTATTTATTTTCCTCTTTATTTCTGTTGGTGCTACCCAAGTGAGTGTTTAGTTTATTGTTTTTAATCTCTGACAGTTTGACTATCTCCTGCACCGCTCGATTGCCCCATCCATCCTACAACTTCAACATTACCTACAACATGCATTATTTTATTGTATTCACCGGGAAATTTGTAGAAATAAACCCCAACAAGTTTTTTGTTTTGCTACACCGACAGTGGGAGACATCGAAAGGGACGGTCACCACTTTCACTATCAAGGATAAGATGCCTCCCGTGGATTTCATTTTGGAACTGGAGAAACATCTTCGGTTGTTGGAGGTTAAGGGTTCCGGTGTAGCACAAAATGTGACATATGGTATATGTGTAGCGTCACATTTTAATATTTAAGAATATTATATATTATAATTTTATGTGTATTATTTCGCAATTTAAAATAAAATTTACACTACATTACATACATTTATTCCATGTTTCTTTTACAAAATTTCATTCAAATATATCCAATAAATGTGTGCGTAAACTAACTAACTGCTGCTCCACCTCTTCTACTCGCTTTCTACCTTCCACCACCAGTTTGCTGCTGCTTTCACGACTTTTCTTCAAGTCCTCCAACTCCTTCTCTTTTCGATATATCTGCTCCAACAGTAGAGCGTCCTTCGTGTGGCGCGCCTTTATTTCTCCTTCACGTTTACGTTTTTCACGTTGAAGAGTCTTCACTGCTTCCCTAACTTGGTCCACAAGCTTTGAATAATCCAACGGACCGCTCGAAATTCTTCTGTTGTACGTCCGTTTCTTCGGTTTCATAGCTATGGATTTAACGCCACCAACCACCATTCGCGATGTACTAGCGACAGGCTTTTCCAAGACCACATCTCCTACACTCGTCTCTCCTCCACCGGACGATGACGTCTTACCAATCAACTCATCGTTGGGGTAGAACTGCTCTAACATCGCCGACAGCCCTGACTCGTCTAGGGTAATGACGGGCACTTCGGCAACACCACACTCTACCTTTTCAGTCATTTTACCTAACCTCAACTTCTACATTTCTCTCTTAAATATCTTCTACCCCCTCTCTTAAGATCCTCACCCTTTTTCAAATTCCCCTTCTCCCTCCCACTTTCTTATACTATTAAAATTAAATTTACCTCTCCCAACGGTTGTCCTCAGTCTTTGTTGAAAAACGTCTCTTGCAACTTGTCGATATGATTCGTTGTCCAGACTGTCATACCTCCTTTACGCGATCTGACAGTTTAAAAAGACATCAAAACGCTTCATGTCGTAAACGAGCGCAACACGGAGCTACTTCGTCTATACCGAGCAACAAAACCCCACTGTGGGATGTCCACCGACCGGTGGTGTGACACCTGTAAAGTTTATGTTTCGCAAAATGCATACAACGGTCATGTGCGCACCTTACAACATAAACAAACTTGCTGCTCACCTCTGGAGGAAGGAATCTGTTTTCTCTCCTCTGCTTTCGCTAACAGGATAGCTTCGTTTCGTATTACGACAGCGAAGTACTTCCTGTCTTATACTGACTTTTTTAATGATGTCCTCGACAAATGTTTGCGTGTTGTACGTAATCAGATCCATCTCCACGATGTGGTTAAAATAAATTTTGAAGTTTTTGGACGTTATGTGCATGAAACTAAGCAAATGTTAGAAATTAAATCGTTTAACACAAATAACAAAGTTGTGACTCAGTCAACCAATGTTTCCAATATTTTCCAAAACTTTTTTGAGATACTCGACACCAAAGCTTCCGAGTTTCAAGAACGAGAGTCAGGTGATTATTCTTTTTTATATCTATTACCTTTCTATTAATAACACGGTTACAAACAATCTACCTAATTTTTCTCTTTTCTATAGGATGGATTTTAGAAAGGGTTCTTTTCCTCGAAATCAACTTCACAAGTACAATCCGTTGAAAGCCTCGTCGTATATTCCTTTACTTAAACAAATTCTGCTGAAGAAGGCTGTTGTAAATGTGCAAGACGATGATCAAGCCTGCTTTGCGTGGGCAATAACGTCAGCTTTATACCCCGTGCAAGCAAACCCACACAGAACAACTTCCTACCCACATTACTCTCGTACTTTGTACTATGACGGTATCGAATTTCCTATGAAATTAAGAGATATTCCCACATTTCAATCCTAGAACTACTGTTCCGTGAATGTCTACGGTACTGAATCGGTTTTGAAAGACGGAAGGTGGATCTGGGAGATAGTTGGTCCCCTATACTACACATCCATCAAACTGAGGTTGCATTTCAATCTACTGCTACTCGATGATGATAAAGGCAAAACTCATTACTGTTGGATCAAGAACATGTCTCGTTTACTTTCTCAGCAGCTTTCCATTACAGGACATCGCAAATTCTTATGTGACGGTTGCTTACAATACTTTTTCACTTTAGTCCAGCTACATCGTCATCAACAGTATGACTGCAACCACGTCTACAGCACCCTTCCTAACGGAGATTTCAAGATGGATAAGATGGATAGGTTCGTCCCCAACCACATTTTAAAATTTGAAAACTATCACACACGTATCAAAGTACCCTTTGTTGTATATGCAGGCTTTGAAACCGTATTGCAACCAATTCATACATGCTTACCTGATCCTAACAAACACTCTACCACATCTACCCATAAACATCAACCTCATTCGTTCGCTTCCTTGATGAAGTGCTCCTTTGATGATTCCCTCTCCAAATTTAGATCATATCGGGGACCCGATTGTGGTAATCGATTTGTTCAAACACTCGATCAAGACGTTTATGATATTTATCACCGATATTTGAAGATCATAACACCCATGCTACCCCTTACAGATAAAGAAATGCGTCTCTACTCGGAGGCCACTTCTTGTAATATCTGCGAAGAGCCATTTCTAGACGACGACGTGCGGGTCCGCGATCATTGTCATTTGGCTGGTAAAGTTCGCATAGCATAGCATACCCAACTCTGTACCTGTGCTGGTGTTGTCCTTCTTCGTTGTTGGTCGTAAACTGTTGATTTCTCCAACGTAGGTTGTTTTTATGCCGGTGGGTAGGGGGTGGAGCCCGTTCTGCTTCAGATTTCTTGATTCTTTTCGCTTCATGGCTTCTTCCCTCGACAGGCTATCGGAAGAACTAGATTCTTCTCAATGTTTGCAAGTGAAAAAGTACTTTCCAGGTCCTCAACAATTTGAGCTTGTGCGACGGAAGGGTGTTTTTCCTTATTCCTACGTGGATAACGATAAGTTTGATGAGACAATGCTTCCGCAGAAAGACGATTTCTTCGATAAATTATCTTCCCTTCCAGTTTCCGATGAGGATTATGAGCGAGCAAAAACGGTTTGGAATACGTTCTCATGCTCAACTCTTGGGGAATATTCAGACCTATATTTAAAAACAGATGTTCTTTTATTAGCCGATGTATTCGAGAATTTCCGAGAAATATGTGCTGATACATATGATTTAGACCAAGCTCAATATCATACAGCTCCAGGGCTTGCCTGGGATAGCATGTTAAAGTTCACTCGCGTTAATTTATAACTTCTTACCGATATCGATATGCTAAAAAATTTTCAAAAAGGGGTACGTGGAGGTATAAGTCAATGCGTTCAAAGAATGTATTTCGCTAACAACCCTCACCTCCCCGATTAAAACGCCCCCATTCCCACCTCTTATTTAATGTATTTTGTTGCTACTAATTTGTATGGGCATAGTATGAGTCAACCGCTTCCTCTCTCACACTTTCGTTGGCTAACCGAAACCGAAATAGATGAATTAAATATTCTCTCGTTAGATGCTTGTTTAGAATATGGTTATGTCTTAGAAGTCGATGTTAAATATCCCCAACACCTCCATGATTTGCATGCATCTCCCCTTTTTAGTTGAAAATATTATTTCTCCTGCTAATGTTAATGGTAGAGTTAGGAAGCTCATTTCGAACCTTATGAATAAGACAAAATATATTGTTCATTACCTACCGCTGCAACAAGCCCTACATAATAGATTAAAATTAATTAAAGTTCATAGAGTTATTCAGTTTAAACAGTTTGACTGGCTTAAACCTTTCATTGATTTAAATACCCGAAAACGAAATTTGTCTGAAAATAAATTTGGGAAATCGTTCTTCAAATTAATGAATAACAGCGCGTTCGGAAAGACGATGGAGAACGTTGATAAACGAGTTGATGTGAAACTGGTTACTCATTGGCAAAATTTAGGACGTTTCCTGGGGGCTGAGAATTTAATAGCTAAACCCAATTTCAAAAATTCTAAAATATTCACAACAAATTTCGTTGCTATTCAGATGAATAAATTACGTATTGTTTACGATAAACCTCTTTATGTAGGTTTTACTATTTTGGATTTGTCTAAAGTTGTTATGTATGACTTCTACAACAGGTTTCTTAAACAAAAATATCAACAAAACGTTTCTTTGATGTATATGGATACCGATTCCTTCATTCTTAAAGTAGTCACAGAAAACTTTTATCGGGATATTATCGAAAATATTCAACACTTTGATACTTCAAATTATCCGCACGATAATGGTTTCGATATTCCCATTCCTGTTGTTGGTAAATTTAAAGATGAGTTCCCAAATAATCCCATTAAAGCACTTTATGCAACCGGAGCTAAAGCTTACTGTGTCGAATCGGTTCATCAAGTCGTTAAAAAAGCTAAAGGTGTTAATAAAAACGTTATAAAGTTACATCTAGGTATTGACGATTATCTTCGCGTTATTAGGGATGATTCCACCATTCTAAAAAGTATGAATATTTTAGTCTCCGACCTCCACACTAAGTTCACACAAATGAAAACTAGAGTAGCTCTTTGCCCTAATGATGATAAACGCTTCTTAATTCCGAAAACAACTAATACGCTTCCTTGGGGGCATTATAATATAAAAAAATCGGAAAATTCGATTTCAAAGCAGGATAGTAAAATAGATCGATTAATCCAAAATTTTCATCAACCGTATACCGACAACTTAACTGTTGGGGAATATTTTATTCAAAAACTGTTTCAGGCTTCCTCACTTCCCGACGAATCTATTGATACTATTTATGAACATCTTATATAATATTAATGAGTTGGTGCATTGTATGTGTATATGTAAATATGTATCGATTTTATATTTACAAGTTTATACCCCACAGTAATTATACCCACATGTCTGTTTAAAAAATAAAATAAAAACTTTATATCACAGCTTTGTAATTTTTTTGTTTTAGAAACTGCATTTTTCCTGAATACGGAAGGAAAACACTGAATGTTTTAGCTGTTATAATTTACTGAGTCAATAACATTAACAATGAATAAGTTTTCTTGTAGTCTTCAATATTAGTTGATGGCTATTTTCCAGTCAGGACCGCTTTGCCAACCAGGAGCCTTTTCCGTTCCTTCTCGTAAAATATTTTCTTCTATCCACCTCATCACTGTCTGATAACGACCGTTAATGTTTGGACTTAGGAATATGCAAGCCGGAACAAGTTGATGAGCTTAATACACTTTTCCAAAAATTTCGGTTGTGCATAGTACGCTATATCCATTATTAAATCATCTACAGACTTTAACAATGTTGTATACGTTTTCCTTATGTTAACGATGGAGAATCTTTTGCTCCTAGCTAGAACTGATCCGTTTGTTAGCATTTCCCTTAGAAAATATACATCATTCCGCGTGTAATTATAACTCGTTTTGTTTAAAATCCCTTGAACTTCATCGCCGGTTATTTCCACTATTTCACCACAAGCTTTTAAAAAATCATCAACGAATGTGTCACACCGACGTTTTATTTCGAAAATGAAATACAAAACATCAAACGATGGGTCTTGCAACATTGTTAAACATTTAAACACCTCCTTCGGGACTTCTACTCCCAACTTCGAACACACCACTTTAACTCGATCTAAATCATTGGATAATATTGCTCTGCGGTAAAAGTTTTCTCTCAGATAAGAAACCCTCTTTGAAAAATTTCACTTCAATTACATAATTTTCTACCATTACTACGTCTTCAACTTTCAATGCGGCAACTAGCGATTGCAACTGACGACACTCACCATGTCTAATCTCATTTATAATCATTGTTTGAGGGAGGGGTAAACAAATTCGTAAATGTTTCACCATTTATTTATTCAAAAATTTGTAACCAAATTACAAAACGTTTTTTTTTATGAATCCAGCTATTATGATATTTGTCCAGCCCCAACCATTTCACGTAAACCTTGTCACCACTACGTCTTAATACTCGCTCCACTAAATAAATGTCGGCATGTGCAGCTTTCTGTAATTCCAAACCATAAAATCCTCCTTTTATGTCTTCCCCTTTATCATCCTTTAGGTGGTACATAATTGGATTAGACAATTTTATACGAGTTATTGTGAATAGTTCGTTGGACCAATTCGGTGTGTAACCTTTGCTAAACAATTCGCGATATTTGCTTATTGGTACTCGGTATCCCACTTTAAATCGAATTCTTCGTAAATTCACCTTTTTCGGATTGTTGTAAGCCTTTTCCAAAAGTAGTTCTTCGTTTCGTCTATTGACTTTGCTTGGTTTCATTCCGATAGTTCTGTGAACCTTATTGTTATAGTCAGTTACTATATCTTGTAATATATTCAACCATTTGTAGGATCCTTGTAAACTGAAGCGTTGCCACATTTTTGATTTTAGTGTTCGATTTACCCGTTCCACAACCGACGCTTTCTTGGTGCTATACGTTGAGTAATGATTAATTTTATATTTTTGCATAACTTGTTTCACTTGTTCGTTGTAAATTCTTTTCCCAAGTCAGTTTGCATATTCTTAGGAATACGTTTACTTCTTTTGAAAATTAACTGTAAATCCCTTCCAAAATATTCACCTGTTTTGCGTTTTACTGCTTGAGCCCACACAAATTTTAAAAAAACGTCTATTACAACCAAAATGTATCTGACACTTTTATTTTCTCTCGCATACGGAATCATTTCCACTAAATCGGCTTGATGAAGATCATCTAATCCTTTCACTATCACTTTACGACGTGTAAAATTAATTCTCGCAGGTTTATGCAGTTCTTTCACTAGTTCTTCTTTCACGTTTAACATTTTCCTTATAATAAAGAACTACATGGACGGAGCTGCTGTTGTTGGTTTAGAACTGCTCGATTTTGCACTACCTGTTCCTCTTTGTTGTTGCAGAGTTTCTAGCCTTACTTTCAGCTACTTTGCTTCCTTTTTTAGTGATTCCATCATTTCCACTAATTCCTTTTTCAGATCATCTTTCTTTTTATTGGTTCGTTGAATCTCTTTCTCTGCAAATTCCTCAACTTTTTTACACTCATCCTGAATCACGATTTTAATTAATTCAAAACTCGTGTCAGTAGTAATAAGAGAGGGCTACGGAGATCATGTCCCGTTAGATTGTTGTTGTTTCTGTCTAACGTTAGTTTGCCGTATAAGTCCATCCTTCTCGCACCAATGGGAAAAAGGTGTATGTGTTCTGAGATCATGAACCGTTACTTTAATGGTGTGACGTAGCAAGGAAGGAGCGTTTTTTTCCCGTCGGTCGCGACCGACCGACGTACCTATCAAGGAATATGTGTTAATTGTTTTTCCGGTTCGGCTGGACATGCATGCATGCATGCCGCTGCCGCAGTACAAGAAATAATTATTATTTTTCTTACGCGTTCGACTCTAATGAATGAATTTATTAAAGTACCTAATTGCGTGCATTGAATTGCTTCGTTATGAATAGGTAGATAGGTGGATAGGTAAGTAACAATGGTAAATAAAAAGTATTGTTATTCAGAAATAGTTTTATTCTTTAAAAAAAAATGTTAAATTCCTTTCGAAAGGTATTGTTTATTGATCTATTTGCACAAATCATAATACAAATGATTTATTATTCAATAATTATTAAAAAAAATGTTACATCCGTGTAAAATTGCTCATTTAATTGATGAGACACATATGTTTAAACTATATTATCATGTAAGAAATAAAACACAAATGTTTATGAGTTTTTAACAAAATTTTATTCTTTAAAATAAAAATAAAAATAAAATATAAATTTTTTTAATGGGCAATCCATTGTTCTAAAAAGAATTAAAGAATATAAATATATATATACATTTAAAATTTTCTACATACATACCTAACCAAATGGTTGCCCATGGTTCACACCCCTCAGGTCTTTCGACCGTAAAGTATGCCCTCGGACAAGCCGTGGGCATACTTACCAATCCTAAATATATAGACTCTTCGGGAGGACTATGGCAAATGACCATAAAACGGTCTATATCCTGAAAAAATAAAAATAAATTAAGAAATTTAAATATCAAAATAGTTTAACTCCCGAAGATTTAAATTGGCAATGCAATTTATGACCATTAGTTTCTCTGAAAAATAAATTAAATTAATAGTATGTAATATAGGATAAGTAAGTCTCTTGCTCACAAAACTTACCATTCGCATTCATGTTAGCTAATGTGAATAATGAAACTTGAAGAAGAACATGCTGTATTTATGTGAGTTGATAATTTTTTAAAATGTTCAAACTGGTACGTTGATTTATTCATGACTGATAATGGGAATATGAAACTTGAAAACAATATGTTGTAGTTATGTGAGCTGATAATTTTTTTAAATGCTCAAACGGGTATGTTGATTTACCACATGCATGACGGGATGTCAAAAGTAATCTTTTTCAGCCTTTGCTTTTTCCATGAAATTTGAAATAAATATCCTTTACTGATTTGAGTTGAATACTTAAACAGATAAAAAGCAGGATATTATTGTGGGAAACTACAATTTTAAATAGCTACGTATATGGCAAAATGTTACAATTATAGCAAAAATGTAATCGTACAAATGCACCTGCGACGGATGTCCAATAATTAATAATCTTAACTGCGGACTTATAATGAGTTTGAATTTATTTGCAAAGATTTGTAAGTATAATATGTTTTTGCTTACCTGCAGACAATCCTCTCTTCACCAACAATTTTTTATATATAGTAGATGTATAATGCAGATGACGAACAAATGGCATTGTCACTAACAGTTATAATTGTAAAATTTTGTTCAGTCGACGTTACCCTAATGTTAAGTAGGTTGCACTCTTTTTTTATAAATGATAGGACCTCAAATGTTGACATATCATTTTTCGGCATAGACATTTGCCAAGGTCCTAACAGTTCAATACGGAATCTATGTTTCTCCAATGCTCGTACTGTTAACGAAAAAGTTAACTCATCCTTTTTAATTTTTTATAATCATTATTAACTACATCCAAACACAATGCACTCAAACTTTTTACTAAATAAACAGGTTTTTGATCTGAAGTTAAAATAATTCTGTATGAATTTTCGATAGGAATATTGTTTAAACTATAAATCTTCGAATGCTGCAGTTCACGTAAAAACCATTTAATAGAATAATGATTAAATTTAAATTTGGAAAAAAAAGTTTTACAGTTCATTAACTGTCTATCTTTTACAAAAAAATAATTATCTAATTTTGGAATTAAAGCCATTTTTAAAATAAGGATGAGCTAGTGACAGAAGCGATTAATAACTGATAGGTATAGGTGTACAGACTTATTAATTGAGAATATTTTCCACTAACATCATTATATGCCGGAAATTATTACCAACACTCACTCACTGCCACCACCACCATCATCATGATTGTAACAACGATTCGAAATAATTTTAACCAATAGCATAAAAGTATTCCTTAATTAAATATAACTGTCTGTTGAAGAGGGATAATAGTTATAAATAATGGTGCAAACGTTACTATTTTTAAAGTCGGTTATTTCCTAATCAAAGTACCTACCTATACTTTAACTAAAGTTTAGCCTTTAAAAAGTATTTTAACTATGGATTATCTAAAACAATTAAATGCGGCCGGTTCGGTAGAGTTCAAAACAACGGTATCGTTAAAATCGTTAGAAATTGGGAAACTGTATCCCATTGAACGAGTTTTCGCCGTACAAACGCGATATGGTCGACAGGTGAAGGTCGATCTAGGAGACTTTGAATGTTTTTTACCACAAAGATGGGCCAAAGTTATTCCTGATGAAAAGTTTTCAGAATTCGTGGACACGGGCCTTGTTTTAAAAGGTGTCAAAAAACTACCAAATGGAGCAGAAACGTCTGAAATTAATTTCGAAAAACTAAAGTAAGAAATTTTTTCACTCCAGAATACGCGTGAGTGTGTTAGTAAAATTAATCAATGAACTAAACATGGATGTCAATATTTAAGTGAACAATTTTATTCGTTTTTCAATAAAAATTATTCTTACGTATAAGTATATGCCAAGAAGTGTTACTAAAAAAATTAACGTGCTATAAATGCATAGGGATCAACATTTGAATGAACAATTACATTCGCTTCCGAGTACTAGTAACATCATGGAGCAGCCTCCAGCTAAAAGAGTTAAGCTTACAACATGTGATATTTGCAAGTGTACACTTGAATCTGTAAATTATTCTGCGCATCTTAAATCTATTAACCACAAGAATAAATGTTTGGAACGTGATGTCACTCTTGGTTCTAATGTTCATGAAATATTGTCAGCATTCAATCGAAAAGTGGTTTCCTATCGTTTGATACCTAATAATACAAAAATTGCCGATCTACCTATAAACGACTATAGCAATTTATTAATAGAAAACTTCATTCATAATATATGGATTGAAATCGTGACCATCATAAATAAAAAACTTAAGGATTTTAACGTACTGAAAGTAAATTTCGAACTTTATGGAAGTTTTCTGAAGCCTGCAGCAGTCTCAGATAATGATGATGATGATGATGGGAAACATAACTTGGAAGTAAAATCTTTTCTGGTTCCCTACCAAGTTGTAGATAAATCTGTCAATGTAAACGAAGTAATTGAAAATTTACTTGCAAATTTAAAGAAAAAGCTTGAGGAATTCCAGGTAAGTTAAAACTAGTCTAGTCTAATAGTAATAATAATACTAATAAAACGCTTATACTTGTTTTAAGGAACGTGATAGTGGATATGCACTTCAGGAATTTTTATTTTTGGAAGTCAATTTGGTGAAATACAATCCACTGAAAGCTTCCACCTATGTTAAACTTCCATTGGACATTGAGCGCAAAAAGGCTGTTGTTAACGTTAAAAACCAAGATAATACGTGTTTCATCTGGGCAATTCTTTCTGCACTATATCCCATCAGATATCGTAAAAATCATGTATCAAGTTATAGGAAATATCTTTCAAAGCTAAATTTAACAGGTATGAGCTTTCCAATGACCTTTTGTAACATTAAATTGTTTGAAAAATTGAATCCTAATGTAAGTGTAAATGTTTTTGGTCTCGAAAAACAAAAAGAAAAATCAATAATTGTAGGACCATACTATTTCTCTCAATGTAGAAAATTAAACCATGTTAACTTACTATACATCGAAGAAGAAAATAAACAACAGTTACATAGATTTACGTTTTGTAGATTCTTATCGATTTATGAATCGAAAATTGGAGACACTCGCTGCAAATTTATCAGATGATCAAATTATAGAATTGAGAAACTTTTTTCCAAATGATGAAGAATTTAGATTAATGCGTTAAAAGGGTGTTTTCCCATATAATTATTTAGATACGTTGGAAAAATTAAATAACGAATGTTTACCTTCACAAATGGAGTTTTACGATTCAATGCAAGATACTTCAATTTCTGATGCAGACTATCAAAGAGCAAACGATATTTGGCATAAATTTTCATGTAAAAATTTAGGTGAATACAGTGACCTCTATTTAAAAGTAGACGTAATTTTATTGTGTCATGTTTTCGAAAATTTCCGAAATTTATGTTTGAATACATACAAATTAGATCCAGCCCATTTTTATAGTTTACCCGGCTTGTCATGGCAGGCAATGCTAAAATTTACCAATGTACAGTTGGAGTTGTTAACTGACTGTTCAATGGTACTCTTTTTTCAACGAAATATCCGAGGTGGTTATGCTGGCGTGGTTCAACGTTTCGCACAGGCCAACAATAAATATATTCCCTCTAATTACAACAATTCACAAGCAACATCTTACGTATCATATTGGGATGCAAATAATTTATATGGATATGCGCTTTCGGAAAAACTGCCTATATCGAACTTTCGATGGCTCTCACAAAATGAAATTGATTCATTTAATATAAATAACTATACAAATTCTGATGATCAAGGATATGTTTCAGAAGTCGATATTCATTACCCAAAACATTTGCATGATTCGCACAATGATTTTCCAATGTGTATTGAAAAAATGAAACCTCCAGATTCAAAATGTAAAAAATTATTACAAACCTTTTTCGATAAGCAAAATTACGTTATTCATATAAAGACTTTTAAGCAATGTATTGAAAATGGTTTAGAGTTGTCAAAGATTCATAGAATTCTCACGTTCAAGCAATCTGCTTGGATGAAACCGTTTATCGATTTTAATACTCGTCTAAGACAAAGTGCCGCAAACGCATTTGAAAAAGATATGTACAAATTAATAAATAATGCGAACTACGGAAAATGTATCGAAAATATAGAAAAAAGGGTCAACGTTAGTTTAGTCAATTCGTGGAAAGATTTGGGTCATAAAAAAGGAGTTGAAAAATTAGTTTCGCAACCCAATTTTCATAGTATATCCATTTTTGATGAAAATTTTGCGGCAGTACAATTGTTAAAGTATCAAATCTATTATGATAAACCAATTTACGCCGGGTTTGCAGTATTGGAAATTGCCAAATTTGTAATGTATGAATTTCACTATAACTTTATAAAAAAAAAATATGGTTCCAAAGCATCACTTTTGTATACAGATACTGATAGTTGTATTTCATAGAAACGGATAATGTTTATAATGATATGAAGAATAATTTACATAGATTTGATACCTCAAATTATTCTACTGATAATATTTGTATAAGTGAATATAGAAGGAAGTTTGATAATGAAAAAGGCTAAAGGTGTTAAAAAGAATGTTATAAAGTCATTAACGGAAAAAGATTTTAAATATGTATTAAATGAAAACGAGATAGTACTGAAGCGACAAAATGTATTTAGATCTTTAAAGCATATAATTTATTCTCAATGCATTAATAAAATTGCTTTGTCTGCGGATGATGATAAACTTTTCCATATACCAGAAACGTATAAGACTTTAGCATGGGGACACTACAAAATTACTGATAATACTAACAATAATTTAAGTTAGGTTATTTGATTTGTATATTTAGCTTAATGTTTTAATATTTATACAGTCAGTTAATTACTATAATGAAAAAATGATGTTTAATAAACAAACTTGAAGCAATTGGATACTTGTGTTTTATTTGTATGTTAATAACCTTAACATCTAGGAAGAGAAGGATCAGGAGGAGGAGGAGGAGGAGGAGGAGGAGGAACGGATGATAGTAGTGGTAATAAAAAATTTAAAGAGTAGTTCTCGAAACAAATGCGTTAGTTTTAACTTTAGAAAGCAAAATGATAATTGTACAGTTAAAACCGGGAAATAAAATCAAAGTTCTTTCAGCATTTGAATTAATTCAACTGGCAAATGTTGTGCAAGCGACTGAGGATTGGCATAGCAGTATTGCAAATTTAGAAGAAAAATGGAGAACATCAAGCACTGGCGTGTTTGATATTGATTTGTTCAATATTGTAGCTTGTCCGCTATCTGAAATTTTAAATTATCGAAAAACCAGCGATCCTAATGGTAATGTTGGAATAGCAATAAAATATTTTAGTTGTTGGCAACCCTGTATGTAACTGTCAACTGGCATGTTTGTTGCTGTAATGGCGCCTAGTGATGGCCTAGTGCTTTGGTTTGTTTTAGTTAAGTAAGCTGTCTGTATAAAAGATCTGTATCAGTTGTGTTCTTGTTTAATATAGTGTTAAATTCTTCGTTACAAAGATCATCTTTATTACTCAAAATACCTATTGCTTAACAGGTTATGGGCCCAGACCCAAAGTTAAATAATACTGTGCGTCGATAGTAGTAGGTACATTTTGAGGTTGGAAAAAATTTGGAGGGAAAGATTAAGAAAAAAAAAGGACACAAATAAAATGGAACAGTCAACTCAGGTTATAAAGTTTTCAGGGGAGAATTGGAATCTTTGGAAGTTTCAGATACGGGTAATACTTATGTCAAGAGGGTTGTGGGACATAGTCTCTGGAACATGTGTTAAAACCGAAGAAAACGTAGAAAAATGGGAAAGAATGACGCCAAGGCTCAAGAAATATTGGTTGTTAGAATGGAGGAGAAGCCCCTAACACATATTCTGGCATGTAAAACAGCGGCAGAAATGTGGCAGAAACTGAAAACCATATATGAACATCAATCACAAGTTAGTGTTCACTTATTACAGCGGATGTTTTTTGGGTTGGAATATAACGTAGGTGGCGTGGCTGAATTTATTTCTCAAATCGAAGAAATTCAAAGCAATTTAAAACAGATGGGCGAAGAAATTAGTGATAAAATGATAATAACGAAGGTTTTGATGTCGCTACCGGAACAATTAAAACATTTTATTTCCGCTTGGGAGTCCACACCAAGTAATATTCAAACTTTAACCGTACTAGTATCTCGATTGATGGTAGAGGAAGAAAGGAATAAAAATAAAGAGCAAGTAACAGCATTAAGTATGAGATGGAAGTGTAGTCAAGAAAAGAAGCCAATAAAATGTTTTCTATGTGATAAGATGGGACATGTAAAGAGAAATTGTCCACAACTAAAAACAAATGAAAGCAGGAAAACGTGTTACCATTGCAAGAAAGATGGACATGTTATGAAGGAGTGTTGGTTTAAGAAAAAGAAGGATTCAGATGGTAATAGAAGTGATAAGAAACCCTTAACCAATTCAACACAAGCATTTATGGGGAAGTCAGAAATAATAAAATGTAACAGCTTAAAAGATCAGGTCGGACAGTCACAGTTAAAAGAAAATGAATGGTGGTTAGTGTAACCACCCGCACCCGGGTGTTACCATATTATAAATAATTCACTTATATTTATTTATTTAGCAGGTGGTTTTTTATGTGATAATAATTCTATTTAATTTAATCGCAGGTATTTTTGTTTCTTCGTCCCAATATTTCTTTTATTTCGTATTTCCAATTTCGATTATTTTTCTGATTTTATTTGGAATGAGAATAAGATTGAATAATTTCTTTTAAAATATTTTTCGTACTTAATGAGTGAGAAAAGGACGGAATACGTCTTTAAAACTGGCGTTTTGTGACAACTTTCGTACAACGGAATGCCATCTGAGGCCATGTGTTTAGCCAGAGGGTGTATAGGGACGTAAAGGAGGAAAAGGGATGTTTTCGACCACTGCCAAGTCAGTGGAATATGAACATGTGAAAGTCAACTATCGGTAGTTTGAAGTAGAAATATCTGTGTCTCTAGTTTCGAACGATAGGTATCTTAGGGATGTAGAGAAGCGAGGGGAAGCTCGCGAGATACAGAATCGTGTGTTGGTGAGGGTAAAATTTTGGGATAAAACACCGCAAGTTTTAATAGGTTAGGCAGTTGAACTTAGGCAGTTGAATTTCGGCAGTTGAATTTCGACAGTTGAATTTGGATAGTTGAACTTAGGCAGTTGAATTTCGGCAGTTGAATTTCGACAGTTGAATTTGGATAGTTGAATATCGACAGTTGAATTTAGGCAGTTGAATTTCGACAGTTGATTTTAGAGAGTTGAAATCAGACGGTTAAAATTAGAGGATATAGTCAAACAGTTAAAGCAAGAGGGTGAAAGTCAAATAGTCACAGTCCGACAGTTACAGTCAGATAGCTACAGTTAGGTTACAGTAAAATAGATACTGAGGTTTAAACAGAGTTACAGTTGAGTTACCGTCGCGGAGTTACAAAGTTAAAGTTAGAAATTCAGAGGAGTTTCAGAGAGTTATTGCGCCATGCGGAGAGTTGAGTAGTGTCCTAAACTGATCGCAAGTGAAGTCCTATAGTTATTTATCAAAGCGCATATTTTAAGTCGAATAGTTCGTGTTTGGTTCCGTGTTCGTAATTTGGTACCTGACCGCCGCCACCCCTGATCTAAGTCGTATTCAACCCCGCCACTGGCGTCTGCTTATTAACCATTGTCCGAGAGTCGTACCGTTCGACGCCACCGCCTGACCAACCGTCGAGTACCATAAACTACCCCATGAGCGGTCGTTCGTCCGTCAACCCCGAGCCTGATGCTGCCGATGCCGATGACATACAATACAAAGGTGGGTAACTTACTGACCGATATTTTATTCGTATTTTGAGGTCGTTTAACTTTCCCAGATTTATGATTTTATTTACTGTTACTTTCGTTTTGAATTGCATTGCTACCATTGTCTTATTTTACCCTTCAGGGTTAATATATTTTATTCTGTTTGATTGCGATTATCTGGTGTCATTAATTTTAAGATACAATTGTCTAATTCGAGTCCTTTTTGGACCATGTACAATTCTTCACTGATTCATGTACTGCTTCCTGGTACCAGGGAGGTGTATGACAAGCACTTTAATTGGTTTATTTAATCAGTATAGCCTGAGAAGTTTTGATCAGCTGTTTTAGAATGGGTTCATTCTAACTTTGGTATATTTACCTACAAAATTACGTAAACGTAGCTGTTGACTAAATTGGCCTGAAGCTGTAGGCGGCAGGAGTTTAGAAGGATCTACCTACGGTTTACGCTCCTATGATTAATTCAGGTGAACGTGTAGCTACCGTAATTAGACCAATTTGGCGGTATCTTTTCTTTCAGTTGAAGGTATCCGTTTTGGTTTGCTTTGAACCACTAACACTGGTTGAGCATCTCGAGGTTTTGCCTTGGTAACAGATGTGTTTAAAAAGATAGCAGATTTGCAGTTGTCTAAATTTAGGCGAAACTCTTAATTGAAGAACTCTTGATCAGAGAGAGGGAAGTCGAGTAAGTTGACATACTCTGTTGTTCTGAACTGCCATAAAATAGAGGCGACGTCCACTAAGAGTGGCGTGTCTCGAACCACCTTAATTAGAGGCTATGTTCACCAAGGTGACGTGTCTCGACAAACCAATATAGGGCTATGTTCACCATGTGTGACGTGTCCGACAAATAATAAAGGTTTCGTGGTTACCATGTGTGCCCGACTCCTACCAACAAACTATATACAAACTCCCGTGACATGGCATCTTCAGACAACAGGTATTCTAACATGGCCTACCAAGGTAGCCCATGGGCTTACAGCGGTTGTGGCTTTTTCGACGGTTAAAGTTCACGATCTGCACGACTTTCCTTCTCCCAGTTCAAGACGAACATGCGAGGGTTTTTCATACACAATTCGTTGTTGCACTGTTTGACGATGTTCGAACTTTGTACCAACACATAACTTTGGCTATTAAATGTCTTTGATAGCGCATCTGTCCCAACCCTAAATTCTATGGTAAAATAAAAAGGTGCTTGTTTTCCCGAACCGATACCAAGGGCAATTGTAAATATGTATATTTGTAAATAAATCATGTGGTTCAAATTTCTTGTGTTTTCTTTGTTAGCACATACAACTTGTACGGAACTCATAAAAGAATCTAAGTTACTACATTCAATTAACACAACGTAATTAAAAGGTCCTAATACTAGACGATTCACATTCACAGCCAAATTCTTCGATTTAATTAAATAAATAAAGTTTTTTGAAAAGTTAATTTTGTTTGTTTTTCTTTTCTCGATTTTAACTAGAAAGTGAGGGTACCCCCCTACGCTAGGTTACAGTGGTGCCGTGACCAGGATAATGAGTCATTCAATCCGTACAAGTCCGTGCTAATTAAAGGAAACCAACTTTTAAATATGATTTTTGATACTGCTTTGTTTGAGGTAAACCGCCAAATGAAAGTCTGCTCCCTGAAGGAAGACAACATCCCAGTAATTGCCATTCATCTAGGAGATATTCGACCCCTGAGAGAAGCCCATCGTCCAGTGATTGTCATCCATCCATCTAGGAGATATTCGACCACTGAATGAAGCCAACCTTCCAGTGATTGTCATCCATCCATCTAGGAGCTGTTCGATCCCTGAAGGAAACCAGTCTCTCAATAATTTTGCCATCCACCTAGGAGACCCCTGATCCTAGAAACCGCCAATAAGTAACCGCCAAGGAGTAATCGCCTAGGAGTAACCACCAAGAGTTTTCAGTAATTTAAGGAAAGCGTGGTAGCTATGCACAGTGCGGTTAAGATCATTTTAAATTTTGTTTAAATTTTGGGTTATCCTTGTATTGTGTGTCACTTTTCTTTACCATTATTATTTTCGTCCTTCACATCGGTCCCCTTTCTCCAGATGCGTTCGTTCTAGCGAAAAGGTTGCGTCTCTTTCTGTCGCCGACGTTTTGCGAACACTCGGTACACGAATAAATCTAGGTAGAGATTAGATAATTCAGGGGCGTATGAACTAGGTAGCGTTCAACGTTTTAGGAATAAGTATCTCAAGTGCACATTAATTAGGTTGCGTCTTGCGTTTAGCGAATTGACTTACTAGGTGCGGATTAATTAGGCGCCAATTAGTAATAGATTAGGGGAGGATGAATTAGGCGCCATACAACTGTTTAGAAATATTTTCTTAGGAGCGTATCAAAAAGGTATTGTCTTGGGTTTGCGAATTAGCGTATTAAGTTGCGTACTAATTAGGCGTCAGCTGACACTTATAGGGGACCGTTTCTCAGGTACATACTATGTATTATAGTATTGGTTTTCGTTTTATGAATTAGTTTAGGTGGGTATAAATATTGGGTGTCACTCATTGTGTATAGGAATTATATTCTGAAGGTACAAGAGGTTTATGGTTTTCAGCAATGAACGAAATCTGATTTTTATGACGAACCTTTTGTGAAGTAGTAGGTGGTTGTTTTGCTCATATTGTGTCCTTTTATGTCGATTAGTCAATGTTTCTGGTCTTTTGTATTTTCCTTCGTCTCCTGGTTATTTACTTCTTCGTATGTTTGTTGGTGAACAAGTGTGTCTCGCATTCTTTAAAACCATGTGGTATCGATACGGTTAGTATCTGGGTGCCCAGGGTCTCTGCTAATGTCTTATGTCGCCAAACGGGCGAGTGTTGTAAGTTATACCCTCTATGGGTTGTGCTTTTGTTGTGGTGCTGATTGTTGATGGTTTAGGGTAAACGCCAGTTCTAAATATTTCATTTATGGCTCCGTTTCTGTGACTTTTCTTAGACTGTTGACAAGTATAAGGGGATTAGGTGGATCATTGATGTGGCATCAGGAAATTCGTCCACAGGAAGGTTTAGTAGAAGTTTATTTACTGATTAATTGGGATGTTAGAAAATTCGTCCACCGGAAAGTTTAGTTGAAATTAAATTCACTCATGATTAGTGATTCGTCCATCGTAAGGTTTGGTTGAGATTTAATTGATCGATATTATGGCAATAGTGAATTCGTCCACTGCAGAGCATTAGTCCAAATTTACATCCTTGATCCGATGTAGTTCCTATGTTCGCTTTGTTCCTCTAGGTTCTTCTGACCTAATCGTCTCAAAGCGCAGGGGCGTCTGTAACCACCCGCACCCGGGTGTTACCATATTATAAATAATTCACTTATATTTATTTATTTAGCAGGTGGTTTTTTATGTGATAATAATTCTATTTAATTTAATCGCAGGTATTTTTGTTTATTCGTCCCAATATTTCTTTTATTTCGTATTTCCAATTTCGATTATTTTTCTGATTTTATTTGGAATGAGAATAAGATTGAATAATTTCTTTTAAAATATTTTTCGTACTTAATGAGTGAGAAAAGGACGGAATACGTCTTTAAAACTGGCGTTTTGTGACAACTTTCGTACAACGGAATGCCATCTGAGGCCATGTGTTTAGCCAGAGGGTGTATAGGGACGTAAAGGAGGAAAAGGGATGTTTTCGACCACTGCCAAGTCAGTGGAATATGAACATGTGAAAGTCAACTATCGGTAGTTTGAAGTAGAAATATCTGTGTCTCTAGTTTCGAACGATAGGTATCTTAGGGATGTAGAGAAGCGAGGGGAAGCTCGCGAGATACAGAATCGTGTGTTGGTGAGGGTAAAATTTTGGGATAAAACACCGCAAGTTTTAATAGGTTAGGCAGTTGAACTTAGGCAGTTGAATTTCGGCAGTTGAATTTCGACAGTTGAATTTGGATAGTTGAACTTAGGCAGTTGAATTTCGGCAGTTGAATTTCGACAGTTGAATTTGGATAGTTGAATATCGACAGTTGAATTTAGGCAGTTGAATTTCGACAGTTGATTTTAGAGAGTTGAAATCAGACGGTTAAAATTAGAGGATATAGTCAAACAGTTAAAGCAAGAGGGTGAAAGTCAAATAGTCACAGTCCGACAGTTACAGTCAGATAGCTACAGTTAGGTTACAGTAAAATAGATACTGAGGTTTAAACAGAGTTACAGTTGAGTTACCGTCGCGGAGTTACAAAGTTAAAGTTAGAAATTCAGAGGAGTTTCAGAGAGTTATTGCGCCATGCGGAGAGTTGAGTAGTGTCCTAAACTGATCGCAAGTGAAGTCCTATAGTTATTTATCAAAGCGCATATTTTAAGTCGAATAGTTCGTGTTTGGTTCCGTGTTCGTAATTTGGTACCTGACCGCCGCCACCCCTGATCTAAGTCGTATTCAACCCCGCCACTGGCGTCTGCTTATTAACCATTGTCCGAGAGTCGTACCGTTCGACGCCACCGCCTGACCAACCGTCGAGTACCATAAACTACCCCATGAGCGGTCGTTCGTCCGTCAACCCCGAGCCTGATGCTGCCGATGCCGATGACATACAATACAAAGGTGGGTAACTTACTGACCGATATTTTATTCGTATTTTGAGGTCGTTTAACTTTCCCAGATTTATGATTTTATTTACTGTTACTTTCGTTTTGAATTGCATTGCTACCATTGTCTTATTTTACCCTTCAGGGTTAATATATTTTATTCTGTTTGATTGCGATTATCTGGTGTCATTAATTTTAAGATACAATTGTCTAATTCGAGTCCTTTTTGGACCATGTACAATTCTTCACTGATTCATGTACTGCTTCCTGGTACCAGGGAGGTGTATGACAAGCACTTTAATTGGTTTATTTAATCAGTATAGCCTGAGAAGTTTTGATCAGCTGTTTTAGAATGGGTTCATTCTAACTTTGGTATATTTACCTACAAAATTACGTAAACGTAGCTGTTGACTAAATTGGCCTGAAGCTGTAGGCGGCAGGAGTTTAGAAGGATCTACCTACGGTTTACGCTCCTATGATTAATTCAGGTGAACGTGTAGCTACCGTAATTAGACCAATTTGGCGGTATCTTTTCTTTCAGTTGAAGGTATCCGTTTTGGTTTGCTTTGAACCACTAACACTGGTTGAGCATCTCGAGGTTTTGCCTTGGTAACAGATGTGTTTAAAAAGATAGCAGATTTGCAGTTGTCTAAATTTAGGCGAAACTCTTAATTGAAGAACTCTTGATCAGAGAGAGGGAAGTCGAGTAAGTTGACATACTCTGTTGTTCTGAACTGCCATAAAATAGAGGCGACGTCCACTAAGAGTGGCGTGTCTCGAACCACCTTAATTAGAGGCTATGTTCACCAAGGTGACGTGTCTCGACAAACCAATATAGGGCTATGTTCACCATGTGTGACGTGTCCGACAAATAATAAAGGTTTCGTGGTTACCATGTGTGCCCGACTCCTACCAACAAACTATATACAAACTCCCGTGACATGGCATCTTCAGACAACAGGTATTCTAACATGGCCTACCAAGGTAGCCCATGGGCTTACAGCGGTTGTGGCTTTTTCGACGGTTAAAGTTCACGATCTGCACGACTTTCCTTCTCCCAGTTCAAGACGAACATGCGAGGGTTTTTCCTACACAATTCGTTGTTGCACTGTTTGACGATGTTCGAACTTTGTACCAACACATAACTTTGGCTATTAAATGTCTTTGATAGCGCATCTGTCCCAACCCTAAATTCTATGGTAAAATAAAAAGGTGCTTGTTTTCCCGAACCGATACCAAGGGCAATTGTAAATATGTATATTTGTAAATAAATCATGTGGTTCAAATTTCTTGTGTTTTCTTTGTTAGCACATACAACTTGTACGGAACTCATAAAAGAATCTAAGTTACTACATTCAATTAACACAACGTAATTAAAAGGTCCTAATACTAGACGATTCACATTCACAGCCAAATTCTTCGATTTAATTAAATAAATAAAGTTTTTTGAAAAGTTAATTTTGTTTGTTTTTCTTTTCTCGATTTTAACTAGAAAGTGAGGGTACCCCCCTACGCTAGGTTACATTAGACAGTGGAGCCACAGATCATATGTGCTCTAAATTGGAAAAATTTTATGAACTGAAAGATTTAGAAGACTACAGAATGGTAAAAGTGGGAAATGGGTCATTGCTAAAAGCAAAGGGTATTGGAAAAGTAAAAGTTGAAAGCTGGAACGGAAAAGAATGGCTCAAAACAGAATTAAATAACGTATTGTTCGTCCCAGAACTGGAAGTGAATCTTTTTTTCGTTAAGTACAGCTCTCGATAAAGGATTCGAATTGCACTCAAGTAAGGAAAAATGTGAATTTTTAGACAAAGATGGAATGATAAGAGCAGTGGCAAATAGAGCAGGGAGATTGTTCAGAATGAATTTTAAACAGACAAAAATATCACAGTGTAATGTGGCAGAAACTTTAATAGAATGGCACAAAAAATTTGCTCATGTAAACTTTAACCAAGTCAAGAAGATTTTGAAACGACATAAAATAAAATATAAAGAACAGGAAAAACCTTTTTGCCAAGATTGTCTTGCTGGAAAACAACACAGATTGCCGTTTCCTCCAAGTGCCTCAAGGGCTAAGAAAATAGGTGAATTAATACATAGTGATCTATGTGGTCCTTTTGAAGTGCCACCTTTAGGACAGGCAAGATATTTTATTATGATGAAAGATGATTTTTCTGTATATAGATTTGTATATTTTTTAAAGAATAAGTCGGAAACTAAAAAACAGATAGAGAATTTTATCCAATTTGTGGAAAATCAGACGGGAAACAAAGTGGTCACTTTACGTACTGATAACGGGTTAGAATACATTAACAATGAAGTAACAGTCATGGCAGAACAAAAAGGGATATGTCATAAGAGGTCTTGCATTTATTCTCCTCAGCAAAATGGAAGAGCTGAAAGGGAGATGAGGACGTTAGTGGAGGCAGCTAGAACGCTTTTACACAGTAAAAATTTGAATAAAAAGTTATGGGCTGAGGCAATCAACTCAGCTGTTTTTGTTTTAAATCGAATTGGTAGCTGTCCTCAAAAAGATCAAACTTCATATAAACTTTGGTGGGGAAAAGATTATGATATTGTTTTTTTTAAAGAATTTGGTTTAAAGGCATCGGTACATATACCTAAAGAAAAAAGGTCAAAGCTTGACCCAAAGAATCAAATAGGTTTTTTTGTTGGCTACAGTGAAACTGTAAAAGGATACAGAATTTACTTTCCTGGTAAAAATAAAGTGGAAATACATAGGGACATTATTTTTATACCTAAAGAACCAAAAATGACCTATAATAATGAGGAAGGACAAGAAAAAGTTATTTGTTTGGACTTAGAGGGAAAAAATAACGGAGAAGATCAAAATAATACAGAAATGTTGAGTGAAAGAAGAAATGATATAGATAATGTAAGTAATAACAGTTTTGAAAGTATTTACACAGTCTATTCAGATGAAGATGAAAGTAATAGAGAAGAAAATCACCAAATAGAGAGAAACAGAAGAGAAACAAGAAGACCGACTTGGACAAAAGATTACGTTATGGATGCGGATATGAGTTTCTTTACTACTACAGAAGATCCTATTTCATATGAAGAAGCGGTTTCCAGTAAGAACGCAGACAAATGGAAGGAAGCTATGGACAAAGAATTGAAAGTGTTATGTGAAAATAATACGTGGTGTGAAGTGCAAAGGCCTGTTGATAAAAAAGTCATAGAAAGTAAGTGGGTGTTTAAACAAAAAAGTGAAGACGAATATAAAGCCAGACTTGTAGCTCGCGGTTTCCAACAGGAATGCAAAAGTGAAGTATATGATATATATGCTCCAGTGGCGAAGTTAGCAACGTTCAGAATTCTGCTGATTATGGGTAATAAACTACGAAGGCCTGTTCATCAACTGGATGTAAGAAGCGCTTTTTTGTACGGCGATATAGAAGATGAGGTGTATATGTCATTGCCAGGTTCTGATAATAGTAATATGGTCTGTAAATTAAATAAGTCTATTTACGGTCTCAAAAAATCCCCTAAATGTTGGAACACTAAGTTCGATTCTTTAATGAAAAGTGAAAGTTTTACACAATCAAAGAATGATTATTGCCTTTATTCTAAATGTTCAAAAAATAATAAATTGTACGTTTTATTGTATGTAGACGACTTGTTGGTTCTTGGAACCAATTCACAGGAAGTTAGTAGACTGAAAGTTATTCTAAATAGAAACTTTAGCATGAAGGATTTAGGTGTAGTATCACAATATTTAGGAGTAGATGTTACACAAAATGTCACTGAAGGTTACACGGAATTAAGTCAGTCAGATTATTTAAAAAAGGTTTTGAAAAAATTTGGAATGGAAGATTGTAAACCTATAAGCACACCTATTGAAACTAATATAGACCTTAAGTCATTGAAAAGTGAAGTTAGCGATGTTAAAATGCAGAAACTTTGTAGACAGGTGGTAGGTAGCTTAATGTATGCCGTTTTAGGAACAAGACCAGATTTATGTGAAAGTGTTAGTTTGTTAAGTCGTTTTCAGGATAAAGCAAATGAAAATTTATATAAAGCATTAAAAAGGGTATTGAGGTATGTTAAAGGAACCATTAAATTAACATTGATTTTTAAACCAGATTGTGTCAATAACATTTTATGTGGATATGTTGACTCTGATTGGGGTGGAGATACTTTGGACAGGAAATCTACTTCGGGATATATATTGAAGATGTTTGGTTGTGCAATTACTTGGATTAGTCGTAAGCAACAGAATGTGTCAATTTCGTCAACAGAATCAGAGTTTGTAGCCTTAAGTTCAGCTGTTACTGAGGCATGTTGGTTGAGAAAAATTCTGGTAGATTTTAGTCTTGAAATGAAGGGGCCTGTCATTTTATATGAAGACAACAGATCAGCCATATGCATTGCTAATAGTTCCGAAAATAATAAGAGGTTGAAACATGTAGATATTAAGTATTTTTTTATAAAAGAAAAGATTGATTCAGGTTTAGTTGAAATTGTTCATATTAACACAGAGGAACAGTTAGCGGACTTGTTTAGGAAACCTTTGAATAAAATCAAGTTTGAAAAATTTAGAGTAGGATTAGGATTAACAGATAAGGATTAAGAAAAGGAATTGTTTTGTAAGAAATGTTTATATAGTTGGTTAAAATTATTTTATTGAGGGGCCGTGTTGGAATAGCAATAAAATATTTTAGTTGTTGGCAACCCTGTATGTAACTGTCAACTGGCATGTTTGTTGCTGTAATGGCGCCTAGTGCTTTGGTTTGTCTTAGTTAAGTAAGCTGTCTGTATAAAAGATCTGTATCAGTTGTGTTCTTGTTCAATATAGTGTTAAATTCTTCGTTACAAAGATCATCTTTATTACTCAAAATACCTATTGCTTAACAGGTAATAATGAAGAAATTTACCATACAGGAAAAACGTTAGCGTTAGAAGTGCAGAAAAGAAGAGATATTTTTAAAGAACCGAAGAAAAGAAGAATAGTAACGGAAAAAGGGAAAAAAAGACAACGGAAAAGAAACGAGAAAGAATCTTATGCATTGATATCACCACCACTACCATCCTCGCCGTCGGCGCCCCCGCCGCCGCCACCGTCCACCACAGCGAAAAACGAACAATGCTGCTACCTGTTTGATAATGTTTATAAAGAATTGGGAATTAAAGATTTGTAGGATTTTTTAAAATAAAGAAAATCTTATTAATATGAGTATTTTATTTCTATTAGTGTTAAGCATACAAAAAAGTCTTACATTAATTCTTGCAAAATATTGAAAACACTTTTATAGTCTTTAGAATAAATTGATGGTAATTTTACAGAATCTGATCCATTTTCATCTTGCCAACCTACTGACAGTCCTTTTTTCGCTTTTTCTAAATTACCAACAAGCCATTGAAAGACTGCTATCTGTCTACAATTATGCAATGGTTCAAATTTATAAGCCAGTTTGTTGGCTTTCATAATTTGAATTACATAGTACAACAGTTTTGGTTGTGCATAATAAGCAGTTTCTAGTATGATATCATCCAAACATGCTAATACATTTTTATAGTTTTTCTTAATATTACTTATGGGAATTTTTTCTAAATTGCAAGGATTATAATTTGAAAGGAGATCTTGAATGAAAAATATATCATTAGTCATTTCCTTCATTTCAGTTAATACACTTACTACATCAAATACACTTCTTCTTCTTCTTCTCCATTCTCTTTATGCCTTTTCAGGCGTCGGAGTTTGGGTTGCTTTCAACCCATTTTTTCCATATTTTCCTGTCTTGTGCTATTCTTCTCATTTCTTCTTGTGTTTTTCCTCTATGTTTTCCCAGTTCTACTATTTGTTCTATCCATGTTCGTCTTGGTCTTCCTTTCTTCCTTTTCCTACTGGTTTTTGTTTCTAATATTTTTCTAGTTATTCTTTCTGTGTCCATTCTCTCGATATGTCCATACCATTTCAATTGTTTCTTTTCTATTTTCTTAATTATTGATTCTTGTTTTACCATTTCCCTTATTTCGTCATTTCGTACTCTATCCCATTTTGTTTTGCCTGCTATTTTACGTAGGTGTTTCATTTCAATTGATTCTATTTTCTTTTGGTGTTCTTTTTGTATCGTCCAGTTTTCGCTTGCATATGTTATGGTTGGTACCGTTATTATATTGTGAATTCATATTTTTGTTTCTTTCTCTATGTCTTTATTACTTAGTATGGTTTTATTTATTGTATAGTATATTCTTGTTCCTTTTCTTGCTCTGTTTGTTATTTCCGCGTCTATCTTTCCATCTTGTGTTATTATAGTTCCTAGATATTCATATACTTTTACTCTCTCTAGTTTATTTCCCTTACATTTTATCTCTCTTTCTGTTTTGATATTTTTATTCTCGTTTATTATCATCATTTTACTTTTATCTATGTTTATTTCCATTTCCATCTTCTCTATTTCTTCTATCCATATGTTTACTAGTTTTTGCATTTTAATTTCTTTATCTGCTATTATAACTATATCATCTGCGTATAGTAGACAATTGATTTTAACTGGTGTTAGGTTTTTGTATCCTATTGTTGTTTCTAGGCCCTTTATTCTTTCTTTGATGTTTTTCAGTATTTTGTCCATTACTATTATAAATAGTAAAGGACTCAGACTGTCTCCTTGTTTCAGTCCCTTTTTCATTTCAAAAACTTCCGATCTCCTGCCTGCTATTTGTATTTTTCCTTTTACTTTTCTATATATGCTTGCTATTGATTTTATGATCTGTTTTGGTACTCCTATTTGCTTTAGGCTCTCCCAAATGCTTTGTCTATTTATTGTGTCAAAAGCTGCTCTTAAATCTATGAATGTTAGAAATAGTTCTTCTCCTTCATTTATTTTTCTTTCTATAATATTTCTTAGTACGAATATGTTGTCACTTGTTTGTCTTTCTGTTCTAAAAGCTGCTTGTTCTTGTTCTAGGTTCTCTTCTATTATTTTTCGGAGTTTTCCTTCCACCACTCTTGTATATACTTTAAAGCAAACACTTGATAGACATATCGCTCTGTAGTTTTCGCATTTGGTGGAGTCTCCTTTTTTATATATTGGTATTATTAGGTTATTCTCCCATTCTTCCGGTATCTTCTGTTTTTCCCATGATTCTCTACATATTTTCCATAACCACTCTACCCCTTTATGGCCCATCCATTTAATCATTTCTGGTTCTATATTATCTTCTCCACTTGCTTTTCCTATTTTTATTTTGCTTATTGCTTCTTCTACTTCTTCTCTCTCAATTTTGTATTCTTGCGTATCTTCTGTGTTTTTTATTATTTCCTTTTTCTCGTTTTTTCCAAACTTCTTGTTATAGTACTCCCACCATACCTTCATTATTTCATTAGGTTCTGTTTTAATCTGGTTGTTCTCGTTTTTCATTTCTTTTATTTCTTTTTTCTGAGTTGTTTTCATATTTCTTATTTTATTCCAGAATAGTCTATTGTTTGTTTTGAAATTTGTTTCCAGTTCTTTGCTAAATTTCTCCCAGCTCTTTTTCTTTTCTAGCTTTATTCGATTTTTTACATAATTTCTTTTGTTTATGTATTCTTGTCTATTTAATTCTGTTCTGTCTCTATTATATCTTATCCAAGCTTCTTTCTTTTTCTTCACTTCCTCTTTTATTTCTTCATTCCACCACGCTGTAATTTTCCTTTCTTTATTTGTTTTAATAGTTCCACAAATTAGCGTTGCTTTATTTATTATGCTTTCTTTAAATTTTTTCCATCTTTCTTCTATTGTCATCATTTTTCCTTCTAACTCTATGTTTGTTAAAGATTTATTTATCTCTGCCTGATATTCTCTCCTTTTATTTTCATCTCTTAGTTTATTAATTGCTATCTTTCGGTATTCCTTTCTTTCCTCTGTTCTGTTTTCATTTTTGTTCATTTTCCAGATAGCTTTTACTAGTCTATGGTGTGTTGATAGTTCTGCATCATTTTCTGTCTGAACTTTTTGGATTTCTTTTCTTATTTCTTGTGTATATGTAATATAGTCGATTATACTTTTCGCATTTCTTTCTTCTGCTCTAAAAGTATATCTTTCTTCTAGCTCTTGTTCCCAGTAGGTGTTTCCTATTAATATATCATTCGTTTGACAGAATTCTAACATCTTTCGGCCATTTCTATTTATTATTTCTTCTCCATAACTCCCCATACATCCCATTCCTGCGTTTTCATCTCTTCCTATTCTTGCATTCCAATCTCCCATTATTATTATATTTTCGCAGTTTTCTCTTTCTTTGTCTACTGTTTCTTGTAGCTCGTTGTAGAATTCTATCATTTTTATTTCTTCTGTTCCCTCTATTGGTGCATAAATCTGTATTATGACAATTTTTTCTTTTGCTTGTATTCTTAAAATAATTATTCTAGAGCTTATTGATTCGTAGTTTGTTACCATTTGGTTTATTTCTTCTTCTACTATTATCCCTACTCCCTCTTTTATTCTCTTTTCTGCCTCTGCCATCCCTGAGTAGTAAAGGTAATAGTTGTTTGTTAGTTTTGTGTATCCTTTTCCCAGTTTCTTTGTTTCGCTTATTCCTAGTATTTTGATTTTGTGATTTTTCATTTCTTCTGTAATTTCTATTTCTTTTCCTGTTAGTGACGTTATGTTCCACGTTCCTATTCCTATCTCTTCTCTTGTTTCTTGGAGGTTCAGTTTTTCTATCTTTCTTTTATTTTTATCTTCATCCATATTCGTTTTCCTTTTTCTTTGCTCGGTCGTTTTCATTATATCTTCTACTTTCTCCATTTTCGTTAGTTTTTTGCTTCTAATTTTCCTTTTTTCTCCTCCCATCTATGCCATTCGTCATTTATTTTAAGTTTCTTGTAGCCAATTTTTACCCCGTTTCCTTTTTCTTTTTCTAGTTTTGCTATTTCAAATATTTTTTGTTGTATCTTCTTCTCTTTTTGGGTTAGTTCATTTTCTATATATATCTTTGTATCTCTGAGTCTGTTTTTGTTAATCATTATTTCCCTTTTTTGTTTCCATGATTCTACTCTTGCGAAAATTATGTTCTTATCTTTTTGATTAATTTTATGCGCTGTTATTATCTTGATTTCAACATTTAGTTTGTTCTTAAAGTATTCTTTTATTTCTTCCTTATACACTTAAAAAGTTTAAATCATCTGGAACTGTATTCAAAAAGGATTGTACAAAATCATCGCATATAATTTGACGGTAAAATAACAAATCCAGCAACGATAGAGATGCAAAAGTCTTTGTAATCCATGTGAAGGCTTCGAAGGGCACTTGAAATCCTAATCGCATAAAAATATTTTTGGCTGTCTGTTCATTATTTCGAACATATGCATAGGAAAATTCCTTTTTCAAATTATTCACATCGCTATTGTAAATTGCATAAGAGGTTAGATCCATTCTTGTTAGTAGATATTTTTTAATTGTGAAAATAAATAAACTCGTCACTATCGCTACTGCTGTTGTGATTATTATTATCAGATGAATCAGTTGTGACCGGATGATTGAAATAATTACCCAATATTTCTATTTGATCATATGCAGAAACATCAATTTTTTCAAAAATGTTTACTAAACAATTAGCTTCGACCGTTTTGCTTTCAATCAGCACACCATTTTCGTAAAACTTTATAATAATATAATAGTATGAGCAATCAGACATGCTTTCTCGTACCATGGTAAAAATATACTAAAACAATACTAAAATTCTCTAATAGTTCTATGACAAATTGAAGAGGAGTAGGTAGGTGGAGGGGAGATGATTCGACTCAGTGTTTTCCCATTACCTATTAATAAATATTAATAAAGTGGAAAAATAATATTTTTATTAATTATCCATACATCTACATTTAGTCTTTTAGTAACCAACTTCTTAGAACAAAAACGTTTTCTAATGCACAAGTATAGTTTGAATTTTGGTGGTGGCGGTGGTGGTGTTGATGGTGGTAGGTGCATAGTGATGTAGTTGTAGCGACTTTATAATCTCCAATAAGTTTTGTTAGAGATGGACATCTTAAATTCTCCAAGTTTATAATGTTCTGCAGATAGGGAAATTTTTTTGATAACCAACTTCGTTTCTCCAAGCCTTTGACATAAATAGTCGTACAAACATTTAAAATTTTCCCTATTTCACCTATTGTCTCGTAATAACTGTGCAATCCAAAATTCCATTCGATTCCATGATAATTTCTAGTAAGCCATCCATTCTGACTTCTATAACGGGCTGTAAGTTGCGACCAAGGAAATGGTGGGATAATAAATACCATGCAATTTTTTCTCCATTGCTTATTTTACCGAAAGCAACTTATGAATATATGAAGGCATTACCCGATGCCTTAACTCCTTGCACATCCACTATGAACTTCATCTTTATAATATACAGTTACAATACTTGAACAATGTTGTTGGATGGATTGTAGCGAACCATTCGATCATGTAGAATTAAGCAATATGCAGCTGTATTTGCTGGAATTGCTTCATTAGTTTCAAAATCTAGACGTACATCTATAGCGCCCGCCTTCACAATTTCGCTTTGATGTGTACAGTCGATTACAAATAAGGGAGCAATTTTCTTAAAATCTGATGGTTTCATTACCGGTTCGCTAACCGTTCCGTAATAAGACTGTTGAAATTGAGCATACATTTCATATAATATAGAAAATTTATTATGCTTAAAATCAAGATGAAAGTTGTCGTAAGGATACATAGAAGAGCCCAAATGTAATTTAATATTATTAAGTTCGCAATGATCAAAGTTTAATACCTATTAGAGAGAGAGAGACGTTTCAAATGAAGTCTTACTGTAACGGTCTCTCCACGAAAATTAACCAACTCACCGTCTTCATCAACTATTCTAATGACTATTGAATCAATAATTCTCGAATTTATAGGCAAATAAATAACGTTGGTTGGATTTTCCACTATTTTGTAGCCTGGCGGAACGTTTGGGAAAAGGTTGATGAATAAAATGAGCTTCTTCGTTATTTCTATATGAACCGGAAACAAGGTTGCAATGGATACATATAGCGTTTACTTTAAAAATATTTACAGGATAATCAGACACTTCATGACTATTTAATAATTCTCGGTTTAAATCCTAGCAGTCGTCTGATTGAATCCGTTTTTGTGAAATCAACTTGCTCTGTACACTTAATTTCCGAAAATAAAGTGTTGTTGTTGCCAGTTATATTAAGAAATATAATATCTTTACCTTTTGCTCTCGGATCGCCTAATTGAAGGCGTAGATGACGATTTATGTCATGAAGCTCATACGATCCTTCCGGCATGGTTATTACTCTATTCCCAACATAAAATTTGTTATTACTTTGATCTATATTTGGAATAGAATTGTATGTTTCAAAGTTAACGAGTCCTAAAGAATACTCAAAATTATCATCCAAAACAATTGGTGGGCTAATATTAGCTTGCAATATTGATTTGTCTCCGGTTAAATTAAACGTATATATGTTGATAGTCTGTTAACGTTAGATTAAATGGAACTATTATCGTCTGCGCTAACATTTTAAAAGTGAAAGGGTGGTGTGATATTATACAGAAATTGTAATACTAGATGACCACAATTGAATGAGTTGTACATCTGTTTGCGATCATAATTATAAAAGATTTTGCATGGTTGAGAAGAATTTAAATATTTCACAACTTCCGAAGGTGGTCGCAAATTTCCGAAGCTGTCAAAATAAACTGCATTGCCGTTTTTAATTTTGTATGCTGTCCAATGCGTACCCATGCCCGTTTTCTTATCATTATTTATAATTCCACATTCGATGGCGCGCACTTTTTTAGGTAAACTGTCACGCATAAATATTCCGCGAAAGTGAGGAATTCGAAGCATTTTAACATATTTATGCAAATCTTCATCGGTTAGTGCTCGTTGTGGCAGACTTAGAGAGGTTTTTTTTTTTTTTGATATGGTAAATAAAGTTCCAAACCTTTTTTATAAGGTTTCAAGAAAAGACCTTTTCCAAGAGCAATTTTTTCCTGCTTTAACATCATTAACTGCTTTCGCGATTCCAGCTGCTCCTCCGGACAAAGCACCTAAAGCTGATAATCCAGCGAAAAGTGGTATTAATGGAAGAAATCCACCGCTTTTTGGAACCAGTATTATCCTGGGAGAATCGGTCATTTTTTTCTGATTTGCATTTTTTAACTGTGACATTGCTAATCGTGCTGCTCGAATGACATTTTCTGGCTTTTTCTGTTTTAGAATTTTCGCCGCTTTTCTTATAAATTTTCGAAAACTTATTCTTCCACCCTTGCTTTTTTTCATAGAACTACTAGTTCGTTTTCTTCTTTGTTGTTGAACTCCCATACCTAACTTTGTTTTTACATTCACAGCGGTTGCAACTGCTCGAGCAGCTAAACGTTCTCCAATGCTTGCATCTGATGAATGAACTCGTCTAAGTGCTGCTCTAGCTAAAATACTATCTGCTTTATGTCTTTGTTCTAGATTTTTAAAATTAGAGTATGCAATATCATGAGCTTTGCAGGATTCATCTAAATGATTTATTCCTTTGTCCCCTCTTTCCAACCTCTCGTTTAACTTTGTACCTGGTCCACAAAAGCGATAGCCCGGTATATGACATTCAAATGATAAAGAATTAATTAGTTTATTAAGTAAACCATTGCCTCGTTGCACTTTCCGCATTGCTCTCTCTTATTTGCACCTTCAAAGTTTTTTTCGAAATAAACCAATTCATGCAGAGCTATCAGCTTATAAAATAGAAAAACAGTAACCATATTTTTCATTAGATTATTGACATGCGAATATCCGAATGGTCTCCGATTCGAGAATGTATACGTATACTCTAAATCGCTAACTCAACCAAAATATGAATACTTAGACAACCTTTTTAAGACAATAAAAGGCATTGGCTATTACCCTTACAAAGATTCTGAGAATATTATTTCTCCATCAAATGCGAAATCTAATTAAATATTTATATTTGATGATGTTGCCTGCGAAAATCAGAATGTAATCAGAGATTATTTTAGTATGGGACGTCATTACAACGTCGATTGTTTTTTTCTTTGTCAAACATATACTCATATTCCAAAACATCTAATACGTGACACTGCAAATCTAATTATATTATTCAAACAGGATGAGCTAAATCTTCAGCATGTCTATTCAGATCATCTCAATACTGATATGTCATTTGAAATGTTTAAAACCATTTGCAAAGTTTGTTGGAATGACAAATATGGGTTTATAAGTATTTATAAAGATAGTGATGTTAAAAACGGTCGATACCGTAAAGGTTTTGATCAATATATATATTTATAACCATTGCGATGTATCTATGAGTAATAGAAAAGCAGTAAACGAGTAAGGAGCATATTATCTCTTGTATGTACATACATCGCTGTAATGGACTCGAAAATTAAACAGGAACTTGTAAAGGTAAGGAAGGATGTAAAACGAAAATTGCAAGCTTTAAAAGAGGGTGCGATAGAGGAAGAAGATATATTGCGGAAATTCTATAAACCTTTGGTGGAACCTTTAATGCAATTAAAAGAAGAAATACAATTTTCTAAACCGAAAATTAAGCAAGAAATTAAAAAGGAAGAAGAAGAAGAAGATGTTAAGAAATCATTCATAGCACCAGATTTATTCTCACCATCATTATCATCGTCATTACCAACCTCATTAAATACCTCGGTAAAAGATTCCGATCTTTCTACAATGCTACTGTAATGAAAGCATACTTTTCCAGCTTTAATATTTTATTGTTGACTCTTTAACATGCTTTATAAAAATGTCGTTACGTGCTAACCTAGTAGTGCTAACCTCACCAAACTGCGCACCCCCATTCGTATGCAACCCATACAACATCTATAATCAAGTTGGTTGCATACTCCCATAACATCCCCTATTTTCAGTTAGTTTCTTATTCTTATCTTAAGGATCTTAAGTTACAAGTTGAGTCTGTTTGGGCGTTTCACAATTCTGCCAGAAGAGGTCTGGACTACAGCAGGTGTGTATCCGGAGGTGTTTGATTCTGAGTCAGTAGTTTTGGAATACGTGTCACTTGTTTCTCTCTCACTTTCACTTAAATCACTGGACCATTCACCTACTACTTCTAAGTAATATTTCTCATGTCCTTTTCCCTCTTTATCTATGTTTTTCGTTCGAGTTACATAACGGTTCCGTTCTCTGGAATCCGGCTTTTTCTAAACCATCTGTTTCTTTTAAAAATGGAGCCATTATCTAACTTTACAATGTATATTCTATTCCTTCTTTTATTCATAACTACTGCAGGTGTCCAATCTGATTTTGGTTTTAGTTGTAGGTACATATACGTTTGAACCTATTTTAAGTGATCTTAATTGATTAACCCCTTTTTTATTATAATACCTTTGTTGCTTTAGTTGTTTGTTACTTAAATAATTATTATATGATTGTACATCGGCAATCTTGGGTTTTAGCGTTTTATTTGTATTTGGTATTATTGTTCTTAATTTCCTTGACTTTAATTTTTCTGATGGTGACAAATTACTATAAATCGTCATACAGCGATACATAAGCAAGGCTAAATTCATATCTGTATTATCTGCTATAATTTTTTTAAAAATATTTTTTGCCGTTTGAACGTTCCGCTCCGCCATGCCATTGGATTGAGCATATTTAGGCGAGCTAATGAATGTTCAAATTCCCAGTCTTGTGTGAATTTTTTAAATAAATAAGAGCTGAATTGAGGCCCCCCGTCGGAAATTAAAGTTAACGGTATTCCATGCCTCGCAAAAATAGACTTAAAGTTTCTATCGTCTTATTACTCGATGTATCTTGTGTCATTTTTTCAATTTCGACAAACTTCGAATAATAGTCAATCAGTAGTAAATATTTTTCACCATTTAACTCAAAAAAGTCACAACCTACTTTATTAAATGGTAATTTAGGTATATTATGTGACATCAAAGGTTCTGGTTTTTGTGATTTTGAGTGTTTCAGACAGATTTGGCATTGAGCTATAGCTTGCCTTATATCATTGTTTATTGTTGGCCAGAAGATTGACTCTTTTGCTAGTTTCAAACATTTTTCAATACCCATATGATTATAGTGTACCCTTTCGACCATTTCTTTCCTCAAACTTTCTGGAATTACTAATGATTGGTCTTTAAAAATCAAGTCGTCTATAATAGTTAAGTCATTTTTATATTTGCAGTAGGGTAAAATTCTGTTATCTAATTTTCTTATATTTTTTGACCACCCATCATTAATTATTCTTTTTAATTCAATTAAAGTCTCATTACTGTTTGTTTTTTCTTTAAATTCTCTTAATTTCTGACTAGTTACGTTAATTTGGGACGTTATTAGACAAACTTGTGCCTTTATCTCCTCGTCAAATTCATCGTGAGACTTCTCGTTGGTGTACGCTCGAGAAAGAGCATCCGCAATTATTAGTTGTTTCCCCGGTTTGTACCTTAGATCAATTTCGTATTTTTGAATTTGAAGTAATATACGCTGGAGGCGAGCAGGGCATTTATTTAACGGTTTTTTGAAAATACCTAATAGGGGTAGATGGTCCGTTTCGACCACTACTTTTTTGGCAAAGATGTACTCATGGAATTTGTTTAACCCGAAACAAATTGCAAGCAATTCCTTTTCTGTTTGTGCATATCTACTCTGAGTTTCAGTTAATGCCTTGGAAGCATATGCACAAGGCAAGCCATTCTGCATTAACGTTGCACCCGTCCCCGATTTTGAACTGTCTACCGATACCGTCGATTCCTTGTTTATATCGAAAAACTGTAGGACTGGTTTAGTTGTTAATATATCTTTTATTTCTTCTACAGCTTTATTATGACTTATGCCCAAGTCAAATTCTACATTCTTTTTTAGTAAGTCACTTAACGGTGTTGTTTTATTTGAAAGGTTCGGTATGAATACCTAGGAAACGCTGAATGTCTTCTTTAGACTGTGGATTGGGCATGTTTTTTATAGCTATTATTTTAGAATCATCTACACTAACTCCATTTCCTGATATTACATGACCCAAATAATTTATTTCCGGCTTACCAAATCTACATTTTTTTATATTAAATTTAATATTATTTTCTTTAGCCGTTTTGAGAACCTTATTTAAATTCGGTTTTTGTTCTGCTTCCCATTTTACGAATTTTCTTGGATTTGTCAGCGACGATCGTTTCACCTTTCGGCATTATCAAGCTGTCTGGTGTGTATCTGTTTGCTGTTGCGTATTTATAGTGTTTCGTGTGACGAGTTTGAGTGGGGTGAATATTGTGTCCGATGTGTTATTTATTTGTACGTTGATTATGTTGTTGTTTATTTTTTTGTTTATATATTTCCATATTTTCTAGTATGTTTAGTTTTTTGCTTTTTGGTGCGTAATGTAGAATTGTGAGTGTATCTTCTATAGGTGCTGGACTGTGTAGATTTTGATGTAGATGAGTTGCATAGTTGGAGTCGCTTTTTCCTTCTTTGTATGATTTTATATGTTCTTTGTATCTTTGGACTATTTTCCGGCCAGTTTGTCCTATGTTCCAACCCCCTCTTGACCAAATACAAGAAAAAAAAGTTCTAAATGATCTTGGGAGTATTTATAGGTCAAAAAGTATGCTAGTGGACTTGCATTGAGATTAAAAAGGTCAGTAGCTAGAGCCAATGTACTGTCCATTGTTAAAATAAATCCAAGGGCAAATGTTTTGCGCATATGCCTTAGCAATGGAATTCCATCTATTTGCAAGTTTTTTAAGAATCTCTTTGCCTCAGAGAACACATCTTTAAAATACTGTAAAGTATTGGGTCGTATGGGTTCCATATACCCTTTTCCAAACGGATTCGTACAGTTTAAAACATCAAAAACTCTATCTATTTTACGTAGAAACTCTACAGTGGCATGGCTCTCTTCAAAACCATTCACATTTGTTTCTTGCAAATATGCAAAAGCATCTGCTACACCGCTACTTAGTGTTTGTGCAGCAAGACGAACGTTCATAATTTTATTTTTGTAATTTATATGGCTACTACTAAGTGAATTAGCCAATTTTAATTTCTCATTATTTTGAACTTCGTCAAGACGTTTTATGTACTCCCAAGAAATTCTGCCCGAGGTAGAAGTGTTTTTCGGCTAAACAATTTCTGGCCAATTTCAGCATATGGCAAACATCTAGTATGCAATACACTCGTATTTAATTGTCACTAGGATAAGCAAAATATGATTGTAAATTGCCATACTCAATACTGCAACCCAACTTGTTATATGTGGAAATATTAATGTTGGCTCTATCTGACGTTATTGATCGTACAGTAATGCCTACTTCATACAAACTTCTTAAACAGACCTTTATAATTTGAGTTTGCAAATATGCATCGGCTTTATTGGTTAAGAAGTAGGCCACTGGACATTTGAAATTGTTTTTGTAACTAACAATTTGCAAAAATAGCGATTCCGTTGCTGGTATATCGAAATCAACATCAATTACGCCACCATAATTGACATTGCCAACAAATGTGCCCTTACTGTCGTCCCACAGAACTTGCTTCCTTATGGATATGGAATCCATTATTAAAGCGCAATTTTTCAAATACGGTTTGTCAGGCACTTCTTTTTTTAAAAATTCTAATACTTCACTTAGAATCCCTGGCTCACAGTTTAGACTACTCAGCCACTTTCGTATGGTTCTTCCATTAGGCAGCACAAAATGATTCCGTAAAAAATTATAAGCTTTAGGAGAGTAAAAGTATAACGTGTGGGCAAATTGCTTCATTAGAGGTGAATATCTGCGTTGTCCAGAATGTACACCTTTATCTTTCTCTTTCTGGAGAAGAACAAGTTCCATTGGCAAACTTGGAAAGCAACCTGCTGTAACTATTTAGTTAAGATTTATGATCTTCTAACTTGTACCTTCAAAATGCTTTTTAAGAACTTCATCCAGATTTTGATTGCTGTGTCCGCTTTTGGCAATTGAATTAATTACATCACTCATGTTGGAAATTTTGATATCCCTTCTCTTCACTTTTTGCTTTAGGGTTTTAACTGTTCTTCTTAACTGTAGTTCTTGTTCTGTTTTATATGGGTCTGTTTGTGTTGTACAATCAATGAATTTTAGACTATCTGATGTTGATGTAGAAGGCAAATCAATATCCACAATATGTTCTGTATGAACATCAACAGGAAAGTCTGATTTTGATGTAGAAGGCAAATTAATATCAACAAAATCTGTATGAACATCCACACATAATTCCTGAAACAACAAAAACTCATGTTATGTTTCTTATCTAATACAATTGACTTTTTTCTTCATGAATTTATATCATGCTAGATAAATACCTACCCTTTTTTTGTATTTTCCTACGAGGTTTTGCACTTTTTGGTAATAAATGCTTAGGATAATTAAATACAGTAGGTACTGCATCTCGTTTTAAACGTTTAGTAGTATACCCTGGTTGGATTATATAATCCGTTGGAAGAAAATGCTCTCCACAAAGTTTACTATATTTAGATGGAGTCCAATTCTCCCTGCGAACTGCCTTTATCCATAACTTTAGGATTTCTGGCTGTTTCAATGGAAAACTGCAACAAATTAATTTACTTAGATACATTCTTTTAATGGTTACTACCCTGTAAACATATATAAATGATATAAATGTAATATTTTTCGCTTACCTATGAAAAGATATTTTCCGCTTATCTTGCTCGTTATTGCATCCAAATGCCACACAACAAATCACCATTGTTTACTATTTACAACTACTCTTGTCTGTTAAAACTTAAAACTACCCTTGTCTATTAAAAAGTAAAACTTAACACTACCAAATCACACAAACACAATTTACTAATTTTTACACGCACAACAAACCATACGACAAACGAAACGAACTCATGTATATCTTCACTGATATTTATATATTGTTGGCTTGGTACAACACACAAATAAACCCCAAACTACCTGCATATTTACCTGAAAAGCAATTTATTCACCAAACTAGTTCTTAAAGACCATTTAAAGTCACGAGTATGACAAAGACAGGTTACCGTAACACAAGCTATCCTTTGCATAGTTGCTCCTGACACAGTTGACGCTGCTTATAATAGCGGTCGCGGCCTTTCCAGTTACTATGAGAGCAATACACGCAACTTTTTCTAGTTTAACCGTTTATTTTATTTCCAACCAAAAATATCATCATTAGTTATGTCCTATGGTTATGTCCCTGAACTCGTCTCATATATCTATTTAACCTTCACGTGTGGGATGCTCCCGTGAGAACGATGTAATATGCTCTTTTACTGATTTATGCATTTTTAGGTGTAGCTGCTTTTTGAAATTGTTATTAATTCTTATTAGTCTCTTGATTAGAGAGGTCGCTTATTTGTATTTCTAATAGTTTTAATTAATAATAATAAAATAATTGTTTTTAAAAATAAAGTTTTATAAACCGAAAAGATAACTGGCGCTGCGAACAGGATCCGCAGAGACTTTATTTACCGAATAATTCATCGCGAATAATTCGAAAAGTTGTGAGTTTCAACTCTTTGTTGCGGATTCCAGAAAAATCATCGGGCATAAAGTGTTCTGTGAACATTAATAAAACAGTGATCATAGCGTTGCTTGTGCCTGTGAGGATACTCTTCGATCGAGAGGATTTCCCTTGACAAACTTGAACATCGACCTCGTCTGTTGGAGGAGACTTCAAGGATGTTATTATCATCTATCAGCCTTTAAGTCTTTGCATTCCTTTTAATTAATTCCTTTAAATAATTCCCTTAATTAATACGTACTTGAATGTGTAGAGATAGAACTCCACTTAATTCTGCGAGTTCTGATAACGATAGCGATTCTTCGGCTGCTTTAAGACTAAGACTCACTAACGCATCAAGTAGTACAAAAACTAGTTTAGTTGTACAAAACACTAAAATGGCTCAACCGTCGCAATTAGAATTAAATTTGGCTAAGGACATGATTCCTGAATATTCAGGTGGTTCCAAAAACTTAGCCTATTTTATTAAACAATCGGAAAAATTTATTTCATCCTTTGAAAACAAAACCGATGTTGACTGCCTTTTAAATAAATTGCTGTTTGAACAAATTAAAGCAAAAATCGTAGGCGATGCTAGAGAAAACATTGATTATATCTTCTGCTGAAACGTGGACTCAAGTAAAAGATGTATTAATATCGCGTTTTGGTGATCCGCGAAATGAGGACCTTTTACCTAATGACCTAGTTACATGCTTTCAGTTGTCGAATGAAAATTATGAAAACTATTATGAACGTATGAGACTAAAACTGCAAACGTTATTAGAATACGTTAATTTGAGAAATCCGAACGTTGATATCAGGATTTCCAAAACAGACTTTTACTCCAAACAAGCTTTAAACACGTTTAAATCAGGTTTACTAGAACCATATTGCTCGCATTTATTTAACATAAATCCATTTACGATAGAAAGTTGTTTAAATGAACTACGAAAATACGATAATAATAGACAGCAAGTTAGTTTTATGAATTTTATGAGGAATCGACAGAAAATTCCTCCACTTCCTAAGAAAATTACACCGGTTCAAAATCATAGACCTCAATTTAATTACAAACCACAGCCAAATTTCTCTCGAAATGTTCAACGGCTGGGACCAATTATTCCTTTTCGACCACATTTCCAATCGCGACAACCGTTCTCACAAAATTCAGTTAATACACAGTTGCAGCCAGCAAATATGCAGTATCCGTATAATTCCCAAGTTTTTGGTAAAAAGCAAGAATATAAGCCGACGCCCATGTCGACTTCGACTAGATTTACACAAGCAAAGCCACAAAATTATTTTGCTAACGCAAATACTCAACCTAGACACTTTATCGCTGAAGAACTTCATAATATTGAAGATTCCGAACAAACGTTCTGCGAACCCGAAGATCACTCTTATAATCCTTCAGATTTCGATCAGGAACCCCAAAACACTGACGAATACGTAGAAAGTGCGGAAATAGGGTCAGAAAATTTTTCCGACCAGCCTCAACAGTTCGACTCGACTTAAATTCCATTATAAATCAGCCAAAATTGCCTTTCATAACCGTTCCATAATTCGATCTCAAAATTTTAATTGATTTAGGAGCGTCAAATTCTATTATTAATCCCGAACCCGCTAGAAAATATTTTTCCAATTATTAGTTACCCCATGTTGCAAGAATACGGTATTAGAAGAAATATTAATTTTCATGTGGCATAATCAATTTGATGCAGTTTTGGGTAGTGAAGATTTTTATAGGTTGGGTGCGAAAATTGATTATTCCAATAGTCTTGCAAATAGTTAGTGTGAAAATTCCCTTCTTAGAATACATAAACAATCAAAACTTTAGGCCTTTTACACAAAAAATTAGTAAAACAATTAAAATTCCTGTTAACATCCATGAGGGAGAAATTTTAATATCTGAAACTGAATTGAACCCAAACATACGGATCGATAGCTTATGCGGAAAATGGATTTTGTCTATTACCTTTTGAGGAAGAAAGAACATGTGAAATTAACTTTAAACACCCAATTAATGCCTAACCAGTTTTTAATGGAGGTTAGTCAACCTTTTATTCAAAATTCGGACCCCGATCTTCTAAATTCTATCAGAATTAACCATTTAAATGAAGAAGAAAGAAACAAAATTATGGAACTTTGTGCAAAATTTGAGACTATTTTCTTTAACGAAAACTGCGACTTATCTTTTACAAATGCCGTTAAACACACCATTAGGACTATTGACGAAACACCGGTCTATAGTAGATCTTATCGATACCCATATCATCTAAAAGAACAGATACAGTGTCAAATACAAAAATGATTGGACAACAAAATTATTCGGCCTTCTATTTCGCCGTACTCGTCGCAGGTCTGGATCGTCCCGAAAAAGCTGGATGCTTCCGGTAGAAAGCAATGGAGGTTAGTCATAGACTACCGAAAATTGAACGACAGGACGATCGAAGATAAATATCCGCTTCCACGGATTGACGAAATTTTGGATAATTTAGGCAGATGTGTTTACTTCATTACGTTGGATTTAGCGCAAGTTTCCATCAGGTCGAAGTGGAAGAAAAATCGATTGAAAAGACCGCGTTCAGCGTAAACAACGGACATTACGAATATTTAGGAATGCCCTTTGGCCTTAAGAATGCTCCTTCCACGTTCCAACGAGTTATGGACAACATTTTCAAAAAATATCTCCATAAATTCTGTTTCGTGTATATGGATGACATAGTCATCTTTTCTAAATCCTTACAAGACGATCTTATTCACTTAAAATTAATTTTCGAAAAATTAAAACAGTTTAATTTAAAGGTTCAACTTAATAAATCAGAATTTTTAAGAAAGGAGGTCGCATTCTTAGGACACGTTGTAACACCACAAGGCATAAAACCGAACCCGGAAAAGATTAGGGCCGTTCAGCAATATCCTTTGCCGAAAACAACTAAGGAAATTAAAAGCTTTTTAGGACTTGTTGGTTACTACCGACGGTTTATCAAAAATTTTGCCAAAATCGTACAACCATTTACTAATTGTTTGAAAAAGGGAACTGTCATAGATGTTAGTAACCCGAAGTATATTGAATCATTCCATAAGTGCAAGGAATTGTTGACTAACGCTCCTATACTCCAATACCCTGACTTTACGAAACAATTTACAGTAACCACTGACGCCAGCAATTACGCCATAGGTGCAATTCTATCCCAAAAAGACAAACCGATAGCGTACTATTCCCGGACGCTTAATTCGGCTGAGCGTAACTACTCTACTATAGAACGAGAACTTTTGGCAATCATAGACGCGACAAAGCATTTTCGGCCTTATATTTATGGTAAAAAATTTATTATAGAAACTGAACATGAGCCTCTACGTTGGCTTTTTAAACTAAAAGAACCCAATTCACGTCTCGTTAAATGGAAATTAAAATTGGAGGAATTCGATTACGAGGTCAGATACAAAAAGGGTAGAGAAAATTCTAATGTTGATGCTTTGTCAAGAGTAGAAATTAAGATGCGGGAAATAGCAACCGAAAAGACCGATTTGCTCTCAACTTAAGCAAACGTCGATGAAGAAGATGCTTTAGATCCGAGTTATTTAGACGAAATTTTTGGAAATGATGGAGACGGAGAAACGCAGCATACTGCAGTCGAAAATCCCATTTGCTCGGTACCAATTTCGGAAAAACCGGTTAACGAATTTTTACACCGATTAATTTTAAGTTTTAATCCATGTTACGTAATTAAACTTACGCGGCCGTTTCAGAAATATAATTACGAAATATATATTAGACAAGGAAACGAGAAAAACGACATATTAAAGGCAATAAAGGAGATAGTCGTACCTAAAACATTATATGGTGTGTATTTTAAAGATAAAGAACTTGAAACTATTTTTTCTAAATTGGTTGCGGACGTTTTTAAAAGTAATGAAATGAAATTTGTTAAAAGTAACTCATACACCAAGGACGTTATTCAACCTGAAAAACAACATGAAATTATTAGCAATTATCATCGACTAAACCATAATGGGATTGAGGAAACGTACAAACACTTAAAGAGACAATTTTATTGGCCAAAAATGAAAGAACTTATTAACAAAATTATTAACGAATGTGAGACTTGCTTACAGACAAAATATGAAAGACACCCCCACAAACTTGCCTTTTCGGGACCCCATCATAATCACCCTCGAAAAATTGTTGCTGATTCAGGCAATGAGTTCACGAACTACATTTTGAAAGAATACTGTTCCGTATTTAAAATTGAATTACATATTACTACGGTCGACAATAGCACTTCAAACTCGCCTATTGAACGATTTCATTCTACTATCTTGGAAAAAATTAGGACTTTATCTTTAGAAAATCCCTATGAAACCCCACAAAATTTAATGATTAGTGCAATTTTAATTTATAACCAATCAATTCATACCTCTACGGGTTATACCCCATTCGATCTTTTATATGGACCATACGATAACTTGCACTTATATGTGGTAGACTTAGACAAAACAGTTTATCAACAATACAATGAAAATAGGAGGAAAGAAGTTATTCCATTTTCGAACAAATATATCATAGAGAATTGGAAAAAGGAAATAGAAATTTGGAAAAGGTTAATCAAGGTAGAAGGCAAACGGTAGAAGTAAATGAACCTGTAGTTTACATACAGAGGAAATCTAGGGCAAGAAAAGATGCTCCAAAGTTTCAGAGACACGAGGTTGAAAAAGTAGACGACAAACGGGTTGAAGGAAAGATTTCCATGCGTCCAACTAACGCGCATGTCAGAGCTCTAAGACCATTTAAGAAAAAAATTCCTTCTTTACAGGATTCTCATCTTGACGATCCCCAACCAGGGCCTAGTCATAGACCAGATTAATTCCCCAGGTTTTTATTTGGAAGTGTGGGGACACTCTGTATTTATTACTTATCCATTTATTTATCCAAAGTAGTTCACACTGTACAGCAGAAGTCAAATTCTGCTGACAAAGAATATTGTCATTTTTGAACCACAAATTAGGCCAACACGCAAATACACCTACTGGTGTAAACGGTTGACCATGCGTTTTGTCATAAGACCTGTGTAAATATTTCTTGTATAAATAGCTGTAATTTACCTAATAAAAGTAGTCAAGTTTAGTCTAACTCTGACTCGTCTTCTCTAATACCGCAGTAGGTATTCACCCTGATACCGCAGCAGGTATTGATGGTACAACTCGGATGCTGGCATAAACAACCACATCACAACGGTTCTTCTTAGAACCACCAGCGCATGCATCCTATCACGTTAGCGACCCACATGCGTTCGCTACAGAAGAACTAGGAACTGCAAAACTTTTGTCACATTATCGTAAGTTTTATTTTAATTTTAATATTACAAGTATAGAATTAAGTTATGCGAAACTTCTGCAAAATGCGGCTGTCATAAGCGTCATAATGGGTGACGGGCCTGCGCAAAAATTCATGTTGAATTTGGAGGATAATTGTGGTCAAATTAAAAATCAGATTCGAAAGCTAAAACATAGAACAAAGAGAGGATTAATTAATGGTCTCGGTACTGTCATTAAATATATAACCGGAAATCCTGATAGCAACGACTTGGCTGAAATTAATAAAGATTTAGACTCTCTTTATAAAAATCAGGAAAACATTGTAAAACAAATGGGAAAGTTCTCCTCATTCGATAATCATCTTACTAATAGATATGAAAACGATTTAAAAATAATACAAAGAGGTATCAATGCTTTTCTTTATAAATTGAATAGATGAAGCTTTTAAGTAGTGTAACTCCATAATTAATAAATAAAACACTTTAGATGAGTTACAAATTATTTATTGTTACCACAACAAATGATTCGACACACAGTGTCTTCTTCAGGTGGTGAAGTAATACAAAAACAACATAAACTAAAACTACTTATATACCTAAGAGTTAAAAGGAGGGAGTAGGGAAAGATCAAATAGTTAAAATAATTAAGACTTTTACAAATTTAATAATGGGGAATTAACCACATCTGTCTGGTCATTTAAAATTAAACCTAACTTATTTAATTTATTTATTTCTACGGACTCTAATAAATTTAATTTCAAACCTTTTTTCTGAACATGTAAAATTTTAAAGTTTTCATTAAAATTGTGGTTGTTTAACAGTAAATGTTCAGCATATGTAGAATTATTAGAGTTCTTATTATCAAAACATTTTTTATGTTCATTCAATCGATCTTTAAAACATCTACCTGTCTGTCCGATATAAGCTTTATTGCAAGTGCCACAGTTCAACTGATATATGCCTGACTTATGTTCCTTTTTTGTGACGTCTTTGTTATTTTTAATATAACTTCCTAGGGTATGATTCGTTTTAAAAGAGATACGAGCATCTGTAAATTTTGATAGAACTTTGCCTAAAGTAGTAGATATATTACCTAAGTAAGGTATTGAGTAGAATTTATTTGAAATATTTATATTATTAATCGGATAAACTAAGTTTAAGGTATTTTTCTCTTGTTTTTTATTTAGTAACGACTTGATTAGTGAGGGTTCATATCCATTATTGATTGCAATTAAATAAATCCGGTTTAATTCTTTGTTATAATGTTCTAAAGACATTGGTACTGTTAAAAGTCTGTGAAGACTAGAATGAAAGAAAGCTAGTTTATGGGACATAGGATGACATGATTTTGCATGTATTATGGTGTCCGTTTGGGATGCCTTATGATGAATAGAAAACGAATGTTTATTGTTTAAATTATGGATCGTCAAGTCTAAGAAATTAATAGATTTATCCTCTTCCATTTCCAACGTAAATTTAATTTTAGGGTGTAAAGCATTTAGTGTATTAAATAATTTAGTTAATTGTCTATTCGTACCATTGAAACCTACCAAAATATCGTCAACATAACGGTACCAATATATACAATTTTTAAATAAACTATTGGTAGATATAATAATTTCTAAATCATTCATAAACATGTCTGCTAATAATGGGCTCAGCGGGTTGCCCATGGCTAAACCTTGTTGTTGTTCAAAAAATGTATTATTGAATACTAGGTAATTTTGTTTCAAACAAATTGTTAACATGTTTATTAATTCATCTATAATTATGGGGTTTACCTTATTAGTTTCTAGATGTGTTTTGACTATTATGATAACTTCGTTCGGCGGGATACTAGCGAAAAGATTACAAACATCAAAAGAAACCAATTTACAATTATTCGGTAAAGATATGTTAGAAATTTTGTCAATAAGATCTAAGGAATTGTTCAATGTATAAATAGGTTTGAAATTTGTTAACTGTTTAATTTTATTTACTAAAAACTTTGAAATATTAACACAAGGGGCTTGAACAAAAGAGACTACTGGTCTAATCGGGAAGTTTGTTTTATGTAGTTTTATGAGACCATATAGTTTTGGGGGTTGAGGATTCATAATTGATAGGAAATAACTATGTTTATCTGAAACTAGGGCTACTGAATTGTTAATGACTTTTTTAATTGTTTTTTGAAAAGTTGGAGTAGGATCTTTTTTTATTTCTGTGAAATGATTTTCTTTCAAAAAGGTAATGACTTTAGTAATATAATCTACTTTAGACATAGCTATTACCGTGTTACCCTTGTCAGCTTTAGTGAATATTAAGTTTTCGTTTTTAGAAAGTAAACTAATGGATTTAGCTATTTTTACTTCTTTATTGCAAAAATTAGTAATGTTTGTCTGGAGGTGTTTACGCAATAAAAATATTGCACCTAATGTTAACTTAAGCAATAAGTACCACATTCAATCGTTTTTTAAAAAGTTCTATCAAAATTTACAGATGCTCGTATCTCTTTTAAAACGAATCATACCCTAGGAAGTTATATTAAAAATAACAAAGACGTCACAAAAAAGGAACATAAGTCAGGCATATATCAGTTGAACTGTGGCACTTGCAATAAAGCTTATATCGGACAGACAGGTAGATGTTTTAAAGATCGATTGAATGAACATAAAAAATGTTTTGATAATAAGAACTCTAATAATTCTACATATGCTGAACATTTACTGTTAAACAACCACAATTTTAATGAAAACTTTAAAATTTTACATGTTCAGAAAAAAGGTTTGAAATTAAATTTATTAGAGTCCGTAGAAATAAATAAATTAAATAAGTTAGGTTTAATTTTAAATGACCAGACAGATGTGGTTAATTCCCCATTATTAAATTTGTAAAAGTCTTAATTATTTTAACTATTTGATCTTTCCCTACTCCCTCCTTTTAACTCTTAGGTATATAAGTAGTTTTAGTTTATGTTGTTTTTGTATTACTTCACCACCTGAAGAAGACTTTTCTTTATAGCCTAAATAAGATTAAAAATAGTATCGAAATTCAATCAGCTGTTGAATATAATATGTATCTAAGTCAAAAATTATTAAACTTCCTATTTATGTCGGAAAGAACCATCTCCTTGGCTTTCAACCAAATCACGAATTTGGAACTTTTAACAACATCGGACCTTTTGGAAATAACAAACCATTTGGCGGGGATTTACGGAAACGATGAATTGGTTACCGTTAATTCCATTCATTTATTCAAAATTATAGAATTCTCTAAATTAAGAGTCCTGTTTGTGGAAGATACAATCACGTACGTATTATACATTCCCATTCTAAATCCTACGTTCTACAGTTACCACAAAATTTACCCCGTCCCTAATGCAAAAGACCAAATGCTGCTGCCTCCAGCGCAATTTCATCTATCTGGACCACAAGATTTTTGGACCAACGAGAAGTGCCCAACCATCAAAAATATAATATTGTTCCGTAACAAATCCGTAAGTGACGTGTGTTCCTTGGGTAGCTTGAGTTCGTGTACCTTTGATCGCGCAATCAATGATTATACGTTATACACGCAATTAGACAACAATATTGTGTTAGCAGTAAGTAAAAAGGAAATGATGATAACTGAAATGTGTGGAACTAAGGTGGAACACTTTAGGATTCGTAACAGTGCTCTTGTTCGCTCTGATAACGAGTGTAAAATTGTAATTGGAAACAAAATGTTTAAAAACACAAATGTTAACTTTTCTGTGGAAATTCCTGAAATGGAACCATTCAATTTAAATATAAGTCAGACTGTCCTTCTGGGGCAAAAACATTTAGAAGATTTAGAAGATGTTCAAGAATTAAAAAACGAAGCTGCTTATTTTAAGATCCATCCGTTTGTCCATTTCACGCATTTCTCTATATCTGTATTGTTTGTCATCATCGTTGTTATTATAATGGTTTTATTATTTGTCGAATATAAATTTTGTTGTCTTGTGAAAACTAAAACAGTAGCAACAGGTGACGTCATCGGGGCCATAATTCGCCTCTGTCATAACAAGAGAATCGGGGACGATTCTATCACTAAGGGGGGAGGAGTTATGTCCTATGGTTATGTCCCTGAACTCGTCTCATATATCTATTTAACCTTCACGTATGGGATGCTCCCGTGAGAACGATGTAATATGCGCTTTTACTGATTTATGCATTTTTAGGTGTAGCTGCTTTTTGAAATTGTTATTACTTCTTATTAGTCTCTTGATTAGAGAGGTCGCTTATTTGTATTTCTAATAGTTTTAATTAATAATAATAAAATAATTGTTTTATAAACCGAAAAGATAACTCATTACCTAACTTTTTCTCTTAACAGAAATTACAAAAATATAAATGACACAAAATGTTGATACAAATTTGAATTAAATTTCAATATAATTTAAATTCTTGAACTATTTATCTTGATTATGTTGAGTAAGAATGTTTAAAAAAGCATTCCTGAACTAATTTAGCAAATTCAAATTCTTTTGCAGAGGAATTCCATTTATCGGAAGACTAAAATATAGAACTTCTCGACATGACCAGAAAATATTCCCTGCAATGAATATAAAACGTCCAACTCTTATGCCAGCTGATAAATTTTGAAGTAAACATATCCTTTTTCAAAATTATTACATAAAATCTACATATTATACAAATTTAGAAAAGTGAGTAGTAAACGTAAAGTGTTACATAAAATCTTCAAGTATCAGGTAACTACACACCCACCTCTACCACTAACCTACCACAATATTTCTATTCTTTAATGGATTAAAAATGTAAAAAAAGACCCATTATTTATCAGGTTACCATAAACACATCAAATCATTCTGCATCTAATGAACAAAATAAACATACATGATTGCAATATTAAATTACATAAACATACATAACCACTCATAACAAACTGTTCGTCTTTATACACACACAGTGAAAGGATTACTACGTAATTTTAGAAACTCATGATCACCATGAAGGGGTGGTTTCCGCGCCCAACATACACATATATATTCTTGATCAGCGTGACGAACTCTACAACATTTAATTTTCAGGAAAATCGATTGGGGGGAGGCGTATCTATACAATTACCGTGTGTGTATTGTTTATTATATTAAGATTACATAAAACAACTAGTCAACGAATTGTTTATATTCATATTAGAGTACTAGGTTATGTGGTAGTAGGTGTGGAACTGTGTATTGAGACGCACACCGCCACAACCATATAACCTAATTTTATCTTATATAATTTACAATATAAACATTCACTACATAGTCCCATTATTAAAATAAATCAAAAACCTAACTAGTGAAACGGACAACAAAAGAATAAACCACCCTTTTATTTTACTTGTTTAATAAAATTCTCATAACAGTTACAGCAATACCTTTTGGTTATTACACTGTGTAGGAACACCTCTCTTTACCATGCGCTTTAATTTTTATATGTTCGCTTCGGATAATTATGCATTAAAAAAGTACAAAATATGCATGCAAATATGCATTTAAAATATTAAATATATGCATTTAAATATGCTTTCAAATGTCGTTTTTTAGGTAGAAATAAAAAAATTTAAAGGGTTATATTTGTTTATTGATAATTTTATATATTTTTACAAGTAACGTGTCATTTTTGAATAAAGAATTTTCAAACCACTCATTGCCTTACACATGTATGGGGCAGCATCCGTACAAACAACGAGCACTTTTTCGTAACAAATGCCTGTTGGCCACAAACAATTTAGGGCATCATTGAAAAATACAGCAATTGTTGAATGGTTCACTTTCTCCGACACTTTCACTGTCAATAGATAAGATTTATTTCTTTCTTCATCAACTCCCAAAATACCAAAAACAAAAATTGCTAGGCTCCTTTGTTGTACATCCGTCGTTTCGACTAAAGATACCCAAATATTTTTATCTTCAGCTTTTTCCCGCAGCTTCTGTATTGTGGCGTTATATAATGGCACAACATAATTTTTTCGTAGTGTAGATTCGTCTGGAATATTTTGCTTGGTATGTTTTTCGAGAAAGTTTTTAAATTTTTCGTTTTTTAATTTCGCCAACAGTATGTCCGCAGAAATTAAAGCATCACACAATTCCTCGTTAAATGGCGAACGATTGGGACCAGGTTTTAATATAGCTGGTACTAACATTTGCTGCTTAGTTCCTAAAATTCGGTTTTTATTTTTTTGATACTTACTAGTTTGTAAATGTTGCGTCACTTGGGACTTTTTTTTTGTAGCCGTTACACTTACTTCACAGTATTTACAAAACAGGATACTTCCATCTGTTGTGAAATCGCTGAACTCTTTTACAAATTGGTTTAAAACGGTGCTAACAGATCGTTTTTCTTTCGGCATTTTTGATTTTTAACACTGACGTTGAGATGTTCGCTTTTTAAAATTAAAGAACAAACTGATGTGATAATTTAAAGCGAACTTTTGTAAAGGTAATCTTTCTTGTTATGTTGATGTAAATACCTAATGACAGCAATTACCAATCATCAGTTAAGATGTTTACATTGCTTTCTCGGAATATACCACTCCGTAGGGGGTTGAGTAAGTATTTGACCTTGGTAAGCGTATAAATTATGTTTGCAAACAACTTTTAATACGAAATATGCAGATAAAACTTAAAATGACCAAAATATGCACTTAAGCAAATAATGGGTTAAATATGCATTAGAATATGCAGTTATGCAAATGCATAATTATCCGAACCCTAGTCATAAGTCTCCTCAGTGTCCGCAGAATTGTGAGAATAAAGAGGCAAGAAAAGGTCAAACACCAAATGCTAATGTTGATGATTCTTATGCAGTTTGCCACCTTGCAACGTCTGTGTTGGATGCCACGGAAAGTGGTCGAATGCAGTCAAACAGAAACCATCTTGATGATGATCAAGAACATTCTTTATTCTCTGTTGCTCCCAGTGCACAATCATTTTATACTGGAACAAGGTTTGTCCAAAGAGGGGCTCCTACGTCGTCAGAAAACTGGATATTAGACAGCGGATATACATCTCATTTATGTCGAGAAGAGAAGAGTTTTAAAGAAATGAGGGACTCCACGGCTGGAGTATTAAAACTAGCTAGTCATGCATCCACTAATGTCGTTGGAACGGGAGATGTTAAAGTTGCATGTTATTTGTTCCTGAGTTGAGATGTAACTTGGTGTCTGTGGCCAAAATTACAGACAAGAATGACATTGTTATTTTTGAAAAGACAAAGGCAATTATTGCAAATCGACAGGGTAAGGTTAAGTACACTGCTAATCGTCATGGTGACCTGTATTATGTGCTACCTGAAAACTCATGCCTAAATGCTTCGACTTCAAGAGATGATAATGTTACTGGAATATGGCACAAACGTTTTGGCCATCTAAATTATAATGATTTAGCTCAAGTATTACGTAGGTCCATGAACCTAGAAATCAATAGTCAAGTCAAGGATTTAGAGCCCTGTGATATTTGTTTAAGGGGAAAGATGACTCGACTACCTTTCTCAAAAGGTGATCTACCTTCATCAGACTTACTACACGTTATTCATTCTGATGTTGTTGGGCCAATGAGAACTCAATCGATGAACGGGGCTAAGTTCTTTGTTACATTTATAGATGATGCCTCAAGATGGTGCAAGGTATATTTCCTGAGTCAGAAGAGTGGAGTTTTAGCAGCTTTTTCTCAGTATAAAAACAGAGTAGAGAATTTAACTGGAAGAAAGATATAATTTTTACAGTCAGATAATGGGAGGGAGTATCTTGGAGGTGAGTTTGACGCTTTGTTAAAAGAGTTGGGAATAGAAAGGCGACTCAGCGTGCCCCGTACACCGCAACAAAATGGGGTGGCGAAGAGACAGAACCGAACGTTGTTAGACATGGCTCGATGTCTCTTACTCGAATCTGGACTACCTATGATGTTTCGGGCAGAGGCCGTAGCCACGGCATGTTATATCAGAAATAGATCACACTCTCAACGGTATGACTCCGTATGAACAATGGTATAAAAAGCCTCCACAAATTAGTCATATGAGAACCTTCAGTTCGACTGTTTATGTTGTTGATAAAAATCCTATCAAGGATAAATTTTCACCAAGGTATATTAAGGGTATTTTCGTAGGTTACCCCCGTGAGTCAAAAGGATACAGAGTATGGTTACCAGAATCCAGGAAAATAATCATTGAACGAGATATAAAATTTGTGGAGGAGAATATCTCAAGATCTATTGAGATTGACGAAACAGATGGTCTGAAGCTACTACCAGATAACTTCGAAGGAACTGAGAAACGATTTAATGAGTCAGAAACTGAAATACCTGCTAATATTCGGACTTCAAGTACTCCCAGTGCGAGATCCAACAGCAATGGTCAAACTGCCCCTCAAAGGGCTCAAGACAGTAACTTGCCCATATTTGTTCATTTGTTGATTTATTCGAATGTTTGGATCATGTTCTGTTTGTTTATTATGTAGATTAGATGCGGAATTATTTATAGTCTTTATTTATAGACCATTTTCAAACACGTGACTTTGTCAGGTCGGCCATTTTGCTTGGAGGGCAAATATTTTGTGGTATTGTACGTAAGCTGACGGCAATTTAGTGTGATTTAGAGTATTCAGCAAGTATTGAGGCGGTTTGGAAGGGTGGTTTTGTGACGTTCACCTTAAGGGTTGTTTCTAGGCATATATTAATATTTTGGATTTCTGCCGTGTCGAGTAAAAGGTTAGGAAACATAATGTCTGTAAATAGTTGTTTTCGACAATGTTATTAACAATATTAATATTATAGCATTCATAATCGAACTACATTGTTGGATGACCGGGTTATCAACAATAATTAGATGTCGTTTTTGTCGTACTTCTGACACCAGGGCAGTTTTGATGTGACTCCGGACTCTTGGTTGGAATGTGTGATGTAATAATTATCGACGATCAGTTGATAATTACACTATTCGCACTCGTAATTATTGTCGCATGAAGATGGGTTTTTAATGTTCACTAAATAGTGATTTGTCTCACCTCAATTATGAACACTTAATCCAAATTAGTTTCACTTTCACGCTAATAATTGTCTGAGAATGTTCCGTTCACCGACTAATGACTATTGTCACCTCGAAATGAACTATTAACGATTCCGCCAACTAACGAATAATCAATACGATATTAATTAAGTCGCCTTGTAATACGAAAACTATTAATGTGTACTTACTTACAATCTTAATATTAAGGTAGGTCAAGAGCGAAAAGAAGACTGAAAGTATCTGAGAAACCATCCCCTTTTGATAGAAATTCTTATCTAAACAATGGTGGGGGTGGTGATTAATGTCAATTAATAATGATAATAATAATTATAATAATAATGATTTATCACATGATATTTCTTAAATCTAGATCATACAACACCTCTGGGGTGAGAAAAATTTTGAATGATTTTTTAATTTGATTCAAAATTTTAAGTTATCTAAAAACTATTGGGTTAATAATTTGAACTGATTATTCTTCCTATGTTCGCTCGATCTGATTGATCTTCTCCCTGTTGGCTTGGGTGAATCTTGATAGTTGGGGTAGTTTAGACGTTCCAATTCCTTATCATATTTGACGATTTCGTTCGATTCATTACGTAACCTGGAACCCTCGGATTGTGCGTTGTTATGGGATTGATTGTATATGTTAATGCAAGGCCAGCAGATAGACTTCATTCTTGCCTCTGGGTCCAGTGGTTCCTTTGTACAACACAAATAGCGTCGGATGATGGATACGAGACCAATCCATTTGATGAAGTTGTAGACTGTAGAGTATGACCGTGATTAGTATACCTCCAATGATAGAGATTATTGTCGTGAACCAATTGGAGTGCTCGATCAGAAAGGGTTTGTTTAATTGTTGCTGTAGAATTTCGTCAAATTTACGTAGTTTATGTTGGGCGAAATTAAGTTCGTTGAAATCAAGATTGGTTAGCGTTAATGGCTGTAGATGTATAGCCTTAAGCGTGATGTTGTCTTTTAGCTTGATACAGCAATCATCTGTTGTAATGTCCGTAGTGGGAATTTTACTGGAGATATTTGTCGTTCCTAGTGTAGCTTGACCCTCAAGGATTGTGTGGTCCGTATAGGCTTTGCAATTTGTATCGACTTCTAAGATGCCAATGCCGGAGAGTATTTCTTCGTTTTCATTAGCTTGATTGCATAGTACATTGATCCCCGTTAGCTTGGATAATACGTAGATCCATCTATTGTTGGCGATTTTGTGCCAGAGTTCGGCGTCCGCGTATACGTGTTTGATCTGGCAGCTCTTGGGGATGCGCGTTGTCTGTTTGAAGAACATTTGATGTTCGTAACTTGGTTGGTCCATACGTCCGGAGATGGTGATTCCTTTGCATAACCATTGGGTTGGAAGGAATACCTATTCTTCGCAGTTTTGGAGGTTGTTTAGCGCCGAAAATACTGTTCTTGTGATGCACAAGAAGATATAGGGTTTAGAGGGTTCAATATAGGAAAATAAGTAAGGATCGCTTTGATGTGGCGAAAGAAATGGATATAATTCGTGTAGATCGTTAGTATCGGACTTACGATCGGGATTTCGAATGCAATTATTAACAAATTATCTTTAATAAACGACTTCGTGTTCATGAGATTACAGTAAATGAACGAATTTCTCAAGGTAGGTTCTAATGGTAGATTATTCCTAATGCTAATTGCTTTTAATTCTAAATATAAATCTTCAGGATTAAGAATATTATAGCTTATAATACCTTTATTAACTAAGCTAAGTCCGTCTATGTATTTTCCCAGAATACTTTGGACTTCGTCTGTCATTTCAACGAGTGTAATAATGTGTTGATTAATTTGATTTTCGATCAAGAGTTTTTCTTCCATAGAGACCGTTTGTGACATGAATTCATCAAATTTAATTATGTTCTCGTTCAATATTCTAGTATTTTGATTGAGGATCTGCAATGAGTTATTAAAGTTCGAGATAGTGGATTGTACTATTCTAACTTGTTGTTGCATAAGAGTTTCTGTTTGCTTTTGATTACCAATTAGACTTTTAATAGAGTCGGTGTAAAATTGAGCATCTTCAGCATCGGGGGTGCCGAATAGCCATTTTAGAGCGTCACTAATTCCGTCGATGAGGCCGCGTTTTTTACGATTTCCTACTATTTGATGAGCTATGATGTCATAATCTCTTTTTATTAATTTGAGTTTCGTATTTATGTACTGAAGTTGATTTTGGCAATGAAAGTCGATGTGTTTTGATGTTATCTTGTTACAAAGTCCTAGCGATTTGAAAAAAAGTGTGTTGATTGTTTGAACGTGATCATCGATGTGAGATATGTTTATGAATGTTAATGGAGTAAATTTTTTATTCGAGATTTTCGCTTTGCCGAGGTGATTATAGAAGATTCCGCTTGAAGAGTTTATTGGTGTAATGGTATATGTTTGGGAAAGGGGGGAGTATAAGGGGATGATAATATGGGAAAGATAGATGTTAATTTTCATCTTCGGATTCCTGTTTCTTCGCTGAAACATAAGGTTTCAGTAAATTAAAATGATACGTTTTTGATTTATTTTGTGTTATTTTTGTGATATACTGTATATAATGTATTCATAAAAAATGAGTACAATTAGTTTTTAGTTAACAAAATATGTCGATGACCTGTTACCTACGGAAATTGCAAAAAATAGAAATGCAGAAATGCATATTCAGTAAATCGTTTCTTTACGTAATAAGTAGGTCATAGGAAATCAACAATGACAAAAAAATAACTTATTATACATGAATTAACGACATAGCAATTAAGAAATAACTTTGGACTTGTTAAGTCTTCTCTGTACGCTATCAAAAGGTACATATGACAATAAAAAGTAATATATAATATGGAAGTGCTTATTAATTAATAAAAACATGGAAAAATAGATAAAAGGACGATAGATATATATATTACATGGCGACCCTGCCAGCCGCACTTAGCAATTTTGAACGTGAAAGCCAGTTTTAAGAGTGCACCTTAGAAAAGTTTGATATGGGTAATCACGATACGAAGCAAGATAATTCGAAGGAAGAAATTATAATAGCACAAGCAGGTAATAGTGGCGGACAAACATCAAATGGTAATTTGGGATATAGTATTTCATTGGGAAATTATCTACAACTAGCAACATTTTTACTTGTTTTGATGGGTTTAATGCTTGATTTATACGACCGATGTCAGAAGAGATGGAATAGGAAGATATGGAAAGCAGTCGCAAGAAGTCAAGAACAACTGTAGGGTGACAAGAAAAGTATAAATTGGGTTAGTGACTAATTTAGTGAGAAAACGTAAGTGCTTAAAATTTAATGATGTGTTTGCGATATCGTGGACAAATGGTCTTATTATGTCAATTCCTGTCGAATTTACTGATCTCCTTGAACAAGTAAAAGGCCTCCTAAGAAACATAAACAAGGACCCATTGGAACGACGCAACAATTTAGATGTAATAAATAGACAAATAGTTAAGGTAAATAGTTTTAGAAAAAAGGTGAGCGATTTAATAGATGATTATAATAAAAACCCTAATTCAGATAGAACAATAATTGCAGACACGAAAATGTGTATAAAGTCGATAGAAAGTAATTTAATAATCATAGATAATATTTTAAGGGATAGATTAAGTTCAGTTACACAAGTGATTGAAAATATAAATAACTCTACAGCAAGTTCAGCTTTTCAGTCAGAAATGGGCGAAAAATTCGATTTAAGGACAGCTGGAAGCTTGCTGCCTATATTAAATGGTACTGAGGAAGTTGTTCTTCAATTAGTTGATGCAATCGATTTATGTGACTGTTTATTGGATGTTGAAGGTAAGAAACTTTTGACAAATTATGTATTAAAAACGCGATTAACACAAAGTGCTAAGATCAGGCTCCAGAGTACTTACGCTAATAATGTAGAACTAATATCTGATATTAAAAAACATCTTTTGACAAAACAAAACCCTGTAGCCCTATCAGTAAAACTAAATAATGCTAAACAATTAGGAAATTCAATAGACAAATTCGGGAAAAATATAGAAGAACTCATGGTTAATTTAACAATCACACAAGCAGACGGAAAGCAGGAAGCGATAGATATTTTGCAACCCAATAACGAAAAAATTGCTGTTAATGCATTCAGTAGTGGTCTTCACAATCACGAAATTAGAACAATTATTACAGCGCGAAACTATTCAAAATTAAATGATGCAATAAGAGCAGCAAAAGATTTAGAGCTACAGAAAAATGATTCAGTGCAACTGTTTAATATTCGCGGAAGAGGTAATTTTAACCGAGGCTCCAGAAATATTAGATTTAACAGTAGAAATCATAACACCAATAATAATTCATACAGGCATAATTTTGTAAATAACAACTACAGATTCACCAACACTAATAATCGTGGACGTGGAAATAATCGCGGCGGAAGGTTCAATCACAGAAATTTTCGTAATAATAATATTGACAACAATCGACATCCTAATAGTCAAAGAAATTTTCAAAATCACACTAATACGAGAAACAACTTTAGAAATTACTATATGACCGAAAATCGGCAAGAAAACGAAAATTTTTCTGGTTCTTTAACATCAACAACGACCCCTATCCAAAACGAACCGTTTTTTCGAGGTTAACAGTACTGAAACGATCCTTAATCTAAATGGATTAAATTTTGTGCGAATGAATTATGGTACGAATGAATTGATATTATTGATTGATAGTGGAGCATCAGTTAGTGTAATTTTTAAAAATATTTTAGAAAGATATATTTGCCACTCGAATCAAATTTCAATTTTTATACAACTATTCCCCCAAGATGTGAAATTATTTGATATTTTCGTGTAAATACTGAAGAGGAATGCGTTATTCTACCGCAAGAAATTGGCGAAGACACTTTTGTAGCCGGTTCTATTGGTAAACCTCAAAATAAATTAGTACCTGTTAGGATCCTGAATATTCGTGACCAGGAAATAAGACTCAAAAATTTTACACCAAAAATTGAAAAATTAAGCGACTATAACATCCTCAATTTAAATGTGAAGGAAATTCCGCAATCGTGTGATCGAGTAGAAAAACTTCTAAAAATTATTAACACAAATCACCTCAATAACGAAGAAAAAAGCACTCTTGAACGCATTTGTTCCAAATATAGCGATGTGTTTCATCTAGAAAATGATCCTTTAACAGTAACGAATATTTATAAAGAGCAAATTCATATCAAAAAACCAATACATCCTGTAGGTATACGTAAAACCTTATCGCGTACCACAAGCACAAACAACAGAAATACATCAACAAGTAGGTAAATTGCTTGTAGATGGTATAATAGAACCATCAAGATCAGCTTGGTCCGCTCCAGTATTAATTGTGCCTAAAAAACCAGATCAAAATGGTAATAAAAGATGGAGACTTGTAGTAGATTATCGCCTACTAAATAAACAAATCGAAGACGATAAGTTTCCACTTCCCAATATCACCGACATTTTAGATTCTCTAGGTGGAGCTGTTTATTTTTCACACCTTGATCTATCTCAAGGATACTACCAAATTGAACTTGACCCCGAAAGTAGGAAATATACTGCATTTACAACACCACGCGGACAATTTCAAATGACAAGACTGCCCATGGGATTAAAAATAAGTCCAAGCGCATTTTCCCGAGCAATGACAATAGCAATGGCCGGATTAAATTATGACGTTTGTTTTATATATCTAGATGATCTCATAGTTTTCGGAAACAACTTAGCTAATCACAATACAAATTTAATAAAAGTGCTGGAAAGATTACGTCAAGTTAATCTAAAAATTAATCCGAACAAATGTAATTTTCTACATAAAGAAGTTTTGTATCTAGGTCATGTAATCTCAGAAAAAGGAGTTTCTCCGGATCAAAATAAAATCCAAGCCATTCAAAATTATCCGATTCCGTGTAATACTGACGAAACAAAGAGGTTTGTTGCATTTGTTAATTACTACAGACGCTACATTCCAAATTTTGCTCACATTGCTTCACCACTTAATGCATTAACAAACGCTCCATTTGAATGGACAGAAAAATGTACTGATGCATTTAATTTACTTAAAAGATGTCTTATAAAGGCACCCATTCTTCAGTATCCTAATTTCGACAAAAATAACACGTTTATAATAAAAACAGACGCTTCAGGTTTTGCTCTCGGTGCAGTTTTGTCAAATGGTAACGATCTTCCGGTAGCCTATGCTAGTAGATCTTTAAACAAAGCAGAACTTAACTATTGTACAATCGAGAAAGAACTTTTGGCAATTGTGTGGGCTGTGAAGCACTTCAGACCATACATTTATGGTAGGAAGTTCATTGTACAAACAGACCACCGTCCTTTATTGTATTTATTTAATATTACAAATCCCTCAAGTCGTCTTACTAAATTCCGTTTAACGTTAGAAGAGTATGACTTTGACGTAGTTCATATAAAAGGCAAAAATAATGTTTCGGCTGACGCATTGTCTAGACTATCAATTTCAATAGATGAACTAAAACAAGGCAATAGGTATGTTCATAATAATTTGTTGGTTACGACACGCGCTCAAAGTAATCGAAATCAAGACAACAATACAGAACTTCATGAAAATGACAAACGGCTTGATCACCCGGGTGTCGTTGAAATTTTAAAATCGCCAAACGAATCATTTGAGCTTCGCGAAATTTCAATTAATAACTTTAACAATCTTTTCTTTAACAATCCAATGCAAATTCGTACGAATTCCGTAATATGTGATAACGAAAGAAAAATTATTTATTTGAAACAGGACCCTCGATCAACGTTAGCATTAAGTGCATCGTTGAGAGACCTGAAGGAAATTTGTAATAAATGTAATATTAAAGAGGTCTTTATAATAAGAAATAATAAATGTGCGCATCTAATAAATGATATTATGAAAAATGTAAATAAAATAAAAAACCTAGGTTTGCAAATATCAGTTGTAAAAGGAGTTGACGTTATCACAAATTATGAATCAAAACAAATTATCATGAACGACTACAATATTTTGCCCACTAGAGGACATGCCGGTATGAACCGTATGTTCAATAATATTAGAAAACGTTTTTATTGGAATGGTATGAAACGGGATATCGAAAATTTTGTAAAACGTTGTGATTGTCAACGGTATAAACATTCAAAAATAAACATAGAACCAATGACTATTACAACTACAGCCAATTCGGCACTTGAATCAATATATTTAGATTTGGTTGGTCCTTCGGAACCCGATATTAGTGACAATCGTTATATTTTAACATTACAATGCGAACTAAGCAAATTTGTCGAAGGTTACGCCCTTCCGAATAAATAAGCAGAGACAGTAGCTCGAGCACTTGTTAACAATTTTATTTTGCGTTATGGCATTCCGAAAAAGATTATTACTGATCAAGGAACGGAATTTATGGCTTCAATTTTTCGAGAGACTTGTAAAGTACTGCAAATTACAAATCTAAATTCAACCGCTTATCATCACAAAACTTTAGGCGCCCTTGAAAATTCTCACAAAAATTTAGGGAGTTACTTGAGGATTCAAATTTCTAAAAACGCTGAAAGCTGGAGTACTTGGATTCCGTATTGGTGTTTTAATACTGTACATACGCAAACCAAGTACACCCCTCACGAATTAGTATTCGGTAAACAATGCATAATGCCATCAAATATCAGTAATAGTCTTGATCCAGTTTATAATTTTGATAACTATCCACTGGAACTTAAGTATCGTCTCCAACAGGCATGCCATGATGCACGATCTAACTTACTGTCATCGAAATTGAAACAAAAGGAAATGTATGATATTAAATGTAAGAGTACAAGTTATAAAACAGGAGACAAAATACTTTTAAGAAATGAATCAGGTTCAAAAATGGATGCAATTTTTTCAGGTCCCTATAAAGTAATTAAAACTAATGGCCTAAATATAGTTATTAAGGTAGGAAATAAGCTAAGTGAAGTTCATAAAAATAGAGTTAAACTGTATTATGAATAAAAAGCATTGTACATTAAAAGTCAAACAAAGAAAAAGATAAGCTGTGCACCCTTACCTTTTTCTTTATTTTTCTGCCGGGGAAAGGTGTGATATACTGTATATAATGTATTCATAAAAAATAAGTACAATTAGTTTTTAGTTAACAAAATATGTCGATGACCTGTTACCTACGGAAATTGCAAAAAATAGAAATGCAGAAATGCATATTCAGTAAATCGTTTCTTTACGTAATAAGTAGGTCATAGGAAATCAACAATGACAAAAAAATAACTTATTATACATGAATTAACGACATAGCAATTAAGAAATGACTTTGGACTTGTTAAGTCTTCTCTGTACGCTATCAAAAGGTACATATGACAATAAAAAGTAATATATAATATGGAAGTGCTTATTAATTAATAAAAACATGGAAAATAGATAAAAGGACGATAGATATATATATTACATTTTAATGGATGCTGTGTTATTATCGTGTATTTGGACAATTTTGTAAGGTTTGTTTGTTTCGCTAATGAATTACGCACTAAAACTAAATCATTTTCTTTGAAGTTATATTGTATTGACTTTAAAGTTATTTCTTGTGCTAGATCGGAGTAATTAGGTTTCTGTTTTGGATGGTTTAGTGAATTAGGAATTCGTATGGCGTTTTGTTTGTGGATTTATGAACATGTGTGTTATAGGAATATACCGCGAGATTTAAGTATTGATCCCAATCGTTGTTGTCTTTATTTACATAATACTTGAAATAATCTTTTAGTGTGAGGTGGGTACGTTCAAAGGAACCATTTGTTTGCGGATGGTAGGGGCTTGATAGTTTTTGTTTAACTGAAATTAATAAACTAAATTCTTTGAAAGTATTTGATGTGAATTCCTTGCCTTGATCTGAAAGAATACTATCTGGAAAACCGTATTGTGTTCAAAATTTTAAGAAATGAATGGCAACAATATTAGCGTTGTGCTCCGGCATTGCGAAGGCTTGAATGAATTTTGTAAGATCGTCCTGTAGCGTTAAAATAAACCTTTTACTGTTCGCGGTTTCTGGTAGCGGTCCAACAATGTCCATAGCTACCTGCTCGCAGAATTTTCGTGAAGTCGTTGTAATAAGCATTGGGCTTTTATTCGGTTTGAAGTTAGTTTTTGCTTCTTGACAGATGGGACACTTCTGAATTTATTCTCTGATGTATTCCTTCATATTGTCCCAATAGTATCTATTTTTTATGTTTTCATAGGTTCTTTGGAAGCCCCGATGTCCGGATAATGAATGATCGTGATTCTCTATTAGAATCAACTCCATCTCCTCTGGGGTTTGAATGTGGACCTTTTCGTTATCTAAGATTTTGTAATCGAATCCCTTGAAGACATAATCTAGAAGGCTTTCCGTAGTGGCTGGTTGTATTAGGTGATTCTGAATAGTAGGGTCGATGATAGTGAAAGATTTTGTTTTATTGACGTCGAGGATGATTTTTAAGTTGATTAGGGTGTTGAACAAATCTTCGTAATTAGCAGATTCTATCGTAAATTGTTTAATGTATATCAAGTAACTGGTTTGGGCTGGTAGTCTTAATGTTCTTACCTCTCCGAGATTTCGGCTTGTTAGATCTACATTAGGAAAGTTTTGTTTTGCATAATCACAATGGAGGTTGCCAATTAAACCGTCACATGCTAAAGGTATGACGATATTTTTTTTATTTTTGTTTTTTCTGTTTTGTCCTTTGCAGGTGTACTTATGTTGAGGTTTTGTTGGTGGTAGATTTGGATGTCCTGAAAATTTAGTTTAATGTCTGAGTTGACTTGGCAGATAGGTCGGCTAAGAAAATCGGCATTTGTGTTCGATTTTCCCGGTTTGTAGTGTATCTCGTAGTCATACTCCAGCAGTTTAAGTCGCCAGAGAACCAAACGACTTGAGGGGTCTTTACAACTCATAAGCCAAGTTAGTGGTTGATGATCAGAACAAATGAAGAATTTCTGGCCAAACAAATATGGGCGAAAATGCTTAACGGAGTCCACAATTGCAAGGAGTTCCTTCTCTGTTGTCGAATAATTCCGTTCGGCCTTGTTCAGGGTCCTGGAGTAATACGAAATGGGAAGATCCGATCCGATTTTACCTTCGGATAGTACGGAACCAATAGCGTCGTTGGAGGCGTCCGTAGTTAGAATAAATACCCTCTGGAAGTCGGGGGGGGGGGGTATTGTAATATCGGTTCTTGAGTTAGTGCGTTTTTCAGAGTACTGAATGACGTTTCGCATTCTAGGGACCATTACAATTTAGCGTCTTTCTTTAACAATGATGTCAGTGGTTTAGCGATTTTCGAGAAATTTGGAATAAATTTCCGATAGTACCCTACGAGTCCCAAAAAGGATTTTATGTCTTTTGGGTTCTTGGGGTTTTTGATTTTCTTTATAGCTTGTATCTTTTCCGGATTTGGTTCGACTTCTCTGTCGGAGATGACATGTCCTAGGTAGGCGACTTCCTTCCTAAGGAACTCACACTTGTCCGGCTGTAGTTTAAGATTATGTTCGTTGAGGCGCTCGAAACTTCCAACAGCTTGTTATTATGATCTTGGAGGGATTTTCCGTAAATGACTATATCATCCAGGTAGACAAAACATTTAATACCCTGGAGTCCTCCCAGAACGTTGTTCATTAGTCTCTGGAATGTAGCGGGAGCATTCTTTAATCCGAATGGCATTCGGTTGTATTCGTAATGACCTAAGGGTGTTTTTAAAGTTTTTTTTTGTCTATCGTGGTCTGACATCCTAATCAGATGGAATCCTGATGCGAGATCCAGCGTTGTGAAGTATTTAGACTGTCCCAACTGATCTAAGATGCTTTCGTTGTTTGGCAAAGGGTAAGCGTCTCCGATGGTAACCTCACTCTGTAATTGACGACGATTCGCCATTTTTTTTCTCCCGACGCGACCATGGTGACGTCGAGGGTTGAATTATATCTTGGTCTAGCATTTTCTTAATCTGTTTGTTGACTTCCTCTTCGTGTATCTTGGGATACCTATATGTTTTAGAAAATATTGGAGCATTACTCGCGACCGGTATCTCGTACTGGACTGTTGACGTGAAAGAAAGTTGATCCCCTGGGAGATGAAATACATGATCAAATCTCCTGCATAGTAATGAGTCTTTTTCTTCTTCGTTGAGGTGGTCTAACCTAAGATTTTCGTTGAGAAGGGTAAGGCTGTCTTGTTGATTTCGAGTCTTGGTATGCGTTTCTTGAATGTGATACATAGAACAGGGATGCTGTAGTTCCTCTATTAAGACTTTGGGTTGTTCGATTTTGGCTTCAGTATCTCCAGCGTTGATTACTGTGCAACTGGCCAATTGATTATCGTTGACCGCAACCAGGGCGTTCGGAAGAAGTATGTTTTCATCAAGATATGAGTTACTAATAATACCTGCTTTTGCCTTGTTTAACACTTTTACGTGAATTACTGTTTCGCTTCGCGGTTTCAATAAAATGGTTGGCGTAGACGATGACTTTTTTTGTCCATTATTAAACGGCAGAATTTGAGTTTGAATTTTGATTGTTTGAGTGTTATAGTTGATCTCGGCTTTTTGTGTCTGTAAAAAGTCGTCGCCCAGAATGCCATCAAAAGGTGTTGAGATTTTTGTTGCATTAATCACATGAATTTTTGCAGTTATGTTAATGTTTTCTAAACCTAAGTTAAGTTGGGTGGAGCCTATAGTTGAAATTGGAATATTGGGGTTAATCCCTGTAATTGAAATAATGTCATTTTTCTTTAAGTAAGTTTTTGATGGAACAAGTGATGTGTGTTTTATTAAAGAAACTGTCGCGCCTGTATCGACAAGAAAGGCCTTTCCAGAGTTGGGGCAAGTGAATGTAATAGTTTTTTTATTTTGATCTGTGTTAGAGATACCCATTATGCATCGTTGAATGCCTCTTGTATCTGAGAATCAACTGGAAGGGCATATATTTCCAGGGATGGATTGAAGTTTAAATGATTTATTTTAGGATTTTGTGGTGTATGATTTGCTTTGAATTGATTTTTGTATTGCCTTTTCCTACATTCTTGAATGTCGTGGCCTTTATTTTTACAATTATTGCAAAATTTGTTAGGGTCGTATTGTGAATGTGTTTGATTCGAGTTTGGTTGGTGATTGTTGAGTGGTTTCTTTTTCCCACAATTTGACGTGTTATGTGTATTTGTTTTGCAAAAACTACAAAATAACGAATTCGAATTGTGCTTAAATTTTTTATTTTTAGTGTAACCTAAAAATTTTTCTTCCTGAAGTGCAATTGCGAACGCGTCGTTCAGTGTTTTAATATCCCTAGCTCTCATCATTTGAGATATTTCCGGTTTACAATGTAAAATGAATCGCCTAAGTGCAGTTCTTTCAACCGATTTAGTTAGACTAGCAATCTCATTCTTATCCTCATATTGACTACGTTCAGCAGTGATACATTCATCCCGAAGTTTCTCTAGTCGTTTAAAATATTCAGTGACTGATTTGTTATGGATTTGTTTAATAGTTTCGAGTTCCTCATGCAACTGAGTGAGGTCCCTAACATGGCTATAATAAGATTTAAGTTTCTGTTTTAATTCAGTCCAATTGGAAATCTCTTCCATATTTAACTCATTTACAACATCACTAGCTGATTGAGCGGCTACGTACAAGAAAAGTTGTGCGGTTTGATTGGGAATTGCCATTTGGAAAGCACTATTGCAATTTTCAATAAACGAGTATAATTCGCGCCTATCACCGTTAAAAGGTCTAATGAATTTGAATAACAGAGAGAGAGAGGTAAAGGCTCCATTTCCTCATCCTCACTAACAACGTCGTCGTTAGGACCTTTTAATTGCGTTGTGTTAATAGAATGTAGTAACTTAGATTCTTTACTGAGTTCCGTAGAAGTTATATGTGCTAACAAACAAAACACAAGAAATTTGAACCACATGATTTATTTACAATGTATGCATATTTACAATTGCCCTGAATTAATCATACGATTAAAGTTAACTATGGTGGTGTTGTGATGAAATATTTTTAATATTAAAGAAATCAAACACAGTAGATGTTTCAACAAGATTTAATAAATACTCGACAATTGTTTCAACTAAGAAGTCATTTTCAAGAGTACATTGACAATACTAAAAGCTATATTATAATGGATTCTATTAAAATACTTATTCTAAGAGCGATAACATCATTAACGTACACAATATATGTATAATATACAATTTCCAATAATTACAAATCTAATAATAAAGGTGTATTCTGGACAAACAATTCTAAGTGGTTGTTGACGATGTTTTTGTTGAGTTTCTGGGCATTTTTAATTTCAAGAAATTCTAGTAAATTTAATTTCTTGCTCTTATGTTGATTATGTATTAATTTAATATTTTTATTTATATTATGGTTTTCCATAAAGCAATGTTCTGAAAGACCTGTATTAATTTCCGTTTGTTATTTATTAGAGATGTTCCAATGTTGTTTTTATTTATTTCTATGGCGTTAATGTTAAATTTACTAAGTCTTTTTGCTATTTTTGAGCTAGATTGTGGTATATAATTGATGGAACAAAAACTGACATTATTTTTACTGTTGGAGGAATGATCTTAAAACAGATTTTGTAATAGTTTATTTTTGAGTTTTTTATTCAAAAGATTAATGACTAAAGTATCATTATAAATTATAACAGCTTTTTATTGCTATATATTTTATGATATTTAATTCCGTTCGATAGTGAGATATTTAGGTCCAAAAAATTTAAATGACCATTGTAATAACAATAAGTTAAAATATAATATTTATAGGAAACCAACAACTACTGACACTATTATTCCGTCTTGCTCTAATCAATCATTCAGAATCAAGTTATCCACATTTCATAGCCGATTACATAGACTAATCAATATTCCCCTAGACGAACAAAACTATCGAACGGAATTAAATATCATAAAATATATAGCAATAAAAAACGGTTATAATGATACTTTAGTCATTAATCTTTTGAATAAAAAACTCAAAAATAAACTATTACAAAATCTGTTTTAAGATCATTCCTCCAACAGTAAGAATAATGTCAGTTTTTGTTCTATCAATTATATGCCACAATCTAGCTCAAAAATAGCAAAAAGACTTAGTAAATTTAACATTAACGCCATAGAAATAAATAAAAACAACATTGGAACATCTCTAATAAATAACAAACGGAAATTAATACGGGTCTTTCAGAACATTGCTTTATGGAAAACCATAATATAAATAAAAATATCAAATTAATACATAATCAACATAAGGGCAAGAAATTAAATTTACTAGAATTCCTTAAAATTAAAAATGCCCAGAAACTCAACAAAAACATCGTCAACAACCACTTGGAATTGTTTGTCCAGAATAAACCTTTATTATTAGATTTGTAATTATTGGAAATTGTATATTATACATATATTGTGTACGTTAATGATGTTATCGCTCTTAGAATAAGTATTTAAATAGAATCCATTATAATATAGCTTTTAGTATTGTCAATGTACTCTTGAAAATGACTTCTTAGTTGAAACAATTGTCGAGTATTTATAAAATCTTGTTGAAACATCTACTGCGTTTGATTTCTTTAATATTAATCGTACGAGCGTAAACGAGGGAGATCCTTCTAAATCCCTGCTGGTAGTTTTTACTCCCTCAGGCCGATTTTGTCAACATCTACGTTTGCGTAATTTTGTGGTAAATCTACCCAAGTTAGAATGGACCCATTCTTCTCAGGTTAACTGATTTAATAAACCAAAATAAAGTGCTTTTTATACGCCTACCTAGTACCAAGGGACATCACATTAATCAGGGACAACTGTAAAAGATATCAAAATTAGCAAAATATAGTCATATATACATGTAAAGTAAAATGAGTTACAAACATAAAGAACAATTCAATAGAAATTAAACCGATAACAAGGTCATCAAAATTAAAGAATAAACATATAAAAGAAATGATGTAAATTTAAAGAATCGAATAGAAATGAAACCTAAACCTATCCTGAAATTTAATTCTAAGGGTGGTAAAGTTCAAGGAACGGTCAAAAACCACAAGTTGTAAACACGGGTAGCAAAGAAAGTGAAACAAAATACCGAAAACCATAAATTTCAAATAGTGACAGAGAACACAAATTACGACCCAAATATCGGTCAGCGGTTATAACGCACCTCGGTTTTGTGTGTCGCCGTTTTCGGCGGCATCTTGTTGGGGGTTGTCGGACATGGTATCGTCTATGGGGCGGTTGCGTTTCTGGGAAGATCTCGGGGGTGACGGTCTCACACGACCAGTGGCGTGGTGTGCGGGAAATTGGCACGCCGAACTCGGGAGGTCGGGGACGGCAATCGGTAACTCTAAATTACCGTGGACGGAGAGGTGACACTGGGTGGTTGACGAACAGGTACGGGCGGCTATGTCCCCAAAAGCAGTGGGGAACGTGGATCAATCACGAAGTATAGATAGATGGGGTTCGAACGGGATAGGGTTTTAAATATATAATTCTAACAAAAAATAGTTACACGATCTCATATTCAGCGAACCCGAACGCCACGGTTGGTAGAAAAGAGTACTGACGTCAGAGAAGAGAGACGGTGTTTTAGAAAAAAATTAATTAATTTAAATAAACTTTTCATTAAATGGTTGTTCTAGTGGCAGAACTACAACTGGCCAAATTAAGAAAAAATTGTTGTTTAAAGCTCCCAAAAAATAATTTAAAAAAATTGACGAAATTAAAACACCTTCAAATGTTTCTCTTTGAATTCTCCTTATCAAGTTTTCAAAACAAACATTTACATTTTAAGTAATAATGAGAGAAAATCGAAAAAAAACTGCAGTTTTTACGTGCCAATAGTAGGAATTGAAAAAAGTTCTGCCTATTTCGTTTTTTTTTTTAAATAGGAGTTGATTTTTACTTTATTTACTATTATTATATTATATATTATTTATTATTTATATTTGTTGCTTTTAGATTTTATTTTATTTTACATTTGCTTAAATATTTTTTATCAGAATTATATGATAATTAATCAATAAAAAAATAATAAGTTTCTACAATGTACAGCCGTTTGCGCGCAAGAATTTGAGCAGCTTTCTTGAACCGCTGCGACCTCTCGGTCAAGGATGTTGCACTAGAAATTTGGACGTTCGTTTAACATTGAGTTCGGACTCCTTCTATCTATACTTCGTGGTCGCCGTGCTGCGGCTAGACACAAATGTAATTTTGGATCCGCTGGCTCCATCATACATCCATAAGCTGAACTACTGTCTTTCTTCTTTATTACCATATCTGCATTTAATACATGCTTAAAAAATACAAGAACCAACACGAACACATTAATAGATGGGTAGGTATTACCAGGTTACATAAGATTGCTTAAAAAATAATTATTGTAAGAACGTGCAGTTATTAATAGATATGTACACTATGAGAGTAGTTCTATTCGTATAAAGATAGCACCACATACATCATTGGAAACGTATCCCAAAATATTTTTCAAATGAACTCATTTTGAAAATTTGCCAACAATTAATGTAAAATAAAATGTATAATAAGTATTAGAAATGGAAATCTATAAGCGTATAGGAATTCCATAAAAGGCTAGGTTAGGTTAATAAATTAAAAATAATTAAATTATTTTTTGTGATTTTGCTGATTTTCGATATATTAGAGAAAACATAGGTAATCCGTCACAGTACATAGGTTCATTTATGTTTGTTCCGTATTTAAAGTTACTGCTCCACGTTACGCTTACATAAAGAAAAATAGACTTTCTCAGACTCACTCAGTGTGCCGGTTGTGTTTCTATTTATGAATGTTTACTGAATGCTTTTCAAGCTACTCTGCAAAAATAAACTTAGTGAAAGGTAAATATAAGCTAAACTTCTACCACAAATTAGTATATCTGCCATATTCACAAGGTTTACTAATTAGCAAATATTCAAATATTTTATGTGTTGCAAAGGAAATTATTTTTAACGAATTAGATAGCTGTTATATGCAGGTAAGATACGTTTACGTTGATAAGCAGAAATCACAGTAAAATTTATCATTGTCTTTTTACAAGCGTAATAATTATGTTGTGTAATTTGACTTACAATTAATTAAACCTGATACTGCATATATTATCCAAGCAGTATTTTCGAGTTACATCTGCATTATATTAAAACGTTATGTAGGTCATGTGCAATGACTATTTACGCAGACTCGTCAGCTCAACCTTGCAGATCGCGAGTCGCGATTTGTTTCATGAACAGGGTGTCCCATTTTGGAATGTATTGAAAGTCAATAATCGGGATAAAAACGATTACATCTTTAAAGTTGCACCAAATTACACATAGTAAGCCAATTTAAAATTGGTTTAATAGTTCCGGAGTTCATCCCGGACAAACATTGTGACACGAGATTTATAAATAAATATGTATACAGGGTGTACCAAGGAAGTCCTTCGGTAGAACTTTTAGAAGTAATAATCGGAATTTAATTTTGAAAATTTCGTTTTCGTAGTATTTTTATATGAACTTTTTATCTAAAATATTTTCAAGTAAATTTCACTTCCGGTTGTACATTTAAATGGAACAGCCTGTATTTTACCATACCATTAAAATTGTTAGTTAATTTAAACGTAAGTTTTATAAAATGAATCTACCCTAAAACTCAACCGTTTAGGAAATAAACGACCGTCTTCAATTTTTCTAAGAGAACAATGATTCAAAGATAATTTTATAGCGTCAATAATAATGCTCATTATTTAACCAAGTTTTTGAATGATCTTTGATATCATCAAAAAAAATTTTTCTACAGTTATACCGGGTGTTCACAAAATTATACTGAATATTGGGAACTTCAAACAACGAAAACTTTCTTATTGTAAATAGAAAACCCTCTATATTTTTCCATAAAATTTTATTCTGAATCGTTTGATGTGTAGATACCCTATATCCATATTTTACCATTAAAGAAATATCACTGATTCTTGTAAATGACGATCAATTTTAATGATTTTTAAATATGTAATTAAGAAGTTCGAGAAAAATATTTATAATAAATACTTCAATTGAAGTTTTAGTTTTTGGTTGTTTTTGTAACATGAATTATTGGAAAGGACGATCTTTGGCTTAATTTTTCATCGATAGCTGATAGTTGTTAATTGTTCGAGGAACACTTCTCTATGAGAAAAAATTTAAAAATAGGTTTTTTAAGTGAAGATTCAAAATTACTCAAAATTGTACAAATAAAGTAATAGGAAATATTTATATGGATCTTAGACTAGGAAAGAGAGGGGACACGTAACTCCTATGCCGACTATACGTCGAAAATTGACGCAATATTTTGGTACCGGCTCCATTAACTGATCCCAAACAGTGCGTTGACAGCGTTGTGTAAAAGTGTCAATATAATTAAATAGTGTAGTTAGGTTTTAGTGGATTTTTGTTTAAAACAATGCTGATTTGCTCTTCTTACGGCTGTAAACGCCGCAGTGAAAGAAATGAATCAGAAATCACATTTCACAAGGAAAAAGAATTTTACTTAGTAAGGTTAAGCAAAGAAAATCGTGTTTAATTTGTTTATTGTTTATATACTACTTAAAATATGTTATGATTTACGTACAATAATCATTAATGCATCATATTTTTTTTGTTGGAATGGTTTACTGATAGTGAGAGAAACAATAAATACTTTCAAAGTTGTAAGATGCATGCGTTTACCACAGTATACCATAGGCGGCGTCACTTTTAGTTATAAAAATCTAAAAAAGTAAAATTAATTAATTAATAAAATTCGTCTTAATGTTTATTAGTTCCGCCTCATCATGTTAATTAACGTTAATAAAATAATTTTTTGCATTTAATTTCATTGAACATGTATTCTCTTTGACATAAAATAAATAATATTTTCTTACTAACGTAAGATGCAAAAAAACAGTTCTTAATAATTGTTTACGTTATCAAATAAACAATTGATACTCTGTATGGAATGATAATTGTACGAATAATGGTAACAAAACAAACTCCCTCTTAACATTTTATGTTGCGATACTGAGCGCTGTCTCGCGATCCCAATCGGCCTCAATTTGCAGTCGACTATTGCAGTCGACTATTACCTGTCCCCTCTCTTTCCTAGTCTAAGATATGGATCGAAAGAGGTTAAAAAAGGAATCGTTTGAAAAAATAAAACATGGTAGGTGCTATTTGAAAAAACAAAGTTATTCGTGTTTGAAGCTTTTAAATTTCAGAATTGTATTCTAAACGCCTTGTATAAATTAAGTTCAATTTTGTCAGGGCGTTAGCTCTGAGATTCTGCTGACACTAGTAGAAATGTCAACACTCTTAAGTCATATTTTAAGAAAGTAATATTTTAAAATTGGGTTGGGGTAGCGATTTCTCTTCTATAAATTATTTTATCTCAGATACCGCTCTTCGTATGTGTACAAGTTGGTAATCAAACTCACATTAAAATTTTATGTTTTAATCGAATTTAGCGCAAAAAAAAATAAAATAACATAGTTGGTGCCGACTTCTGGTATAACCGCATGCCACATTTTCAAAACTGTACGGGTCTATTAGTTTAAGAACTTTTAACGAAGCGGTTAAGTGAAAAACCCTGTATAGGTAATATATAATATGTTTGAAGTAAGAACTATGACTAAGAATAGCAATCAATAACGACAATTATAGAAAACGAACTGAAACAAGAGTAATTATAATTGTTTGAGTGATACGAATTCAATTTTGTCAGTATGACTAAAATACATTTGGCTTTGCTAATAATAATTACAAGTTCAAAATGTCGTCCATGACACGTCAGGCTATCTTTATAAAATGTTCTGTAAAGGGTACATTAGCCGTTAAGTTAGACTGCGTTAAAAATTATAATATAAGGGAGCTTTGTCGAGTATGTATTTCATTAAGCGTACGGAGCGGCTGTATCTCAACAGTGATAATGCCGACAAGTTTGTGAAAAATGTCCTTAATAGGAGTAATGTTTATTATTTTCAAATTCGAATTTCGACCGTTAGAGGACGTAACCGCAAGCTGGAAATACAAAATTAATATTATCTCGGAAAGGTGAGCGATGAGCTACAAATTTTAAAACGTCAGTTGAGAGTTTGGGTAGTACTGCATCTTCTTTCTATCTAACATTGTTTCGTATGTATCGCTTATAAGGGACGGGACGCCGAATTATCTCTCAATTTTTATATTTAAATATCCTGAATATTTCAACCGATTTGAATATTTTTGGTCTCAATTGAAAGAGTGTACCATGGTCTTTTCATTTTATCTTTCGATTCAAATTACTATTGGAATTGAAATAGATGGTAGATTACCTTTCCTGTTTATTAAAAATAATTATACTTTAAAATTAGATTGGTATTTTAAACAAACTGCTTCTAATATATACCTGAATTTCCGTTCACGTCATTCATTACAGTACAAATTAAACATCATTTTCAATTTAAAACAAAGAATTTTGAAAATTTGTCCTCCAAAATTTATTAAATAGAATAATTGCCCGACGCTACATATAAATAAATTTCTTTATCACTACCAACCATATAACCCTTTACAGTAACCCAACATTGATGTGTCTCAACTACCTAAAACGTCGAACAAAACTGATCAATGCTACATGGCAATCCATGTACAGGACGCTAGCACTTCATCCAATGGATTTCGAAAAAAAAAATATGGATCTAATAGGTCACAATTGGTCCTGTTAATTGGCCAGCGATAGGAAATTAATAAAAACAATTTCATTTTTTTTTTTAGGAATATTCGATACTGCTGGCACCCCATCTAAAGTTAAATCAAAAAATTTTAATAGCAACCGATTGAGTTTTATATGCTTTTAATTGGTTAGCTATAATTATCATTTCGTTAGGCCTAGATAATTAAAAAAAAAAACAATAAAATATATCCGTTTATTGAATACGCATGCGAAAACATTCTATGTTGCTTCTATGATCAATCAGCTGATAGAATAGCCCATATAAATTATATTTTGATAAATCTAGGTTGCCATTAGTCGGGTAATCCCATTAATCAGTCAGCGATAGGAAATTTGTAAAAGCAATTTGAAAATTACATTCACGTAATTCGCCATCTATAGGAATTCCAATAAGAAGTAGTGTTTCATTTTGATTGTTGACTAAGTCCTACAACAGGTTTCAGTAACATACAATGTTTGCGCATGCGTATTGCAGAAACGGATATATTTTATTGTTTTTTCTAATTTTTTAATTTTAGTTTTCGGATATTCTTAAAAAAATCTAATTCTTTTTACTAATTTCCTATCGCTGACCAATTAACGGGACCACCTGACCAATTGTGACCTATTAGATACATATATATTTTTTCGAAATTCGTTGGATGGGGTGCTAGCGTCCTGAAGTTTGGCACTTCCGTTTATACAAGGACTCTCAAACCATTAAAAAAAAAACTATTTTCCAAATACAATATTATCTTAGTATTCAAACCTACTAATAACTCAAGCCATTTACTCATTAAACAAAAATTTATACTAATGGATTAACTAATATTATATACAATATATCCTTGCCATAATTGTAAACAATGCTACATTTGTCAAACTAAGAGATCACTAAAAACATTTTAGAACATAAAAATGATTTTAACGCTATTAAGACTTTCTTTTGTGCATTGATTGTGAAACATGATGTAAAATCAATTAGAATAAAAGGCACGATGGATAGTTTCACAAATTTATTGACGAACCCGACAATATTGTTTCGGTCCTAAAGGACCATTTTCAAGAGTATTGCGTACTAAAATTATAAACTTACAACAACAAATTTATACCTACAATCTACAAAGGAGGAGTGGGGTTGAGTCAGTGTACATTTCGATTTGATTATTAACTAAGTTCTGTTTATTGAATATTGATTTTTTAATTTCTAAATTTTCACATAATGAAAGCTTTTTTCTTATTTTAATATTATTTTTCAAAATTTTGGTTTTTGTTGTATCGAGATTGTGACCATTGTCGATGCAATGTTCAGAGAAACCGGTTTTTTTGAGTTTTTTATTTATTGAATAAATATGTTCATTTATTCTAGTACTTAGGGCTCGCCCACTCTTTCCTATGTAGGTTGCATCACACTGTTTACAAAAAAGTTGGTAGCTTTTTGAAAAGGGGTCTGTTTTTGTTTTCAAGATATTATACATGTTTTTAAGATTGTGATTATTAACTTCAGTGGCATGTATTTTGAATTTCTTTAACTTATTTTTATACTTAAAACTAACATTATTTATGAACGGTATTGAACAATAAGTTTTTCTATTGAAAATTGAATTGAAAATGATTTTAGGCAATATACAACAAAAAACAACATATACAAAACAGCCATAATTAAACATTGCATTCCACAAACAGAATTTTGACAAAACCCAAGTCTTTTTTATTGAACAAAACTTCTTTACAAGATAATTCCCAGAGGCTTTGTAACCATAGTAAGGGGAGGTATCCTCAACTTCTCGTCAAAATCGAAAAAAGAAAAACAAACAAAATCTTTTCAAAAATCTTTATTCATTTAATTAAAACGAAGAATTTGGCTGCGAATGTGAATCGTCTAGTGTTAGCACCTTTTAAATACGTTGTGTTCATAGAATGTAGTTACTTTGATTCTTTTCTTTCCGTACTAGTTATCTGTGCTAACAAAGAAAACACAAGAAATTTTAACCACTTGATTTATTTACGTTATATACATATTGACAATTTCCCTTGGTATCGGTTCGGGAAGACAAGCACCCTTTTAAGTTACCATAGAATTTAGGGTTGGGACAGACCGCGAAATTGATTAAATATGGTAGCTACACGTTCACCTGAATTAATCATACGAGCGTAAAAGAGGGAGATCCTTCTAAATCCCTGCTGGTAGTTATTACTCCCTCAGACCGATTTAGTCAACATCTACGTTTACGTAATTTTGTGGTAAATATACCAGAATTAAAATGAACCCATTATAAAACAACTGATCAAACTTCTCAAGTTATACTGATTTAATAAACCAACTGTAAGAAATATCAAAAATACCAAAATATAGTCATATGTACATGTAAAGTAAAATGAGTTACAAACATAAAGAACAATTCAATAGAAATTAAACCGATAACAAGGTCATCAAAATTAAAGAATAAACATATAAAAGAAATGATGTAAATTTAAAGAATTGAAAAGAAATGAAACCTAAACGTTATCTATCCTGAAATTTAATTCTAAGGGTGGTAAAGTTCAAGGAACGGTCAAAAACCACAATTTGTAAACACGGGTAGCAATGCAAAGAAAGAAAGTGACACAAAATACCGAAAACCGTAGATTTCAAATAGTGACAGAGAACACAATTTGCGACTCAAATATCGGTCAGCGGTTATAACACACCTTGACTTCGTGTGTCGCCGGCTTCGGCGGCATCTGGCTCGAGATTGTCGGACATGTCATCGTCTATGGGGCGGTTATGGTTCTGGGTAGATTTCGGAGATGGCGGTCTCACACGACTAGTGGTGGGGTGTGCGGGAAACGGGCACGGCTTCCTCGGGGAGTCGGGGACGGCAATAGATAACTCCAAATTACCATAGACGGGGTTGGTACACCAGGTGGTAGACGAACAGGTACGGACGTAGATGTCACCAAATCAGGGTGAAACGTGGACCAATTACCCTTGGACTCGTCGTAGGCGGCGGATCAACCAAATCCGGACTGTCGAGGGGCAGCTGACGGACATTGGGTGGATTTCGACTTGCAACCAAGATGTGCAATGAGCCACCAGGGTCAGTCGACACAAATTCGGACTCCTCTAGGAAGTAGTCGGTGATGATTCCGGGCTGGTAGGCCGTGGTCCTGGCGATGTCTTCTTCGCTGACGTTTCGCTCACAACTGTGGTGAGCATCTTCGGAGCTTGGTTTTTAATCTAGGTCGTAGCTGTCTCGATTCAAACTGATCTTTCGGTGGCTTTCGCTGACTATTTATATCGTCGTTGTCGATACGGATGACTGGATCTGATTCGTCCTTGTTGTTACGACTGACTGGAGCTGAATCACTGGATCGCTATCTGAATAAAAATTCTAACCACCATCCCAGGCAAAAAGGAGGGATCATCAAAACTTTGGTAGAAAGGGCACAACGAATCTGTGAGCCACAACTCCTGCGAAAGGAACTAGACCATCTATCCAAAGTTCTGCAAGCCAATGGATACTCAAACAAGGAGATTAAACGGGCCATCCAACCGCGGCCCCATTCAAAGAGAGCAGCTACTCAATTAACACCTGTGGGAAAAGTATTTTTACCGTACATCAATGGCGTTACTGATCGCATTGGGAAGATTTTGCGAAAGATGGATATCACACCTATATACCGACCTACGAAGAAGCTTCAACACGTGTTCACTTCCACCAAAGACAGACGACCTCCCTTGGCATCAGGAGGAGTATACAGCATACCATGTAGCTGCGGACAGGTGTATATCGGAACAACCAAACGAAGTACCACTACAAGAATAAAAGAACACGACAGATGCTGTCGCTTGGGACAAACCGAGAAGTCAGCTGTAGCAGAACATGCTCTCCAACCAGGACATCAGATAAACTTCGCCCAAACAAAAATCCTCGACACAACTCTACATTATCACACACGCTTACAACGAGAGGCCATCGAAATATACAAACACAAGGAAAACTTCAACCGAAAAGAAGAAACACTGAAAATCAATAGAACTTGGATCCCTGCACTATGGCACACTGTACGAGATGGACTTCAACATTCATCGCACACGGCACGCCCCAGTGATTCAGCTCCAGTCAGTCGTAACAACAAGGACGAATCAGATCCAGTCATCCGTATCGACAACGACGATATAAATAGTCAGCGAAAGCCACCGAAAGATCAGTTTGAATCGAGACAGCTACGACCTAGATTAAAAACCAAGCTCCGAAGATGCTCACCACAGTTGTGAGCGAAACGTCAGCGAAGAAGACATCGCCAGGACCACGGCCTACCAGCCCGGAATCATCACCGACTACAAGCTCCGACCGTGAAAGCCTTAGCAACTATATCCTCTAGGAAGGTTGGTGAAACCAGGGCGGACGTCACTGGATGGACTCGAGGTGGCCAGGCACGCACAAGTACGGACTTTGTACGGTACTTGGAATTAATTACGTTTGTTAATGAGGAATTGATGGGCAAAAGGTTTTCTCCGAACGCTAGACAAATGCCGCATCCAATCAAGCGTAGAACGCTCTCTCCGAACGCTAGACAATTACCGCATCCAATCAAACCCAGGTAAGGAGGCTCTCTCCGAACGCTAGACAACTGCCGCATCCAATCAAGCGAAAAACGCTCTCTCCGAACGCTAGACAAGTTGCCGCATCCAATTAAGCAAGAGAAGTTCGGTTCTCACTCTTTCAACCGGATTCCCTATCCTGTTCTGTCACTCGTTATCTAACGATAAACAGATGGTGGATCTTTCTTTCTTTAACTTATTATTTTATTCGAAAAATATTTTAAAAGAATTGATTCAAACCTATTCTCATTTCAAATAAAATCAGAAAAATGATGGAAATTAAAAATATGAATTAAAAAGAAATAGATAGATAGATAGATAGATAGTTTATTGATTGCACAGTATGTTGTACAATATTAAAAATACATAATTAAATTATGAAATACAAAATAAATTAGCATATTAGTATTTAAAAATTTTTGAAGAAATGTATAAAAATAATTTAACAAATTTACTAATTTAATAAAATTGAAGATGTTTGCTCTTAATAAAGTCTATAGAAACTCTTGACGCCATTGTGTTAAGAAACACAGTCCAGAGGTGAAGCAGCTAGAATCGCGCCTGTAACAGGGGAGTCGTTCCTCTCTCATGTGATAGGAGATATGAATAAATGCGCTTTTTGAATAATGATAACGAGGAACACTCGCGCAGCACTAAAGGAACGGAATTCCAAAGGTAGGATGAAGTCACGTGGAAAAATTTTTGCAAAAATTCATGTCGAAAAGGTGGAATGCACAGTGGTGGTCTTTCACCCCTAACGGGGCGAGTACTCACATTCAAAACGAATCGATTTTTCAGGTAACCTGGTACCTTAGAGTTTTGCTGAAACAAACGGTATAAAAGAACAGCAGCGAAATAATCGCGGCCTTTTGTAGTGAGCCATTCGAGTGAGGTTCTGAAGGGTGTTATATGCTCTCTTTTCCTGATACCAAAGACATACCTAATGCCTGAATTAATGACCCTCTGAAGCTTAAGATTTAATTCATCTGAGATGTCACATAAAACGAGTGAACAGTAATCTACTAACGGAAAAAGTAAAGCTTTAATAAGATGCTTGCGCAGTTTGAACGTGGTAGATTTCCTAAAAAAGTTGAGTCTATACAATAACGAATAGGCTCTATTACAGACAGAGGTAACTTGGTTCTTCCAATTTAACTTTGAGTCCAGTATAATGCCCAAACTTCGCACTGAAGATTCAAAAGGAATGAACGAGGTGTCTACAAATAATCCTTTGATGGGCAGTACAGCTAATTTATTTATATAAAAGTAGGAACCAATCACGATTGCCTTAGTCTTGGCAACATTAAGTTTAAGCTTATTTACTGTTGCCCATCGTAGGATCAATGTAGAGTGGGCTTCAACGAGGGCGACAAAGTGTTCTAATTCATCAAGCGGAAAAGTGACATACAATTGTAAGTCATCGGCATAGATTAGATGAGAAACGTTAGCCCCAAAATCAGTTGTGATGTCGTTTATGTAAACCAAAAACAGCAAGGGCCCGAGAACAGAGCTCTGCGGTACTCCTTTGTTAAGTGGCGCAAAGGTAGAGGGATTACCATTACTATCAAGAACAGCTATATAAAATATTGAGATGAAGAGACGAAAAAAATACCTGCAGCTCAATTAGATAAAATTTGTTATCAGATAAAAACCACCTGTTAAATAAATAAATACAAGAGAATTATTTTTAATATTATAACACCCGGATACGGGTGGTTACAGCTTCATATATTTTAATTGATGGGAACAGATCTATGAATTTAAGGTCAGATCTTGAGAACAACCTTATAGTAAAGAACTACTACAATATTTACATAAGATTTAAAATAGATAATAATTTACAGCTTAAGATAACTTAATTACAAATATCAAATTCTTGCTCTTAGCTATACTTATCTGATTGTTCGGTATTTATTGTGTGTACGTTGTCGTGAGGCTGAAGGTTTTGTAAAACAGCCAATTCAATTTCATTTTGCTTGTTTTCAGTCCTCTTTACTATTATTTGTTTCATTGCATTATTGTTACTGTTCTTTGACAGTAAGTTTAACGCTTTCAGCGTAATTTAGCTATTGTGGTAACACACGGTACACAACATACAACGAAAATAATTACACCCTGTACTGCGAAATATAATTCTGCTTACATAGAATATCGGCAGTTTTTAGCTACCAAGTAGGTTAGACTGTCTGACTGTACACTTGGCATTAGGCCCATGTAAATAATAGTAGTATAAATAGGCTGTAAATTATTGAATAAATTAGTCTAACTCTGACTCGCTTTTCCTTCTCCACTGATACCGAAGAGGTATCCACCCTAATACCGAATAGGTATTCATCGTTCACCACTGACGCTCACTACCGATGCTGGAATAAGCATCCGCATCTCAACCGGTTCTCTCAGAACCATTACCATTGCACGCACCATATACATGTTAGCTCATATGCTACATTGGTGATCCCGACGTGATCAACGTGATGCCTGCCGTTACAATCTCCGTCTACTCTACATTGGGACGAACAACGATGCCTAAGTATGCCACCATCCGCCGCCAACCCCTCATCGTCCGTAGACCGACTTGCGGTCAAACTTCCGCCCTTCGTTCCCGCGAACCGGAACTACGGTTCTGCATGGTAGAATGTAGATTCGAGCTTTCAGCAATCACAGCGGAGGCCACAAAAATTGAATACGTTACGCAGCAGAATATGGAACAACATAATCAACCTTCTGGCTACAGATCCCTACAGTAGCATAAAAAGGGAACTTATCCCTCAATGGGGTGTTTTTCAAACAACTCCTGGAACACGAAGAATTGGGTGACAGAAAATCATCCCAATTTTTGAGCCACCTGTGAAACCATGTTAGACCTACAACACCCGACAATCTGTCACGCACCATTTGGACAAGTCGTCTCCCCCCCTCCATCCATCTGATACTTGCAACACTAAAAGACAAGGACCTGGATGAAGTCGCAGAGGTTGCTGACAGCATTATTACAGCATGCTCAGCACAAACCATTGTCACCGCCACCCCCACAAATACTCCTGTCACGGACTCCATTCAAAAGCTAACTGATATGGTATGCGCCCTTTGGACGATCCTAGATGACATGCAACGACGCTCAAGAAATCTAAGACCTCATCCGCACTCAATGGACCGATCTCGCTTACGTAGCTCCTCTGCCAGACGACGCTCCAGTGGAAACATTGGCATATGTTTCTACTACAACAAATTCCAGAAGAAGGCACGAAAATGTACTCCACGTGTAATATGGGCTCGGGAAAACGACCCGGAGATCACTAACGGCGACGAGTGATATCCGCCAAACGCAACGTCGCCTCTTCCTAACGAACAGAATCACACGCCAGAAATTCTTGGTGGACACCGGTGCTGACATCTGCGTGGATCCCAAGTGTCTAATACATGGGTCATGTAAGAAGTCCGATATCACACTTCAAGCCGCAAACGGTACCACCGTCCCTATTTATGGCACAATCATTCTGTCTCTCAACAACGACTACTGGACTAGCTGACGCAACTTGCTACCCCTGACAAGACACTAGAAGCATTCAACCCTCAATCACGTTTATCTCGGACACACATCATGGCACATCAGTTTACCACAACATACTTCAAGAATATCCATCGCTACTACGACCTAGTGGCCAAATAACCATCTCTTAACATACAACGAAGCATTACATCGGTCCTCCCGTGTCATGCAAACCACGGTGCTAAGACCCGGAGCGTTTCATAGCAGCAAAAAAGGAATTCGAAACATTGGTGCAACTAGGCATCGCACGACCATCCTCCAGTCCTTAGGAATCGCCTTTACACATGGTACCTAAAAAGCAAGACGAATGGCGACCATCAGATTCCGATTGCAACAGAAGACATTACAAAAACGGCAATAACAACCCCATTTGGTCTTTTCAAATTTCCGTACATGAACATTGGATTGCGTAATGCCAGCCAAACATTCCAACGATTCATCGACGAAGTACTACATGGTTTAAATTTTTGTTTTGAATACAGTGACGATATATTGGTAGCATCCGAGTCAGCAGAACAACACCGCTAGCACCTACCTACTGTGTTTTCACGATTGCAATTTTACGGCATCCTGCTGAGCCAAGCAAAATGCAAACTTGACATGGAGAAAGTCTCTTTTCTGGGTTACTCGGTCACAGCATATGGAATACGTCCTTTAGTTGACAGAGTAATAACAATCAGCAATTACCCAAAACCAAAAACGGTAAAACAATTACGACAATTCTTGGGTGTGCTAATTTTCTACAGAAAATTTCTGCCAAATGCCACACGCAAGCACTCGCCACTGAATAAATTACTTAAAGGGAAAATTAAAGGAAACGCACCGCTCCAATGGGACACCACGGCTGATGAAGCATTCAACACAAGCAGCAACAGCTTGCCTAGACTACGCTTCTTCATCATCCACAATCAAATGCTACTCTAGCAAAATTTTGTGACGCTTCCGACCATAGTTAGGGCGCCGCATTACAACAATTTCACGAAGAGAGATGGGAGCCATTAGAAGCTTTTTCTACAAAACTCTCCAATGCGGAGACCAAATACAGTGCCTTTGACAGAGAACTTCTAGCACTTTACCGCATCATTAAGTACTTTCGACATTTTATTGACGCTCGTGACTTCATTATTTTCACAGATCATAACCCGCTTACCTTCGCCTTCAGCCAGAACCCTGAAAAGTGCTCTCCCAGACAGTCCCTCCATTTAAATTACATCAGTCAATTTTTCACAGTCAGAACATTTCCGGCAAGGATAACGTTATAGCTGATACTCTTTCTTACCCCAACTTTTCGTTTTGCTGCACCCAAACAATAACATTCGTTGATGCATCCCGGCATTCGAGCCTCAAACAAATTGGTAACGCAGCGATACATTTGGCCATCCGCAAGTAGGGATTGTGCAAGATGGGCTCGTGAATGCATGAGTTGTCAAAAAACCAAAATATGTCGACATGTTTCAGTTCTCTTAGGCACCTTCGAGCCTCCCGCAGAAAAATTTGATCATGTCCACATTGATATCGTTATTTTACCGCACTCAGAAGGACACCGTTACTATTTAACATGCATAGACCGATTCCCACGCTGGCCTGAAGGTTGGATATGTCGATTCGGTACACCGTTAAGAATTACGACGGATCAAGGCCGACAATTCGAGTTTCAATTAGTGATGTGCCAACTCGGAAAAAACAAAACTCGATTTAACCCGAGTTAAAATTCACGTAACTCGGGTTGAACACGAGTTACGTAGCTGCTTGAGTTAACAAGATGGAAGTTAATATTTTTTTAAAATTTTTACCAATTTATTCCCTCACCTTCGCGTTAATAGTGAAAACAAAAATAGAACAGACAAATGATATTTTTATCTGTTTCAATTCTTTCATTTTTTATATTATTTGTTTATAATGTATTACTATGTATACTAACTAAAGTAAAAAAGGAAATTATTGTTTGAAATCGAATTATTTATTTATGTATTTTTGGCTTGAATTTCGTTCGCTCCATGTCGGTTTCATTCGGTTTTCAAACTCGAGTCAGAGAGAATTCAACTCGAGTTGGTTCGAGTTAAGCCCAACTCGAGTTAACTCGAGTTAATTACTCGAGTCGACCATCGCTAGTTTCAATGTTTCAACGAATTGTCCCGCTTGACGAACTCCAAGCACATACACACAACCGCTTACCACCCTGCAGCAAATGGCTGGACCGAGATTCTGCCCACTGTGCAGCCTGGAAAGAAGATCTGAACGCTACCATAGGCGACATGTTATACTGGAAAGCACTCCGTCTACCAGGAGAATTCTTAGCACCATCCACCAAACCGCTCGATGCCACGCCATCGTCGTATATACAGTAACTCCGACAACATTTGCAAACACGACCCTTGGCTGCATATTTGAAAATATTTTTACGCCATTCTACATTCAATTTTGGATCTTTTGTTTGAAATATTTCTCTTTATTTTGAAAGGTACTTATGTTACAGACCGATTCGGACTTAGTAACTCTCCCTGCATATTCCATTGGTTAAATTCGGGATAAAATTAATAAAATGGTTTTGTTTTTAATTTCTAATATTAACTGTGTCTCTGAGATAAAACCTAAGATCAACCGAGTGAATGGTGGTAAAAGTCTGAAATGAACCATAACCACAAAGAAGTTCTGACTATTACCATTAATAGTTGGTAAATTTTACGTTTTACTGGAAAATCTTAGGGTTTACCGAAGTTTAGGCGTTTACGGTAACATATACAGCGTGGCTCAAAATGTATGTACTCAATGTGTTTATTCTGGCCAAAGTGTTGGTATAAACAAAAATTTTTTCATGCAAAACTTGCTTCCGATTTTAGGAGAAGTTTTCTTGGGATACCAAATGTTGGAACTATTTTATATCGTGTATCACATGCGCACTATTTCTCTTGGTTGTCTGTGTGTGTGTATGATTAGGATTTGCTAGACATATAACAGTTCGACAGTTCGATTAAGTTCTTCAAAGCTAACAGTACTATCATTAGTTTACTCTTCGTATCTGTCTTCATATATTATTGAATACACTTCTCTAATATAACAGTAATACCAATACCAAATTTAAATTTGCTGCAGTTGGTCGTGCTCAAGAAACGAAATACCAGTGTTGTGATTAAATGGAAACACTGTTAAATATGGGTCCTATCGAAAAAAGTGATAAGAAAAAGTTGTTCAGAATCTTAAAATATAAACCTGTATTAAATATAGCAGCGATAATCCATTTTTTGTCTGTATTTAATTTTGGACTGTTTGGAGCGGATAAAAAAAGCAGCAGCCGAATTTACTCTTTACAGAACATTTTAAATTTAAATTCAAATAGCAAACAAACCCGAAAGAAAGGCAAAAATACATATAGTCTTACTGGAGGTCTTGCTTTTACAAAAATATCTCAAAGAATTAAAAAGGACTGACAATAAACGAAACTGAAACAGTAACATTTTAAGTGTTGATAGAGACTCTAGACATCCTATGCCGACAACGAAAATTTTAGAAAATGGACACAATTCGACTAAATTTGAATAAGCAAATTAGTAGACTATTAATTGTAGCTTTCAGTGGATTGATATACGTAAAGAACATTTGCAAGCGAGCAAACACAAAAACTCGTTTTTTAAACTTGTACTTACTTTTTATTACAATCTTACAGCTTCTCCTATAATGAAAATATATTTGTCATAGGAAGAATATTAATTATTAAATTATTATCGATGATCTTTATTTTTCTCTGGCAATGATAGTTTTCTGAGTCCATTTTAATAAAAGTGCTTCTCCTGAAGAGACAGTACGATATGAAATTAAAATGGTCATTAGAACTAATTGGAAAGTTTTCCTTCTTTATTATGAACTTTCAAAAATTAATTTCAAATACACAATTTTTAGAAGATTATCTACATCCAGTAGTCTAAGAAAGTTTCTAATAATTATAAGCATCCCTAGTCGTTCTTCTTATGAGTAACTTTTTTTCATGTAGGCGCGATGTTCCAAGAAGATTATTTCCTCAACAATAAGTATTCGGCTAGCAGTATTGGCATCTCTTCTAAACCAACTGGAGGTGATGATGAAAATCTTAATGATCCTTCTATCGATAAGTTATGGGGAATTTACGAGCGGATTAACAAACTTAGAGGTAGGCGTACGTCTAGCGATTCCCCAATATTTTGGCGACTTGCTTCAAGTCGAAATCGTGAAGTAGTTTTATCTAAATAGGTCGATGAAACGAAAGATTGCAGGAATAATACAAATAAACAATTATTTATTTATTTATTTATTTAACTCTACGGACTAAAAAGTCCATTATTCACAAAACAAAATTTATAAGTACAAAATACAGAGAAGAATATAGCGAAAAGTACAACTTAATCAAATTTAAGAACACAAGCTCGTACAAAAATATCAAGATCATGAACACTAGCTTCATAGATATCAACATCAGAGTGGTTCACAAAGTTACATATACGCGTTAAGGGATTATTACTTGTGTAAGAGGCATTGTAACAATCGACATAAGACAAATCCTTATTGCGAGAGTTGAGTCTTGGTACTCTGAAGTTAAGCTCACCCAAGAGTGTATCGCAATCAGTAGCTCCTTTGCAAAGTTTGAAAATAAATTTAAGGTCTTGAGCTTCACGCAAGGATTTCAAAGTTGGCAATCTAGTTAAAGATGATAATGCGCTATAGTCATGCATAAGAAAAGGATCAGGTAAATTAAGACGTGGCGCTATAATTCTAAAGAACTTATGTTGGACTGTTTCAATGAGCTTAGTGTGGGTCAATGTAAAGGGCGACCAAATTACCGAGCCAAACATGAGAATTGGCCTTACAAGAAGTAGATATAACGTCCTCAAAACTTGAGCAGACCAGAAGTCTTTGCATGTTCTCCTGATAAAACCTAGTTGTTGCAAAGATTTATTGACAATGAAGTTATGGTGACAGTCAAATGTTAGTTTTTCATCAAAATAGATTCCAAGGTCTTTGATAGTGGCAACTCTCTCAAGAGGAATATGATTAAGAAAATAAATATTAACAATAGGTTGCTTGCTTCTTGTAAAAGAGATTGATTTACATTTCCCAGGGTTTAAATAGATGTCATTAGCAGAGCACCAATCAAGCAAAGAGTTCAGGTTATTTTGAAGAACAACAGAATCTCCAACAGATTTAATACTCTTGAAAATTTTTAGGTCATCAGCAAACAACAAATAATCCACTTCAGAGAAGCATATAACTATATCAGTTATAAAGATAAGAAATAATAGGGGGCCCAGATGCGATCCTTGGGGAACCCCTGAGAGCACTTTAATTTCATCAGATATGAAATTTTTGTATTTAACGTATTGGTATCTGTTGGTTAAATAGCTCTCAAACCATCTCAAGAGGTTACCCACGATTCCAAACGAAATCAGTTTAGATATAAGTATACTGTGTTTGACAGAATCGAAAGCTTTACTAAAGTCAGTGTATATACTATCGACCTGACATTTATTTTCGAGAGACTTTAGGATGAATTGAGAATAACAAGCCAGATTCACTTCGATGCTTCTACGATCGATAAAACCAAATTGTTTGGGGGAGAGAAAAGGACGAATTAACAATTTTAGTTTGTCTGTTATTAGGGATTCGAGGATTTTAGGAATGATATTCATAATTGAAATTGGTCTGTAATTAGTTATTTTACTTTTATCACCAGTTTTAAAAATGGGAATAATAAAAGCAGATTTCCAAATATCTGGCAATTTCCCCTCAGAGAGCAATTTATCGAATAGAATTTTAAGATAGAATGAAAAAAAGAAATTACACCTTTTCAGAACAACTGGTGGAATCCCATCAGGGCCTGCTCCTTTATTAGTATCAAGCCCATTTATTTTATTAAAAACTTCAGAACTGGAGATATCAATGTTGTTGATGCAATACGGTGTTTGATCAACTAATTGAACCAATGGCTGATTAGTTCTAGATGGTTTATAAAAGGACTTGAAATATTGAGCAAATGCGTTGACTATTTTATCACCCTCGTCAAATGCACTATCATCATAAAACATTACATTTGGAAGGCCTTTATCAACTTTACGTGAGTTAACATAGTTCCAAAAGAACTTAGGATTAGATATTACCGCTTCTTCGGTATCGTGACAATACGTGACATAATCCCTCTTCGCTAACTGTTTACTTTTTTTTTCTGAGAAGTGAGAATAAGGCATATTTATCTGGCGAGTAACATTGTTTGTAATATCTGTGCGCTCTTTTCTTCGAAAATATACAGTCTTTCAATTCGTCGCTGTACCATTTTGGAAACGAGGATTTACCGATTAGCTTTTTGGGAACCAAAGTATCAAAACAGTTGAACAGTGCATGATAAAATGAACAGACACTGCTTTCAATGGAAAGTGAATTAAAATCAATATCAGTCAAGCTATCAAATAGAAGATCAGACATCAACATGTAGTTCACAGAAGGTGAGTTAAAGTCATATATGAACTCTTCAAATGCTAAATTTTTACTTAAGACTGATCGAGTTAGTTCTAAAGCAAGAGGCGGATGATGTAAGTCAATTTGCACTAACTCTTCGGGGGCACAAAGGCAGTGAACAACAACAGAGCTTGTAAAGATTAGATCTAATTTAACATCATTGTAATTTCTAATACAATTAACTTGGTTAAAGATGAAAATAAAACACACTTAGTTAATTTCACAAAATATACTAGAAAATCTCTGGCACGTGTTTCGGTTGTAACAGCATTATCGATTAACCATTATTAATTGTTTAGACGTTACAGGAATTTTACCTGTCTTTTTAGATTGCATTATCGAAGAGTTCAAAACTAAAGGTACATAAGGTATTTACAATCTGTTTATGTTGTTGTATATTGTCTATCAATTGTGTCGCTTTTAATAGAGGGAAAACTCCAAATTCTGTTTGATCATTAGTGATGGGTAGGTGGTTTAAGAGGACTAAATTTATTTCCAATATTTTTAAGAAGTTTTACCGTTTTCCTTTTGTTTGGTTGTGTAAAAGTAAACTAAATAAGTACCTATATGTTTCACAGATACAGTTTTCTTATTTCATAAATGGGTTATTCGTTGCTTTCGAGCAAGCAAGTTGTTACTATGAATAAGTCTCCAGCAACTTAAATTTAATTTTAATTTTAAACTTATAAATGTATAGCAAATCGCCAGAGATGACGCTCACAAACCCAACTACGGTTGTTCAGTGAACTCGCCTGATGAAGAGAAGAGGCGACGCGACGTGATGGTTAGTTGGAACTGCCTATGTGCGCTTTTAAGAAGCACGCAGCAAGCGTTTAATCTACAAAACAAGTGTACATCAATTTAAAGATGTAACAATTTTGCAATGTTTAATTCAAAAAACACTTGTTAAACTTTTTATTATTTGGTTGAAACTTTAACAAAACTATTTACTAAATATTATCTATTATCAGCTAATACTTGAAGCATACTTAACTAATACTTCCTGTTGAAATAGCAATATTTTTTTGTTAGACTCGAAATGTACTATTGCATGATCAACTACAAAATCTTGCTTATATCAAAAAAAGTTCATTCCAATTTTATAAAAAAGAATAAGATATTTAAAGAGCGCACGTCGTTGAAAAGACAAAATGGAATAGTGAATTTTACTGTAATGTCTTTATTAATTAACAAAATATTTCTTAGTAGATTTAACTATAAACCCAGTTGTTAAAATTACTATAAAAGGGTGTGGGTCTGTTGACACACTCAATTTGTGATCATTTGACTGCAGATTTCTTACTGTGTATGTTCCGTGCTTCTGTAGGCGATCTGTTAATTCTGGAGTTATTATGGCGTGTCCTGGTTTCTAAGTGGCAGTCTGTTCCTGGTCCGCTAAAATGTGAGGAGGTTTCAATCTGTCGATTCTCGCCTTTTAACAGATATAACCAACGTTTTGGGAGTTCTTTTTAGAACCTTGAATGGGCCCGCGTAGGGATGTTTTAAAAGACCTTTTGGTCCGTCACGGCGGACAAATACGTACTCTGCTGTGAATAAATCGATGAATATGAATGGTGTTTTGATCCCGTGCCTGGCACCGTTGATTGGACGCAGAATTTGGAGGTGTTGACGTAGTGGTTGGACAAATTCAGTAGTTGACTCAATGAGCATAAAAGGCACGAGCAACAGTTTTAGTCTCTTGATCTTCGATTGGTATGGCCTCAGGCCAACGGGAGTAACGGTCGATACATGTTAGACAGTGCCTGCATCCTTCTGAGCTTGGCATAACCACTAGGTCCAAGTGTACGTGGTAGAACTGTCCCGAGGGTTAAGCGAACGTCCCTGATATCATTGTCATGTGTCGGGAAATTTTTAGGCGTTGACATGATAGGCAGCTTCGAATCCACATCCTACAATCTTTCATAACGGATGGCCAGACATACCGCTGAGTAACAAGTTTGATTGTTGCGTTGGAACTGGGATGCGAAAGGCGATGTAGAATGTCGAAATTTGTACGGCTGATAAAATTGAGATTCTGAACTGACGCGGTGAACATTGGCTATCATTCCTTTAAATGCATAAACCAATGGTTTGTGATTCCTGAATACGATGAAAACTCTTCCTTTCACCATATGGCGGAAGTACTTGATGGCTCCATATATAGCTAGTATTTCACGATTATAGGCTGAATAAATTCGATCCGTGGTGCTTAGTTTCCTCGAATAGAAACTAAGAGGTGGCCGGTCTTCGCCGATTTGTTTCTGGAGGACTGCGCCGATGGTGTTGTCAGATGCGTCGCAGTGAATGGCAAGAGGTGCATTCAAAAGTGGATGTTCGATCATGGTTGCATGTGCCAGACTTTCCTTGCTTGCTTCATACGAAGCTGTTGTTTCCGGTGTCCAAGCGGCTTGTGTTGTTCCTTTAGCATTTCCTTGTAACAACTCGTTTAGAGGTGCTTGAATCTGGACAGCTTTAGGTATAAACCGCCTGTAAAAATGTAGCATACCTAAGTATTGTCGAAGTTATTTTATTGTTTCGGGCTGAGGAAATGAACGGATGGTAAAAATATAGACAGTCTTCAATATCTGCGTCGATTTACTTCACTTCATATTAGTCATACCATTAGTGAGGTCATTTTTAACCCCTTTATATTTTTCGCTTGTTCCCGTTTAGATGTTTGTGTTTTTCAATAGATAAACTTTTTTAAATAAAGTGTCTTATCAGTTCACTATATTTGGCCTTACGGCTCTATCGAAGTGTCGGTGATTTTTAAATCTCAAAAGGGTATTTTTCGAAATGAATCGAAAGAAGAAAAAATTTTTTTTTAGTAAAAAAAAAGTTCATAATCCTTCCAATAGTCCTGTAAGTCTTTGAACATTTTACATTCGCTGTACACGCCATTGCTCTAACGGGCGGGGGAATGATGACAGCAATAGCTTTTTCCTCATTAATTTGAGGTAATTTGTAGATGTTTCTTGAATTTAATTCATATTAATGTATCTAGATTTTTATTTATCTCAATTAAATCGTTACTGTCTAAGTTTCCCGTAATAAATTCTATTGCCGAACCTAAGATATTTATTAGCCCACGTTTCGTGCGATACTTGAATTTTCAATATTCTTAGTTCTTTTAGAAAATGGCAAAAAGGTGCTGAAGAGGCGAATTTAAACCTTTTAACTTTAGCGTTGCAAGATTACCTAAAATATTATTATATACTAATTCTATATCGGCAATAATAAAATAAAAATAAAATTTAAGCCACTAGTTAATTCGGGCAACTGAGTACGACAGTATAGTAGAGAGAGTACGAGAAACCACATATTTCGTACCTACATAGAACATTCTGTAGTAACGTATCAGTTGCTACACAACTCACTCTCAAACCACGAACGAAGAAATCCTGTCCCGATCTTATGTAGGACACTGTATGGATGTTTAGAGTAATCTTTATTTATATATATCGTCATAAATGCGACTTTTGAATTGTAATAGTATGAAATCTAAATATAAAACATACATAAAATACACACAACACTTGTGAAACACATTTTTTGTAGAATTTTCTTAAAATTTGAGATTTAACTTAATTAAATTAGTTGAAGTCAACTTAATATTTCTTATTTAACAGTTTATTATTGAAATCAGATTGATTTTATTTCATAAAAAAATTAATTTCGTTTATTACTTGAACATTTTACGTACCACTCTACGATTACTACTCACTTTTCTAAATTTATATAATTTGAAGATTTTATGTTATGGTTTTGAAAAAGGATATGTTTACTTCAAAATTTATCATCTGACATCAAGGTTGGACGTTTTATATTTATTGCAGGGAATAGTTTTTTGGTCTTGTCGAGAAGTTCTATACTTTAGTCTTCCGATATATGGAATTCCTTTGTAAAAGGGTTTGAATTTGCTAAATTAGTTCAGAAATTGCTTTTTAAACATTCTTATTCAATTTAATCATGATAATAAGTTCAAGAATTTAAATTATATTGAAATTTAATTCAAATTTACATCAAAATTTTGCGTCATTTATATTTTTTTAATTTCTGTTAAGAGAAAAATTAGGCAGTATGTGTAATACATGTAAATAGTTGCATTTTATTGTAATAAGGGGATTTAATATGTAAAAGTGTTGAAATTAAGCAAAATTTAAAAAAAAAATTTAAAGAAAGTTTTGGCATTAGAATTTTCAATTAAAGTTTTCAAAAGAAGGAAGTAATTTCAAGGAAAATAGTAATTCATAGTTAATTTTTATTTTAAAAAGAGCTTTTGTTTCATGTAAACAGTTCCTAGTTTTGCTAAAATTTTGAAAAATATTCAGAATTTTGTATTTAATTTCGACATTTGGATCCAGGTAGTCTTTGAAATTTTGTTTCGTATTAAGTTCACTAAACTCATTTATAGATTATCAAGATGCTTTATGTGTAAAATCATAAAAAACCAAATAGACTGTCCGCTCCTACTCGAGAATATAAACTTCTATACAGGGTGTTTGGTCTATAAGTACAGAAAAAAGAACCACATGTTCCCTGTTGCATTTCAAACATGAATTTATACACTTTTTGACTTTTGAAAAAAAAAAAAATTAAAAATTATTTTGATTTCTGAGGCCGGCCCTGGTTTAGCGCGCCTTAATTATTATTTCAGGTTACAAATGCTACTGTTAGAGGTGTATCGATGGAACGAGAAGTTCATAATTCAGGGTCAGTGTGTCAGTATCGGTAGATTCGTGTGCTTCTGGCAATTGATGCGGTGTGATTGTCTGTAGTTTTCATATTGTTTTAATTATTGTTATTGACGTTATTGAAGTTTTGTTGACAGTGGAAAGTATTTTTTTAAAGAGTAGGTGTGAATTGCAATACTAGTGATGTGCTTTGATTTTTTCCCGTTAAATTTATTTAAGTAATCTTAATGTTTCAGTTCTGGCGGCTACGATAACAATTGTTTTGAATTTTGATCAACTTAAGAGTTGGGCTGGTGTGATGATTTATAAATCGTAAAAAATGAAATAATAAAATGTATTACTGTTGTCTGTACTCTTGAAACTAACTATTTGAATGAAACAATTGTCGAGTAATTTATTAAATTATTTCGCTGGAACATTTTACTATTTTATTTTTTACGATTTTTAAACATGTTCATCATCACAACACAAAGCACACATTAGTTTTAGATAATTACTTATTTGTGAAATTGTGTAATTACCCGTGAAAGTGATGGAAAATAAACGTGCAGTTGGCTTATTCCCTAGAGAATAGTCGCCGGTGATAGATAACGCTGTTTCGTAAGTGGCGCTGCTCGTTGCAAACTATCAGTTACGAGAATTCGTATTTCGCCAGGCCCGTATTAAACCGAATTTCAGGGTCAAATTTTCGAACACGAATTGCGTACTTAATTGTCACTCGATTGAAAAATGCTTTTAGACTTTTGTGATTTATTGTGCAAGGAATCCATGATTCTTTTTTTTGTACTTATAGACCTAACACCCTGTATACCTGCTAGAGCATTGAGTTTGAAGGATATTGATACAAATTTTGAACATGAAAATCTTAAATCAGTGAGTTCTAATATTTTAAATTTATAAGAATGAAACAATGTTAAATACCTTTTAAGAAAACTATTAAAATTAAAATTACCCTACAAACACCCTATCTAGCTAAATCTCTTATTAAATTTAAGTTTTTTTTAAAAAGTAACAAAGTAACAAATACAATATTTACAAATAAATTTTATAAAAAAACTCACTTTGACGTAGCCAAGTTTTACTATTTTTCAAAGTATCCTTCGTAATTGGTTCAATGCTTAGACTAGGAAAGAGATGGGACAGGTAATAGTCGACTGCAAATTGAGGCCGATTGGGATCGCGAGACAGCGCTCAGTATCGCAACATAAAATGTTAAGAGGGAGTTTGTTTTGTTACCATTATTCGTACAATTATCATTCCATACAGAGTATCAATTGTTTATTTGATAACGTAAACAATTATTAAGAACTTTTTTTTGCGTCTTACGTTACTAAGAAAATATTATTCATATATTATTTATTTTATGTCAAAGAGAATACATGTTCAATGAAATTAAATGCAAAGAATTATTTTATTAACGTTAATTAACATGATGTGGCGGAACTAATAAACATTAAGACGAATTTTATTAATTAATTAATTTTACTTTTTTAGATTTTTATAACTAAAAGTGACGCCGCCTATGGTAATACTGTGGTAAACGCATGCATCTTACAACTTTGAAAGTATTTATTGTTTCTCTCACTATCAGTAAACCATTCCAATAAAAAAAATATGATGCATTAATGATTATTGTACGTAAATCATAACATATTTTAAGTAGTATGTAAACAATAAACAAATTAAACACGATTTTCTTTGCTTAACCGTACTACGTAAAATTCTTTTTACTTGTGAAATGTGATTTCTGGTTCATTTCTTTCACTGCGGCTTTTACAGCCGTAAGAAGAACAAATCAGCATTGTTTTAAACAAAAATCCACTAAAACCTAACTACACTATTTAATTATATTGACACTTTTACACAACGCTGTCAACGCACTGTTTGGGATCAGTAAATGAGCCGGTACCAAAATATTGCGTCAATTTTCGACGTACAGTCGGCATAGGAGTTACGTGTCCCCTCTCTTTCCTAGTCTAAGGTTCAATGTGTATTCCTTGGTGGACGGAAAATCAACCTCTAGTTGCTGGTAAAATCAATGATCCACTTGTAGTTTGGTGTTTGACGGTTAGTTATGAATACACAGCTTCAGCTTCCCACACAAATTATGTTCAAAGTTCTTTTAATTTCACTTTCAAACACTTTAAATTATTTATTACTTAATAGTAATAATAGTTTAGTAATTATTTAACTGTTTGTTAAATTCAGTTTTATTTTGAAATACGTGGTAAGAACACTTTATTTTAATTGCACAATATTTCAAGGGTTTTTACAAAATCAAATATTTTCTTTTCTCTTGTAGATTATTTGTTGTTATGGTTTAGTTTATTTTTAATCCAAGAAATAAATATTACTAAAGAATAACTTTATTTTGAACATTATAATCGTTATGGTCAATAACATAACCTTAAGATGTCACTCCGTTTATTTTTGTTTTCAGGTAATTTTATTTTCATCGGTGACTTTGATAAATTTCTTTTAATTATTTTTATTCGGAGCACTAAAAATACGTCTTCATAGAATAAGTTCAAAACACCTACTGTTTTAAGGAAATATCCTTGGATACCACGTAAAATTTAATTTTTTCTCATGGATACGAAGCAAAATTTCAAAGACTACCTGGATCCAAAAGTAATAAAAGAAATTAATTTTTTTATGACATAAAATCAATCTGAGTTCCGTAATAAACTGTTAAATACGGAATATTAAGTTGACTTACACTAATTTAATTAAGTTAAATCTCGTATAATTTTTTTTCATTTCGATTGACCTAACAATCATACAATAATTCCAGAAAAGCAACATAACCTTTACTATGTACATCTAATTTTTTAAAGACACTCACCCCTCAATATCAGAACGAGTTTTTCATTTACCATTCTATTTCTTCAACTATGTAGTTAATATTTAAGTATGTGGGGACACACTGTAAAACGTATAAATTGGAAATTAACACACTCTGTACAGGGGAACCTAAATTCTGCTGACTGAGAATTGTAACAGTTCTGGCCACCAAACTAGGTCAGAACAAATACGTACACCAGCGGAAATCGTTGACCATACATTAGCCATAAGATACATGTAATTATTTTTAGTATAAATACTGTGATTTATTTATTATAAATTAGTCTAATCCTGACTCGTTTATAATTGGATCCTGAAACACGCTTCCAATTCAACGGTCCTTATTAGGACCACTCTCTTTCTACTGAGAGAAGAACGAGTCCAACGCTGTACACTTCGCTACACGGGATGCAGCGCCCCGCAACCACGCTGCGATGGTGAAGCAGCCCCCGCAACCACTCAACATTGGTGACGTGCCCATCAAGGCGATGCAGCGCCCTGCCGCCACTGCTGCCACCCCCGCTGCCACCGCCGTCTATTCCACATTGGGGTGAGTAACGTCGAAAAACATTCCACCACCCATGGCCACCCCATCAAAAGTGATGCAGCGCCCTGCCGCCGTCAACGCCCTCCCTGCTGCCACCGCCACAGCTATCGTCGCCTAATCATGCCGCCACTCGCCGCCAATCCCTCATCATCCGTGGACCGACTCGCGGTCAAACTTCCCCCCTTCGTGCCCACCGACCCTGAACTATGGTTCTGCATGGTAGAACGTAGTTTCGAGGCGTCATCTATTACTACAGAGGCCACCAGGTTTGGTTATGTCCTTGGTAATCTGGATCCGCGTTACGCTGCGGAAGTACGGGACATAATCATCAATCCTCCAGCCACAGATCCTTACACCACTATCAAGAGGGAGCTTATTCGTCGGCTCGGTGCCTCCCAAGAATCTCGAACAAGACAACTCTTGGAGCACGAGGACCTTGGGGACAGGAAACCGTTCCAATTCCTGCGCCACCTGAGTAACCTTGGTGGTCCTACAACTCCGGATGAGATGTTACGTGCCATATTGACAAGTCGTCTTCCCCCCTCCATCCAGACGATCCTTGCGACTCTCAAAAGCAAGGACCTGGATGAAGTCGCCGAACTTGCTGACAGCATCATTACAGCAAGTTCGGCACAGACCATTGCCTCTGCCACCCCCACAACTGCTCAGGTCATGGACCCCATTCAGAAGTTGACAGAGATGGTATGTGCCCTTCGGATGGACCTTGATGATATGAAGAAGCAACGCTACTCGAGAGACCGAGGACGATTTCTACATAACAGCAGCCGATCCCGCTCTCGTAGCTCCTCCTATAGACGACACTCCTACAAGAATGGCATCTGTTACTACCACAACGTGTCTCAAGAGAAAGCACGAAAATGCACCCCCCCGTGCAAGATGGCCTCGGGAAACCAAGCCGGAACTCACTAACGGCGACGTGAGATCCGCAACGTCGCTTCTTCGTTACCGACGGAAACTCACGCCACAAATTTTTGGTCGACACCGGTGCTGACATCTGCGTGTATCCCAAGTCTTTACTACATGGGCCACGTCAGAAGTCCGGCCTCACACTACAAGCCGCAAACGGTACCACCATTTCCACATATGACACAATCAATCTGTCGCTCGATCTGGGCCTACGAAGAAACTTCATATGGCGTTTCGTCATTGATGACGTCACGAAACCAATAATTGGTGCTGACTTCCTGACGCACTATGAATTACTGGTTGACCTCAGCAAGCAACGACTACTGGACCAGTTGATGAATCTTATCACCCCTGGCCAAGTCTCTACAACCACTCAACCCGCAATAACGTTCATCTCGGACGCACATCATGGCACATCGGTCTACCACAACGTACTGCTCGAGTATCCATCGTTACTACGACCGAGTGGCCAAATATCCGTCCCCAAGCATTCAACAAGGCATTACATAACCACCACCCCCGGTCCTCCCGTGTTATGCAAACCACGACGCCTAGCCCCGGACCGCTTCATGGCTGCAAAGAAGGAATTCGAAACTTTAGTGCAACTGGGCATCGCTCGACCATCCTCCAGTCCTTGGGCATCACCGCTACACATGGTACCCAAGAAACAAGACGAATGGCGACCATGTGAGGACTACCGCTCCCTAAATGCAAGGACCATCCCCGACAGATATCCTGTCCGCAACATCGATGATTTTACGCATGCTCTTGCGAACAAAACCATTTTCTCCACCATCGATTTGGTTCGTGCATACAATCAGATCCCAGTTGCAACAGAAGACATTCCCAAAACAGCGATAACAACCCCATTTGGTCTTTTCGAATTCCCCTACATGAACTTTGGGTTACGTAATGCCAGCCAAACATTCCAACGATTCATCGACGAAGTATTGCATGGCCTAGATTTTTGCTTTGCAAACATCGACGATATATTGGTAGCATCAGAGTCAGCAGAACAGCACCGTCAACATTTACACACTGTGTTTTCAAGGTTACAATCGTACGGTATTCTGCTGAACCGGGCAAAGTGCAAACTTGGCATGAAGGAAGTCTCGTTTCTGGGTTACTCGGTCAAAGCAAATGGAATACGTCCTTTACCTGACCGAGTGACATCAATCAGCAACTACCCCAAACCTAACTCAGCAAAACAATTGCGTCAATTCTTGGGTATGCTGAACTTCTACAGAAAATTCCTGCCAAATGCCGCACGCACGCACGCACGCACCACTCAATGATCTACTCAAAGGGAAAATAAAAGGCAACGCACCACTTCAATGGAACACCGCGGCTGATGAAGAATTCAATACGAGCAAGCGACAGCTTGCGCAACTACTCTCCTTCATCATCCACAGCCCAATGCTACACTGGCAATATTTTGTGACGCTTCCGACCACAGTTAGGGCGCCGCGTTACAACAATTCCACCAGGGAAGATGGGAGCCACTGGCATTTTTCTCTACAAAACTCTCCAACGCGAAGACAAGGTACAGTGCTTTCGACCGAGAACTATTGGCAATTTACCGCACCATACAGCACTTTCGACATCTCCTTGAGGCTCGTGATTTCATCATCTACACGGATCACAAACCACTCACCTTCGCTTTCCGTCAGAACCCTGACAAGTGTTCCCCCGACAGTCCCGCCATTTGAGTTACATCAGTCAATTCTCAAAAAACATTCAGCACATTTCCGGCTAGGACAACGTGGTAGCTGATACTCTCTCACGCATATCAGAGGTATCGACCCCCATTGATTACGAAGCCCTTGCAACGGAACAAGAGACTGACGATGAACTTAAATATTACCGCGAATCAAACAACTCCCTAGTGCTGAAACAGATCCATATTCCTGGATCAGACAAAGCCATTTTCTGCGACATCTCCACTGGAACTGCAAGACCTTTTTTGACACCAACTTTTCGTTACGCTGAATTCAAACAGCTGCATGCACTCACGCATCCCGGAATTCCAACATCAAGCAAACTAGTAACACAACGTTTCATTTGGCCATCAGCAAGCAGAGATTGTGCAAGTTGGGCTCGTGAATGCATGAGTTGTCAAAAGGCCAAAATATCCCGACATGTCTCAGTTCCCTTAGGCACCTTCGATCTACCAGCAGAGAAATTCGATCATGTCCATATCGATATCGTCATCTTACCTCACTTAGAGGGATATCGATTCTCACGTTTTCCGAAAGCTTTTCCCCTCAAAGACCAAGAAGCTGTAACAGTAGCCCGAGCTTTAAAGGTTGGATTTGTCGATTTGGTACACCACTACGAATCACGGCGGATCAAGGCCGACAATTCGAGTCACAACTCTTCAACGAATTGTCTCGCCTGACGAACTCCAAACGTGTTCGTACTACCGCTTACCACCCTGCAGGAAACGGCCAATTAAAAGCTGCCATAACATGTCATCAAACCAACGGCTTGACCCACATTTTGCCCACGGTTCTTCTAGGCATCCGTGCAGCCTGGAAGGAAGATCTGAAAGCCACAACAGCCGACATGTTATATGGTAAAGCGCCCCGTCTACCTGGAGAATTTTTGGCACCATCCACCAAACCAACCTATATACAACAACTCCGTCAGCATTTCCAGACGTTACGACCCTTGGTGCATCTCGGCATGGTGAAAAGAAGACGTTCCTGTTCAAGGACCTGCAGACATCAGAACATGTCCTCATCCGTCGCGATGGACCCAAGAAAACCTTGCAATTCTCGTACGATGGTCCATATAGGGTCCTTAAAAGGAACGAACATCATTTCACCTTACAACTGCCTAATTCGGAGAAAGCCGTATCCATTCATCGTTTAAAACCGGCTTATGTTAGCACAGACGAGAATCGCGCACCAGTTCCCACAAATACAACGACCAATGAGGAAGACACGCAGAAGAAAACCACCCGCTCCGGACGACGAGTTCGATTTCCTCAATACTTCCAAGCTTCATCACTGGGAAGGGGGTCCTGTGGGAACACACTGTATAACGTACAAATTGGAAATTAGCACACTCTGTACAGCGGAACCTAAATTCTGCTGACAGAGAATTGTAACAGTTCTGGCCACCAAACTAGGTCAGAACAAATGCGTACACCAGCGGAAATCACTGACCATACATTAGCCATAAGTTGTATGTAATTATTTTTAGTATAAATACTGTGATTTATTTATAATAAATTAGTCTAATCCTGACTCGTTTATAATTAGATCCTGAAACACGCTTCCAATTCAACGATCCTTATTAGGACCACTCTCTCTCTACACGCACCTTTATGGTAGCTACAACGCATCGCTACAAGTATATTCGCTATGTGAGCTTCAACAAAAAGGAAAAAGAAAAAAAAAAGAGTAGAGGAACTGTGATGAGTGGGCATACTACAGTAAAGAGAGCGTTGTAGGTGGTAGTTGCTAAGGGTAGTGGTTACAGGTCCTTAAGAAATCTCCCACTATGCAACCCCCAACCCCACCACACTTCCTTCTACCGCACCTTCTCCACTCACACCACCTTCATCCACTTTTTTCCTGCTCGAAACTCCCAATTTTCTCAAATGTTTGGAATTTCAATCTTCAAAGCGGAAAAACCTTGTTAAGGGGTTGTTTCCGCGCCCAACATACACGAATTATTTTGCTAGTGACGACGAATATTATAACATACTAAAATTTGAAGCAAAACGGAGAGGTTTCTATTTATGCTTATCGCAACCCTTCATCGCACACACCATTCTTTTTGCTGCTATAGTACTACTAATACTGATTCAGATGTATTTTTTTTATTTCGAATGACCTACAAAGCCTACAATAAACTATATCATAACTTTTAGTATTTATTATGTAGTATTTGGGAGTGCTGTTGGGGTTGATGGTGGGGGTTGTAGGGGATAGGGCTTGTAGGAGTTGGTGGTTGCAGGGCGTAAGGCTTTTAGGGGGTCTAAACCCCAACCTCTACATTCTTCCACCACGAAAAACACACTCGAAGACATCCCAAACTTTCACTCTTTGTACGCCCACTCATCACAGCTCCTCTACTCTTTTTTTTTTCCTTTTTCCTTTTTGTTGAAGCTCACATAGCGAATATACTTAAATATTAACTACATAGTTGAAGAAATAGAATGGTAAATGCAAAAATCGTTCTGATATTTAGGGGTGAGTGTCGTTAAAAAATTAGATGTACATAGTAAAGGTTATGTTGCTTTACTGGAATTATTGTATGATTGTTAGGTCAATCGAAATGAAAAAAATTTATACGAAATTCGACATGAACCGTCTATAGGTGCTGTGAACTAATAGGATAAGCGCTATCCACTAATAAGGTAAGTGCTATGCACCAATGGCGTAGGTGCCATGCACCACCGTGAGGTTACGGTACAAAGTGGTCCCTCTGATTTAATTTTTTACAGTGCTATGCACCACCGTCCAAGCCTTGACGAATTGTATTCGAAACAGCATAAACGTGATAATTGTACGCATTTACTTCAACCAATTAACATATACGTTGGGAGCGGCAAACACCCCATCACATGGCTTGAATATTCAACTTCCATACACACCGACAATTGAGAGCTTCTAGCAGGAAAAAAGTAGATGAAGGTGGTGTGAGAGGCGGGGGTGTTGTCGGAGGTAGTGTGGTAGGGGTTGGGGGTTGTGCATAATGTTATTGAAAGAATAAAAGTTTGGGATGGGTTCGAGGGTGTCGTAAGCGAGACTTTTTGACCCCTTTCAAACCCCATCCCCTGTAACCACTACCCTTTGCAACAACCACCTGCAACGCACTTTCGACTACTCCCACCCCCTACAGACCCACCACCCACCTCGACAGTATCCTTAAACTTTTTCAGGATTACAAGAGACAAACAGATACGGTAGGGTATGTATGCGTGTTGTAAATACTGTTAGGGTGGGTGGTGGGGTTGTTTAGTGGCTAATTTTTTATTACCTACAAGCTGAACCTCCCAAACAACCTCCTACCACTCATCTTAACGGTATTATTAATTTTTTTCAAGAATCCGGGTACTGGCAAAGGTTAGGGTAGAGGTTGTGTGTATTGACATTTACTCGTACACCTACCCCCTTCCGTAATCTTCTCCAACCATTGTATAATTTGACCCCCCATCCCTTACAACATCCCCGCCTCTCAAAAAACATGCTCCGAGGCATCTCCAAGGTTCACTGTATTGATGTCGTTTAACCTATCCCCAACATTCCCCCTATCGCCTATACAACCGCCAACTCCCAACCACCGTACTTCCTTCAGCACCATCACCGATCGCACTTAATTTGGTCTTTTTATTCTGCCCGAACCTCTCCATTTTTAGAATAATCGATATGTTGGTAGGAGTTTGAATATTCAATGCCGAAAAACCGTTTGAATCGTGGTTTTCGCGCCCAACACATATACACAGATATATCTTGCTCGGGACGGCGAATACTGCAACATACTATATAATTTGAATAAAACAAGAGGGGTGAGAGTAAAAACGTACAAACATCTAGAAACGTTTATAAAATTTCTCCCAGAGGTGTGTAAGTAAAAAAAAAAAACAAATAGCTTAACTATGTATACCCTTAAAGAAGAAGCAAAGGAAGAGCAAGTTACGTTATGGTATTAAATTGTGGCTCTGATTATTTTTTCTTAAATGCTATGCACCATCATGAATCTTTTGCGTTTCGGAATAATTATTTTTTTCTTCAGATCTACTCCAATCCAAAACAATTTTTACTTTCACCGTATGCTATAGCATCTATCATCCTTAATCTGCTCACTGTACTCCTAAGGTAAACAGCTTGAGAAAGTAATAGAACACAATCAATATTTGCACTGTCAGGTCCATTTCGCATATTTTTTTTTAGCCTTTACAATAGCGTTCAAGTGCATCAGATGAGTTTTCTTTAAAAGCAGGATAATATTAAAATCTACAAAAAATATACCTACTATTCATCTACACTTAACACGAGAAAGTTATTAATACATAATTCGGTAACATTCCTTTAGTACAGTAGTAAACTGTTCAGTATTGAACACGTTATATACAGTGCAACTTTACAATTTTTAAAGTTTTATATAGTAAGGGTAGCGCTCGTATTCATATATCCAAATTCTAAAAGCTAGAAGATAATTTAATAGCTGCACAGTTTAGATAATATGGTCTACCGCGCAAATAGATATTGAAATCATCCACTATTACTGAAATTAGTCATTTAATTTGTTTACTTATTTTATAAAAATGTGGGCGTAGTCGTGGCCATGCTTTTATACATTTTAAAAGGCCATGATAAACTCTAGTTATCTACAATATTCTTTGGCCAAGACCAAAAGTAATATATATAAGACCAAGCACCACACGAAGACTTCAATGATCGATTGTGATCTTCATTTTGAGTTTTATTTATTATGCAAATGTTTCTGGGCAGGAAATATTCCCTTATTTTGCATTCATTGGTCATAAACTTTAAGAAAAAACACATACCATCTGAAATGCATCCCAATCTTGAAATATGTTCCTGGTGATTATTAGTTCGCATTTGAGCAAATTTTTCGCATCGCTAAGTAATGCCAATGGTCTTTAAAAATGAATAATTTTGCTTACTTTTCATGGCTGCCATTCGAGACCCAAACACACGAATGGATTTCTGAAATGCATTTATTAATTTTAATTTATTAATTGTCTCTTTTATATTTTCTATGCAGGGCACATGTCTGAACAAAAAATAAACCTCGATAAGTCTGAAGAGTTTGGTGAAAACTTGACAATAAATGCGACTGATAGCACAACACTTCCACCGACTTATTTAGTTATTAAAATTCATCTTTCATCTAAAGAAGAAGCAGTCAAATGGCTGGTTGGAAAAATACGAGGAAAAAAGCTATTAGGGGGTGCGGAGTTAGTAGTTATAAGGAAATCTGACCATGAAGACGTAAGAAATTATCTCTTCTTTAAAACTGAGTTTCATTTCGATTTTCCGAATTAATTTATTGCAGGGTTTAGAATTTCATATCTCCGCATCCCCGATCAAATTTTTGGAAGTTGCAGAAGAAATGGAACTAGTCAAGCGTGACAAACATGGCCAAATGAGAGAATTTACAGTGAACGATTTAGAAAATTTCCTTGGTGACAACATGGGCGTTGATGACTTTTTAACCTCTGCAGAAAGGCAAAGCATAATCCGACATGAACTGGAAAATGTACGAGCATTGCCAACTGATACACACATACCGGGTTATCCTTATTATAGTATGCGCGAAGGTCAATCAGTTTTACATAAATGCATTCAAAGTGGCATTATATCAAGCATTTATGCCTTGCATGATCAAGAACACCTTAAAAAGTTAGGAAAAACGTGGTATCAATCCGTTTTCCAAAAGCAACCTCTGGGTAAGCACAAGTGAATAATATTATAGTTAACAAAAAATTATGTTCATATTGTACTTTTGTTTTAAAAGAAGTGTTAGGCGCTTTTCATAAAAACACGGAAATTCGGTTTTATGTGTCTACAGGCGGGGCTACCTCAAAGTGAACAGGAGTAGTTCTCATGAAGAAAAATTGAAACAATTGCTGTAGAAATTCTGATAAACTGCTAAACTCGTATTTTTGTATTCACTCTCGAAAAAAATCGACGGTAGGAATAGCATTTGCATATTTTGTTCATTATGTTCCCGGGATAGAAATAATACCTCAATTGAAAAAGTAACCGAGAAGACTCACTCAAGCTTAGTTAAAATTAAATAACATTTGTCTTTGCTTTGATTCGTCACTTGAAAATTGGTTTTGATATCTAAAGTAAAATATAAAGAAAATATCTCCACGATTGTTGTATTTTCAAATTTATTGACGGAAAATAAGTTACTTGGTTGGTACATAAGATACTGACTTAATTCGGTTGTGACTTAAACTTTGGAACAAAACTTCACTGTTCCAAGTGTGTCAATATTTAAACCGTCTGACTACATACTTGTGTGTATTAGCACAGGCTATTTATTTAATATTCATACTCAATAACACAACTATAACAACTTAAACCTAATCAGTAGGTACAATTAATTTGCTTAAATAATATCTATATTACCTACAACTCCTTGTTGCTGTATCTGCCACCTTTATAACTTTGAACCGAATGGGGTTCTAGGGTGCTCGAGAATTTCCTACCTAAGTCTTGATTTGATCCCTTTCTTTCATTATGTGTTATTTACGTCAGTGTATGTTTTCCGCTCCCGTCCCTCGATGTACGTAGATATATGTAGAGGGTGAGTCATAAAGATCGAACCGGTTTGCAATCTAGGTACGTATCTTTTAAGTTGATAAAATATTTCAAATAAAAGTCGCGAAAAATCTAAAACTGAACAGCGTAAAGGAAATTCAAATACGACGGAATTGTACCCTCACTTCATTTTTTCAAATTCAAACTGTTACATACAACTACATTTTTGAATTCTCCATAAAAAATATGTCATTTTGTTATTATCGTATGGGACCGTTACCATCGTTATCAAGGCCGGCGTGATAACGTGCGACGTCTTCGCTTGTTATTGAAATGGGTCCTCGTAGAGAACTGTTTTAGTCTTGCAATCAAGGGATTAGTTGTGAAAAAATGCTTGTCATCGCGGATTGTTGTACAGGTAGATCAGAAAGGCAAAAAACCTGACAAATATTAAAAAGTACATATGCACTTTTTGTAGTAATAAATCTCAGATGGTGTATGTAGTTTAAATAAAATTGCAATGAATTTTCTTCAAATGCAATTTTTTAAAACGTTTAAATAGAGAGAGAGATCTATGAAAGATAGGAAACTCAAGATACGCAGAAGGGTTAAAAGAATTTAAATGGAGGAGTTGGCAAGGAGCTACGGTACCTAGGTACTTAAATTAGGAAAGAGACATAAGTTTAATAGCAAGGTTCAGAGTGGGAAATGAATAATAATAACTATTGGATAAAAGAGGAAGAAAGAATGTGTAGAGTATATTTGGGAGAAAAAAAATCTTTTGGGTATGTTCTAGAAGTTCTACGGGTAAGAGGCGAATTCACTACCTATTATGAAGATCAAATGAAAGGATGTGGTGGTGGTCGATCTGCTTACTTTTTTGAGTTGTATGATTATAAAAGATTTTATTTTTTTGTTTTTATGTATTAATGTGGGCTCTTAATATTATTCGTCGTATATTCTTTTGATGCTTCGTCGTCGTTATTTACACACGTCTATTTGTTGTTTATATTGCGTCTTCATCAAGGTTACCATCGTTGCTCGTCGTTGCGGAAGTATTATTATTTCTTTTCACTCTTGTGATGCGATACGATCCAAGAAATTTAGGCTTCAATTTGAGTCCCGGTCCCAGTTGCGTACGTTTTATTGCTACCATGTCACCGATATTGTAATTCTTGGATAGGCGTCGTCCTAATTTGTAGCTCTTCTTATTTTCTTTATGTATCTTCTTGATCGAATCTTTTTCTTCTTTTCTTAAATCATGTCTGTCCTTTTCAAACGTTTTCTAGATTTCGTATGATTCTTCATTTACAACAATGTCGGTCAGTAAATCGTGATTCTCTTCCAAAACGTCGATAAGTTTTGTCCATGTCAATTTCGTGACCGTTTCGGAATTATTAAGAATTATTTCAGAAAATAACTGATTTATTACAGTCAGTTGTGCTTGTAATTCGTTGCTTTCGACTTTTTTAATTTTCGAATTTAATTCCAAATTTGCTATTTTGTCGTACTTTTCCGAATTATCCTTTTCTCAATCTTCAATATGTTTATTGGTGTTAATTGATTTATCAATTCGATTCTTCAGATTTTGTTTTTTCGTCTTGGAGTTCTTTATGACACTCCTCGAGGTCTTTTAGAAACTTCATTTTCGCCTTTTACTGCATTCTGCGATTTTTAATGGCTTTGGAACTGAGCTTGTCCTATAATTCTTCGGTAAGTGTAATGTAACGCTTCATCTTCATTTCGTACGCTAATAGCGTTTCGGAAACTTTGAGTTGCTCCCGAAGACCATTGTTAACTGCCTGGGGCTCAATTACATTGCCTGCAAGAGTCTTGTTTTCCACATCCAAATTTGATGTGTTTGCTATTTTCCTTGAAGATCCATCTAATCTTAACTTCGACAACCTGACTTGACCATTCTGATATGCAGGGTTCTACAGTTCCATCTTGAAGTCAAACATTTACTTGATCGTCAACTATCTTGCGCTCATGATAAAGTAACCGTCGAGGATTGTGGTAAATTGGACTGTCATTTTTTACTGTTAATTTCATATTTATGTCGGTGGTTTTTGTTCTTGGCTGGCTCATACGACGATATCAAAAATCTGACTTCGTTAATCAAATTGTCGTCTGTACTAATGGGATTTTTGATAGTTTGTTCTTCCTTAATAACGTCAATATTCATCAAAGTAAAATCATCACCAATTTTGTTAATGTGAACGCCATCTTGATTAATAATTAATTTTACTTGATCTAGTAGTTCGTTTCCTAAAATCACATCAACATCTGTAGCGTCGTTTGGAACAACATGGAATTTAGTTAGAAAGGAATTCCCCTCAATATCGATATTTTCTTCAAAATTATGTACAGCTAGTACATGAAGGTTTCCAAACCCAAATAATCGTGTGTTTGTAACTGTTAATTTTGGTAGTTCAAGGCTGCTGTATATATTCTTTTTTATTACGTTAATTTGGCTTCCAGTATCTATCATAGTCGTACCAATACGAACTACACAGTTATGACTTGCGCACAAAAAGCAGCCCTCATGATTCTGTTACCATCACGTAACGTAACGATCCAGAGTTGTTAACTTGGAACAAACCTAATTAAATTTTTCAATATAATTTTTTCGTTCTTTTTAAAAAAAACTTAATTTTTTTAATTTATTTATTGTTTTGATATTCATAAAGTGAATGTCTGGCGCCCAACTTAAAATAATTTTATTATTTAATCAGTATTATTTAGAAAGGTGAGTGAAAAGTGTTTTATATTTCTTAAAATATTTTTGAAGATTCTATAAATTTATTTACCAACATAAACACTTACACAGATACTTTTCAGCTCTCACTCACTCACACCGCCACTGATGACATAACAATTTATTCTCTTTTTTTTTAACGAAAATAAAAATAGAATTACTGCAAGGTTGTAAAAAGAAATGTTTATGAACAACCATTTTATTCTAGATGAGATAAAAATCTACTTCGGAGAATCAGTTGCCCTTTATTTCACCTTTTTGGGATTTTATACAACGGCATTACTCTTTCCAACGTTTCTTGGATTCGTACAGTTACTGGTGTCGATAGAGATACTTCCATTTTTTTGCATCTTTAACGTCATTTGGGTAACCGTGTTTCTTGAGGTGAGTTAATTAAACAATTTTTTCTACAAAGTTGAGCATCGTAAATCTTAGGCAGAGCGCCCACCAAAGTAACGTAGCATATGACCTGACTCGAGTTTTAGCAACGTAGCAGGGCTAATAGAGATGACGTGGCCAATATCGCGTCAGTAGATACAACATGCGCGCCATTCCACTCTTAGGAAAAGATTTACAAAGAAATAAAAGAATTTGGTAAGTACAGTCGTAGATATTTTTATTCTATTATCCAAAATGGATATATGCAATGTCGCCTTATATAACTTAGGTAGTGATTTGATTAATATTATTAAGAGTAAATAGGTCTAACATTTCCTCCTCCTCTGACGATGCTATTTCTACTGGCAACATCTCTACTATGTCTGCGTCAGAGCGGCTGGCGGTGAATAACTGTTCATGTCACTCCGCGATCATACCTAATCTACGTATCTGCCACTTCAAATGCCACGTTACTTTGATGGGCGCCCTGCCTTACAAGTAAAAGAAAAAGGTCTTCTAACTACGTTTTGCATAGGTAACAAGAATGGAGAGGCTTGTCTAGGCATTGCTCAATACACGATTAGCAAGAAATATTTGTGTATATATATGTTATACCATTAAATACGAATACAAGTACGCATGCCAAATGCTAATAATAATACAATTTAACTCTGATATATTTTAAGTTTAGAAGCGGTACCTATGTACCTACTGAAACATTTATACAGCAAATGATGAAACAAAGTGGTTGTCATGCATGCATGTAGGGTGGACCAATTTATATAGCGTTTTATAAAAACTAGTCATAAGTTAAAACTTAGAGTTAGAATCAAGTTGTTCACGTAGTCACGACTTCGTTATTTGATCACAATTTTTTAAACCTACCGTCTTTACATTCGGAATTCTTTTTTTAATAAACTAATGTTATATATTGATGAATACACGAGACGAAAAGGTAACTGAAAACTTTAATTAGTAAATTTTGCAAAGTACGAATATTAAAACATATTTCCACGCTCTATTAATAATAATAATCTTTTTTTTATAGTGTTTTTATACAAGAGTAGTAGGGTATGGTAGCCGGTTCTAAAACAAGGAGGAGGAGGTAGGTCGGTACCCTAACCTAACCCGTCGGGTAACGACCTTCCCCCCGTCTTTGTTTCAGAACTGGCTACCTTCTCACAGTATCATACCTTCCAGTGCTGGAAACGTTCTATAGGTAGATGTACATACATGATATTTAGAAAATACAACAGCATACTCCCCCGTCCCTCTTCCACCCAACCATTCGCTCCTGTTTACTACATGTAGGGTATTATATTATCTTCATTTACCTCTCGAGACGTTAGAATTTAACGGAAACGTTAAATTTAACGATTCTTTATTTTGATATAAATAAAGTATGTAAGTGCTACAATCAAAATATTGAACAATAGGATTACATTAATTGTGCTAACAACTTGTAGAAATAGAAAAGAATCTGTCATGTAACACTTTGTAACAATGTCTTTTCTGTTTTGATCACCACGAAGATGAATCCATCGGCTTTCGATGTATTTTCGTGATTGTCCATCTTTTTCGACAAACATAAATTTTACGAAGTGAAAGTTTTCCACGTTTTCAACAGTGAAGACATTTTTCCATTAACAGTTTTTAAAATAATTGATTCCCAATTTTTCATCCATACACAGGACACATCAACATCTCTATTAGAATTTTTACATACATAGGCTTGGTCACCAACCAACCGTATTTTCCGGTCGCGAAATGTAGAGAGTTTTGTTATAGAAATATGTTAAAATCAGTAACGACGATACACTGATCATGATCAGCTTTTCCATTACAACTGATATGATCAATACGGGTAGCGTATCCTTATTACACGACCCCCTCTCCACAGTTACTTGTTTAAGTGGAAGGGGATTCTGCATAAGTTATGCGAATGAGCGAAGGAGCGGTAGATGTTTGTTTAGCAGAGTTGAGTGCGTTTTATTCAGAAGAACATGGAAACCTTTATTGAAAAGTTTAATATTGTGCGAGTGGGTTATGAAGAAAAAGAAATACGTTCTCTAAAATCATTAGAACTGAATCAAACATATCCCGTGCAAAGCTTCAAAAAGGTGCACAAATAATGGGGACCACGCCTGTTAACCGATTTGTACAGCTTCGTTGTATTTCTTCCATGCAGACATGCAGAAGCCTTCACAGATACAGAGATCGAGGACATAAATGATAAAATTGATAAACAAGTGGGTCAACCTTCGATTCGTCTTAAAGGATTTGTGGGAAAATCAGCTAAAATCAATAATGTTGTTTTAAAAGAATAAAAAACAATTTTTATGTAGAATATGTTTTATTTATTTGAATAAAAAAATACAACGCATTTATGAGTGTAAAGATAGCCAATATTTTAATAGTAGAACATTTTTATAAGCACAAGTCGCTTCAAGATCTGTTTTAAATAAATGATAGGAACACACCTTAACTTTAAAAATCAGTTGCTAAAGTTGTGAGAGATGGGCAACCGATGTCTTCGATGTTTACAAAGTTGATATTAGGAAAGTATTCCATCAACCACACTTTCTTTTGTAATCCCTTAACATACGCAACCGTTGACTCCATTAATATGGGATAAATAGTATCATAAATCGTAGAATACGGAATATCACCATTATCCCAATATAACCCATGTAAATTTCTGGTTAACCAACGATATTGTCTCCTATTACGAACAGGAAGAGCATGCCACGGAAATGGTGGTTCAAATGTGAAATGATGAAGTAGTTCTTCCTTGAGCGCAACAACAGCTACCTCTTTGAAAACAAATCGATTCTCACTACACTGAAAACCCTGAACATCTAGCATGAAAGTCATAGTGCTCACCGTTCACCAGCAATAAAGAAAATAAAGTGGGGAAGTGGTAATTGGGTTTTATACTTCTTGAACTAAATTTGTAGAGGGATTGTAACGTATCATTCTGTCATGAATAATTAAACAGTAAGCTGCTGTTTTATCTGGTACATTCTGCTTAGTTTTAAATTCTAAACGAATATCGATACTACCAGATTTCACTATTTCATTCTGATAAGAACAGTCTACTATTACAAGAGGAGAAATCGTTAGAATTCGAATAAGGGTTCACTTACATTAGCGTAGTACGATTGTTGGAAGTTACATACATTTCATATAAAACAGCGAATCTGGAAAGATCGAAATCTAAATTCAAATTATCATATGGGTACATAGTTGATCCTAAATGAACTTTAAAATTGGTTGAGTTGCAGTGATCGAATTGTAATATAAAATAAAATCAATAAAATAATAAAGCGACGCTTTTCTAATTGTGATGTAGTTTTGACAGTCCAGTTGTGAGAATGCGATTTATTAAGTAAGTATTCACTACGAAACGAAAGTTCCATATATAAATTGCGATCAACGTAACGTAATAATTTCAAACGTTCGGTATCAGCTACAGATGCATGAGGAATTTTCCAACATATCTGATCCAAATGTATAATTACCTCTTCAACCGGTGTGGCTGAGCAATAGAGAGCATTATTATCAGTGCTGCTGCGAACTAGAACCAATTCTTGTCGTATGTTAAGTATTATTTTTCGAAAGTCTTCTCCAAATCCCAAAATCATACGAAGAGGAATACAAACGTTGATAACCGTTAGCATCAATTAGCTTTCTGCTATGAAGGGCAACTCCTTGTACAGCACCTAAAGTAGGAGGCAACCATCCACTATTAATGAGACGTTTACTTTCAATTTCATTGTAAGACGTGTAACCTTTCATTGTTGTTGTCATACCAGGATTACGGACTCGGTCAATAACTTTTCCACCCAATTCATATCGAATTTCATCAAAAAGGTATAAAATTCCATTACTTATAAAATTAGTACTGGTAGGTACAGTTCCATCTTTTTTCAACAAACGCCCTTCTATGTATACGAAATTGTTGCAAGGTAAGGTGTAAACGTCTTCATTTTCTATGGGAATGCGTATGGTGTCGTTGTTCTTGAAAGTTGAATTCGCATAAGGCTGATGAGTATGTTTATCAGCGTTAACAATTGGGTTGTCGAATACCGCTTTCTCGGTGACATTAAGCATTTCTGCAACCGTTTTAACTTTTCGTTTCTTTCAATCGCAATCCCAAGGATTTAAGGAACTGTTTATTGGAGGGTGTTATTCGCTTAAATGGTGTACGCGAAATAAACGTCTGCGAGCGCGGTATTTGTTTTATAGTGGTTGTCTTGTTTGAATATCTTTGGGTACAATTATATCGCACAACCATGTTATACTTTTCGTAAGTGAAGCCTTACTGTAACACGCTCTCCACGGAAACTTACAAGATTACCGTCTTGATCAAATATTTTAAGGGAAATGTAATCGATGACACGAGTGTTGATAGATAAATATATAAGACTTGTAGGATTCTCAACAATTTTAAATCCGGGAGGTACATTGGAAAAGAATTGATGTAGTATATGTCCATCTTGTCCTTTAACACTATCATTAATATGTATATAGGAGTTGGATACAAGGTTACACATTACTGATATCGCGGTTACCTTGAAAATGTCAGCTACATGATCGGACACCTCTTGAAACGTTGGAAGAAGCTTATTTTCAAAACCCAATATCTTTACGGGAGAATCTGCCGGATTAAAGTCAACTTTTTTAGTGCTCTTTATACGACTTTTTAATGTAGTGTTATCTCCAGACAAGAGAATACTATCAGTAGTACCTCCCAATTTCTCTTGAAGATAATCATTAATATCGTTGATTTCATAGGATCCTTCTGGAAGAACTACGACTCGTTTCGTGGAACCTTCAAAATAGAACTTGTTGTTTTCATCTATATTAAGAATACTGTTATACGCCTCAAAATTTAATAACGCTATTTGATATTCTTCATCATCGCTTAACACAATCGGTGGACTTATTATTATTTGTAGCTCGGACTTTGTACTAGTCAAGGCGACTGTATAAGACATGTTTCCGTTTTAACGTTCTGTTTAATACAGAGAAATAAGTTTGATGTTTCCTTTTAAAAAAGGGTCTTCGTAATCCTTCGTAGGAATTGTAGAACTAAAAGACCACAGTTAAAATTGGCGGGATTCTGAACACGATTATAGTTATAAGTGATAGCACAAGGTCCAGTAGATTGTAAATATTGATCTAGTTCTTTCGGTGGACGGAGATCACCAAAAATATCAAAGTAAATAGCTTTGCTGTTTCGTTTAACATGCGCTGTGCAATGTGTGCCACTACCCGTGTCTAAATTAACGATTCCACATTCACACCTTTTAACTTTTCTTGGTAATTCATTGCGCATGAAAATTCCACGGAAAGGTGGAATTTGTAAATGATGAATATAATTATACAAATCTGAAGCTCGATGAGGTGGGTAAAAAACGTCCGACTTGCTCACTAGTGCTTCGTGGTTTGAAATCAAAAAATTTTGAAATTTGTTTGATGACGTTTTAAGTCATTTCACAGTTAACCTAGCGTAGACTAGAAAAAAAACTAGTGAAAAGTCTCGTTTATCAATTTCATATAAATAGAACAATAAATTGATCAGTAATTTTAATTATATACTGTGAATAAAACGAAATTGGTCAGAATTATAAATTAATAGTTACGGGTTTTTTATTATGTTATGAAATTTGTACTTATAATTAATAAACAGTTAGAATAATAAAGAAACAATTTTTTGGTTTTCATACTTTCATTAGAATATAAAATTTTCTAGTAATTTAAATTATGAACTGTGAAAAAACAAAAATTAACAGAATTTTAAATGAAAAGTTACAATTTTTTTATTATGTTCTGTTATTCATTCTTATAATTAAAAAAAAACAAATTTAAAAATCAAATTAGGTTAGGTTAACGCATCAGCTTGGACAAACATCGGCCCAACTTCGACTGATTTCGATCAAAAACACCCTAAACCGTTCAGAAATGTCTTTACAGACCAGATACACCCTGTCACGTGACTTTTTTTAGGTGTATTATTATATTAATATCAAAAAAAAATTGCATAAATATTATAATTGCATAAGTTGATAAACTATGCAATAGCTTTACCGCGGCAGTCCCCGAGTGCCACACGTATTTTCTTTTTTTTTATTCGTTTTCTCTTATTTATTCTCTTAAGCGGAATCCAACCACCCTTCTTATGGTGACGTAGTCGATGCCTTCCTATATGTCACATTTTATTTGAATCAAACATATGCTCAGATTCCTAAACATTTAATTAGAGATAACGCAAATTTAATAAAACTGTTTAAACAAGACGAATTAAATCTCAAACACGTTTTGTCTGACCATGTTGCTGCAGACATCACTTTCGATCAATTTAAAAGTATGTGCGGAGAATACTGGAAAGAGAAGTTCGGATTTCTAGTGATAATCAAGGATTGTGGTATAAATGAGGGGGGATATCGCATAGGATTTGATAAATATATATTAATGTAAGTAAAACAAATGAAATGAGTTGTTAAAAGACAACCATGAAAAGAGCATGGATGTAAAAGTAAAGAAAGAACTAATCAAAGTTAGGAAAGCAGTAAAGAGGAAATTGCAAGTGTTAAAGGAATCGACAGCAGGACAGAATCTCCTGTTGCAGCAAGCAAATCAACCACTTACAAAATGGCTTCTTAACTTGAAATCTGAGCTGGGTGAAGAGATCAAAAAAGAATTAAAGCCAGAAGTGAGTAATTGGTCGAAAGGTGACGTTCCAGCTTTGTCAACACCAATAAAAATTAGAAAGCTTGACCCTTCGAATGCTCCAGGTACCTTACTACCAGGTGCTCCTTCATTCTTAAGGGAAAAAAGTGTTTATGAAAATGACCCAACAACGAGTCATGAAAACATAGACCAGGAAAATGATGAGTTTGAACAATTAAAGAAAGCAAACATGGACTGTATTAATAGCTCTCGATTTGCTGAATATTTGGAAGAATTCGATCCTCTACCTTGAGACTACATAGAAGAAATTGTTAAAGACTGTGAAGGTGGTACATTTAACAGTGACGTTCTGAATCCCCGTCGTGATAAAGTTCGATACGAATGGGACACAAATAAATTATTTATTGGTGATTCTGAACTGGATTTTGACGGACCAAACGTTGTAATCAATGGAAAATTTAAATATATAGGTACTGTGGGATTATATGAGCTACTCTTCAAATTACATTCTGAATATACGACATCGATTAAAGAAAGGAAAGACTACGCCGATATATTAAAACGTACGGGAGCAGTTTACAAGTTTACAAGACAGCAAACATCGAAATTTTCTAAAGGTGGAGGATTGTCGTTGTTAACATACAACGAAAAACCGATCGAATACAAATATTTTGATGACGTTAATGAGTTGTGTGATCGTTTAAGGTTATTGGTTGCTTCTCAACAAGCAGGTAACATAAATCATGAAAACGAAATTCTATCAATTTTAGAAGAGTTGCGTGAGTGCAATATAATCGTATAGACAAGTTATTAAAAAAACGATTGTTTTCGCAAGCATTCAGCAATGTTCATGATTTCAATCATAACCGCTTAACAAGAATCGGTGATCCTCAACAGGAGCATGATGCAGTGACTGTACGATTTTTGGAGAAGAAGGTGCAACGTCTGTTATCGCAAGATGATGTAACCGATATTAGACAAGCATTCGATAAAGTGTTGTATTTCGTTGATGTGGCTAATAAGCGTATTACACATTTGAACGAGCCTACCGCTGGGTTTCATGCAGCTACTAAAATGTATGTAGATGAGAAAGATAGGTTAACAAAAGAGCATATCAGAATCAAGTGTGAAAAGGTAAAGGATGGTGCTGTTAGTGAAGGTGTCAGAAGGATGAAGGATTTACGAGAAGAACTGAAAACAGCTGTCTCCAAAAGTGGTGAAATGATGATGAAAACTTTTAGTGATAATATAGAGTTAGCGATTAAAAATTTGGAAAGAGAACTTGAAAAATATAATACTGATAGGGATAAAGAAATAACAAACAAGGTGAACGATATAATAGAAAAGAATGCTGTCAGAATCATGGACGTCTTTTCAACAAAAGTAAAACTAGAGCGTAAAGATGTAGAAGCGTTTGTTAGGAAAGGGGATGAGGAAGTATCGAAGAATTGAAGACGGAAATTGTGGAAGATATGAAAAATGATATAGACGCGAGTTTTGAATTATTTAAAATCACGATTCAGGATGAGTGTAAAAAAGTTAAGGAATTTGCAGAGAAAGAAATTCAAGGAACCAATAAAAAGAAAGATGATCTGAAAAGGAATTAGTGGAAATGGTGGAATTACTAAAAAAGGAAGCAAAGGAGCTGAAAGTAAGGCTAGATACTCTACAACAACAAAGAGGAACAGGTAGTGCAAAATCGAGCAGTTCTAAACCAACAACAGCAGCTCCGTCCATGTAGTTCTTCATTATATGGAAAATGTTAAACGTGAAAGAAGAACTAGTGGAAGAACTGCATAAACCTGCGAGAATTAATTTTACACGTCGTAAAGTGATTGTCAAAGGATTAGATGATCTTCATCAAGCTGATTTAGTGGAAATGATTCCGTATGCGAGAGAAAATAAAGGTGTCAGATACATTTTGGTTGTAATAGACGTTTTTTCGAAATTTGTGTGGGCTCAAGCAGTAAAACGCAAAACAGTTGAATATGTTGGAAGGGCTTTACAATTAATTTTCAAAAGAAGTAAACGTATTCCTAAGAATATGCAAACTGACTTGGGAAAAGAATTTTACAACAAACAAGTGAAACAAGTTATGCAAAAATATAAAATTAACCAACGCTTCAGTTTACAAGCATCCTTCAAATGGTTGAATATATTACAAGATATAGTAACTGACTGTAACAATAAGGTTCACAGAATTTGCAACATGGCTATTCATTCTCTTTAAACTTTGACTAATCTCAGAGGAGAATAAACGCCGGTTGAGAAATAATTTGTTAATTTCATTACTTACTTTCATTTAGACTAACAGAGTGTGCATCCACCCTTGGATATATAAAAAAATAAAAATGGACTCTCAACTTACTCTCTGGTCTACTCCAGCAACTCCGTTTTCGAACACAACAAAAAAATCGAAAGCACTACCCAAGTACTTTATTTAACTACATATACTAAATATTAGCTACAGGCAAAAATATACTATGTACAAAAAAAAATAAAACTGATTTTCGTCTACTACTTCATATGTCGCATGGCCAAGTGTTAGGAAATCTTCAGCTCCGTGCGGAGTAGGGCCATGGTGTAGGATAGGGCGGTCCCTTTCATGGACTTACTGACCACATGTAACCTTCAGAGTTTTTTTTTGCATGAAAAAAAATAAGTATAAGACGGGAATACAATTTTTTCACCCGTCTAACCAGGAACCACCCTACCCAGCGCATGGAGATATGTAGCAGCCGCGTTAATATAAATAAAAAAATAAATACGATTTTATCTCGTTACAATTCCAGCATTTATACATCCATCCAAAGATAACCATGCTATTCCTAAATTGGCAATCTTCCCTCCAGGAATTACGAATACTCATTATTTATTGATTATACAATCCATAGCCATGTAAATTAATAGGACAAAAATTGTATTGCCTATATAAGGTAAAGCAAATATTGTTCCATTATCTATTATGTTGAAACCCAACCCATAATTTATAATTTCCCAAGCTGATAGAGATAACATCATCTCTATTTAAGGAGCTGAACAGGGCCATTTCATATTATCATTTCCATGGATTGTCTGTATACAACGAAGTTCCTTGGCCAGATTTTTTTTGACGTTCCTGGGGTGCATTACTTTCCAAAGTAACATATGCAACCGGAAGCAAAAAAGCTGATGGTTAACCATGTTTACTAGCACACATTTTCTATATTAGACTCATGAATGCCGTATGGATTCTGTGGTCCCTATTTGGTATTCTTTGGATTGTCTTCATAATTTATAGGAAGCCAACACTTTTTCAACCTAACTAATTACAACTTTTCCGGAGACGTGAGCTCCGTCTGGAGTACACTAAATCGTCTACGCTATATTTACCTAATTCTTTACCTGACATCACTAATAACTACAGTTAGAGGTGACAGGACTTTCTTAACAATCGCTGGCCCTCGTAATCTTGGTGCTAACTTAGCACTATACTTATCAACTGCATTGGACAATGTTTTATTTGGAAAATAAACAATATCTCCCTCTTTAACATTATACAAGTCTTGTGATCTATCCTTATTATATCTATTACACTCTTTTACCTTCGCTTTTTTCATTAAAGTCTCTACTTTTTCCCTTAAAATCTATAAACGCTGCATTCTATCAGTCCAGACTGTTGTATTTAAGTCAAAATTGTTGTTAAAGTCATCTACTAACTCACCCATACGTCGCGGTTCTCTCCCGAAATTTAAAAATGCCGGTGAGACACCAAGCGATGAATGAAGCAAATTGGATTTCTTCTAATGATGTATCCCATTCTCGGTGATCTTCCCCTAACAGACTCGAAATCATAGACTTTAAATTCCTGTTAACGCGCTCCACAGGATTGGCCTGTGGATGATAGACAGGTGTTGTCACCTGACGACAACCAATTGCATCTAGAAATTCCGTGATACGTTTATTGATAAATTCCGTACCATTATCGGTTATTACAACCCCAGGATATCCCCAGCGATTAACAAGGGTGCGAAGTGCGGCAACAATGTGCGTTCCGTCCGCTTTAGTTAACGCAAAACACTCTATGTATCTCGAATAAACTTCTTCACAAACTAAAATATAACATTTTCGTGATTTTGATCTTGGTAAGGGTCTCATGATATCAATAGACAGCGTTTCCCAAAGTTTACAGTCAAAGAAATAGCTTTCACGAAGCTTCCTAGCAGATTCATTTGAACTGGCATGTACATTCGTCGGATTTCTACTGCAGTCTTTGGTGAGGTGTCCTAAACGGCGACACTTGTTACAATAAACCTTTGCTTTCGAACACTTATTCCACATGTGACCAGTTTCGTGACAATTAAAGCATTTTAATTTTCCATTGTAGAACGGATTTCTATCGAATGACTTTTGGTTCCAGGGTAATGTAGAAGTCTTAACCATTCGATCAGCAGAAGGTGTTATGCAACCTTGAAGCGTGGACAGATACTCGTCATACAACGCCTCAGGGGTCTTATACCTTCCTGGTTGTGCACCATTTGTATCCCTAATATCAGCGTAATCTTGGAGATCTGGAAATGTATCCACAATTAGCTGCTTCCATTCAGCCCATGTGTTGATTGTAAGATGTCAAATTGTCGTACCATCCGCGAGCTACATCCGCTAATCGGGTTTGCATGACAAAAATTTTTTTCAGTATCTTCCCAACCATTCAAAATGCCCAGTTGTTCTATTTTCCCGAGCCATTTTATGCCGTTCAATAAAGGATTTCCTGGGACAAACTCTGGTACGAGTTCAGGTTTCAAGACGATGGAACAGCTTTCGGTGTTGCTAGTTTAGCAGATAACTGACCCATTAGGCTTTCAACTAGCCGTTCAAGCTGGTCAACATTTTAATTAGTTGCTGATAACGACGCTCTCGGGCGATTATTCCTGGGCATAATTGTGTTGTTTCTGGACAGCTCAACGTTTTCGGCGTCAACAAATGGTGGAATGAAACTACGTTCCGTTGTAAGACGATGCGAAAAATGTCTAGGCGTCGCATCCGAACTTTCGGAGGATGGCGAAGAACGTCGTCGTTTTGATTGTCCCATCACAAATGTTCTTAGCGCGACCCTCGTATGGAGCAATGATAGGATTAGTCTATCCAAGACTTAAATCAACACCCCGCATAATGTGTAATCAAATTAGTCTAGTTTAATCCGAACTCTCTTATTATAGTACTTTTGAGTTCAAATTTTCCACGTAGGAGCAATGTCATAATTTACAACGACGAGACCGCGCTAATCGCGTACACAAAAAAAAACAGACAAACTCGGAGAACGTAAATGCAATCCCACCGCTGCACTGAAGAATACACAAGACGTAAAGATAACTAATCTTTCCCCGGTCTATTCATAACTAACTCTTTCTTTTCTTAATGCTATTTTTATCGTGTTTTTAGACAAGTCATTATTTTTTTTTGTTTTCGTTGTTTTGGTTTCAAATCAGCCTATTGTAATTATCCGCCCGGCCAGCGCTGCGTCAACTTGTCCGTTTGCTGTTTAAGATGGTTCGTGAAATTAATTTACATTAATGTATTTAAAATTACCACCACTAAATGTTACTTAATATTTCATTGTTAATAGATATTAATAATAATATACATTAATTCGACGATTCAGTGATTTAGTAGGTACGTTTCGACGATGTTGTTGTCATCATGTCTCCGTAGCTTAGTGGTTAGAGCAATAGCGCGTAAAGCCAGAGACCCGGGTTCGAATCGTGACGGCAATAGCTTTTTCCTCATTAATTTGAGGTAATTTGTAGATGGTTCTTGAATTTAACCAATTTACGGCCGCTGTTGCGTATACACCGCCGTAATGATTTTTTTTAATAAAAGTGGAGCACATTTTTGCATGAAATATGATTCTACATCATTAGTTCAAGGTTTAGTTGGTAATGATAGAACCATATTTGAAGTAATTTAATCACTAGATTTTTTTTTGAGAAATTTTCAGACTGCCCTCATTTTGTATCACTTTGCCAGCAAACTGTTAAAAATTAAAATCTTAAAAACATGTTTTCATTTTAAAGGTATTGATAGTCGTATTTCATGAAATATACCCCTAGTTAAACCATTACGTTTAAATATTAATTCTACCTGAACTAGGTTTTCCCTAAATAGCACTACTTATACTGTTGCGTTCGCGCAACGCCGGACGAATAAGTGAAATCCCAGGCAATAAACCGCTTCGCAAAGGTTTTCGGAAATACGTGTACAGTAATTAAAAGGTATGCGTCTGTTGTGTTGATTTATTCTTATGCGTTCAGAATGGTAACATAGCGGGAATATTCGAGATCCATATGAAATGAAATGAAAAATTATAGAAGAAATGGGCGTTAGCCGCAAACCAATTTGGAAATCTGGTGAGTTCGTTCATCGAAATTTGCCTGTATCAAAAGAAAAGGAAATCATTCAGGAATTGAGAGGCGAATTGGAGAGCTTGACACCACTAGATTTTTTTTCAAATTTATCGATGAGGATGTTATGGATTTGATTGTTTCAGTTTTCGGAGAAATACGCACAGGATAATAATAAATATAATTTCGATTTGTCACTAGAAGAATTACTGAATTTTGTTGGGATCATAATTTTGTCCGTATGGTAGTAACATTTTCAGAATACTTTCATCGGTATATCCATTATCCACCGGTTTACAGACAAATCAAAATTGCAGAGTACTAAATAGTGTTATTTATTTTTTTTTAAGAAAAAGGTTGAATTACAAAACAATTTTAAACTGTCTGCCTTTGCAATATATTATTTAATTGGTAAAAAAAAATGCAATATGCAATTTGCAGACATTTGGAATTGCAGATAGTACTGGCAGACAAGACTAAAAAAATATCTATTATGGAACGATTTTCTACTGTCTGTCAATAGTATAGGGGTATTGTTCAGTACAAAAAAAATATTTTCAGTAGTATTTACACAAATATAAGTTGTAGCGCAAGATACTTTTTAAATTATAATATGGAATTTTTACATAAAGGATATTGTAACACTTCGGAAACAAAGACTTGAAACTTGAAAATTGTTTGATGCGCTTTTTTATAGAAAATAAACCTTGTTTTCCTACTTTCTACATACCGATTTTGTCTGAAAATCGCTAAACCATCATTGAATGGTACAATGATCATAAAAATATTGTTTACAGACATTGCCACACTTTCGGCTCACTCCAAATTTGGCTATTAAGTGTAACGTGGTGTTACCTGCTTTTCGGCTTAATTCCCTACGGACCCCAAGGGCGCAGAGATTGCAATAGGCCCAATCAGCGCGTGGAAGACCGAAATCAACCACTATCAGTTACTTCCAAATGGTTGCAAGACCACCGAAACCCACAGGTGCGAGCGGGCCCTATCCAATCCCTACCAGGCGCAGCACTGCTTGGTACCCGAGCGGATACGCCGCTCCTCCGTCGAGATATGCTTGCTTGTAACTTTGCTGAGAACATTAACATTATGAATTGTGTAGTTCGAGTGCATCTAAATAGAATTTATTAAAAAACAACCCTCTTTGATTAATAGCTTTCTAATGACATTGTTTACTAGACTATTTGAGGAACAGACCTTTTATCTATGAAATCTGTGATTATTTTAAAATTATTTGTTTGCACTAAGTTGCAACTAAAAGCCAAAGGTTTTTCATAACAACAACCAGTTTATTTCGTATCTGATAGGAGCAGGTATATCTTGGTGAAAATGAGAAATTATATTCTAAGTAAACGTGGTCGTGAAAAGTTTTCGATAAAATTAGTAGCACACATGATAACTTGAAGTTCTGGCGGTGTGAAGGACGAGGTCGGTGTAATTATTAAAATAGAAATTCGATCAGAGAAGACTGTTGAACCAACCAGTCAACTAACTTATGAGTGCATCTTCAAGAACTCCATATACCGCCATCATACCAGCAATATATTCTTCAGGCTGATCTCGCAATAAACTTTTTGCTTTCCGATTCGGGACCTGGACCAGGCAAAATTTTTGGAATAGAGAGATAGAGAGATTGGCTTATTTAAACGCTGCCCATAACTGGTATATGGATGGTAATTTTAAAATATCTTCCAATATTTTCAGCCAAGTCTACGTTATTATGGCAAGGAAATTTGGAGGAGTACACTCAGCAGTTTATGTGTTGCTCCCCAAACAAGCAAGGTGTTACTTACCGACGAATATCTTCAACGTGATTTCCAACAAGGAGTTATATCGGTTCTTAGAGAATGCTTTACAAACACTACAATCAAAGGATGTTTTTTCCACATGTCGCAAAATATAAGGAAACATTTAGCCTGTTTAGGTTTAGCGTACGAATATAACAATGATCCTGAATTTGCGCTCAAAGTAAAAATGGTACAATTTTAATCTTATACATGTAAAATAATCTACGTCTCCCTACATTTTTGTTGAGATTTAATGAAACAAGTTGGTTTGTAGTAAAAAATAACTTTAACTTTATTTAGTTTGAGAAAACAATACATCGGCTACTAGTGATGTTGACTGAATATATATAGCAAAAAGAAAAACTTGACATATTAATACAAATACATTAAATTGAACTCAATTAAATAACCAACTACAAATTACCACAAATTAATGTGGTTGGTTATTTAATTGAGTTCAATTTAATGTATTTAAAATACGCCACTATTTAATATTTCATTGTTAATAGATATTAATACAACTCAAGTCAATGGAACAGAAGGCGCGAAATTTAAATATTACAACACTCTTCCTAAATTTGAGCCTTCATAAAAAGACATAAGCTTTAAACATTGACAAAACAAAACTTTAACCGATAACTAACTGCTAGAAATTACATCGAAAGATTTAACTCCAATTTTATCTCTTAAATAACAGAACTTAATTTTACATAGAGGCTTGGTAAAAATATCTGCATATTGTTCATCACTGCACACATAGTTTAATTCGATAATTTTATCATAGTATTTTTCTTTAATAAAATGAAACTTAATGTCTATATGTTTACATCGTTTGTGAAAATTAGTGTTTTTGATTACACTGATAGCACTTTGATTGTCTAAATTTAAACACACAGACTTTTGATTGAACGTACCAATATCAGATAGTAATTGTTTGATCCACATGACTTCTTTTGTAGCAGCACAGGCTGCCATAAATTCTGCTTCAGTGGTTGATAGGGCAACTGCCTGTTGTCTCTGACAGGCCCATGTTACTGCTCCTCCATTTTTAATAAACACGTATCCAGTGACGGAACGTCTTGTGTTAGGGTCATTGGCAATATCTGCATCGCTATACCCAATTACAACATTAGGCTCAGTTGATCTTGTGTAGTATAGACCATACACTTTAGTTTCCTTTAGATACTTGAAAATTTTCTTCACAGCATTCCAATGAGTTTTATTGTATGAATTTAAAAATCTACTCACCAGGCTGACAGCAAAAGAGATATCTGGTCTGCTTACTGTAGCGAGGTGCATCAATGATCCAACAGCTTCCCGATATGGAATGTTCTTTTCTGTTTCACCCTCTCCCTTTTCCAATATTGTATGTGGATCAGCTGAAATGCTGTTAGGTTTACAATTATTTAACATAAATTTATTTAATAATTTCTCAATATAGCTTGATTGATGTATGAAGATAAAATTGTCTGACTTTATTATTTCCATACCAACAAAATTTCTGACTGGAAAAGTTTTTACTTCAAATATTGACTGTAAATCATTAATTAACTCCTTTATGGTTGATCTATCTTTAGAAAATATCAGTCCATCGTCAACATATAGACACAGATAACAATTTTCTCCATTAATAGTGCCTACATACACACACTGATCTGCTTTGCTATTAACTAGCCCAAACTTCTTTAAAACTGAATCAAATTTAGAGTTCCAGCATCTCGGAGACTGCTTCAAGCCATATAATGATTTATTGAGCTTACATACCTTATTAGTCTTGCAGGTTAAGCCTTCAGGTACAGCCATGTATATGTCTTTTTCAAGCTCTCCATACAGAAAAGCTGTTTTTATGTCTAATTGTATTATTTGTAGGTTATGTTGGGCAGCTTCTACGAGTAATAATCGGATTGAATCATACCTGACCGTGGGTGCAAATGTTTCTTGATAGTCAATACCCTTAGTTTGTGAGTACCCTTTCGCACAAAGCCGAGACTTGTATCGTACTCCAGAAGATTCTTCTTTGATGCGAAATACCCATTTACATCCAATTATTCGCATATCAGGAGTTTTATCAACTAATATCCATGTTTTATTTTGTTGATGAGCATCAAGCTCTTCCTTTATGGAAGTTATCCATTTTGAAGCATCAACAGACTTCATTGCTTCTTCATAGTTATCAGGGACTTCATTATTCAATAATTGTTCATTAAAACACAGGTAAGAGCTTTCTTCTTGTTTCTGAGAGGCTAATTTATATTGTCTTCGTGTTCTAACTGTAACATTCCTTTCTGGTGAACATTCTATGCTTTCATCGGGGAAGTACTCACTGTCTGACTGAGATTTATTTTCAGTTACAGTATTAAATGAGTCATCACTTGAAAGTTCTTCACAATCCTTATTTTGAATACTACATTCATTTGTAGTTAATTCAATAGGCACATAGTCTCTTTTGACTGTGGACTCTAAAAATATTGCGTCTCTACTTTTTATTGCTTTTCTTGAATTAGGTTATAAAAAACGGTACCCTTTAGTGTTTTCACAGTATCCTATAAAGATTAGTTTTTGAGATACTGAGTCCAATTTCTTTCTTTTCTCTTTTGGCAAATGAACCATCGCCTCACATCCAAATGTCCTCATATGGCTGACATTGGGTTTTTGTCCAGTCCACATCTCTTCTGGAGTTTTATAGCACAGAGACTTAGTCGGAGAGCGGTTAATAATGTAAGCAGCCGTGTGAATTGCTTCAGCCCAGTAGACTTTGGGTAGTTTGGCATTCAACATCATACATTTTGCTCTTTCTATCAAGGTTCTGTTCATTCGTTCAGCTGTGCCATTTTGTTCTGGAGTGTAAGGTATGGTTGTTTGATGTTTGATTATTATTCTGTTTACATATTCAAGCCCATTATCAATTCTAAAATTTTTAATTGTACGGCTTAACTGATTCTCAACTAATTTCTTGAATTCAATAAATTTTTCCAGAACATCTGATTTGTTATGCAGTACATATACAAATATCTTCTTTGAGTAATCATCTAAAAAAGTCACAAAATATCTAGCTTTGCCGAATGACTGAGTTTCCATTGGTCCACAAATGTCGGAGTGAATTAATTCAAGCAGGTCTTTAGTCTGAGACCCTTGACTTTTGAACGGTAAACGTGTTTGTTTTCCTTCCTGACACGTTCTACACTTCACATTACTTGCTTGTAAACCAAATTTTAAATCTGCAGTATTTTCAGTCAATTTATTCAAGCTTTGAAAATTTAGATGACCCATTCTTTGGTGCCACAGGTATGTATCTTCCTCGATAACATCTGATATGCAAGCATGAGCTGCAGACATGTTCAAACGGTACATATTATTTATCAAGCTTGCTGTTGCTACTACTACAATGTTTATGTTTAGTATAATACAGCCATTTTTATTGAACTTTACTTGGCCACCATTCTTTATTATTTGACTCACCGACAGCAGGTTTGTAGCTAGTTCAGGCACATAGAGCACATTTGTAAACAGTATTTCATTTGGTTGACCTCTCTCATTATCAATACATAAGCTTATTTTTCCAGAGCTTTGAACAGGTAATGATTTATTATTTGCAACTTTAATAGTTTTTATATCTGGATTTGTTTCTTCTATAAACAAATTCTTGTGTTTGGTCATGTGGGGCGAGGCGCCAGAATCAATATACCAGTCATCGGAGTAACCAGAAGAGGCAATAAATACAGCTGCATAGGATGATTGGTTGTGTTTACTTTCCTTATTCTTCTGACTTATTAGGTTTTGATTTACACTCAGGACTTTTATGACCATATTTGTTGCAAGTATAACAGCGAGGTCCTTTTGAAGAACTTTTATTTTTATTATGAAACTTCTGACTCGATGCGAAAGCAGTTGAATCAGATTCTGTTTGTTTGACATCTTGTAGAATTTTAGATTTTATTGAGTCAGAGCTAATTTTCATACCTGAACTTTCAATGGCTATTATCATTGGCTTGTAACTTTCTGGAAGGCCGGACAATAGAAGTGTGCCAAGCCATTCGTCGTCTACATGAAAGCCAATATTTCTTAATTTGTGAGCTGTTGTCATTATCTTGCTGACATACTCTTCCACATTTGAACATCCTGCTAGTGTAGTATTGCATAAGTCTCGTAGAAGACCAACCCGGCGTGTTAGTCCTGAGTCATCAAATGCACGAGATAAGTTATCCCAAACCTCCTTTGCAGTGCTTGATTCTTGAATATGAATATAATTTACGGGATCCACAACAAGAATTATCTTTGATCTGGCCTTGGTGTCACGCTTTTTATCGATTTCTATCGATGGATTAGAAGGTTCGACGCAGTCCCATAGCTCTTCATGTTCCAAGTAAGTTTTTACTGCAAATCGCCAAGTTGCATAGTTATCACGGCCGGTTAATTTTTCTATTAATGCCAATGAGTTATTTGACGATAACATCTTATTTGTTATCGGAAAACTTTTCTTGAAACTGAGCACGTTGTTGTTGAGGTTATGTGTTTTGAAGACGTATTTAACACTGAATTTAGTTACTGATTTTTACTAATCGGACTATCTGGGCCCATAACCTGTTGAGATTTAATGAAACAAGTTGGTTTGTAGTAAAAAATAACTTTAACTTTATTTAGTTTGAGAAAACAATACATCGGCTACAAGTGATGTTGACTGAATATATATAGCAAAAAAAAAAAAACTTGACATTTTAATACAACTCAAGTCAATGGAACAGAATATTACAACAATTTTTATAGACCATTGCGTTAGCGTTTGTCCCCATTATGAATTTGGACGAAGTTATTAACGAATTGGCAGAAGATATACCCAATAACCCCATACCCCTGCTGGACTGGTTTGGGGACAATTATATTGGAAGACCGAACCGTCGAGAAACCATTATTATCACCAAATGTTAAAGAACGCACACTAATTTAAGAAGAACGCACAAATGAAGCAGCACATCGATGTCTTCAAACCGAATAAGGCGTAGATCATCCATCCATTTGGAAATTCATTGATGTATTAAAAAAAAATCAAAAAGGTCGTGATGTGTACACAGATCAATTAACAACTTCCCCCTTTAAAACTAAAAAGATTTCGAGATGCCGACGACAGAGTCTTAGGAATTGTGCGGGATTTTGGTAATCGAACTCACATTCAATAATTTCGCTCAATAGCACATAATTATCAAAGGTTCAATTTTGTTTTATTCCTTCGGCGGCGAAACAACGGTGGCGAATCAGCTGCGGCGAAACGTCATCGACCGGGAAATAGCAATTTTTTAACAACTTTTTAGGAAGAAATACACTTTTGGTTTGTCTGGAAATTCATTAATTACTTTTAAAAAATACAATACTGAAAATAGAACGAAATTCAAGTACCTACTAAAAAGTTGTTTTGCAATTTAATTTTTTTTTTAATTATTGCATAATGTAGTGCATACCGGATTTTTTTGCAACTCGGTAGGTAGCAATTACATTATTGAAATATCAATATTATTTGCAGACAGTAAAAAATCATATCTAACATATTGAAAATTTGATGAGAAATGATTTGCGGAAAAAAACTCATTAGTACTGCCAACTGGTGAGTGAGTATTTTCCTAAATAATCAGTTGGTGCTATTTGCAGACAGAAGAAAATCGTTCCGCAATAAATCGCACAATCAATTGTGCATTATAAAAATTATTCGCAATTAGAACCGCTGCGTTGGTGTATTGGCTTCGTAACGTTTACCAAAATCATTTCTCACTCGCCCAAAAATGTACGACACTTGGAGACTTTCAGTTGCAGCGGTCATCGCACAGTCGTTTCACATCAATAGTGACTATTATGAAAATGCAAAATTGCCTTTTTTGTGAAGCAGCACTCGTCCACAAACAAAAAATTGTACTTCGCAGCACGATTTCATCAGTAGTATGTTTTCGTCGGTTCTGGGACACTTAGGAGGCGGAGGTAAACCGATTATCCGACGAATCTATGGCGCTTCTGGCACTTAATTGGGAGGAGATTGAAAGTGTGAGAGTGAGAGTGTCCTGGAACCGGCGAAAACATACTACTTCCATCATAACCATTGACATTGATCCACCCGCGGTTGAAAAAGAGTTTGCATCTGTTACAAATAATAAGGTTGCAGTAACTGTTCTTTAAAAATTCATCACTCTGTTACACATTTGTTTCTATCAAAGAGCAACCAGGTCAGACAGCTTATGCGTAACATCTTTGGTAGTGGTTGATGCTTAGTCTAGTAGCCAAGGGATTCATCCTGCAAAAAATCTTTTTGGTCACAGATGGGACGAGCATTTTTTCAAATTTATAACACTGGTAAATAACTGCTACTATTATTAGCCAACTAAATATGTTTGCTATGTCAGATTCATCTCGAGTTTTACTTCATATAGTTATCAAAAGACAAAATAAGAGTAGTAATCGCTTGGTAAAATCTCAAGAAAATGTGCAGGGTGCGACAGTAGTTCCCATTTAAGCCTAGAATTCTTTTCCGGATATCCTGTAGAAGTGTCACTTTTCATTGCCTAAGAGCCGGTTCAACAACTACGTAATTAACTAGAGAATAATTATTCCTTGGATAAAAATACTCTCCGGATAGTCCAAGGAATACGGAGTTGCCACTTCACAGTCTACTTTAACCTTGGAATAACTCGCACAATAACACAAAAGGTTGGTAGTACAAAATCGTTCCGTGCAAGCGTTGCAATCAGCTGATACTCACGAACGCTACTTAACTGTAACTACAGAACGAATTATTTTCTAATAAGCAACTTGTTCTAGATCTGGATATATCTTCACCTGAAGAAGCCAATGGTTTGGTGAAACAATTGTTGTGAACAATTAAAATTTTTTTGAAACTCTACTTTCTTTTATTCACTTATTTGATAATGAAGTTTAAACAAGTTCTGCTTGCAACCGTGAATTGTTTGCTGTTAATAATGCAAAAAGTTGCAAAAAATAATTGCACAAATTAATATCATATAAGTAGATATTTTTGGTTATAGATACAGTTTTATCAATCTTACTTCAATTTTCAGTCTTGTGAATGTTTTTGTTTCATTTCTATCTCAAAAATTATTATAGCTACTATTAGTTTTTTAACAAATAATGATTTTTGTTACATCACTCATCATACCCCGAAATTCGTATTCACTGAAATCTTCATATACCGTCTACTAAAAAAACTTATTTTACTCAGAATTACTGTATTTATTACTCTTGATTATTTGGGCTTCAATATGAAAAGTGTAATATAAAACGAAATTCGTCACAAGAACAAATAACACAAATTGCTACTTAAAACTGAGTTATTTTCTTTACAATTGGTATATACTTATATGTGATTCTGCCTTATTTTCACTTTTATCTATAATTTCTCTTCTTTCCTGTCGGTATTTCCACATAAATTATTATAGTTTTTTTCTCTTCATCTACTAACAATTTTACCATAAAAATGCTCTGGGATATAATTAAAAATTTATTTGATTCTATATCCAAGATGCGATTTTTTTCCGGTAAATTCTACAAGTCGTTCTCTAAATTTTAATTGCTATTGAGAACTAGGTATACATTTCGAGTTCATTATCATTACACAACCACCAAAGCCAAAACGCAGCAGTCCTGTTAATACAAATTAGCAGCGATGGTTTGACTCGTTTCCAAAAAGTCAATGAAAAATTCCAGTTATTGTCCACCAGACATACATAAAGTTTCGTTGGGATGCTTAGAATATGACTAAATGCACTTTTCGTGGCAAATTAACCACCGATTGATTGATTATCGTAACAAGAAATATTGTCCAGTAAATGGTGAGATGGCTTAGCCTGCTATCATTTGACATTTCATGTAGAATCCATCTGCTTAACTTTCACGTCTTTTTAAACGAATGCTCCTTATGAATGATTGTTGGTCTTGTAGGGTATACTACTCCGGCCAAGCTTAGACCTCACGATGAGAAGTTGTTGAACCACTTCTGTGTTGTTCAATCATTTACGGCACAATCTTCGAATGTAGTAAATGCGATTCGAGCTTTGGTACTAAGTACTCATACAATAATGTTGCGAACGGAAGCCGCGGGCGATCGACATCGGCGACGGCACCCTTAGACCGCTTTGGGGAACATCATGCCTGCTGGGCAAATACGCGTTATCGGAGCCATAAATCAAAAGCAGGCATTTTGTGAAACTCGTAACAAAAGAATGTCCTGAATTTAACGAGAAGCTTATGGAACTTTATGAGGATATATACAGGGTGGTTCTGATATAAATACGGGTTTTTGGAGGGTGTCAACTAGATGCAATATGTAATCGAATGGTCACTACAGCAGCGCGGTGAAGAAACAAAAAAAATTTCAAAATTTTTGAAAAACATCTTAACATGAATTAATTTGAATACGGTCCTGTGCGTTTTCGCTTTGACTTAAGCAACACATTTGGCAACTGTGTATCATGTCACAAAATTCTGATGAACTAAACGCAATTTTCAAACACACTTGCTGATTGAAGACAGCGTTGCCACTACACACGCCAGGTCAATCGAGGACACGTCTTACACAGGACCGTACTCGGTTTTGCCTGTATTTTCACATACGTTTTTCTCGAAGACGGTAAACTTTAGGACCTGCGAAGTTTTGCTTAATATTCTTATTTTCTACTGCCCTATCACCTCCTTGAATATCCGCAGTTATATCAGTAACACCCTGTATACAACGACCGGATGAAGGACATCTATGACATAAAGGTCACTGATAGAGAATTCCAAGAGAGAGACATGGTGTGGCTATACAATACGCATCATCAGAGAGGCTTGTCACCAAAGCTGCAGCAAAATTGGGAAGATCCATACAAAGTCTCAAAGCGAATAAGCTACGTGATTTACCTAATTCGGCGCTCACCGAACGGAATACTAAAGGTGGTATATTTTAACCAATTGGTCCTATACGCTAGCGACAACCATGAAGATGCTCGGGTCAGGATTATGCAGGCTCGTTCTCCAAATCCGATGTATGAGGAATTTATAGTCACGTCGAGCCTGTATTCCAAAGCAAGATTTGGATTCACCGCCGAAGAACTTCGAGATCAGTGAGCCATACCGAGCGAGTATTCCCTTGCACGCTGTATGACCAAGAACTTGAATATGTGCCGTGGACTGGCTGTGGTTTTCAGAAGGAAGTATGGTTGGCATGACTCAGACATGATAGGAAAGTGCCGTTGCCGGTTGGTGACCGGTCAGTCTACCACCTCGTTACCAATGAAAAACCATCAGGAAAGCTTACCTAACGAGCGCTGTGGGAATCCTTGGAAGAATTAAGGGAACAGCTGCTCGTCACTCATACTTGCCATCCCAAGGATGGGATGTGGGTTGAATCAATTAGACTGGAGGATGAGTGTGCTGGAGGTCCCGTTTAGGTATACTGGTGTAGAGATACTGGTATTCATTGGAAATTCAAGACTAAACGGTGGACTGTGATGACGTGACCTTCCAAGGAACGCCAGGATACAATCCGGGACGGATCATCCTTAAGGAGGGACAGTGTTGCGAACGTCGTGCCTGCAGGGCAAGAATGCATTATCGGATCTATAAATCAAAAACAGGTATTTCGCAAAACTCATAACAAAAGAATGCTCTTGAATTAATGAGAAGCTTCTGGAGTTTTCGCGAAAAAAAATGGGACAATATAAACACCGACAGGTTTCTATTGCAGTCCAGATCGGTTTATGGTGCGAGTCTATGAATGCGAACATAGCGAATGCAAAATAATTAATTGCCCTAAAAATAGTGTTATAGGATTTGCGTTCTGTATATATAATATTGTGTATATAAGTCATTAACTTAGTTTGTTTAAATAAATAAATAATTTCAAAAACTAAAAAATTCGTTACAATAAGTTGAAGTTTTATTGGTTGCTATTATCAGTTTAAAATCAGGAATCAATGAATTGTTACCAAATGTGTTTATATTCAGGGAAAACGGGTTTCAAACTAAAGTAAATGACACTTCATTCTATACACAACCCGCACGAACTTACATATTTGGTTGCCTGATATTTTATGTAAAAGTTTTATAAAATGCGTTTTTTCACCTACGGCGACAGTAAAAATTACAGAAAAAAGGTACTGATACCCCTTCTGTGGAGAATTGAACTTTTAACAGTAAAGTTCGGACACAACCCCTGCATCTTGTGGGGGTAAAAGAGTCTCCAAATACGCCTCAACATTCTACAAGAACAGCTTAAACTGTCGACTTTAGCCGCATATTTGGAACGCTGCAGTTTTTACATGTGAAAGATAAAGTGGCGCTACCTCGGATTTCTTTGTAGAGAACTCAATTTTTTATATATCCTTTAGTTGGTGCCAGAAAAGCACAGAGAAAAGATTTAGTCCTTTTGCAATTGAAATATTAGAAATAAGAATTAATTTGGCTTTAAAAATAAAACAAAAAAAATTCAGTTAAATTATTTACTTAGATGTGGAGAAGAAAATCTAATGAACTGGCTTACATATGGGGTACCATAGAGATGACGAGTTTAGGTGAACCAAGAGCAAATTTTCGAGGACAAATGGGTAATGATCCTATAACAGGCAAACTCTGTCCTCAGTATCCTCGGTATAAGACTTACTTAAAAGTACGTAATAAAACGTAATATAAGAACTATTTTGATCTAAATTGAAATATTTTTTAGATGTACTGCGTTTCCTTTCCCATAGTAATTGTCTGCTTAATTGGAGCTTACATAATCATGCTAATATCGTTTTGGATGGAAGATCAAATCAAAAAAAATCCGGAGACATGGTCCCAAGATCTAGTATTGCTTCCTAGTGTATTGTATACTGCTCTGGTCTACGTAACGAACTGCTACTACCGCAAGTTAGCTACTTTTCTTACTGAATGGGGTAACTAATTAATTTTTCTGTTTATATGAACTGCTTAATTAAAAGCAGTTTTATTTTAGAAAACCACAGGACCCAATCACAATTTGACACTCACCGAGTCACGAAACTAATTCTATTTGAGTTTGTCAATAATTTTATGTCGCTGTTTTATATTGCTTTCATAATCCAAGATATGGAAATGTTAAGAAGCCAAGTTGCAACTATGTTGATTATTCTTCAAGCAATTAATCACCTGCAAGAAGCTATTCTCCCGTTGTTAATAAATGTTGGCTTTGCAAAGGTAGGTTAAATATGTGAGATTTGATTCTTCAGTGCTATGCAAGTTAACGAATTTTACGTCTGGCAATTTTTTTATATATTACACCTAATACGGTCTACTAAATGTTTAAATTAATTCAGATTTTTTTAACGAATTTTATTATGCGATTGAAACAAAAGAAACATTCCTGAAAAATAATTTCGTCTAGTGACAATTGTTGTAATGAACTGTTAAGACTTTTAATTAATTTTAAAATATGTAGTAAGTTGAGTTCAAGCAATATGCTAGGCTTATTTAGAAGTCCCGCAAGGAACTCATTCTTCTTTGTTAAAAATTATTTACACAAAATCATTTCAACCGCACACTTTACTCGGAGTGTTTGCCAATACCAAGAAATATTAAAAGTTGATATTTTTTTTAAATTGAACACAGATTTCAAATGTTTTAACAATATTATAAAAAATATAGCACAATAAAAACAAATATCTAATTTATATTCAAAATTACAGATAATTCAATGGAAAAATGGTTGGAAGAAGACAAGGGGCACCAAATCAAAACTAAAAATATTTGAAGATTCCCGTTATTCTAAAGAGTTCCTTGAAACAATTCCTGCTATTGATCCAAGCGATAGTCGCTTGGCCCAAGCGGAGAAAGAAGCGCTATTGGACACTTACGAAGAAACATACGATGATTATTTAGAAATATTTATTCAGTTTGGATACGTGGTTCTCTTTTCATCTGTATACCCCGCTGCAGCGCTTTGGGCAGTTATCAATAACATCCTTGAAATACGTGCCGACGCATTCAGACTATGTCTTGTTCATCAACGACCAATAAGTAGAAAAGTTAAAAATATTGGTGCATGGCAGGTAAGAATTGCTTATTTATAAGTGCACCTTATTACTTCCTCCTCCCCAAATGTAGCATTAGTATTTATTTTATGTCTTTGTCTGCAATTCAAAGCCCAAATATGCCTAAGAGGTGGTGGTGGGGAAAAAATACTTAATTTTTACCAATTTCTGCAAAGAAATAACATAGCAAATAGTTTTAAGGGTTCAATAATTTATTTTTACATAAATTTACAAAACAATGGTGTACTATATATGTATAGTACGTGGAAAATATCGCATTTGTTTATTGTGAGTTTGCGATATATGTATCGTTCTTGAACTTAATCGTAAACGACTATATGTTTTCGGATTGTTAAATGAAACAATAACGCACTAAGAACTAGATTTAATTATAAGTAAAAACGACGGATTAACAATTAAAAGAAAATAGGTGACAGGTTAGTTAATGAAGATGTACAAAGAACTGGTCGAAAAGAAAGTTGTAACAAGACTGATGAAAGCTGAAAAAAACGGTTTTTTTTTCTGCATTGGAATGCAAGTACCGTTTCAGGTTCCTAGAATAAGGGACTCGAAGGTCCAGGCAAAGTTTTATGACGGTCGGCTATACAAAGGTTGGTTATTTTGCTCAACCGTTGAAATTGTGACCGTTTGAAACGAAATTTCATACTTACAAAAATAAAAGAATGTTAAAATATTTGAATTAAATGTTACATGAAATATATCTAACTAATATGATTAACTATATATACTATCTCGACAGAACATCCTCCCCCCAGTTGAGGGTTCCACTCAACTAAATAATTAAAAAAACTGATTGTTTTATTGTTCACAATTTTTTTTTTTTGGGGTAATTATCGTGAATTGGTAGTAACGCGAGGTTTTTTACACTTCTTTTAAATTCACTTTTGGGCGTTTTCACAAGCACTGTTCGAATTATTCCATCCGCACCTGAATAAGTTTTAATAACCTTTTCCAATATCCACTGCATTGGAGGTACGTTTTCGTCTTTCAATAGAACGATGGAGTTTTCTTTTACTGCATGTTTGCCAGTAGTCCACTTATGACGGATGTTCAGTTCATTGGGGTACTCCTTGTACTACTGTTTCCAGAAGTGCTGTCGGACCTTTTGGATGTGCTGCCAGTGGGATAGCCTATTCGAAGGGGTTGTGGTGAAATCCTCTTCGGGTAGGCTTGTCAAAGAATCGCCTATCAAAAAATGGCCAGGAGTCAAGGCAGCGGGATCATTTGGGTCGTTTGAAAGGGGAGTAATTGAGCGTGAGTTAAGAATGGCCTCGACCTCTATCGTAAATGTATTTAGCTCTTCAAATGTAAAGAGCAAATCCGAAACAATTCTGGTCATATGGTGTTCAAATAATTTAACAGTCGACTCCCACAAACCACCAAAATGTGGTGACAATGGTCGAGTGCAATGCCATTTAATTTGAATTTCTGTTAACAAGTTGGACATTTTTCTTTGTACGAATTCGACTGAAAGAGAGCATATATCTGATTTAGTTTGTTCTTAGCACCTTGAAAATTAGTTCCGTTATCTGAATATATATTTTGATGTTTTCCTCGTCTAGCAATGAATCTTTTTAACGCTGCTAGAAAACCTTCGGTTGATAAGTCGCTGACTAGTTGGAGATGTACTGCTTTGACTACTAAATAGACAAACACGACAACGTACACCTTAAGTTTTTTTGTATTTCGGTACTTTTTTTCTTTAATGTGAAACGGTCCACAATAGTCGATTCCTACATTATTGAAAACTCGAGCTTGAGTAATGCGAACAGTGGGTAAATCACCCATTAGATATTCAATTGACGGAGGATTGGCACGAAAGCATCGGACACAATTTTTTACAGTTTTTCGAACTTGATTTCGACCGTCAAGCAACCAAAATTTTTGTCGTAAAGAACATAAAGTCGATTGAATTCCTGCGTGATAATGCAATTCATGATAATGCCTAATTATTATTTGAGTATCATGATTTGATTGTGGGATGAGCATTGGATGTTGCTGAGAAAATGTTAAATTGGCATTTTTTAGGCGTCCTCCCACTCTCAAAATTCCGTCACCATCTAGAAAAGGAGTTAGTGCCAGTAATCTGCATGTTCTTTTCAATTCGCGCTTATTTTTGAGATTGCTTATTTCATTACTAAAATAAACGGATTGAATATGTTTTATTATTACCTTTTCGACTTCGATTAAATCAGTGCACTGTAGTGCACCAGAGTACATTTTTCCTCGCTTTAAATAGAAAGCAATAGCGACGAATCTTTTAAGTTTTGTGTAAGGAGAGAATTTTGAAAATATTGGAAATTTTGTATGTAAATTCTCCTCTTTTTCTGACATGACTTTAACGGTCTGGCAATTTGAATTCTCAAAATTTTTTATTAAAAAACATGCCTCTTTTTTCACCTCAGGTAGGTCGCTAGGCAATCCTGGCAAATTAGTTAGGGGTCAAGTAGACTCTTTTTCACTTAGCCAAGATGGCCCACGAACCCAAATAGAGTTTTTTAAGAATTCAGAACGAAGCTGGCCCCGTGATAAGGCATCAGCAGGATTATCATGGGAACGTTTGTGTTTCCATTGACTTGGTGTTGTATCAGACGTAATTTCGGCTACACGATTCGCCACAAAGGTCTTTAAAACATGAGGAGACATATTTATCCAGTGCAAGGTGATCGAAGAGTCCGACCAAAAAGTTACTTTATTAAATGATAATTTAATTGTACTAATGATTTGTTTATATAATTTGGAAAGTAAAAGAGCTGCACTCAATTCAAACCGTGGTGTCGTTATTGGTTTTATTGGAGCTACGCGAGATTTGGCGCAAAGTAGTTGAGAATAAATTTTACCAATTTAAAATATGTAAAAAAACACTTGGAATTTTTGTTTCACTTTTACTGTTTATTTTCACTCTATACGTATTTCGCCTTCTTAGGGCATCTTCAGGAGTTACAATTTAACTAACAATCTATATACAATTCTCTTTATATCTACTATCAGCTAAAGGGGTGGGGGGATAGCAGTGGGTTATTTTCAAAATTTGTTTGGTCGTTTGTTAATATTTTCTTTTCTTTTAACGCTTTCTTTATTTCAATTATTTCTAACCTATCTAATAGGGGGCCTCCTTTTTGTTTATGTAACAACTTTAAGTTTTTAATGTCAAAAGAATGCTTACAGTCAATAAGATGGGTGCAGAGGCCAGATGCATGTTTTCCTTTTATTGCATTGTTAACGTGTTCTTGGAATCTTATACTTATTTTACGACGGGATTTACCCAGATAAATTGCAGGGCAATCGGAACACTTTATTTCATAAACCCCGCTGTTTTCGCTTTCATCTATATTTATACCCAGCTTATTGTTTATTAACATTCTTTTTAATGTGAAATTATTGAAATATGCTGGATTTACATTTACATTTTTTAGACATTCAACAATATTTTGATTGTAATTTCTTAAATATGGGATTTTTCTCCATATCATCATTTTTAATTTTTTCTATAGGGAAAATTGTATGGTTAATTTTTTGTTTAATTTTACGGCTTAACATCTTTTTATAATATAAAGGAACTATAGCTTGGAATAATGGGTATGATACACAATTAGTGGATAAGATGTTAAGCCGTAAAATTAAACAAAAAATTAACCATTCAATTTTCCCTATAGAAAAAATTAAAAATGATAAGATATGGAGAAAAATCCCATATTTAAGAAATTACAATCAAAATATTGTTGAATGTCTAAAAAATGTAAACGTAAATCCAGCATATTTCAATAATTTCACATTAAAAAGAATGTTAATAAACAATAAGCTGGGTATAAAAATAGATGAAAGCGAAAACAGCGGGGTTTATGAAATAAAGTGTTCCGATTGCCCTGCAATTTATCTGGGTAAATCCCGTCGTAAAATAAGTATAAGATTCCAAGAACACGTTAACAATGCAATAAAAGGAAAACATGCATCTGGCCTCTGCACCCATCTTATTGACTGTAAGCATTCTTTTGACATTAAAAACTTAAAGTTGTTACATAAACAAAAAGGAGGCCCCCTATTAGATAGGTTAGAAATAATTGAAATAAAGAAAGCGTTAAAAGAAAAGAAAATATTAACAAACGACCAAACAAATTTTGAAAATAACCCACTGCTATCCCCCACCCCTTTAGCTGATAGTAGATATAAAGAGAATTGTATATAGATTGTTAGTTAAATTGTAACTCCTGAAGATGCCCTAAGAAGGCGAAATACGTATAGAGTGAAAATAAACAGTAAAAGTGAAACAAAATTTCCAAGTGTTTTTATACATATTTTAAATTGTTTAAAGATGTTTCACCAAGTGATCACAGCCCAATGGTTAGATTAAATTTTACCAGTTTTATCGACTGATCTGAGGTAAAAACATGCGCTGTACCCCCTTGCACTGGCGTCGCAGAAACCATGAAGTTGAATAACGTCATTTTTTGAACTTTCAGTTTTTCTGTTAAATGAGATATTATTTATTAGTGGTAACTGATTATAAAATTCGCTCCATAAGGAAAATAAGCTCTGTATTTAAGATTCGTCCCAGTTAAGTTTTTGCTTCCAGATTTCCTGCATAATTACCTGGGCATATAAGATAATTGGTCCAAGCAAGCCTAACGGATCAAATATTTTTGCTATCTCAGAAAGAACAGCACGTTTAGATTTTGCAGATTCTATATTTGAAAAATTTACCTTATACGTAATAATGTCATCTTTTGCATTGCATGAAATGCCGAGGGTCTTTACATGTTGTTCTGAATCAAGGTGAAAATTCGTGTCAATCTGGTCTTCATTTAACCCGTCTAAAACATTCAAAGTATTGGAAGCCCATTGGCGAAGATTGAAACCGCCAAGTTTTAACAGTGATGTTATACACTCTATTAGTGATGACGTCAGCCCGCCATTTTTGTTGACGTAGATCACGGTCAGGTTAGGTTAGGTTAGGTCAGGGATCCAAACAAAGCAGAGGTGCGTGTATTGGCTTACGGCGGAAATTTTGTGTGCGAGTTTGTGGACTTTTTACAGTGTTGTTGGACATTTTAAAGCATTTTTGTGAAAGTTCATAAGTTATAGGCTAAGTGCTGTTAGTATTGCTTGGCATTTTATTCAAAAGAAAAAACTTTACAGAATAAATGTAATAAACATAACCTATAAGAGTGCGTACTCCTAACTTATCAAACTGTTTTTAACTAATAAAATCCACTTTTTCCTATGTAAACTAGACTTTTATTTTACCTAATCGATGGAAATTATTTTGAAAATCCTCCGTGGGTCAGGTCAGAGCAGTTTACCTCCGGCAGTGTTAGATTTAATGCAATCAGTCAGACGAACATTAATTACATGTAATAAAGAACAAAAATTACTGTTCTGTAAATAATATAGTTTACGTAAAGTACTCACCGGGGGTCCTCTGCCCCCTCACAATACTCATATGTCAGGAACGTGATATCCAATTATCATATCGACATTAACTAGGTTTTAAAGTTAACGATTACGTATTTTACATATTATCGTGGTTATCTTCAATCTTCAACTACTGGCTAGAGTCACCTGAAAAAGTAGAGGCTTCCCCGGACGCCTGTACATGGCATCCCAATGCATCGTAACCCGATTAACCCTTTTACTGATCATTTAAATCTCTGTACACATTATTAACCTGCATACTACACAACTTACTTCTTTGAATCACATGTCACCACTGTGGTACTATGTACTCGTATGTTTTGGTACTCTCTCCCTTTCTCACACCCCGCAATAGTGTGAACATTCTTTTATAAACAAAACAAGAACAACTCTGTGACTCAATAATAAACAAACGCAGCTATAAATATCAATTCTATCGAATAAGGTTTTGTATTATTTTGCTTAATAAACCGTAAAATACATTACATATATGAAGGATAAAACATTTTTTAAAAAGATCAAACGTTACACCTAAGATTTTCATTCTTCGGAAATTTGAAGAATTGGCAGGTTTCTCTTTGATTGTAATGGTAATAACCAGGCGCCCAACACATCACATCACCATGTTATAGGTTATGTTCACTAAAATTTCTCGATGAAAGTAATCTGTATTGCAGAAAATGTTACGTAATACTTACAGTACTTAATTTAACTTAGATGAACTTTCATACAAATGCTTCCAAATGTTCAGCAACGCTCAAAAAAATCGAAAAATTCACCCTACAAGTTTCGTCCATAAGTTAATACACGGACCGATGTTTTGTTTGGATCCCGCAAAAATGACCTTGATCGCGTGACGTAATACTAATAGAGCGTATTTGGTTTCGGATTTCGCGAGCTTCTTCCAATGTTTCGGCGCCAGTAAGCATTTTATCAACACATAAGTCCTCAGTAAGAATTTTTGCTGCAAGCCTAAGCCAAACGTAACTGTATTTAACTAAAAAGTTTTTATTTCACCATTTTCTTTCCATAACAATGCCTGATATTTTCTATCCTCTTCGCGGACTAATACCTGTCGATACATTTTTTCAATATCAGCACTTACGACGTACATAGGTATACGAAAACGAAGTAGAAGCAAAAACATCATCTTGGATTGTCGGTCCAATCATAAGCAGGTAATTAAAAGAGACACCGGTACTAGTCTTTGCCGACCCGTCAAAAACTGCACGAAGCTTTGTAGTACTGCTTTTTTCTTTGAAAACGGCGTAATGGGGTAAATAAAATTTAACGTCCGAAGGATCTTTGACTTCCAACATGTGACCAAAATGCTTATACTCATTTATTACTGCCGTATATTTTTCTTCGAATTCGTGATTTTTTCGGAATTTATTAAGAGGCGATATCAAACGTTTATTAGCTTGAATTCGCGATTCACCCAACAATCTCGAATCACCCTTAAACGGAAGCGCTACTATAAAACGGCCGTTTTGATCGCGAGTTATATTTTTAATAAAATGATCTTCGCAGAGCAATTCTTCATTTGACAGATGTTTTTGTGATGAACCCTCCTCAATGTGCCAAAATCTTTCGAGATCGTACTGGACATTTGTAAGTTTGCATTTAGCTACTTGTCCTACCCTTTTTGTGTTAACATGACACCAACAATCCAACCTAATCGAGTCTTTTGCAAATATAAATCCATATTTTTTGTAGATATATTCCTTTGTCCGATTGAAAACATAGAAAGCGTTGGTTCCGGACAAAATGTCGACTGTTGCCGGTTTATAAAACTCCGGATCTGCGAGTTTGATATTTGCCGGAATCGCAATATTTTTTCTGGGTATACATTCGGATGGAATTTCTTCGGAAAAACTCGATATGGTTAAAAGCTCGAGAGTTTTAGAGTAATCATTATGATTGGATTGAATTGTAGCAGTAACTGCGTGTTTCGTTGCAGTTTCTAAATTATTAAGCGCTCCAACAGAAATTCGACCCGGTCTTTTAGGAAGATTAAGCATATTTGATAGATCTTCAGTAATTAAATTAACAGAAGCACAGGTGTCAAGTAAAGCCCGACACCTTATCTTATTATTTTTGTTATCTAAAACATTTATTATTGTACTTGTTAATAATTGGTGTGAAGATAATTGTCCGAAAGAAGAAAAACAATGCCGATCTATTTCTGTGTGCGCTTCTAGTCAACTTTTGTTTACGGGTCTGTGTTTATGCAACAAAAAGTTTTGCGGACGATCGCACGCGATACATTTGTCAAATTTGCACATTTTATCGCCATGATTTCGGAGACAAAGTTCACACAGAGAAGAGTTTTTCACTAACTGTGATCTTTTTTCAATAGACAATCCTTTAAATTTGTCACACCTATACAAAGGATGCCTTTTGTCACAACTAGGGCATTTGAAGTTAGGTGTAGTTAAGAAAGCCTTGCCTCTTATTTTTTTATTTTAGATGATTGTTTATAATCACTTTTATTTTATGGTGACGATGACTCGTTCATTTTTTCATTTTCCCATTTCGTAAGCCGCGCAGCGGTTTTGTACAAAAAATTAATCATAATTTCTAATTTAGGAAATGTATTTCTTTCTAACGATTCTTCCCATTTTTCAGCGGTATTTTTATGAAGTTTTTTTTCAAGATTTTGTACCAAAATTTCTTCCGTAACTTTTATATTAAGCGCGGCAAGTGACTCAACGTGTTGCATAGTATCATCAGCCAATCTACGTAACCCATCAGCTGTTTCATATTCTTGGACAGGTAACCTAAGTAACAAACTTAAATGCCGCGAAATAATTAAACGTTCGTTCGCGTAGGCTTTTTGTACGAGATCCCATGCGCGTTGGTAATTTCCCTCAGAAATACAAATATCTTTTATTTTATTGGCTGCTTGACCTGTCACTGCAGACTCCAAATGCTGTACTTTGGCTCCATTACTCAAACCCTCACGTTTATCAATAAGAGATGTATGTAAACGCGTCCTTGAAAGGTAACCACTCTTCATAATTTCCGCTAAAAGATGGTAAAGACGCTTCTGGCAACTTGACACATCCTTTATTATTATTAGAAGAGATACCAATAGCATTACTTTGTGATTCCGTATTACTACCTGAACTATTGTGATCCGTTTGATCAGAGGACGAGTTTTCAATTTCTGAATTTTCTATTATCTGTACTACCGCCTCATTTTGGTGAATCAAAGTATTGACTGGTTGAGATTGAAACTCATGCAATAAATTTTCGGCCTCCGCGATAAAATCAAAATATTGGTCTTGAATATTAAATCGTTCCGCGGCAAGTGTTTCTGCTCTCTGAGTATCTGATAATAGCTCTAATTCGTCTTGAATTTTATCAAAAGGTTCGTAGCAAGATTTCAATTTTTCAACACGCACGCTTAATTTAATACGATTTGATTGCTCTTTTTTATATTTATCAAGGAACGTTTTAAAAGTAGATATTTGACCCTTGATAGTACCACGTTTTTGATTAAGAGACTTAATTAAATTATCGCGCTCAGATGGTTGTGCCATCTTAAGGGATTATTAGGAGGGAAATATTTTATACAAAGGACTAAGGCGATTCTGTTATTAAATTTGACAAGCCTACCTTGATTTTCTCTCTGGTTGGACTGGACAACGATAAACAAAATAAAAGAATGTTAAAATATTTGAATTAAATGTTACATAAAATATAACTAACTAATATGATTAACTATATTGTTATGTCATCAGTGGCGGTGTGAGTGAATGAGAAATGAAAAGTATCTGTGTAAGTGTTTATTGTAACCACCTGCATCCGGGTGTTACCATATTATAAATAATTCACTTATATTTATTTATGTAGCAGTTAGTCTTTATCTGATAATAATGCTATTTAATTTAATAGCAGGTATTTTTGTCACTTCGTCTCAATATTTCTTTTATTTCGTATTTCTAATTTCCATTATTTTTCTGATTATTTGAAATGAGAATAGGATTGAATAATTCCTTTAAAATATTTTTCGTACTTAATGAGTGAGAAAAGGACGGAATACGTCTTTAAAACTGGCGTTTTGTGACAACTTTCGTACAAGGGAATGCCATCTGAGGCCATGTGTTTAGCCAGAGGGTGTAGGGACGTAAAGGAGGAAAAGGGATGGTTTCGACCACTGCCAAGCCAGTGGAATATGAACATGTGAAAGTCAACTATCGGTAGTTTGAAGTAGAAATATCTGTGTCTCTAGTTTCGAACGATAGGTATCTTAGGGATGTAGAGAAGCGAGGGGAAGCTCGCGAGATACAGAATCGTGTGTTGGTGAGGGTAAAATTTTGAGATAAAACACCGCAAGTTTTAATAGGATAGGCAGTTGCATTTCGACAGTTGAATTTCGACAGTTGATTTTAGAGAGTTGAAATCAGACGGTTAAAATTAGAGGATATAGTCAAACAGTTAAAGCAAGAGGGTGAAAGTCAAATAGTCACAGTCTAACAGTTACAGTTAGATAGCTACAGTTAGGTTACAGTAAAATAGATACTGAGGTTTAAACAGAGTTACAGTTGAGTTACCGTCGCGGAGTTACAAAGTTAAAGTTAGAAATTCAGAGAAGTTTCAGAGAGTTATTGCGCCATGCGGAGAGTTGAGTAGTGTCCTAAACTGATCGGAAGTGAAGTCCTATAGGTATTTATCAAAGCGCATATTTTAAGTCGAATTGTTCGTGTTTGGTTCCCTGTTCGTAATTTGGTACCTGACCGCCGCCACCCCTGATCTAAGTCGTATTCAACCCCGCCACTGGCGCCTGCTTATTGACCATTGCCCGAGAGTCGTACCGTTCGACGCCACCGCCTGACCGACCGTCGAGTACCATAAACTACCCCATTAGCGGTCGCTCGTCCGTCAACCCCGAGCCAGACGCTGCTGATGCCGATGACATACAATACATAGGTGGGTAACTTACTGACCGATATTTTATTCGTATTTTGAGGTCGTTTAACTTTCCCAGATTTATGATTTTATTTACTGTTACTTTCGTTTTGAATTGCATTGCTACCATTGTCTTATTTTACCCTTCAGGTTTAATGAATTTATTCTGTTTGATTGCGGTTATCTGGTGTCATTAATTTTAAGATACAATTGTCTAATTCGAGTCCTTTTTGGACCATGTACAATTCTTCACTGATTCATGTACTGCTTCCTGGTACTAGGGAGGTGTATGACAAGCACTTTAATTTGGTTTATTAAATCAGTATAGCCTGAGAAGTTTTGATCAGTTGTTTTAGAATGGGTTCATTTTAACTTTGGTATATTTACCTACAAAATTACGTAAACGTAGATGTTGACTAAATTGGCCTGAAGCTGTAGGCGGCAGGAGTTTAGAAGGATCTATCTACGGTTTACGCTCCTATGATTAATTCAGGTGAACGTGTAGCTACCGTAATTAGAACAATTTGGCGGTATCTATTCTTTCAGTTGAAGGTATCCGTGTTGGTTTGATTTTGAACCACTAACACTGTTTGAGCATCTCGAGGTTTTGCCTTGGAAACAGATGTGTTTAAAAGATAGCAGATTTGCAGTTGTCTAAATTTAGGCGAAACTCTTAATTGAAGAACTCTTAATCAGAGAGAAGGAAGTCGAGTAACTTGACATACTTTGTTGTTCTGAACTGTCATAAAATAGAGACGACGTCCACTAAGAGTGGCGTGTCAAAAACTGCACGAAGCTTTGTAGTACTGCTTTTTTCTTTGAAAACGGCGTGATGGGGTAAATAAAATTTAACGTCCGAAGGATCTTTGACTTCCAACATGTGACCAAAATGCTTATACTCATTTATTACTGCCGTATATTTTTCTTCGAATTCGTGATTTTTTCGGAATTTATTAAGAGGCGATATCAAACGTTTATTAGCTTGAATTCGCGATTCACCCAACAATCTCGAATCACCCTTAAACGGAAGCGCTACTATAAAACGGCCGTTTTGATCGCGAGTTATATTTTTAATAAAATGATCTTCGCAGAGCAATTCTTCATTTGACAGATGTTTTTGTGATGAACCCTCCTCAATGTGCCAAAATCTTTCGAGATCGTACTGGACATTTGTAAGTTTGCATTTAGCTACCCTTTTTGTGTTAACATGACACCAACAATCCAACAGCAGATTTGCAGTTGTCTAAATTTAGGCGAAACTCTTAATTGAAGATCTCTTAATCAGAGAGAAGGAAGTCGAGTAACTTGACATACTTTGTTGTTCTGAACTGTCATAAAATAGAGACGACGTCCACTAAGAGTGGCGTGTTTCGAACCACCTTATAAATAGAAGCTACGTTCACCAAGGTGACGTGTATCGCCAAACACTAAAAGGGCTATGTTCACCATGTGTGACGTGTCCGACAAAAAAAAATATAAAAGGTTTCGTGGTTACTAAGTGTGCCCGATTCCTACCAACAAACAAACTATATACAAACTCCCGTGACATGGCATCTTCAGACAACAGGTATTCTAACATGGCCTACCAAGGTAGCCCATGGGCTTACAGCGGTTGTGGCTTTTTCGACGGTTAAAGTTCACGATCTGCACGACTTTCCTTCTTCCAGTTCAAGACGAACATGCGAGGGTTTTTCCTACCCAATTCGTTGTTGCACTGTTTGACGATGTTCGAACTTTGTACCAACACATAACTTTGGCTATTAAATGTCTTTGATAGCGCATCTGTCCCAACCCTAAATTCTATGGTAAAATAAAAAAAGTGCTTGTCTTTCCGAACCGATACCAAGAACAATTGTCAATATGTATACTTGTAAATAAATCTTGTGGTTCAAATTCCTTGTGTTTTCTTTGTTAGCACATACAACTTGTACGGAACTCATAAAAGAATCTAAGTTACTACATTCAATTAACACAACGTAATTAAAAGGTCCTAATACTAGACGATTCACATTCACAGCCAAATTCTTCGATTTAAATTAAATAAATAAAGATTTTTGAAAAGTTGATTTTGTTTATTTTTCTTTTCTCGATTTTAACTAGAAAGTGAGGGTACCCCCCTGCTTCGAGTTACATTATGTTGGTAAATAAATTTATAGAATCTTCAAATATTTTAAGAAATATATAAAACACTTTTCACTCACCTTTTTAAATTATGCTCTTTCTAAATATCACTGAATAATTAACAAAATTCATTTAATGAATATCAAATAAATAAATAAAATTAAGTTTTTTAAAAGAATTAAAAATTGTATTGAAAATTATTAAATGGTTTAACTGTTTACAAAATTTTAAAATATAAACGCATGAAATTCATATCTCAGATAGTGAGATCAAATACATACATTTAGAAATACTAACAAAAGAAAATATAATTAAAATTAAATTAAATAACTCTACTCTTTCTTAACTAGTTAAATTAAGTATTAAGTTTAAAATACAAAGCGGAAAAAAACAACAACATAACTAAAACGTTTACAAAGTTTTAGAATTCCAAACTCAGTTTTTCTTCATAAGTTCTTCTCCCGACACTGGTATCATTCGAACTTCCCTTTCGCTGCGAACAGGAAGACACAGCAATCAGCTAGCGTTGGTCAATAACTCAGCCAGTCAAGTCCACGACTTTGCTGCACTCACTTTGATAATTCTTTTATAATTTTAACTTCGGTGTTTTGTATTTGTTAGTATCGACGTTGAATTATATTGCTTTTAAATTAATATTTATTTTAATATGATAACTGATATTTTTAAATTATTCGGAGCACAATTAAATACGTCTTATCTAGACGAGACTGACGAGACCAAAACACCTACTGTTTTCTTTAAAATATGTTTTGGATACCACATTAAATACAATTGTTTTTCCTAGATACCAAGCAAAAATCCCAAAGACTACCTGAATCCAAATGTCGAAATTAAATACAAAATCTTGAATATTTTTCAAAATTTTAACAAAACTAAGTACAGTTTACATGAAATGAAAACTCTTTAAAAAATAAAAATTAACTTTAAATTACTATTTTCCTTGTAATTACTTCCTTCTTCTGAAATATTCAAATGAAAAATACTAATGTCAAACCTTTCTTTAAATTTTAGTTTTTTCCAAAATTTTGCTTAATTTTAACACTTTAACATAATAAATCCCCTTATTACAATAAAATGTAACTATTTAGATGTATTATACATAGTACCTACTTTTTCCCTTTTTCCCTTAACAGAAATTACAAAAATTATACATGACAGAATATGTGGTTGTAAATTTGAATTAAATTTCAATATAATTTTTAATTTTGAACTTATTATCATGATTAAATTGAATAAGAATGTTTAGTAAGGAATTCCTGAATTAATTTAGCAAATTCAAACTCTTTTACAGAGGAATTCCAAGTATCGGAAGACTAAAATATAGAACTCCTCGACATGACCAGAAAATATTCCCTGCAATGAATATAAAACGTCCAACTCTAGTGTCAAATGATAAATTTGAAGTGAACATATCCTTTTTCAGAATTATTACATTAAATCTACAAATTATACAAATTTAGAAAAGTGAGTGGTAATCATTAAGTGTTAAATTAAATCTTCAAGTGTCAAACAAAATTAATCTTTCTAAAACATAAAATTAGCTTGAATTCAATAATAAACAATTAAATAAGGAACATTAAGTTGAACAAAATATGCTCTCAGGTCAGTATTCTGTCGGAACCATCTGCGGCACGCTGATAAGAGCCAACCAGCTCGAAATCGCGATCCGTGTCTAGTGTCATCTTTGGTCTTTATTGAATATTAAGTTGATTACTAATAATTTAAATGGATTACATTTCAAAATTTAAGAAAATTCTATAAATTTTAATAAGAATGTTATCATAAATGTCTGTATCTGTTTAAGTATGTGTGATCATGACAATATATACTATCTCGACAGAACAGTACACTAGGCAGATAAAATATTCAACATGTAAACCAATATTGCATTTTATTCACCTTTACTGTAACTAAATAGAATTGAAAGACATGGTGCGCTTAACTTAATTAACTGATACAGAAAATTGATATTATAACACTGTACACCTTTCAAGGAATATTTTATGGAAAAATTGTATTCCTAAATCGCGTAAGGTAAGAGATCAAACTTTCGGCTGAAAATTTATGACATCTTCATACTGGTTTTGAGCTTCAAAAACTACAAAAAACTGTCGTAATACTTCGGTGTGTATTGCAATAGACTAGGGTTCAAGGTGGGTGTGTTTACATTTACGTACCTCAAAGAAGAGTAGTAATTGTTATATTATTTTGTTTTTATTTGTTTTTGTTTCAAATCAGCGTACTGTAATCATCCGCCCGGCCAGAGCTGCGGCAACTTGTCCTTCGCTGTTCGGGGTCGTTTACAGCTCGGCCATGCTACGATTCATTCACGTCCTCGTGGATTCACTCTGTAATATTGTCATAAATAAGGCCTTTTATTTCGACAACTTTCAACTTTTCGCTCAACATTCATTCATCATTCAAACCTCCGTTTTTTTTTCTGAAATCAAGTCCACTCATGGTCAACCACCTTGTTTGTCTATTAGACAATTCGAGTACGCAATAAACACCTAGTTTATTACGAAACAATGTGACCCATACGAGAACACCTCGTTCGTCATTAAGACACACTTTCTTTAGTTCAATTGTGCAGCTACTACATCACCACGACTAGTCATCCTTTTGGTTGCTTACGTTAACCTTAGCTACTTTCAAGTAATCCATCGTTACTTTTCTAAGCAAGCTTTCTTTACCTTTCTTGTTTCATGGGAAGTCCAAAGTATGAGCAGAGTTAATATTTTGTATTCATACAATCAATCACTCACAGCACGTGCAAACACACTTTTTTTATATCCTACCCTTGCCGTGTCTAACATCTAATTCAATCATTCTAGGTTCAATTCATTCAGTTGCCTCACTTTTTTCCTTCCACGACGTTTCATCATGCACTTCAGTGTCGCCTTGAGAATGTACTTCAGATTCACATTCGACGTCTGAGTCGACACGATAGCCTTCAAATGGTTTTAAATTATCGCCTGCAATAATTCTGCTGTCTCCACTTTTGGATCGACTACAACCAGGCATTGTTCTACAACGAACCTGTAATTGTCCAAAACTTTTGCAATTAGGAAAGGTCCATTATATTTGGGAAACAGTTTCCTACTTTTACCATCATTACTATTTACTTTTCTTTTGATCAATACTTGTTGTCCGACACTGTAGGTAAAGGGTCGACAACGTTTAGAGTCGAAGTCCTTCTTCTGGCGTATCTGTCCGTCCATTATTTGTTGCTCAGCATCTTTTCGGGGTATTTCTCTACTAAAAGTTTCACCTAGTGGTTCGTTTGTTATCTTGATACCTCCAATCCCTCGTGGAGTGCATCTAAACAACAATTCACACGGTGATTTTCCCGTCGATGATATCCTTGAGGTATTTAGGCCCCAACGCACTTGGTTCACTAATTCGTCCCATCTTTCTTCATCATTCAGTGAAGCACTCAAGGTAGACAATATTGTTCGGTTGTAGCGTTCGACTTTTCCGTTTTCCCGGAGACTAGCTGTCGCTTTCAACAGTAGTTTAATATTTTCTTGTGTGCAAAATTGTTAAAATTGCTTGCTTGTGTAGCAGCTTCCTCGATCAGTAATTATTCGTCTCGGAATGCCAAAATTGTTGAAAATTTCTTGCAGAAAATTGATCACCAGTGTAGCAGTGGTATTTTTGACAGCTTTCATGAAGACAAATTTGGTGAATGCATCGACTGCAGCCACCAACTAGCAGTTTCCCCTTTTCGAAATGACAAAGGACCGGAAATCAACATAATAACGATGCTCCCCGTTTTTCTTATTTACAAACAAAGTAGGGCTCGAAAATGGGCAACTAGTTTCACGAACGATCTTATTTCTCACAAGGTCATCCACAATTTTCACCTTAGTTACATTTGTTTTCTCTAACTCGGCAATATTTTCAGGAAATCAATCGCAAAACTCATTCAACAAGTCTCATAGGTTTTGGTAAATCAACACTCCGATTTCTAAGAAATAATTTTTTGAGTACAGTTAAAAATCGAACAATTTTAATTTTTGTTTATAACTCAAAAACGAAATACTGTAGCAAACTTTTGGTTACATTGATAAATTAATCTCAAAAAGACAAATGTTGGATGTGTTATTTACCTTTTTACATATCTTATGATAATCAAGCATTTTTGTACTCTCAGAAGTGGAATATTTTATTCGCATAGTTGCCATCATTGTCCTTTTTTCTTATTCATTTTTTACTTTAACAGAAATGGGCACCCAATATTTCTCCAAGCTGCCGACTGTAAAACCGCCTTGTGCGACTTGAAGTCGATCGGCCGCGCCGACACATTGTCATTGCCCTCACAAGACCTCTCGTAAATAACATTTATCAAAATACGGTACATACTCACCTAGTACTTTCATTTAAAATAAATTCATGTACATGTAGGTACATAATTCTATTTTTTTATTTCATATGTTCATTCCAATAGAATATAGGTGTAATTTTCAATAAAATTTTGCAGGGAATGAAGATCAAAATTCGCAATACTAAAATACTTTGCTAATAGTCTAGATTTTCACCTCGTAGGAGGTGAAGGTTGCAAGGGGTGATGAAACAAGTATTTCAAATTTGAAATTAATTTGCGGTCACCATTGGAAAATATACAGTAAGGGTTAGATTATTAAAATAATATTTGTTTAAATACCTACCTAAATTTCAGTGTAATTGTGATTGACATTAAATGTTTTTACTGTTATTGAAGCCCTCCCCACACAATCCTCACCTCCTACGGGAGACAATCTAGACTATTACCTGCAGGTTTAATGTTTGAAGCGATATATTTTTTTAACTGTAAAAGATAGAAGGGTGCTGTCCGGGACTTTTTTGTAGAACATTCAATGCTCTACAAAAAAGGTTTACGTACTTTTTTTATATCTACGTCGAAAGGTCAAACAACAAGTTTTGCAAAGCTTAGTGTTACATAAATGAAAAATGGTAAGAATTATTTGCTCATGCTAACAGTTTGCAGAACTTCTCGTCTGATATTCCACTATAACAATCCGCTATCAAAAACAATTTTGCACGATAAATACCTTGGCTATAAGATTAAAACAGTTCCCTATCAGGACTCCCTTATACGACTAGTCAATGACGTTGCACGTTAATGCTCTAGCCTTCAATAACGACGGTAACTGCAGTAGTCATTTACAATATTACCTATATTGTCTAAGAATTAACAATGTCAAATTGGCGTAGTACTGATTCGGGTCTATAGGCCGTCGTTGGTTGGAATTACTTCCTAACGTTTCGCTGGCGCGAGTGGCGAGCTTCTTCAGAGGTCTTTCCATCTTCGATGTTGGATGTAGACTGATGAATTCTCGGACGTAAGTTGTATTTATACTTGGTAGGGGGCGGAGCTTGTTCCGCTTGTTCTGCTTCTGTTGATATCTGTTGATATCGGTGTAGCAATGGGAAGTCCACTAAGCCCAATTATTGCCAACCTGTTCATGGAAAAATTTGAAGAAAAAGCGATCGAGACTTCAAAATACAAGCCAAAGAAGTGGTTCCGGTACGTGGACGACACTTTCGTGATTTGGGGACATGGCAGAGACAAACTATACAACTTTCTTCAACACCTCAACAGTCAGCACCCCAGCATCCAGTTCACCATGGAGACTGAGAAGGACCAACAACTGGCTTTCTTGGACGTACTAGTGGGGAAGAGGGGTGACAAGCTGAGCCATACAGTATACAGAAAACCAACACATACGGACAGATACCTACACGCTCTATCCAACCACCACCCGAGTCAAAAGTATGGAGTCATCAGAACCCTGACGGAACGGGCTCGAAGGATCTGCGAACCGGAGAAGCTCCAGGAGGAACTTGACCACTTAAAATCTGCTTTTGAAGCAAATAGCTACACCAAGAGGGAGATCGAAAGATCAATGAGATCAAGGCCAAGGAAATTCGAACAGCGACCCACCACGTCTCAAGCGTATCTTCCGTATGTCCCAAGAGTCACGGATAGAATTGGGAGAGTTTTGAGGAAATACGACATCGGAACAATCTTCAGGCCAACAAAGAAGATCCAACAGACCATTAGATCAACGAAGGACAGAAGGGACCCACTTTCGGCCGCAGGAGTCTACCGCATACCATGTTCTTGCGGAAAAGCCTACATTGGTACCACTAAAAGATCTATGGGAACAAGGTTAAAAGAGCACAAGGCAAGTTGCCGGCTAGGACAAACTGAGAAGTCTGCAGTAGCTGAACATGCACTTAACAACGGGGACCACAGGATATGTTTTGAGAACTGCAGGTTGCTAGCCTCGGTCAACGGATACCACAACAGACTGGTCAGGGAAGCCATCGAAATCCAGAAACATCCCAACAATTTTAACAAGAAGGAGGAGACCCTGAGACTTAATCGGATTTGGAATCCTATCCTGAGACACTGTCGATCTATGCCGGAAAATACACCGATATCAACAGAAGCAGAACAAGCGGAACAAGCTCCGCCCCCTACCAAGTATAAATACAACTTACGTCCGAGAATTCATCAGTCTACATCCAACATCGAAGATGGAAAGACCTCTGAAGAAGCTCGCCACTCGCGCCAGCGAAACGTTAGGAAGTAATTCCAACCAACGACGGCCTATAGACCCGAATCAGTACTACGCCAATTCATCAACTGGCCGCGAAAGCCTTAACCATTTTAACAATGTCAACTTCAGTATTAGTAAAAGAACATCTCGAATGTGTCGGGTTTTTAATTATTTGATAATTATCGCGATTTAGAAATTCTGTTTTTTTAATATACATTTCTTTGTCTAACACAACAAGCGTTTTTCCCTTGTCAGCTCTAGTTATTATAATGTTATTGTCTTTAATTTTAGTTTCTATAGATTTAAGTACTTTAGGGTTACAATTCACGCTTTCTTTTGCAATGACTTTTAATTATTTAAAATTATATTACACGCACTGTGTTCCTATGACCAAGCTATATTTTGAAAAAGAACTAAAAATCATTAAATATTTAGCTGTTAGTAATAATTACAACCATAAGATAGTAAATAGTCTATTAAATCAGTTACTGTTCAAACAATTTTTAAGCAAAGTTTATCCCCTCCATTATATGTGATACAAATAATAATTACAAAACGATATCATATTTTAATAACTCTGGCAATAGCTTAAAAAAACTGTTTAATAAAAACAATATAAAAATTGCATACTATATAACAAACACGCTAGCTAAACTTATCAAAAACAATAAAGATAAGACCAACAAAGAAAATCGATCGGGCGTATATAAATTGAATTGTATTTCGTGTAACAAAATTTACATATGACAGACCGGACGTAAATTCAAAAAAAAATTTATGAACACAAAAAATTGTTTGAGAATGCAAAAGGTGACTCGAATTATGCCAAGCATTTAAATGAAGAAGGACATAATTTTAATGAAGATTACGAAATATTGCATTTTTAAAATAAAATCCAATTCATGTATACTTTTTATAAATTACTTATATCTGCTCAATTTCGTTCCATCCCCAAATTTCTACCCAAAAAGACTGTGCTTCTAACTATTGACCTTAACAGTAGCATCCTTATTTCCTAACCACCCATACATAATTTGTACCCAATCAGCCATATTTTCCCATATTTCCTAGTATAGCATTGGCTTTTGTCACTTGCCTATCTATATGAGTTTCATCGTTATTTATTCCTACTAGTAAATAGCTTAAATAGATAAATTGTTTCACTTGATCCATGCTCTACTGCTTCCATTTTAAGTATTTCTTTTCTTTTCCTTTTCTTCCTCTAATTTTTCCAAATTCAATTACTCTTTTCTCTCTTATATAGTTCTATTCCACCTTCATTTATTTTACTTACTTCCTCTTTTAATTCACTTATAAGAATATATCTCAGCTTGCACCCTTTTCTAACTTCTTCCATCCAAAATTTTCGTAGTTCCTTATTACCTACTCCAATTGCTGCTGCTGCTTCCTTGTATATTTCCATTATTCTCTTAATCAGCTCTAGCTCTATCTCATTTTCTGCAATATCCTTAATATCTCTTCTGTTTTTACGGAATCAAACGCCATCCTCAGCTCTACCCACTGAATAGCATCTTTTAATGAGTACACTGCATTTATCGTACTTCTACCCCTTCTGTATCCAAATAATATTTCTCTCTCTTCAAATAATGGTTCCACTAATGGTTCATCTAATTTGTCTCTTAAAATCACTGTGTATATCTTGTAATATATATCCATAATTGTCACCTCCCTTCCTCACTTGCAGACTATTTTGGTGGTAAAGCTTTGTATTACCGTTACAATTTCTTCTAATTACAGTCTATTCTGCTTTTTTTCCTGCTCTACTCTAAATGCTATCTTATATTACTTCAATTTCTTTTATATAGAATAATAATTCTGTAAATTTCCTTGATTTAACCATCACACGTAAAGACTCCCAACATAAATTTAACATATTTCACAAACCTACACATACAGACACGGTTATTCATGCACACTCCTTTCACCCTATCTCCCATAAACTGGCATCTTTTAATTCCTTTATCCAACGATTCATAAAAATATCCATGTCTAAAGATTGTTATCAAAAAGAACTAAATAAAATCTACACAATTGCAAATAACAACGGATTCAAAATTTTATTAGTGGAACAATTACTAAATAAAAAAACTAAATTAGAATCAATAAATAATATTTACCCTAAAATAAAAACAAAACCCGAAAGATATGATTTCTTTTCTTATTTTGGTAATATAACGTTAAAAGTAGGCAACATTGTTAAAAACATGAACAATAGTTTTATTAGCTTTAAGACTAACAATACGCTAGGTAAACTTATATTTAATAATAAATGTAAAACTGGTAGTCATTTCTTCCCCAATTTTTTGGTATAATAATAGGTAAAAATCAAAGCCAATTAGGGGCAAATAGTTTAATTGTTTAAAAAACCAACGCACCGACGTTTCGCCTAATGTTTATAGGCTTTATCAAGGTGTAGGTTTAACAGTTCAAATCATATAGTTAAGGGAGGAATATAGACTGGTGCACAACGGGTACATAATTATCGTGCCCCAAGGTAACATACAAAACAAATAAATGTAAATAACACACAACAAAAATTAAAATGTTGATAGAATAACACAGTTAAAGTAATAAATAATTAATACATAGTTTAAAATTAATGAACCACGTGGAAACAAAAAAGGACGAACAATGGACGAACTGTGTTATTCTATCAACATTTTAATTTTTGTTGTGTGTTATTTACATTTATTTGTTTTGTATGTTACCTTGGGGCAAGATAATTATGTACCCTTTGTGCACCAGTCTATACTCCTCCCTTAACTATATGATTTGAACTGTTAAACCTACACCTTGATAAAGCCTATAAACATTAGGCGAAACGTCGGTGCGTTGGTTTTTTAAACAATTAAACTATTTGCCCCTAATTGGCTTTGATTTTTACCTATTATTATAAATGTAAAACTCCTAAACACTTATGTTCAGGAGTCTACTTACTAAATTGTAAAGATTGTCCTAAAGTGGGCAAACGGGTAGAAAATTTGAAACCCGCATAAACGAGCATTTTTGCAGCTTCACTAATAAAAAAACTTACTCTACCTAGTATGCCCAACATTTAATAGAAAATAACCACAATTTTGATTTAGAATATAAAATTTTATATAGACAGAATAAATCTTTCAAACTAAATTTAATGGAACAACTAGAAATAAATAGATTTCACAAAAAAGGAATAATTTTAAACGATCAGTTAGAAGGCAATAGTTCCCCTTTACTTAATTTGAATTTTAACAACAGTAATTTGATAAACCACCCACTTTTATGTTCAATGTAAATAGAATTTGTTTAGTTAAGTTTGTCATACTCATCACCTGATGATGCCACTGTATGGTGAAACAACATTGTCGTGAATTACAATAAATATTTTCGTGAAACTGTGTTATTATTTATCTTAAAAAATTACTTCTTTTTCCTTGTTGCCTATTTTCGGTATGCATATGTAGAATAGAAATTTTTTCAAAACTCTACCGGTACTACAAGTTTAAATACTTTTAACTAACGGGTTACGTAAAGGGCCCTGTAAAATATAAACGCATATATAATAATTCTCTTGTATTAATATCGTCCCTATATTGTTTAAGACTATTTACTGCTTTTCCTTGTTAGATATTATAGTAGCTCTATCATGCACAATTCTAATAAATATGCAAGAAAATCTAAGGGTGTCATATTTAGTTAGGTTAGGTTAGATGAGGTAATACTTAAAGTACAAAAATCCCGGTTTAATCTAACCTGAAATAAATTGTAATTTAACACATGTTTCAATATAAAAAATAAAACGAAATAACATTAACTGTGTAATAATTAAGTAAAAATATTTACAAAACTTTGAATAAGTTGTACTTATGAATATCTTATGTTAGTCTTAATTATAACCAGCTATTTCTGCGAATTTTATAATCAATAACATTCTGTTTTACTTTTTACCCCAAGTTGAGGTTTGTTCTTTTTCAGAGAGCATTTGAAGTTATAGGCGGCCTTTCTATAATGACCAATTGCGGTTTGCTTTGTCTAAGTCCACATATTCGAAGTCGAATGACTGACAAGACCGAGCTGGAGTACATTCTTACTTTTATTTTCTTGGAGCATATTCTTTTGGGAATTAGATACTTACTTCACATTACAATTCCCGATAAACCGGAGTGGATTCGTGTTGAACTGGCCAAGAACAGCTACGAATCAAGACAGGCTTTGAAACACGAAGTAAGTGAAACATTTATTGACATCGCGACAGTGTTTTAAACTATTTTAAACTTTCCAAAATGACCGTTTGATGAAACATTATTTAATAAAAATAATAAAACGAAAAAAGTTTCAACAATAATTTAATTTGATCTCGACAATATTGTTTTGCAGTAATACAGTATTCTGTATGCTCTTGAAAATGACCACATAGTGGCCGAAACAATATTGTCGAGATCAAATTAAATTATTGTTGAAACTTTTTTCGTTTTATTACTATTAGTGTTTTAAACATTTGCATGGAAGTACTGCGAGATAAAATAAAATATAATTAGTGTTCACATCAATCACGAATATTTTTTAAAATTTTATTTCAAATTGAACAATCTGCCACAGAAAAATAAATACACACACCACTAGAAAATGTAAAACTAGAAATTGTTGAATAGTGAAGGACAAATAAGGGCTACTTCCGAGATCCAGAATGATATGGTTTAATCAAAATCTGCAATTAAAAATCGTTAGTTTTGACATTTTGCAGATTTATCTTAAGAAAATGCAGAAAATTGATGGGTTACTTATATTCTATTGTACGGTCATGTAGAGTACCTACGATTCATTTCGAAAGTACATGGGTCGCCTGAATGTGCTACTCATCTTCGCCGGTTGCAATGTTCGATTACCTGGCAGAGGCACAACATCATAGTGGACGGTTATAATGATTTTTAAATACCTAGTTGTAATTCGCTTGGCTATCAAGCCCATAGGCTATTTTGGCTGAACTACGCATCATGTAGCAGAGCTTAACGATGTACTTTCGAAAAGAATTGTACTCTACGTAGACTTAGAAAGAAATTCGTGTTGGAGTGAAAACACTACATGAGTGCTGCCACTTCAGCAGAAAAGTTTAAGTTTTCTTGTGTGTGTGTTAAAATTAGAGTAGTCTATAATAAGTAAGAAAAGACATGCTTTTATGTAACTTTTTTTTTTCTTTGTAATTGTTTAAATAAATAAGTATTAAACGAAATACGTATTTGATAGTTCTTTGTCAATAGAAAAATCTATTAATTCGCAAAGAGCAAGTGCGGTTATGATATTAAATTACCGTCCTCTGATATGTAGCTTCATAAACGCAATGGACCACCGTCCAAATTTGGACGGGTTCAACTAGTATATATTTCGGCGTTAGAATTTTTGTGTGTTTCAGCCTCATTCAGTTGGCCGTAGAAAAAATGATCGGATCGAATTGCACGAACCAGAGACTTGCGTACTTTAAAAAAATGGACCACTCCAACAAGGAAGCGTTTTGGGGGGCGGGAGTAGAGGAAAAATCAAACAAAGACTAAAGTGGTTTATAATTATTTTGTATTTCATTCAAAAAGATTGTCATGTGCGCTGGGACTAACAGGGAAAAGAACATGACGAAGCAAAATCCCAATCGAAGTTATCAGAGTTCTTTAAAAAGAACGCACAATGTAAAATCGACTTGTCTTCATAATGTTTGTCTTTGCCAATCAATTCAAGTTCTCATAAAATCAAGGGTTTTAACAAAAAATGGTTTTCAACAATTAATAGAAATGCCGCAATAAATATAAATATAAGAAGATAATGAAACTAAGATTCGGACTTGTAGGCTGTAGTCCATACGAACTATTTAGTCCAAAAATTTCGTCAGCAATTATGACTGGCATCTTCATTGGATTAGTGTTGACGATAGCAAAGATTATACATCGAAGTTTAGACAGTGACAGATCGTGCTCTTCTGCGAAAACGGATACATTTTTCTCGTAAGGAACTAGCCTGTGTAGATGGTGTATTACCATCTCTTCACTTACTGCTCACTAACAAATTAAATCCAGAAGAATTAAATTGATAGGCTTACCTTCCTTCAATTCTATGACTACCAAGTTAGTCACTATTTCTGAGCGCAAAATGGGAAAGTTCGAACGCCTATTTTGTAAAAGAATTCTATCCTCTAACTAATGGTCACCGTTCCTTCTCGAAAAATCAGAAATTTTTGCAGTAGTACCAGCTAAACTACCAATAGAGGATACTGTGGCTAACATTAAGTCATTAGCCCATAAACTGGATCCATACGATGCAGATGAAGTCTGCTAGGATTCTCCAATACGCCAAACTCCCAAAATAGAACATTACCAGCAGCGAACGCTTTTACCTGGAAACTCTTAACAACAACAAGGACATCGTTATCCTCTCTGCAGACAAGGGAAGCGCTACAGTGTCGTTAAACAGAAAAAAAAATCACCAGAAGATTGTGGATGTCCTTGGTCCATCAACATACGGGCAAATAAAAAGTGATCTGATCTCACCATTACCAGTAAACGAGCTCTGATAGTATTTGAAGCTCTGCCGCCTATACTTTACGGTCTGCCAAAGACTCACAAACTAGGCATTCCACTTCGTCCCATTGGATCTCCTACCTATAGGCCTGCGAAGAACTTTTAGAGGTAATGAATTCAGTCATTACAATGGTATACTTTCAACAGTTATTCATGTATCAGTTACAGAAGCTGTTTGTCAGCTATTCTGAAGCTGTTCACAAGCTGCTCGGGAGCTGTTTCGAAGCTGTTTAAAACTGTTCAGAAACTGCCCGTGAGCTGAGAACATTTTACTTTTGGAAGAGCAATACAAGCCAATCACGAAACCATTAAGAGAAAATAGTCTCAAATTTAAGTAACAAACAAATCAAGAAAGCAAAGGTAGAAGAAGCATCTACAAATACAAATACAAAAGTTCTAAAAAAGAAATCAACAAAAACAGCCCTTGTAGAAAAATTGAACCCTTCAGCACTAACAGATTTGTAACATATCACTGATTTAATAGATATGGTGAGCGATCTACCCTTCGCAACTTATCTCAAAAAATATCCACCATTTGCGCGGGAATATGTTTATGACAAAAGGTGTAAATTTCGATCGTACATTTGGACCTCGCTATAGAGAATGAGATGATACCAAAAATGATATAACTAAAGTTAACAAGTATTCATTTAAAAGAACAGTAGCATTATACGAACTGATATTTAATATTTATCTTTCTATGAAACAAGTTGCTGATGAAAATAAGAAAAATTATCAGAGTTTTGGATAAGTGCTCACAAACGTGATTATAATCCAACCAAACACCATAGTGAAAATATACAGTATTAAAGGATACAGGTTATACAACCTATAATGGGAAAGATTTATGACATATTTAAAAAAGGATTTTATACAACTGCAGATACAATTAATAGTAGTAGTGGCAAAGGCATGCTAATGAATGTAACCAACACACCCCTTGATTATCTCTTACTGGGATAACCCAAACGAAATGGTTGATCGCCTATGTATTTTATTGACTGAGCAAGATTCTCCGCATACTGGATATAATGATGAGATTAATGCAATTGTAGAAGAACTTCGAAAAGAAAATATTATACGGTAAACGTTTTCCTTTCAATCAGTCAGTGAAGCAGATATCATCCTTCAGTTTACATGTCAGTAAATAAATTTAGGCAACGTTCATCGAAAAAGATCATAGTAAACAGGAATATATCAGGGAATAGTTTTAACCTTGATGAAAACGGAAATTTCAGCAAAAGACTTGTCAATGTAGCACAAACCAGAAACGATGGCGATAATATTTATAAATTCTATTTGTTAATTCAGATAAAGGTGGTTTTGAAACAGATTTAATACATTCAAGACCAACTAAATACCAAAATATTAACCATTAATCAAAAAATTAATAATTTAGATAAATCAATAAAATATTTTTTCTCCGAGAACAACAGGGACTTTGAAGCGAATAGCTTCAAGAAATTTTCAAATGCTTATTATTACCTGCTGATACAATGATGATGATGCAATAAGTAGTACAAGAACTTCGTCGCCTAGTACGAATTAACTTTGCGTTACATAAAACAAATACAAAAGGTTTAATTATCACAAAAGCGGATAAAGGCAACAGTGTTGTAATATTAGACAAAAATACGTAGACTGAAAAAAAAAATTTACTTCTATGTAACTCATATACAGCTATAATAAACCACCCTACCAAAAAAATTCAGTTAGAACTATATAAGACATTAAAAAATAACAACTTATGGATTAATGATGAAAACTTAAAAAACAGGCACAACTAGATAATGAGATACTTTCCTTAATTGTCTTAACATTGTAGACAATAACATTAAATTTACAATAGAAAAATAAATTTTCAACAGTTAAAATTTTTTGGACATAACGAATAACAAAAACATGCTTAATTTTAATATCTATGGAAATCCTACAACCACTGATATAAGCATTCCAGCAGACACGAATCATCCTGTAAGAACAAAATTAGCCGATTACATTATTTTTTAAAAAGATTAATAAACATACCCTTATCACCTTAAAATTACAACAATGAGCTAGATATTATAAAAATAATTGCTATTAACAATGGTTTTAAGACTCATACTATTGACAAATTATTAGAAAATAAGCTGAAGAAAAAGAAACAAAATTTTTGGACAATAACAACCACGATCTTCAAAACAACAATTTTTGCTTACATAAGAATGTTAGTTTAAAATTTAAAATTTTTTTAAAAAGTTAGAATTTTCAGCCGTTTAATTTAACAGTAGATGTTTAAAAAGTTTGCTAGTCAACAACAAAATAAAAACAGACATACCTGCCGGGAAGCCTTTCAAGCACTAAAAGATAAATCTTCCAATACCCCGATTTTGACACCCTGAATTCGGAAGAAACATTTATTGTAGACATTGATACAAGTAACGTATTTTAGCAAGACGCTATCGAAACCCGAAAGGAATTACTGTGTAACTCGAAGAAAATTACTGGCCGTCGTGAAAACTGTAGAACAGTTCCATAGATTGCTTCATAGATGACCTAATTGTTTTCTCTGAATCTCCAGAAGAGCATATACAGCATCTCGAAGCTATTTTCAAGGTTTTGCGGGAGAATAATCTGGTTACTAATCCCAGTAAATGTTCATTTGGCAAGAAAGAAGTCCTTTATCTTGGCTACCGTCTGACCAAATACGGATTCACAACTCCAGAGAAAATAGAAGCAGTTCTCAACTTTCCAACTCCTAAAACAATCTCTGACCTTCGACGTTTCCTTGGCATGCTTAATTATTATCGGCGCTGCATTCCAAGAGCTTCTATTCAAGCACCTCTTAATGAACTTCTAAGAAACGCTAAAAAGCGTGACAAAACCAAAATTAATTGGACACCTGAACTTAAAGCTGCCCTGAAACAGTGCAAGTATTTCTTCTGCAATTGTCACGACATTCTTATAACCATCAGCACCCATTGCTTTATCCACAGATGCTTCTGACCATGCTATTGGTGCCTCCTTAGAGCAATTCGAAGATAGTATCTGGAAAACACTTGAGCTTTACTACAGAAAGTTAAGCTCTGCGGAGACTCGCTAGTACTACAGAGAGCTTCTTGCTATCTTTTCCAGCATTAAATTTTTTCCATTCATCGTCAAGACTGATCATCGTCCTTTGGTTCATGCCTTTGCTCAGAAGTTGGAAAAAGCTTCTCCTCGACAGCTCAACCAACTTAGCTTTATCTCTGAGTTCACCACTGAGATTGTGTACGTCAAGGGTGAACGTAATGTTGTAGCTGATGCTCTATCTAGAGTAAATGTTATTTTCTTACTTCTCAATAATCAAGGCCATCAGATCTATTGTGATACTTCTACAGGTTAGATTCGCCCTTATCTTCCAGAATTTCTTCGTAAACAAGCTTTTGACATTATTCACAGTCCGGCTCACCCTAGTGGTCGCTCTACAGCTCATCAACTAAAACAAAAATTTGTCTGGCCTCGCGTTAAACTGGATGCACTCCTATGGAGCAGAGAATGCATTCCTTGTCAACGCTCTAAAGTTCAAAGACACAATCGGATCGGCTCACAATACATTGACGTTTCAGACAATCGTTTCGATCATGTTCACCTAGACATCATTGAGCTTCCAGAAGTCAACAGTCTTCGTTATTGTCTGACAATGATTGACCGTTTTTCTCGCTGGCCAGTTGCAGTGCCTTTAGCTAACATTGAAGCTGACACAATCGCTACTGCTTTCTTCAACCATTGGGTTGCACAGTTTGGCACTCCTCTCACCATTACCACGGACCAGGGTGCTCAATTTGAGTCTAGACTGTTCACTGCTCTTGCTCACATGGTTGGTGCACAACGTATTCACACAACACCATATCATCCACAGTCTAATGGACTTATTGAACGTTGGCGCAGGACCGTCAAAGCGGTCAATGTGCGGTGCTCCTACATCTTGGCCACAGGTATTACTAACAGTACTTCTTGGTCTTCGTACATGCTTCAAAGAAGATCTCAACGCATCCCCAGCTCAACTCGTGTTTGGTACAGAGCTCCGTATTCCAGGCGAATTTTTCATTAATGAAGATATGCCAGCTGATCGTAACTTTTACCTGGAAAAGTTCAGAGAATTCATCAGAAGAGTTAGACCTACTCCTACAGCACATCATACTAAACAAAGGCCATTTATTCTCAAAGACATATGTGTGCTCTCATGTTTTCGTTCGAGTCAATGCTGTCAAACGACCTCTAGATCCTCCTTATTCTGGTCCGCATAAAATCGTAAGGAGAGTAGATAACCGTGTCTTTATCATCGACATTGACGGAGTGGAGAAAGCAATCTCAATTGACCGTTTAAAGCCAGTTTTTTCTGTAAAAACTGATGCAGACAATCAGAAAGCTGACGACATGCAGGTTCATCCGGATCCTTGTCCACCTACTGACATAGATAGACCTCTTCGCACTTACTCGAATAAAAAAAAGTAAGAAAGTATCGTTTCCTTCCCCTTTGGTACAGGACACTGGAGGGAGAGTACCTGTGCGGGTTTCAGACTCCCTACTTCATCGACCGACTGACGCCGGCGCAAGTAGTTTGCCCAAGCGCCGCCAGCGGAAGCAAGCGCTGGTGCCTCGTGCCGAGGCGGTGACAGATTCTCAAGGTGATCTCGGACACACCTCACGTGTGGCCAATGCAATCATTGATATTTGCCAAACTTAATTTATCAATAAAGTATTATTATTGCTAAACGTGACTTATTATTATTAGTGGTTGAGTACCCCTTTATTCCCATATCTTTAATCGTTGTCGAATCCACCTCTGGCCTGTATTCTCTCAGAACCTCCTACGACACACTGATGAGAGCCAACAAGCTCGAAATCGCGATCCGGGTCTGTGGTTTGGTATACGTGCCTATCACGCAGTCGTGCTGTACGATGATCCGGTTCCACAAGCACTTTCCTTACAAAGAAAGGAATCTTTTTGAACATTACAGTTCTTGTTATTCATAGCGTTTACAACAGATGGCGCTCTCGTGACATCTTTGGTCGTTGTTTTTTTCCGCAAAATTTAATAATTTTAATTTTACTACATACCTATATTATTTGATTTAGGTTTTTATTTATTTTTATGTTTAGCATGAGAACTTTAAAGAACTATTATTTATACTTCACATTTATTTTCTCATTTCGCACCTTTTATAAACGTCAATATTCTAGAGTTAGAATATTGGAATATACATGTCCAAGTAATAACAATACAGGCACCGCCCACCCAGTCAGCAATTGTTTCCTTAGAGTCCGGAGTTGACAAAATTAACGACTTTTAATTACAAACTCTGATCAAATGAAATCATTCTGGATGCCGACAATAGGCCTATGTAACCCTTTGGTCCTTATATTAAGCGTTTTAATAGTCGGCAAATTCCAGAGTATTCGATCTTCTGAGGATATTGGCTCACGGTATTTCACTTTTAACCAGAAACGCGTTTTTTCCCGTTTTTCATCTGCTAATATCTTTTAAACCGCTTAATAAATCGCGGTGAAATTTTGCAAAACCCTACTTCGTTTGATTCTTAATTGACATTATTTACCGCAATCGTTGATGGCATTTTGGGCGTCTTTTGCAGTTTTTCAACAAACATTTACCGAAATGTGCAATTTTCAGGGACTGAAGTGAACTGTGCTTCGGACATTTTTATCCAAGTTTTGGCGTTGGAGTTTGAGCTATATAGTACGTTCTACAACACCGCCAAAGTTTCTCCAGTTTTGCTTATTATTACTTATATATATATAACAATGAAATACTGAAAAACACTTTAGTGGTGATTTTAAATACATTAATGTGAATTAATTTTTTTTAATTCACGTTAATGTATTATAATATATGACTAGTTGAACCCGTCCAAATTAGACGGTGCTGCATAGAATTTAAGGAATCATTATCAGGTTGACAATTTAGTATCATGACCTCAGTTGCTTTTTTTGCACACTTCTTTCTAAATCGTTAACATAATAATTAAGCTGTTTTGATAAAAGTTTCACTTCTCTGAAAGACTTTGTAAACGATTCTATTTAAGCTGATCGTACCCTTCATCACATACTCCATTTTTTACTGTTATGAATACTATCCGTCAAAGGTACGACGGTGGTGCATAGCACTGTAACAAGTTTAATCAGAGGGATCAGCTTGTACCGTAACCTCACGGTGGTGCATAGCCCTATTGACGAAGTATCACAACGATTTTTGCACACCGCATTTACTGTTCTATTGCTTCAAAGATGTAGTTATTATTTAATTATTTTATGCAGAAGTTGATAATATTTAGCATTTCACTGCTTATGTATTATTTGATTTACATATTTATTTGGTTTTATGTTTAGTATGAAAGCTACAACGAATATTAGGTACATTTCATTTTATCATGTTTTTTTTTTTATGTACGTCAAAATTCGAGGGTTACAGTCTACATGTCCAAGTAATAATAACATAGGCAACCCATAATATCCAATATGTTTAACTTTTTTGTTAAGACCTGCACCACAGCCTCCTCTATTTAGCAAGCCGTGAACAACTATTAATCAATTATTATTAATTATTAATTATCTATATGTCGCAACGCCGCAAACTGTCGGCCGAGCGGGTCTACATACTTGAAGGTCTACTACTGCTTCTACTGCATTCCATAACATTAGAATGCATAATTCAATATCAAATTTTGTTAATGAATAGTACGCAGAAAATAATACTAAGTAAAAGTGTACTATTAAATGTTGAATGCTTATTTTACACAATTAATCTTATTTTATGTAACTATTGACTGAATTGTTACTAATTATTTTTACAATTCTGTAGTACATGCTTTACACGAAGTTTCTTTTCGTCAAATGTTATATATAATTACAATCACCTAAAATAATGTATTTTCCGAATCGCTTTTCTAATTTTTCAGTAATAAATTTGCCAGGAAGAACGTACGATATTGCAAAATGTCCAAATGAGTAATTGTTTATTTCTAAAATAACAGAAGTACTATAACGAAGAGCACCATAAGTTTCATTAGTTAATTTTCAATTTGTTTCAGAATTTTGCTAAGTATCTAGCGAAGTTACAAATTTTTTAAGAAAATTTATCCTTTCGTCATTAGCCGAAAAAAAAAGTTTACACCATTCATCCGTTTTGCAATTGCTTTAAAAAGTTTCGGATTATGTACTATACACCACCATCTTTTAATAATTTTAAGTCGGTTGTGTCAGTAACTTGTTTCTAGGCAGCAATAGGACTAGATTGGAAAATATTATAATATTTATCGACCAAATTTACTTTTTGTCGTTCTAGATTGTTTGGAAACAAACTTTTAAAATTTAATTTGCAAATAATTTTACAACGGAATTTACTTCTTTCAAAAAAAATCTATTAAATTTCGTTTATTATTTCAAGATAATCATTATTAAAATTTAAGGTATAAAAATAAATTTTTGAACACGTTTCTTTAACAGACCATAAGTCTAAAATTAAATTGTTTTAAAAACCATGTCTTTCCTCTTCTTTCTTGTTCCTCTCTTCTGGATTGCTTCTTACAGTTAAAGATGTTTTGTTAAGTAATCGGGTAAATTTGGATAAGTGCAAGGTACAGAATTTAATTTTAATCTTTCCTTACGCGAATTTCGATTAAATCACCATTATCTTAAAGATGCTTATCATTTTTAATAACATCGCTACTTTCAAAATGTAAAATGCATACAATTGAATATTTTGTAGGTACAAAGTTTTTTCTCGGAATTGCTTTTAACCACTTTTCGTTTAAACAATCGTTACTTAGGAAAACGAAAAGCAGTAGTTAATATTCCTCATTCTTTCAGTTCATTGTTTTAATTAGATTTGCATCCAGGAATGCAACAAGTACGCGGCATTTTTATAAGAATAAAATGGGAACAAGTGCAATTTTTAGGTTAAAACACCGCTACCTACAACTACAAGAAAATAAGTTTCGAATGTTTCTACCGTAAGCGCTTGGTGATTCATGTTTAATATAAGTTATACAAAAACACACTTGGGTGAATCACTGAATATTTTTATTATACTCTATGTATACATTTCGCCTTTTGAAGGCATCATTCTACTCCACGGCTTGTTAAATAGAGGAGGCTGTGGCACTGTATACCGCGGTGTTACAAATTTGTTGATTTTCAACGAATTCGATTCGGTCGATAAGCGATAACCTAACATAACCCAACTCTCATCAGTAGTTTATTCCGTTTATTCCTTTATATTCATATTGATCTGAAGCAGTTGTACCCCAGTAAAAATTTATATTTCTCTTAAAAATTTGTCGACGATTAATAAACCATATTAGTGCAGCTTTTCCTGTGATTTACTCTTTATTTTGTCTTTCATTCAACATGTATTCAACCGAGCAAATTTCGCAATTAATTTTAAAGAACCAACGTTCTTCTGCAAGAACTTTACAATAGCTATGAATATTTTTTGTGTAAATGCAATTTTATTTATTTCTTTCTTTGCACTATTTATATCTAAACTATAACTTTAGAAGTGTGGCGATTATGAATAACCCTGTTAAATTTTCTTGTTAGTAATAAATTTATCTTTGAAATTCATATTATACAACTTTATTTATTACTTTCCAGAAAGCTCTAAGAAGTAAACGTTATCTTATAAGAAGATTCAACACTGTTCACAGCAGACACACCGTTCCAGGGCCAACGCTCACTAACAAATAAGTAATCAGTCTTAACACAACATGATGCTATCTCTAAGCTAAAAATGTAAATAATATGCAAGGCAACTCCTCTATGTATAATTGTTGTTGTCTACCACACTATTTATAATTTGTTAGATATGTAATAGCAAATAACAACTAAAATGAAGTTTCTATACAGTACTATGTTTCTTGTTTTATCAATTATACATATATTTATATTTTATGCTATTTTTTATAATGCAAACACTTATATGAATTATGTAATTATACTGTTTTCTTTCAATAATTACTTATTTAAATAAAATATTTGTATTATGCCTTCGTAATTTTATTGTTTTTTTTTCCAGTACTTCCTATTAAAATGTAGAAATAACCTTGAAAAACATGAACGATTTTTCAGTATCGTCTCCAGAACAATACCTTATTACGTAATTAAATTAAAATGGATTGATGAAAATTATAATTATAAAAGAGTATTGAAATGAATCTGTAAGGGTAAAATGGTTGACAAAAAAGTACTGCAAAATTATGAATTTGTGTGAATTAATGATTAAGTAATTAAAAATGGATTGTTAGATAATATAATTCTGTACAACAATTCACAATCAGTAAACCATCATAAGCAGCAATACAAACGCTATCACAGGCTATTTATTATAAAAATAAATTACTGCAGATGGCATTTATTGTACCGTTCGAGATAAAGGTAAAGATAATTAAAGTCTGGCCAATGCGTACTAATCACGCAATTGCAACAAGAATAAAATGGCGTCGCCAATGAAAGTAAATGAAAATAATAAAAGTAGGGGTTGAATGGCAGCGATATTCCTAGGTTATATTCTTTAACATATTTAATGACAGCTGAGTTTTTCACTGAATTGTATACGGATTTATAAAGAAATTGCAGTCAAAATGTAAACAACGGAAAAAAAAACACAGGTTTTGGCGTGAAAGTAAGTGTATAACGTTTGTATTTATTTACTTATTTTATTGTTTAACGAACGTAAGTTCTCCACATACAAAATACTTTACAATGTTTTATTCTTGTTGCAGGGTGAGGTTATATGGTACTAATATTAATATATTCACTTAAGTTATTATTTGAGTTAAGGTTTGTTAAACATTTCGAAAATGCTATTGTTAATGTATGTTTAGCTAACCTAGCAAATGCTTGAGTATAATGCTGGGGTAAAGTTAAACATTCATATTAAACATAAATATTTTACACTTCAAACTAAAGTTAAGTATTTGCGCGCCTGGCTTCGTGCGCCCCTAGGTACGGGACTACTCGGCCTATACCTAGTTTCGGGACTGGAAGGCACCTCCGATTTTGACATCAATTGAAGTATAGTATTGGCGCTATTTCAAGAAGTACCTGTCACATTTAAGGGAGGTAAATAAATACAGTAATGGTGGTTGGCCCTGCCTGTTGCTTTTACCCGGTTTGAAGGCATTGACGTGCAAAGATAATGAAAAAAATAATAATTTACTTTACTGTTCATGGTTAATTTGCGGAAAGACGAAAATATTAAGACAAATTTAAAGGTTGTGAAAAATGAAGTGAGTGTGGCTATAGGGGTCTCGTTAAGTAGTGTAAAACATGTGATTAGGGAAGCTGAAGAATCAGGAAAGAACAATATTTCGAAATTTAGTGTACCAGTAAAACATAATTATAAAAGAAAATGTCCTGTTACTGGTTTGGAGAATGAAAATTTTGAGCTCCGTGACATTCTCAATATAATTCATAATTTTAATCTAATATAAAGATTCTGTTTTACATTTCACACAGTCTTGTTATCGTGTACGAATAAAATACTGAGCACGCCACTGAATAGTAATGTAATGGCTAGTTGCACAGACTTTATTGTTGTACACAAATGCCGATTTAACTTGATTGGTTATAACACAAAAATGAAACCAATAAAGCACCCACCCCTAAGGTAAATGATTTATGAGATTTACTTCTTGAAATAGCGCCCGATTATATTTATTACGAACATTTTTCTCGAACATCTTTCTAGCAGAAATTAAAAAAAAATAAAGAAACTTTTTAGTGTGATTTTGCTTTGATTGTCTTTGTTGCCGATTGAACACTTATTATGCCAAGAATTAATGAAATTACCTATTTTAAATATTTAAAATTATTCCAAAATTTCAAACAAAATAATAGGAGGTATCCGTATGTTTTGAAACAGGATAAAAAAGGAATCGAATTGAAAAGAACCAAGTTACTCATGTTTGAAGTTTTTAAACTTTACAATTTTTTTTGAACGCCCTTTGGGTTGCGGTAGCGATCTTTTTGTTAAATTATCTCAGAAACCGCTCATCGAAGGTATACAAGTTGTCATCCAACTTACCCTAGAATTTCACGTCTTATTCAAGTTCAGCGTAAAAGAATATACCATTCCAGTTAAAATAACAAAGGCAGTGTCGACTTTCGGTATGACCGGAAGTGACAGATAACTGCAACTATTTTAATTAGATAGATCAACAGCTATTAGGTTATATGCCACATTTTAAAAACTCTACCGGTATTATAAGTTCGAAAACTGGTAACGAATGGGTTACGTAAAAATCCTGTATATGGACTAACTAATGCATAAATAAAATATATTTTTAGTAAACTTAAATTCCATGTTAGTAGGGTATGATAGCCGATGCTAAAACCTCCCCCGTCCTTGTTTTAGAACTGGCTACCTTCTCACAGCGTTCTATAGGTAGATGTATGAATACATGCTATTACAAAAACATAACAGCATACTCCCCCCTCCCCTCACCCAACCCAACCATTCGCTGCAGTTTACTGTATGTAGGATATTGTATTATCTGTATTTACCTCTCGAGACGTTAGAATTTAATGGAAACGTTGTTAAATTTAACGATTCTTTATTTTGATATAAATAAAGTATGTAAGTGCTACAATTAAAATATTGAACAATAGGATTACATTAATAGTGCTAACAACTTGTAGAAATATGAAAGAATCTGTCAAGTAACCCGTTGTAACAATGTCTTTTCTGTTTTGATCACCACGAAGATGAATCCATCGGCTTTCGATGTATTTTCGTGATTGTCCATGTTTTTCGACAAACATAAATTTTACGGAGTGAAGGTTTTGCACGTTTTCAACAGTAAATACATTTGTTCCATTAACGGTTTTAAAATAAGTGATTCCCAATTTTTCATCCATACACAGGGCACATCAACATCTCTATTAGAATTTTTACATACATAGGCTAGGTCACCAACCGTATTGTCCGGTCGCGAAATGTAGAAAGTATTGTTATAGAAATATGTTAAAATCAGTAACGACGATAAACAGATCATGATCAGCTTTTCCATTACAACTAGATGGTTAATACGGGTAGCGTATTCTTATTACACAACCCCCTCTCCACAGTTACTTGTTTTAGTGGAAGGGGATTCTGCATAAGTTATGCGAATGAGCGAAGGAGCGGTAGATGTTTGTTTAGCAGAGTTGGGTGCGTTTTAGTCAGTAGAACATGGAAACATTTATTGAAAAGTTTAATAGTGTACGGGTGGGTTATGAAAAAAAAAATACGTTCTCTAAAATCATTAGAACTGAATCAAACATATTCCGTGCAAAGCTTCAAAAAGGTGCATACAAAATGAAGACCACGCCTGTTAACCGATTTGTACAGCTTCGTTGTATTTCTTCCATGCAGACATGCAGAAGCCTTCACAGATACAGAGATCGAGGACATGATAAAATTGATAAACAAGTGGGTCAACCATCGATTCGTCTTAAAGGATTTGTGGGAAAATCAGCTGATATTGAGATTCAAATGTAAAATCAATAATGTTGTTTTAAAAGAATAAAAAACAATTTTTATGTAGAATATGTTTTATTTATTCGAATAAAAAAAATACAACGCATTTATGAGTGTAACCAATATTTTAATAGTAGAACATTTTTATAAGCACAAGTCGCTTCAAGATATGTTTTAAATAAATGATAGGAACACACCTTAACTTTAAAATCAGTTGCTAAGTTTGAGAGAGATGGGCAGCCGATGTCTTCGATGTTTACAAAGTTGATATTAGGAAAGTATTCCATCAACCACACTTTCTTTTGTAATCCCTTAACATACACAACCGTTGACTCGATTAATATGGGATAAATAGTATCATAAATCGTAGAGTACGGAAAATCACCATTATCCCAATATAACCCATGTAAATTTCTGGTTAACCAACGATTTTGGCTCCTATAACGAACAGGAAGAGCATGCCACGGAAATGGTGGTTCAAATGTGAAATGATGAAGTAGTTCTTCCTTGAGCGCAACAACAGCTACCTCTTTGAAAACAAATCGATTCTCACTACACTGAAAACCTTGAACATCTAGCATGAAAGTCATAGTGCTCACCGTTCACCAGCAATAAAGAAAATAAAGTGGGGAAGTGGTAATTGGGTTTTATACTTCTTGAACTAAATTTGTAGAGGGATTGTAACGTATCATTCTGTCATGAATAATTAAACAGTAAGCTGCTGTTTTATCTGGTACATTCTGCTTAGTTTTAAATTCTAAACGAATATCGATACTACCAGATTTCACTATTTCATTCTGATAAGAACAGTCTACTATTACAAGAGGAGAAATCGTTAGAATTCGAATAAGGGTTCACTTACATTAGCGTAGTACGATTGTTGGAAGTTACATACATTTCATATAAAACAGCGAATCTGGAAAGATCGAAATCTAAATTCAAATTATCATATGGGTACATAGTTGATCCTAAATGAACTTTAAAATTGGTTGAGTTGCAGTGATCGAATTGTAATATAAAATAAAATCAATAAAATAATAAAGCGACGCTTTTCTAATTGTGATGTAGTTTTCACAGTCCAGTTGTGAGAATGCGATTTATTAAGTAAGTATTCACTACGAAACAAAAGTTCCATATATAAATTGCGATCAACGTAACGTAATAATTTCAAACGTTCGGTATCAGCTACAGATGCATGAGGAATTTTCCAACATATCTGATCCAAATGTATAATTACCTCTTCAACCGGTGTGGCTGAGCAATAGAGAGCATTATTATCAGTGCTGCTGCGAACTAGAACCAATTCTTGTCGTATGTTAAGTATTATTTTTCGAAAGTCTTCTCCAAATCCCAAAATCATACGAAGAGGAATACAAACGTTGATAACCGTTAGCATCAATTAGCTTTCTGCTATGAAGGGCAACTCCTTGTACAGCACCTAAAGTAGGAGGCAACCATCCACTATTAATGAGACGTTTACTTTCAATTTCATTGTAAGACGTGTAACCTTTCATTGTTGTTGTCATACCAGGATTACGGACTCGGTCAATAACTTTTCCACCCAATTCATATCGAATTTCATCAAAAAGGTATAAAATTCCATTACTTATAAAATTAGTACTGGTAGGTACAGTTCCATCTTTTTTCAACAAACGCCCTTCTATGTATACGAAATTGTTGCAAGGTAAGGTGTAAACGTCTTCATTTTCTATGGGAATGCGTATGGTGTCGTTGTTCTTGAAAGTTGAATTCGCATAAGGCTGATGAGTATGTTTATCAGCGTTAACAATTGGGTTGTCGAATACCGCTTTCTCGGTGACATTAAGCATTTCTGCAACCGTTTTAACTTTTCGTTTCTTTCAATCGCAATCCCAAGGATTTAAGGAACTGTTTATTGGAGGGTGTTATTCGCTTAAATGGTGTACGCGAAATAAACGTCTGCGAGCGCGGTATTTGTTTTATAGTGGTTGTCTGTTTGAATATCTTTGGGTACAATTATATCGCACAACCATGTTATACTTTTCGTAAGTGAAGCCTTGCTGTAACACGCTCTCCACGGAAACTTACAAGATTACCGTCTTGATCAAATATTTTAAGGGAAATGTAATCGATGACACGAGTGTTGATAGATAAATATATAAGACTTGTAGGATTCTCAACAATTTTAAATCCGGGAGGTACATTGGAAAAGAATTGATGTAGTATATGTCCATCTTGTCCTTTAACACTATCATTAATATGTATATAGGAGTTGGATACAAGGTTACACATTACTGATATCGCGGTTACCTTGAAAATGTCAGCTACATGATCGGGCACCTCTTGAAACGTTGGAAGAAGCTTATTTTCAAAACCCAATATCTTTGCGGGAGAATCTGCCGGATTAAAGTCAACTTTTTAGTGCTCTTTATACGACTTTTTAATGTAGTGTTATCTCCAGACAAGAGAATACTATCAGTAGTACCTCCCAATTTCTCTTGAAGATAATCATTAATATCGTTGATTTCATAGGATCCTTCTGGAAGAACTACGACTGGTTTCGTGGAACCTTCAAAATAGAACTTGTTGTTTTCATCTATATTAAGAATACTGTTATACGCCTCAAAATTTAATAACGCTATTTGATATTCTTCATCATCGGTTAAAACAATCGGTGGACTTATTATTATTTGTAGCTCGGACTTTGTACTAGTCAAGGCGACTGTATAAGATATGTTTCCGTTTTAACGTTCTGTTTAAAACAGAGAAATAAGTTGAATGTTTCCTTTTAAAAAAGGGTTTTCGTAATCCTTCGTAGGAATTGTAGAACTAAATGACCGCAGTTAAAATTGGCGGGATTCTGAAGACGATTATAGTTATAAGTGATAGCACAAGGTCCAGTAGATTGTAAAAATTGAACTAGTTCTTTCGGTGGACGGAGATCACCAAAACTATCAAAGTAAATAGCTTTGCTGTTTCGTTTAACATACGCTGTCCAATGTGTACCACTACCCGTGTCTAAATTAACGATTCCACATTCACACCTTTTAACTTTTCTTGGTAATTCATTGCGCATGAAAATTCCACGGAAATGTGGAATTTGTAAATGATGAATATAATTATACAAATCTAAATCTGTAAGAGGATGATTAGGTAGCTTCATGAAAAATTTGGTGTTTTTTTTTGTTGAAACGGTCTGAGGTATAAACCGGAGCCGTTACGATTAGGTTGCACTCCAATATTTTTTCCTAGAGCAATGGCTTCCATGGAAGCGTTATGACCCTTAGCTTCTTCTAGTTGCTGCGCTGATTAGCGTCTTTTACAGCTTTAGCTATCCCAGCGGCACCACCAGAGAGAGCTCCAAGTGCCGATAGTCCAGCAAAAATAGGAATTAGCGGTAGAAAACCGCCTGTTTTCGAAATAGAATGATTCTGGAATATTTAGAATGCTTTCCAAGTTTCCAAATTTGATTAAACGCGATTTTAGCAGGATCCAACAAAGGGAGCGGCTTATTTTTCTTAAGAGCAAGTTTCACAGTTTTTACTAGTTTACTAAACGGTAGAACTCCTCCTTTTCTTATTCGCTTTCTCTTATTTATTCTCTTAAACGGAATCGAACCGCCCTTTTTATGGTGACTTACTCGATGCCTTCCCTTATGTCCCATTCCAAGTTTCGTCTTAGCCTTCATAGCGGAAGCGATTGTTAAAGCTGCTAAACGTTCACCTATAGACGTATCCGATGACTTCAGTCTTTGTAAAGATTGTTGCACAAAAACCTTGTCTGCTCTTCGACGTTGCGGAATATCGGGCGAAATTGTGTATGCAATATCGTGTAATTTGCAATGTTCGCCGAGAGGATTTATACCAATATCACCTCGAGCTAATCGTTTGTTTAATCGTGTCCCTGGACCACAAAAGTTATAGCCTGGTAGATGTAATTCAAAAGGTAATCTATCAATAACTCTATTCAGAACGCTGCGTTTCATGTAACAGGTCGGGTGTGAATGCTTTCACTATTACGAATCAACTGACTATATAAATAAGGGTAACATTAAATTTATATATCCGTGAACACACAGCGAAATCGTTTAATAATAAATAAACATGCGGATAGTACAACATCCATCTGCTCTACCGATAACTAATCGTGACTTCAACATCCCTTCGAAAATAAATTGTCATGGTCCTTTATTACCATCAACAATAAGATGTATCGTTGCAGGACCTTCAAATTGCGGAAAAACAAATGTGATTATGGGACTTTTGGAGCAACCAAACGGTTTACAGTTTGAAAATGTGTATGTTTATTCTAAGTCATTGTATCAACCAAAATATAAGTATTTAGCAGAATTGTTGCAACCAATTGCTGGAATAGGTTATTTTACTAACAGAGACTCGGATGAAGTAATCGGTCCATTACAGGCAAGACCTAATTCTGTATTCATCTTTGATGATGTTGCGAATGATAATCAGAATAAGATAAGGGAATACTTTAGTATGGGAAGACATAACTCAATCGACCCTTTTTATTTAAATCAAACATATGCACAGATTCCCAAACATTTAATTAGAGATAACGCAAATTTAAAAATACTGTTTAAACAGGATGAATTAAATCTCAAACACGTCTTTGCAGACCATGCCACTACAGACATGACTTTTGACCAATTTAAAAATATTTGTGCAGAGTGTTGGAAAGAGAAGTTTGGATTTCTAGTGATAAACAAGGATTGTGGTATAAATGAGGGAAATATCGCTTAGGATTCGACGAATATATATTAATGTAAGTGATATAAAGTCAATCAGTTGTTAAAAAACAACCTTGACAAGAGCATGGATGTAAAAGCAAAGAAAGAACTAATCAAAGTTAGGAAAGCGGTAAAGAGGAAATTGCAAATGTTAAAGGAATCGACAGCAGGACAGAATCTCCTGTTACAGCAAGCATATCAACCACTTACAAAATGGCTTCTTAACTTGAAATCTTAGCTGGGTGAAGAGATCAAAAAAGAATTTAAAGCCAGAAGTGAGTAATTGGTCGAAAGGTGACGTTCCAGCTTCGTCAACACCAATAAAAATTAGAAAGCTTGACCCTTCGAATGCTCCAGGTACCTTACTACCAGGTGCTCCTTCATTCTTAAAGGAAGAAAGTGTTTATGAAAGTGAAGAAAGCGTACATAGACTATATTAATAGCTCTCGATTTGCTGAATATTTGGAAGAATTCGATCCTCTACCTCGAGACTATATAGAAGGAATTATTAAAGACTATGAAGGTGGCACATTTAACGCTGACGTTCTGAATCCTCGTCTTGATAAAGTTCGATACGAATGGAACATAAATAAATTTTTTATTGGTGATTCTGAACTGGATTTTGACGGACCAAACGTTGTAATCGATGGAAAATTTAAATACATAGGTACTGTGGGATTATATGAGCTACTCTTCAAATTACGTTCTGAATATCCTACATCGATGAAAGAAAGGAAAGACTACGCTGATATATTAAAACGTACGAGAGCAGTTTACAAGTTTACAAGACAACAAACATCGAAATTTTCTAAAGGTGGAGGATTGTCGTTGTTGACATACCACCTAAAACCAATCGAATACAAATATTTTGATGACGTTAATGAGTTGTGTGATCGTTTAAAGTTATTGGTTGCTTCTCAACAAGCAGGCAACACAAATCATGAAAACGAAATTCTATCAAACATGCAGGTTCATCCGGATCCTTGTCCACCTACTGACATAGATAGACCTCTTCGCACTTACTCGAATAAAAAAAAGTAAGAAAGTATCGTTTCCTTCCCCTTTGGTACAGGACACTGGAGGGAGAGTACCTGTGCGGGTTTCAGACTCCCTACTTCATCGACCGACTGACGCCGGCGCAAGTAGTTTGCCCAAGCGCCGCCAGCGGAAGCAAGCGCTGGTGCCTCGTGCCGAGGCGGTGACAGATTCTCAAGGTGATCTCGGACACACCTCACGTGTGGCCAATGCAATCATTGATATTTGCCAAACTTAATTTATCAATAAAGTATTATTATTGCTAAACGTGACTTATTATTATTAGTGGTTGAGTACCCCTTTATTCCCATATCTTTAATCGTTGTCGAATCCACCTCTGGCCTGTATTCTCTCAGAACCTCCTAGTCACACTGATGAGAGCCAACAAGCTCGAAATCGCGATCCGGGTCTGTGGTTTGGTATACGTGCCTATCACGCAGTCGTGCTGTACGATGATCCGGTTCCACAAGCACTTTCCTTACAAAGAAAGGAATCTTTTTGAACATTACAGTTCTTGTTATTCATAGCGTTTACAACAGATGGCGCTCTCGTGACATCTTTGGTCGTTGTTTTTTTCCGCAAAATTTAATAATTTTAATTTTACTACATACCTATATTATTTGATTTAGGTTTTTATTTATTTTTATGTTTAGCATGAGAACTTTAAAGAACTATTATTTATACTTCACATTTATTTTCTCATTTCGCACCTTTTATAAACGTCAATATTCTAGAGTTAGAATATTGGAATATACATGTCCAAGTAATAACAATACAGGCACCGCCCACCCAGTCAGCAATTGTTTCCTTAGAGTCCGGAGTTGTCAAAATTAACGACTTTTAATTACAAACTCTGATCAAATGAAATCATTCTGGATGCCGACAATAGGCCTATGTAACCCTTTGGTCCTTATATTAAGCGTTTTAATAGTCGGCAAATTCCAGAGTATTCGATCTTCTGAGGATATTGGCTCACGGTATTTCACTTTTAACCAGAAACGCGTTTTTTCCCGTTTTTCATCTGCTAATATCTTTTAAACCGCTTAATAAATCGCGGTGAAATTTTGCAAAACCCTACTTCATTTGATTCTTAATTGACATTATTTACCGCAATCGTTGATGGCATTTTGGGCGTCTTTTGCAGTTTTTCAACAAACATTTACCGAAATGTGCAATTTTCGTTTTCCGTGGCCAACTGACTGTTCGTCAAACAAACAAACTCCTTACACTAGAACATTATTATATATAGAACGTACTAAATAGCTCAAACCCCAACGCCAAAACTGTCCGAAGCTCTTTTCGATTGCAAAGTTATCTTCTTCAGGGACTGAAGTGAACTGTGCTTCGGACATTTTTATCCAAGTTTTGGCGTTGGAGTTTGAGCTATATAGTACGTTCTACATCACCGCCAAAGTTTCTCCAGTTTTGCTTATTATTACTTATATATATATAAGATTATTGAATTATTAGATACTGTTAATTAAAAACACAATTGAGTTTCTCTGCAAAAACAAAGTTTTATTAAATACTATTTACACTTATTTTAATTACATTCTATATCTACAAACCTTACCTGCAAAAACAAAGAAACGACATTTAATGCTATTAATTACAATGTCAGTTTCTTACACAAGTAATCTTAATTAATTAACGCTCTCTTTGGCAATTTATCACGTATGATTCAGCATGAATGCTATTTCTAAAGCAATGCAATCGAATCTCCGCGTTGGTCCCTACTATATCGACGCATCGACGCTTGTGACAGCGCGGCAATATTCAAACTAAAGAAGAATCTTCTTTACATATATATAACAATGAAATACTGAAAAACACTTTAGTGGTGATTTTAAATACATTAATGTGAATTAATTTTTTTTAATTCACGTTAATGTATTATAATATATGACTAGTTGAACCCGTCCAAATTAGACGGTGCTGCATAGAATTTAAGGAATCATTATCAGGTTGACAATTTAGTATCATGACCTCAGTTGCTTTTTTTGCACACTTCTTTCTAAATCGTTAACATAATAATTAAGCTGTTTTGATAAAAGTTTCACTTCTCTGAAAGACTTTGTAAACGATTCTATTTAAGCTGATCGTACCCTTCATCACATACTCCATTTTTTACTGTTATGAATACTATCCGTCAAAGGTACGACGGTGGTGCATAGCACTGTAACAAGTTTAATCAGAGGGATCACCTTGTACCGTAACCTCACGGTGGTGCATAGCCCTATTGACGAAGTATCACAACGATTTTTGCACACCGCATTTACTGTTCTATTGCTTCAAAGATGTAGTTATTATTCATTCGATAAAGTGTTGTATTTCGTTGATGTGGCTAATAAGCGTATTACACATTTGAACGAGCCTACCGCTGGGTTTCATGCAGCTACTAAAATGTATGTAGATGAGAAAGATAGGCTAACAAAAGAGCATATCAGAATCGAGTGTGAAAAGGTATAGGATCGTGCTGTTAGTGAAGGTGTCAGAAGGATGAAGGATTTAAGAGAAGAATTGAAAACAGCTGCCTCCAAAAGTGGCGAAATGATGATGAAAACTTTTAGTGATAATATAGAGTTAGCGATTAAAAATTTGGAAAGAGAACTTGAAAAATATAATACTGATAGGGATAAAGAAATAACAAACAAGGTGAACGATATAATAGAAAAGAATGCTGTCAGAATCATGGACGTCTTTTCAACAAAAGTAAAACTAGAGCGTAAAGATGTGGAAGCGTTTGTTAGGAAAGGGGATGAAGAGGTATCGAAAAAATTGAAGGCGGAAATTGTGCAAGATATGAAAAATGATATAGACACGAGTAGTAATAGGAGAGGGCTACGGAGATCATGTCCCGTTAGATTGTTGTTGTTTCTGTCTAACGTTAGTTTGCCGTATAAGTCCATCCTTCTCGCACCAATGGGAAAAAGGTGTATGTGTTCTGAGATCATGAACCGTTACTTTAATGGTTTATTTTTCTTACGCGTTCGACTCTAATGAATGAATTTATTAAAGTACCTAATTGCGTGCATTGAATTGCTTCGTTATGAATAGGTAGATAGGTGGATAGGTAAGTAACAATGGTAAATAAAAAGTATTGTTATTCAGAAATAGTTTTATTCTTTAAAAAAAAAATGTTAAATTCCTTTCGAGGAAGGTATTGTTTATTGATCTATTTGCACAAATCATAATACAAATGATTTATTCTTCAATAATTATAAAAAAAATGTTACATTACAACATTATTAGATGGAATCCGTGTAAAATTGCTCATTTAATTGATGAGACACATATGTTTAAACTATATTATTATATTAGCTTTTCGTTTTCCTTCTTTACAGCATTTATCGGTTTCATTCTGATAGTTCTGTGTTTTTTATTATTATAAACTTGAACTAGTTTAGGTAACAAATCTAACCATTTGTAATTTCCTTCCAATGTAATTTTTTTCCACATTATACCTTTTAAGGTTCTGTTGGCTCGTTCGACTATAGAAGCCTTTTTACTGCTGAAAGTTGAATAGTGATTAATTCTGTATTTTCTCATTAGATTCTGAAACCATTTATTGTAAAACTCTTTTCCCATATCAGTTTGCAGGTTTGTCGGTATACGTTTATTTTTGCGTAATATATCTTCAAACGCTTTCGAAGCATCTTCTCCGTTTTTTCATAAAACCGGTGACGCCCATAGAAATTTAGAAAAAGTGTCAATTACTACAAGAATGTATCGATACCCTTTATTTTCTTTTGCGTACGGAATCATTTCAACTAGATCGGCTTGAAACAGATCGTATAATCCTTTAATAATTGTTCTTCGTCTAGTAAAATTTTTTCGAGCTTGTTTATGTAATTCAGCTACCACTTGCTCTTTAATAGTGATTGTTGTTTTACCGTTTTTGCTAGAATCGTTTTTTATCTTTCCTTTTAGTATTTTGACCATTATTATCAAATAGAAGATGTGGTGGTGGTGATGATGCCAGTGGTGTTGGTAGTGGTATCGATATTGCTAGGCAATACACTTGACGGCGTGGCTGTAATTAAAGAGCTCTTCTGTATGTCAAGATGCTTAAAGATAGCATCTATATACAAAGTATTTAAACGAAAATTAATGTTTGGTGAGTCAATGTTAGCCTTGAGAGAGTGTATTAGTACTAATAATTCGTTTCGGAGAATTTCACGTTTTTTATCTCCTTTGGACATTGCATCCTTTTTGACTTTTTCACATTCTAGTCTAATTTGGGTCTTAGTAACTTTGTCTTTATTATCAACATATGCTTTTGTAGCTGCATGCCAAGATGCTGTTGGCATCTCTAAACGAGTTACATGTTTGTTATCGAAATCAATAAAATAAGAAATCTTTCTAAAATCTTCAGCTGTCGCTAACGTATCTATTATTGTATCCAAGTATTTTTTGTGACAATCTCATCTTCAATCTGTTCCCCATCATCGTCGTCGTCGTCGCTCGTTTTAACTCGAGCGAATAATTTATTATTTTCAATCAAGAATTTATCTATCGTTTCAAACTTTCGTTTAGAACCCCCCGACAATGCTCGACCGAATTTATCAACAACCATATTGAAACTAAGTAAGATTACAAATTATTTATTCTATTATACCACACTCTCGAAGTTCTTCGACAATAGATGTGATTTCATTGGTATGGTTGGTATTTCCTGCAGATTGAGATGAAATGAGTAATTTTAAACGATCACATAATTCGTTAACATCATTAAAATATACATATTCTAGAGGTTTATCGTTTAAATTCATCCATAGACCTTTACCCAAAGGATTTTTAACTGGAGTCGAAGTAGCTGCTATGACATTGGCAGCAGCGGAAGGAAATAGAGGTCCGATCATGAGTTTCTTGATTAGCTGATACTTTTTTCCTTTGTTTCCAGCTATTGGAGCAGTACTCTTGTAGCCAATTTTATGAGCATTTGTTCTATACACTATATCTTTATATTTCGCCAAATCAGATTCCTTATAACCATTGGGCTCCTTTTTAAACAAAAGCTCCAATAATCCTCGGGATAGTGTATACCTTACATTTTTTATGGTTATTTTGTTAGTTCCAAACTTTATTTCGGAATCTCCGATAAAATATTTCTGTTTCTCTGGATTAAATCTTACACCATATTGCGTATCAAAAACTCCTTTAGTATCATGATTTAGGGATTTTATATAAGTTTGAGGGTTATCTAATCGAACGAGCTGCATTATTTCCCTATTGACATCCCTATCTTTTTGCTTATCTCCGACAGGATTCTTTTTGAAAAGTAACTCATATAGTCCAGGCGTCCCGACAAATTTACGTCCCATTATTTCTAGATTTTTACCGACCACCTTCATTTCTTCATCGCCAATATATAATTTGTTCTGAAGCCAATCGTATCGAACATCATTTCTATTGTCATATTCTCCTTCAGTATCGCTTAATACTCCTTCAATATAATATCTCGGTAATTCTTCATAATCATCTAATATATCTTTAAAAGCAGGATCGTTTACGATTTTCTGTATTTCTTGTTTAGTATAATCAAATATTCTATCTTCTTCCTCCTCATTCAGTGGAAGCATTGTAGAAAGATCGGAATCTTTTACCGAGGTATTTAATGAGGTTGGTAATGACGATGATGATGATGATGGTGAGAATAAATCTGGTGCTATGAACGATTTCTCGACATCTTCTTCTTCTTCTTCCTTTTTAATTTCTTGCTTAATTTTCGGTTTAGAAAATTGTATTTCTTCTTTTAATTGCATTAAAGGTTCCACCAAGGGTTTATAGGATTTCCGCAATATATCTTCTTCCTCTATCGCACCCTCTTTTAAAGCTTGCAATTTTCGTTTTACATCTTTCCTTACCTTTACAAGCTCCTGTTTAATTTTCGAGTCCATTACAGTGATAATATGATCCTCACTCGTTTACTGCTTTTATATTACTCAGAGGTAAATCGCAATGGCTATAAATATATATATTGATCAAAACCTTTACGGTATCGACCGTTTTTAACATTACTATCTTTATAAATACTTATAAACCCATATTTGTCATCCCAACAAACTTTGCAAATGGTTTTAAACATTTCAAATGGCATGTCAGTATTGACATGATCTGAATAGACATGCTTAAGATTTAGCTCATCCTGTTTGAATAATATAATTAGATTTGCATTGTCGCGTATTAGATGTTTTGGAATATGAGTATATGTTTGACAAAGATAAAAACAATCGACGTTGTAATGACGTCCCATACTAAAATAATCTCTGATTACATTCTGATTTTCGCAAGCAACATCGTCAAATATAAATATTGAATTAGATTTCGCATTTGATGGAGAAATAATATTCTCAGAATCTTTGTAAGGGTAATAGCCAATGCCTTTTATTGTCTTAAAAAGGTTGTCTAAGTATTCATATTTTGGTTGAGTTAGCGATTTAGAGTATACGTAAACATTCTCGAATCGAAGACCATAAGGATGTTCTAAAAGTAGAATTAATACATTCGTCTTTCCACAATTGGAAGTACCTGTAACGATTGATCGTATTGTTGACGGTAGTAGGGGTCCATGTCGATTTGCCTTTGGTACATCGTTAAAATCACGGTTAGTAATAGGCAGCACAGCTTTTTGTTGAACTATTCGCATGTCAATAATCTAATGAAAAATATGGTTACTGTTTTTCTATTTTATAAGCTGTTAGCTCCGCATGAATTGGTTTATTTCGAAGAAAACTTTGAATAAGAGAGAGCAATGCGGAAAATGCAACGAGGCAATGGTTTACTTAATAAACTAATTAATTCTTTACCATTTGAATTTCATATACCGGGCTATCGCTTTTGTGGACCAGGTACAAAGTTAAACGAGAGGTTGGAAAGAGGGGACAAAGGAATAAATCCTTTAGATGAATCCTGCAAAGCTCATGATATTGCATACTCTAATTTTAAAAATCTAGAACAAAGACATAAAGCAGATAGTATTTTAGCTAGAGCAGCACTTACACGAGTTCATTCATCGGATGCAAGCATTGGAGAACGATTAGCTGCTCGAGCAGTTGCAACCGCTATGAATGTAAAAACAAAGTTGGGTATGGGAGTTCAACAACAACAACAACAACAAAGAAGAAAACGAACTAGTAGTTCTATGAAAAAAAAGGAAGGGTGGAAGAATAAGTTTTCGAAAATTTATAAGAAAAGCGGCGAATGTTCTAAAACAGAAAAAGCCAGAAAATGTCATTCGAGCAGCACGATTAGCAATGTCACAGTTAAAAAATGCAAATAAGAAAAAAGTGACCGATTCTCCCAGGATAATACCGGTTCCAAAAGGCGGTGGATTTCTTCCCTTAATACCACTTTTCGCTGGATTATCAGCTTTAGGTGCTTTGTCCGGAGGAGCAGCCGGAATCGCGAAAGCGGTTAATGATGTTAAAGCAGCCCAAAGAAGTCTTAGCGAATCTGAACGACATAATAAGGCTATGGAAAAAATTGCTCTTGGAAAAGGTCTTTTCTTGAAACCTTATAAAAAAGGTTTGGGACTTTATTTACCATATCAAAAAAAAAAAAAACCTCTCTAAGTCTGCCACAACGAGCACTAACCGATGAAGATTTGCATAAATATGTTAAAATGCTTCAAATTCCTCACTTTCGCGGAATATTTATGGGTGACAGTTTACCTAAAAAAGTGCGCACCATCGAATGTGGAATTGTAAATCATGATAAGAAAACGGGCATGGGTACGCATTGGACAGCATACAAAATTAAAAACGGCAATGCAGTTTATTTTGACAACTTCGGAAATTTGCGACCACCTCCGGAAGTTGTGAAATATTTAAATTCTTCGCAACCATGCAAAATCTTTTATAATTATGATCGCAAACAGATGTACAACTCATTCAACTGTGGTCATCTAGTATTACAATTTCTATATAATATCACACCACCCTTTCACTTTTAAAATGTTAGCGCAGACGGTAATAGTACCATTTAATCTAACGTTAACAGACTATCAACATGTACACGTTTAATTTAACCGGAGACAAATCAATATTGCAAGCTGATATTAGCCCACCAATTGTTTTGGATGACAATTTTGAGTATTCTTTAGGACTCGTTAATTTTGAAACGTACAATTCTATTCCAAATATAGATCAAAGTAACAACAAATTTTATGTTGGGAATAGAGTAATAACCATACCGGAAGGATCGTATGAGCTTGATGACATAAATCGTTATCTACGCCTTCAATTAGGCGATCCGAGAGCAAAAGGTAAAGATATTATATTTCTTAATATAACTGGCAACAACAACACTTATCTTTCGGAAATTATGTGTACAGAGCAAGTTGATTTCACAAAAACGGATTCAATCGGACGACTGCTAGGATTTAAACCGAGAATTATTAAAGCTAATAGTCATGAGGTGTCTGATTATCCTGTAAATATTTTTAAAGTAAACGCTATATGCATCCATTGCAACCTTGTTTCCGGTTCATATAGAAATAACGAAATCTTGAATGTTACCGAACGTGCATTATTTGAGTTATCTATAACCAATGCGGAAAAACATACTCATCAACCGTATACAAATACAACGTTTAAAAATAATGATGAAATCCACATTCCAATTGAAAACGAAGATGTCTACACTCTACCATGGGATAGTGTATTATATGTTGAAGGAAAATTGCTAAAAACTGATGGTACACCTTCAGCAACTGCCAAATTTATAAATAATGGAATTGCACACCTTTTCGACGAAATTCGTTACGAAATCGGTGGTAAAACTGTTGATCGTGTTCGAAATCCTGGAATAACTAGCACCATAAAAGGTTATGTTTCTTACAACGTAAACGAGAGCTTGCGTCTTCAGAATGCTGGTTGGGCTCCCAATGATGATACATTTTCGGCAATAGATCAAAATGGAAATTTTAACGTATGCATCCCACTACGTATGCTTTTAGGTTTTGCGGAAGATTTTCGAAAAATTCTTCTCAACATAAAACAAGAACTTATTTTAATAAGAAGTAGTATCGGTACAAACGCTATAATAAATACAACTGCAGGTGAAACTTTAAAAGTAGACATAAATAAAATTTCTTGGAAAATTCCACATATCTGTAGCAGATGTAGAACGTCTTAAACTTTTAAAATATTTGCAAAGAAATCAACAAATGGAAATTAATTTCCGTAGTTGGGAGTTGCATGAGTATCCTTTATTGCCTCAAACAAATAATCACACATAGGCTGTGAAAACTACGTCACAACTTGAAAAACCTCGTTTCGTGATAGTTGCATTTCAAACAGATAGAAATAATAAACCTGAAAAAAATAAAGCCCACTTTGATCATTGCGAACTTAATAATATTAAATTACATTTGGGCTCTTCTATGTATCCTTACGACAACCTTCATCTTGATTTTAAGCATAATAAATTTTCTATATTATATGAAATGTATGCTCAATTTCAACAGTCTTATTACGGAACGGTTAGCGAACCGGTAATGAAACCATTAGATTTTAAGAAAATTGCTCCCTTATTTGTAATCGATTGTACACATCAAAGCGAAATTGTGAAGGCGGGCGCTATAGATGTACGTCTAGATTTTGAAACTAATGAAGCAATTCCAGCAAATACAGCTGAATATTGCTTAATTCTACATGATCGAATGGTTCGCTAAAATCCATCCAACAACATTGTTCAAGTATTGTAACTTGTACTTGCATATTATAAAGATGAAATTCATAGTGGATGTGCAAGGATTTAAGGCAGCGGGTAATACCTTCATATTTAAGGAAGTTGCTTTCGGTAAAATAAACAGTGAAGAAAAAATTGCATGGTATTTATTATCCCCACCATTTCCTTGGTCGCAACTTGCAGCCCGTTACAGAAGTGAGAATGGATGGCTTACTAGAAATTATCATGGAATCGAATGGAATTTTGGATTGCACAGTTATTACGAGACAATAGGTGAAATAGGGAAAATTTTAAATGATTGTACGACTATTTATGTCAAAGGCTTGGAGAAACGAAGATGGTTATCAAAAGAATTTCCCTATCTGCAGAACATTATAAACTTGGAGGATTTAAAATGTCCATCTCTAACAAAACTTATAACTTATACTTAATAATTTATTAATGGCTAATGGGAAATAATATAAACAATTAAACACTGAGTCGAATCATCTCCCCTCCACCTACCTACTCCTCTTCAATTTGTCATAGAACTATTAGAGAATTTTAGTATTGTTTTAGTATATTTTTACCATGGTACGAGAAAACATGTCTGATTACTACATTACTATAAAGTTTTACGAAAATGGTGTGCTGATTGAAAGCAAAACGCTCGAAGCTAAAGGTTTAGTAAACATTTTTGAAAGATTTGATAAATATTGGGTAATTATTTCACTCATCCGGTCACAACTGATTCATCTGATAATAATAATAATTACAACAGCAGCAGTAGCGATAGCGACGAGTTTATTTATTTTAACAATTAAAAAATATCTACTAACAAGAATGGATCCAACCTCTTATGCAATTTACAATAGCGATGTGAATAATTTGAAAAAGGAACTTTCCTATGCATTTGTTCGAAATAATGAATAGACAGCCAAAAATATTTTTATGCGATTAGGATTTCAAGTGCCCTTCGAAGCCTTCACATGGATTACAGAGACTTTTCCATCTCTATCGTTGCTGGATTTGTTATTTCACCGTCAAATTATATGCGATGATTTTGTACAATCCTTTTTGAATACAGTTCCAGATGATTTAGACTTTTTAAGTGTATTTGATGTAGTGAGTGTATTAACTGAAATGAAGGAAATGACGACTTTGTGCACATAAGCAATATTAAGAAAAACTATAAAAATGTATTAGCATGTTTGTATGATATCATACTAGAAACTGCTTATTATGCACAACCAAAACTATTGTACTATAATATAATTCAAATTATGAAAGCCAACAAACTGGCTTATAAATTTGAACCATTGCATAATTGTAGACAGAAAGCAGTCTTTCAATGGCTTGTTGGTAATTTAGAAAAAGCGAAAAAAGGATTGCCAGTAGGTTGGCAAGATGAAAATAGATCAGATTCTGCAAAATTACCATCAATTTATTCTAAAGACTATAAAAGTGTTTTCAATATTTTGCAAGAATTAATGTAAGACTTTTTTGTATGCTTAACACTAATAGAAATAAAATACTCATATTAATAAGATTTTCTTTATTTTAAAAAATCCTACAAATCTTTAATTCCCAATTCTTTATAAACATTATCAAACAGGTAGCAGCATTGTTCGTTTTTCGCTGTGGTGGACGGTGGCGGCGGCGGGGGCGCCGACGGCGAGGATGGTAGTGGTGGTGATATCAATGCATAAGATTCTTTCTCGTTTCTTTTCCTTTGTCGTTTTTCCCTTTTTTCGTTACTATTCTTCTTTTCTTCGGTTCTTTAAAACTATCTCTTCTTTTCTGCACTTCTAACGCTAACGTTTTCCCTGTATGGTAAATTTCTTCATTATTACCATTTTTAGGATCGATGGTTTTTGGATAATTTGAAATTTCAGATAGCGGACAAGCTACAATATTGAACAAATCACTATCAAACACGCCAGTGCTTGATGTTCTCCATTTTGCTTCTAAATTTGCAATACTGCTATGCCAATCCTCAGTCGCTTGCACAACATTTGCCAGTTGGATTAATTCAAATGCTGAAAGAACTTTGATTTTATTTCCCGGTTTTAACTGTACAACTGCCATTTTGCTTTCTAAAGTTAAAACTAACGCATTTATTTCGAGAACTACTCTTTAAATTGGTTATTACCACTACTATTATCCATTCCTCCTCTTCCTCCTCTTCCTCCTCCTCCTCCTGCTCCTTCTCTTCCTAGATGTTAAGGTTATTAACGTACAAATAAAACACAAGTATCTAATGGTTTCAAGTTAGTTTATTGAACATCATTTTTTCATTATAGTAATTAACTAACTTTGTATAATAATTAAAACATTAAGAAATCACTAAAATAACCTAACTTAAATTATTGTTAGTATTATCAGTAATTTTGTAGTGTCCCCATGCTAAAGTCTTATACGTTTCTGGTATATGGAAAAGTTTATCATCATCCGCAGACAAAGCAATTTTATTAATGCATTGAGAATAAATTATATGCTTTAAAGATCTAAATACATTTTGTCTCTTCAGTACTATCTCGTTTTCATTTAATACATATTTAAAATCTTTTTCCGTTAATGACTTTATAACATTCTTTTTAACACCTTTAGCCTTTTTCATTATCAAACTTCCTTCTATATTCACTTATACAAATATTATCAGTAGAATAATTTGAGGTATCAAATCTATGTAAATTATTCTTCATATCATTATAAACATTATCCGTTTCTATGAAATACAACTATCAGTATCTGTATACAAAAGTGATGCTTTGGAACCATATTTTTTTTTTATAAAGTTATAGTGAAATTCATACATTACAAATTTGGCAATTTCCAATACTGCAAACCCGGCGTAAATTGGTTTATCATAATAGATTTGATACTTTAACAATTGTACTGCCGCAAAATTTTCATCAAAAATGGATATACTATGAAAATTGGGTTGCGAAACTAATTTTTCAACTCCTTTTTTATGACCCAAATCTTTCCACGAATTGACTAAACTAACGTTGACCCTTTTTTCTATATTTTCGATACATTTTCCGTAGTTCGCATTATTTATTAATTTGTACATATCTTTTTCAAATGCGTTTGCGGCACTTTGTCTTAGACGAGTATTAAAATCGATAAACGGTTTCATCCAAGCAGATTGCTTGAACGTGAGAATTCTATGAATCTTTGACAACTCTAAACCATTTTCAATACATTGCTTAAAAGTCTTTATATGAATAACGTAATTTTGCTTATCGAAAAAGGTTTGTAATAATTTTTTACATTTTGAATCTGGAGGTTTCATTTTTTCAATACACATTGGAAAATCATTGTGCGAATCATGCAAATGTTTTGGGTAATGAATATCGACTTCTAAAACATATCCTTGATCATCAGAATTTGTATAGTTATTTATATTAAATGAATCAATTTCATTTTGTGAGAGCCATCGAAAGTTCGATATAGGCAGTTTTTCCGAAAGCGCATATCCATATAAATTATTTGCATCCCAATATGATACGTAAGATGTTGCTTGTGAATTGTTGTAATCAGAGGGAATATATTTATTGTTGGCCTGTGCGAAACGTTGAACCACGCCAGCATAACCACCTCGGATATTTCGTTGAAAAAAGAGTACCATTGAACAGTCAGTTAACAACTCCAACTGTACATTGGTAAATTTTAGCATTGCCTGCCATGACAAGCCGGGTAAACTATAAAAATGGGCTGGATCTAATTTGTAGGTATTCAAACATAAATTTCGGAAATTTTCGAAAACATGACACAATAAAATTACGTCTACTTTTAAATAGAGGTCACTGTATTCACCTAAATTTTTACATGAAAATTTATGCCAAATATCGTTTGCTCTTTGATAGTCTGCATCAGAAATTGAAGTATCTTGCATTGAATCGTAAAACTCCATTTGTGAAGGTAAACATTCGTTATTTAATTTTTCCAACGTATCTAAATAATTATATGGGAAAACACCCTTTTAACGCATTAATCTAAATTCTTCATCATTTGGAAAAAAGTTTCTCAATTCTATAATTTGATCATCTGATAAATTTGCAGCGAGTGTCTCCAATTTTCGATTCATAAATCGATAAGAATCTACAAAACGTAAATCTATGTAACTGTTTTCATTATTTTTTCTATCAACTAAAATTTTCTTTGTAAATGAATTATACTTTTCTTTATTCACCGGAATGACATTCATTGGTTCGTCATCTTCGGCGGCAAATTCACGTATAAAAATATGGCAATCATAATTGCTAAAATTGTGAAAGAAAACCGGGATAAAGTTAACGGTTTTTACTTTCAAATTACAGGAATTATGACAACAGCCTCTATAGTTGCCGGTGAGGTGACAGTGATCTTTAATTTTATCTGAACCTAAATCTCCGTTACATAAATAACAGTTTGTTGCCGATGCGAAATTTTCTAAATCCTCTTCAGTTAATTCTTTCATAGGAATAATATTTTTTAAGTATGTATGGTATATATGAGAAGCCTCATTTTTAATCATATTACAGAAAACTTTTGCACAATTTTCTCCCCGAAACGAATAAAATTTCGAAAGTGAATCGTCATAACAACACTTAACGTAATAGGCAAAACTAAATGGCTTATGAATGTGAGTTGATACTGTTCTAGTATCTATCGACGATTCTGAAGATTGTTGAATTGGAACTAGCAAAGATTCAAAATCGGCATATATAACAAAAGGAACTTTAATTTGCTTTTCTATTTATTTAAATTTTAAAAAATTATTTCCAGCTGAAGGTAAAACGGTTACACATTTCGCACAGTCCTGATGCACATGATTAGCTAAAAGATTTTCACTACCAAAATATTGCAAGCAATCATCACAAATATATTTAACAGTTTTTCTCCGACTTAACTGCTTCGAAATAAGACGACTTAAATTTTTAATATAACAGTAATGTTGTTTATTTTCTTCTTCGATGTATAGTAAGTTAACATGGTTTAATTTTCTACATTGAGAGAAATAGTATGGTCCTACAATTATTGATTTTTCTTTTTGTTTTTCGAGACCAAAAACATTTACACTTACATTAGGATTCAATTTTTCAAACAATTTAATGTTACAAAAGGTCATTGGAAAGCTCATACCTGTTAAATTTAGCTTTGAAAGATATTTCCTATAACTTGATACATGATTTTTACGATATCTGATGGGATATAGTGCAGAAAGAATTGCCCAGATGAAACACGTATTATCTTGGTTTTTAACGTTAACAACAGCCTTCTTGCGCTCAATGTCCAATGGAAGTTTAACATAGGTGGAAGCTTTCAGTGGATTGTATTTCACCAAATTGACTTCCAAAAATAAAAGTTCCTGAAGTGCATATCCACTATCACGTTCCTTAGAACAAGTATAAGCGTTTTATTAGTATTATTATTACTATTAGACTAGACTAGTTTTAACTTACCTGGAATTCCTCAAGCTTTTTCTTTAAATTTGCAAGTAAATTTTCAATTACTTCGTTTATATTGACAGATTTATCTACAACTTGGTAGGGAACCAGAAAAGATTTTACTTCCAAGTTATGTTTCCCATCATCATCATCATCATTATCTGAGACTGCTGCAGGCTTCAGAAAACTTCCATAAAGTTCGAAATTTACTTTCAGTACGTTAAAATCCTTAAGTTTTTTATTTATGATGGTCACGATTTCAATCCATATATTATGAATGAAGTTTTCTATTAATAAATTGCTATAGTCGTTTATAGGTAGATCGGCAATTTTTGTATTATTAGGTATCAAACGATAGGAAACCACTTTTCGATTGAATGCTGACAATATTTCATGAACATTAGAACCAAGAGTGACATCACGTTCCAAACATTTATTCTTGTGGTTAATAGATTTAAGATGCGCAGAATAATTTACAGATTCAAGTGTACACTTGCAAATATCATATGTTGTAAGCTTAACTCTTTTAGCTGGAGGCTGCTCCATGATGTTACTAGTACTCGGAAGCGAATGTAATTGTTCATTCAAATGTAGATCCCTATGCATTTATAGCACGTTAATTTTTTTAATAACACTTCTTGCATATACTTATACGTAAGAATAATTTTCATTGAAAAACGAATAAAATTGTTCACTTAAATATTGACATCCATGTTTAGTTCATTGATTAATTTTACTAACACACTCACGCGTATTCTGGAGTGAAAAAGTTTCTTACTTTAGTTTTTCGAAATTAATTTCAGACGTTTCTGCTCCATTTGGTAGTTTTTTGACACCTTTTAAAACAAGGCCCGTGTCCACGAATTCTGAAAACTTTTCATCAGGAATAACTTTGGCCCATCTTTGTGGTAAAAAACATTCAAAGTCTCCTAGATCGACCTTCACCTGTCGACCATATCGCGTTTGTACGGCGAAAACTCGTTCAATGGGATACAGTTTCCCAATTTCTAACGATTTTAACGATACCGTTGTTTTGAACTCTACCGAACCGGCCGCATTTAATTGCTTTAGATAATCCATAGTTAAAATACTTTTTAAAGGCTAAACTTTAGTTAAAGTATAGGTAGGTACTTTGATTAGGAAATAACCGACTTTAAAAATAATGACGTTTGCACCATCATTTATAACTGTTATCCCTCTTTAACAGATATTTATATTTAATTAAGAAATATTTTTATGCTATTGGTTAAAATTATTTCGAATCGTTATTATAAACACGATGATGGTGGTGGTGGTAGTGAGTGAGTGTTGGTAATAATTTCCGGCATATAATGATGATAGTGGAAAATATTCTCAATTAATAAGTCTGTACACTTATACCTATCAGTTATTAATCGCTTCTGTCACTAACTCATCCTTATTTTAAAAATAGCTTTAATTCCAAAATTAGATAATTATTTTTTTGTAAAAGATAGACAGTTAATGAACTGTAAAACTTTTTTTTCCAAATTTAAATTTAATCATCATTCTATTAAATGGTTTTTACGTGAACTGCAGCATTCGAAGATTTATAGTTTAAACAAGATTCCTATCGAAAATTCATACAGAATTATTTTTACTTCAGATCAAAAACCTGTTTATTTAGTAAAAAGTTTGAGTGCATTATGTTTGGAAGTAGTTTTTAACGATTATAAAAAAATCAAAAAGGATGAGTTAACTATTTCGTTAACAGTACGAGCATTGGATAAACATAGATTCCGTATTGAACTGTTAGGACCTTGGCAAATGTCTATGCCGAAAAATGATATGTCAACGTTTGAGGTCCTATCATTTATAAAAAAAGAGTGCAACCTACTTAACATTAGGGTGACGTCGACAGAACAAAATTTTACAATTATAACTGTTAGTGACAATGCCATTTGTTTGTCATCTGCATTATACATCTACTATATATAAAATATTGTTGGTGAAGAGAGGATTGTCTGCAGGTAAGCAAACACATATTATACTTACAAATCTTTGCAAATAAATTCAAACTCATTATAAGTCCGCAGTTAAGATTATTAATTATTGCACATCCGTTGCAGGTGCATTTGTACGATTACATTTTTACTATAATTGTAACATTTTGCCATATACATAGCTATTTAAAATTGTAGTTTCCCACAATAATATCCTGCTTTTTATCTGTTTAAGTATTCAACTCAAATCAGTAAAGGATTTTTATTTCAAACTTCATGGAAAAAGCAAAGGCTGAAAAATATTACTTCTGACATCCTGTCATGCAGGTGGTAAATCAACATACCCGTTTGAACATTTTAAAAAAATTATCAGCTCACATAAATACAACATATTTTTTTCAAGTTTCATATTTCCCATATCAGTCATGAATAAATCATCATGTCAGTTTGAGCATTTTAAAAATTATCAACTCACATAATTACAGCATATCGTTTTTCAAGTTTCACATATTCCCATTATCAGTCATGAATAAATCAACATACCAGTTTAAACATTTTAAAAAATTATCAACTCACATAAATACAGCATGTTCTTTTTCAAGTTTCATTATTCCCATTAACAACCATGAATGGGAATGGTAAGTTTTGTGAGCAAGAGACTTACTTATCCTATATTACATACTATTAATTTAATTTATTTTTCAGAGAAACTTATGGTTATAAATTGCATAGTCAATTTAAATCTTCCGGAGTTGGAGGTGAATTATATTGATATTTAAATTTCTTAATTTATTTTTATTATTTTTCAGGATATAGACCGTTTTATGATTATTTGTCATAGTCCTCCGCAAGAGGCTATATATTTAGGATTGGTAAGTATGCCCACGGCTTGTTCGAGGGCATACTTAACCATCAAAAGACCCTCGGGATATGATCCCTGGGCAACCATATGGTTAGGTATGTATGTAGAAAATTATATATATATTCTTTAATTCTTTCTAACTAGTTTAATTCTTTTTAGAATGATGGATTGACCGTGAATTAATATATATATTATTTTTATTCTTATATTGTTCAATAAAATTTTGTTAAACTCATAAACATTAGTGTTTTATTTCTTACATGATAATAGAGTTTAAAAATATAAGTGTCTCCTCAATTAAATGATCAATTTTACATGGATTCCATCGAATAATGTTGTAATGTAACATTTTTTTAAATAATTTTTGAAGAATAAATCATTAGTATTGTGATTACCTACTCTAATAAAATATGATTTGTGCAAATAGATCAATAAACAATACCTTTCTCGAAAGGAATTTAACATTTTTTAAATAATAAAACTATTTCTGAATAACAATACTTTTTATTTACATTGATACCTACCTAAGTGCCTATTCATAACGAAGCAATTCAATGCACGCAATTACTTTAATAAATTCATTCATTAGCGGCAACAATGGCGTCCTGAGCCGAACACGTAAGAAAAATAATAATTATTTCTTGCACTGCGGCAGCGGCGTGTCCAGCCGACCCGGAAAAACAATTAACAGATATTCCTTGCTACGTCGGTCGGTCGCGACCGACGGGAAAAAATGCTCCTTCCTTACTACGTCACGCACACACGGAACGACGAACAAAGTACGAAAAGGATAGCTGCAGGTAGACAGAAACAGCATTAAAGTAACGGTTCATGCTCTCAGAACACATACACCCTTTGCCCATATGTGCGAGAAGGATGGACTTATACGGCAAACTAACGTTAGACAGAAACAGCAACAATCTAACGGGACATGCTCTCAGAAGCCCTCTCCTATTACTACTACCAATATATGCTTAAATCCTTGAGAAGAAATCATTACGTTGCTTACAAAATCTAAAGATACTATTTGTAAAGGTTTTGTTGTAACAATACTTTGTACTATATTTTTATTAGTGAATTTTTTATATTTGCCTAAAATACAAGTATGACAGTTTAGAACTACTTTTTTACATAATTGTAAATCTTTTATTGCAAATATTAAATGTTATTTTCTCACACCTATATGTCCTAATTTATTTTATGCAGACTTTGAGTGCATTTTGAAACCAATTTTAACATGTCTTCCCGAGATCCGAGACAAACCTTTCACTGTGGATACGCGTTATCATGTACCCTATTACTTGAAATGCAACTTTGATGATTCCTTATCGAAATTAAATATTTACAGAGGTGAAAATTGTGTACAGAAATTTGTGAACGATTTAGAAGTGTTAACCATAGATATATATCATCATTATTTAAAGTTAACTCTACCTATCGAACGACTAAGTAAAGAACAAGAAATTCAGTTCCAAAATTGCAGGCAATGCCATATTTGTTGTAAGGAAATTTCGGAAAGTGACGAGAAAGTGAGAGATCATTGTCATTTAACAGGTCATTTTAGGGGTGCTGCCCATTCTATTTGTAATTTAAATTATCAATTCCCGAATTTTATACCAGTAATTTTTCATAATCTAAGTGGGTATGATGCGCATGTTTTCTTTAAGACGCTTTGCACATTAGGAAGTAAAATAGATGTGATAGCTTTAAATAAAGAAAAGTACATCACTTTTTCTAAAAGCATACATGTTTGAAAACAAAACTGAAAACGGTGAAATAAAAAAAAATTTCTTAAAATTGCGATTTATTGATTCTTTTAGATTTTTGGAGTGCTCTTTAGAATCATTAGCTTCGAAAATGAGCGACAGTGATCTAGTATCTGTAAGACGATTTTTTCCCAAACAAGATGAATTTCAATTGATGAGAAGAAAAGGGGTATTTCCTTATTCTTACTTGGATTCGTTTGAAAAATTATTAGAAACAAACCTGCCAAATAAAGAAATGTTTTTTGATGATTTAACAAAAACTAATATTAATTCAATACAATATAAGCATGCGCAAACAGTATGGGAGAAATTTAAATGTCAAACATTGGGAGAATATTCGGATCTATCTTTGAAAACAGATGCACTATTACTAGCAGACATTTTTGAGAATTTTCGCAAAATCTGTCATAAAACCTACAAGCTAGATCCCTGTCAATATATAACAGCGCCATCTTTATCATGGGAAAGTTTTTTACGTTACACAAATGCGCAACTTGAGCTTCTTGCCGATTTTTCAATGCTTCATTATTTTAAAAAAGGGATAAGAGGTGGTATATGTCAGTGTATAGAAAGAAAGCATTTTGCTAATAATAAATACTTATCTGATTATAATCCCAATGAAAGATCGTCTTTTATAATGTATTTTGACGCTACAAATTTATACGGGTATGCTATGAGTAAGAAACTTCCAATTTCTGAATTCGAGTGGCTCACAGAATCCGAAATAAGCGTATTTCATTTAGATAATATTGGAACGGATTCACCTTTTGGCTATATTATAGAAGTTGATATTCATTATCCGAATTCATTACATGAGTTTCATTCAGATTTTCCATTTTTTTCCGAAAATATTATACCTCCTAGCAGCAAAACCAAACAAATCAAACTAATTACAACCTTAAATCATAAAGAAAAGTATGTAAGCCACTATCTTAATTTGAAACTGGGTATGAGGCATGGTTTAAAAATCGCCAAAATCCACAGGGTGTTAAAATTTAAACAATAAGCGTTCATGAAGCCTTATTCAGCTAAATACCGAAATGAGAAATAAATCATCAGTAAAATCGGATAAAGATTTCTTCAAAAAAAATGGTCAATTCAATTTTTGGAAAGGCCCTGGAAAATGTTGACAAACGAAGCGATATACGAATTTCTACGCGGTGGGAAAATGCTGGTAAAAGTTTGGGAGCTGAAACGTTAATCGCGCGACCGAATTTAAAAAACTATTGCATACATTAAATTGAACTCAATTAAATAACCAACTACAAATTACCACAAATTAATGTGGAAAAAGGTATTGTATCTCTTTTATACATGGATACTGATTCTTTAGTTTTAAAAATCTATCATGATGATTTCTACGGTGAAATAAAAAAACACCTGCAAAAATTTGATACTTCCAATTATCCGGAAGGTAATATTTACGACATTCCTAAAACTGAATCAATTGTTGGTAAAATGAAAGATGAATTCGCTGGCGTTCCTATTAAAAGCTTTTATGGTGTGACACGTTCCGTCATTCAAAACCGCCTAGATGAAAAACACTAGGTTAACAACTCTGGATCGTTACGTGATGGTAACAGAATCATGAGGGCTGCTTTTTGTGCGCATGTCATAACTGTGTAGCTCGTATTGGTACGGCTGACTTGGAACGTTTTGCTGCACTCTATCGTTACTATTAAGTCATCTGCCTCACTTTTGAGAAGGAACTGGGAAAGTACAGAGTACTAACCTTATTTGTGCATTTTGTATTTCAGTTGCTCCGCCCAAAATGAACAATAATAATATTGTAACTAATGGTAAGAATAAACATACTTAAACAAAATTACTACATAAGTATATAGTTTTACACAAAAAATTTTCATTGACTATGTCATTGTAGAATTACAATAATTTATAGATTTACCAATTGCCCAACAAAATAAAGAAAATAAACACGAGAAAAAGTGGGGTATAAACGAGACAAAGATTTTAATTGATGTTTACACTAAATATGAGCTGAAGTTGGGGACTATGGAAATAAAAAGTAATAGAATCTTGTGGGTTAAGATTAGTGATGAGCTTAACAAAAGGAATGTGGTTGTATCTAGTAACAATTATCTTAACAGGTGGAGGGTGATTATGAGGAACTATAAAAAAATATACTGATAATAATAAGAAAACTGGTAAATATTATTATAATTTTGTTTTCTAATTCTGTTAGAAATTATAATGATTTAGGACGTGGCCGTAAATACTTTGAGTATCAAGAAGAAATGAATAACATTTTCCTTCATAGAAGAAATGTAAATCCTGAAATTTTATTAAACTCAGAAGATGTTGATGAATCGCCTCTATTAGAAAGCAATACTGAAGAAGAGATGCCAATTACTACAAATCCAGAGGCCAAAGAAAATAAAAACATCATTTCACATAATTCACGGTCAAGCTCAGTATCAGAAAAAAGAACATTTAAAAGAAGCAGTGTAATGGAAAAAATGCGAAATGACCGAAAACAATACTATGAAAAGCGACTAAATATAGAAGAAGACAAGCTAAACGAAATAAAGTATAGAAATAAATTTATGATACAATGTATGGAAGAGAGAAATGCCATTTTAAAAGAAAATAGGTGCAGTTGTATTGGTTCTTAGGTATAGTTTTATTTTTTTATTCTTTTTTATTAATTATTGTTTACTATATTTTTTATAGAATTAAATTTAATTAAAAAACAGTTATTAATAGTTTTCCTAAGTTAAATAAGTATTGTAAATTTCTATAAATATGTGTGTTTATAAATGACTAATAAATCGAAATAGTATGTATAGTAGTTATTTATTTTTAGAATATCTATAACAATATTTAAAAAAAAATTATTAAACATTTTAAAAATCACATTTCCAAACTATTTGCAATCCTATTTCTTATTTCACATGCTTCCCTATTATTGTCTGCGTTGTCTTCATATTCATCCCCATTCCCTTCTAAATCAGGGACAGCATTCACGTCGAGAGGTTCATCAGCGTTTATTAGAAAATTGTCATTAATTGCAGCGTTGTGAAGAACACAAGCAGCACGAATGAAGTGCACCAATAGGCGAATATTTCTCAATTTAACATGATACATTTGCCTAAATTTTTGCTTAAGTACCCCAAAGCAATGCTCGATAATGTATCTGTTTCTTGCTAATTTGACAATGAAATTAGACTGTCGCCGTGTAAGATTTCCTCTATTTTTATATGGAGTCATGAGTTTGGGTAGAAGAGGATATCCACTATCACCAAGAATAACGTATTGACCACATTTTTGTTCTAGATTATTTCCCAAACCAAAATTTCTAAAAACGCGGCTATCGTGCACGGATCCCGGAAACCCTAAAAACACATCTCTGATTCTTCTTCTATGGTCGCACACGGCCTGTAACTAATAAAATTTTACAATTTTATTTATTAATACGATTCCAATATTCATACTTGAATTGAATAATAGCCTTTTCTATTAATGTAAGAATCTGGGTCGATTTCGGGTTTATCAATTCTTATATGGGTACCATCTATGGCCCCTATGACATGCGGAAAACCATGCTGTCGGAAATGATTTTCTATAACACGTTTCTCGTCTTCATCAGGCCACGTTATCATTAGAGGAGAAAGATTGCTTTAAAACATAGTAACGCGATTTATAATTCTGTTAACTGAGCTAATAGACACATGGAATCTATCCCCCACATCCCTGAAACTTGCAGTTTGATGACCCATATACCATAAATAAATAAGGATCTAAAATGTGATATTTATTTGAAATATCTATACCTTGAAATAAATGACTTACTTGATGCAAAGCCGGTATATTATCATATGGTCCGTGACGTGCAATAAAGTAGTGACTGTTTGAATACCTTTCACTCAAATCGTTTACAGTGTTTCTAGACAATCGAAAATGTTCAAAGAACACATCATCCGAATAATTTGGCACAGTATCGTCTAAGATAAAGTACAGAAAATAAGATAGGAATTTGTTTACCGGAACCTAAACACATTGCCTTTTTAACCAACAGTTTAATGGTTTTGTATTATTCTAAATATTGTACTATGTAAGTTCATATTAACTTGGCAATACGTTTTGATGAAAGTTTAATATTTGAGTTTAAATTTTTACTTGAAACTAAGTGTCAATTAATAATGAAAACAATAATAAAAACTAGTAATAATTCAATAATTTAAAAACATGTATATCTACATGCTTACCTAAATAACCTGAATTTTTTATTCTTTCCTCATTAATAATTTCATCTAAATCATCTTCGCTACTCATTTCTGAGATTTCACTTAATCCTTCGCCAATTACATCGTCCATTTTATTCCCAAATTAACCAACCTTAACCACAACAAGGAATGAACTATAAGAATCTTTATTCTGTCCGACCCGTCTCCGTTGCGAACCTATATACTGCGCATGTCAGTCCACACAGTTTTCAATCGAAGCTAGGTACTGAAGTGACGGTTTTGTTACGATAACTAAACCGTCACAAGTTTACCTGGAACGCTTTTGAAACCGTGCGATGAATGCGGATAGACAACTAGCATTGGAGATGGAAGAAATAAAAAACATGTTACAGGAAAGATGGAGAGAAGAAGAGGACAGGCAGAAAGCAAGAGAAAAAAAAGAAGACGAAAGATGGGAGGATTTACAGAATAAGATGAAACACATGGGGATAAAGGTTAATCAGAAATTCGATGAGATGAGTAAACAAATTAAAGAGATCAGAGAGAACAAGAAAATAGACAAAATGAAAATAGATGAGCTGACAAGAAAAACCAAGGAGATAGAAGAGAAGATGGACAGTTTGAACAGTAATGCAGAAAGGATTGATAATGGGAACTACAATGAATTAAGAAGAAAAATAGAAGAGCAAGAACAAAGAATAGGAAATATGGAGAGCGAAATGGAAAGAAGAAATAAATATGAAAAGAAGAGCAATGTAATGATATTTGGAATAGATTTGGGATCTGGAAACTGGAAGGAGGCGATGGCGCAAATGGTTAATGAGAAAGTGAAAGTCACTGTAGGTATAGTCGATGTATGGAAGGTGAAAGAAAAAGTGTACGGAGTAAAGCTAGAAGATGTTACACAAAAACTGAAAATATTAAAGAATAAGAAACAACTAAAAGGTTCAAATGTGTACATCAAAGAAGACCTAACATTGGAGGAGAGAAGTATAAACAAAATTATATGGAATATGGCAAAGCAAGAGAGAAACAACGGGAAGGAAGTAAGAGTGCTGCATAAAAAAGTGCAAATAGATGGGGTATGGTGGATTTGGGACGAAAAGAAGAAGAGGATGGTAGAAGAATCAACAAATAGGTTTTTTCGTGAAAAAGGTGAAGGATCATAATGATCATGGTGAGCAAAAAAAAAAGTTAATTTGGTTACGTGGAACGTTAGGGGACTGAACACTAAAGGTAGTAATTTTTGGAAATTTATAAATAGATATGAGATAGTGTGCTTTAGTGAAGCGTGGTTAGAAGAAAATGGAAAAAGGGATAATAGTATAAAGCTAAATAAGATGTATAAGTGGGCAACTGTTAGTGCAGTAAGGCCATCGAAGAAAGGTAGGACAAAGGGGGGAATTTTGATCGGAATAAAGAAATATTTGAATTTGGAAATCAAAGAACTAAATAAAGATGTAGTAACAATTAGGGGAGTTATAGGGAAAGAAAAATGGTTAATTATGTGTGTTTATCTTAATGTAAATAGAATAAGGAGGCTAGATGTAATAGAAGAGCAGATAGAGTTAAGTAAAGATAGTAATGTAATGATAATTGGGGACTTTAATGCAAGAATTGGGAGAGAAATAGGGGCTGCACTAGACGATAATGGGAATAGTAGAAATACACAAGATGGGCATATAGATAAGGAGGGAAAAGAATTCATAATGTATTAACTTAAGGTTTTAATAAAGTATTATCTATCTATCTATAGTCACCGTTCACTTGGAACGCGTTTTTCATAATGCGCATGATCTGTACCGTTCCGGTACGGGTTTTCTGTCACTTGGAACAAACCTACTATGTTTCCGTTGTAAGTGAGTAAAAGCAGATAATGGAGCAAATGTCAGTTTTTACTTCTCGATTGCATCAAATGTATAGCCAATTAAAATATAAGGTAGCTTTAAGACCTAGCGACGATAAGCGTTTCATAATTCCAGGCACTACTAAAACTTTAGCTTGGGGTCATGACGACATCCCTAAAATAATTTCATTACATAAAGCTATTGAATATGGCAATGAACTAATTAACAAAGAAGAAGAGGAAGAATTATTGGTTTCGCAATTAAATAATCTTTTTGAAAGTAATAATGTTTCTGAAGAATATTTAAATGAAGTTTATTGTAAACAGATTTTAAAATAAAATGAAAATTAAAAAATGTAAAAAGCTGCTTAACAGAAGGAATATGATTATTAAATGGATACTAAACTAAAAGCGTCTTTTATTTCTGAACAGAGAGCGGTGATGTAGAATATAAAAAGAAGCAGCTCATATGTTTAACAATCAGTATACTTGAGGATATCATCATGCGCATCAAAACAGCTATAATAGTTTTATCGTATTTTTTCAATAACACGTTATATATTTCACGACCGGAAAATAGTAATGGTGATATAGCCTACGCTTGTGTTAAATTTGAAAATGAGTTTAAGGGTTTTTGTGAGTGGCCGAAAGAGTGGATTCGTTTAATTTTAATACCAGTCAACAACAGCAACGTATTTGTTTTAAACATAACACGCCAAATGAGTTCGGTGAAAGTAAAATTTTCTATAGCAAAGGATAGAAATTTGGAATATATTGACAGCCAATGGCTGTCGGCAACTGAAATATTGGAAAAGAATACTCCAGGATACGTATGGGATTCAATGCTATTCCTTCAAGTTGTATCGTGCATAAGTTGGGTTGTATTTCTATTCATATTTATATCAATTATGGCTTATTTGGTGTTGCTATTAAATTTAAATAAAGCACTTTATCATTTTTTACCGAGCTGTTTTATTTCTTTATAATAAATACAACATTACATTAAAGAGTGCAGTAATTTCAAAGTGTGCATGTAGTCTTCAACTTTGATGGAAGGCTACTTTGCCGAATCAGGCCCTGTTTGCCATCCTGCTCGCTCTCCCCTTCGCGCTTTGAATAAATTTCCAAGAATCCACTGATAAACTGCTTTTTGTTTTCCAGCTTGAAGCGGGTTGTAGTTATAGACCAAGTTGTATACTTTCATTAGATGTATAACATTTGATAAAATATGGGGTTGAGCGTAGTAAGATGTTTCCAATATGATATCTTCTAAGCAGCATTTCATATTTTTGTAGTTTTTGCAACATTTCTGAAAAGAAATTGATCACAACTTGTTACGTTGTTGTTTGTGAGAAGCTCTTGAACAAAGAATATATCATTCCGGCAGACAACATCTTTTGTATCAATAATGATACTCATAACATCAAAAACAGTTAAATATTGTTTTTTAGCTGCTTATTCCACAAATTTTGATATAAAGTCATCACATAATAGCTGTCTATGAAAAAGCAAACTGAGCAAAGGCAGAGGTGGGTCTACTCCTTCAGTTATCCAAGTAAATGGTTCGAACGGTACTTGAAATCCCAAAAGTATAAATACATTTTTTGCATCAGCTTCGTTACTGTTGCGGAGCACATTTCTCAGATGCCTTTTCAAGATATCTGTTTCACTTTTGTAACACTCGTATGAGATAGGATCCATTTAGTTAAATGAATGCTTCGGCTTCAGAATCGCTTTTATCACTGTTATCAGAGTAGTCAATATCGGGGTTGAAATAATAGCCGCAGATTTCAATATGGTCGCACTCAAACACGTTAAACTTTTCACAGATTTGTTTAAACTCTTTAGCTTCGATTGTTTTGTACTTTACAAGAGTATCATTTTTGTAAATTTTCACCACAATGCAATAAGAGCTTACCATGTTTACAGGGTGCAAGAATGTTTGTTACTATAAATTCAAGTAGTAAAATGTTTCATTTATAACTGCAATGTAAGAGCATGCGCTGTGATATTATTGAAGAGCTTTTCCCCTTCACGGGAGAAGCCTTAGCATAAAAGCACGGATCAATCATCCTTTGGTACTAGTAGTAGTAATATCACCTATCCTGAATTATAATATTATCGTTAGTATTGGTATGGATAGTTTTGTAAAAACACTCAACCAAATCGGTATCGGTTTTGAGGAAAAGGAAACGCGTTCAATAAAATCGTTAAACATTGGAGACAAGTATCCCGTTCAGCGTGTGAAAATCGTGCACACTCAGTGGGGGCCACGACTTTTAACAGATTTGAAAGACTTCGTCGTGTTCCTACCTCGTCGGTATGCTGATGCGCTTACTGATACGCAAGTAGAAGAAATTAACAAAGAACTCCGTCAACATTCTCAAGCAGCATTCATTCGCGTAAAGGGGTTTGTTGGAAAGGCTGCAGACATAGAATTTATCAAGGATGAGCTATCCGCAGTAGCTGAACTCGCTGGAAATGTTTCATGAAAAGTTGAATTAACTGGATGAAGATGCAGAACTCTTATATATTCGGCAGACTTTATCAAATACTGATTTAACTGATGGTGTTGAGATAAATGATAGTGTAATGAGCGTATGTGTGCGAGAGTGGGCAGTGTAGCGAGCGTATATGTGTACGAGAGCGAGCAGTGCGGCGAGCGTGTGTGTGTGCGATAGCGGCGACGAGAACCGACAGCAGATAAGCGGAGCTCAAAGAATGCCGGCGTCGGTCGGCACTTTGATGACGATAAACAAGGCCATAAATTAGATGAATACAATAGGCACTCCAGTAAAGTCTAGTATGTAATTCTGGAACTTTCTGGATTGTTCCTAATCAGTATAAATACCTGTTGACATGGCCAGTAGTCAGTCAGTTTACAGTGAGCTTCCGAACGAGTGATATAAATACCGAACTACGATACATAGTGATATAAATACGCATTTTCCTTGTGATATAAATAAGTCGTTGAATTGATATTAGTGTTTAAGTGTTAAATAAATAGTTGTAATATAAATATCCGTTAAATAAATAAGTTCTACTAGAAAAGTCGTTACAATAGTAATTTAAATTCTTTTAAACGTATTTTTAGTAGAATTAAGATTTTGAGAGGAATGTTCCCCTCTTTAAACTACGTTAAAATAAAATGTGACTAGAGAAATAAATAAAACCATTTAATGTAAATGTGTATTTTTATTAAAAAATCATTAATATTTACAAAATAACATTTGTATTAGAAATCCAACTATTATAACTTTTATCAAATCCAAGCCATTTAACAAAAACCTTGTTACCTTTTCTGCGCAATACCTTTTCGATTAAATAAACATTTGGATGTTTCACTGTTTGTAGCTCCTTATCGTAAAATCCTCCTTTTATATCGTTACCTGCTAAGTCCTGCAGATAATACATTAATGGATTGGAAAATTTAATTTTGGAAACCTTAAAAACTTCAGTAGACCAATTTGGGGTGTAGCCTTTTGCGAAAACCTCACGATGTTTGCTAATTCTTACAAAATCTCCAACAGAAAATTTTTTTTTTTTTAAATCAACCGTTTTAATATGGGAATAAGCTGTATTTAATAAATGCTTCTCACTAGCTCTATTCACAGCACTTGGTTTCATGCCGATAGTTCTATGCATCGTATTATTATAAACATGAACCAATTGAGGTAGTAAGTCTAACCACTTATACATTCCTTGCAAACTAAACTTTTTCCACATCATACCTTTTAATGTTCTATTGGCTCGTTTTACAATAGAAGCCTTCTTACTGCTATAGGTCGAATAATGATTAATATTATACTTTTTCATTAAATTTTGAAACCATTTGTTATAAAACTCTTTCCCCATATCGGTTTGCAGATTTGCCGGTATGCGATTACTTTTCCGAAGTTTTCCTTCAAACGCTTCCGAAACATTCTCTCCATTTTTCCGTAATACCGGCAACGCCCATACAAATTTAGAAAATGCGTCTATTACTACAAGAATATATCGATACCCTTTATTTTCTTTTGCGTAGGGTAACATTCCAACTAGATCAGCTTGGAACAGAACATTCAAGCCTTTAACAATTGTTCTTCGTCTAGTAAAATTTTTTCGAGCAGGTTTGTGTAATTCAGCTACCACTTCTTCCTTAATAGTGCTCGCAGTTTTCTCAGTTTTTCTCATTTTCACCATTATAAATTGCCAGTTGTAGTACGGGTGGTTGTTGTGGAGATGGCTGAGGTAGGTGATTCGCTCGAAGAAAACGGTTTGACTATTACAGAATTCTTCTCTAAACCAATATGCTTGAAGATTGCATCAATGTACAAATTATTTATACGAATATTTGCGTTAAGTGAATCAGCGTTAGACTTGAGAGAGTTTAGTAACACTAATACTTCGTTTCGAAGACTATCACGTTTTTTATCCCCTGCAGCTATTGCATCCCTTTTAACTTTTTCACATTCTGTTCTAATCTGCTCCTTAGTTACTACGTCTTTATTGTCAACGTATACTTTTGTTGCAGCATGCCAAGAAGCTGTAGGTAGTGCTAAACGAGTTACACGTTTGTTATCAAAATCAAACAAATAGTTAATTTTTTTAATGTCCTCAGTTGTCGCCAATGTATCCAATAATGCATCTAGGTATTTTTTTGTAACAACCTCGTCTTCATCCCCCTCATTAACTCGAGCTAATGCCTTTCGTTCATCGTCATAATCCACTTCTAACCTTCGTTTAACTGCCGCTGGCAATGCTCGACCGAATTTATCGGCAACCATATTACAACTAAGTGTGGATATGGATTATTTACTCTATTATACCACACTCTCGAAGTTCTTCAACAATGGATGCGATTTCATTAGCATGATTACTATTACCAGCAGTTTGTGATGAAATGAGTAATTTTAAACGATCACATAATTCGTTGACATCATTAAAATAAACATATTCTACGGGTTTCTTATTTCAATCCATCCATACACCTCGACCCGATGGGTTTCTAATCGGAGTCGAGGTAACGGTAGCGGAGGTTACGGCTGTGGATGGAAATAGAGGTCCAGTCATGAGTTTCTTGATTAAACGATATTTTTTTCCTTTGTTTCCAGCTATTGGGGCGGTGCTCCTGTAGCCAATTTTATGAGCATTAGTTCTGTAAACTATATCTTTATACTTTGCCAAATCGGATTCTTTGTAATCTATAGGTTCTTTTTTAAACAAAAGCTCTAACAATCCGTGAGTTATTGTATAACGCATATTTTTGACGGTTAATTTATCAGCCGCAAACTTTATTTCAGAATCTCCGATGAAATATAGTCCAGGATCCCCGTATCTATGTTTTTACATTTATTACTATCAAGCTAATTTTTTGTAATTAGCTTTATTATGATGAGACGCCCAACTTTGTCTTACATCAATTCTCAATTTTGGTAGCTAACAGAGATACGAGGGATTGAAAACGTCGATTTTACCATTCTCCCAAAATTGATTAATAACTGTACGATTTTTTATTAAACCTTAAGATAATAATTTAAATTATTAAAAAAAATATGTGTCCTACAAAATTGATGGTTTCATCAAACAGTCCCCTCTTTCCAACATGTACCGATAACAAAGTCATCGAAAATTATTACTAACAAGCTGATTTTTTTTTGTTGTTTAATTGAAATTTATATAATTTAACAGCCACTTTGTCCTACAAATTGCATGGTATGCTATCCCCGTCCTACGCTCAAAAATTGTTAATTCCACAAGACAATTTTTTTGATTACTAACTGTAGGACAAAATATGATATAATTAGATTAGTATATTCTCTGTCCAAATAAAACAGTGTCCTACAAGACAAACAGGCGTGTATCACTAGTCCGACAAGAATTGTTATTTTTATTTTATTATCTATTTAAATCGATTTTAAGCAAAAAAAGACTATGGAAACAATCATTTATACAATGCTCCAAGTTCCTTACAATAACAAAAAGAAATAATAATAATAATAAATACCTATACATTTTAGAATGTATATTTTTGATTTTTTTTTTAATTACAATATTTTTTTTTTTAATAATGTAAGAGAAAATAAACACGCTTAATATGCCTGTTATCTAATCAATTGTTTTCAATCTTTCCTCGATCCTTAATTTGATAAATCTTCTTCGCTACTACCTTCACTTTCATCTTCATCCCCTTCATTTTCCTCATTCTCGATATCAGACTGTAATAACATAATAAGTTTTAAAAAAAATGGAAAGAAATCAATCAACAAATAAAAATAGTATGAATAGGATACCTTCCAAGTCAGGAGATAATTCTTCAAAAGATGGACTATGGGGACCATCAAACCAGTAATATTCGTATTTGCCATCAATTATTGTCCATCCATAATTTTCTGGCAATTTTTCTGTAGGGCACCGCATGTGTGCATTACCTACACCATACATGAGAGATGAATACTGTTCTTTTAATTTGTTGCAACAATTCTTGTTTTGTTGGTGGTAAACTGGAAGGATCATATCCTACGATTTTTTTTTTCTAAAATTTCTTCATTTTCATGTTTCGATTTATATCCTTTTTCAAATAATTACCTATTACGCCGTCATTCCAACTGTCAGGCAATACAACAGCCTTATATTTGTGTTTATGATGCTTTCGAGCAGATAAAAAGGTTTTCGAAGCAAGCCAAATGTCTTTATTAAATTTCTTGACTTCTTCTCTTTTCTCTCGAAAAGTAGGGTTTTCACAAACTAAACTACATAAAAAACACTCCATGTTTATTTGAAAATAAAACAATATCTCTCATAAAGACACGTGGTCAACTGAAAACGTCAGATACCTCCCCCCCACACAGTGTGAAAATCTCACACACAGTGAACAACGCTCTGCGCATGCGCGCCTGTTACACGGCTCTATCCCGGCTACCTCTTTTATCTACCTCAATCGATAATTTTTGTATTGGAAATTGTTGGGTGCCTCATTTAAACGAAGCTATTCACGAAGTATTAGCCTGATAGTAATTATTTTTACATTAGGGATCTTGAATACAATTTCTGAGCGTAGGACGGGGATAGCATACCATGCAATTTGTAGGACAAAGTGGCTGTTAAATTATATAAATTTCAATTAAACAACAAAAAAAAATCAGCTTGTTAGTAATAATTTTCGATGACCTTGTTATCGGTAGATGTTGGAAAGAGGGGACTGTTTGATGAAACCATCAATTTTGTAGGACACATATTTTTTTTAATAATTTAAATTATTATCTTAAGGTTTAATAAAAAATCGTACAGTTATTAATCAATTTTGGGAGAATGGTAAAATCGACGTTTTCAATCCCTCGTATCTCTGTTAGCTACCAAAATTGAGAATTGATGTAAGACAAAGTTGGGCGTCTCATCATAATAAAGCTAATTACAAAAAATTAGCTTGATAGTAATAAATGTAAAAACATAGATACGGGGATCCTGGACTAATACTATTTTTATCCGGATTAAATCTTACGCCGTATTGGTTATCAAAAATTCCTTTAGTATCATGATTCAGAGCTGTTAAGTAAGTTTGAGGGTTATCTAATCGAACGAGCTCCATTATATCCCTATAGGCATCCAAATCTTTTCTCTTTTCTCCGGCGGGTTTCGCTTTGAATAATAATTCATAAAGTCCAGGTGTTCCGGCAAATTTACGCCCCATTATTTCTAAATCTTTACCATCCACCTTCATTTCTTCATTACCAATGTATAATTTGTTCTGAAGCCAGTCGTATAGAACATCATTTCTGTTGTCATATTCTCCTTGAGTATCACTCAATATCCCTTCAATATAATACCTCGGCAATGGGTCATAATCATCTAATTTATCTTTAAAAACGGGATCATTCACGATCTTCTGTATTTCTTGTTTAGTGTAATCAAATAATCTATCCTCCTCTTCTTCAGTCATTGGAAGAATAGTACTAAGGTCGGCAGCAGATGTGGTTGATGAGGTTAATGAAGATGGTGCGATGAATGAGCTAGATTGTGGTGGTAAGAAAGAATGCTCAGCATATTGTTCTTCTTCTTCCTCCTCTTTTTTAATTTCTTGTTTAATTGACGGTTTGGAAAACTGAATTTCTTTTTTAGTTGCATTAAAGGCTCAACCAAAGGTTTATATGATTTCCGCAGTAAATCTTCTTCTTCATGTTTATTCGTTTGCTGCTCTTATAACTCGTATGATTTGATAAACTATGGATATATATATCGATCGAATCCTATATGATAGCGTCCGCTTTTAGGATCGCTGTCCTTAAGAATACTTAAAAAAACATATTTCTCATCCCAACAAAGTTTGCAAATGATTTTAAACTTTTCAAATGACATGTCAGTATTAACATGATCTAAATAAACCTGCTTGAGATTTAGCTCATCCTGCTTGAATAATATAATTAGGTTTGCATTATCTCGAATTAGATGTTTTGGAATATGTGTGTATGTTTGACAAAGGTAAAAACAATCGATGTTGTTATGGCGCCCCATACTAAAATAATCTCTAATTACATTCTGATTTTCGCAAGCAACATCATCAAATATAAATATTGAATTAGATTTCGCATGTGATGGAGGGATAATATTCTCAGAATCCTTATACGGATAATAGCCAATGCCCTTGTTTGGTTGGAAAAGCTTCTCTAAGTATTCGTACTTAGGCTGATTTAATGATTTGGAATATACATATAAGTACATTTTCAAAACGCAGGCCATTAGGGTGTTCTAAAAGTGAAATAATAACGTTCGTATTTCCGCAATTAGAAGGACCTGCTACAATTGATCTTATTGTTGGCGGTAGTAGAGGTCCATGCCGATTCGCCTTCGGTGCGTCGTTGAAATAGCGGTTGGTAATAGGTAGCACCGCTTTTTGTTGAACTATCGGCGTGTTAATAGCCCAATGAAACATTTCAAATGATCTGTTCTATTTTATAAGCCGCTAACACAGCATGAATTGGTTCATTTGGTAAGAACACTTGAAGAAGAATTCACGTGCTGCTTGAGAAAGAAATGAGGAAAGTGCGGCAAGGTGGTCTACTAAATAGACATATTAATTCCTTACCGTATGAACTACATTTACCAGGTTATCGTTTTTGCGGGCCAGGCACTCGACTAAAGGAGAGGTTGGCAAGAGGGGATAAAGGAATAAACCCGTTAGACGAATCATGCAAAGCTCATGATATTGCGTACTCTAATTCAAAAAATCTAGAGCAGCGACATGTGGCTGATAGTATTTTAGCAAAAGCAGCACTTAAACGAGCTCATTCATCAGACGCGAGCTTTGGAGAACGTTTAGCAGCGCGAGCAGTTGCTTCCGCTATGAATGTCAAAACAAAGTTAGGTATGGGAGTTCAAAGAAGAAAACGAATAAGTAAAAAATATTTTAGAAAAAGAAGGAGTGGTGGAAGAATACCATTTCGAAAATTTATAAGACGAACTGCAAATGTTCTGAAGAAGAAAAAACCACAAAATGTTATTCGAGCAGCGCGTTTAGCGATGTCGCAATTAAAAGGAAATAAAAAACAATTAATTAACTCTCCCAGGATAATACCCGTTCCAAAAACTGGAGGATTTCTACCATTAATACCACTATTCGCTGGATTGTCAGCCTTAGGTGCGTTATTGGGAGGAGCGGCAGGAATCGCGAAAGCCGTTAACGACGCCAAGGCTGCTCAAAAGAGTCTCAACGAGTCTGAACGTCACAATAAAGCGATGGAAGCAATCGCAATTGCGAAAGGTCTCTTCATGAAACCATACAAAAAAGGTCTAGGACTCTATTTACCAGACCAAAAAAAATAAAAAAATCCCTCTAAACTTACCTCGCCGGCCGCTTACTGATACCGATTTATACAGATACATTAAAAAACTTGGAATTCCTCACTTTCGTAGAATATTCATGCGGGATAGTTTATCCAAGAAAGTGCGCGCCATCGAATGCGGAGTTGTTAATCACGATAAGAAAACGGGGAAAGGTACTCATTGGACGGCATACAAAATAGAAAATGGTAGAGCAGCTTATTTTGACAGTTTCGGAAATTTGCGACCGCCTCTGGAGGTGGTGAAATATTTAAATTCCTCTCAACCATGTAAAATTCATTATAATTACGATCGCAAACAAAAGTATAACTCATTCAACTGCGGTCATCTAGTACTAGAATTTTTATTCAATACTACACCGTCTCTCCACTTTTAAAGGCGAGTTTAAGTTAGTAACCCCATTTGACATAACGTTAAAAGACCATCAACATGTATACGTTTACTTTAACTGGTGTTACATCAATTTTGCAATCTAATATTAGTCCTCCGATTGTTTTGGATGACAATTTTGAGTATTCGTTAGGTCTAGTCAACTTTGAACCGTACAATTCTATTCCAAATATAGATCAAAGCAATAATAAATTTTACGTTGGTGATAAAATAATCACTATACCGGTAGGATCGTATGAGCTTGACGATATAAATCGTTATCTACGCATACAATTACGCGACCCGAGAGTAAGAGGTACTAATGATGTGACATTTCTAAATATAACTGGCAACAACAATACTTTTCTTTCGGAAATTAAATGTACAGAGCAAGTTGATTTCACAAAACCGGATTCTATAGGACAACTGCTAGGATTCAAACCGAGAATTATTAATGCTAATAGTCATGAAGTGTCTGATTATCCTGCGAATATTTTTAAAGTAAATGCAATATGTATTCACTGCAATCTTGTGTCTGGTTCGTATAGCAACAACGAAGAAGCTCATATTATTCATCAGCTTTTTCCAAACGTTCCGCCGGGCTACAAACTAGTAGAAAATCTCACCAATGTTATTTACTTGCCTATAAATACGAAAATAATCGACTCTCTCGTCATTAAAATAGTTGATCAGGATGGTGAACTGATTAATTTTCGTGGAGAGGCCGTAACAGTAACACTTCATCTGAAACGTCTCCAGTAAAGTATAATGGTCTGCCGTTATACAAACTTTAGCAAGCGAAGGGTGATTTATAGGAAGCCTGTATTATCTCGGTTCGTCAGTACTAAGGCAGAATTGAAACGGTTAACACCTTCAAACGCTCGCTTTTTGGAAAGTTTAGGATACCGAGTTAAACGAAAGCTAAGCTGAAACCATGCATTCTGAAATTTTGAATGTTACGGAGCGCGCGCTGTTTGATTCATCTATAACCAATGCGGAACGTCACACACATCAACCGTATACGAATACAACCTTTGAAAACAATGATGAAATTCGCATTCCAATTGAAAATGAAGACGTGTACACTTTACCGTGGGATAGTATTCTATACGTTGAAGGAAAATTGGTAAAAACCGATGGTACAGCATGAGCAACTGCCAAATTTGTAAACAATGGGATTGCCCATCTGTTCGATGAAATTCGTTACGAAATAGGTGGAAAAACTGTTGATCGTGTTCGAAATCCCGGAATAACCAGCACCATAAAAGGTTACGCGTCCTATAACGTAAATGAGAGCCTACGGCTTCAGAATGCTGGTTGGGCTCCTAATGATGACTCATTTTCAGCAATTGATCAAAGTGGGAATTTTAACGTATGCATCCCATTGCGAATGCTTTTAGGTTTTGCTGAAGATTTTCGAAAAATTCTTCTCAACATAAAACAAGAACTTATACTAATAAGAAGTAGCGTCCATACAAACGCTATAGTGAATACAACTGTTGGCGAAACAGTAAAAGTTGTGGTTAATAAAATTTCTTGGAAAATCCCACATATATTGTTAGCGGCATTCTATGTGCAGTTACTCGAGTGGCCACCAGACTAGAGCCACTGTCGCGGATGGAGGGAGAATGAAAACGCATAAAGTAGGGATTCGAACACTAATGAATTAATTAAGAGACGTGAGAGATGGTTTTATGATCATTATTATAATTATCGAAAATTATTGTATTCATTAAAGAAGTATTTAAATTAAAGCTTTCAGTATCTGTTGCAGATATAGAACGCCTGAAACTTCTAAAATACTTGCAAAAAAATCGACAGATGGAAATTAATTTCCGCAGTTGGGAGTTGCATGAATATCCACTACTACCTCAAACAAATATTCATACATGGGCTGTTAAAACAACATCACAACTTGAAAAATCTCGCTTTGTGATAGTTGCATTTCAAACGGATAGAAATAATTAACCAGAAAAAAATAAAGCCCACTTTGATCATTGCGAACTTAATAATATTAAATTGCATTTAGGTTCTTCTATGTATCCTTATGACAATCTCCATCTTGATTTCAAAAATAACAAATTCTCTATCTTATACGAGATGTATGCTCAATTCCAACAGTCTTATTACGGAACCGTTAGCGAACCGGTGTTAAAACCGTCAGAATTTAAGAAAGTTGCTCCATTATTTGTAATCGATTGTTCACACCAGAACGAGATTGTAAAATCCGGGGCGATAGATGTACGCTTGGATTTTGAAACTAATGAGGCGATTCCAGCAAATACAGCTGCTTACTGCTTAATTTTGCACGATCGAATGGTTCGTTACAACCCTTCCACCAACATTGTCCAAGTATTATAATTCCATGGAGTTCATAGTGAATGTGCAAGGTTTCAAGACAGAGGGGAATATCTTCCTTTTTAAAGAATTCGCTTTCAGTAGAATAAATTGCGACGAGAAAACATCATGGTATTTACTATCTCCACCATTTCCTTGGTCGCAACTTACAGCCCGATATAAGAGTCAGAATGGGTGGCTTACTAGAAACTATCACGGGTTAGGGTGGAATAATGGGCATCACGATTATCAAGTGACTGTCACTGATATAGGTAAAATTTTAAGTAATTCGACTGCTGTATACGTTAAAGGATTGGAGAAACGGGTGTGGATATCGAAAGAACAATATTGTGCCACAAAAAAACGAAAATTTAGAACTTTTAGAATTTGAAGACTTTTTTTCTGAATACAACATAGCTAACTACAAGCAGATTTCGGTTGGTGTAGTTGTTTACAGCAACAACAACATCGCCGACGTTGAGAATTATATTGTAATAGCAAAGTTCTACGACCGTAATGGTAATTACTATACAAGAAATATATGCAGAAGGTATTTCGACGGCCTGCCAAACGAAGAAGATTTAGAATTCTTCAACGTCGAAAATTATGACATTCTGCAGATGACAGGTGAACTCATTGGAGCTGACGAAGGAGTCGGGAGCGATTACTGCAGCAGCAGCTATGAAGATAGCGATGATGAAATCATGGAAGGATAAAGTATAATAAGTAGCCACTTCTAACGTACAAATGATTGTAGACTAAATTATTAATAAAGAACCTTAAACCGCTTTTTCTTGTTATGGTCTAAGTAAGAAAAAATAAAGTTCACTTAAGGGCATTGACTCGTTCAGAAATTGAAGAAAAAGTTCAGTACTCCAATTAAGGTCATAGGCATAAACTCAACAAGTTTGAACTCGTTCAAAGTTAAGGACTTCCCTCCTCCTCCTCAGTGTCATAGAACCGGCGAATACATACTACTTCTTTGGCCTTGGTAGAAAATGACGACTACACAGTCACCTGATGTTTGTTGTCAATGAAAAATAACTTTTACATCTTTTATTTCCAAGCAGTCACTCTTTGAATCTACCAATATATAAATGTTTAATCAAGTTTTTCTTTCTTATGAAACACTTTATTATTATTTCGTAATTATTCCAGAATTATTTTTAATCGAAGTAATTTATATTTTTATTTTAGTTTGATTCTTTGAAGTATCAAAATGTCTTTTAATTTTATTTTCCAATTATTATTCAATTAGAATAATTCGAAGATTAATTATTATTATTGTTGGTTAAAACATAACCTTTAATAATTTTGACTTCAGTGTTTGTACTGATAAGTATCGACGTTCAATTATTTCACTTTTGAATTAATATTTATTTTTCAATCATAACTGATATTTTAATTAATTTGGAGCACAATTAAATACGTCTTATCTAGACGACACCAAAACACCTAAGGAAATATACTTGGATGCCACGTAGAATTCAATTGTTTCTCATGGATACGAAGCAAAATTTCAAAGATTACCTGGATTTAAATGTCGAAATTAAATACAAAATTTTGAATATTTTTCAAAATTTTAACAAAACTAGGAACTGTTTACATGAAACGAAAGCTCTTTTTAAAATAAAAATTAACTATGAATTACTATTTTCCTTGAAATTACTTCCTTCTTTTGAAATTTTTAATTGAAAATTCTAATGTCAAAACTTAGGGTCTCATCAGGTAGGCGCTGGCAAACACAAACCTCACGGTTCACTTGAATAACAAGACTAAATAGAAACAAAATAAACAACTACTCCGAGGGCTAATATCCCTACCGGCATTGAATTACACTATTGAATCTGAAGGCACATGTCAGACGTAGATTAAAACAATCTAAAAAGACAGGTAAAATTCCTGTAACGTCTAAACAATTAAGGATTACAAATCCCACATTTGGAACGCGTCCTATACTAAAGGCACAACGAACCATAAGCCATATCCTACAACCGGTTTCGACCTATTGGGTCTAATCAGGTAGGCGCTGGCAAACACAAACCGCACGGTTCACTTGAATAACAAGACTAAATAGAAACAAAAGAAACAACTACTCCGAGGGCTAATACCCCTACCGGCATTGAATTACACTATTGAATCTGAAGGCACATGTTAGACGTAGATAAAACAATCTAAAAAACAGGTAAAATTCCTGTAACGTCTAAACAATTAAGGATTACAAATGGATATGGCTTATGGTTCGTTGTGCCTATAGTATAGGACGCGTTCCAAATGTGGGATTTGTAATCTTTAATTGTTTAGACGTTACAGGAATTTTATCTGTCTTTTTAAATTGTTTTATCTACGTCCAACATGTGCCTTCAGATTCAATAGTGTAATTCAATGCCGGTAGGGGTATTAGCCCTCGGAGTAGTTGTTTCTTTTGTTTCTAGTTAGTCTTGTTAGTCAAAACTTTCTTTAATTTTATTTTTTTTTTTAAATTTTGCTTAATTTCAACACTTTAACATATTAATCCCCTTACTACAATAAAATGCAACTATTTACATGTATTACACATATTACCTAACTTTTTCTCTTAACAGAAATTGCAAATGACACAAAATGTTGATACAAATTTGAATTAAATTTCAATATAATTTAAATTCTTGAACTATTTATCTTGACTATGTTGAATAAGAATGTTTAAAAAACAATTCCTGAACTAATTTAGCAAATTCAAATTCTTTTTCAGAGGAATTCCATTTAACGGAAGACTAAAATATAGAACTTCTCGACATGACCAGAAAATATTCCCTGCAATGAATATAAAACGTCCAACTCTAATGCCAGCTGATAAATTTTGAAGTAAACATATCTTTTTCCAAAATTATTACATAAAATCTACAAATTATACAAATTTAGAAAAGTGAGTAGTAAACGTAAAGTATTACATAAAATCTTCAAGTATCAAAAGAAATTAATCTTTCTAAGACATAATATTAGTTTGAATTCAATAATAAACAATTAAATAAGGAATATTAAGTTGATTACTAGTAATTTAAATAAGTTAAATCTAAAAAATTTAAGAAAATTTTACAAATTTTAGTAAAAATGTGTGTCATAAAAGTTTGTATATGTTTAAGTATGTTTTAAAGTACATATTTGTTTTTGACTATTTCTTTTATTAAGAAAAGTGATCATGACAATATATTGTATAAGGAAGTTGGAATAAATTTAAAAAAAAATTTCAAAATTAGAAATTAAAATAAGTTTCAAGCTATTAAATAAATTTTGTTTAAAAAAAAATGTTTTTAAAAAAATATGTAGGTATTTTTAATTAAATATAAATACGTTAAGAAGATTATTAAAATTTTAAAATTGTGGCAAATAAAATTTAATTTTAATTTAAAAAAAAGTTGGAAATAGAATTTTAGAAATTATTTTGAAAAGATTGTAACTTTTTAAAATTATTATAATAACCAAGATTGTATTAATACAAAAAACTTATATTTTCTTTGAAAGATCCATGTAGTCGAGACGCTGTTTATATAAAATGTATAAGTTAGTAACAGTTTGAGGACTGAAAAGAAAATATAAAATAGAAAAATATAATAAAATACATGATAAAATGTTATTACAAATAAAAGTGATATTTTAATGTATAATGATCAGATAGTGGAAGTTTACGAATAATTCAAGATTTTTAAAAAAGCAATGTCAATTTAATAATACAAGAAAAAGAAGAAGTTAATTAAGAAAAAAAGAAAAATTAATATGGATATGGTATGACTTGATGTTTTGATAAATGCTGTTTTTCAATTGACATTGATTGATATAAAGACCGAAGTTAGTTAATTTAGACATGTTATTACAATTTCATAGAAAAACTATATAGACCTTTAGTATTTTAAAATTATTTTTAAAATATTGTTAAAAATAACAATATATGTATACATATACGCGAAAAGCGACGATGTGGAACCAAAAAATATTTTGACGTTCTCGCACCCAACTTTTTGTACATATAATTTGACTAAGTGGCACCTTATATAGGGTACACGTATATGCTTTGTGGCACCGTATATATGACATCATCACAATGTAAACTATTGATTATTTGGTCCATTGCATTCACTACTTAGAAATGTTAAGAAGTTCAAATTTCCCTTCCTTGATAAAAACTGATAGCATTATTTGGTTGTAAAAATTCTATAAATGTATCTGCTTGTAAATATTATTTAATAACAGCAGTAGTATTTTGAAGGAAACGTATACTTATAGAAAATCATTGTCAGTGTTTCCAATTTTCTGGAGGGTAAACGAATATATTCTCGTTAAAATTAGTCGCCGGTCAGAAAAAAAATATAAGGGTTTGAAATTTCATAAATATGAATAAGCCTAAAAACACCGTGAAGGGGTGGTTTACCCGCATATACATATTTTCTTCATCAGCATGACGAACTCTACAACATACTTTAGCGTATGCGCTAACATGTAAAGGCGTGTTTGGAGATTATCTGTCTCTTACTCTTCCACAAATTTTCTGACTCCAAAAAAACATTGCGACAGTTCGGAATATCATGACAAAATTTAATATTCTCCCTGTCATAGTAACAGAACAAAAGAATATTTGAAATATTTACAAAGAGTTTGCTGTATTTACATTATATACAATTTTTTGTGTGTGGGAATCACCACAATACTTTTTTTTAAGAGAATCGAAACAAATTGTAAACAATTACCATAAAATGTACTAAACGGTTCCGCACCATTTGTATACTCGGATGAAGTTTAAATATTTCTCTACTGGATTAAAGAGTGAAAATCATAAATTCAAGAAGAAACAATTTATGGAACTAAAAAATTTCAGAGTCGGTATTCATCATATAAGGAAGGGAGTGACAGCATTGTCACACTTCTATGTTTATCAAAATAAAATCAAGAGTGAGGTAAATGGAACCTGCAGTGAAAAAGCATACGCTCAAAATTTAGTGAAATAAGCGTACAGGGTTTGGTCAGGTCAAAGTTGATAAAGGTTAGGGGTGTGTGTGTCTTGGTTACATTATAACAGAAAAGTTGAATAAAGTGTTCTATTGTATTTTAAATGTATGTCTGACATAATCATGCTAATATTACAAAGAAGAAAAATTTGTATTTTTGTATGTTTGTAACAAATAAACTTAAAAAATACTGGACCTATTTCAAAAATTTTTCACCATTAGAATGCTACATTATCCCTGAGTAACATAGAGTATATTTATTATTAGAAAAAATTAGGGATCCCTACTACTACCCGTTCGAAGCCGAGACGGACCGCTAGTATTGAATATAGGTAGAAACTTCAGCAGTAGCTCAGACTGTTTTAGGAACCCAATTAAAAGTGATTTTGTTATTTCTTTTTCTTATTTCTTACAAAATCATTTTGTTTGCAATAATATTCATAATTATTGAAATCAAAAAATACAATTAAATCGTATAATTCTTTATTTAATTTAATTTATGTAATAATTATGAATTGTGCTAAAAATAGGATTTATTTTGATAAATTTTTGATCTTCAATTGAGTTTTTAATAATACATTAATTTACTATCAATAGTTCAATATTTAGTAGTAAATAACCCTTAAATTCCCAGAGCACAGTCAGAATTGTTTTTTAATGCAAATTCTTCGACTGTCGCGATGTAGTCAAATTCGCGAGTAAGAGGAGTAGCATATGATGTGACCATGTATTAATTCGAACTAGTTTACCATCTGATTACGCGAGGTCAATCCAACGAAAGAATTATTCACTATTACAAAGTATTTAAACAAAGTTACAAGATAAAACTGATTTCAAACACGTCGAAATTTAGTGGTTTCTTAGTCCAACTCCTGGACAAAGTGTCATGGAAATCAGAAATGATCATCTTGTACGCATATTTCAGAAGTAGAACATAAATAGCAACCCCAATTAAGACGTAATTAACCCTCAGAGCGTTATACCGTACGCTTATTTCACTATACGTTTTTTTCACGACACCATCCTTAGCACCTGGCAACCTGGCCCTTAATTTTATTTTTGCGAATATCTAAGTGAAACAAGGCTGTCCCTCCCTTATGGGAGGTAAACCTGCTCAACATTCTATTGCAACCCCTACAAATTAATTTTCTCGTAAATTTGTGATTTTAATTTCGAAATGATCGGAATGTATGTAAGCGCAACTTGACACTTCGTATACTCCCAAAATCACGAGTTTTATTTTTAAATACTGATTTTCATTTATACATTTATATTCTTTTTATTTTCAGAATAAGTTCTTTGTAATCAATAGAAGTTTTGTATAACCAAATAAATCCGTTCACACACGTTTCGCGTCATACAGGTACCGTCCGTCATTGTCGAGAAAAATGTTTATCTGACACGATACGTGTCTGAACCTGTCAAATTTTGTTTTTTGAGAGACTTCTATTTTTCCCAACAAAATGTGAGTCGTACTGAGGCATTTGAAAATATTGGTAAAATTTTTGCTCATCGTCCATCAGTTCTTTAAATATTGTCCAAAATTTACCATGAGCCTTTCTTTTTTTTTTCACATTTTATGAACACCAAAACGACGCCGGCGGTGGTGACGATGACTTTGCTCCTCATCTTCGTCTAATAACATGGCAATCATACACAGTTCTTCTAAAGATGAAGAATCCATTTCATATGAAAAGCTGCAATACTGATTTTTTATTCAATAGTTGCAATCTATGTCTGAAGACAAGCGATATAGGTCTGATAGTATAAACACTACCCGTCTTTGTCTGACCGGATACGCTACGTTCGCGCACCGTGTCTGACCGGATAGTATAAATAGGCCTTTAGACGAGAAAAACTAGTTAGAAATATATTATTATTACTCAAACAACTTCATGTGTTTCATTATGCCCCTGCCACACACTCGTCGAGTGGCATGGGAAGTACCGTGGAAAGGAGGCAGAGATGTAGTGTATTGCCGCACGTCATGCTCCTCGTCATGCCCACCGCTCCCTTTTTTGTCGGTATTTTGGGCACGAGTCAAAGGGCCGGCAATATGAGTGCGAGTGACTGGCCACATAATCGCGCGAACTTATTACTAGTTCTATTATTATTGGAGCGTTCGAAGGAGTAGTAGGTACCTCATCACGCGTAAATTTTTGAAAAAAATTTTAATAAAATCATGTCGCCGCCGGTTGAATGGACGAACCAAAAAACATTAATATTTATTGATTTGTTGGCTGCGGAGCCAGTTATTTGCGTGTATTTTTTTTATGACATTGATGTAATTAGCAATACTAAATATGCATAGCGCTCACGCTGCCACAGTTTCAACATCCATGTTGCAACGCAAGAAACCACTAAATGCGGAGCGTCGCGATTAATTGCGCGAGTAGAGGAGTGTGTAGCCAGCGAGGGCAACATTGCGGCAGCGTGAGGAGTAGAGCGATGAGCAGCGCGATGAGCATAGTGTGGCAGGGGTATAAGAGTGTCTCAAAACCACTTCACCATGATTGATGACGCATTTGACTAGTTAGAGAACGACTGCGATTAATTTGTGGTTTTTATAATGTGTTATTATGTGCAATAAAACCTTTAAAATAATTTTTGAATTTTTTTAACTTACCTGTCATAAAGGAACATAGTAAGATCTACACCATGGCTGGTTGTCCAAAAGTCAGTACAATTAACATTCGCATTTTTTACACTTTTATTACATTTCGGACCGCCATTTTACATCCACCATTTTGAATTTTGCATTTTGCATATCAAATATAAAATTAAAGTCCAACATACGTATAATACCATTAAAATAATTTTTACTTTTATTACGTTCCCGACGGCCATTTGCATTCCCCATTTTGAATTTCATAAATCTGATAAAATTCAACACACCTCAGGATATAAATTTCATTAATTTCTGTTGTTTTTTAGTCGAATTACTCCATTTTACATGTAATTTTGAAAATATTGTTTGTTATTGCAAAATTAGAGTAACAGTCGAAATTTTTAAATCGTGGATTTTCATATGTAAGGCATTTATAAAGTTTTGCAAAAAGTTTGGAGTCAATCCGATCTGGTTTTCGAATTTGTTCAGGTTGAGTCTCTTTTTTGTCTTCATTCACTCCACCAACATTATTTGATGGATAGGTATATATAAGTAGGTGAGCTGTAGTTACCAAAAGGTTCTTCTGGGAAGCTTATTTTAAACTACGTGTATTATTAAAATGCATCATTTTACCAGTCTTAAATGAATATTTTCAACATAGGAATGATAAATCACAATCAAATATAACTCCAGAGTCACACTCTAAATTGCTAGTGTTGATAATTCATTAATTTTGCCAGTTTCATTAAATTATAGCGATTCTCTAAATTTAGTTTTGTCAATAAGTAACCGACAAGTTTAGTAAATGAAATTTATTTTCTTATAAGGTAACGTTTTGGCCGGCAATTTCGTGTTATGTTCAGGCTAGATACATATAAATAATTCATATTAACTACGCCAGTACCTTATCAATTATAAGCTGTAGTCAGTTATCGGCAAAATTAAATATAGTTAGTTATCAATAATAAAATTTTTAAGATATTGGAACAATGAAATTTCTACTTCAGCGGAACACGTATCTACGTTTTATAGGATCGAAATTCTTAACAGCAAATGTTTTTTAAATTTTTTGTACAGTTGTTTATACATTATATTCTTTAATTGTTTAGTTCCCTTAGGTATAGGTAAATATCTATACATGTTCAGCTGTACCTATCTTGCGGCAATACGGTCGGCAAATACCGTCAATTTATAATGCAACTACATATTAATTTATAACAAGCTTATATAGTTGAAGTCCTTTGTGCGAGTTATTTTTGTTTATAATTAAAGTCCGTTTTTAAAAATTAAAAACTTTAATTAAACAAACTTTAAAACTACAAAAAAAGAGACAAAGATAATGAGATGTCTAATCGACCAATACATATATCCAAGTGACAAAACATTCTCATCAACAGCAACATTACCGTATTATGATTATCTTGCAGTTTTGCTATAGCATGGGAAAAATCCTACACTGCAGTTATATGATATCTATTAACTCCAACATTATGCCTGTAATACAGTGCGATACATAATTCCCCCTTCGTTAAGTTGAAGGCGTCTCGCCGATATTTCCAGGTAAAGTTGGGTAAACCTTGATGGGAATTTCCCTTGTCCTTGGCTTCTGTTTCAAATTATTATATCTATTACAAGTATATTTAATAATTAAAAATAATACAATTATAGTAATTATAATAGCTATCAAAGATGAATTAACGTGGTGTTGGAAGCCTACCTGTTCCTCTTTGATTAAATCATTTTTGATTTCCAACGGTTTTTCGAAATTAATATCCTTTTTGAAATATAATTGTTTAGGAACAATTTTTGTGTAATTTTCAAAATATTGTTCATACGTTATATTCTTAAAACTGTATACATTGTTACCAATAATTAATCGACATGGAGGATGTGAATGAACCAAAAAATTTCCATTCAGACGGCGCTCAAGCATGTGCCATTACAATATTCAAGCACACTTTCTTCCTTTAGATGAGCCAAAATTCTTCCACCATGTAATTGAACCGAAACACTTTTGTCCATCACACTTTTCACAAATGTACAGTTATCACTTAGTTCACACACATCACTTTTGGCACCCTTGAATATCCATATACCATTCACTCGTTGTCCCTCGTCGTTGGTCCATAAAAATTCGTTCTGACGTTGTAGAAGAAGCCGCGCAGGTGGAACCATGATAAAGTTAATGATAATTACTATAATTGTATTATTTTTAATTATTAAATATACTTGTAATAGATATAATAATTTGAAACAGAAGCCAAGGACAAGGGAAATTCCCATCAAGGTTTACCCAACTTTACCTGGAAATATCGGCGAGACGCCTTCAACTTAACGAAGGGGGAATTATGTATCGCACTGTATTACAGGCATAATGTTGGAGTTAATAGATATCATATAACTGCAGTGTAGGATTTTTCCCATGCTATAGCAAAACTGCAAGATAATCATAATACGGTAATGTTGCTGTTGATGAGAATGTTTTGTCACTTGGATATATGTATTGGTCGATTAGACATCTCATTATCTTTGTCTCTTTTTTTGTAGTTTTAACGTTTGTTTAATTAAAGTTTTTAATTTTTAAAAACGGACTTTAATTATAAACAAAAATAACTCGCATAAAGGACTTCAACTATATAAGCTTGTTATAAATTAATATGTAGTTGCATTATAAATTGACGGTATTTGCCGACCGTATTGCCGCAAGATAGGTACAGGTCAATTATTATAGAATGAGCTCTGGCTTTGCTTAGCCTTAGGATGCGCAATGGCAAATGTTACAACTTATTGCCGAGAGCTGCAGAGGCATCGAGAGACATCATTTCAATGCCGGCTCTCTAGCTGTTCGTTACTCAGGGCGCACACTAAGTCGCCCGGCAATTCACTTAACATGTGATTTTGAAACAATTATGATTTTTTTTACAAAATATAACAAAAAAGGTCGTTTCTGTAGGATTATAAAGTAGCTAATTAAAATAAGTTTGATTTTCAAGATTAAATTATTATGATAATGCATCCCTAAGTCCTAATGAAGTTTTCATAAGGCAATTAATTTTGCGTTTCAGCGGGGTGGTAGATGGTTATAAAATAGATAATTAGAATAAGTTGATTTTCATAATTAGTACGGTAATGGCTTTGTAAGCCTACTAATAAAGCCGTCATTGAAGACAACTAATATTTATTTGTTTTAATGCGTTTAGCTTTCTAGTATAATATAACAAAAGAAATGCATTTTTGCAAAATAGAATATGACTATAAAGTATATGTATAATTGGAAAGGTTCAATGTTATAATCATTACGGGTCCGACTAATAGGGGGTTCATTCTTGTTACAATGTTGATATTATTTATTAAAGAAATCCTTTATACATATGAATAAATACCTGCATAATATTAAATAATGGAGACTGCCTATATTGAACAAAATTTAGACATTATAAGTTTAATTAATAGAAATTTATATCTGGTTTTGAGTCACAAACCAGTACCGAGAAATTGAGGTATAAATTAAACTGACAAGTACCAGACCGTAGACATCAGGTACCCCCGTTTAGAAAATTTTATATTTATTTGTCGCAGTCTTCGAGCGTAGGCTGCATCTTTATTCCTCCGAATGCGTTCTCCTTCTTTCTTCTACGCCGATTGTAAAATTTTCAGAGCTCACGTTACAGTAACCGACCTGTACAGCTGAACATGTATAGATATTTACCTATACTATAACTTTCGCGACGTTTTCAGCACTTTTCACGATGAAATCACTATAAAAACGCCGTTACCGAACCTGTTCGCAGCGCCAGTTATTTTTGTTTATAATTAAAGTCCGTTTTTAAAAATTAAAAACTTTAAATTAAAAAGGTAATTAGCCTAAAGCTCTTGGTGAAACATTGTTAAAATTGATAGAATTAAGAACATGTGGAGAAGTTTCACTTATTTATTTAATTCACTCTATGTACATTTCGCCTTGCTAGGGCATCGTCAGGAGTATGATAGACAGATGCGAAATCTTAGAAATTAAAAAAGCAGTTTCATTAAACAAAGACTTAGCAAACGATCAACTGGAATTTGGCAACAACCCCCTTCTAGATCCTAAGCTAGTACCTACCACCAAAACTAGTATTTAAGAAAATCGCTGTAATGTAAACTTTAGTATCTAATCATACTCCTGACGATGCCCTAGCAAGGCGAAATGTACATAGAGTGAATTAAATAAATAAGTGAAACTTCTCCACGTGTTCTTAATCCCATCAATTTTAAAAACTTTAAAACTACAAAAAAAGCGACAAAGATAGTGAGATGTCTAATCGACCAATACATATATCCAAGTGACAAAACATTCTCATCAACAGCAACATTACCGTATTATGATTATCTTGCAGTTTTGCTATAGCGTGGGAAAAATCCTACACTGCAGTTATATGATATCTATTAACTCCAACATTATGCCTGTAATACAGTGCGATACATAATTTGCGTAACCATTTCTTGGCATGTAACTTATACGATAAATAACCAGTTAGGTGAATGTTAATTAGGAAGAATGAGACATACCTTTTTTACATTTTAATATAATAGTCTTGAAAATATGTAGTAAGTAAAAAACATTTAAAAACACACCTAGATTAACTTAAATAAAACACATTTGTCAATATCAGTACAATAATATATGAAGAAAAGCTCGCTAGATATAGAAAAAATCCTTAACTGTCAAACTATGACTGTCAAACGCTTAAATAAATTGTCCGTAATATAATAATATATCGTTGATATATCGCAAAATGCTTGGTTTGAGCGATGTCCTGACTATTCAAAATTGGATTGTGTTTCTGTTGGCTTATCTCACTACATTGTGTATTGTTCTCAGTGTTTCTGTATTTAAAGGTAATTTATATGATGGAATTTATTTTTGTAATTTCAATAGAAGCTTATTTTGCAAATTAGTTATTGGCAAGATCAGCTATTTTTGCTATCACAAAAATTAAATTTATATAATTGAGAATTTATTTTTATTTTTAAATTGTGGTTAACTCACTCAAGGGTACACATAGAATTTCGAATTAAAGCGTGTTAAAAAGGCCAGAATTGCCTACATAAATTAAAAACTTAGAAGAAATAATTGGGGGAAAGGCTTTCTAATGGCTTTTTACAAAGAAACGTCTAGTCCTTATACTGCTTAAAACGCCCCCAATGACACCTCGACAATTGAGAATTGTACGAATTATCAGGAATCAGGTTAACATTTTTAAAGGATCTAAACTAACATGAGGTTGGAGTTTGGTTGTTTAAATCATTACAAATTTACATTTTTTATAAAAAAAAAAACATTGAAAAGCGTTTCCCTTTTTCTATAACAGAAGTTAATCGTCAGGAAAGTTTTTAGTGTGATTTTGCTTTGATTGTCATTAGTTTTCAATCGTCCAAGGCACATTCTTATTACGCCAAAATGAATGAGATTACTTAAAAACTCAAAAATAACTCAAAATTTTTCAAATAAAATAACAGGAAGTATCCATATGGACCGAAAGAGGACAAGAGAAGGAATCAATTGAAAAAATGACATATGGGATGTGCCGTTTGAATAAACGAAGTTATTTGTGTTTGAAGTTTTTAAACTTTAGAATTTTTTTTGAACGCCCTGTTCAAGTTATTAAGTCCAATTTTGCCAAGGCGTTAGCTGTGATATTTGGCTATCACTACTAAAAATTTGAATTTGAATTTGGTTGCGTTAGTGATTTTTTTTTTCTATAAATTAAATTATCTCAGAAACCGCTCATCGTAGGCGTACAAGCTGGCCATCAAATTTACCTTATTAATTATTAATTTACCATTGTACTTTAAATAAGAAAGTTGATAGTTCCTTCCGTTGTAATCGGAAGTTCTGGAAATACAGAAATATTTTAATTGAATAGAACTTTATAGAAAATCCTTGATTCCTAATTTTCGAAAAAATATTCGAATGAATGTCCATAAATTTTTAATGAAAGGGTAAGCTGAAATATCCTGTTAGGTATGGCTATTTAGGAAAATATGAGACATTCATATTACTTGGCTTTGGCCATTCAGCGCATTTTTGTAGCTACCTCCACAAGTAACACTTGCGACAAGACAACTGTCAAACAGATCCAGATTATGGTGTCGATCACAGTTTGTTCTGGGCCAGATAAAGTTATTCCCCCTTAAGAAACAACTGGAATGAATCGGGTTAGATATTATGAATGCACAAATTGTTTTTTATTTGAGAATACTTTATCACACCGAGAACGGACTGTCATCGTCACTATAATGTGGACCTAATGCAGGGTGTCCCACCGGGAACTGTATCGATCGATTATTGAGAAGTTAGTGACTCGAAAATTTTATAGAAACTAGAGCAGACCTAGTTCAGTGTGCCCTACTCAGTCAAAATATTTTTAATGATGCAGCACTTCCGGTTACGCCGGAAACAGACGCTAACTTCATTATTTTAAATGGCACTACATGCCTTTCTTGTTATTTTCAGATTACGATATTATTTAAATAACTTTTTACAGGAAACACCGTACCATAAAAATCAGTGGTTTTTGAGATATTCAGGTTTCTGTTGAAAAATTGCCATTTGCATTTCACTCTTTAAAAATTGAAAACGCATTTTATTTAATTACTTATGAATTGTTTTTTGTGCAAATTATAGAGCAAAGTTCGTTCTTTCGACTGCATACCAGTTTGCCAGTCTGCGGCATACAGAGCATTTTAATTTAATTTTTTTAAATGAAGTGACACATTTTTTATTAAATTCAGCATCAAATTAAAAATGTCAAATATGCTACTTAGTTTTTAAGATATTAAGGAATTTGCTTAAAGTTATTTTAAAAAATGTTCAAAATTACGTCCGTTAATGTCTAGACCTTTTTGGCGAATTAATTCGTCATGAGTCACTTTTCTAATCGTAACTGAATTGAGACGTTGAAACTCGGTATTTACTTGGCGCATGTAGTCCTTCTTCAGTTGTTAAGGGAGCGTCACTCCTCAAATAAAATAATCAAGAACCGCCAACTCAGGCGAATGGCGAAGTCACAAAAAAAGGTCCGTTGTTAGCAATCCAACGGTCTTGAAACGTTTCGTCTAATAAACTATTTACTGAACCGGAGCTCCGTCATGTTAAAAAATACGTCCATATTAATATAACGGTAAATTTCAGTGTTAATCGTTTTTAAAACTACACAGAATGTTCAAGTTTGTATCTCCTAGAAGAATAAATTTAAGAGAATTATGTTCAAGGCACAATTAAGTCAAAGGTTCGAGATGATTAATAAAAAAAAGTTTTTATTACACTTTTCGGAATACAACAATACATTAATATGACAAAAGTCAGCCGAAACCGATATAGTAACGACTATTACTAAATTAAGACTTATTGTTATACCTTAATTAGCTAGTTTTTATAGGTCTGTACGGTGAAATCAGTAAATGAAATAGGGCCTTAGGGTCGTCATTAAATTAGAAAGAGGCCTTGGAGTTTATGTCCGTAACACCTCTCCCCTTAGATTGAAACGTCCTCTTTTTTTTAGATGATTTTGGGATAAAGTGGAGTTGAGGGTCGCTGGTCCATTTCCACCTCTTGAGATTGATTTTTCTCCATTCGCCTATCTCTCCACGTTGGGTACATCTTCATCATTTGTTCCTTATAACATAGAAGAATTATTAGTAATATATCAAAGACAATAACCATACCAGTAATCGTGGCATGTCCATAAAAGATGATAGGTTTAAGATGAACAGGCGTATCTTCTATACTCTTTAATATTTGGTTAATATCTTCAATTTTGTTAGGATATTTCTTCAATGTATAGAGGTTTTGACGAGGCTCGGATATCTCCGTATGATACATTGTAATCCTGGTGGGAGATACCTTAGTGATATCCTTTTCATAATAATCTTGATTGATGATGGCATATTTCTCGTAATCTATGAGGTAGTTTCCAGGGGGATGTTCACCTTTTTCTGTTGCCCATTTATTTGTAGTAATTGCCAATAATGTTCCATTATGCAGTGTTAATATTCCTTCGTAATTCTGGACATGAATACTAGGACTTTCAAAAGCGTTTATTATCTTAGTTAAAATTTTACTTGGCAAAAGTATTTTTGATTTTCAACTTCCGTACAATGTTCATACCAGCGTGATAGAGATTCATATCGGGTATTGTATTTGGAGGGTAGTAGGAAAATATTTTCTTTTAATAATGGGTAAATTTGATAAATTTTGAATCGTATTGGGAGAGAAATTGGAAATTGGATAATTCCTTTAATCATGTCGTTAGTCGTGATCATTGTTTGCTTATTAAACTTCAAATAACTCATAGGGTGGTTATCTGAATGGGGTATTAATGTTCTTTAGAGTAAATGCTAGAAAGGTGTTGCATCATTTCTTTTATTTGTTATTTTGAAATTGATTCATAACTGATTATATCTTCTGCAAAAATAAGAGTTCTTTCGATAAGTTGTAGTTGATTGAGCGATGTTTGAGAAATGGTTATTAATTTAAATAATTGATTTTCGACATCTAGTTCACTTATATCTTGATTAATTCTTGAGAGTGTATCATTAAATTGTTTATTAATATTTTTAATTGTTTCTGAATATGAATTGGTTATATGATGTGCTAAACTCAAGTATTGGTCTTGTTTATCAATCGTTTTCTTTTGATTATCAAAGAGTGTATTTATATTATTTTTAATTTCTTCATAATCGTTGGAATCAAATGTTCCAAAGAGGTATTTAAAAGCGCTTTCTATGCCATTTACTAATCCACGTTTTTCACACAAAGGTCGTAATTTGTCTTAAGTGTCTTGAATTTTATTTAATATATTTTCCATAATAATGATTAGATCACTTTTTACCTGGTACTTTAAAATAGTGGTTTTTGAAATTAATTCTAAATGGGTTAATCTAATTTGCGTCAGATTGATATTATTAGCGAATTTATGGTAATGACTAAACAAATACGCGTCTCCGAGGTTTTCTTCTAGATATGTTACAGTTTTATTTATAGGACTAACGCTAGTTGTTTGAAGAAGTGGTTGAAGAAGGTTTTTTTTAATTTTTGATGTTGTTTGTCATTAACGTAAACCTTTTTTGGAAGGGGATCTGGTAATTGATCAGTGTTTTTGTTGTTTAATTTATCAAGTGTTTGTTGATTTTACTTTTGTGATTTATTTCGTATTTGTTCATAGAAATATTTAACTTCATTTAATCTTTTGATAGTGTATTCAGAAGGGGGGTTTAAATTTGGTATTTCTAGTTCAGTAACATCTTTATAGGGTCCATAAATAACTTCATATGGTCATAGTTTTGTGGTAGATTCTACTGAACTATTATACATAAACATTATTCGCATGACCAAATCGGGTATTGTTTCATGCGGGTTGACTAATTTTAAGGCGTTTAATTTTTCTTTTATTGTACTATGTAATCTTTCGAGAGGGGCTATTTCTGTTGGATTTTTGATTGATATTAAAAGTAAATCAATATGATACATTTTACAAAAATTTCTAAAATGTACATTATTGAATTCAACTCCTTGATCGATAATAATTTTACCTGGTAAATTATACTTACCATACTTAGAAAAATGATCGAAAATAGCCAAAAACTTATATAGAAATAGAAAATGTGTCTAGCATAATCAACTCAAAAGGCCTTGAAGACGTGATGGGTCCCTTGTATGGTGGTTGTATGAATTTCTATCGTATTTTGCTTACAGACATACACTACATTTATTAATATAAGCGTTAATTATATTCTTTAGATTTGGAACGTAATAAAGACGTTTAAAATGATAATAGGTCTCATTAATTCCATTGTGGTTTACATAATTATAATTAGAAACTTGTTTCAATAATTTCTCCATTGAAATTATTTTTAATTGAATGTTTTGTTTTGTTAGTAAATCGTGTAAGGTTAAAAATATTTTATGTTGAAATGACTGACATTCTTTCATCAAAGTAAATACCTATTTGATTAGGCATTCTAATTTTTCTTTCATTAATTTGGTGTGATACCCACGGTAAATCTGTACTATTTTTTAAAGTTACATCAACTATTTGCTTTTATTTACTACTATTAATTGTAATTTTTCATTTACTTAATTTAAATATAAAAGATGTTTGAAAATATTTTAATGGTCTTTCAGGGATTATCATTTCTGGAACAGGGTTTTCGATTGCTGAATGTATAGTTTGATTATCGGAAGCTATTAAAGCCTGCTCTAGTTCTTTCATTACTTAACCTTCCTATACTCGCGCCAATTTTTGTAACACCTATACTCGCGCACGGTGTCACAGACCGATAGTTTATACCCCTACAACATATTTTTTTACTAAGAAGCCCAAAAACTATTACTATTATTTCAAAGTTTAGGATGTAATGAAACAAAATAGTATAAATAATATTTAATTTATTAATTATTTTACTGACTTATAGTCTATCACAAATCAGTCTTCGAATTTGAGATTTTTTTCTTAGTACTAGGAAAACAAAATTAAAATCTGAACTTTTTAAAAACAAAATAAACTTCTGAATAATAATAATAATAAACATATCAAAGGACATATTTATCTATGTTTGGCTTAGTTTTGAGCCTCATCATAACAATCAGGGCATACGGTTACAGCATGTTCCAAACAAAAGTATTTTTTGCAGGTGGCACAGTTGTAAAGTGTCTTGCGGTTTTTTTTTTGACGAGCAGTATCAACAACGACCAACTTTATTATTGTTAGATGTTGCTCAAGACTCGGGTCCATCTAATTTACATATTTCGGCGAGCCTGAGCCTTATGGTTCTCGGCAAGGATGTAATGAGAGCCCGTCGTCTAAGTTGCGGATTGATCAGATCGTATGCTAAGGCTTCAAGAAAGATCCTACGGCAAATTTTCTTGGTAGGGTTATTCTGCAGGTATATTAGAGCAACATACATACATCCATTTTACTATACATACTTTATAAAGTATTCAAAGTCTGTAAAAAATATACAAATGCACTAAATATATTATATTAATACTTACATAAAAAGTTACACCTATACTCGCGTCGGTCTCATGGACCGATTGGCGCCAAATGCTACAACACATGTGTTTCGCCCGAATGCGCGGCGTGCACTAAAATGAAGTAAGGCACAAATCCGGAAGCTAGCAAGGAAATCGACTTCTTAGGATTTACCTGCATAAAAATAATTACGAAAATGTGTTTCGTCGGTCTCACAGACCAACGCGCGAGTATAGGAAGGTTAATCTACATCTTCTTGAGGAAATTCGCTAGGATTATTAAACAAAGAGTCTAAATCAATTTCTAAATCAAGATTTTCATTTTCTACCGCGTTTACTTCAAATCGACTAAGGGCATCGGCTACAAGATTTTCTTTGCCTTTTATGTATTTAATGTCATAGTTATACTCTTGCAACTTAATTTTCCAGGGACACAAGCGTGATTGGGGTTCTTAAAACGAATTTATCTAAACTAAGGGTTGATGGTCCGTTTGCAAAATAAATTTGCGTCCAAAGATATACGGCCGAAATTGTTTACAGGAGTCCAAAATCGCGAGAAGTTCTTTTTCGATCGTGGAATAATTTCTCTCGGCACTATTCAAAGTTCTTGAATAAAAAGCTATGGGGTGATTATCCTGAGAAATAACTCCACCTATTGCTTTGTCGGGAGCGTTGGTAGTGACTGTTAATAATTTAGTGAAATCAGGGTAGGCGAGGATAGGAGCGTTGGTAATCAATTCTTTAATTTTTTTGACAGCATCTATAAATTCGGGATTTTGATTATCTATCTTATTGTTTTTCTTTAAGCATTTAATGAGGGCTGTTGCAATTTTAGAATAATTTGTAATAAATTTCCGGTAGTATCCGTTGCGGAATAGGAAATTCGACAGTCGCCCTAATTTTGTCGGGATTCGGCTTTATTCCGGTAGTTGTAATTAAATGCCGTTTTCGGCAAAATTCTGACTTATCCAATGATACCTTTAATTTTACCTGCTTTAACTTTTCAGATATTAATTTTAAATGATTAACATGATCGTGTAATGACTTGGAAAAGATGACTATGTCGTTCATGTATACAAAGGTGAATTTGTACAAATACTCTTTTACAATTTCATCCATCATTCTTTGAAAAGTGGCCGGAGCATTCTTTAACCCAAACGGAATTCTAACATACTCATAATGACCGTTTTCGACGCCAAAGGCCGTTTTTTCAATGGAATCGGGATGCATAGGTATTTGGTGAAATCCACTGGCTAAGTCCAGGGTGGAATAATAATTACATTTTCCTAATACATCTAAGACGTCATCTATCCTGGAAAAGGGATATTTGTCTCCAATGGTTTTCTTATTAAGATCTCTAAAATCGATAACAAGTCTCCATTTCTTTTTATTAGAAGCGTCTAATTTCTTCGGCATGATCCATACTGGAGATGAGTATGGTGATATTGAAGGTCTAATAATGTTGTCATTTAATAATTTTGTTATTACTTTCAACTTCTGCGGATATCTAAAGGATTTTCGATAAATGGGGTCGTTATCTGTCGTTCTGATATTACGTTTGACTTATTTTACTTTTTTCTTCTGAATTTATATGGTTAGTTCGTAAGTCTTCAAACGGATTAAAATCGGAATTTTCGTCATTACTAGGCGGATCATTGGAATAGATATAATTAGATAAAAGATTATCATTCATAGGCTCATCAATATTCAAATTATTTAGGCAACAAGCTTGCGCGTAACCGTTATCTACCATATAAACTCCAGGAACTATTTTTTCATTGCCTTAGATGACACAAGTACCTTTATGTATCTTTACAGGAATTTTCTTAATTGTGTGTGTGTGTTAATTATTCTATTGCGAGTTTCTACAAAAGGGATTATTGTGTTTGGGGTTGTAATTGTTTGTTCAGAATAATCAATAATTGCTTTAAGTATTTTTAAATCTGGATTACTTATTAATGCATCAAAGGTATTATGAAATTTAAATAATAAAAATTCAATTTCTGTGTTTTCGCCGAATATCTTATGAGTCACAAAAACGAAGCGGTGTCATTTATAAAGGGCTTTGTAAAAATGATGCAAACGCAACTTGGTAACGGACCAAAGGTAATAAGATCTGATCGAGGAAGAGAATACATTAATGAAGATCTAAAAAGTTTTTTGAATAATGAGGGAATAAGAACACAATATACGGCAGCTTATTCACCACAACAAAATGGGGTCGCGGAGAGAAAAAATCGTTCTTTACTGGAAATAACAAGATGCATGCTATTAGATGCGAACATGATCAAAAAATATTGGGGTGAAGCTGTAAATACGCCAAATTACCTACAGAATAGACTACATACCAGAGCGACCGATAAGACTCCTTTTGAACGTTGGTACTCGAAGAAACCAGGTGTAAAAAATCTACACGTTTTTGGATGCAATGCATACGTTCATACTCACAAGTAACAGCGAAAGAAGTTGGACGATAAAGCTGAGAAATATACGTTTGTTGGATATTCAGAAGAATCCAAAGCGTTTCGTCTTCTGAACATGGAAACAAATCAGATCAAAATTAGTCGGGACGTAATATTTCTTGATAAAGAATATAATGGAAACAACGAAGCAACTGAAGGGGATGAAGAACCCAATGGAAACATTGAAAGAAGCAAAAGGGATGAGGTGACATTCTGCAGAAAGGGAAACAACAGTTTAGAAGACACAGGACGTGACGGCGGAAGTTCAACAACTGAAGAGGAAAGTGATCCGAATGGAAGTGATTCTACTTATGATCCAGAGGAATCTTACAGTGATGAATCGGAAGATGAACAACCGCGTGTGCAGTGTCAACGTTCCGAAAGAAAAAATCGCGGAGTGCCGCCGGACCGGTACATTCCAACAACAAAATTAGTTACAGGAAGTGAACCCAGTTGTTTCAAAGAAGCAGTATCAGGGGCTGAAAGAAAACGTTGGATAAAGGCAATGGACGAAGAGGTGAGGTCCTTAAGAAAAAATGATACATGGGATATTGTACCAAGGCCAAAGGGCAAAAATATCGTAACTTGCAAATGGATATTCAAAGTGAAACAAAACGCTGAAGGAAATATAGAGCCACCTAAAGCCAGACTGGTTGCGCGTGGATTTTCACAGAAGTACGGCACGGAATACGATGAAGTTTTTGCGCCCGTGGTAAGAAAGACAACCTTTCGAACTTTTCTCACCATCATCAAACAGCCTGTCTCGTCCACTGCTGAACATAGGCCTCCGTTAACGATTTCCATTTATACTGCAACATATATACGAAAATGCAACAGCGAGCGTAAAACTCCATGAAGAGACAGATAGATTTAGAGTGCAGCGCGGTGTACGACAAGGCGACACAATCTCCCCTAAACTATTTACCACTTTGTTGGAGTATATGTTCAAGAATGTCGAGTTGGAGAATATGGGTATAAATATTAACGGTGAAAATTTCAGTCACCTTCGGTTCGCTGACGATATTGTACTGATTTCAGATAGCTTGGATAAGGCAGAGAAACTGCTTATGAGACTAACATCTGCTTCACATAAAGTTGGACTTAAAATCAATCCATCGAAAACAAATTTCATGACAAATCTAGTCCCAAGCCGAAACTACTTAGTAGAAGGAAAAGAAATTTTCTAAGTCACATCCTACAGATATCTGGGCCATGATATTACGATTGGCAGGGACAATCAAACCTGCGAAATCAAAAGAAGGATAGGACTAACGTGGGCCGCCTATGGGAAGCTGAAGCACATTTTTAAGTCCGAAACCCCCATATGCCTTAAGCGGAAGGTGTTTGATCAGTGTGTTCTGCCGGTTCTCACTTATGGTTCGGAGACCTTAACTCTAACACGAAAATCGGTAAATAAAGTAAGAGTGGCCCAGCGAGCCATGGAACGCTCCATGTTGGGAGTCACGCTGAGAGACAGGATTCCGAATGATCAAATACGTCAGAGAACAGGGGTTACCGATGCAATCCAGCGAATAACATATCTAAAGTGGAACTGGGCTGGACATGTCGCAAGAATGACCAACGAAAGATGGACCAAAAAGATCATGGAGTGGAGACCTAGGCAAGATGCGTTCAGGAACAGAGGTCGTCCGCCGACCCGGTGGACGGATGACATAAAAAGAATAACACCAAATTGGATCCAGGATGCCCAGGATCGAAATAAATGGAAATCGTTTCTCACCATAGTAGGCCTTAAAAGCATGATGGTTAAACACTACGATTCTACGACAGCTTTCTTAAACGGACATTTGCGGGAAACAATCTATATGGAGCAACCCGAGGGATATATTGAAGGTAATAATGATTTTGTTTGTAAACTTATAAAGGGAATTTACGGTTTGAAACAATCCGCTAAAGTTTGGAATGAGGAATTAGATATTTTACTTAAACAGTATGGGTTTGTGCAAAGTAAAAATGATTCGTGTTTATATACAAAAATATATGAGGGGGGAAACCATCTATTTGGTTGTCTACGTGGATGATTTTTTGATTGCTGCAAAAAATAGTCAAATAATAGATGATGTCGTAAACTTTATTAGAGAGCGATTTTGCCTCACGGATCTGAGTTTTGTCAAGTATTACTTGAGCGTAGAAATAAGAAAGGATAAAGAAGGGATTTTCTGTATAAAACAAACTAAATATATTGAAAGGTTGGTACGCAGGTTCGGACTCGAAAATGCAAAATCATCAAATATACCTTTAGATCCGGGATATTATAAAATAAAACTTGTCGGAACCGAAATGCCTGAAAGCGAAAAATACCAGCAAGTGATAGGTGCATTATTATATATAGCGGTACATACTAGACCGGATATTTCGGCAAGCGTGGCAATACGAAGTCAGCAGATTAAAAACCCAACCTTAACCGATTGGACTGAGGCTAAAAGAATCTTAAGATATCTGAAGGGAACAAAGGATAATGAATTACAATTGGGAAAAAGAAATTCTGAGGGACTTGTGAGTTTTGTCGATGCCGATTGGGCAGAAGACAGATCAGATAGAAAATCAAATAGTGGATTTGTTTTTCAATATTCATCAATCAGTTGGGCATGTCGTAAACAGTCATGCATAGCATTATCGACAACCGAGGCTCAATACGTGCGTTAGCAGAGGCTCCGCAGGAAGGGCTCTGGTTAAGAAATCTAATTTTGAACAAAAAGAAGACATAAGATTTGTTGTCTATGAAGACAATCAAAGCTGTCTAAACTTACTAGAAAATAAGGGATTTAGTCACAGTACAAAGCATATCGACGCTAAATTTCATTTTATCAGGGAATCACGGGCGAAAAATATTGTTGAATTCAAATACTGTTAAACTAGTGATATGCCGGCGGACATGTTGACAAAGGCACTAAACAATATTAAGATGAAATTCTTATCTAAGAGGGTTGGTCTGACCGAAACGGGAACGGACTCTTCAAGTGAATAAATCGTTAAGAAAGGGTGTTGGTGTACAACGATTTTATTGTTCGCAGATATGTGCGGGTAGTTCGCGATATTAAACCACATCATTTATTTACATTTCGTACATATTTACAATTGTCCTTGGTATACTTTCGGGAAGACTTTTTATATATATAGCAGATATTTTAGGGTTGGCACAGATGTGCCATCAAAGATCTTTAATTAAAAAATATTACGCATTAATGATTCTAAGTAGTATGTAAACAATAAACAAATTAAACGCGATTTACTTTCAATAGGTTAAAATTAAATAATATGGAAAGTTTCACCAATTTTATTAAACTTCCTAACAAGTTTCGATACACACGATCATTATCAAAGGATTAGAGTAATCTTATAGTATTTACTTTGCTTAGCCTTACGACGTAAAATTCTTTTTATCTGTGAAGTGTGATTCCTGGTTCATTACTTTCACTGCGGCTTTTATAGCCGTGAGCAGAACATATCACCATTGTTTTAAACAAAAATCCACTAATACCTAACTAAACTACTAAATTATATTGACACATTTAAAGACCGACACCAACGCACTGTCTGCCACCGTTTAATGGAGCCAGTACAAAATAATGTAACAATGTTCCACGTAGAGTCGGCTTACGACTTACGTGTCTCTCTTTCTTTCCTAGTCTAAGTTTCAAACAATCAGAAAAATATTCGAAATAAAAGAAATGATAGAAGAAGTTTGAACAAATCTGTTTTTCATCAGTTATATCAACATTGCCTTCAATAAAACTGAAAGCCAGCTCTGTATTGAGACCTAACATTTGAAAGGTAGATTTGTGGTTTTTAACAACGAAAAAACAGACCTTGCTTTATATGTATACTTAGTATCCATAAAGATGTTAAAAAAAGGAATCGCTTGAAAAAATATATTATAGAGGTGCCATTAGAAGATAACTAAATTATTCGTGTTTGAAGGTTTTAAACCTCTACAATTTTGTTTTGAACGCCCTCTATAAATTACTAATTTCAATTTTGTCAAGGCGATGGCTCTAATAAGATTGAGCTATCGCTATTAGAAATTTCAATACTTTAATAGTCGAGATGGTGGTGAGGCTGATCTCTTGGTGAAACATTTTTAAAAAATTTTAATTAGGCAAGAAACACTTGGTTTTAATTTGTTTCACTTATATTTATTCTTACTCTGACATATGTTTCGGCTATAATGCCATTATCGAAGAGTTATTTAAAAACTAACTTATAATCTATTTTGTGCTATTTAAATAGGCAAACTACCTACCGACATGGTTACCTGTGACCGACCGTAATAGAGGGGAAACCTCGAAATCAATTTGGTCATTTAAAAGGATTTTATTGTTATTGTTGGCTCTCGTTATCTCTAAAATTTCTAATCCAAAAACACACAAAAGGATTTATTAGCCGTGAATACGGAATTAGGAATAAACACTATTGATAATTATGAAACAAGATCTCTAGAAAAATCAATTTGTGCTACATATTTAAAAGAAAAAGATTCAAACAACTCAGACGGGATAATTGTAAAACGTATAATGAACAAACTAAAATCTAATAATTTAATCTTATGTAAAGCTGATAAGGGAAACACTGTAACCATTATGGATAAGAACGAATATTTATCGAAAACAGAAAACCTTCTTCTTTTAAAACACTGAAAAAAGATCCTACAGACAAATTTCAAAATGAAATAAAAGCCCTTATAAAAAAATGCCCTAATATATTTAAAAACGACCACCAATACTTTTTGACACAAATGAATCCCCAACCTCCGATCCTATATGGATTACCCAAGATACATATTAAAGATTGTCCTATGCGTCCTGTAGTCTCATATATTTCGGCACCTTCGTATAAAATATGCAAAAAACTCAATTTTACCAAATTTACTAGAATTCAAACCCACTTATTCCATAAAAAATAGTATAGAATTGATCAATATATCACAAAATATAGAAATACCAAAAAATTGCACATTAGTTTCATTTGACGTCAAAAGCCTGTTTACCTCAATACCCACTAAAGAATTAATTAAGATTTGTTCTGGATTATCTAGCCAGTCAAAATCACTCGACGACGTCTTAAAAGAAGAAATATACCAAGTAATTAAAACCTGTATAAGTCAAAGTTATTTTAAATTTACTAATGAAATTTATTTACAAACGGAAAGATTACCAATGGGCTCAACACTATCCCCATTATTAAGCGAAATTTTCATGAATCATCTAGAAAATAACATTTTTTGTCAGAACAATTACACAAAAAACGTCGTGTTTTGGTTAAGATATGTAGACGACGTTTTCTGCATTTGGCAGGGTACTAGTAGACAACTTGATTCGTTTTTAAAATTCATCAATTCATTTTACCAAAGTATAGAGTTTACAGTTGAAAAAGAAACCAATAAAGCATTAAACTTATTAGACCTTACTATAACAAGGAATGAAACGTGCCTTACATTTGATATTTACAGAAAACCCACTTATACTGATATTATCCCTCACGCTAGGTCAAAACAATCTCCCAACATAAAATTAAGTTCATTCCATTCGTTTATCCATAGACTCCTATCTGTACCACTATCAAAAAAGAGTTTTGAAAAAGAAACTAACATTTTAAAACAAATTGCTTCCAATAATGGTTACAACGTTTCACTTATTGACAAAATGATCAATAAAAAACAAAAAAGACTAATATTGAACAAACTATATCCCGAAACGGTAAATAAAAAAGACAGTAGATTTTGTTTCATTAACTATTTACCTAAAATTAGTACCAAATTCAAAAGACGATTACTAAAATAAAAATGAAAAAAGCGGGGTTTATGAAATTGAATGTAATAATTGCGAAGCAATATATTAAGGACAGACTGGGCGGTCGTTTGAAAAACGTCTCATTGAACATGAAAAGTCAATAATTAATAAATCAAAAAAATACAAATTTGGTACAACATTTTATGAATAACAACCATAGCTTAGATACAAACAATTTTAAATTAATTCATATTCAAAATAAAAGTAGAAAATTGGACTTATTAGAAATTTCAGAGATAACGAGAGCCAACAATAATAATAAAATCCTTTTAAATGACCAAATTGATTTCGAGGTTTCCCCTCTATTACGGTCGGTCACAGGTAACCATGTCGGTAGGTAGTTTGCCTATTTAAATAGCACAAAATAGATTATAAGTTAGTTTTTAAATAACTCTTCGATAATGGCATTATAGCCGAAACATATGTCAGAGTAAGAATAAATATGTGAAACAAATTAACACCAAGTGTTTCTTTTCTAATTAAAATTCAATACTTTAAGTCATATTTTGTGGAAATTATGATTTATTATAATTTACGTTGCGGTAGCGATTTTTTTTTATACTTAAAATTATCTCAGAAACCGCTCACTAACTTGACTAAACATAAATAGTTGTATAAATTCTAAGTAACTAATGCATATTTGTATGTGTATATGTAGTAGGCTATAATATTTATAAATAACGTGTACTTCTTAGTTTTAAGTTAGTTGTAATATAACTCTCTGAAGATGGCTACATAAGTCGAAACAATTGTTAGAGTTTTCTAATAATAAAAAAGTGTAAAACATAAACTCCTTGTTTTAATTGTTCATATATTTAAAATGTTTTACAATTATCCCACCGCTGAATCGACTAACCTTATTAATGTATAGGAAGTTAGAGAAAATTTTAATATACAGATATTATGTTATATTATACAGGTATTTATTTATATAAAGATGATATAGCATTTTAGGTGTTAAAATTTGAGAATTTTATTCAAAAATTTGCCTAAAATTTTAAAATTTTTGGGGGATTATGTTCCAAAATATTAAATAACAAAAAAATGTATTAAAAGGAAAAATATATTATTAATTTACGTTAAGTAGTTTATTAAAATTTTAAAGTTGTAACAAATAAAATTTAATTTTAATTAAAAAAAATATATATTTTGGAAATAGAGTTTTGGTAATATAATCTAAACGATAGGTAAATACCTGTACGTCTAAAAATAAAGGATTACAAATCCTACATTTGGAACGTGTCCTATACAATAGGCAAAACGAACCATGAGCTAATTCTGCGACCGGTTTCGACCTATTGGGTCTCTTCAGGCAGAAGCAGGCAAAATACAAACTGTAAAGTTCACTTGAATAACAAGACTAACCAGAAACAAGAGAAACAACTACTCCGAGGGCTAATACCCCTACCGGCATTGAATTACACTAATGAATCTGAAGGTCAACACATGTTAGACGTAGATAAAATAATCTAAAAGATAGGTAAATACCTGTACGTCTAAAAATAAAGGATTACAAATCCTACATTTGGAACGTGTCCTATACAATAGGCAAAACGAACCATGAGCCAATTCTGCGACCGGTTTCGACCTATTGGGTCTCTTCAGGCAGAAGCAGGTAAAATACAAACTGTAAAGTTCACTTGAATAACAAGACTAACCAGAAACATTCAATGCCGGTAGGGGTATTAGCCCTCGGAGTAGTTGTTTCTCTTGTTTCTGGTTAGTCTTGTTATTCAAGTGAACTTTACAGTTTGTATTTTGCCTGCTTCTGCCTGAAGAGACCCAATAGGTCGAAACCGGTCGCAGAATTAGCTCATGGTTCGTTTTGCCTATTGTATAGGACAAGTTCCAAATGTAGGATTTGTAATCCTTTATTTTTAGACGTACAGGTATTTACCTATCTTTTAGATTATTTTATCTACGTCTAACATGTGTTGACCTTCAGATTCATTAGTGTAATTCAATGCCGGTAGGGGTATTAGCACTCGGAGTAGTTGTTTCTCTTGTTTCTGGTTAGTCTTGTTATTCAAGTGAACTTTACAGTTTTGGTAATTGTTTTGAAATGACTAGCATTTCAAAATTATAATACTAATCAAGATGGTATGAATTTAAAAAATAATTATTATTAATAAAAGCAAGTTCTGTTTCTACAGATTGCGCTGTTTTAAATATAGGTAAGAAATATTTTCTACAAAACTTGTTCAAATTAGAACTTAATTGTAAAAAAATCTCTAAAGAAAACGAATTGGTCAAATCAATTAGATCTTTGGCAGAGACTAATGATGTTATATTTACTAAAGCCGATAAAGGCAATATTATCATTGCTATTTCTAAATCAGATTACATTAAAAAAGTAACAGATTTTTTAAACTCCAATTCCTTCAAAATAATCAAAAAAGATCCCACTCAAGTGTTTCAAAAACAACTAAAAACTTTTTTACGCAATGTCAAGTTCTTTTAAACGATATACTCAAGTACCAGTTAACTGTTATGCACCCACAATCTCCTAAATTATACGGTCTTATAAAATTGCATAAAGATACGACCAGTTGTCTCCTACGTTCAAATTTTTAGTTAACGAAATTAAAAAACTTACTAGATTCAAAGCAACCTTTTCCTTAAAAAACTCATTTGAGCTATTAAATAGGATTTCAAATTTAGAATTACCAAATAACAGCAAATTTGTGTCCTTTCATGTTTGCAACTTGTTTGCTAGCATTCCTCCACAAAAAGTAATAAAATTAGTAGAAACATTATTGATAAATAATTTAGTGAATCCTGTTATAATCAACAAATTAGTTACTCTATTCGAACTTTGTCTTAAACAAAATCACTTAAAATTCAACAATGCCTTTTATGAACAGCAGGAGGGACTTGCAATGGGTAACCCATTACGCCACTTGTTGAGATATTTATGAATTCCCTAGAAACAAAGATTAGTAATAATATATTTTTCAAAAAATGTTTGCTTCTACTGGTTTAGATACGTAAATGATATTTTAATTTGTTGCACAGGCACGCACAGACAATTATCGACTTTATTTAATTACATAAATAACCTGAAACCCAAAATTAAATTTTCTATTGAATAGGAAAATAACAAATGTATAAACTTTTTGGATTTAACCATCACAAACATTAATAGAGGGCATTCTTTTTCTGTTTATCATAAAAAAAACGCATACAGATACTATTATACATTCCAAGTCTTGCCATCTAATATGTCAGAAATTGGCCTTTTTTCACTCAAGTTTCCATAGACTGCTCACTATTCCTATGTCATCAATAAATTATAAATTAGAGTTAAACAGGATTTATCAAATAGCTTTCAATAATGGTTATGACCTTTCACTAATAACCAAATCTCTTGAATAGGAAAATTAATGAACAAACTTTAAATTTAGTTTACCCTTACATTAAACACAAGAAAAAAAACGAATTATAATAGTCTAACATATAAAGGAAACTTTTTCATCTAAATTAGGCAAATATGTTCAAAATTTCACCAATAGCGTTGTTTCTTTCAAAACTAATAATTGACTAGGCAGTTTTATAAAAAATAAAAAGAGCTAAAATTCAGGTGTCTATGTGTTTACTTGTGGGGATTATAATAAAACATACATTGGACAAACTGGAAGGACATTTTTAGAAAGAATCAAAGAACACAGAAAAAGCTATGATAAGAAAAATAAAAATAGTAACTCAACTTCTGCTGAATATTTAACTCAGCATAATCATAATTTTGACGAGAATGATAAAATTCTACATATCGAAAACAAAGTCAAAAAATTAAACCTCTTAGAGTCTGGAGTTCAACAAATTAACTAAAAAAGGCTTTATCTTAAATGATCAATTAGATTTAAATGAATCACCTTTGTTAAATATGTAATTTTGTATGTATGTGGATATAATTTACTCCTACTCCTTCTTTATTCTTAATTTAGTGTATAAGATCGTTGTATTTAGTCTTAAGTTAGACCATTCTTCCACCTGAAGAAGCCACTGGTGTGGCGAAATAATTATTGTCGATTTTACAATAAAAATTATTTGTAATTAAACCATGTGTTTCTGTGTGAAAACTTTGTCAATGGGAGTCTACATGTTCTATATCATTGTTGCATCATTTTAACATTAAAATTTGGATTTTTTTTAGACTATGACATTTGTTATTATGTTAATTATGTATGTAATACAGTATAACAATTTTTGCTGTCACACAACGGTTTTATGAAAACTGCATAACTTTTGGTTTTCAATAAAGCTATATATAAGAATAATTGGGGTAGCCTGCGGTAGATGATGCGAAAATATCTTAAAACAAGGAAATATATTTCGAGTGTGTTATTCGGAAATTCCTTTTACGAATTCCGCACCGCATAGCATTCCTTATACGTATTTGGAACCTCACTTTTGATTGTTTAATAAGCGTTCGCTAATTCAAAGTGACGAATAGAATAGTCTTTGGTGCCGAATACATATACGGAATGTTTAGATGCATACCGTTACCGTATGCGCTACGTACGCTATTGGGGTGTAAAACCAACACCTACTGTTATTACACTGTAGTATTAATGACGCCAGATCTACTGACGGTATTTTCTAGGTGTTTTTAAAATATGCTCTCGACTTATCAAATTTTTATTTCTGCCATTTTTGTTTTAGATCTATTTGTATACTCCGTATGTGAAGCCAAAGATAATTACTTGACGCAAATTCCTAGCAACAATATTCGGCCACAACGTAGTAAAACAAAATCAAGATACAATCACAAGATTGCTAAACCATTTACTGTTAATTCCACCCCTTAACTTCTGAGCTTATATATATATATATATATATAAATCAGTAAATAAGTAATAAGTTAATAAGTCATTTTTTATCGAGGAGGTAGGGCCAGGAAGGAGTAAAGCATTGTTCATTATAGAAATAACACTAAAAACTGTTGTCCTTATTAATCACTAAACAAATATGTATAATAAACGCCTACTTCTTTACTTTATTGATCTGAATCATTGTTCTACCAATGTTTCTGTCACATACACATATTTTTAAAATACAATTAATGTAAAACTTTAAAAAGCTATACATTATCATTTTTAATGTACCTGATTTCAATCAAGAATGGTGACTTTTAATAACTAAAATAGAAATATTCGCACTCGCATGGTATCCCGACAGGAATGCAAGTGGAAAGCAAGGGAAGCTGGGGAAGTGCAGAATTCGCGTTGTGGAGAGAGTAGATTTTTTGGTACAAAAAGCCACGAGTTTCGACAGGATTTCATAGGGAATTTAAATATTGTTGACTCCTTATGCCCTTTCTTGGTTGGATGCGGTCTATTTAGTCTACTTAGCGTTCGGAAAGATCAGTAAACTCTTGCTCAATTGGAAGCGGCGGTTTGTCTAGCGTTCGGAGCGAGCGTTTCCACCTGACATGATTGGACACCCTCCACCGATTAGCCAACATACATTCCAAAAAGTTAAATCTTTTACTTTTCCCCTATATCAATCGTTTCTGAATCGTTTGTGACAATTTTGATTTCATTAAAATAATAATAATAATAACCTTAAAGTTTGTGGAAATTAAAAACAGTGTTTTTATTATTTTTATATTTTCAATGAATTTCCGGCAAGTAAAAATAAAATCAATTAATTTAATTGTGATTTTGTTTGTGACTAATTAGCTAGTGAGTAATTTAATTGTTAATGGCGTACTGATTAGCCATAATTTTGTAAAAGTTGATTGTAACTAAGGCTTTCGAGTGCTTAATAGATCGGAAATCTCATTTTCTGACATATCCTTGAATTCCGACCCGCGCAGGGAATGGCTACTCAAGCTTTGAGGTTGGTTGATTGGGAAACTGCGACCACTTCTTTACTGTCTCTGGGTCACTTGACACGCTCGGTGTTCCACTGCGGCTGTTACGAGCCCCCCCGTATCCTCACCTCGTCGTAGTGGGGGGGCTAGCACCAGCGCTGGCGTGGGGAAGCTAAATAGACAGACGGGCATTCGGAGGCAAGATGGTGTTGAAAACAGTTGACGGTCATGGACGAAGGGCGGAAGGCACCTTGTCTGGTGCTACTCCGAGGGGAAGTAGCCGGCAGCTGACAGACAAATCTGTCGTTAAGTCCAGCATAGACGGGAAGGCTGGCGTGGGGCGTGGGTTCACCCCACCGACATGGCTAACCCGTCGAAAGAAAGGCAATCCCGGTGCGGTCATCGACACCTTCAGTGACAATTGCATGGGAACCTCGATAGCCTCGGGAAAGTTCCTGGACCTTTGAGTGCCCCTCTCCACCATGTCCTTTAACAAAGTACGGGTCTGGCAAGGGCATCAGGCGGTGGAGTGGTGGGTGAGCGACCTGCCCCATTAGGGGGGTTCGCGACTGAGTGAAGTGCGCTGATTGGGGTGTGTATCCTGACCCTTTAGGAGGGCTGTACATTTGACGAAGGCATAGTGACATGAGGAGATGTAAAGGCTAGTCGTATACTGATGGATGTCCAGTGTTTTTACGGGAAACGGATGTCACCCAGCGAGGGGTGCTCCGGAGTAACCGATGGAGACCAGTTTTACCTACACTGCTAGCTTCGTTCCTCCCCCACCGTTTGGTGTCGGACTCGAGGGGGCAGTGGTTGAAATTCCGAATGCTGGGTTAAGGTGCTGTACTGGCGGGCCGTCCACTCCGTCACGCAGTTCCCGCTTCGAACGTACTATTAGGGTTAGATAGGCATGAACTGGGTGTCACTCTCCTCGTTGGACCTCAGTTGCGTCGAGGCTTCCCGGGACCAACCCGTTTGCGGGTCGAAGCCCCCGGGGAGTCTGCCATTCCACCAGGTTCGCCCTGTGCGGTTTGGCGTGTGAATAAGCCCAAAACGGGCAGGTGTCGCACGTTAAATCTCCAAAATGTGCGACTTTACGAGATCTTTAAAAGAACTGTCCGATCTATGGCTGTCAGAAGATCTGCTACTGCTTCTGTGGCGTCTGTTAGCTTTGTCCATGCTTAAACAAAGAACCTAACCTAATTAGTAACACAACAAACCTTTTTTATTATTCGGGAAACTTTATGTTTTAAAAGTAATGCCTGTGCAAATTTCTTTTAAAATAAACACCTAAGTAATTACAATCTAGAAACTATGTACTTTCACCATAAAGGGACTGAGAATTGAGAATTTTCGAAAAAAAGAAACAAAAATAACTATCATTATGTTAAAAGGACTAGCTGAAAGTTGTTTAAAAATATATAAATATGTCTATCTTTGCGATGGTACTATTCATATATATGAACATATAAAGATAGGTAGGTAGGTATCTATATTTTCAGACCCTTACCAATTTACTTAAATATAAAAGTATTCTTAATGTTATAAAGTAATTAATTACTAATAGAAGCTGTACTAAACAATGAGCAGTGTATAGAGGTGAACAACCAAAATATAAATTCCAAATCAAATCATCAATTAAATTAGTGTAATTAAGTGATGCGTTATTAATGTTTTGTTCCAAAAATAATACATTGATGTGAATTAAATTGAAGAACCATCTACAAATTACCTCAAATTCAAGAGGAAAAAGCTATTGCTATCCTCCATTTATAGACTAGTATACCAAAAGTACACTCTACATATCTTCTTGCTCTGATCAAACGATAATTGAATATCCGTTTTTCTTTATCGAGTTGTGTTCATCCATATGGTAAATGTTCATACAAAGTACGAAAGGAACATTTATTTCCGAACCATTACTAAGGAGTTTTGGTTCTGGTAAATGTAATTCATTTTCAATTAACTTTTTCGAAAACACTGTTTTTAGAATATAGTCGAATCACAATCATTGTTATAGGATCAAACACTTACATAACGAAATCGATATCTGAATCCACTATAGCTATTAATACAACCGAGAAATTGTCTTTATAATTGAAATACGTTGAGCCGCTATTAGGTAGCTTTTTAATTCCAATCCACTGTAGTGCATATAATTACGTTTGAAGACAATAAGAATGCCTTTTTAAAAATATTTATTTTACAAGATATAAAATGAGCCTTTACTTTACAAACTACAAAAAGTAAGACGTAGTCTAAAGAAAGTATAGAACTAACTAGATTCTGACGAGTAGTCCTATTTATATCCCTTTGTTTTGGAATTTGTAGGCAGCTGCTGATGCACTTAAGCGTCGCCCTATTGTCGGGGTGTTATCGCTAACAGGGTTGTGTCGCTGGACATAACTATATGCAGGGAGAAAAATTTTAGGTGAAGCTCGTTTGATATTTCTTTCTATTTCTCAGATGTATCAGAGGCAACGACATAAATTCGTTGTGTAGGTTGTCTCATATAACTTTTATCGAATATACCAGTACAATATGATGAACGCATCTAGTTTGCGGTAAAAAAAAAAAAACGAACACTAATTTCAAATGAATAACAAGACTAACCAGAAACAAGAGAAACAACTACTCCGAGGGCTAAACCGGTCGAAACCGGTCGCAGAATTGGCTCATGGTTCGTTTTGCCTATTGTATAGGACACGTTCCAAATGTAGGATTTGTAATCCTTTATTTTTAGACGTACAGGTATTTACCTATCTTTTAGACTAATTTCAAAGTTACCAACTCTGCGAAAAACTACTTACGGCCAAATAACCATATCGTCTGAATTAGCCGTTAGTGTACTTCCTGATGTCCTAGAAAGCTGAAATTTGCTTTGTAAGCTAGTAGTGGTACACAAACAACAAAACAATTCCACCGCTTTGAACTTTTATCCCTCAACCCAGTAAACTAAGGAATGGAATTTTGTATTAGACTTCCGCAAATTTTGATGCTATAGTTTGTAACGGTTTTATATGTGCGTGATTTGCAATTGTTAAGTAAATGGACATTTTGGTGTCACCTGTGTTAGGGCGGTGGAAGTTAGAATAGGAAAGGAGCTGTGGTGAAAAGATAATTCGGAAAAGAAGAGGGGATTTGAGCGGCGACCGTTGAAGGTGAAAGGAGAGGCACGCCGACCACCGACCAGGGCAGTTGGGCGGTTAGTTCGGGTGCTACAATTAAAATCATTAACCAGCCAAATTAGTACTATATGAGTACAATTTGAATCTTCACGAGCTACACCTATAGACACCAAGAGGTTTATCCAACACCTGTTCAAGAGAAGGACAATCAGAAAAATAAAGGGGCCCCCAACTAATACTATTAAACAGGTCAGACTACAAATTTATTGTTTGAGTTCTTTTGGACATTAATTCTATTTTAATTTAGTTACTTAAAATACAAGAATTTTCGTTTCGTTTCACATGTTTTCGTTAGAGAAAAATTTGGAAAAATTAACCTTGGGGGTCTTGGAAATGCAAAATTCCGTGCAAATGATTATTCAACAAAATAAAGTTATGCTAGAAACTCAATTGACGAGACAAAATTCGGAATTTAATAATCAAAATCAAACAATTAATAATAATGAAAATTTTACTAATTTAGAAAGTGAGACAGTAACAACTAACGTTAATCGCGAGATTGTTAACAATCAATATATAACTATGTGGAAAGAGTTAGGTGGAAATAATCTAGTGTTTTATGAGGATAGAGGTATGCACCCGGTATTATTCATCAGAAAATTAAAAAGTCTTTTTATCGAGGCAAATGTACCGACAAATAGACAGGTGCGACTCGCGACAAATGCCTTAAGGGGAACTGCAGCTGACTGGTCAGCATTAAGGGAAGATTCGTTTCTAAATTTTGGGGAGTTTGAAACCGCATTTTTGAAAAGATATTGGAACACGAAACACGAACGCGAGGCTTTTCTGAACTTAAAATACGGAAATTACGAAAGGGGTAGTCTTGCTGACTATTTTCTAAAATATGCGAGGGAATCTCTTTATCTAAACAACAATTTTTCAGAGACCGACATAATTGAAATGATCAGTAACCATTTTTCTCCAGAAATACAACGGGGAATAATAAATAGTGGATATAAACATTTTGAGGACGTTGAAACTTATTTAAGGAGATTAGATAAAACTTTTGTATCAAGACAACAAAATAGGAATTTTAATAGGACGGAATCAAGGGAGAATCGCGAGAATAGGAATATACAAGTAAATAACAATAATAGAAACTTTAATGAGCAACGAAATTTAAACGAACGAGAAAATCATAGAGAAGGGAATAGTAGAGGAAATAGGGAAAGTGCTGTTAGCACTATTTTCAATAATGACATAGAGGAGGATTTATTAGAAGAGAAGAGTAACGATAAAGGAAATAAGGGAGTAAATTTACCGATTATAGAGATCCAGGTGGGGGGTTGTCGGGCAGACGTATTGATCGACTCTGGTAAACAATACAACTGCATTTCTTCGAAGTTCTTAGAAGAACTACTCCAGCAAAATATAAAGATTCCAGTCTTTCCGGTAAATAGTATATCGTTAGGTGTCGCTATTTCAAAGAAATCTTATCGCATAAAAGAACAAGTATTATTGACTGTAGGTTTAGTAAATGGGGAATTTGATGTTCCTTGTATTGTGGTTCCTAATCTTAACAGAAAAGTAATATTCGGTTGTGAATGGTTGAAGGAGAACAAGGTACACATAGATTTTAGTAAAAAGTTAATAAAAATCAAAGGTGATAAAGACGAATTATCAATAAATTTTCGTGAATCGATAATAAATGTAGATTTAAAATTTATGGAAAATTTAGAAGAACGATCAGAATTGAATGAAGTAACACGGGTGAACAAAATGTTAGACACTCACAAAAATAAAATAAATGAGGTATATTCTGAGGAAACAAGAAAGGAAATTATAAAATCGGCCTTATTAACGCCTGAAAATGAAAATAAGTTAGAGAACATTTTAAGTCAGTTTGAATCCGTATTTTCGGATCAGCCGGGTAGAATAAAGGACTTTGAGCAAAAGATAGAATTACATGATCAGTCGCCTTTTCACTTTAAGTCATATCCTATTCCGATATCACACCGTGAAAAGGTAAGGAAACAGATTAAAGAAATGATAGACTGGAACATAATTTGTAAAATGGAAACCGAATACGTTAGTCCCTTAGTTTGTGTTATAAAGAAAGATGGTAGTATCCGACTATGTTTAGACGCCAGATATTTAAACAGAAGATTAGTGCAGAATCATATCGTACCCGGAAACGATATTTTTTTATTTTAAACAGGGAATGTGCATGAGCACATTAGATTTGACAAGTGGTTACTGGCAGATTCCTATTAGGCCAGATTGTTGGAAATACCTCGGTTTTTCTTATGAGGGAAATACTTATTGTTTCAAAGTATTACCTTTCGGGTTATCGATCAGTGTGGGTTGTTTTATAAACGCATTGACGCGGGTATTAGGATCAAGCTTTTCGGAATATTTTGTCGCATATGTCGATGATATTTTGCTATTTTCAGACAATTTCGATAAGCATTTACACCATCTAAAACTAATATTTTCAAAATTAAAGGATGCAGGTCTAACCATTAAATTAAGAAAATGTTGTTTTGCGAAAAAAAGAAGTGTTATTTTTGGGACATAAATTAACTGCTAAAGGAGTTTTTGTTGACCCTGATCGGAAAAGAGCAATTATGGATTTCCCGAGACCGAGAAACCACAAGCACTTGAGATCGTTTTTGGGTTTATGTAATTATGACAGACGTTTCGTAAAAGATTACGCGGAATTAGTTGAACCATTACATAATTTATTAAAAAAGGGAAAAGTTTGGAAATGGACAGCAACGGAGCAGGGTGTATTTGATAAAATAAAAATAGCATATCTAAAAGTATCATTCATAAATTATCCGAGATTTGACAAAAGATTTTATATACAATCGGATTGTTCACAGAAATCATTAGGATCGTATTTATATCAAATAAATGACGAAAACGGTGATAAAGATATAATAGCGTTTACTAGTAGAGTTTTAAAAGGTCCAGAGAAAAACTATTTTACAACGGAAAAGGAAGCATTGGCTATTGTGGATGCTTTGCAAAAATGGAGAGAAATAGTGTTAGGACAAAAATTAACGGTGGCGACAGATCATAAAGCTCTTTCATTTCTGTTAAAATGTAAATTGCTAAATGGTCGATTAACAAGGTGGGCATTATTAATGCAAGAATACGATATGAAAATAGAATACTGCAAAGGGAAGGAAAATGTCGTAGCTGACGCATTATCACGTTATCCTGTGGAATTAGGAGGAGAGATGGTCGACTCTAATGATTCGGAACGTATAGTGTTATAACATAGATAAGGAATTAGGATCTTTAACTTCTTTGGATATTTTGGAAAGTCAAGGCACGGATGTTAGTCTCAGTCACATAAAAAAATTAATTACAAATGGCCAAAGAAATAATAGAATTCGAAAATGTTATAATTTTTTATCAGAGTCGGTCGCCTTATTACCTGAATTGGTCAAGTAGATTCGAAAGAAATACGCTTGTCTGAAGAATATAAAAAGTAGAACTTTAAATCAAAAACAAACACACCTAATTGACTTAGTACTCGAGCCATCATGTCCCATTGTTAATTTTCAAGGAATTAAAAAGCAACTTTTATGAATTGTTACCTATCAATTATTTCCTCATAAATGTACACAAGAAATTGAGCAAAGTCTCTCATCAAATTTTACTCCAGAGAAATATTTATTCTTTTAATTAAAATTCTTTACTTAAATTTAATTTATTCTCTATTTATGATATAACTACGTAGATATTGTTTTGTTCCGGAGTTGGTACAAATTAATGGTTTTAATTCTCTTTCATTTAAGGATGAAAACTTGACACCATTTTTACAGACATCCGCAGATGTCCGTTTCATGATGCTTGATGCGGATATCAACAAACAAACAGAATTTTCCAACATTCTAAACATTTAGAAGTAAAATCATTTGTTTGAATAATATTTTGTACAAAGCACACATTTCATTTATAATTAAATTGTTTTGGAGGTGTTAAAACAATAAATAGGAAAATCAAAATAAGTCAAATTCGAATTTAAAAAAAATCGTTTTTTTCTTACGCGTTTTGAATGTATACATTTACTAAAAACTTAAACCAATAAACACTTTTTTCGTTTGATTGAGGCCCCAAAAGAATTTTGCAACGGGGTCCTGTAACCACCCTTACCCGGGTGTTACAATAATTTAAATTAATTACTTTTGTTTATTTATTTAACAGGCAAGTTAACCTGATGACGTCATTTCTGTTTAAACTAAATTAAAGGTATTAGATTTTATTTTCTATTTATATCGTAATAATTCTGAAGTTTGTTTTGTTCCGTTCGAATTTATTAATTGAAGTATTTAATTAATTTGTACTTTCCTGTTCCAAAGTGGTAATTAGTTTTCCTGTAAGTATATAATAATTTAATTTGACAAATTTTAATCTTGAATATCACCTAAATTAAAGTAAGGATGTCAAAGCAAACTAAATAAATTTTAAATAATTTTTTGTACTTAAACCTTCGTAAAAGCGAGCATTTTAACATCGACTTAGCGACCAGGAATGTTTCGTCTAGACACCCATGTCCGGTCAACCACGAGTGAGAGAGACAGGTTTCATAGGTTGTCCACGTATAGAAGTGAGTTAGGTATATTATTTCACCGCTGAATCAGTTCGTAGGGTGACTTAGGTTGGAATGTAGTAAAAGGGGAGGCCACGCGGTATGCAAACTACGTTGGAAAGAACGAGTGAACAAACTTAATCTAGGTAAGCAAGAGAGATAGGAATTTCTGAATATGTGCGCTTGAACCCCGCGACATGCAGACTCGCGCGGTGGAAAGGGTAGAATTTTTGTATAAAAGGCTGCGAGTTTCTACAGGATTTCTTAGGGAGTTTGGTCATTTTTGGCTCTCTATCTTTGCTGGATTCGGCTGCTGGTGAGATCGGGTCTTTTATTGGCCTAGCTCGTCCTTCAATAAAAGAGGTCCTTAGGCAAATTTGAACGCTCGCTTGATTCTTCTGTTGGTGAGATCCGGTCATTTATTGGCCTAGCTCGTCCGTCAGTGTTAGCAATCGAAAAGCACCTTGAACGCTCGCTTGATTCTTCTGTTGGTGAGATCCGGTCATTATGGTCAATAAGTGTAGTCGCAGTGATATGGCAGTGATTGAACTCGTTGACGAGTGTTAAGACTGCCGTTGTGCGATCCATCGAGTTCTGGTTTTGGTCCGTCCCTGTAAATTGGTTGTCCCGCCTCCGTACCTGTCGCCGTTACTGCTACGTCCGAGTGACTGCCACTGCCACCACTGCCACGCCGAGTGTCTGCCACCGCTGCCTCTGCTGTCCTGAGGTTGACCCCTGACCCGTCTTCCCGTGCTGTCGCCGTCACCCCCTGCCCGTATGTGAGAGGCCCTAGAGTTGTCCGTCTCCGGTACCTTGTCTTCCCAAACCCGCCGACGCCACCTGAGGTACAATCATCCGGCTACGACACTGGAAGTTCACCACTGGCACCCATACGACCCCACCTGGCCACTAACTCTCATAACGGAACCATGTCCGTTCACCCCGAGCCAGACGTCACCGAGGTTGACGACATCCAGAGCGAAGGTGCGTGGAAACCACTGACCCATATATGTGTCGGTGTAAATTGATACTTTTCACTGTCGGTCTTCGTTATAATCCCTCATTAAATCACTCTTGACTTTTGCTTTGACATTGCTACCGTTGCTTATGTTCACCAAGTGTGTCGTGTCCGACAAAAAAATATATAAAAGGTTTCGTGGTTACCAGGTGTACCCGATACCATTCCCCCCAAACAAACTGTATATATTATTACCGTGCAAATGACTACTTCAAACAACAGATATTTGAACATGGCCTACCAAGGTAGCCCATTGTGGTTATAATTACAGTTATAGTCACAATTTGCACGACTTATCTTCTCCCTGTTCAAGACGAACATGCTAGAGTTTTGTCTGCCCCTCATTTGTTGGTGCACGGTGTTGAGAAAGTTCCGACTGTGCTCCAACCCCTAATTTTAGTAGTTCTATTTTGATACCACACTTGTTACCACCCCTAAATTCCCCGATGTGTTTACCAGGCGTTTGTCCCCGCCAATGATTGCCAAGGGTGTTTGTAAATACGTATCCAAATGTAAATAAACGATGTGGTAAAAATTTCTTGTGTTTTCTTTATTAGTAGAAAACTCGGAACTCATAAAAGAATCTAAGTTACTACATTCTAATAACACAGCGTAAGCAAAAGGTCCTAACACTAGACGATTCACATTCACAGCCAAATTCTTTGATTTAAATAAATGAATAAAGATTTTTGAAAAGATTATTTTTGTTTGTTTTCTTTTCTCGATTTTTGACGAAAGTGAGGGTACCCCCCTTAATACGGTTACAGTGGTGCCGTGACCAGGATAATGAGTCATTCAATCCGTACAAGTCCAAGCTAATTAAAGAAAACCAACTTTTAAATATGATTTTTGATACTGCTTTGTTTGAGGTAAACTGCCAAATGAAAGTCTGCTCCCGGAAGAAAGACTACATCCTAGTGGCGGTCATTCATTTAGGAGATTCGACCTCTGAAAGAATCCAAATATCAGAACACCTTATTGATGTTCCTGAGGATTGCTGCTCACCAAAACCAACGAAAACCGAAGATCTTCGAATAAACAAAATTACTGTCCATGCTCTCAACCAAGAAGAGCGGATACTCAACAAACATCGTCTCAACAATTTAAATGAAGAAATATATAGGGAGAAATTACGCCCTGTTCTGCAAATAATGGGTATGACGTGGTGGAACTGTGTTGTTGCTGCTGTCCTGGTTGTCTGCGACTTCTTCGATCTCGCTGGCCGGGTGATTGTGGAAAATGCATAAAGATCTTTAATATACAAAATGAAAGAAGTCTGGTTCTTATTTCACGACCCCTAGATACAGCCTGGAACCCTCGGTGCAGTTCAGTAAAAATCTCACTGCATCCGCACCTATTCTAAAAATGACATCTGTCCCTGATCCTGATCTCGATGAAGAAAACGAGGATTGGTCGCCCCGTCGTCGTTAGTGACTATTAATAACTATTAAAGTGCAAGTGTTGTGCCAATTTCGAATCTTTTCTCTTTAAATTTATTATAACTTTGAATTATTCAACATTTAAACTAATAATTAGATAATAGGTTATTTTGGAATATCAATTAAGTGTAAGTTAGGATAAGTAATTAATCTTTAAACTCTCTTTCTTAAATTTTTCATTATTTCGATTAAAAATTTTATAACGAAAAATCTTAGATAGGGAGGAATGTTATGTATGAAAGTTTGGCATTTGTCATTATCTGGAATATTTATTACCTATTAACTTTCACGTAGCCCTAAGCCCTAAATAGTAGTATATAAGCTGACCTATTTTGTAAAAGCTCAGATTTTTAAGAATAAACTTCAGTACCTAACGTGGTAGTTTTATTCTGGTCTCCGTTACTCTCCGAAACGTTAACAATAATTATAATTAAATTATAGATTTAATTCAGTTAATAATAATTGTTTAAGTGGTGTTTCTATGTGAGTTATCAGCCTCGTCGTGAACTGTATTAACTTCGGTTCAAAGACTAAGTGAGGGAAAACGACTTTGTCCGTTTCTGAAATTATTTTTTATTTCGACGGATTACGGACATGACAATATGTTAGAACATTGTAGACTCAAACCGCGAACAAGTAATAAAAACAAAAAGCAAGACATAAACTATGTAGGTAGTAAATGAGCGAGTAAGTATTTTAATAGGGCTAAAATTAATAAACAAATCATTACTTGTATGATTGATATGGGAAGTAATCTAACGTTAATGAAATTAAGCGTTGCTAAACAATTACGTTTACATATCGAAAAGTTGAACGTTTGTCTCCAGTTGCGCAGTTTAAACGGGTGTTCAGTTTTCGCTCTATATAAAGCAAACACACAGATTACTATTGAAAGCATTACTTTACAAGTAGAAGTTGTAATTTTAAATGATGAGCAATTGATTTTCGACTTGCTAGTAAGCCAAAATTTTTTTTGATCACCCCACCGTCTTGGCTGTTAATATTTCGATCCACTTATCTTTAAGCAAATTACCAGACGCGAACGTGTTGTCGTATAAAACAATAAACAAATATTCAGTGAACCTCGTCGAGGTCGACCGGCTCGTTCCCAATAAACAAACAATGATACAATACAAATGCGGCGACATTTGAAACTCAAAAAAAATTAAACTCCCAGAACTCCTTAATTAAAATCGCGATCGCTTTTCCTCTAATACTAAAGAATCAGGTAAAACAAATACCATAAGTATGAAAATTGACTTCGTAACTGATAAACCTATAGTGTATCGCCCATATCGATTGTCGTTGACAGAAAGAGAATTGGTGAAAGTCATGATTAATGACTTATTAAAAAACAAAATTATAGGACCATCATATTTGCCATATGCGAGTCCAATCCTGTTAGTCAATAAGAAAGACGGCGGGCAGCGAATGTGCGTTGATTTTCGTGCCCTGGATAAGATAACAATAAAAGTCAAGTACCCTATTCCAATAATGGATGACCAAATCGACAGATTAGGGGAAGGTTATAAATATTTTACGATCCTAGATCTGTCCCAGAACTTTTATCAAGTGCCTATGGAAGATTCCTCTATAACCAAAACAGCCTTTATCACTCCTGATGCTGATGACCACTACGAATTTTTAAGAATGCCATTCGAGCTTTCCAATGCACCGAGTATTTTCCAAAGACTTGCATTTAGTTTTGGGTGATTATGTCAACACCATAGCACAAGTGTATATCGACGATATAATAATACCTGCTAAGAATTTTGAGGACGGTTTGATTCGATTAAAATAGTACTAGAACGATCAAGAACACATAGTCTAACACTAAAATTGTCAAAATGTTTATTTTTTTCAACAACGGTTGAATATCTCGGGCGCGAAATTTCTGAACAAGGTGCAAGACCTGCGAAACGAGAAATTCACGCTGTTCAGAATATGCCTGCACCTAAAAACATAAAACAATTACGACAGTTTCTTGGCCTAGCAGGCTACTTCCGAAAATTTATTAAAGAATTCGCGGCATTGGCAGAGCCCCTAGGAACACTATTATTTTCCAAAAATGCGACGATTTGTCACTAAATATGTTAATTCTTGCTTAAACTGTCTGTATTATAAGGTATCATCGGGAAAAAAACAAGGTAACCTTCATCCCATTGAGAAAATCTCGATCCCATTTCATAAGCTTCATATTGATCACGTAGGCCCATTTGTTCGTAGTAAACAGCGGAATATGCAACTTTTAGTCATTATAGACGGATTTACAAAATATTGTATAATTGAGGCCGTTAAATTACAAAATCAAGACATGTTATGAAAGTTTTGAACCAACTGATTGATATTTTCGTGGTACCGGTTCGACTCATAAACGGTAAAGGAACAGCTTTCACGTCCCACTTGTTTCGGACCTTTTGCACGGAAATGGGCATTAGACAGATTCTGATCGCGGTTGCCACCCCACGTGCCAATAGTCAATGCGAGCGGTACAATCGCACTATATTGAATTCACTGGCCACACTTAATGGGGGAATGGAAGATGAATTTTGGGACACGCATGTGAAAACTGTACAGCGCGGAATGAATTTTACTTTTAATAAGACAATAGGCATGACTCCTTCGGAGTTACTGTTTGCCACCAAGTCCCGGAGTGTCCCTGAAAGTTTACTGATATTGATAACTGATTGATAAAACAATTATTATTGTACTTAAATTCATTTCTTCAATTATATATTTCATTAGCCTAGAGAAAAAGGAAATGCTCAGTGATCTTACTCACCCCTTTTGTTTTTTGTTTCCAAAGAATAACCACTCACAATTTTATTTTCACTTTTCATATAAAACAACCAGGTTCACGCCCGAACACGTGATGAATAGTGCAATCATGCGCGACGCACAGTTCTATTGTTTAGGTAGGCTCCAGGAAATCCCCAATGTCTTCAGACTGGAGACGCGAAGGTATAATGTCACCTTATTTCGCATACAACCACACGTACACAATTATGCCTTATTTTAGAGTAGCCTATACTGATACCCATTTTGTGATAAATTAAATTTTGGTCCATGACCTTCATAGCTACATCTGTGTTGAGGCAGGTCAATTGATATTATCCTGATCGCTATTACACGCCAAACTAATATTGTGTAACTGATTTGTGATGTTTCCTTTAAATAATACCACCGTGGTTTTGATAGATAATTTATTAATTTAAAGGATCGTACTTAAATACGTTCACGTGAAAAAAAACTACACTAAACTACAGTTTAACTATAACTTCCTTAAAGGTAATCGAATTTTGGCGACGTATCTCAAGAGAGAACCCTGATGAACTGCCTTTACTTTCTCACATTCCAACACTCTACCTATTTTGTGTACAATCAACGTCTCAGTCGGGGTTAGCCCAAAAACCTGGTCATTGCCACAACCGTTTCATCCTCTCTTAAGAAATGGTTTTAAGGAAGGACCAATCTTCTCTGAAATTGTGAATAGGGCAATAAACAAATTACCCAAACGTGATGGTACAAAGAAGAGTGATGGAACATACCATAAAGTAGGTAATACTTATAATAAAATTTGGAATGTTGATGTTTGAACTAATCACTTGTTTCATTTATTTTTCCACATTACGATTAGATTGGTATCGAATCCAAAAATAACTATCGATGTTAGTATTGTTCCAAGCGCACTTTTGCGGATCGTAACGAAACGATCCCAAAACTGATTTGTATTAAATTGTGCGCAAGTCATCAGTCTGTACTGTTTGAATACTGCGCATATCAGTCCAAAACTTGAACCACCTATAGACAATATACTGAAATGATCGTCACGAAACTATTCCATGTATGGTCGCAGTTTGCTTGGAACAAAAGTAAAACCGTACAATGAACGATCCTACTCATGCTTGGAACGTTTATTTTGTTTTGCGCAGGTTTATGGCAATACAATGTACGGTCATTTCGTTGCTTGGAACAAACCTGTTGTATCAACTTGTGCAGTAACATTCTTTTACTTCCTAGTCCAAGTCCGGCATTTCTTTGCCGTAGTAGTTTTTTAAAAGCGTATTTGTAACGGAATTTATGATTATTTTGACAATAATTTCAACAGATGAATATTACATTGAAAAAATGTAATAGTATGTTATTATTATGTTTAATGTAATCTAGTTATTATTGATAAAAAAACTCTTATTATAAATTCTAAGTAACTGGTCTCCCTTTATTTGCAAAAAAAATATTAATAATTATTTAATCAAATCAAACTATACAGGGTGTTCCACTTAAGCGTATTTCTTTCATAGCTGGTTTAATATTATAAATACGAAAACAATTTTTAAATAAAAGTTTCTTCCAATTTATATCTTCACTTCATAATATTATTTTTATTTACACAGGGTGTTCCATTACGCCTGGGTAATACCAAAGTTTGTTTTTTTTTTTAATGAAACACCCTATACATTTTTAAATTTTTGAATTAAGCGATAAATTTAAAGGGTACTTTGATAACCGTACATTGTATCTTACTGTTGCCGCTTGGGAGTTATTTTGTCTTTGAAAAAATATTACGCTTGCGGCGCTCTACAATCCTCTGTATCTCCGAAACCAAATAAAATAAAAAGCCGCGCCTGTTAAATAAGCTTAAGAAGAGATAATGTATTCACATCGTTCGAAAATTTTCATTAGTCTTTTTGAAAAATCAGCAAATAAGGTAATGTGATTTTTGAAAACTTAAATCAGGGACAACTTGACTTTTTTAAATTGAACGATATACAAATTTTAGCATAATCCGATGTAAAGTTAAAATACAAATTGACATTGTAAAGGTATTTTGGAGACTATTTTTAGTAGTTTTCAAGATATTCGGGAATTTGTACAATTTTTATCATTCTTGCAGCCTCTGTATCTTTATTTATTTATCCAGAAAGTATACAATATTACAAACATCCTAGTACATCTAGGCGTTCTGTAACCACCCGTACCCGGGTGTTACAATAATTTAAATAAATTACTTTTGTCTATTTATTTAACAGGAAAGTTAACCTGATGACGTCATTTCTGTTTAAACTAAATTAATGGTATTAGATTTTATTTTCTATTTATATCGTAATAATTCTGAAGTTTGTTTTGTTCCGTTCGAATTTATTAATTGAAGTATTTAATTAATTTGTACTTTCCTGTTTCAAAGTGGTAAATAGTTTTCTTGTATATAATAATTTAATTTGACAAATTTTAATCTTGAATATCACTTAAATTAAAGTAAGGATGTCAAAGCAAACTAAATAAATTTTAAATAATTTTTTGTACCTAATGAATGAAAGAGAACTTAAACCTTCGTAAAAGCGAGCATTTTAACATCGACTTAGCGACCAGGAATGTTTCGTCTAGACAACCATGTCCGGTCAGCCACGAGTGAGAGAGACAGGTTTCATAGGTTGTCCACGTATAGAAGTGAGTTAGGTATATTATTTCACCGCTGAATCAGTTCGTAGGGTGACTTAGGTTGGAATGTAGTAAAAGGGGAGGCCACGCGGTATGCAAACTACGTTGGAAAGAAGCTTGATCTAGGTAAGCAAGAGAGATAGGAATTTCTGAATATGCGCGCTTGAACCCCGCGACATGCAGACTCGCGCGGTGGAAAGGGTAGAATTTTGGTATAAAAGGCTGCGAGTTTCTACAGGATTTCTTAGGGAGTTTGGTCATTGTTGGCTCTCTATCTTTGCTGGATTCGGCTGCTGGTGAGATCGGGTCTTTTATTGGCCTAGCTCGTCCTTCAATAAAAGAGGTCCTTAGGCAAATTTGAACGCTCGCTTGGTCCTCCTGTTGGTGAGATCCGGTCATTTATTGGCCTAGCTCGTCCCTCAGTGTTAGCAATCGAAAAGCACCTTGAACGCTCGCTTGATTCTTCTGTTGGTGAGATCCGGTCATTTATTGGCCTAGCTCGTCCGTCAGTGTTAGCAATCGAAAAGCACCTTGAACGCTCGCTTGATTCTTCTGTTGGTGAGATCCGGTCATTATGGTCAATAAGTGTAGTCGCAGTGATATGGCAGTGATTGAACTCGTTGACGAGTGTTAAGACTGCCGTTGTGCGATCCATCGAGTTCTGGTTTTGGTCCGTCCCTGTAAATTGGTTGTCCCGCCTCCGTACCTGTCGCCGTTACTGCTACGTCCGAGTGACTGCCACTGCCACCACTGCCACGCCGAGTGTCTGCCACCGCTGCCTCTGCTGTCCTGAGGTTGACCCCTGACCCGTCTTCCCGTGCTGTCGCCGTCACCCCCTGCCCGTATGTGAGAGGCCCTAGAGTTGTCCGTCTCCGGTACCTTGTCTTCCCAAACCCGCCGACGCCACCTGAGGTACAATCATCCGGCTACGACACTGGAAGTTCACCACTGGCACCCATACGACCCCACCTGGCCACTAACCCTCATAACGGAACCATGTCCGTTCACCCCGAGCCAGACGTCACCGAGGTTGACGACATCCAGAGCGAAGGTGCGTGGAAACCACTGACCCATATATGTGTCGGTGTAAATTGATACTTTTCACTGTCGGTCTTCGTTATAATCCCTCATTAAATCACTCTTGACTTTTGCTTTGACATTGCTACCGTTGCTTATGTTCACCAAGTGTGTCGTGTCCGACAAAAAAATATATAAAAGGTTTCGTGGTTACCAGGTGTACCATTATCGAATCTCGACTATAAAGCAGAATTAAACAGGATTCATCAAATTGCTCTAAACAACGGCTACAGTATGAACTTGGTAACTAACTTATTAATGAACAAACTACATAAATAAAATATTTAATTCAGTGTACCCCATTGTTAAACCTAAATCAATTTCCGTATACAAATCAATTACTTTCTTAGGCAACATTTCAAATAACTTGAGCAAATATATTTCCAAACATACAGAAAACAAAATTTCATTCAAAACTATTAATAATTTCAGTAATCTCATAAAAAACAATAAGGATAAAACAGGTAATATCCTAAAATCAGGTGTATACCTTCTTAATTGTAGCGATTGCGATAAAGCGTACGTTGGACAAACAGGGAGATTTTTTAAAGAAAGGATCAGAGAACATATATCAAGTTTTAAAAACAATAACTCAAAATCAACCTACGCCAAACATCTTCACGAGTTAAAGCATAACTTTAACGAAAATTTCAAAATTCTTCATTTAGAAAATAAAAGTTTAAAATTGACACTTTTAGAAAAATTAGAAAACAAAAAACTATATAAAAAAGGGTGTGCCTTAAACGACCAAATAGAGTTTTGCAATTCTCCTCTACTTAACATTTAAATTCATAAAATCCCCTCTCCTGCAGTCAGTTATAATAAGTATATAAGGTTGTTCTGTTCAGTTTTAGTTTATTATACTTAACCTGAAGAAGACTTTGTAAGTCGAAATGGTCATTGTGATCTAAAAATAAATATTTTGTAACCAAAAACTGTGTATTTATTGTTAATAGTGTTAATATGGAGTTACAAGAGCTAGAAGCCTCGTCTATTCAATCATATGCTTTTTGTTATGCAGTTATTAAAAATATAGCTTAGTGGATATGCTATATATTGAACTAGAGTTTGTATTGCTTTGGTATTAATTTTATCAATACCACCTGACTTATTTTTCAATTTTGATATTATTAAGATTATTTCTATTTCATTAGTAGGTTTTAAAAAAATTGAAGTGGGATTTAATGGTGGAGGCGCTAGGTTGGATGTTGAGAGTGGTGGTATTTTGGAGCTAAGTTTGGATCCAATTTCACTAAAGTATGTATTGAAAGTATCTGCCACTTGTTCAGGATTACTTATTTGGACCCTGTTTTCGTCTATAACATATTCAAGTACTGATTGTTTTTTATTTACGGTTCCAATTTTTTCTTTTATTATTTTCCATATTTTATTTTTATTTTCTAAGTTATTTTTAACAAATGTCTTTTCATTTTCCTCTTTAGCTTGTTTGATAACTTTTTTTAATATTTTTGCATAATTCATGTATTCCAACCTTAAAGTTACATTCGTTGGATCGTGTTTTGAGATTTTGTATAGTTGTTCCTTTGTATTACAAGAATTTATAATTCCAGTTGTGATCCATTGTTTCCTGGCAATTTATTTTAGATAGCAATAATAAATTTTGAATTTCAAGGATCAATAACTCTATGGATAGGTCTGTATCGTGCAATAGGAATTGATTCCAATTAGTTTCTCTAGCTAGTCTATAAAGTTTAGAATAATTAATTTTATAATTTTCAGATGGGCTTTTTGTATTATTTTTGTCAGATATAATTGATAGAAATAATGGAAAGTGATATGAATAGAGTATTTAAAAGCATTTAAAGTCACATTATTGTTTTTAACGAAAATATTGTCAATGCAGGATCCAGAAACACCACCATCAGATGGCCTAGTAATACATTGATAAGAGGGAGTGAATCCATTTTCCAAAAAGTTGCATAGAAACTCAAAATTCATAGAATCCAGTTGCAGTACATCCAAATTGGAGTCTCCAATGATTATGTGATTTTTAATATTTTTCTATTGTTTTAAGAAGGCTTTAATATCTATAATATAAAAATCTTAGACTAGGAAAGAGAGGGGACACGTAACTCCTATGCCGACTGTACGTCGAAAATTGACGCAATATTTTGGTACCGGCTCATTTACTGATCCCAAACAGTGCGTTGACAGCGTTGTGTAAAAGTGTCAATATAATTAAATAGTGTAGTTAGGTTTTAGTGGATTATTGTTTAAAACAATGCTGATTTGTTCTTCTTGCGGCTGTAAAAGCCGCAGTGAAAGAAATGAACTAGAAATCACATTTCACAAGTAAAAAGAATTTTACGTAGTAAGGTTAAGCAAAGAAAATCGCGTTTAATTTGTTTATTGTTTAAATACTACTTAAAATATGTTATGATTTACGTACAATAATCATTAATGCATCATATTTTTTTTATTGGAATGGTTTACTGATAGTGTAAGAAACAATAAATACTTTCAAACTTGTAAAATGCATGCGTTTACCACAGTATACCATAGGCGGCGTCACTTTTAGTTATAAAAATCTAAAAAAGTAAAATTAATTAATTAATAAAATTCGTCTTAATGTTTATTAGTTCCGCCTCATCATGTTAATTAACGTTAATAAAATAATTTTTTGCATTTAATTTCATTGAACATGTATTCTCTTTGACATAAAATAAATAATATTTTCTTACTAACGTAAGACGCAAAAAAACAGTTCTTAATAATTGTTTACGTTATCAAATAAACAATTGATACTTTGTATGGAATGATAATTGTACGAATAATGGTAACAAAACAAACTCCCTTTTAACATTTTATGTTGCGATACTGAGCGCTTTCTCGCGATCCCAATCGTCCTCAATTTGCAGTCGACTATTACCTGTCCCCTCTCTTTCCTAGTCTAAGATAAAAATGAATTGCTGAATGTGTTGCAAAGCGCAAATCTCGAGATCAGCTGAACCGATTTATCTAATTCTTTTTTTATAATATTCCTTGAAGTACGAGGATGGTTCCTGCGGAAAGAAAAATTTTAAAAATTGCCTCAAAAAGTCTAAAAACAACAATTTTCTATATGACCATATTCCGACGTGGAAAAACAATTGAGTGACGTTAGTATGGTAACATTACTCAAAAACAAATTTGTTAAAGCTTTTCAAATAATAGGCTATTTTGGTGAATAAAATATAAATTTATTAATTAAATGCAACAAGTTGAAGTACATTTCAAGAGGTACAAAAATGGAGTGAAGTCCTTGGGAGGTGCAAATCGTTTTGTATGAACCCGCATGTCACGTGAACTGACCGTTAAGAAAAACGTTCTAGAAAAATTCCCAGTCAGCCAAACGGATATTGTTTTATAAACAAATGATAAACAAAGCATGTATAAGTTTTATCTTAACTATGCATTTGCCTTAACAAAATTGTGTATGGTAAAATTTAAATTGTCTGTAGTAAAACGTCACTTGAAATGTGAACGACTCTTTGCTGTCCATATACATACAATATTACTAAATCTAAAAGTCACAAATTTCTATAAAATTAAAAGTGTTGTGTGTTTGTCTTACTAAATATGCCTCCTATAAGGCGGTGGACAAATTTAGGCAGAAGAACCCGAAATGTAACGAATCAAATTAATTATCAATCTAATCGTACTGTCCAGGAACGTGAAGATCGCAATGAACGTGAAAGAATTCGGTTGACAGATCCGTGAAGCGCGACATTCCACTAATAATGATGCAAGTTTGAATCGAGCTGCTTCTGTTACGATATGTCAATTGATTACAGTGCCTACAACTGTGTTGCTATTGAACCTATGAACTCAGTTTGCCAATATTGTAAGGCATTGAAATACATAATGTAATTGTTGACTTATCAACTTTCTTTTTTCTTTTTTTATCTTACTAGTTGATCCGGTGTCCCGAATAGCAGAATAAGTATTAAAAAAAAATAAAGAATCAACTGTTAGGCGGTACGAAGTTCGCCTGGCCAGCTAGTTATTTATAAATTCAGTTTTATTTAGGTCATGACACCTGTACATGGATGACACTTAAATTGGATAGACTTATTGATTTTTATCTTAGAATGTAGAATTTTCAGGTTGTCAAAATTAATGACTTCGGTGTTTTCTTGTAAATCATTTTTAATGAAAGTAACTACTATTAAACGCATTATGTTATTTACAAATAAAGCAGCTGCTGATTGGCTTCGTAGTTCGTACAGTAGTCTTTCCTTCACATCTATCGGCAATTATTTTCAAAGGAACTGCTTCATACTGATTTTTAAAGTCATCAAATATTTTGTGAATGGGCAAATGTTGAATGAAGACGAACACTTTTTCTCAAAGGTTTTGTTCATTTTTCATAAAAATGGCTTCGTTAATCGGCACAATTTTCATTACTATTCGACTGAAAACCCTCACCTCCTTCGAGAATCACGCTCCCAAGATCGTTGGTCGCTAAATATTTGGGGAGGGTATTTGGTATTTTGAACGGAATCAGTTACAAAGCATTCTTTAGGAACGAATTAATCAGTATCTTAGACAATATTCCCTTAGTATTGGACGAGGCGGACCTAGAGGTTGGCCTACCAGATCTCCTGACCTGACAAAGTGCGATTATTTCTTGTGGGGCTATGTATAACATAAAGTTTATGTTTTACCACCGACTACAACAGAAGACATAAAAAATCGAATATTTGAAGCTTTTAAATACATCACGCCTGAAATGCTTACAAATGTAGGCAAGTGTTTTAAAGAACGAGGAAGACTGTGTGCCGATTACATCTCGAAAACTGCTGAAAATAGTCGCCAAAATACCTTTACAAAATTGATTTGTATTTTAATTTTACATCGGATTATGCTAAAATTTCTATATCGTTCCATTTAAAAAAATCAAGTGGTCCCTGATTTAAGTTTTCAAAAATCACATCACCTTATTTGCTGATTTTTCAAAAAGACTAATGAAAATTTTAGAACAATGTGAACACATTGTCTCTTCCTAAGCTTATTACACAGGCGCGGCTTTTTATTTAATTTGGTTTCGGAAATACAGAGAATTTTAGAAAGCGCCGCAAGCGTAATATTTTCTCAAAAAGACAAAATAACTCCCAAACGGCAACAGTAAGATAAAATGTATGGTTATCAAACTACCCTTTAAATTTATCGCTTAATTCAAAAATTTAAAAATATATAGGGTGGTCTATTTAAAAAAAAAACAAAGTTTGGTATCACCTAGGCGTAATGGAACACCCTATATAAATAAAAATAATTTTATGAAGTGAAGATTTAAATTGGATCAAACTTTTATTTAAAAATTGTTTTCGTATTTATAATATTAAGCCAGCTATGGATGAAATACGCTTAAGTGGAAGGCACTGTATTAGTTCCTTTATATTTTGTAAACTTAAGGCTGTCTCGGGTTAGGTTTTTGATAAGTGGATTTTCTTCAATGTTAATGTCGTCTGCAAATTTTAAGTTTTCCTTACATGCATCAAATTTGATTTTTTTTAAAACAGTTTAGCAGCACTATCCTATTAAATATGCAATAACAAGCACTTCCATCATCGTGGTGAATTACCCGAAGCCACTTTTTGAACAAATCACTACCTTTGGGGAATCCAAAAACATGAACACGGTTTTCATCTTGACAGTTTCCTCAACCCCCCGGCACACATCACATCAATGGCATAATGTATATTATATTTAAAAACAACAACAAGAGAGGAAGTTATGATATTGGGGGACCTTAATGCAAGGGTTGGTGACGAAGCTATCGAAGGCATCAAAAGCCGATTCAATGAAGATGTTTTAAATAATAGCGGAGAACAACTAATACAATTCTGTGCACATAATGAGCTAAGAATCAATAACACGTTTTATCCACATAAACAACAACATAAATACACTTTTGAAAACACCAGAGGACAAAAATCAACCATAGATTACATCATCACAAACCGAAATATTCACCCCTCGAAAATATTAGATGTAAGGGTCTTAAGTTCAGCAAATACAGGAACCAACCACAACCTGGTATTTGCTAAATTAAGGGGATGTGTACAAAGAAAACCGAAAAATAAAACCGAAATAATCGAAAAACTTAATATAGAGGCCATCAGCGATGCTACCACAAAATACTTATACCAACAAAGATTAAAGGAAAAAATTATTGAAAACAAAATTCAGAATGATGATGATGTCGAGACTGCATGGATGAAACTTAGTAACAACATAACAGCAACCGCAGAGGAAGCGCTTGGTAAACGCAAAATACACAACAATGGAAAGTCCAACTCGAAGCCATGGTTCACCGAAGGAATCAAAATGCTTGCTGCAGAGAAAAGAAAGGCTTACCTACAGCTAAGAAGTCAAACTATCACATATGACGAATACAAAATTGTGAGAAACAGAGTGAACACAGAAATCCAGGCAATCAAAAGAGGGTTTTGGGAAAAATATTCAATAGACATGGAGCATGATCTATACGGAGGTCAAAAAAAGATATGGAGTATGCTACGAAACCGCAAAAAACCAATTAATGAATATGTACAAACCAAAGCAATAACAACAGAAACATGGGAGAGATACTTTGAAGCTCTTTATAGTTACACACACATAGACGAGATAATAGGACTAGAACATGAAGATGATGGCAACGAAGACAAAGAGGACCAAAACCACACAATAACAAAACAAAAAATTGAAATAGCCGTGGCCAAGCTAAAAAATCGGAAAGCACCAGGACTAGATAATATTCATAATGAACTGCTCAAATATGGGGGTAAAGCATTAACGGACGAAATGCAAACTTTATTTAATAAAATATACAATAGAACAAAGGCGCCAGAACAGTGGAAACGAAGCATTACAATACCAATTTTCAAAAAAGGAGAAAAAATGGATCCACAAAATTATAGAGGTATCAGTCTGTTAAGCGCACCCTTAAAGGTATTCACAAAAATCCTAGCAGAAGAAGTCACACAGACTGGCATCAGTGAAGAACAAGGGTTTAGACAAAACAGATCCACCATAGATGCAATATTCATTTTAAGACAAATAGTAGAAAAAGCCATTGAGTATAACAAAACTCCGTTTATGTGCTTTATTGACCTCACGCAAGCCTTTGATAGGGTTAGACTCTGCGATGTCCTGAAATTATTAAAAGAGAGGAACTTGAATCCCAAAACAATCAATATCATTAAAGAAATGAACATCGGAAATAGCACCTTTATAAAAGCAAACAATAAGCTTTCCAACAAGATACCAGTCTCAACAGGAATCAGGCAAGGGGATAGCCTTAGCCCAATACTTTTTAATCTCTTAATGGATAAGATCATCATGGAAGTAAAAGCTGCAGGGAAAGGATATAAACTGGGCAAGAAAGAATTCAAAATAATTTGCTATGCTGACGACGCGGTGATAATATCGGAAGATGAGGACAATCTGCAGAAACTACTTTATAGATTCGAGAGAGTAGCAAAGGAATTAAACATGGTGATCTCTGTACAGAAAACGAAGTCTCTGACAATATCAAGAGAACCGAGAAGGTGTAAGTTAGCGATCTATAATACAAGTGTAGAACAGGTAATGTCATTCAAATACCTAGGCGTTAACATCACAAGTAACAGAAACCTTAAGGAAGAAGTCCGAACACAATCAATAGCGGCAGCTAGAGTATCAGGATACCTACGGGACATAATATGGAGAAACAAACACATGAGTATTGAAGGCAAAACGCGAATTTACAAGACGTGTGTAAGACTTATTATGACCTATGCCACTGAAACACGAGCAGAAACAGCAGCTACTAAACAACTGCTAAGAACAACCGAAATGAAGACGCTTAGATCAATCACGGGCAAAACGCTTAGAGACAGAGTGAGAAGCAGCGATATAAGAACCCAATGTGACATACCAGACATTGTAAGATGGTCCAGAACAAGAAGACGAGCATGGAGAGACTACGTCGACAGAATGGCTGATAGTCGACTACCCAAAATCGCAAAAGAGGAGAAACCAACCAAACGTAGACCTCCAGGAAGACCCCCCAAACGATGGTTCGAAAGCTGGACATCGGAGTCACAACTTAGAAGAAGAAGAAGAAGAAGAAGAAGATTTAAAAACAAGTAATATTAACCACACAATGACTGTCACGGTACTGAGAAAAGTCAATCATCAATGGCAATTATGAATACCCAGCGAATCGATTCATACCACAGTACGCATCGCATCAATTTTTAATTTACAGTCGAGATTTGTGTTGTTTAACACCTGTTTCCTTCAGCAGTGGAGTTAAAAGATGAAGTTTAGTAGATAATAAATTAAGCAAAACCACCCCAAAACTACCCTTGCAGGCACCATAATTTTTTACTTTATTAAAATGTACATCATCCTCACTCCACCCTACAAGCAATTGCACCTTCTTCTCCTGCTAAAAACTCTTCAATTAAAAAAAATCAATTGTAAAGACAAATTTGAAACAGTATGTGAAGGGGTGGTTTCTACGCCTAACATAGATTACTATACTTGTGTATATATTATTGCCCAGTACTACTTTATACTAAAATTTGAATCAAATCGGAGATGTGAGGGTTAAAAAAATTAATATATTTACTTCTTAAAGTATGGTGAAATACTAGTAGATTTCTTAGATTGTATACACATATGTATGAATTCAATTTTTACACTATTTTCTTACTAAATAACCTCTATATGACTTAACTGTTGATTGTTTGCTTCACATTTAATGGTTTATGTACACGGTTAAAGAATCGAGATAATAAGAATAAAAAATGCATTTATTTTATTAGTAAACGAACAGGTTAAAAATTACATCAAGACTTGCGGCTTATTACAAACAATTTAATAGCCGAAGACGATAACAAGGGTGCATGGAAAACCAACCATTATACAAAAAGAATGGGATTGAGGAAATGCAGGTGCCCACTCGCTGATACATACGAGTTCCATAACTTGGCAGGAAAACTAACCATGATACAAAAAGGATGTGATTGAGGAAATGCGTGGCACCCACGAGCTGATACATGCGAGGTCCATAACTCTTCCCTCCTTAGAATTGTTTCTTCCAGAAGCAATTTGGTGCAAACAACTTGTGGATAAGTCTGTGATAACGATTAGAGCGGAATCTATGTTCCCTCTGGATCTGCCTCCGTTAGAAACTTTTCTATTTTATCGTTTCTTTAATCTAGTATACAGAGAATAGGGACTCATACGAGGGCGGTCTGAAAAGTTTCCGACCTCAACGTGAAGATGGCAGCACTCGTTAATAAAAGTCAGGGAATGTAGTTGTGTATCTGTTGACAGCAACACATCAAATTTTCAGCCATTTTGGGCGCGCAGTTTTTATTTGACAGTCGTTTGTGAGTCGTGTGAGTATTTTTGTGAGAATGGAAAAAATCGAGTATCGAGCTATCATAAAATATTTGTTTTTGAAAGGGAATACGCCTACGTAAATCAAAGATGAGTTAGACCCTGTGTACGGGGACTCTTCACCGTCATTTACCACAGTGAAATTTTGGGCAGCTGAATTTAAACGTGGCCATAAGAGCTTTGGAGATGATGAACGTTCGGGACGTCCAAAAACTGTAACTACTGACGATAACATCGCTATAGTTCACCAAATGGTGTTAGACGACCGTCGAATTAAAGTGAGAGAGATAGCAGAGGCAATGAAAATGTCGAAAGAACGTGTTGGTCACATACTCGTATTAAATCAAGATCTAGGCATGAGAAAGCTGTCCGCGTGTTGGGTGCCGCTTTTGCTAACGTTAGACCAAAAACGTGTTCGAATGAACATTTCCAATGCTCTGTTGGCGCACTTTAGACGCAATTAATCCGAGTTTTGGCGCCGATTAATTACTGTAGATGAAACTGGGATACACCACTATACGCCTGAAACAAAAATACAGTTAAAACAGTGAACTGCAAAGGGGGAACCAAAAAAAAAGCAAAATCTGTTTTTTCGGCTGGGAAAGTGATGGCGACTGTTTTTTGGGATAGTCATGGAGTTATCTTAATCGATTATCTTCAAAAAGGGAAAACCATTACAGGAGCATACTACGCATCATTACTTGACAAGCTGAAGGCAGAAATTGCGGATAAACGGCCACATTTGCAGAAAAATAAAATCCTGTTTCACCAAGACAACGCCCCGTCTCACACCTCAACAGTTGTCCTGGCGAAAATCCATGAATTACGATTTGAACTGCTTGGCCATCCACCTTATTCACCAGATCTAATCCCAAGCGACTTCTTTCTATTCCCTCAACTAAAAACTGCGCTCGGAGGACAAATATTTTTGTCAAATGAGGAGATAATCACCTTCGTGAACAATTATTTTGCAGAGAAGAACGCCGAGTACTATTTGGACGGATTAAAGAGATGGGAGCATCGCTGGGAGAAGTATATAGAGTCACAAGGAGACTATGTAGAAAAATAACAATAAATTTTAAGATAAAAATTCTTGTATCTATGTTAGGTCGGAAACTTTTCAGACCACCCTTGTAGATGGTCTAATTGTCTTGTTGTCGATTAACTTTTGGACTTATTCTTGAATTTCCTTTTTCAAGTGATAAGGGTAACGAAAGCTCTTTTGATATATAGGTGTATCGTCGTTGGTTATAATAAAATGAGTAGTTATGTTGCACGTAAACAATTGTTCTTCAAGATTATAAAAACTGATACGTGTTGTCAGTATAGTTTAATTATTTGGCGTCTTTCCTCCTCATTCATACGCGCGGTTCGAATTACTTCTGGAATAACTAGACGCTGTCGGTTTTGCTCTTGCAAAGAATTGATTTCGAGATAGTCAGATAAACGTTAATTGGTTCCTGAAATAAAATTTCTTGCTGGCAATAAATACCTCTACCTCATTTTCTCCCATAGGTATTGTTAATTCTTATCCTAAGTAATTAATTTCATAAAATGTTAATGTCCTCTTCTCAATAGATAATAGCGTACTTTTTTTTTAAACGTTTTTGTTGGAGGTTAATATTGCATCCCAATTTAGATAAATCGTGTAGTCCGATTAAACAGTCATACCTCTTATGCCATGGTAGAATTAAAAATTCAATTTCGGTATCAGAGCCAAATTAGTGATGAGGATTTTTAAAGCGTTCGTACCCTTCATTTTTTTCCATGAGCGGTTACTTCAAAGTTATAAATATAATCTGAAAATTTTGAAAATGCTATTTCCGTATTCATGACACTGTCAATTAATATACTTATTTCTAACAAATTGCTATGTATAAACGGTAATTTAAGTTGTTTTAACATATTATTCGGTGTTTTCGTTGTCGAAAAATTTTCACCTTCATCTCCATTACTCGCGAATTGTATCTATATTGTATAGGTACCTACGTACTGTACCTGATATTTTAGATCGTTTTCGTCTTCAAAAACGTCTTCGCCATCTACTGTCTCGGCGTCTTTCGTTTCAGCGTTAAATAATGAAAATGATTTCTAAATGATTGTTGTTTTTGATTTTGCGTTACGAGTAGAAATAGACATAGGCGTCGGTGTGTTAGTGGCTGGGATATTGCGCGGTTTAAAAACACTTACAGGCGGTTTCGATTTTTCAAAACTTGTTGATTTGTTGGAAAATGCGGGTTTACAAATTTTGTATTGGTAACGTACTTTGTCCCATCGGCTGATAAGATACTCAAAAATCTTGAAATTAAAAAAGGTTTATCGGAAGGAAAAAATGTAGTAAATAACCAGAAAGAATTGTGCTCAAATAATACACCCCTACTGTTACCTAGAATGCAATAGCTTTATTATGAATTGATATTATAGTGTTCGAAAACCCCTTATAGGCTAATAATTAAGTAATTATCAGAAATACGTTTATGTATGTATATTTGTTATCATGTCAATAGGTATTTAACTTGTTCATTTTAACTTTTAATGTAGTATACTTGTTTACCTACTCTTTGATGACGGACTCGTCGAAACAATTGTAAGAGATTTTCTTAAATATATTGTTGAAACTTTTCGTAGTATTTATATTATTTATCATTTTTCATCTAAAATACACCAAAACTAGTTTATTAATTATTGAAAAATTAGGAGAGACGGTTTCTGAATTATGTGTTTAATTTGTTGATGTGATTGTGGTTTTTTCTGTGAATTGTTACGTAGAAAATTAGTGTAGCTCTATTGTTGTAGATAATCGTACGTACGACAAAGAGTAATACCTTCTTCTAGCGTGGGTGGATTTAACGCTAACAAGTACGAATGATATGGTTCTTTTAAACTGTAGATAAATTTTGAACGTGCTGTAACGACTCAGTAGGGGGGTACCCTCACTTTCGTCAAAAATCGAGAAAAGCAAATAAACAAAATTAGTCTTTTCAAAAATCTTTATTTATTGATTTAAATCGAAGAATTTGGCTGTGAATATGAATCGTCTAGTGTTAGGACCTTTTACTTACGTTGTGTCAATAGAATGTAGTAACTTAGATTCTTTTATGAGTTCCGTACAAGTTATATGTGCTGAAAAAGAAAACACAAGAAATTTTAACCACATCGTTTATTAACATTTTGATACGTATATACAAACACCCTTGGCAATCATTGGCGGGGACAAGCACCTGTTAGACACATCGGGGAATTTAGGGGTGGTAACAAGTGTGGTGAACATAGCCTCTATTGGTTTGGCGAGACACGACACCGTAGTGAACATAGCCTCTATTGGTTTGGCGAGACACGACACCGTAGTGAACATAGCCTCATTGGTTTGGCGAGACACGACACCGTAGTGAACATAGCCTCTATTTTGTAAGGTTGGTCGAGACACGCCACGCTTAGTGGACATAGCCTCTATTTTATGACAGTTCAGAACAACAGTATATGTCACCTTACTCGACTATCTTCTCTCGGAATAAGGTTTCTTCAATAAAGAGTTTCGCCTTAATTTAGACAAAACTGTAAATATGATATTTTACGTCACACCGGTTACCAAGTCAAAACCTTGAAATGCTTAAACAGTGTTAGTGGTTGAAAAATCAAACCAAAACAGATTAAATTTTTTCTTCACCTATTTCCGAATTTTCACTCCACAAGGTCCTCTTGTTTCGCGAATACGGGATCACTTTGCCGAATCAACGCTTGCAAAAACCGGAAAGTTCGATGAAAGATCCTACTTTGACTGCGCCAGTAATTTTACTTCGCCGGGAAGGTCACTTTTTAAAAAGGGTTTTTTATTAAAAAGATGTTGTCCGGGAAGGAGCCGTTAAAGTTATTAAATTAATTTAGTTGGATTAATAAAACAATTAAAGATGTTAGGTGTTGTAATTGGTTCGAGATTTGTTTAACGACTGATTTGTCTTTTACAAAATATTCTCAAAGGAAACAATAAATGCTTATTAAGCCTTACGGCTTCTAGGTAATAATAATAATAATAATAATTATTGTACTGAGTATCATGCTATTCCGTGTGAACGGAGCTGCATCAGCAGTTTTTATATATTCTCACACAAAACAGCCCGGATAACTCCTCCCTCCTTAAGTGAAATCTTTAGGGTGAGAAAATTAAATAATGAAATTTATTAAAGAAAATTGAAAAGATTTTTGAAACATAAAGATTTCACCTAATGAATCCCAAAAATAATCTAAAAAGAAAAACAAATGGTTAACTTCTTACGTCTAATTATTTATATTTGTTGAGGCGAAGGAAAAGCCTTTCTTTCATCTTTTTCCTTATCCCCACACTTGGTCTTATTTCTAGTTAAACACCTTTTAATTTTTTGTTTTAAACAAAATAGAATAATAATAAAAATTAGGGTAACCATTATCGTATAGGTCACTATCGCGTTTGTGTCGGCACTTTCACTTTCACTTTTGTACACTATGGGATCCACTGATTGTAACGTTAATTTTGATAATTGATCCAGATTAATTGCTTTTAAGTTTAGTTGAATCGGTTTAACATCAACTATATTATTTATATTAGGTGGCAAAAATACAGGTGTCTCTTTTTGCATAGTTTCTTGAACATTAACATATTTGAAATCTTTGGTTACGAACGAACAAGAATTTGGTAAACTTATCAAAAATGTCCCCTTTAATTTATGCACTTCTTCGATTTTACAATCTACATGAATTAAAGTGGGCTCTGGTAAAATCGAAATGTATTTTTTCTCGTTTAAAACTTCAACTAATTGATCTGTGATTTTAACTGGAATGTGCTTACAAGATGGGTCCTTTTTTACTTAAAGAAGATTTTTGATACACACTTCTTGCTGATAGTTTCTTTCCAAATTATTGAGTGAGCAAAAATATTCTTGTTGCAATCGTTTACAATTATCCTTTAAATAATATATTTTATCATCAGCCAAAGCTACGTAGGCGGTTGGCGGAATGATAGTCGTGTTTTTAATAGTAGGAATCGAAAATAAATGGTAAATATTAAACTTTGTCTTATCTAAAATTGGTACATGTAATAAAAATACTAAATGTTCAGGCGTGATATAAAATTCAACATCTATTGTTCTTAAAAATAATACGTTATCATAACTATAGTAAAAACCTTTGCTGTGAAACTTATCAAGCGTTTGTTTCATTTCTTTAATATGTTCCTCACTGATTATGTTTGGATGTAGATAATTTAAAGTGGCAAAACTAATCGAATTTTGCAATTCCATTATCATTGATTTGAAATCATTTATAATGTTTCCTATAGTGTAAATACTGGTTTGAATACTTTCCTTTTCTCTTATTTGATTAATATAACTCTGAATTGAAAGGAAATTTACCGAAATGTTACGAAAGGTATTTTCGAAATCTTGTGTTATTTTTTTGTTTATTGATAATTGTCTATTGAAATGATTAACTATGTTCTGCTGATTTTGTTCAAGACTTTTAATCGCATTATCATAACGCGCACCGTCATCTGCGTCCAGTGTACCTGATACAAATTTAAAAACTGATCCCAGTGCATTTATTAGACCCCTTTTTTCTCGCGTCCGTTGTACTGAGAAAATATCCGGATGTATTTTTAAAAGTTGTTTCTTTAGTTGTTTATTTTGTTGCTATAATTGTGAAATTTCGCGTAAAAGTTCAATATCCTTTGAATCATGTATACGTTGATGAAGTGTTTCTAAAGCACTGTCTACTTTTGAAATTTGTTCGCCAAAAGGTTTTAAGGTGACTTTGTGTATAAAAGTATGATAACTTAACTGTATTCGTGCATTTCCTAGTTTGAAAGGTAAAATACCGGCGTTACTGCTCAAATCCTTAATCTCCACTACTTGAGATGTTATCTGTTGAAACCAAATTATTAGAAGGACCTGGTTGATTAACCACATCTGGAACAGAAGTTCCCTTTAAGAATGATTTTCTTATTGGTTTGATTTCTTGCTTATGATAAATTTTATTTTTCTGTGTTTCGATCTTATCATCTAAATCTTGCCTAATTATTTCTTTTCGGTAATTTGTAGCCCTTTTGTCACGCGTTAATTTTTTAATGTAAACCGGTTGATTAACTTGTATCGGAGTAAAATTTTGCCGTTTGCTATTTTGGTAATTAGTTTGTTTCTCTTTTCGACCCTGTTCCGTTTTCCTAACTTGTTCGTAAAGCGATTTAATTTGGTCGTAAATTTCGCTGGTATATTCATGATAGTAGTTGTTGTCAAAAATATCCGCTATATCATTTGTTTCGACGTGTCCAAAAAGTAACTCAATTGGTTTGTAATTTGATTGAGAGTGTATTGTTCTATTGTATATGTATTATGATTGCGTGTTCTAGGGTATTTGCCATAAGTAATTTATTTTTTGATGCAGTTAAAGTCTTAATAATTTCAATTAAGGTGCCATGGGCCCTTTCTATTTGTCCGTTACTGTTAGGGTGTCCGGCTGTAATAAAATGATAGCCTACGCCATGCATTTTTAACATGTCTATGAACAGTGAATGATTGAATTGGTTGTCTGCTATAATAAATTTTGGAAGTTTATATCGAGAAAACAATTTAAAATAAGCATCTACAAGATCTGGCAAATTTGAAGAATTTAGAGGTTGGAACATAAAATACTTAGTGAATGAGTCTAACGCTGTTAAATATTTTTTGTTGTTTAAAGAAAACGTGTCTATAAAAACTGTTTCCAATGGATGTTTGGCAGTGGGGGTTAATTTTAATTGATATTTCACCTTATCTATGTTCACCGTGTGACGTTCATACTTTGCTTCTTGACAAATGTCACACTTATCTACGTATTTTTGACAGGTTGAAAGAATATCAGGCCAGTAAAACTTTCTCACAATTTCCGCTGTCAGTTCTCGAGCGCCCCTATGACCCGGGGTGTGAAATTTGGTCATTAGGTCCTGCTGAATTTGGTGATCGGTTACATCAGTTAGTAGTTTATTCGTGTAAATGAACTTAACTGAACCGTCAAAATTTTCGTTTACTAGTCTGGCTATTTCTTCATATAAATGAGGTACCTTTGAATGAATGGAATTAATTACTTTTGGGTTAACGTACTCCCTTAGAATATTAAGAATTTCGTTTTCGTAATTTTGTTGCGTTAATTGTATTAGATATCTAGTTTTATTAAAAATATTGATGGTTTTAGATGTAGGTTTGGAAAAGAACGAAAAGATAAATTGGTTTTTAAAATAATTCAGGGGTTTCTCAGATATGGGTAAAGTCGCATTCACGTTTTTTCGTTACTAATATTACTAAAGCCTAAAAATGGTTCACTACTGATTTCAAATTCGTTAGATTCTAATGTTATTCCAACAATCGAATCCCTTAGATTTTCAATTTCGTTATCTAAGTTACGTTGAACGCTCATAAGAATCTCAGCCTTAACACTTTATATTTGTACATAAATGAATTTAACAGATATAATTCTTAAAAAGAGTAATAAAAAAAAATATTTCTAAAATTTATTTTTCGAAAATTATACTCGAAAAATGTGGAAATTACTTCCTACCTTGATGTTGTTTTTCGCTCTTGAAATTGTTGTAATTCGTTCGGTTCTCTCCTCAGGACCAATTTTTCCTGGGAGACCGGCACGATAATGATTGAATTTCCTCCAAATTTGTGGGTTATGTCCTCAGAGCTGCTAGGAGTTGGGAGACCCTTCGTTTTTGGAAGTTGTTGTATCGGTTATATCCTCAGAGCTGCTTGGAGTTGGGAGAACGTTACAATTTGTTTTAGGAATTTTTTTTTGGCAGTTTCGTATCGGTTATGTCCTCAGAGCTGCTTGGAGTTGGGAGACCGTTACGTTTTGGAAGTTATTGTCGTAGCTGTGTCGGTTTTATCCTCAGAGCTATTATTAAGTTGGGAGACCGTCACTAGCACGATTAAATTTTTTCTTCACCTATTTCCGAATTTTCACTCCACAAGGTCCTCTTGTTTCGCGAATACGAGATCACTTTGCCGAATCAACGCTTGCAAAAACCGGAAAGTTCGATGAAAGATCCTACTTTGACTGCGCCAGTAATTTTACTTCGCCGGGAAAGTCACTTTTTAAAAAGGGTTTTTTATTAAAAAGATGTTGTCCGGGAAGGAGCCGTTAAAGTTATTAAATTAATTTAGTTGGATTAATAAAACAATTAAAGATGTTAGGTGTTGTAATTGGTTCGATATTTGTTTAACGACTGATTTGTCTTTTACAAAATATTCCCAAAGGAAACAATAAATGCTTATTAAGCCTTACAGCTTCTAGGTAATAATAATAATAATAATAATTATTGTACTGAGTATCAAGCTATTCCGTGTGAACGGGCTGCATCAGCAGTTTTTATATATTCTCACACAAAACAGCCCGGATAACTTATATGGGTCAGTGGTTTACACGCACCTTCGCTCTGAAAGTCGTCAACCTCGGGGACTTCTGGCTCGGGGTGAATGGACATGGTACCGCTATCGGGGTTGGTGGCCAGGTGGGGTCAGGTTAGGTTATATGAAGTAATTCGCGGAAAAAATTCAAACCGTGTTTGTTTTCAAAATTTAAAACGCGCCGACGGTTCTTTTACAAAAAATACGAAGGATACCGTCGAATTCATCCTAGATTCATTCTTTCCGTCGGACGACCAAAATTTAGATAACGACGCTCAGCGCCGTATACGCGTTAGTAGCAGTAACGAAATTCAGGACTTAGGTTTTTTTCAAGAAAATAACTTACGCCGAAATTGAACGAGCAATTAATAGAATGAACCCACGGAAGGCACCGGGACTCGACGGCGTTACTTCCGACGCAGCCCTGGAAGCATTCAAAATTGCGCCCGACGCTTTTATTAATATTTTTAACAAATGTTTCGAACTTGGCGTTTTTCCAACTTGTTGGAAAAAGCAGTCCGTCAAAATTATACCAAAACCGGGCAAACGTAATTTCGACGACGTTAAAAGTTTTCGGTCAATCAGGTTACTTCCTATCGTTGGGAAAGTTTTAGACAGAATTTTTACTACTCGGCTACAATTTGAAATTAACAAAAGTGGCGGTTTAAATAATAATCAATTTGGGTTTGTAGACGGTCGGTCCACCACGGATGCTGTAAACGCAGTCGTAACGAGTATAAAAAACTCGCGCAATAACGATAATTACGTCGCTGCTATTGCACTCGATATTTCGAGAGCCTTCGACAACGCTTGGTGGCCGCGAATTATTTTCGAGCTTAAAAAACGTAACATTTCAGGGGCACTAATAAAATTACTTCAAAATTATTTTAGTGATAGAACCGCGGTTGTCACTATTTCCGGAAGCGCGATAACAAAAAATATCGAGCGGGGTTGCCCGCAGGGGTCGTGCTCCGGCCCGCTCCTGTGGAACATCCTGTATAACACAATTTTCGAAATAGATCTTCCGATTGGAGCAAAAATTTTTTCGTTTGCCGACGATACCTTGCTTATCGTTGAAGCGCGGCAATACATAACCCTAAAAGATAGGGCCAACCAAGCACTCGGTATGTTGTCAAACTGGGCGGAAAGCTTAAAGTTAAAATTTAACGCGGATAAAACGGAAGCGCTATTTTTTGGCAAAACTAGAAATCAGCGGAGACCTATATTTGCATTAAACGGGCGTCGCGTACATTGTACAGAAAGCATTAAATATTTAGGTATAATTATCGATGAAAAATTGTCGTGGAAACCTCATATACAGTATGTTTCGAATAAGGGAAAAGAAATTTCGCATAGAATAGCGCCGGCCGCTAGATTAACGTGGGGTTTTAGGGGCGCGGCATTGTCCAAAGTATATGAAGGCGCGGTACAATCGGCTATGCTTTACGGAGCACCGATTTGGGCTGATGGGTGTAAAGTCAAAGAAAATAGGTCTCTTTTAAGCGCGCAAAGAATGTTGACGGTAAAAGCAGCGGCGGCGTATCGCACCGTTTCGACTGAAGCGGCACTCGTCTTGTCTAGAGTACTGCCGTTTGATATTTTGCTGCAGGAAACGGCTAGAAAGTTCCGACTTCTGGCTGACCAACCTCGCAACACCGACCGAGATAACCTACATATCCAGGACCGGCAGCTCGAGCGGCGAGTCAACCTAGCGGACACCATACATCCGGCGGATATGGACAGCTTCCGGTTTTCCGGAGGAGTCCAAGATGCGTACGAGACGGTCTACTACACGGATGGTTCTAGATTGGACGACGGACGAGCTGGTGGGGCCTTCGTACTCTACCACGGCGACGCGGAAATTCATCGGGAAAATTTCACCCTATCGGAAAATAGTACCATATTTCAATGTGAAATGGTAGCGCTACGGCAAGCACTAACACATCTACAGGGGCAAAAAGACGTTATTAAGGAGTGTTCCATCGTTACGGACAGCTTATCCGTTTTGACGGCCCTTCGCAACATGAGACAGCCTACACAACTGCAACTGGAGACGTGGGAATTGGCAGCCAACCTGGCGGCCGAGATTTCCCTACGTTTCCACTGGACACCATCGCATTCCGGCAATGCGAAAAACGACGCAGCGGATCTACTTGCGAAGGCTGCCGCAACGAACCAAGCGACGGCGCCAATATACAACCTGGTGCCTAGGGCGCACGTTAAACGACGCTTGCGCGCTATATCAATGGAGGTATGGAAAGAACGATGGAGGACTGCTACTACCGGAAGGACTACGGCGTATTTCCTACCGGAACCGAATTACGATTCGAAGGTAACGGGAAATATGGACTTCCACATGGTACAATTGATGACAGGACATGGGAACTTCCGATCTTATTTAAAGCGCATCGGTAAGATCGACGACGACGCATGCGAATGCGGCGGCGGCATCGACACCGCGGAACACGTCCTGTTCAACTGTAACATTGAGGAACAACATCGCGAGACGGCCGATCGGGATCTCACCCTTCGAGGACTTCGGTGGCCTACCTGCTACGGGGAGGTCAACGACCTGCGGAACGAGAAGGACTGGTGGGACGCTTTTCGAAATTTTTCGGGTCGCGTTCAGAGACTTAAACCGAACAATTAAATTGCCCTTGTGTTGTGCGCGTTCGCGATAAGCGGTTTCGGTTTTTAGGGACTGTTGCCCTGTGGTCTAAACGATGTGGCGACTGAAGCCTGCGCCGTCCATCACAAAAAACCACTAGACCATACCTGGAAGGCGATCAACAGGACGGCGGATATGGAACTGCAACACATCGGTTGTGCTGATGCCGGAAAGGGAGGGTTCGATGCTGTCTTTGACGGTATTACCCGAGCCTCCAACAACTTGACCACAGGCATATACAGTAATCGTGCGAAACGAACGTTTTTTGTACGCGGTCGCGGTCGGGTTTTTATTTCTGTTTCAGGTCAGATAGCGGATTCCACCCTGGAGCTAAACGACGTGGTGACTGAAGCCTGCGCCGTCCACAATATTTGCCTTAACCGCTAGACCATACCTGGAAGGCGATCAACCGGATGGCGGATATGGAACTGCACTACGTCGGTTGTGCTGATGCCGGGAAGGGAGGGTTCGATGCTGTCTTTGACGGCATGACCCGAGCCTCCAACAACAAGCTTCAGGCGTGTTAAAAAGAATCTCCGAAACGATCGTTATTATTTTTATTTTTTGCGGTGCTTGCAAACACGTATTCAGCTACCGACGAGATTGCTAGTATCCGGTCATTTTTAAATTCAAAATTTCGTCGTATTCATTATTCGGGGTTTTGTATATATGTATATATTTCTTGATTGCGAACCTAGGTTCTGCAACCGTGTATATATTCTCTTTTAGGTTTATCTTTTCTTATGATACTTCGGCGGGAATACATGAAATGATAACACCCTCTCACAAATTTCCGCGCGAACTTTACTACGATTCAAACTATAATTCCTTAGGAAATTCATTTCTGATGTTCTAGCCAAAGCATCCCATTCTTTAATTACAGTTAAGTGGTCTGGTTGGGTTTTTCTGGGTTTTCCCCAACCCCACGCAACAAATGTTGGACCACATGTATATATCTCCCAGTAAGTCGTTAATCGCGATATTTGTAAGTTCTGTAAATATTTTTGAAAACAACGCTTTCGGTGCGCATGCGCGGAACTATCGTACATGCCTGATTTTCCTAATTTTCCCTTTTACTTTCATTGTGTGATTTCACTTGCGCGTCAGTAAAGCGGAAAGTTCCTCGCATTCAATCCGAAACATGCAAACTCATTGTGAATATAATTCTATCAGGCCCTCCTTCGCTCCTACCTTAACTTTTAAATTTTTTATGTGCCATTTATTGCCAAATAAAGTCACTTTCGAAAGTTTCGGAGTTTTTTTTTTTTTACCCGCGTGAATGGTAGGCCGAAGGAGAAAACGTAGGGATTATAATTGTAACTGAGTTAATTAGATTAATTATTCTCTAAGTTAGGTTAATGAATATAGTTTTTATACATATTAAATATATAACTGTACATATTAAATATATAACTGTACATATTAATATTAGCGAAGACCGCCGCTGTAGTACCTTCGGGTGGAGCAGCGGCAGCATGTAAATATTTCAATTAATAATAAATTATACGGCTGGCAGTGGTGAGCTTCCAGTGGCGTAACCAGATGGGTGTACCTCAGGCGGGGTCGGCAGTGTTTAGGCAGGCAATGTACGTGGACGGACGACTCTAGGGCCTCTCACGTACAGACAGAGTGGGCCGGACGGCAGCACGGAAAGACGGGTCACGGGTCAACCTCAGGACAGCAGGGGCAGCGATGGCAGACACTCGACGTGGCAGTGGTGGCAGGGGCAGTCACTCGGACGTGGCAGTGACGGCGGAGACAGAGACTCGGGGTTGGTAACGTAGTCAGCGACAGGTACAGCGGCGGGACAACCAATTTACAGGAACGGACCAAAACCAGATCTTGATGGACCGCACAACGGCAGTCTTAACACTCGTCAACGAGTTCAATCACTGCGACTACACTTATTGACCTCATGTACTGAGGGACGAGCTAGGCCAATAAATGACCGGATCTCACCAACAGTCGAATCAACGTGTATTCGTTTAAGGTTGCTTATCGATTACTAACACTGAGGGACGAGCTAGGCCAATAAATGACCGGATCTCACCAACAGAAGAATCAAGCGTGCGTTCAAGTGCCTTTTCGATTGCTAACACTGAGGGGCGAGCTAGGCCAATAAATGACCGGATCTCACCAACAGAAGAATCAAGCGTGCGTTCAAGTGCCTTTTCGATTGCTAACACTGAGGGACGAGCTAAGCCAATAAATGACCGGATCTCACCAACAGAAGAATCAAGCGAGCGTTCAAGTGCCTTATCGATTGCTAACACTGAGGGACGAGCTAGGCCAATAAATGACCGGATGTCACCAACAGAAGAATCAAGCGAGCGTTCAAGGAGCTTATCGATTACTAACTGAGGGACGAGCTAGGCCAATAAATGACCGGATCTCACCAACAGAAGAATCAAGCGAGCGTTCAAATTTGCCTAAGGACCTCTTTTACTGAAGGACGAGCTAGGCCAATAAGTGACCGGATCTCACCAGCAGCCGAATTCAGCAAAGATAGAGAGCCACAATGACCAAACTCCCTATGAAATCCTGTAGAAACTCGCAGCCTTTTATACAAAAATTCTACCCTTTCCACCGCGCGAGTCTGCGTATCGCGGGGTTCAAGCGCGCATATTCAGAAATTCCTATCTCTCTTGCTTACCTAGATCAAGCTAGTTCACTCGTTCTTTCCAACGTAGTTTGCATACCGCGTGGTCTCCCCTTTTACTACATTCCAACCTAATCCACCCTACGAACTGACTCAGGGGTGAAATAATATACCTAACTCACTTCTATACGTGGACAACCTATGAAACCTGTCTCTCTCACTTGTGGCTGACCGGATATGGATGTCTAGACGAAACATTCCTGGTCGCTAAGTCGATGTTAAAATGCTCGCTTTTACAAAGTTTAAGTCCTCTTTCACTCATTAGGTACAAAAATTATTTAAAATTTATTTAGTTTGCATTGACATCCTTACTTTAATTTAAGTGATATTCAAGATTAAAATTTGTCAAATTAAATTATTATATACAAGAAAACTATTTACCACTTTGAAACAGGAAACTACAAATTAATTAAATACTTCAATGAATAAATTAGAACTTAACAATACAAAATTCAGAATTACTACGATATAAATAGAAAATAAAATCTAATTCCTTTAATTTAGTTTAAACAGAAATGACGTCATCCGGTTAAATTGCCTGTTAAATAAATAAACAAAAGTAATTTATTTAAATTATTGTAACACCCGGGTACGGGTGGTTACAGTGCTTATTAATCGTAGAGGGTATATTTTGCTTTTTTTACTTCATCGTTAGTTTCGTGTAATTCTACGTATTCCTTTAAAGTTTGTAGGCGCGTTTTTAATTCTACAGCAAAATCTTCGAATGCGTGTCTGTTTGATAGCAAGTTGATAATTGATTACCTAAAGTAACTTCTGAACGTGTGTCGCGATACCTTTGTGATAGCAATATATGTAATAGAAATAGATATATCGAGTCTCTGTTGTTAGCGCCGTGCATTTATCGCCGAGAAGGAAGCTGGTAAAATTATATTGCGCACTTAACGCCGCGAGTGTACGTACCATCAGTATATAAGCCTATGTACAATGCAATTTAATATTTTATATTAAGTTTAGGGATTCTGTTTTTACTTTCTTTACATATTAACCTAGGCTTAGGATTAGCAGTATTGTTTAACAAAATAGACGTGTTGAAAAGTATAAGGATTATAAACCATCGTCATACTATACACGAAGAACATAAATCTAATTAACCAATGTTATATCATTTATGTCATATTTATACTTATGATAATTCTACTTATGCTAATTCCACTTGTTCTAATTTTTGAACGTATGCTAAAGCCCACTAACATACTCCTAATTATCCATCGTTAAATCTTCATTGCAAAAGTAAAAATCAGTAACAAAACCGAAATAATTTTGGTTTAAGTAAACAGTAAGTAAGGATACAGTCTCATTTGTTATGAACAGATTCGTATTGTTATATTCTAATGATTTGCTGATTATTATTTTTATTTCATTGGGTAAAAAATTAGAATAAGTCGAATTAGTATAATAAAAAAAAAAACAATTTTCCTTAGAATTAGTATAAGTATAAATAAATGTGACATAAATGCAATCACGTTCATAAATAAGACTTATTTCTTCGTATATAATATGGCGAAGGTTTATAATCCTTATACTTTTAAACGCGTCTGTTTTGTTAAATAAAAGTGCCAGTCCTAAGCCTTGTTTAATGTGTAAAGGATAGTAAAAATGTTAGCTAATAGGGGAGATAATAGCATTCACATCAACAAACCTTCATCATAGACATTTCAGTATATAGAAAACCGACATGTACAGATAACATTTATACATAACAAATCGAGTTATCCGACCATAGACAAGCACCCGACACAACACAAATTAGCAGCCTTCCACAGCCTAATTAATAGAATAGTTACACTGCCACTTACTATACAGAACTTTCAAAAAGAAGTTCACATAATTAAAGAAATAACGGATATAAAGAAGAATTTATATAAAACATGATTAATAAAAAACTGGAACAAAAAGGTATCTATTCCATCTACTCAAAAATAAAATAAAAACAATGTAAATTTAAAACCATTACATATCTAAAACATACTTCAAACATAATTGCCGCAGAATTAAGGAAAAAACACATTAATGAAGCTTTCAAAACTAATAATAATCGTTCAAACTTATTAATAATAGAAAAGACAAAACACCAACAATGCAAAAAAGTGGAGTTTATAAACTAAATTGTGAAAGTTGCAAAGCATTATACATAGGTCAGACAGAGAGGACATTTAAGGAAAGAATAAATGAACACATAAAAAATTATAACAACAAATCATCATTAATGAACCATATAACAGACAACCAACACAAATTTAACATAGAAGACAATTTAGAAAAATTACATATAACGGATAAAGGAAGAAGACTAGATATATTAGAAGCATTGGAAATAAAGTTATGTGAAAAAGGATAACAACCTATTATTAAATGAAATATAAAATGTGTACAACTCCCCACTTGTAATAAAATTTTCTAACACCTACACAGGTAAAGACTTAGACTAGGAAAGAGAGGGGACGCATAATTGTCGACTGCAAATTGTGAACGCGTGGGATCACGAGACAGCGCTCAGTACCGCAACACAAAATGTTAAGAGGGAGTTTGTTTTGTTACCATTATTCGTACAATTATCATTCCATACAGAGTATCAATTGTTTATTTGACAAAGTAAACAATTCTTAAGAACTGTTGTTTTGCGTTTTACGTTACTAAGAAAATATTATTTATTTTATGTCAAAGAGAATACACGTTCAATTAAATTAAATGCAAAGAATTATTTTATTAACGTTAATTAACATGATGTGGCGGAACTAATAAACCTTAAGACGAATTTACAAAAATTATCCATTCCGCAGATGCAGCTTATTTTCTTCAAATCATATTAACTTGGTGGAAAATAGTAAATGTTAAAACACCTCTTACAGGTAAACGTCTCAAAGATGTATATCAAGAACCAATCACTCCAAATTCTTTTAATTCTGGTATTCCAAAAATTACTTCTTTTGAAAACATGTTAAAATGATTGGAAATTTGCAATCATTGTCATACATTTACAAAAAAATTAACGCCACAAACTTTTACCGCTTTACATCATACAATTTATGGTATGCTGGAAATAATAAAATATTGTTTTCAAGAACTAAACTTGAAGTATGTTTTACTAGGTAAATTTCAAACTGATCCTCTTGAAAACCGGTTTGGAAAATATAGACAGTTAGCTGGGGGTCAGTACAATATTTCTGTTAGGCAATTATCTGAAAGCGAAAGGAGACTGAGGATTCAGTCATTAATGTTTTTAAAATCCATATGTTTTGGTTCCATCAAAATTGATTCTTTTTATGAAGATACATCAGTTAAAGAAATATCATGCGAAACAAAATCAGATTGGTTAAACATTGATATTACCATTTCTGAACAAGATATCGAAAGTGTGAGGGAAGAAATCCCGGTCATTGCATGTTTAGGAGGATATTGCTGCTAAATTGTTTAAAAAAAAATGCGAGGCATGTAAGGAAAATTTATTAACACTGATGAAAATTCGCTGATCAAAAATCTTTCCCGAAGTAGCCTTAAGTTTCCAAAAGATGAAGTCACAAATATAGTTTTATTTCAACATATAATTTTCAATAAAATTTTACAACGAAACGAAGAACAGTTTCTTAAAGTTCACAACAAGAAATCTTTTTTATCAACAATAACTTTAAATTACTTTAAACATAATAATATACTTTTGCATTTTCCTCAATGTAATATTCATGCTGCCGAAACTATTATCAAAATCATAATAAGTTCCGTTACAAATACAGTTTTAAAAAATTACTGCGGCAAAAAACAAATGATCAAGTTGGAAATAAAAGGAAGTTAGATACTCTTACTGCATAATTTCATACAACATCGATGGCTATTTTGGGATCTAATCTTAACCCTTATGTGAGTGACGAGGTACCCGGATACCTTTGGCATTTTCAAATTTAAAGAAAAGTATGTTTTACGCTCTGTAGGTAGCTGTGATTTCCTAAGAGCTCTTAACTATTTATAAATTATATATTTTTTAATTTTTTGACCCAGTCAAATATTTACAATGATTTGTGGAAACCAAAACATATTTTAAACTCACAATAGAGTGACAAGGTACCCGGGTACCTCTTTGTGTCTTGTATTACAATGAATAAAGTATTTATAATTTCGTACAAAAATGAAATAATAAACATTTGTTAAGATGTTTTATTCCTATAAAAATTATAAACTCACAAAATAGAAGTAAGCTCGTACAATACGAACAAAGTGAACAGTTAAGTGTCGATATCAAGCACGATGCATTGAATGGATTCAGTGCATTTCAGTGTTTCTTGTGAGCCGATAACCATGTACCGCACTTCACCCCTCCCCCCGCTTTAATCACCACAGACCGTCAACGGTTTAGCTTAACTAAAACAATAATATTCAAAGTGTGGGTAACGTAAAAACAGACCTTGATTATTTACATTACGTATAAACTGTATGAAGGTACCCGGGTACCTCGTCATTCTGATAAAGGTGTTTTATTTGTCACTCACATAAGGGTTAAATGTGGAAAAATAAATCAAACAAGTGACAAATGACAAGTTTAAACATCAACACTCCAATGTTTATTTTCTCAAATTCATGATTAACACGAATAGATAATAGTGCGTTGTTGTTGTTAGACATAGACTACCTGCTTTTGATTTCTCGAAGGTAACAATATTTGTAAATATTATTAAATATAAAGTTTAAGCGCGCTATTAAATGCTCTATTTATGTATATTTCTTGTATCCATCACAATTTACGCTGCGTGCGTACACATCGAAGAATCAACAAACATGTTTTGCAAAACTTTAACATTATATAATAATTACAATAATTTGCCAGTGTAAAAATTTGCACAAATGCTCTTCTCATCAACCTCTACCAGAATACGCAAAAAAAAACAAAATTGAACTTTATATCCTTTCGCTACTCAACTAAACAGATTCCGGACATGGGCCTACCTACATCAGCTGTTCATTTCTGCGCTCTGGCCTTGGATCACGATGGTAACGGTAGTAGTGTGTACGGTGCAAGCTACTGCGTTCTCTTCCTACTCAGCTTAGCCGTGTTGTTTTGTTTATTTATTATTGTACGCATAACCTGTCATAAAAAGTTAATTTTTTAAGTAAAACACACAAGGTTATGTGTACTATAATAAACAAAAGTTAATTTTAAATGCAATCGGATATATGAAATAAAAATTGTGTAAATTTTAATCTATCATGAACAATACAATACATAAATATAATCAACTTACTGATGACTTGATAGTGTGTCATAGGGTAATGTTGCTCTCTTTGCAGGAGGTTGTTCACTTTCACTATCTAAATTATCACTGTCAGACATATTTTACTGTTTAATATAAATAAACGTTTAATTAATAAAAAAACCGTCATCATTTTATTTCATTCGGTGTTTCTCATCTGCCAGGCGTCCCGTGACGGTTAATTTTTTTTCAATGAGTTTACGATTTGACGTGTATTTCACAAGAAAATTTACGTAAAATAACACTTTAACATTTGAAATAAAAAGTAAAAATTACTGATATTCATTTAAATTTCCCGCCTTTCGCTCCTTGGTAGGTACTCCACTCAAAAGATGGCACTGGTGGCCCAAAAGATCTAGAAATTCGAGTTCATCTATCTTGTCATGATCTTGTCTATGGGTGTCCATGGGCATGTCGGCATGTCAGTGATGTCAGTTAAGAATGCTGACGTCTAATGAAGAATTTTACGGAAATTAATAAATAATGATACAATGCAGAGAAAATACTACGACGAGCATGCTTCCTGCTTTTTTGCTTCAATTCTTGTTATATACAAGTCTTTCTCAACGGTATGTGGATGTTAAATTTTTTTATGGATTCAGTAAAAATTTCTTTTTTGTAGAAATTTTCTCACTGCAAATAATGTTAATCTATCAGAGGATGTTTTTCTTAACAGTTCTTTATCTAGAAGTAGAACGTTTATCGATGTAACTTCTCTAACTGGAACAAATTCTAGCAAAATTGTACAGAATTATTCAGTTGGTGGAATTAAGATTGATGGATCTATGGAATTTTCTTTTTCTCAAACTGCTCAAAATTCAGGAATTTCAAGTGGGTAAGATTGGGCAGTAGATTGAAATAAAAAAACTATTCATATAGAATAAGGCTATTTTGGAAAAGTATTATAACTTTGTGAATGCTTTACACTTACTTAGGCAGTAATTAATTGTTCATAACTAAAATTAGAGTTATTTTTGTAGTTATCGTTTATTGATTTTGAAAATTTAAAGGCGATCTCTGCACACTTATTCAGTCTTGAAGTAGTCAGTAACAATATTAGTAGATCATTAATAACTGCCAGTTCCAGAGGGCATGGAATAAACATCCAGGATGAACCACAGGACCGCATTCAGAAATGAACACTCCAGGGTAAAAGATATACCTCTAAACGCCCAAAAGCATTCAGAAATGCAATTGACAGCTGGTGTGACACTGGAGTGTCCATTCAGAAATGAAATAAAATTTACCCAGAGTGTATCCGGAGTGTTAAAAGTTTACCTACCTCGATGAGGTGGGTAAAAAACGCCCGACTTGCGCACTAGTGTGGTTGTTTGAAATTTGAAATTTGTCTGATGACATTTTAAGTCATTTCACGTTAACTTAACCTAGCGTAGACTAGAACAGACTAGAAAAAACCTAGTAAAGTCTCGTTTATTAATTTCATACAAGTAGAACATAAAATTGACCAGTAATTTTAATTATATACTGTGAAGGAAACGAAACTGGTCAGAATTATAATGTTTAATTTATTATGTTATGAAATTTGTACTTATAATTGATAAACAGTTAAAATAATAATTTAATTCTTGATTTAGATAAAACAATAAAAAACAATTTTTTGGTTTTCATACTTTCATTAGAATTTAAAATTGACTAGTAATTTAAATTATGAACTGTGAAAAAACAAAAATTAACAGAATTTTAAATGAAAAGTTACAATTTTTTTATTGTGTTCTGTTATTCGTACTTATAATTAATAAATACTTAAAAAAATCATATATATAGTTGTTACATCAGTTTAAATTAAATTAAAAGGTATCGGTTTTTTTATTACATTATGTTATTATTTGTAGTTATAATTAATACACAATTAAAACAATCATGTATTTAGTTTTTGATTTAGGTAAAACAAATTTAAAAACCAAATTAGGTTAGGTTAACGAATCAGCTTCGACAAACTTCGACTGATTTCGATCAAAAACACTCCAAACCGTTCAGAAATGTTTTTACACTCAAGATACACTCTGTCCGTGACTTTTTTCCCCGGGGTAAAAAAACACTACCCACACTCTACCTTTCTGAACGCGGCCCAGTTGGCTTATTACAAGTAAATAGAAAGTGGATGAACTTATTGTTTTTAAATTTTGGTTACCAAGTTACCAACATATTCAACTAAAATATTTTCCAAAGTGTGGTGTTCCTATTTGTACATACAACTGGCAAAATCTTCGTTATTTAATAGAACAAAGTTATTCGAATGTAACACCCTGTATATTTTAACATTATCGGGATCGCCGTCTCTTTCTGAGTAACTCCTCCTAATATGTATTTTTCTATAGCTATCTTAACCGGTTGTTGAGATAATACTCTTTTTTTCTGAATTAGAACGTACTAAAAGCTTACCACAATACCAAAACAAAAACGTCCAATGCAGTTTTTGGTAACACAGCTACCTTCTTCAGGGACCGAAGTAACCTAATGGCTAATCGTAAGAGTCAAGTGCACCCTAAAAATGCTAACGATTGTTATGGTCCAGTGAACATATCAGTCAGTCAATCACAATTTTCAATAAACCTTACAAAACAATCTTTATTAGACTAAACAAAGGAGAGTTAGTGATTGGACCCTTGTTGCAGAGAGTTTAATCTACTTTTATAAATACAGGGTGTTTGGTCTATAAGTACAGAAAAAAGAACCACATGTTCCCTGTTGCATTTCAAACATGAATTTATACACTTTTTGACTTTTGAAATAAAAAAAAAATTTAAAAATTATTTTGATTTCTGAGGCCGGCCCTGGTTTAGCGCGCCTTAATTATTATTTCAGGTTACAAATGCTACTGTTAGGTGTATCGATTGAACGAGAAGTTCATAATTCAGGGTCAGTGTGTCAGTATCGGTAGATTCGTGTGCTTCTGGCAATTGATGCGGTGTAATTGTGTGTAGTTTTCATATTGTTTTAATTATTGTTATTGACGTTATTGAAGTTTTGCTGACAGTGGAAAGTATTTTTTTAAAGAGTAGGCGTGAATTGCAATACTAGTGATGTGCTTTGATTTTTTCCCGTTAAATTTATTTAAGTAATCTTAATGTTTCAGTTCTGGCGGCTACGATAACAATTGTTTTGAATTTTGATCAACTTAAGAGTTGGGCTGGTGTGATGATTTATAAATCGTAAAAAATGAAATAATAAAATGTATTACTGTTGTCTGTACTCTTGAAACTAACTATTTGAATGAAACAATTGTCGAGTAATTTATTAAATTATTTCGCTGGAACATTTTACTATTTTATTTGTTACGATTTTTAAACATGTTCATCATCACAACACAAAGCACACATTAGTTTTAGATAATTACTTATTTGTGAAATTGTGTAATTACCCGTGAAAGTGATGGAAAATAGACGTGCAATTGGCTTATTCCCTAGAGAATAGTCGCCGGTGATAGATAACGCTGTTTCGTAAGTGGCACTGCTCGTTGCAAACTATCAGTTACGAGAAATCGTATTTCGCCAGGTCCGTATTAAACCGAATTTCAGGGTCAAATTTTCGAACACGAATTGCGTACTTAATTGTCACTCGATTGAAAAATGCTTTTAGACTTTTGTTATTTATTGTGCAAGGAATCCATGATTCTTTTTTTTGTACTTATAGACCTAACACCCTGTATACATACATTGTTTGAAGTTCTTTTTAAACGTACTGCCAAAGACAGTGTTAAAAATTGTAACATTATTGATAAAATAGTCAATAAGAATCTTATTTTTTCCATGATCCAACTTTTCTAATTAATACAGATAGAACCAAGTTAATTACTATTCGAACCAAGGTTCACTAAAGCTTTGTAAGGTATTATTGGTAAACTAAGTTTCCAAATTGCCTATAAGGAGTATTTGGCTCACACTAGGTTTGGTAGAACTGAAAAATCCAAATCCAACACATTTTGAACAAAAATCACAGAATTAATATTGACAATTTTAAATTAGTTAAGGAAATCAGAAGTTGATTGTTTGATACATTTAAAAGTATGTACATTTATAAAAATATTCTCTTAACAGTGATAAGGGTCTTATTCCTAACTCTATTTGCACTTAATGTGAAAATTGTAGCACGAATATGGCAGAAAATAATTTTACAAACGCAGTTTTAATGGTTTGTTTATTATCCATGGATAATGTAAAAGAAATATAGGAATTTGCTGCAGTTAAACGTCAAAAAGTTTCGACGAATTCAGAAAATTTTTATTAATGTTGATTTCTCATTAACAAATCCATGAAATTTACCTTAACCTGACGAGGTAAATTAAATTAATGTACTGGCATATTTTCATGTAAATTCCCTGTATTTCAAACGTGCTGCGTGGGATTTAGGATTGCTATATTCCTCTATTCATAGAATACTAGTAAACATAATAAATTTTTATGAAATGCTTATCTGTACACAAGAGAACCCCAATTTTTTGACGAAAAATGAACTGATCAAAGCAAAATTGTTACCTTTTTAAATAGACGAATGTATCACTTCCAAATAAATCATATTTTGTTTAAAACAATTGACTTTTGCTTAATCCCTTTCAGAGAGTTCTCTAGCTTACCCTGTATATTTAATTGATGGGGAGATGCCTCGAACCCTTGCCCAGCCGGAACTAAAAAAATAGTCTTTTAATTCTTGCGCAGATAAGAAGAAAACAATTTACTGAAAGTCAGATTTTTAGCAATAAATTCAGAAAAGAATTATTATCTAGACAACCGGTTGAGATAGGTATAGGAAAATATTAACAAAAGTTACTCAGAAAGAGACGGTGGTCCCAAAAAAATAAAAATATACAGGGGATTACATTTAAAATAACGGAAGATGTTTCCAGTTGTACGTTCGAAAATATTTTAGATGGAAGTATATGTTCTCGATTATGTTAATAACAAAATTTCAAAACAATTCGTTCTTCTTTTCTCCATATACTTATAATAGGCCATCCACCATGGCTCACCCTGCATACATTAATTATCAAAATATTCTTTTTTGTAATTTCTCAAGTAAATGTAGTTGTATGTTTGTTTAAATTGCACATTTTGAAAAAAACTTTGTAACATTAAATACAGTAGCGATGAAGCCAAATATTTTCACTTTCTATGAATTATTTAAATTAAATCTGCTTTCGATAAAGTAAATCATGATGAAATTCTACCTAAACTAGATTAATTTTAAATTTGTGGACGATTATTATTTTGGACTAGGTCGCCAGCCAATGGACCGGGGCAGGGGAAGGGTAAAATTATAATTTCTAAAGTTTTTATTCATTATTGCAAAAGGCAATAAAATTAAATTAAAACACAACTTTTTTTGATGTTTTGTTAATTCTACCACTATAATATTGTTAAAATATTCCGTTAGGTAGGAAGCTGATGATCATGGAGTCTAGATAAGGAGCACGAACTCCGTGTATACAAGCGGCGTTTAAAAGTAAGGGGGCGTCAGTGTTCGGTTTGTATCAAAGTGGCGTGGCGGGGGGTTAAGGCGGTAGTTTTAAATAGAATAGAATTAATATAACCAATAATTAAAACTCAATAAATAATAAATTCCATGAAAATAAAGATGGAGGATAAAATTAATAAGAAATTTGTAAGTAATAAATAAAATAGAGTAAAATAATTAATTGGTTAAAAAATAAAACCAAAAAATACATATTTAAAAAATGTCATATATAAAGGGAATTCATTATATGATTAATTAAATTAAATAAATAATGTTGCAATTTTAACCATCAAAGTTTTCAAGGTCAAAAAAAAAAGATAAAATGTAATACAGTTAGTATAAGATCAATAAAAGCTAATCTTGCTAATAACCAACCATATTCCGTCAACATCAGGCAAACAACTAACATCACTAATTGTTGATTATTGGCGATATCAGCTTCTATCTATACAGGGTGTAGGTTACTAAGGCCTAATCGGTATATAAAACACGTACCTTTCAAAATCAAGAGAAATATTTCAAATAACAGTTGTCCAAAATTGAGCGTAGAATGGCGTAAAAATACTTTCAAATATGCCGAACTTCGTTATTTTAAATAGAAACCCCTATATTTTATTTCCTTTTTGAATTAAATGGAACCCCATATATTTTTTCACGTGTACAATACAAATTTTTGAGAAATTCGCAATTTTCTGGAATATTTAAATAACGTCTTAATATCGCGTTGGCCACTGTTTTCGTTCGGCGATTTTGTTTTGTTTTGTGGCAGTTTTGTTTTGTGGCAGTAATGTTTTTTCGACGAGCAAAAAGTATAATAATACAAGAACGACGTTTGTAGATAGAATAAAACAGTAATTATTCATTATTTTCTTCAAAACAATTTGCAAGAAATTGTAGAAAATGGTAGAACGCCATTTGCGTACCTAACTTAGATACAAAGTAGGTTTTTATTAATTTATGAAATGTTACTGTTCTTGTTTAAACAAACATAACTGCCACAAAATAAAACAAAATCGCCGAACGAAAACAGTGGCTAACGCGATATTAAGACGTTATTTGAAAATTCCAGAAAATTGCTAAGTTTTGCATTGTACACGTGAAAAAAATATATTTTTTATTCCATAATAGTATTCTACAAAAAAGAATAATTAACTTTTATTAGAAGAAAAAATTAATCGGATTGTAAATTTAGAAGACAGAACATGAAGCAGGATTAATGAATAATTGCCTTATTGCCCACTATTCAGCAACATTATAATGACTGAGTGAAGGCCGGCGTCTTCATTATTATAGGTGTACTGATGGTCGCTGTTGGTCTCGGTCGAAGTGTTCGTCGGCGCTCGCTGTCGCTGAATGACGCTGCCCTTTTTTTTTGTTTTCGGAGAGGAGAGGAAATCTTCAAAAGACGCCCAGCCGCCCGAGCGGCTGGGTAGTGTCGGATTCCCGAGGAAGGTGTCCTCGAACCTATCGACTAAAACCTCTCCCCCTCAGGCTATTATAAGGGGCTATGCCCCTCTTCAGCCGTCATGTTTGGGAAATTGTTGTGCATTGGATTAAGTAGACGCTGTCTGATTGCCGTCGGTATTTATATTCTCATGCTGGTAGGAGTAGCCGATATCCATATTTTGTTTAGTTAAAAGAAATATTAGCAGAACTTGTAAAAGATATGAGAAATATAGGAATTTGCTGCAGTTAAACGTCAAAAAGTTTCGACGAATATTTTGTTTAGTTTTAATCCTTCGTCTTTTCTATTAAAATTTTGTTTATGTTTATGTATTTCTATGGCTTCCCTATTTAACCTTGGGTAATAATGTTGTGTATTGTCTACCAGTCGTGTATCATCAAATAATATTCGATGTTCTCCGCCCATTAATGCGTGTTTCGCCACAGCTGATTTTTGTGTTTCTCCAAGGCGACAGTTTCTTTTATGCTCTGATATTCGGGTGTTGACCGATCGTTTTGTGGTTTCTATATAAACACTGCCACAGCTACAGGGAATACGATAGATCCCTGCCGACGACAACAGTTCCCTTTTGTCCTTGACTGATCGGAGAACCTCCTGGATTTTTGTCGTTGGTTTGAATATAGGTTTTATCCGATGTTTCTCGAGGATTCTAATGATCCGATCCGTGACTCCTTTTATATAGGGAAGGAAAGCTTTGCCTTGATATGTTATTGGTTCCTTGTTTTTGTCCGTCCGGGTTCTCATAGCTCGTCTTATTTCCATGGTTTTGTATCCGTTAGCCCTAAGAGCATTTTCTATGTGCTGTAATTCATTATTCGGATGTTCATGTTCAGAAATTATTTTCGCTCGGTTAGCTAACGTCTTTATTATTCCAATTTTCTGTCTTGGGTGGTGGTTGGAATCTCTATGAAGATACCTATCGGTGTGCGTAGGTTTCCTATAGACTTTGTGACCTAGTTTTCCGTTGACTTTCCGCGTGACACGAACATCTAGGAATGGAAGCGAACCCCTCTTGTTCCCGTTCTATTGTAAATTGTATTCGTTCGTTCTGTGTGTTTAGGTGTTTTAGGAAGACTTCTAATTTCTTTTCTCCGTGGGGCCAGATGGCGAAGACGTCGTCGATATATCTGAACCAACACGTTAGCTTGTCCGCTGCGGTATTAAGTGCTATCCTTTCGAAATTTTCCATATAGAAATTCGCCATCACGGGACTGAATGGGTTTCCCATGGCGACACCGCCGACTCGGTCGTAGAATTCACCGTTCCATAGGAAATATGTTGTCTTACGGCATTGTCGGAAGAGTTTTGCTATATCCTCCGGAAAAATGTCCGTAATCTGTGCCACAGCTTCGTCAACAGGTACCTTGGTGAACAGGGATGTTATGTCTAAGCTGACAAGAATGTCATTCGAGGTGACCGTCAAATCCTTGATTTTGTCTATAATATGTGCAGAATTCCTAATATGGTGTTCCGTTTGTCCAACGTATGGTTGCAGCAGCTTGGTCAGGTGTTTGGCCACATTATGTTGGAAACCCAATGGCGCTTACAATCGGTCGCAGGGGCGTCCCCTCCTTATGGATCTTAGGCAAACCATAAAGTCGCGATGGTAAAGCTTCTGATTCGCAGATCTCTCTCTTGACTTTGTCTTCTAAGGATGATGCTCTTATGGGTTGGTTGGTGGAGCGAAGTATTTTATGCGTGGGTTCCTTTTTAATTTTTTTTATATATTTGCCTGGATCTAGTAATTCGTTAATTTTACTCTTGTAGTCCTCTGTGTTCATAACTACTGTAGCATTCCTTTATCTGCTGGTAGTACCACGATTCGACCAATTGGAACGCCAGTAGCGAGAATCGATGGAGACTACTCCCACCAGCATGAGAATATAAATACCGACGGCAATCGGACAGCGTCATTCAGCGACAGCGAGCGCCGACGAACACTTCGACCGAGACCAACAGCGACCATTAACCTTTGAGAATGCCTGCCGCAGCTACAGGCGAAACGTCAGGGGTAAAATCCCAACGACCACGGCCTACAAGCCCGGAATACACCTATAATAATGAACATTATAAGGAATAATATTCCATGTTCTATCTTCTAAATTTACAATCGGATTAATTTTTTTTTTTTTAATAAAAGTTAAGTATTCTCTTTCGTATAATACTATTATGGAATAAAAAATATACGTTTTCATTTAAAAAAAGGGAAGTGACCTTGAAATAACTATCAAAGGGGCGTCATACTGAAACAACAATGTCACCATTTTCTTTCTTCTTTAATACTAAACAACTTTCATATAAACTTTCGTTATAAATGGTACCGTTGTTGAGGTACAAGCCTGTCTCAAGTTAAATGGACCACCCGGTATATAAATGAATACATATTTCTCTTGGTCATAGCATCACGCGCGAACGGTAGGACCAATTTCGCTAATTCTTTTTTTGTTGTGTTTATTATTGTTTGAGTTCGTGCGCCGTATCTGGACTCCATGCTGGTGACACTGAATACTCTGTCATTGTAGAATCTAAAAATTTTGATGTAAGTTTTGAGAGGTTAAAGTTATACGAACAAAATGAGCTTAGTATACAGAAATATATGCATGTAAAATCAAATGACTTTATTTCATAAATTAATGCAGATGGCGTTAAACTTACTGTCAAATTACTAATTATAAAAGGCAATAATAATCTTCATTGTTATATTGGATTTTAAGCATTTCTAGTGTTTTTTGAAGTAGTTTTCATATTTAAAAAAAATCAGATGACAGTAGACAGTATAACATATATGTATAAAGGATTTGACAGGTGTTACATGTTTTCGTTAACACGTAAAAACTTTTTAATTTACTTGTTTTGGTGAGATCTTAAAAAACATCTTGATATGCGGCCATAAAAATTGCCGACTGTATTTCGCTCAGATTTTTTGCATGGTCTATATTTATATATATATATATATATATGTATATACATTTATTGATTATATTTCTTTATTTAAGTTCATACCAAGGTATTTTTGACTTTCAAGTTAAATTACAAAATTTGGTAATTATATATTTTGGTTGATCCAACTCGATTTTCTTGAAAATACAGTATGTTGTAGAGTTAATGCTTACGTGACCATACGTCCCTTTTTTTCAGTTCTTCCTCACAGTGTCCCGAAATTGTCCCGTTTTCAGAAACCGCGCGATAATTTGCCGGGCGCTAGCGGTGCAGGGAACGCGTCAACAATGATTGCCGATCCGCCGCGCCGCCCGCATCCGAAGAAATGGTCTAGGACAGAAGCGGTATTGTGCATTTCTCGCGATTTGCAGTTGCCATCAATTTGTTTCAGACTGTTCGATCTCACGTTATATTTGTAGTGGTAATTAACTTGAAGATTTTGGCATCTTATTTCACTACTCCGAAATGCAAATGTACGTTCAATGTTAATTTACAAGCAAAATACCTGTTTATTAAGTAAATAAATACGCCCTCGATGTAAGATGTGATAAGTTCGCACAGAATTTAATGTTTCCCGTGGTGGTGCGGGAGATATTGAACAGTATTTAAAATCTGACAAACGTAACGCTGATCACGCCACTGCTTTAAGTTCTTCAATGTTGAACTTTTTCATGAAATCTGACATTACAATAATCTCCGAATGCGGAGCTCATATGATTGACAACACAATAGTATCTCCTGCAGATGGCTTTTTGTTATTTATTCTGTTCGAGTTGAAGCACTGAAGTATTTTTGCGCCGAAATTGAAATACGTAAAATATCAGGGAATGCGATTATGCCTGCCATACAATGGCTTTCAAAAATGTACCAGCCATTTAAGAAGTAATTTTTGAGTATTTAAAAATGAATATTGAGGAAAATTGGTTATTGGTTACTCAAGAAGCTGATCCAGATATCAGCTGTATTAAACAAATACTTCAATCTGAAGAACGAGATCAAAATAAAGACATTTTCCATAACTATGAGTTACGGAGAGGTAGAGTGTACCGTGGAACAGAATATGGCGATAGAACGAATTGCCAACAAGTTCTGGTTCCTCAAAATGAGGAGATTCATAAAAAAATATATCCAGACTTGCAGTAGCTAAATGATTACTAAAACACCACCTGGCAAACGACATGGTTTTCTTCATGATCTTCCAAACGTACCACTCCAGCAATACCTACGTATTAAACGTGGTCGACGCCATTACAAAATTTATGCGTAAGCCAAGCCAAGGTGGAAGAGTGTAAATCCCTCGGCTAATAATCAGAGGTAAAGCCCTTGTTTTACAAAAATTCACGCTTTCTGTAAAGAAATAAATATCCAACATCATCGTAATGCTAAGGGTATGTCTCGAGAAAGAGGTCAGGTTGAGAGTTACAACAAGACAGTTCTGGATGCATTAGCCTAAACCGGGGTAAGTAAAGATGATGAATGGTATGAAAAAATTCTAAACATACAACTAGGAATAAATAACACAATCAACAGGGCGATAGAGATTACCCCATCCGAATTATTGCTGGGTTGTCGATTTGGTCCCCAAACCTTGTAGTTGACGTTACTGCATTGAGAACCAAAGTGATAAATGAATTAGTCCTTGTCAAAATATCGTCTATCGTTAGTACTGGACGATGTAGAAAACTAGTTCAAAAGTTGAAAGGACCTTTTCAGATTTCCCGTTCTCTCGGTAATTATCGTTACGAAATAACAGGAATACCTGGTGCTGATCTCGCAGACCCCACATATCGGTGAATAAATAAATTTTACATCTGCCCGGCACAAATACCCCAGCAGAAAGTTTTTTTGAAAGAATAGATTGTGGACGTCTGTGCGAGCACGCGTGTGTATATATGTATGTAATTGTACCGACACATTCGCTGTCGTTTTCCACCGTCGACCATACTAACTTTTCCAACGAACCTTAAGGCTATATCACATTACTGTCACTTGTCCGACATTACTTTCATACTATCAACAAAAAAATTGGTCCATATCAATATTTATACTTAAGACAGGACAGCGTCAGTCGGGTCAGCTGGTAACTATAAATATATAAGGCAAGCGATCAAGAGGTCAGGATTGGTCTTACGAGAGATTACGAGTGCTGAGAGAACAGCGAGTTAGTGATTTTATGTAACGAATTTAATTATAAAAATAATCGAGTTGTTGTTATTGTGTTATTATTGTTAATTTAGGAAAGTATTTGTTTATTTGAGTCGTAATAAAAAAATAAATAGCTGGAAAAAGTCCTAACAATATTCTTGTTTAGCATGACGAACTCTACAACATACTGTATTTTCAGTTAAAAATGAGTTGTATCAGCCAAAGTAAATAATTACCCTAAATTTTATTTAAGAAACATGTACCTAATAAGATTTAGTATCATTTCTTTACTCTTTAACATTGATCCCTTAATCGAAACGGTATCATCGGAGTTAATATTAGCTATTTATGCGAAACAACCACAAGTGTTTTTATTCATAAATTTAAATTATTACACAGTATTTCATAAACAATGCGCTATATTCTAAACAAAGTTCTCAGTTTTTATTAAATCTAACACTTTTTTGTATCGAAGTAATTTAAACATACTAATGTGTAGGAAACTGTTCAACCAATTACAAATTAATGAAAAAAAAATCTATTATTCTCCGTAACTTTGTGGTTAGAGTAATGGCGCGTAAAGCCAGAGCCCGGGTTCGATTCCAGGCGGGGGCAGGATGACAGCAATGTTTTTTTCCTCATTCATTTAGGGTAATTTGTGGTTGGTTGAACGGTTTGAATCTCATTAGTATATTTAAAATCACCACTACCGAGTATTTCATAATATTTCAAAGTAATTTAGTCTCATTCTTGGTAATTCTAAGAACGAGACCCTTACAACTTTACTATATAGGTCCAGTTTATGACCGGACATCACAATAGCCACCCAAAAGTTTTATGATTTATTTATTTGGAATTTTTTCATCTATTTTGAAACGAAATACAGTGTAAACTATTTAGAGGATTGCACATTTTATGGCGTTATTGAGAGTTGTCGTTATAAGGAGAGAATAAAAATAAATATTTTATTACTGTATGTAACAGCACACATTAATATTAATAAAGAATCTTCGGTACGTGTAATATTCAAAGTAAACAACTAGTTAGACAATGAAGCAATAAAATAACACGAATTTTCAATTACATGAATTAATATTGTTTATTCCTTAATAATTATGTCGTATTGTTGTCGTTATTTAGAGTGGGTATGATGCTACACAGAGTGTATCATTGTATTGACAACAAGGTAAACTAACCAAGTAATTTTGGCGTTTTGGCGAGTTTTTCGTTAAATCGAGTGACGTTAAATGGATTTTACACTGTATTTAGTGGCACAAAGTCAACCTTTATTAGAAAGTCCTGTTTACATGATACAATACATAAGATTTAATTATATTTTTCAATCGATGACACAGATAAATTGCAATCTAATATTCACAATGTAATTTTAATGCTTTTCAATTTAGTATCAATAAACGTAAAATTTCTTGTTCTAAGAAACAATTTGCTGACTATTCACTACGTTGTCCAAAGTTAGATACCGATTAGACGTCTACGGAAAACTAATGGTAGGAAAACTAGAAATATTTTAATTTTTGTAGCACTTACGGTTTTAAATAGAATGGTATGAAAAGTAGAAAATGGGGACTGTGGTAAAAGAATAAAATAACTAAAAAAGAGACTCATACTAATTATCACTACACTCTAGACTCATGTTGGTAATCTCCATAATTGAAGTGGGCGAAACACGTGTTTGCATTAGTGAAAAAGTACAGTGGTAATTAGGGTGAGTCTGCTTTTTAGTTTGATTTGATTACCAACTTGTGTACCTAGGAATAATTAGGTTTGTCCCAAGTGACAAAAAAACCGTAGGGTACGGTGCTGGTCATGCGCAATATGAAAAACACGTTCCAAGTGAACAGTGACTATTCAACGCACGGTTTTGCGTTCCATGTAAACTTGTGATGGTTTAGGTATCGTAACAGAACCATCATTTCAGTACTTGGGCTTCGATTGAAAACAGTGTGTGCTGACATCGGCAGCATATGAGGTACGCAACGGGAACGGGTCGGATAGAATAAAGAAACTTACATCGTTATCGATTATTCATTGTAATAATTAATAGTCCGACTAGTTTGGGATTAAAATGGATAATGAAACTGACGAAGGGGATTTGAATAAAATAATCAATGAGGAAAGAATAAAAATGCAGAATAATTAAAATAATTAATTATTAAAGAAATATGATTATGTCAGAGTCTTGTTCCTTATTGCTTCTTCTCACAAGTGACGCAGATAACTTTTTAGTAACTTTAGAATACACCAAAACGTTCCAAGTCAGGTTCACCTATACGAATTACACAGTTATGACTTTCGTACAAAGCAGTCGTCGCGATTTTATTACTATCACATTACGATTCAAAATTGTTAACTTGGAATAAACCTACAGTTTATGAGATAAATTACTTTAATGTCTGTTATCAAATTTACCGTACAATTTCACGTCTATACCCTTGTCTTTAAAATGACGTTGGCATTAACTTCCGGAATTATTGGAAGTTTTATAAAATTAGAAATATTTTAAACATGTTGGCCGTGCTTCGAACTCGCAAGTACATGATTTTTTCAAAATTTTTTTACCATTAGTTTTTCGTAAATATCTAATAGGCCACTAACTAAATTATAAAAAAATCATATGTATAATTACTTAATCCCACTAGAAATTATTTTATTTCATAAATATGCTCAGACATTGACATAATCTGTTCCTACAAACTAAACTTTGCATATTCTTTAATCCATTTCTATTTAAATAAACAAACAAATACCTAAAAAATAGATGGTTTATCCATATTTAAATTGAAGCAAAGGACTTATAGTAATATTTTGAGTAACATTTTTAGTGTAATTGAAGAACAGGCAGATCTATTTACATTGATGGATACAACAACAGAAATAGAAAGAAAAGCAGAAATGTTATATGAACAAACTTCTGGTCAAAGTGAAGATTTTAATTCCGGAGAAGAAAATGAGATAGAAGCTAACAATTCATCCATCCTACAAGGTTTTGAAATGTTAAAGGATGATGTTATTGATCACGATAATGTAATCATAACCCAGTTCGACACGGAAAGTGCACCAGAAGATAATATTGAAAAGACTGAAAATTTAGTACTCGAAAACAAGTTAAAGGAAAATTTAACAGAAGAAATTCCTTCATTTTCAGAGTGGGCTCAAAAACAATTAGAGCAGGCAGAAAAAAAGAAAGTACAAGTTAATTCTTCTACTCAAAGTTCACAGATAAACGGAAAATCTGTGAAAAAACGATCTAAAAATTACGCTTCTCCTGACTGTGGAGCGAAAATTATAGCTGCTAATCCTGAAGCTATTAGTCCAGGTTCTGTTCTATCATCTTCTAGAGACGAATATAAACTTAATCAATGTATGAGTCGTATTTGGTTTATTGTAGAACTCTGTGAAGCTATTCAAGCTAAACAGATAGATTTAGCTAATTTTGAATTATTTTCTTCATCTCCTAAAGATTTTAGTATTTACGTAAGTGATAGATTTCCAACTCGAGATTGGCCAAATGTCGGACACTTTACTGCTAAAGATGAAAGAGATATTCAAACATTTGATCTTCACCCTTATTTGTTTGGAAAATTTATCAAGTTTGAAATGCACACACATCATGGGTCAGAACATTACTGTCCAATTTCATTATTTAGAGTGTATGGAACTTCAGAGTTTGAAGTTTTACAAACGGAGGAGCAAACACATCCTCACAATATATACGATGATGACGACGATGAAACGTTAGATTTTGATCATGACGATGCTCCCAGAAATTTACTTAGTTCAGCTACAGATGCCGTTATTTCAATTGTAAAGAAGGCCGCTCAAGTTTTAGGAAAAAAAGGAAATATTTCAAATCAAACAGTTACTGCAGAAATTAATAAATGTATAACATTTGAAAAAAATGTGGAATGTATATCACCAACACATATTTTGGTTTGTAATAATTGTAGTGATGAAATGTATGCAGATGTTTACAATATTATCAGTTGCCAATCTAGAGTTTTATATGCTTTGATAAATAATGAGACTTTAAGAATTGCTCTTAAAAATTCAAATTTGTGCAGTTATTATGGTTTGAATTTTTATATGAATGGAAAATCTATGGCTAATATTAACTATTCAGTTTTAAATTTATTTCCTGCAAAGTACATCGCAGCACTCTGTAATGCTCTAGCTGTATTGGAGAATAAAGTAGTCCGTAATTCTACCATGCACTGTTTTAATTGCACAAAAAGTTTGTCTAAAGATAATAATATTAAGACCGAACAAGGAAAAATGGAGCATATTGTTGAAGCTGTTTTATCTTCTGATAAGAAACTTAAAAATGAAGACGAAATGAATGATTCTGGTGAAAAAGGAAAACTTAACTTAACTTATTTACTTCCAAATCTATCGGAATGGAATGAAAAAAACGAAAAGGAAGTTAGTAATTTATCGACTAATATTTCAAATACTTTAAACAGTTCTCGGCCTCAACATGATAATAACTCAACTTCTGAAATAAATTTGGACATTGACACTTCTAATATCGGTAATGAGTTAGATGAATCTCTAGAGAATTTTACTTCAGAAGGAACTGAAAATCAAAGCGAAGTGTCTGTGACTGCTGCCCCACCAATAGTTCCACAATCACAAAATAAGGAATCGATATTTGTTCGATTAACAAATAGGATAAAGGTATTGATTTTATTGTTTATTATTCAAATTCAATGAGCTTTTCTGCACTTAAACTCCGATAAAACTGAAGCCGTCAATCGATCTAACTTTACAGAAAAACATTCTCGGCTATTTTTTTTTTTCAATTAGTGAGTTTAATTTTGTTGGTATGAATAAAATATTAATTATTCAATTGTCGTTGGTTATTGGCCAGATTAGCTTTTATTGATCTTAAAATTCTTAGCTAGTTTGAGTTTAGGTTTGTTAAATTTTTTGATTATAAAATAAAATCGTAAATATTCAAATTATTTACACTATTAGTGGATAACCAACAGGCATTATCATGGACATCTTGAATATCTCGTATATTGATGGCATTTTAAGAGGCTACCGTTTAACGGTAGTTTACTTTAGTATATTCTGTTTTTGTTTTTAGGCTTTAGAAAGAAACATGTCATTATCTAGCCAGTATTTAGAAGAGTTAAGCAAACGATATAAAAAGCAGGTTGAAGAAATGCAACGCTTGTTAGATAAAACAATAAGTAATTTAAATGAGGAAAACGTTAAAAACGAAAAACGGACACAAAAACTTGAAGATCAATTAACACAACTTACAACGGCGATTGAAGTGTTGTTAGCCCAAAGAAATTTCTGGTTATCTTTCATACATTGGTTGCTAATAGTACTAATTATTTCACTTTTTCTTGGTTTTTTTTGTTGGAGAAATTTTCCTTTTCGGCAATCGTCAATTGGATTTAAGGAAACTACTGAAGCACAGCTTGGGAATGCTAACGACAGTAATGTGAATAAGATTTCCTTAAAAAAGAAAAGAAGACGTAGCGAGGACATTTTGAATCTTAGCGAAACTAATGGTTATCACCATTTTTTGATTGATGATACAGAAATAATTGAGAAAAGGAAAGACAAGAAGAGGAAAAGGAAAAAAATTCATACATTTGTACGCTCAAAGTCGACAACCACATTAGCGGAAGAGGCAAACAATGAAGAGCATAAATATAGAACTCTCCATACTGAAGTTGGATTTCCATTTATGAAATTGCCCGAAAATAAAATAGAAACGTTAAGTAGCTTTAATTATGAATCAGTCATTCTTAATGAAATACAAGATGTTCCATTTGTATTAGATGAAAAGGAATATACAGGAGCTGATTCATTTATTTTTAGTGATTGCAAAGTTAAATCAAACTTTAACGGGCAAGCATTAACAACACATTTGCAAAATGATGGACAGTTAAAGTCTAATAATAAATCTATAAATAATAATTTTAGCAGTCATAAAAAATCGTTAAGTGTTGATTATACTAGCAACAAAAAAAAAGCAAAAGAGTTTCTTTCTGATAATTTGAATAGTTCAAATGAGTTAACTAATCCTTTGACAAATCAGAGGGATAAAAAGGGAGCTTTTAAAAAGATACTGAAATCGTTAAGCTTTAAACATAAAGTTAACGAGGTTCATTAGATTTTGTTAATTTTCCATTTTATATACTATATTCCTTTTCCACTACGTCAGTATGTACTCTAATATAAATATACATGCGATCATTATATTATAAAATAAGAAAATTTTATATACTTTTATTTATTGCACATTTGTAGCCTCACTTTATATTATATTATTGTTTTGGAGTTTGGTAAGGAATACTGTGATAATTTACTATTTTCAATACTTTGTGAGACTTTGACCTAGCCTGTAATAAAATTTAATATTTATTATTATCAACCCTTTGTCTTTTTTCTTTTTTAACCTTAACTTTGGTTTTTTTACAAGTACAATTTACCAAAAATGGTTTATTGTGAGAAGGACCACTGCAGTTCAATATTTTATAAAATTATTTAGTTTTTTCATAATATGAAAATTGTCCTATGTAGTTTCTAAATAACTACGTCAAAAATTGTTTTCTTTTACTTTTTGAGACCAAATGATATTGTTAATAACTCTTTATTTTTAATTATCGCCTATTTTTACCACTTATACTACTATTTTTAAAATCCAGCTTTAAAACTTGCATCGTGTGAAGCCAACAATAAAAAAAACCATCACGACATCTAGCATCATCACACGCTTGAAACCTAGCAGTGAAATCAAGCAGCAAATCCAGCGCGTAAACTTGCCTCGTGTGAAGCGGGCTTAAGAATATTTTTAAGCTACCAAAGTTTAATTTACATAATACGTAACGACAAAGATACGACAGTTGAAAAGCTATATACAGTAAGCTGCGTGTAAGGAGATTCAGTGACGGTCAGATTGACAGGTAGGTAGGCGGAAACATTTAGTACAACAATACATGGAAGAGCGAATAATATCGTAGGACCGAAGTGATAGTGTTATTGCTCTGACCAAGTTGCAGTTCAGTGGCGCGTAGTCAACAAAATTTATTTCATACTGACTAGCCCCGCCCCGAATGGGCTACTCTTTGCCACTGCGCATCTTATGATTTATGGCTTTTGAATCTCCTAAGACGCCGACAATTATACACAATGCGATATGACGCCGACAAACAAGATTAGACACGAGAAATATTCCATTCGACAAAGTCGGTCATGTTACATATTCGGATCGTTCTCGTTACGTATAAAGTAAGTAAATCATTTTTTACAGTTACCTAGCATATACTAAACAAATACGAATTAAAATATGTAATTAGTCTAACAACAAATTTCTTAATGCTTTACGTTTCTATTCTTTAAAAAGTTAATTAAAAACGCTAATTTTTTACATACAGAAAAAAATTAAATATTTTCAAAAATATTAAAACTAACCTCTATTGTTTGGACTCCCATCATATTGGTATGAAAATTACATAGATTAGTTACACATTTAGTTTTCGTTTTTATCCCCAGACTTATACAGGTACTGAATATAACAAATAGGAAGGGGTGAAAATTAAACAGTTGAATATTGAATATGTAAGTTAAGTAAAGTAAGTAAACTTAGACACAAAAATCCGAAGTACTTTTCGGTAAGAAGGTTACATTTTTCAGAGGCTGACATAGTTAAGCGATCGCAATCTTCAATGAACCCTACAAAACAATCTTAAGTAGACTAAATAACAGAGATCTAGAATTATGACTGTTGCCATTGAGAATTTACCCTATTTTTATAAATCTACTTACTTTTAAACCTATCAAGTAGGTAACTACTTCCGATTTCTTTTATAATTATAATTTAAGGTTGTTAATATTGTATGATTTTCGTTCAAAGTATGTTATGCAATATAGAATTTTTCAGTTGTACCAAACCTGACATGAGTGGATCGTTTCGGACGAAACGTCCGGCTCGAGGCATTCGATGGTCGGTAGCTCGTAAGCTAAAGGGTAGCTCGGAAGCTAGGTAACTCGGAGAGCTAAGGAGACAGGTGAGCTGTCTCAATGTCTTGAATTTCTGTGGGTTATTTATACTGGGGTGAGGGTAGGGCTGTCGAAGAAGCCGTCCCGATTGTCTAACGATCGGCAGCGTAAAAACCCACGCTTTGCTATGTCCTGATTGGCCGGACGATTTCTCGGTCGCTGGCGGTCGTTCTTTGTACGGTCCGTGTAGATGTACGACCTGATTCGTGCGGTGGCAAGCGGTGAGTAGTTCTCCCTGCGGTCCCGTGTTAAATATACGGCACTATGATTACCGTTTAGCGCGGCCTTGGGAACTTGTATTCTGCACGTTGTTGGGTTGTAGGCGGCACCGGCCTTAGCGGTGCGCCTAGTTGGTGTCAGTATCACAGACAGACTAGAAACAATAACAAAACGACTGAAATTTAGTAAATTCTGTAATTTTTTATAATTTGTCTGATCGAATTGGTTCTGATATAACTACTTTAAAAAGAACAAGATATTTTTATCCAGTATACTTAGCAAAATTTTTTTTTTAAGTATTACACCACAAATTTCTCAAGGATAATTTATAAATAAATACTGTAGTGACAAATAAACATACGTACTGAAATTGTTGATTTTCGTGAAAATTACTCAGGACCTCAAGGATCGCTTGCTTATTCCTGTCTTATCAGTGAGTAATAGAGGAACAAGAATTCATAGATTCTTTAAGCGCAACTGTGTTCAGAGTTATAGTATCACAAATTTGAATTTTCATTCGCGAAAATGACACTCGTAGATTGGCAAATAACATTTTGCTTAAAGGAATAATTGGCAGAAACTTTTAAACGCTATCAAGAACTCTGCTATGAACTCGTTTGTTAACAATTTCGATTTTCGTTCACGAAAATCAGTCATAAATTATTCTTTTCACGTTTTTCTTTGTAACGTTCCTTTGAAAAACTGGAAATGTTTGTGCTTGTACGCAACAATGACAACAGTAGTCGAATTTGCTGGCCTAATCACAGCTTTCATCGTTTGTAAACGCATGCGTATAAAGTCGATTTTCAACTGCGTACGATTAGCACATACGCAATAGTCATTCTCGCACAATGTTAATTTTTCGGAATGAACAATGCAAGCATAAACAGTTAAAATGCGAAATAAAATTTACAAATTGTAAAATTTCAACAAATTGTTTATTGTACCTTAACAATTGTTTCGTCAAACTTGGGCTTATTCAGAAGTTGTGACTTAAATTCTTGAAATGAGAGAAATCATAATGATAATTTGCCATAAACAGTTCTGCTAATAGTGGATTACAACAGCTAAAATGGAGATTATTGTATGTATATGCTCTGTAAATACCTATAAGGTACCGTTAAGTATATTGTATGCCGAAAATGTTGGGTGCGAGAACGTCAAAATAGCTTTTGATGCCACTCGTGTACAAGGTAGCCAATAGTGCGTGCACGGAATATTGTGTAGTTAATATGCTTTACGAAAAAATGATATAAATAAAAGTTTCACGGAATGAATGTCTTTAATATGCTTTGCGAAAAATCGATTCGAATTAAAGTTTCACGCACTATATGCCCACCCTGTATATCATATATAAAGCGTGTCATAATAAATAACTGTTAAATAATAACAAAAAAAAAAAACGTTTATCTGAGCACGCTTCCGCTATTAAAAATAAGAAAATCAATTCAAGTGGTATGGTCGACCATTGTTTACAGACGAATCACTCATTGGATATAAGTAATTTTAGACTTTTACATGCTAATATCCCTAAATGTAGAAAATTATCACTTAGAGAATTTTGAAATTAAAAAAGCCCTCTTCAATAACCTGAATTTAGTAAATAATCAAATAGAACTCACTACCTATAACTCCCCTCTCTTATTTTATAAATTGTAATGTATAAATATGATTGTACATCTTCTATATTTTAGTCATCTAGAATTTTAGTAATCATCTGTATTTCTCTAGTTAATGGCCGTTGGGGCCGAAACAAATTTAGGAGATTTGACTTAAATATATAGTGAAACGTTTCCGTTGTTGTTTTATTTTTTGTATTTAAATAATTGGGTTGACTTTAAGTTGATATTTGTTTCTAAATGATTATTGAAGCTCCTTTCTCATCTGCTGTATTTAAGCAAAATAATATGTAATAATATACTTCATTTTTCTACAAAAACAGTATTTATTTGTATCTTGAGGGGCTAAAATGTAGCGTCGAACGTTCTGGCACCAGTAAATGGTTCCACCAAGGTCTATGAAATATGCCTTAACAACTGTAAATGTCTAAATTTGGTGCCACTTGAGCTGATTTTTTATATTACTAATAAAAAGTGTTTGAATCAATAAATTAACAACAAGTCAGGAAATAAGTATAAAAGTTACAATTTTTTTGATTATGTTCTGTTATTCGTACTTTTAATTAATAAATATTTAAAACAATCCTATATATATAGTTGTGGCAACAGTCTAAATTAAATTAAAAGTTATCGGTTTTTTATTACATTATGTTATTTGTAGTTATAATTAAATCGCAAAATTGTCTATGGGCCAAATGATATGATTCTGGGTTTATATATATAAAAGAAGTTTTGCATTTCACTTTATATTTCTAACTTAAATGCTTTAAGAAAATAATTATATAATCACTCCATAACATATTTAATAAGTGTACATGTTAATAGTGATTTATTTCTACAGTCTTTGTGGTGGATAAGAAGTTCAAAAATACAATGGAATTTAATTTTTCCTTTAACTTAATAAAATTGTTGTTTAATACTTTTAATGCTGTGGTGGCAGTTTGTAAAGTAACTTGCGATTTTAATAAGTTCTGATCAACTATTGACAAATCCTTTGCTGCCATATTTACATTACTGTTAAAAAGCATCTTCAAATCTCGATAAAAATTGGTATTACATTCCCGAAGCTTTCTATGTAACAGAGAATTAGATTGACCACTTTCTTTAGTTAACTGTTTTTTTACATCAGACGAAGTACTGCTGCAGCCTGTGGAATTTTCTTCTTGTTCATCTTGTGATTCAGAATCTTCCCCAGCAATAATAGCGCCCTGAACGTATGATGCAGCTGTGTGAACAGGAGAACCATCCAAAATGTTGTCTTCGCTGTCAGTTTCGGAAGCTTCTCCAGATATAACAATCGATGTTTTGGTATTCATTGTACACAAAATTCTTTGTGGCTATGCTTTTTTAACTGGTAACTTACATCGTCGCAAACAAACGTTACCACTGCCAGGGCCAGCCAGGGCAGTGAACATAGACAAGCAGTGAATAAACTTCTTTGCTGTCAGCCTGTCATTTGTGAAATAGTTTGGTACTCACTTTATAAGTGGCGCTGTACAAATTTGTAAGATGGGTTGCATGACAAGAAATGCAATCTGTTTCTCAAAAATAATTGACATGCAAAGAAGTTTATCTATGTAATAAGAACAATAAATGCAACTATTGAAAATGATTGAAAAGGTATGTCTATATTGTTTTATATAATCTTTATAATTGTAATCATACATTCAACATTGACAAACATTAACTATGAACTTGAGTTGACTTGAGTTACTAACTAACCGGAACTATATATATATATATATGAACTTGACAAGACATCACCCGACAATCTGTCACTGCTCTATGGTCGGTTAGCGCGCTCGCCATCTATTGACATACTACAATGTCTGATCAGATTTCTTCTGAAGAAGCTGTGTCAGCACGAGCAACGAAACGTTAAGCAGAATTAGCAAGACATGGCGGTTCCCTGAAAAATTTTCTAGTTATAATTTTTTAATCTACAATAAAATTGGCTGTTTTTCATTCTCTATCACATTACTTATTATTAATACGTTTATAAGTATTAAAATAGAATTTAAAGATAAATTTATTTACAACAAAAAAAGAATGTTAATCAAGAATATATACATATGAATGTATGTATGGTATATAGGAATAAATAAAGCAATAGTTGGTATATTTTAATTATTAATTACATACACCAAATAAATTTGTTTTGATTTTGATTTTGATTATTTATTATAATTTTTTTTATATCAACCACCCACGATCTTAAATTTGAATAATTTTTTTTTAACGAACTATGTAGATGTTCATGTCAAAACAACATTTAATAAAATTAATTACTAAAAAAGTTTCTTTAAAATTAAATTTTACCTGTTACAATTAAATTCTATAAATTTTCAAGTCAAAGTTTTTATAATAAATAAAAATAATCTTACTTATAAGTTGAATAAAATTTAAGTTTGTAGGGATATGTAGGAGTATATAATATACGCGCAGAACAAGAGAGGATAGTTACATTTGCTTGATGAAAACTCATTATCACTTAATAAATAAAACTCAAACGTTAGTTTCCATAGTGTATATTTAAACTTGACAATTGTTTCGCCTTCTTAAGGCTTCTTCAGAAGATAGTTATTACAATAAACTTATATTACAAACTAGATGTACTTATATTGAATCTATTTGGTTAGGTGGGGGTGGGGGTTACAAAAATATTCAGAAGTGGCGAGTTATTCAAATCTAGCTGGTCATTAAGAAATATTTTTGTGTATTTGTTTCTATTAATTTCGAGGGTTTCTAATAATGATAGTTTATCACTTTTATTTTATACATGCGATATTTTATAATTTTCATTAAAACTGTGTCCTTCTTCAATCAGATGTTTAGCGTAATTTGAATCAAGCTTTTTATTTTCAAAAGATCTTTTATGCTCTCTAATGCGTTGTTGAAAGTTACGTCCAGTCACTTATATAAATTTTGTCGCAAGAGTTGCAATTGAGTTGGTAAACATCTGATGGTTTGTATTTATTGATTTTGTCTTTATTATTTTCTATATGATTACCTATTAAGTTAGTCGTATAGTTTCTGTAAGTTATTGGTGGGTTTACAGAGATAGGCTAATGTTTTGTATTCGTTAACGTTACTTTTATCTGAAGGATAAACATTCTTAATGACCTGCTTAAATTTGAGTTTATTTAGTAAGTTATCTATTATTTCTACATTATAATTATTGGATACAGCTATCTGTTTAATCGTGTTCAATTCTATATATTAATCTATATAGCATACAGTAGAAAGCAGACATTTTGTGTTTGAACGGATGACATGACTTGTTATCGATAATAGTATCTGTATGTGTAGGCTTTCGGTAGATGGAAAATTTATGTTTATTATTGATGCGACTAATTGTTAAGTCTATAAAATTAATTTGTTTGTCTTTTTCAATTTCTAATGTAAATTTAATATTCGTATTGTAGTGTTCGTGGGTCTATTAAAATTTATTTACAAGACTAAAGTACAGGAACACAATTTATTTAATAATAACTACTCAAAACACTATTTATTAATACAAAACTTAGCTTACTATTTTTTTACAACACTCACTTATATGCGTGTCTCTATTTATTTGTCTTCTCACTTCTAACGCTGTCAATTTATTACTCACTCACTGTCGAACGTCCGGCAACGCATACAAGCGTACCCGGTCGCACACAAGCACGCTCGCGTTCGCCACACTGCCCCCTCCTTAAGGATGTTTCGTCCCGAAACATTTTCACGTTACTTAGCGCAGGACCATGCCGGATCTGCAGTTCTCGCCTTCACGATATCCGCTCTGGGAATAGAAGTAGCAGTCCACGGTCTTCTCATGAGTGTCCCGATTCGGGTTATTACAACAGACCAAAATGTCCACTACAATACGGCGGAACAGGGCTTCAATCATGTTTCGTACGATACTCCAATCCAGGTTATCCAGTCCACATCCAGGCTTCAGAATCGCCATCTTCGGTACGTTATCCTCTAGAGGATGTCTGCGGAGTTCCATTACTGCGTCCTAAAGGCCCCTATAAGTCGATCTATCAGAGCATCTTTCCTTAGTTGTTAGGTAATAGATATTGCGTCGTCCGTCAGGCAGGCACAGCAGCCTTCTTCCCTTTTGTACCTGGTCTTCAAGATGTTCCAACCCGCCAAATCTGCGTTTGAACTCGGACGCGATACCACGGCTCATGCTGGGATCCTTTGAAACGCAATGAGCTAGAGAATATTCCTTGGATATAGCAAAGAGGTCTCGTCGGATTTCTTGATTCACTCCAAATCTCCTGTTGACATGAGGGCCTCCCTTCATGAACTCTTCGAATGTGGGCTCGGAAGGGATAGTTCTCAATGATCTGGCTCGCGCCTCCTCTTAATTTGCGCCGGTGAATAGAGCCAAGCGATTAAAATGGACTACCATCGGCCTCCCATTTGGAATTCTCTTAATTCGGTAGATCACGTCGTTAATCCTCTTCACTATTTGGTAGGGTCCTTCTCAATTTTATTGGAACTTAGGTGGTAGTCCACGGCGAAGATGAGGATTATACAATCAAACAAGATCTTCAGTCTGGTAATCACCTGCTGTAGCCCTGATATAGTGGCTCCCTACAATTCTGTCCCTAGCAATTTGCGTATGATGACGAACGGACTCGTGGATATCGTTAAGCTTTCTTCGGAGATTGGTAACATAATCTTCTCCAGCCAAGTCATCTGCTGGTTTACAGCCGAATTTGAGGTCACAAGGTAGTCGTAGCTCCCTTCAAAAAAGGACAGGCAGGTGTTTGACTAGTCGTTTCGTGGACAGATGAACGGTATGCCATTAAAAATAAAGGCAAATTGCGGTCCCAGTCCCTTTGGTGATCAGACACTACCTTGGGGAGATATTGTAGTATTCGTGGGTTTATTAAGTTTTATTTACAAGGCTAAGCACAGGAACACAATTTATATACACTTAGCTTACTATTTATTTACTCAATTCACATATATGCACTACTGTCGATTTATTTCCGATGTTACCACTGTCACTGTCAATTTATTACTTACTCACTGTCGAACGTCTTTCCACTTTTATAGCGTCATAGAACAATCTACCTAATTTTTCTCTTTTTTGAATCCAAGAACCACTGTTCCGTGAATGTCTACGGCACTGAATTCGTTTTTAAAGACGTGAGGTGGATATGGGAGATAGTTGGTCCCCTATACTACACACCCATCAAACGGAGGTTGCACTTCAATCTACTGCTACTCGATGATGATCAAGGCAAAACTCATTACTGCTTGATCAAGAACATGTCCCGTTTACTTTCTCAACAGCTTTCCAAGACAGGACTGGGATACGTTCTCATGTTCAACTCTTGTAGAATATTAAGACCTATATTTGAAGCAGATGTTCCTTTATTAGCTGATGTATTCGAGAATTTCCCAGAAATATGTGCTGCTACATATGACTTAGACCCGGCTCAATATTATACAGCTCCAGGACTTGCGTGGGATAGCATGTTAAAGTTCACTCGCGATAATTGACAACTTCTTACCGATATCGATATGTTAAATTTTTTTCAAAAAGGGGTACGTGGAGGAATAAGTCAATGCGTTCAAAGAATGCATTTCCCTAACAACCCTCATCTCCTCGATTACAACGCCTCCGTTCCCATCTCTTATATTATGTATTTAGATGCTACTAATTTGTATGGACATAGTATGAGTCAACCACTTCCTCGTTCACACTTTCGTTGGCTAACCGAAACCGGAATTGATGAATTAAATGTTCTCTCGTTAGATGCTTCTTCAGAATACGGCACTGTCTTAGATCTTGATGTTCAATATCCCCAACACCTCCATGACTTGCATGCTGATCTCCCCTTTTTAGTTGAAAATATTATTTCTCCTGTTAATGTTAATGGTAGAGTTAGAAAGCTCATTCCAAACCTTATGAATAAGACAAAATGTATTGTTCATTATATACCGTTGCAACAAGCCCTACATAATAAATTAAAATTAATTAAAGTTCATAGAGTTATTCAGTTTAAACAGTCTGACGGCTTAAACCTTTCATTGATTTAAATACCCGAAAACGGAATTTGTCTGAAAATAAATTTGGGAAATCGTTATTCAAAATAATGAATAACAGCGCCTTCGGAAAGACGATGGAGAACAATGATAAATGAGTTGATGTGAAACTGGTTACTCATTGGCAGAATTCAGGACGCTTCCTGGGGGCTGAGAATTTAATAGCTAAACCGGATTTCAAAAATTCCAAAATATTCACAACAAATTTCGTTACTATTCAGATGAATAAATTACCTATTGATTACGATAAACCTCTTTATGTAGTTCTTACTATTTTGGATTTGTCTAAGGTTGTTATGTATGACTTCTACTACAGGTTTTTTAAACAACAATATCAATAAAATGTTTATTTGATGCATATGGATACTGATTCCTTCATTCTTCACGTAGTCACAGAAAACTTTTATCGGGATATTATCGGAAATATTCAACACTTTGATACTTCAAATTATCCGCGCGATAATAGTTTCGATATTCCCATTACCTCATCTGTGGTCGATAAAGGGTCTATCTCGCATGTGATAGATAATAAATGACTGCGGCTAAATGTGAACAACAGCCTACAGTTCTATTGCCATTTGGGCAATCACAACAATGTCGAAGAAAACATTTACAGTCAGATCCATGCGGAGCATAATCAATATAGCATCGATAAGTTTTATTATTTACATGACGAGACTTTACTTCCATTTTTAATATATGCGGTGTTTCTTTCACGTTATTTAATTAATTCCGATAAATAAGATACTGCTTGCGATAACTGATAAGATCCAGTAAATAAAATAGTTAAATCTCGTTTGCTTAGTTTAGGAAAATCAGATACATCAGAGATCTTTAATTGTTGGAAAGCCGATTTTCGTCTGTTCCAATGTTTATTAATAACTTCTTCAGCTAGAGTGTTGGATAAATTCATTTTGCTGTTTATTGATTCTATTATTTCTTCAGTTAATTCTTTATCAGAACACAGTCTTTTCCCAAACACATTTTGTAAATAACCAGCTATTTGCATAGTAATCCACTATTCGGAAGTAATTTGTTTTCTATTATTAAAAATGGAAGTAAAGTCTCGTCATGTAAATAATAAAACTTATCGATGCTATATTGATTATGCTCCGCATGGATCTGACTGTAAATGTATTCTTCGACATTGTTGTGATTGCCCAAATGGCAATAGAACTGTAGGCTGTTGTTCACATTTAGCCGCAGTCATTTATTATCTATCACATGCGAGATATCTTTCAAGAATATATCGACCAGCAGAAATACTCTCAAAAGTATTTGATAAAAATATTATTCACGTTGTTATAGATGATGATAGTGAAGACTGAGAACATTAAAAAAATTTAATTTTTGTGATATTTATATTTAATAATAACTATGTGATTTTGGAGTAATTTCATTTTTTTTTTTACATATGATGTACTAATTAAATTTCAATAAAAATTTATATGCTAATAAAGGACCTTAGAACACATCCACATTTTTTTGAAAGTGGTCGATCAATTACAAACCCATGAAAATAGTTTATAATTAAAATTTATTATTATTATTATTACTTCTTACGATAATTATTATAAAAAAAAATACGAGCAATATTCTCCAGAAAGTCCACTTTCACGTGCTTTTGGAATTATTCTTCTATGTAAAATAGTTTTCGTGAAAAAAAATTTTAAAAAGTCATAATTTTCGATTGTTTTTTTTTATCTCTGTAAATACCTTACTTTGATTTAAAAAAAATATACGTACGAACTCTTTACAGGTTCCTCTAAATGATGATATAGTTATTAAATATGATTTTCTATTGGGGGCAGATCACCCATACTTCTACGGCTAGACCCTTTAAAGATGAATTCCCAAATAGTCCTATTAAAGCATTTTATGGAACCGGAGCTAAAGCTTACTGTGTCGAATCGGTTCATCTAGTCGTTAAGAAAGCCAAAGGTGTTAAGAGAAACGTTATCAAGTTATCTAGGTATTGACGATTATCTTCGCGTTATTAGGGACGATTCCACCATTCTAAAAAGTATAAATATTTTCGTCTCCAACCTCCACACTGTGTTCACACAAATGAAAACTTAAGTAGCTCTTTGCCCTAATGATGATAAACGTTTCTTAATTCCGAAAAAAACTAATACGCTTCCTTAGGGAAGGAAGTTCCTGCTCCGAACAGATCATGCTGCTTTACGGTGGTTACTGAGTTTCAAGAATCCAGAGGGTCAAGTCGCGCGTTGGATAGAAAAGCTCCAAGAATACGACTTCGACATAGAACATCGAGCTGGAAATAGCCATAAGAACGCCGATGCCTTATCCAGAAGACCATTTTCCGAAAACTGCAAGCACTGCAAGCGCCTGGAGGAACATGAAGAAGTCCTGATAACATCAAGACGGAACAGGGTTCTGATCCGGTCCTGAGCTTGTTCCGAAGATGGAAGAATGAAGGCCGACGACCGACCTGACAAGAGATCGCCGCTATGTCTGGGGAGGTGAAATCGTTGTGGGCCCAATGGGACTCTATTGTTGAGGAAGATGGACTCCTGAAGCGGATAGTAGAAAACCAGAATGGTACTGAGAGCAAACGTCAATTGCTTGTACCGAAGAGCCTGGTAAAGGAAGTCCTGAAGTGCCTCCATGACGATGCTTCGGGGGGACATTTTGGTGTTAACAAGACCCTTGGAAGAGTCCGTGAGCGGTTTTACTGGGTCAATTGCAAAAAGGACGTTGAAGACTGGTGCAAGAAGTGCACAACTTGTGCAGCCAGCAAGGGACCACAAAGACGACGGCGTGCTCCTATGCGCCAGTACAATGTCGGCAGTCCATTCGAACGGATTGCCATTGACATCGCAGGACCGTTTCCACAGACCGATGGCGGCAATAAATACATCCTGGTGGCAATGGACTACTTCACGAAATGGGTGAAAGCTTACGCACTCCCAAATAAGACAGCCACCACAGTAGCGGAGGAGCTCGTAAACCACCTGATCAGCCGGTTCGGCGTGCCTATGGAGCTTCATTCTGATCAGGGTCGGAATTTTGAGTCGGCCGTGTTCCAAGAAATCTGCAAGACATTAGGCATTCACAAAACCCGGATAACACCTCTGCATCCTCAATCAGACGACATGGTAGAGCGAATGAACAGGACCATTAACAAGTACTTGTCCAAAGTGGTCTCCAAACACCAAAGAGACTGGGTTCGCCATCTGCCACTGTTTCTTATGGCATATCGATCATCGATTCACGAAACTACTGGACAAACACCAGCAAAAGTACTGTTTGGTCTGGAGCTACGGTTACCATGTGACCTGAAATTTGGCTGCAAACCTGGTGAGGACGTTGCCGGAGAAGACTACGTTAGTGATCTTCGCAGAAGACTTGACGATATCCATGAGGAAGTACGTTCCCGGATGCAGATAGCTAGCGACCGCATGAAGGACACTTACGATATACGGGCCACTGATGGAGGTTTCCAGGAAGGAGACATGGTGTGGTTATACAATCCACAGCCCCGTAAAGGTCTTTCGCCGAAGCTACAGCAGCACTGGGAAGGTCCATATACAATCGTCGAGAGAATAAATGACGTTATTTACCGGATTCGACGCACACCAAATGGAAAACCGAAGGTTGTCCATTTTAACCGTTTGGCCCCATATGCCGGTGACAATCACGAAGAAGCACGGATCAGGCTTATGCAAGCTCGTTCTCCGGATCCCCAGTATGACGAGTTTATGGCCACGCCGAGCTTATATGCCAACTCCAGATTCGGTGTCACCTCCGAGAGATCCGAAGATTTGTTTTCTGCTTCGGACTCGCTAGTTCATTGTGTGGCCAAAGACTTGAGGATGGATCGCGGTATTGCCACCGTATTCAAGAAGAAGTTTGGCCGCTTGTCAGAGCTGCGGGACCAACTTGGAGATGGAAAGAAAGTGCTAAGTCTGGTGGACGGGAACCGATCCGTTTACTACCTGGTCACTAAGGAGGCGTCGTCTGAAAAACCCACCTACCGCTCGTTATGGAATTCGTTGGTGGAACTAAGAGACCAACTGCTATCCACGGGTACCACAAGATTAGCCATGCCAAGGATAGGATGTGCATTGGATGGACTGAACTGGAGAGTGGTGCGGAGCATGTTGGAGGTCCTGTTCCTGTGAAGCGGCGTCGAAATAACGGTATACACCAACAATCCCAAACGAGATCCCTTATAGCCAAGGACGGTGGATTGCTACTTCCATATGACGACTGGGTGCAGAATTGCAAGTACCGGCATGATCCTTTGAAGGAACGGCAGAATGTGATACGGGACGGATCACCCGTAAGGAGGGGGCAGTGTAACGAATGTATATGTGTGCGAGAGCGGCGACGAGATCCGACAGCAGATAAGCGGAGTTCAAAGAATGCCGGCGACGGTCGGCGCTTTGATGACAATAAACAAGGCCATACATTAAACGAGCACAATAGGACTCAAGTAAAGTCTACATCATTATGGATTCTTCTGGAACTTTCGGTGTCTTTATAAAAACTTGTTGACGTGGTCAGTGACAGTAGTCTACAGTTGGCTTCCGAACGAGTAATATAAATATAGAACTACGATATACCGATACAGCAGATAAGCGGAGTTCAAAGAATGCCGGCGACGGTCGGCGCTTTGATGACAATAAACAAGGCCATACATTAAACGAGCACAATAGGACTCAAGTAAAGTCTACATCATTATGGATTCTTCTGGAACTTTCGTTTATAAATACTTGTTGACGTGGTCAGTGACAGTAGTCTACAGTTGGCTTCCGAACGAGTAATATAAATATAGAACTACGATATACCGAGTGATAAAAATACGCATTTTCCTTGTCATATAAATAAGTTGTTGAATTGTATTAGTGTTTAAGTATTCTATTAGTATTTATGTGTTAAATAAATAGTTGTAAATAAATATCCGTTAAATAAATACGTTAAACTAGAAAAGTCGTTACAGTATAATAAGTAACCACATCTAACGTACAAATGATTGTAGACTAAATTATTAATACAGAACCTTAAAACGCTTTTTCTTGTTATGGTGAGCGAAAGCAGTACCCCTGAACCCCCTCACTACAGTAAGAAAGATAAAGTTCACTTTAGGGAATTGAACATGTTCAAACCTACTAGAAGTAAATGACTTCCCTCCTCCTCCTCAGTGTCACAGAAACGGCGAGTCTATACCACTCACATATTTTAGCATTGCAGTGATTTGTAAACCAACTGTAGGTTTTTTGCAATTAAATAAAATTTTTATCTAAATTCAGCGAGAGATATTAAAATCAGATGTTGTTCATGGTTACAGAAAGTTGAATGACAGTTGATACTTCTCCGATAGGAAAATATATCATTGTTAGTTTAGTGTAGGTATATGTTGTCTTATTCTAAATTACTTTTTGAACTGACCTGACGTTGAGCAATTATCACACTAAATGTAAATATTAAATAGCACCAACAGCTCTGCAGTTTTTAACGATATTTCTTGTATGTAGTTTGATTCCACGGCAATACGAAATTTATAAAGTGCGTGGAAATTTTGAGCACTCTTAAAACGTGTTAGAATATACAGGGTCTTCCATTTAAATAATGACTGTTCATGTTATTTACAGCTATACTACTCACTTTACAACAATTCACCTAACACTGTCGAATTCGACGTAAAAAAGTACTTTGGGAATGTTAGTACAAAAATAACAAATTTCACTAGGAAGAAAGTTGTAGACGTTTTTCGAAAACGTACATTTTCCAAAAACACCCTGTATCTCTGAAACGGTAACAGATAACGAGACACCGTTTGCACCAATTAACTTCGCATAAAGATTGAGCTTCGGATACCGATATCGGTTTTTGTCTATCTCCTCTTTAAAGTATACTTTGCCTTTAAAAGTGTCAAATTTGGCCCACTCTGTACAATAGCTTAGTCATTTTCGATTGTCATGAAAAAAACAGTATGTTGTAAAGTTCGTCATACTGATCAAAAAAGTATATATATATATATATATATATATATGTTAGGCGCGGAAACCATCCCTTCATTAATAATGTTGATGACTAGTGGGCAATTAGGGAAATAAGGCAATTGTTCATTAATCCAACTTTCTTAATAAATGATGATTGACGATAAAGAGTGCAGTTATAAATTTTTATTTCTCACCTCAATTTTTTTTTCTACGGAAAGATATTCCATGCTTAGCGGAAATTGAACATAAACGAACAATAGTTAATTCAATTTCATTAAATCTGACGGTATAATTTCCGGTGAGTCGTTCTCTTTTTTCAGTTCCGGCAATTAAAGTATATACAAATCGAGATATAGATGATTAATGGATTGAAAATTGATAACTACACTCTTGATCACCTTTTATTAGGAAAATTGGATTAAAGAATAATTTCTATATTGCTCACTATTCATCAACATTATTAATGAATACAGTTCCATATCGTATCTTCTAAATTTGCAATCGGATTTATTTTTTCTTTTTTAATAATAGTTAATTATTCTTCTTAGTAGAATTCTACTATGCAATAAAAAATATGTTCTCATTAAAAAAAGGAAGTGACCTTGAAATAACCATCAAAGGGGCGTCACACTAAGAAACCAATGTCATCATTTTTTCCCCACTTAATACTAAACAACTTTCATATAAATGTTTCCTTTATCCTACCGTTCTTGAGACACGAGCCTGTCTCGAGTAAAACGGACCACCCGGTATATACAGGGTGTTCCACTTAAGCGTATTTCTTTCATAGCTGGCTTAATATTATAAATGCGAAGAAGTTTTTTAAATAAAAGTTCCATCTAATTTGTATCTTCACTTCATAAAATTATTTTTATTTATACAGGATGTTCCATTACGCCTGTGTGACACCAAACTTTGTTTTTTTTTAATTGAACACCCGATATATTTTCGAATTTCTGAATTAAGCGATAAAATTTTAAGGGCGGCTTGATAACCATACATTGGATCTTACTGACGCACTCTAAAATCCTCAGTATCTCCGAAACCAAAGTAAATAATATTCCGCACATATCAAATAAGCTTAAGAAGGGATCATTTTTTCACATCATGCGAAAATTTTCATTAGTATTTTTGAAAAATCAGTAAATATTACTTAATTTAGGTTGTTGATCAAAATGTAGTTATTCTTTATTTGTTTTCTCTATCGTTTATTTATATGGATATCATTTAATTTGTGGTTATTTAACATTAATTTCTTATTTTGCTTAAATTATAAAGTTGTGCGCTGGCCAAAATTTGTCAGGACGTTTGCATTTATATATTGGGTTGTACTTCGATCCCTTTTCTAAATTTGTTTCGCGATTGAAACATGCCTTCGGTATTGTGACCGGAGCAAGGGGCTATCTCAAGTTCTTGTCAAAATCAAGAAAACAAAAACAAACAAAAACTTTTCAAAATCTTTATTTATTTATTTAAATCGAAGAATTTGTCTGTGAATGTGAATCATCTAGTGTTATGACCTTTTAATTACGTTGTCTAAATTATTAGTAACTTAAATTCTTTATGAGTTCCGTACAAGTTATATATGCTAACAAGGAATACATGATTTACTTACATTTAATACATATATACAATTGCCCTTGGTATCGGTTCGGGAAGACAAGCACCCTTGATATAGTACCATAGAATTTAGGGTTGGGACAGATGCGCCATCAAAGACCTTTAGTTACCAAAATAATGTGTTGGTACAAAGTTTGAACATCGTTAAACTGTGCAAAAACGAAATGTGTAGGAAAAACTCTCGCATGTTCATCTTGGACTGGGAGAAGGAAAGTCGTGCAAATCGTGAACTCTAACCATTGTTAAAACCACAACCGCTGTAAATCCATGGGTTACCTTGGTAGGCCGTTAAAACACCTGCTGTCTGAAGATGTCTGTCACAGTAGTTTGTGTATGGTTTGTTTGGGGGTAGGAATCGGGCACACTTGGTAACCACGAAACCTTTTATATTTTTTGTCGGTCACGTCACACTTAGCGAACATAGCCCCTTTATATTTGTTTGGCGAGACACGTCACCTTGGTGAACATAGTGACAATTCAGAACAACAACAACAAGTATGCCAACTTACTCGACTTCCTTCTCTCTGAATAAGAGTTCATCAATAAAGAGTTTCGCCTTAATTTAGAGAAACTGCAACTATAATACCTTTTTAAACACATCTGTTTCCAAGGCAAAACCTTGATATGTTCAAACAAGGTTAGTGGTTTAAAGAATTAAACCAAAACGCATACCTTCAATTGAAAGATTAGATACCGCCAAATTGATTTAATACGGTAGCTACACATTCACCTGAATTAATCACTAGAGCATAAACGAGGGAGCTCCTTCTAAACCCCTGCCGCCTCGTGCTTCAGGCCGGTCTAGTCACATCTACGTTTACGTAATTTTGGAGATAAATATACTAAACAGCTGATCAAAACTTCTCTAGTTATACTGATTTAATAAACCAAATTAAAGTGCTTGTCATATACCTACCTAGTATCAGGAAGCAGTACAATGAAAAATTGTACATGGTCCAAGAAGGACTCGAATACGACAATTAAATCATAACATTAATGACACACGATAATCGCAATCAAACAGGATAAAATACATTAAACCTGAAGGGCAAAATAAAACAATAGTAGCAATGCATTTCAAAATTAAAAGTGACAATAACAGAAATCATAAATCTGGCAAAGTAAAACGGTCTCCAAATACGAATAAAAAATCGGTCAGTAAGTTTACCCACCTTTGTATTGAATATCATCGGCATCGGCAGCATCTGGTTCAGGGTTGACGGACGAGCTACCGCTAATAGGGTAGTTTATGTTACCGGACGAGTCGGTACCGCGGCGGCGTTAAACGGTACGACTCTTAGACAATGATTGATAAGCAGGCGACAGTAGCGGGGTAGAACGACTCAGATCAGGGGTGATGGCAGTCAAGTCCCAAACTACGAACAAGAAACCAAAAACGAGCAATTCGAATCAAAACATGCACCTTCAAAATACCTATTTGACTTCACTTCCGATCGGGTTAGAACCATGTTAGAACAATGCTGAATTGATCGCATGGCCTAATAACTCTCTGAAACTTTTCTGACTTCCTAACTTCAACTTGTAACTTTACGACGGTAACTCAACTGTAACTATGTCTAACCCTCTGTGTCTGTTTTACTCTAACCTAGCTGTAACTGTCTGAGTCTCTAAATCTATTTTGCTGTAACTGACTGTAACTGTCTAACTGTATCTGTTTGACTGTATTACTTGACAGAAACAGCTTGGCACCTAAAATGTTAACCGCCACCTATAAGAAACTGATGCGCGATAGACAAAGCTGAAACAATAGTGGGGACAGCTAATTTTGTCTCAGTACTTTGGTGAAGACATGTCGGGGTGTATACAAACTCGCCACTTATTATCAGAAAACAAGTTTAAATTTAAGGGCTATTTTTCGTTTTTGCATACTTATTATTAGATACAGCATTTTGCCCATTTTACGCTTTAGTTGCTTTTCTACTACCGTTAAATTTGTGATTATATTTTGTTACTACTAATATAATGGTGGGTAAGTTACCTATATAGGCATTATGATAATAGGTATTATTAAATTGAATTGGGTAAAATCTTTTCAAAACTTATTTAAAAATCTGCTTCATTAAAAGTGCATTATCAGTTCTCCTATAAATATTATCGATACAATTTAGACACCATGGGGTGTTTACTTATGTAATACGGATCCGATTTGAGATATACCACAAATACCACGCGGCAAACTGCATCTTTTTCCTTCCGAATGCGCTACCTTTTTATCGTTTGCGCCGCTCTCTTGAGATCTGAGGGACCGAGCTGTTTCTGTCAAGTAATAACTGTCCATCCTATTGAAACTCGCGGTGTTTTATCCCAAAATTTTACCATCACTAACACACCATTCTGTATCTCACGAGCTTCCCCTCGCTTCTCTACATCCTTAAGATAACAATCGTTCGAAACTCAAGACACAGATATTTTTACTTCTATCATCAGATAGTAGATTTTCACATCTCATATTCTAACTGATTCAGCAGTGGTCGAAGCCACCCCTTTTATCCTTTACGCCTCTACACATCCCCTAGCTAAACACATGGCCTCAGATGGCATTCCTTTGTACGAAAGTTGTCACAAAACTCCAGTTTTAAAGACGTATTCCGTCCTTTTCTTACTCATTAAGTACGAAAAATATTTTAAAAGAATTAATTCAATCCTATTCTCATTTCAAATAATCAGAAAAATAATCGAAATTAGAAATACGAAATAAAAAGAAATACTTATGATCCAATTAGATAAAACAGGTTATCATATAAAAACCACCTGTTAAATAAATAAATACAAGAGAATAATTTATAAACTGTAACATCCGTGTATGGGTGTTTACAGTATTCGGTCTCATTATAACGGACAGAATGTAAAAACTTGTTGTATCGACTAATATTTTCTTCCTTGACGGGGAAACAATAGGTTGTCACTGAGAGATCCGTGGAGCAGGACTGGTGATCCTTATTGTTACCCTCAATTTCAACTTTAGCCATGAATCCTGTAGCCCAGTGTCATGTGTACCTACTGGCGGCGTCCGGTTGACTAACACCAATTTCTTTTGTTTCGATTCTGAATTGCGAAAGGGAAACAATGGGAAAAGGGGCGCGATTTAACAGTGGACGTTATGATAACGCTTTATCTCGATGGGTGGTTTCCTTTACAATAATAATAGAGATTTTTTTGTCTATTTATTTTACACACCTCATGGTAGCTTCGTTTGAAGGTCTTAGATCAAGGTTTTTCTTTGTCATGTTCTTTTCACTGAGTCCTAGTGAACATGACAAGTTTAGGATCGTTTTCATGTACAGTGATTAATATTTTTATGTTAAAATAAATACGTCACATTGTCTCAATTTGGGTAGTTTTTTGTATACCTGTCTACTGAACATTTTTACAAATCGACTACTTCTTTTGTAACTAGTATGGGCCCTTCATGTCATTGTTACATATTTCTTTTCATAGTTAGGTTTAGAAAATGTAAACTATTTCAGGTTTTTTTTTACTTACTGACGAATGTTCACAAAAATACGCAACATGGTCGGCCAGTACACCTGTATTTAAACAATGGTTAAACCCCGGTTCACTGCGCCAAATTGCAGTATTGTAGCTACGCCGCTGTTTCTAAATCTATTCTATTCGCCGCGCTTATTTAGAAGAACCAGCCTTATAGCTCAATATAAATACCTTTTTATTTCAAGACTATAGTTTTTTTTTCTAAAGGAATCTCCCTAGTTGAATGCAAATTACATAGAATACAGAGTCCTACATCATCCAATGTAAACCCTTAAAAATCAATATGTACTATGGATGTACCTATTATTGACATACTGTTTTCCGTATTTAACCTAAATGACCAAAGAAATGTCAAATTAATTATATCTCGTTTGATATTCACGTTATTGTTTTAATAAATTATGAACATCAAGGGTAACGAATGTAAGTGTAGTCGAAAACGGGAGTACGAAGCTAGAAAGCAAAAGGTAATTTAAAAAAAAAAGTTAAGTATACAAATATTGAGAAACATTTCATTTAAAAGTTATTTCTTTAATGGGCAATTTAGTGCATATATACCTATTAAATATAAAACTTTTTCGTTATCTATTTTGTAAATTATTGTTTTGCTCTATAACAATTTTTTCAATTAGTAGGTATTGTATATATTTATGTTTAGATAAATGTAGAAATATTTTACTTTTTTAAATGAACCAGGCATCTGTTTTTGCGCTATATTTCTGGTCTCGTGCCTACATTCTTTCATACTTATTTTAGAATGCAAACCTTAGAACTAATCAATAAACTTGTGTGGTACCTATTTAGTGTACAAGTTAATTGTGGAATAAGAGTGAATTAAAACAAAATAGATTAAGGAATTCCTGTATTATTACTACCTGCAGTTGTACTCTTGCTTATTATCATCTGTTTATATAAGTTTGTTACATTATTTACATCTTTAGTAATTTCATAGCTCTTGATAATGATCCGCAAGGGTTGAAACAATATTGTAGAGAAGAACAAAATTTTTTCGTGAAACGTAACCCAGTGTTTGTTATTCAAAAAACCCATATACATTTTTATTTAAAATGTTTCACAAAGAATGCGATACGCAATCTATTAACTTTAAATCAAATACTTGATGGATCACAATTATTTCAATTTTTTTTATAAATAAAATACAATATAAAATCATACCTCTTTTATCATCGGCAAACAAGCACTAACTGAACTCTACCTTAAATTCTTTTCTCTATCTATCTAAAGCAACTCATCTTTCCTTTCTCTAACGATAAATAAATTAACTAACAAAATATAACATAAAGGAACTTATTGACCGTTACAAAATTGTTATTAATTTATGCATTTATTTACGTGTCGATCCGATAGAAGACAATAATAGTATACCCGGTTTATTACAAACGCCCCTTTGAAAAATAGAAATAAGACCGTGAGAGGCACAGAAATATTTTTCAACAAACTTAAATATAACAACAAAGACGGACATTTGGTTTTCTAAATAAACTTATTGTTTCATATATTCTAAGTTAGAGTATTTGTCATCGTGTACATTCAAGAACCGCACCATCAAGAGGCCTTTTACAGTTAAATATGTCATGAGTGAGTAGCACTACCCAAGAACATGTCTTCATAGTCAATAGTGCGCGGTTTTCGTCATCAACTTCTGGTAGCAAGCAGTAAGTGGTGGAAGTCCAAGACGGTCAAAACCCTCAATTGGCTAAGATTCCAAAACCTAAATCATTTCTCTTAGTTCCAGTGGTTTAAAAACATCGGAAACTAATCGACTTATGACGTGGGACGCCCCTATCGCTTCGAAGACAAATCCCATCGTAGAGAGTTTTCCTGATGAGGTCGTTGACAAATCTTTGACGGGAAAGACAAGGACTGCTGTACCAGACGTAGTAGTACTTAATAAAATTAAGGTTTTGGGTGTGGGCGATGATTGATAGAAGCTATTTTGTCCAGACGTATCGTTTGCAACTGCGGATGACATCATCAGTGGGAACCGTGTAAGGAACCAGAGCGAAAATGCTATCTCGAAGAGCTGGCTGTACACTCGTGTATATATACCAGCTGGCAATAGGCATATTGTTATCGGAACGGTCTCTGAATTGTCCTCCGGTGGATTAGATGCCTTCTGCGACGTTCGTTTTAAAGCTGGATACCAAACTTTACTCAAAATGAAGTCCTTCTTCTTTCCTGTTGAAATTCATCGGATGTTTGTGGATTTCTATCTTCTCTATGCAGCCAGTAGTCCAGTCAAAATAGATTAAATTATGATTCTAGTTTGCATTAATTCCCAACAAGCTGGATTTTTGTGCAGGCCTTGAATACGTCATTACAAATGATATGTCAAAAGTCCCCATCGATCCCGCTTGTGCGTTGTTTTTTATTCGAGGTCAAAGGTCACAAATTTGCGTTTTTTGCGTATATCTCTGAAACAATGAGAACTACTGAAAAATAGTTCAAACAAAGTTTGTAGATCGTAAAATTGTCTACAAAAAAGATCTCAACACTTTTTCTTCTACGGTGCACTGTTCTCGAATTAAAATGAAAACAGATGGAGGTGTTGCTCGAGGAAGAAGTACGCAAGAGAGCGTCATTAGTAAATGGATTTATGGCATGCATGCAATGAATACTGTGTGTGAAAGATTGGAGGATTTAGCGGATGTAAGAATGGACACAACAGATCAGCATGTCGATGCAAGGGATTCCCGCGAAAAGAGAGATACTGGAGACATCAAGAAACTTCGTGAATGGTTTTCATCACATGATCCTTTTCCTGAATTGAACAAAATCATGTCCATTGCCAATGGGGTCGTCGGGGATGATAAAATCAATTGCCATAATGCTCGTGAAGTGGGTATTGCATCTATGAATAAAATGATGGGCCAAACATTTAATAATATTAAATTGAAACGTGCTGATAAAGTACTACCTCCATTATCTATGAACAGTACCATGAAGATTCATGATGAGAAGGTCCCAATAGATCCTGTATTATTATTTCAACGCATGAGTATTACGAAGACGTTTCAAGATGAGCTTGAAACATTCTTCGAGTACGAATCAGCCCCTTACCCTTTATCGCTCTTTGATGAAATTAGAATGCGTAAGACACAGAAGTCAGCCATTTATGATTGCTTTGAATGTGTGAACATTGATATCGAAAGTGCAAATGCAACCTACATCATCGATGGAGGATACCTGTTGCATCGTGTCGTGTGGGATCGAGAGAACACATTTGAGGATATTTTGGACAAATATCTTCAGTATGTTCGTAGACACTTTGGTCACAACGTTACTATAATATTCGACGGTTACACTGATTATACAAAAAATATCAAAGCTGCAGAACAACGTCGTCGAGCTAAACAAACATCTTCATCGTCTGATACCGTTTTTGATCGATCAATGACTGCTCCGACAAAGCAACAGCAGTTTCTTGGTAATACTCATAATAAATCTCGTTTGATTTCGATGTTATGTGAAGAATTTGCAGCTGCCAATATTGTTGTGAAACAAGCTCAAAATGACGCTGATGTACTCATTATTGAAACCGCAATTGAACAATTCAGTAGCACCAATCCAACTATCGTTGTTGGAGAAGATGTAGATTTGTTAATAATATTAACTGCACGAACACCTAGTGATAAGATCATTTACTTTTTAAAACCTGGGAGAGCTCAAGTTCAAACAAAAATATATTCTTTACAAAGTTTAACTGCATATCCAAAATGTCAGCCTCATATATTGTTCCTTCATGCGATAACTGGCTGTGATACGACATCAGCAATTTTCAAAAGAGGCAAAAATACAGTATTCAAATTGTTTGAAAAACGTGAAGACTTGATTGATAATGCAAAAGTATTTACAAATATTAACTCGTCAGCAGATGTTATCTTCACCAATGGAATTCGTGTTCTCCTTGCTATGTATGGAGCTCCAAAAAAAATGGAATCGATAGACAAGTATAGATATTTGAGTTTTGTGAAAAATACAAGAAACAATAAGAGAGTGCAGTTATCTTGTCTCCCTCCAACATCTGCTTCTGCTTATCAACACTTGTTTCGTGTGTTCTACCAAGTGCAAGTGTAGCTAGGCAATGATCTAAATCCTGAAGATTGGGGCTGGAAATTGATGAATAATAGTTTGGAGCCAGTCCAGACTTTACTGCCACCTGCTCCACAAAAATTACTCAATACAATTTTTTGTAATTGCAAAAAAAGGCTGCACAAACAATTGCGGGTGCAGAAAAGTTGGATTGTATTGTTCATTGGTATGTACCAATTGCCGAGGCCAATCTTGCACCAACATTGAATCAAATGCAACAGATGAAGATCGTTTCGAAATTGATGAGGATATAACTGATATATCTCTCTTCTTGGAGCAGTCTATACAAATCGAGCAAGAAGAGGAAGAAGACAGTGAAGAGGAAGAAACCAGTGACTATGAAGAATTTGATGATGAATGATGATGTAATTTTCTTGCTGTTAAAATTTTCGTTAAATTTAAATAAAAAAAAATTTCATCAATAAAATAGAGTCCCATTACATTCTCTCGATTAAAATATATTGTGGAGTATTCCTACTGAGTATTCCTATTCGTTAAAAAAAAAGCGCCGTGTACACTACCTCAGAGGTGGTGCGGAAATGTGTGCATATAGTCGAAAATACGACTTTCCTGCGGTCTAAAGTCACGATATCTCGAAAGCGATGCTTTGTAGAAGAAAAGTGTTGACATCTTTTTTGTAGACAATTTTACGGTCTACAAACTTTGTTTGAACTATTTTTCGGTAGCTCTCATTGTTTCAGAGATATACGCAAAAAACGAAAATTTGTGACCTTTGACCTCGAATAAAAAACAACGCACAAGCGGGATCGATGGGGACTTTTGACATATCATTTGTAATGACGTATTCAAGGCCTGCACAAAAATCCAGCTTGTTGGGAATTAATGCAAACTGGAATGTCTATATTGACTGGACTACAGGGGTAAATAATGCAATGTGGTTGATAGAATAGTAGTTCCGTCGTACACAACAACATGGTTAGAATTTTCTAAAATATTATCCTCTAAAGCGGATCTCAGGTTGTAGGAGTTGACAGCTTCTTTAAGTGTTCGATGATTCTCGTTTACTGAACTCCGTCTCACAAGAAATTGTAAAGCACCTGACGTCGCATTTGTTTCTAAATATTAGCAATCATCAGATCAATATAGTCTTCGGTAATCCTGCAGTTCAGAGAAAGAAGTTGGAAAAAGGCTAGGTAATAGAAGACCTTTCTCTAAAAATTCATGCCTCGGACAGTTTGCAATATTAGGAAACGATATTGCGGTAAATTAGAGTGAAAAATCGAATTTACCCTCTAGGGTTAGTAGTTTCGATGTAATAGTAATTTCAAAAATTTAAATCCTATTTTAATTTTGCAAACTTCCTTAAAATAGTTTTTAAAATACATTACATGTTACATACACCACATATGAATTTTTAAAGAAATAATCCCTGCTTAGCGTTTTTCCCACTTTTCTCGGTAAGGAATCGTACAATCAGACAACTTGCCAATGGAATGAAACCATTTCATTCACTACCTAGATTTTGAAACACAAGCAAAAACAAAAACTATATTTTTTTAATAGTTTCTAGTGAATATGTGATTTACGTTTTCTTGATCTAGCAACTGTTCCATAAATAACAGCACACTCGGTTTGCTGTTAAATTTTAGTACAGCTCCAAAATAGCATTCTCAATCCAGTCAAAATTTCCAAAATCTCTTAAGCGTGATTATTGCTTTTACAGACCTAGGCTCCAGAAATCCATTAGTGATTTCCTCATTTCTCAGTTGCAAATGTGTAACCGGAACACAGAGCTATACTTGTTTAATTGTTGTTAACAAAGCTTATCCGGGGCTTCATATTTTCCATTTCTGCTATCCCATTATATGGAACCCGTGATCTTGTCATGCCTGGAATTTCTTTAACTTCGTATCGGTCATTTCCAACTATTTTCGTCACTTTGCTAAGGATATTTTTAGCAATACCAAATTTCCAATACTGTATTGTTTGGGAGAGCACCTTTTTGCGTCGAAGTACTCTTTTTGTTTTCCTTATTGTCTTTTGATATTTTCTTTTACCAAAACCAGTTAATAACCTACATTTAATCGATGCTAGTTAGACTCGTTATCTGATCGATCAGATCAGACACTGTCACTTTTCTTTTCGACACTCTGTCTACTTAAGACATTGTCGTGTTAATTCTGATTTCGACACTTTGTCTACTAAAGACATGGTTATACTGAACAATTCGGACACTTTGTCGTCACATGGTCCTCTCGTTACACAACAGACACTCTATCTAGCACGGTCTCAATTAGACACTCTCTCAACAACTTAATAAGCTTGATCACCTACGTTCTTTACCTGTACCAAAGGTTCCTACCTGTTCGGGTTTCATTTAAAATGTTATTTATTGTTATTCTACCTAATTTGTTAATTGTACCTTTTATTGATTGGGCCGAAAGTTAAAGTCGAATCTATAAGGCGACTAGCACCCGATAGATGAGATAGGGAAAATGTGTATGTTCTCTGTGACCTGGCCAGGGTTAGCAAGAACTGTTACTTCTTTACAATTATAAAACACCACGATCATTTACATTCCGGCACGTAGCCATTAAATATAAATAGACATTCGCTAATAAGTGTAAGGTACAAAAATAATTCTAAAAAATTATATGAAAATATACCCAAAAACTAGTAATAACTTTTATCCTTGTATTAATTCTCTAAATTACACTTAACGTCGATGGGGTGACGGCTGGCATTCCCATATGTTTGTATATAGTACTAAAAGACCCAGGAAAGAAAAACAAATATATTGTGTGGTCGTTGTTCGACGATGGTAGTTGCGTTGCGTAAGCAAGCGATTGGCGAGCGATGCGATGCGTTGCGTTGCGTTGTATTGCGTAGTTATGTGCATCTGTTTTGATGCGTAGATAATTTGGCTAACAAAGTAGTGATTTGCTAATGAGTTTGATATATATTGATTATTGATATACATACAGGTATGTTTATTTGTAATGTGCACAGTTCTCGAGAAATATGTATTTGTTTGTGTTGATATGGCCATTGTGATTATGATTTGAGATCTCGTTGTTTAAAGTTGTTGCAATTGCAAGTGTTCTGCTGACCCCGGTAGTACAGGGAAGACGCAAATATCTCTGGTGATGTTTATAGTACAGTCTCGTCTTGCGTGGGGTGAGCGATGGTGCTATAGTGGCACGGAGCTAGGTACATTGTGTATGACCCACCCTGTTGGTCTCCAGATCCCTCCCATGTTTCTGGAGGCGCAGGAGTGCAAACTCATACTTACAGGTACATTCGACAAACCTATGGTCCGATGCCATGTTGCTAATTACCAGTCGTGCGATTAGGGTTCTGCTTGCCAGAGACTTGAAGGGCAGGGGTCCTGAGGAACCCCGGTGAGTACTTGATTACATCACGATCTTGATCACAGATCGGTAAGTGTTTTATTATTTTCATATGATGATGACTTCTTGTGGTCGAGACTGTATATATTGCTGTTACATTGCCACCAGCCAGCCACCTATGCTTGTATGTGAGCACGCACGCCTTCATCTCCTTTCTTTGGGTAATTAGATATCCACATATGTTTACTATTTTGAATACTTTCGGTAAGGGATATGTTGACCGCTCTTTCTGACTGATATTAACTAGTTTACATAATTAATGATAACCAATCTGACAAATTTGCTGTTTTACCTATTTTCTCAAAATAAAATAAAATAAAAGTAAATAGCCAGCTTACTACCAAAAATAGTAATCTGGTCTTACATAAGATATCGTACGTGATATACCCTAATGAATAATCTAACGTTATTATACATATAAGTTCAAAGTGCGTTTCGTTTTATTTATTTTCAAATAAAAATTACCCTGTCAACTTAAATCTAAAATAATTTACCTGGTATAGGAAATTGAGTAAAGTTTTTATCCAACTAGGTACTATTTTATTTTTCTACTTTCATACCGCTGTTTATAATACAGTTGTATACCATAATAAAATCATCGGACGCAGATTACGATAACGAACCAATGTTATTATTATTATTTTATTTTTTTATTATTACGTCTCTGTTTACTTGTTACTTTTGTTCGTTGTTAACTTACTCTCGAGAGTATCAAGGCGAAACTTTGCCACTTGATGAGTCACACGAAGGGACTCCACCCAAGCCAATAAAACATTTAGGCTTTGATAAATATAGGAATATATACGCAAATTCATAAAAATCATCATTCAATTTAAATTCCGGAATAAAATTATTTATGACTGTACTCACGTCAACCTGCGGGTTACTTTATGACCTACCCCGAACTGCTTAATCTTTGTCGAGTTCGCCACCTCGACAAGTACGTTCATACTCAGATAACACCGTGGCCGGCGGAGATGGTATCCGTGTCCGTCAACTGGAGCTTGATTCTTATTACCATGCTTTTCCAGGTTTTCACTGTTTTCGTGTCTTATGATTTCGTGGCATTGTGCAATCGCCACACACTTTTATTAAACACCAATTTACTTAGCACGTGGGGATTTATATCTCACTACTGAAAGGGGAGGATGGTTTTGTTAGAGTGAAAAGTTTGATAATGATAAATAGATACATATAGTCGATGTATGTAGAGATAGATATATATATATTTTTTTTTTCTTTCTTTCTCTATTATGTATATTTGTCAATCTCGTTTCATATATGCATATGCAGTATATATGAGGACGTAGTATATAGACATATGTCAGGATAAATAGTCATTCTGATAAACACAGAAAAAAGGCCTAGTTCGAATATATTATACGTGTATAATTTACCTACTTAGGACTCTGCAGGCACCGGGACCGGTAAACTCCACGCCCTTACTGTGTGTATCGTAGAAGCTATTAACAAAAGATAAACAACTGTAAGCGCCAGGATCCTCCACAGGATCTACTAATGATTAATTCTATATTCAAATATATCAAATCTGGTAATTCAACAAATATTTAACCGTGGCCTCGAAACGACTGTCGGGTACCAAAATACAGGTACATAATTTTGGTTCATACTAAACATGATGCTATCACCCAGCACCCGGTGGGGTCTGCTTTACCTCCGCTACCCTCAACGACTAGTACGGAGTGCGGCCAGGATTGCGGGCCGACTCACACACACAAATTGAGCCATCAGGACCTTCCGCACCTGGGGAACAAAACAATAAACCCGCGCCGAGCTGTTCTCCATCAACCTCACTGTTGACCAGCTCCCCAAGTAAAGCAGCCACTACCCCTATCCACAAAAGACAGTCGCCCAAGATACCACCCTAATTGGCGCACACGTGGCTTTCAATTAGTAAAGATAGTTCTCAGCCTTATCTTATTTCCAAACTCAATTCAATTCAATTAGTACTTTCGACCAAAGCTATTGGCATCAATCTACTGTCTGTCAATTCAGAATGCATTACAAAACCAAGTGAGTAATGACTTTCAACATAACAATACCACAATGGTAATCAACAACAACGGCTACTGCTTTACCTCCGCCCACCTCTTAACTAGTACACGTGGAACGGCCCATCCATGCGAGGCTGGTTTGCGCGACTAACCCTCACTTGCCTCGCACCTGGGAGCCCTGGGTTTACACATGGGTCAACCTCATACTACTGACCCCACGGGTCAAACACCTGCACCGTTGACCCCCTGGTCAACACAAACACACATACACGGCTGACCCCATTCGCTACGAACCCCCGGCCAGGGTACACACTGGCCCTCTAAGCAAAGCAGTTTCCAACACAACAATACTTCATTACGTAGACAGTAGAAATAATGACCAACCTAGTACTAGCACACGTGGCTCTAAACAGCTTAAGCTTTTTCCCTCACACATCTGATTCTATATGACTTTGGTTTACTTAGTCTAATCAACTTAATTTAATTACTATATAAGCCTGACCTAGCTAGCTATCCTAGTAAAGAATCAAGACACTTAGTGAGCAGGACTCACCTGATAGAGGTAATTAATAATAATCCAAAAGAGATAACAAAACCAAACACAAATCGAGCCAAACACAGTAAGATCGCGTCTCGACCGGAGAACAATCGATAATAGACTAGTTTGGTTATATCTCAAATTTTCGGTTCTCCTAGTCCTGTTTGCCTACATCTGTTTATCATCATTTCACCCTCATATATTGGGTGGTCGTACATAGGTATTAGGTAGAACCAACCAAAGTATCTTTTTCTCGCTTTGCAGAATATTAGCAGGGAAAATGTAAACTGTACGTCTACCAAGAATTTACTTCTTTCTAAATAAAAACGACGTGCAAATAAAACTCACTCTTACACTACTGATGTAAGATTTAGTTTAAATACCTACTTCTTTAATCAATACAATAATTTATGTGTATAATAGGCCAAATATAGGAAATATCTAATAACAGCTATATATCGACTGTAATGCAAGGAGTCCCGGCACCAAGTCCCCTTCTGGCCTCTCCAGTACTTCCGCTCGCTATCACTCGATGACGTATCGCCATCCATAACCCAAACAACACTCAAATACATTTAGACCATTGAAACCTGTAGCTAACAAACTTCTTGTATAACGGATTTTTTTCGACAGAAACAGGCTCAAATTGCAGATTTTAAGCTTATTTTGGCGTATTTTATGAGCTCCTAAAAAATATTCTTGGCGCCTATAATCGAAGCCGAAAATAGGCGATGATGTAACCTGTCTCCCTTTAATGATATTACCGGCGGCCTGAGGCTTATGCCTTCCTTTGGTAAGTTGGGTTGCATAATGTATTGGCACCACTTTTAAGTTTTCAGGCGCAGTCTAACCACTAAGCAATGGCGCCTAAAGCCAGAGACGCGGGTTCGAATCCCGCCGGGGACATGATGACAACAATACCTTTTTCCACATTAATTTGTGGTAATTTGTAGTTGGTTATTTAATTGAGTTCAATTTAATGTATTTAAAATACGCCACTATTTAATATTTCATTGTTAATAGTTATTAATAATAATATACATTGATCCGACGATTCAGTGACTTTGTGAGTACGTTTCGTCGATGTTGTTGTCATCATGTCGCCGTAGCTTAGTGGTTAGAGCAATGGCGCGTAAAGACAGAGACGCGGGTTCGAATCCCGCCGGGGACATGATGACAACAATACCTTTTTCCACATTAATTTGTGGTAATTTGTAGTTGGTTATTTAATTGAGTTCAATTTAATGTATTTAAAATACGCCACTATTTAATATTTCATTGTTAATAGTTATTAAGAATTTATGCTATTGCGATTAATAATAATGTTTATGATCCTTCCTTAATCAACCTAATGATAAATAAAAAACTTAATAAGAAAACATTAAACATGATTTACCCTTTAAATATAAATAATCAATCAAAAAAAATTTTGTTCAATTGTGTATCTAGGAAATATTTCATCTACTTTAAGCAAATTAATATCCAAATATACTGACTCTCATGTTTTTTTTAAAACTAATAATTCGTTAGGTGTGTTCATTAAAAATAATACAATCCCACAAAAAAATACCTTAAATCACTACATAGTATAAAGCAAAGTCGCTTCCCGCTGTCTGTCCCTATGTATGCTTAGATCTTTAAAACTACGGAACGGATTTTGATGCGGTTTTTTTTAATAGATAGGGTGATTCAAGAGGAAGGTTTATATGTATAATACATGCATAATATAGTAGAGAAACACTAATAATTTTAGAGGTTTTTAATGTAAGGTCGTAAATAAACATTTTTTTGCGCTTACATTGCAAACGCTGGCTGAACCCTACGGGATAGATCAAAATAATGTACTATAGTATTGTACACCTTAAAAAGGTCTACAAAAAAGTCCGGGACGGTATATGTCTATCTCTTAGGGATAACCCACAATAACCCTTTTTTAATCCTTTACTTATTACGAGAAAATAATGGCTTATTTACGAAAAAGCGGTTTTAAGCAATACAGCATTAATCCTTATCCAATTAATTACCTTAAATACATTGTGCATGTAATATAGATCAATATGGCCCTTTACAGCATGTACTTTAAATGAATATTTTCGAAAATATTACAGATTTAAAATGCAGGGACATAGCGGTTGCGGCGGTAGTATCAGCATTGCACCCGTGCAAAGCTGGGGCGGGTCGCTAGTCAGCTTAATTGTGGAACATACAACAAAGGATACATAGGTCAGACAGGCAGGAGTTTCAAGGAGAGAATAAACGAACATGTAAAATGTTTTGAAAAAATATATATATATATATTATCGAAGGGCCTTTCTACCGTAATGGTGTAAGGCTTTTCACTGCTAGTTATTGTACGTTTACATCTGTTGATAGTAAAGTTATCTTAATATTTCACTGTTGATAAAACTTCTCCACTTCTTCCTATCTTGTGCCAGCTCTTTGCACTGTTGCAGCGTCGTTCCACTCCTCTCTAGGATTTTCCCTACTTCACTTGTCCATGTATTTCTCGGTCTTCCCCTCTTCTTCCTTTTGATTATTCCCGTTTCCCATACTTTTCTTGACTGCCTTTCTCTGTTCATTCTATTGACATGTCCGAACCATCGCAACTGATTCTGTTCTATGATGTTATGTATTGGTTGTAGTCCTAATTCTTTTCTGATGTCCACGTTCCTTATTTTATCTAACCTTGTGACTCCTAGAATTCCTCTGAGATATTTCATTTCCATTGTTTGTAACTTGCTTTTATGGCTTCCAGATAACACCCATGATTCAGAACCGAAGGTCAATACTGGTCTATATACGGATTTGAAAACGTCTATCTTTGTTTTTCTGGACACCTCTCTTTTTCTGATGAAGTTTTTATTTAACGCACCGAAAACTTTTGCAGCTGCTGTTGTTCTTTCATTTATTTCTGTTTCTTGCTTTCCTTCCTCATTTAGTGTACAGCCTAGGTATTTAAAGTCCCGTACCTGTTCTATTATTGTTCCGTCTAATTCTATTTGAATGTTACTTCTGTTATTTCCAATGTGCATTACTTTTGTTTTTTCTATATTTATTTTCATGTCCTTCTTTTTCAGCGATTCGTTCCAGATATTTATATTGAATTGCATGTCTTTCTCATTCTTCGCAAAAATCGCAAGGTCGTCCGCAAAGGCGCATTCTGTAATTTCTGTTATCTCTAGATTTCTGTATCCTATTTGTAACGCTTTCACCCTCTCCCTGGTTTCCCTAATAATTTCATCCATCATTATAATAAATAGGAGAGGACTTAATATGCTTCCTTGCCTTAAACCTTGGTTGGTAGTAAACTCTTCTGTGATTATGTTTCTCGTCCTAACAACATTTCTACATACTCTGTACATACTTTCTATCGCTTTTAATAATTTTTTACCCACTTTCCTTTGTTTAAGAATGTACCATATTTCTTGTCTATCTGCTCTATCGAAAGCTTTCTCTAAATCTAAGAATACTATACATGCCTCTCTGTCTTGCTCTAATATTTTCTCTGTTATTTGTTTTATAGTAAAGATGTGGTCCTGGATGCTGTAACCTCTTCTGAAGCCACTTTGCGTATCGATAAGCTGGTTTTCTATTTTCCGTAGCAATTTTGCTTCAACAATTCTTTCGTAAACTTTAGCTACAACGCTTAGTAGTGTTATTCCCCTATAATTCCTACAGTCTTTATTATCCCCTTTTTTGAATATGGGTATTATTACGCCTATTTCCCAATCTTTTGGAATTTTCCCTATGTTCCAAATTTTTGTAAACAGATTTTTGAGAAATCGAATTCCCGTATTTCCTAGTGCTTTTAACATCTCCGGCCTAATGGAATCGTGCCCTGCTGCTTTTCCCTTTTTAATTTTCTGTATGGCTTCCTCAATTTCTTTTGTAGTTATATCATGTACTTCCTCCTCCTCTTCTTCTTCCTCCTCTTTTTCTTTTTCCTTTTCTTCTATATACGCTCGTTCTTGATTAGCCGTTTCTTCTTCCTGTTTTATGCATAGTAGCTCCTTAAAATATTCTGCCCATCGTTGTCTTATGTCGTCCTCTTCTGTTAATAGTTTGCCCTCTTTGTCCTTAATTTGTGTGCCTCCTCTTCTATTATCCTTGCGGATTGACTTTAGCATGTTATAAAAGAGTTTCTGGTTGCCTTTTCTAGTGTTTTCTATCCGTTCCCCGAACTCTTCCCATGTTCTTTGTTTTGCATCTATTACCAAATTCTTGACTTTTATTCGCTGCTTCCTGTAGTCTTCGTATGTATTTTCGGTTTTTTCTTTAAGGTACTTTTTCCATTTTAGCTTTTTAATTTTCACCTGTTCCCTTATTTGATTTGTCCACCACGCTGTTTGTTTTTTACTTTTATTTATTTTTGTTACACCACATACCTTTCTTGCAGTTTTTATTAAAATATCCTTGAAAGTATTCCATAATGTTTCTATATCGTCCTCTTCGGATATACTCTCATATTCTGTCAGCTGTCGCTCTAATTCTTCAGTGTACTTCGCTGCTATATCAGGTTCATTTAGTTTATACACTCTGACTGAGTCATATTTTGGTTGCTTGGTATTTGTTGCTTTGATTGTGGTTTGTTTTTGATTTTCTTTAATTTTTCCTACCAAAAGGTAGTGATCGCTGCCAATTTCAGCTCCTCTTCTGACTTTAACGTCTTTTACTATCGTTCTGTGATTTTGTTCAACTAGGATGTAGTCAATAATAGATTTTTCATTTCTACTTGCCACTTCTCTTGTGAATTTGTGTATGTCTTTGTGTTGGAAGAAAGAGTTCGCTACAATAAATCCGTTTTCTCGACAGAAACGTATCAGTCTGTTTCCGTTGCTATTCCTTGTTACTTCTCCGTGTTTTCCTATTACTATGTTCGTCCACCTGTCCGCTTTTCCTACTCTACTATTTAAGTCCCCTGCTATTAAAATTTTACCCTTACTACTTTCTACTGTGACTATTAGCTGGTCCCAGAAATTGTCCTTATTTTCTACTGTATCATCTTCGTTCGGGCCGTATGCCACTATTACTGTAATGGTACTCTTACTATCTTCAAATTCTAGCGAAAGTATTCTTTCATTAATGAATTCTACCCTTTTTATCCTTTTTCTCCACTTCTCGTTTATTAGGCACCCGACACCTGCTCTCGCTCTTTGTTGTTTATCTACTCCAGAATACACTAATAGACTACCTTGTAATTCAATTTCCCCTTGCCCTTTTCTTTTCGTCTCTGTTATAACTAGTACATCCAGTCGTTCCTTTACAAATTCGTCATATAGTTCTTCTTCCTTTCCATTGATACTTTTAATATTCCATACCCCCAAAGTCCAAATATTATATTCTGAATCCTTAAGTCTTAAACCATTTGTAATCCGGTCCGTCATCTTCCCGTCCTTTAATGTTTTCCTAGTCAGTTTTTTGACTGTATGTGATCTTCAGTTGATTGTAATACTTTTTTTGTTTTGTTCCATACCCATTTCCTGCCATTTATAAAAAGTTTTTGGTATCCTACTTTGACTTGGTTTCCCTTTTCTTTTTCTGTTTTCGCTTTCATTCTTATTTCTTTTTGTATTCTCCTTTCTGTATCTGTAAGTTCGCTGTTTATGTATATATTGTTTTCCTTCAAATACGTACATTTCCCTTTCAATTGCATAATTTTAATTTTCTTTTCAAAGTTTTCCACTTCTACTATCCACATGCTGTCATTTATTTTCTTGACCAATCTTACCGTTTTTTCTAATTTGAACCACTCTTTCAGTGACTTCTCTAACGTTAGTTTTATATCATTTTCGCACTTGTTTTTGCACAGTTCTTTTATCTTTGTACCTGATAACACTATATTGTTTTTTATCTTCTCTCTTTCTGTTTTTTCTATATTTCGTTCAACAACTTCTAGATGTTCCACTCTTCTTTTTAAATTTGCCATTTCTTGTTTGAGTTGCTCGTTTTCCTTCTTTATATTTTTAATCTCTTCTTTATATTCCTTGTTCTCTTTTCGGATTTCTTTTATTTCTTCCCATATATTGCTCATCATTTCCATCATGTTTTTCATTTCTTCTTTAGCCTGGTTTTCCTTTCTTGGTGATCTTATCGTTTTTTTACTTCTACTAAATATATCCCCGGTTGAACAGTCCAAACGTTTTCTTTTGAGTGCATCGTCTGATGTGTATTCTGAAGCACTGTCATTCATTTTGAGGTATGATGTGTTGCCTACTCTATGATGATGATTTGGCGCCAAGCGTTCAATATTCCGGTTCAACACCTCGGAGAATTTGAAGCCTACCAGCTGATCGTAGGTTAACGCCCTGAGTATTAAATTTCTCTTAGTTATTGTTTTACCTTTAGTATTTGTTACTGCACTATATTGGTTTACTGGCACTGACCACTCTAACAAATTGTTGAAACTTATTTTTCACTTTATTTTTGCTCGAAACCTTCCGTATTCGAATTTAATTTCGGAGCGACACAAAGTGCGTCTTACTACCAACAGCTCGACCTTTGCACCACGTTTTGAAAATAAAAAAGGAAATTTAACCTATTCTGAACATTTACTCCAAAATAACCATAGTTTTAATAACGATTTTAAAATTTTACATGTAGAGAAAAAAGGTATGAAACTAAATCTCCTTGAACCTATGGAAATTAACAAATTAAATAAATTAGGCTTAATTCTTAATAACCAAATTGACATTGTAAACTCTCCCTTACTAAACATTTAATTTAATTTAATTTAAGATTGTTCTGTAATTTCTCCTTCCCCTTAGTTCATATTTAGTATTTAACTGAAATGTAATAGCTTTAAGTTTATATTACTTCTCCACCTGAAGAAGGCACAATAAACTATTTTGTAACTTTATTCGTGTTTTATTTTAATTTTACCAAGATAAACTTTAAATTAAATACTTTTGTAATTGCGACAATGATTGTTCTATATTCGACGTGTATCCTGTAATTGTGGTATTCTCCAGCAAAATAAAATGCAGTGTCCTTTTTATTCTTTTGATTGATTTTGTGAATTAAACACATTCTACTTATTTTATTAAGGTGACACGCGTTTGCTTTTAGTTTTGTTCAAGTTTGTATTTTTTACTATCATTTATTGAAAAAATTAAGGACAAGTAACGAAAAAAGAATTACCTCGTAATTAAGGCAAAAAACTCATGACTCATTTCAACTAAACGAAAATATTTTTTTTCTAATCTACATGAACTGTATTTTATAACTGTGAATGAATTTAAACCAATATTATACTTCTCAATTAATGAATAAGTTTAAAATGCGTATTTTAGAAAAGAATTGCGCTTTTTTGGATATTTTTTTAAACATTATTTAGAATCTAAACCATAACATAAAAAAGAGAGTAATTGGATGATGTACTTTATCGTGTAAGTACTACGTTTAATGGGTTTTCAAAAATCGCAAATTTTCTCGAAAATTGGCATTGAAACCCTTCTTTGCAGCTTTTTATTGCTTGCTAAAGAGTATTGGTATTAATTCTGATCACGTGATAAAATACTGATCACGATAAAATACTGATCACGTAACTTATGAAAATAGTTTTTCGTTTATTTGAAAAGGGTCTTATACAAGTTTTGCCTAAATTAGGAAACGATTATCTTTGTTCCTCAATTCGTGATATAAAGACATAGGTATTTAAAAATCTTCGTTTATCGTTTAGCAACAGTGGAAACTGTATTATATTATAAGGTCATATGTTGTTCCGGAAAAGCAAATCATAAAATAATTATTTTTTATATTTTAGATATTTCTATTTCGTTTTATATTGTTAATGCCGTTTATTTAGTTATTATTTTCATCCTATTTATTTTTAACTTTTGGCGTTGGAACTTCTTTCGTAGGCGTTATTATACAAGAACGCATAATTATCAACTGTAGCCATAGTACGTTTACATTAAAGTTGTTGCCAAAATTACCAAGTAGTAATATATGTTAGTATAGTTTTAGATGTCCTTTATTTAATACACCGAATATTTTGGCTCGCATGCCGCAGCTTGAGTGTTATTTCATCAGACTTCATTGTTGTTTTAACTTTAATAATTACTGTATATTATTTTAACATTGCCATGGTGAGTAAACAAAATGGAATAAAATTCATCTCGAATGAAGGTTTTTAAACATTATACACAGTAGGAGTATTTATATAAAACTATCCGTATAATTATAATTTCTTCATTAGGTATCGATAAACGTTCCGCTAATTTGGATCCTAGGGGGTCCAGGGTCCGGAAAAGGAACCCAATGTGAAAAAATTGTTGAAAAATATGGCTATACCCATCTGTCAAGTGGAGACTTGCTACGTAAAGAGGTATAAACAGTTTTTTAAATAGTATAATTAGATATTACTGATTTTAAATTAAGTACTTCTGTTATCAAGTCCATTTTTAAATATTACTAAAGATTTTCTTGTAATGCACAATATGTATATTCGGCATTTATACGCCCCCACACCAGAAAAATATCATTATAAAACTGTATTTATCATGATAGACAGGAAAATATTTTTTTAAAAAGATTTTCAGGGAATGGGGGGCACGATGAAGTAGCTGAGAGAAATAACAGAAATACAGCATAATCATTATGCTTATTATTTTTATTCAATTATGGCTCATGTGTTATATTAGAATAAATGAAGACAAAATTTTTAATTAGCTCAAATTTATTGAACAAATTGAAAGTGACATTCACAATTAACTAACTGAATAATATATATATAGCCCCTTTGAGATACCATAATATGATCTTTACCTTGATCAATTTCTATCCCCAAACAAAACTTGGTTGCAAATAAATCCTTTAACCTCTTTATAACTTCAGAAAGCCACACAGAACTAAATGATGCAATAATAAATCATCGATAGATGTTAAAATCAGCATCACATCATTCCTCTTGTGTGCAACATATGGACCTGGTTCTTCCTTGGTTGGTATGAATCCTAGCTGCTTCAATTTCTTCTTGGGAGTATTATACCATTGTATACCCCCTTGCTTTAGGCCATATAAAGCCCTTTTCAGCCTGCAAGCATTATTTCCAGCCTTGATTTCAGGTAACATTTTCTTCGCTCATTGAACTATTCCGTACTCAAGTTGCTTGTTGGTTGAAATGATCTGTAGCATACCAACTAACATATCTGGTGGTTTCATCAGGACTTTTTCATCAAGTTTACTATTTAAATATGTTGTGACTACATCAAGTTGATGAATTTTCAAATTGTATTCGGATGCCAATGCCATTATCAGTCTTAATAACTCAAGTCTCTCCACAGGAGAAAACGTTCTGTGATCATTAACTCCATATTGTTGGGTAAATCCCTTTGCAACCAAACGAGCTTTAAATTTATCGATTGATAAATCTGGCTTTTGTTTCTTGGAAGGAATTAAACGATTTCCTACTAGCTTCTGGTTATCATCTAACTTAACTATTTCGAAGGTTTTTCGGCAAACTTATCATCTCGGAAATAATAGCATCTCTCCACTCATTCGATTCTGGGCTTGTTAAAGCTTTTTGAAGTGAAGTTTCTATTACTCCTGCAAAGATGCTGTCCTTTAGTTCAGCTTCAAGTACAATATTTGGCAAGTTTTCTTCATCATGTGGTCCTTTAGATTCATCTCTAGTGAGTTCTCTAACAGTATTTCTAGGTCGCCCATGAGACCCGGTTCTTAATAATCGTGGTCGTGCACGACCTCTAGGTACCACTTGTATTTGATTTTCATGAAGAATACGATTTCCATCACTAATTGATGTTCTAAAACTTGAATCTTGCTAGCTAAGTCTCCTGGAAGTCCTTGCTTTTCTTGTTAACCCTATGCTTGTCATATTCTGCATTTTATGTTCTTCTTTAGTATTAGCTATTTATGGTGGGTCAAATATGTCTGTTCATTCAACATCTTTTAAGTCTTTCTCTTTAGACTCTAGGAAGTTGACATCTCGAGCAACAACAACCTTTCTTTCTGTCAGCATCCAAACTCCATACCCTTTGACTTCTCTAGGATAACCAACTAAAATATCTTTATTAGACGATGTATTGAATTTCCCTTTAGTTAGCGCTTTATATAAACTTCAGATCCAAAAATTCTCAATTTGTGGTATTTTATTCTTAAGTTTTTCATGCGGAGTAAGTCAACCAATATTCTTACATGGGCAACCATTTCCGATGTGACATGCTGCAGTAATAACACACGCCCGAAACGACTGAGATAATCCAGGTTCTAACAGTAGACATCTGCCCATTTCCAGCAAGGTGCGCTTAATACATTCCGATACTCCATTTTGCTGTGGAGTATTTGGAACAGTTGATCTTCTTTCATAAATTTTAATAAAAGAGTATTTGAAAGTTTCAATTATTTATTTATTATCACTCTGACATTTGTTTCGACCTGGCGGTCATTATCGAAGAGTGGTTACAAATACTGAAATTAAAAACAAGTTTCAACCCTTAAACGCCTGGTAGCTGATGACGTCATGGGAAAACCTACATTATATCTACAAGTTTGACAATAATAAAGGTGCATTGTTTGAGCAAAATTGCATTTGGTTATTAAGTAGTTATTTATTGTTATGTACCGCCTTTTTGACTTCTAAGTTTTCTTGTAACATTAAAATATTATTTTTATTTTCTGTATGCACTTTTAAATTGTTCACATCTAGATCACGATTTTTCTTAATAAAATGTTCTGAGAAACCTGTCGTTTGTTTCCCATTTTTTATACAGTAAATGTGTTACTGAACACGATTTTTTGTAGCTGTAGCGTATTTACCGATATAAATAGCATCACAGTTTTTACATTGTAATTGGTATATGCCACTTTTATCAGTTTTCTCTGAATTTTGTTTATTATTAATTAAGAAAGAACCTGTATTGTTTTTGTTAAGTTCAATTGAATTTAAGTTAAGTTTAAATAGTCTACTTTAATCGTACTATAACATTATATACATATTAAATTGCACAAAATGTGGGTGTGTGTGATGCTAGTTATATCGGTAAATGCGCTAGGGCTATAAAAGGTCGTGTTAAGGAACACATTTACTGTATAAAAAATGGGAAACAAACGACAGGTTTCTCAGAACATTCTATTAAAAATACTCATAATCTAGATGTGAACAATGTAAAAGTACTGCATACAGGAAATAAAAATCATATTTTAATGTTACTAGAAAACTTAGAAATCAAAAAGGCGGTACATAACAATATATTACTAGTTAATAACCAAATACAACTTTGCTCAAATAATACACCTTTATCATTGTCAAACTTGTAAATATAATTTAGGTTTTCCCATGACGTCACCAACTACTAGGTGTTTAAGGGTTGAAATTTGTTTTTAATTTCAGTATTTGTAACTACTCTTCGTAAATGACCGCCAGGTCAAAACAATTGTCAGAGTGATAATAATTAAATAGTTAATACATTCAAATACTCTTTTTATTCAATCTTATTAAAAATGATTTATCAAGTTTGCACCACTGACAGTACCTATTATTTACTCGACTTCATTAAATTTTTTATTTCCCTACTTTGCCTCAGTATCCCTCCATATCCCACATCCTTTGCAGAATATAGCCCCAAAGGCTATCTTTGAAAATAATAGTTCTTCAAAAAGGAAGGGAATGACTTGTTTTTAATAATACCACGTCAAAGTAAAAAACACTAGCAACCATAAATCAGAAAAGACATAAATTGGATGGCCACACTTAACTCGCAATAAAGACGTTTTTAACTACACAATTGTAGAGCGACGAGAAGCTCAACTGTTTCTCTGTCTGCAAACCAAGAACGCATGCACTCCTACTCACTTTTTCTCTCGCACTCACTTTTGTACACGTACGTGACCCCGTCTTACCTCCCGATGTTTTACGCACTTGCAGTCTCTCTCGTAAGACAGACAATAAGGGCATGTTCCGAAATAGACTGTGAGCACTGTACAGTAATGCCAGTATACAGAAATGCGTTCCGATATAGGCTTCCAGTGCACTATGACGGTGCGAGAGAGAGACTAATGACGTCATATTTGTCACCATCTTTGTACTGATAGCGTGTTACCTCTGGGAGGTAAGAAGCTTTCAGTAGTTTACCACTAGCTGCCACTAGATAAAAATGATAGACCAGGCATGAACACAGACCACCACGACATGGACCAATATTTTTATTCAAACATATAAAAAGCTAAAAGATCTCTACAATTCATTAAAAGGTTTAAAATGAAAGAAATTGAGACACTGCTATTACTCTGTTTTACGGTTTTTGTAATTTGTTGCTTAAACCACTAAACACCGTTTTACTTAAATATATTCTAAAAGCAGACCTATTCAGTCATGCAAGAGAAGGAACTTTTCATCATTCTTTTACATTGTGTTCAATCTACTAGGCCTGGATGAATTAAAAAAATGTGAAAAACGGAAATAATAACCTCTGAAGTAATTTTTACTCTTAACGTTCCTCTGCAAAAAAAATAGTAAAATTTTTATTAGTTAAGTTCATGAAATTTTATTAGGTATACCGTTATAAACATTTTTTTATTTTAAATAGTTTAAAAAATTTATTTGTCCAAAATTGCAATTTTAATTCTATATTAAATAATAAAATTTTGCACTAATGCATCTAGCGCCTCTATTAGACAGTGTCGCAATTATTTTTGACAATAAATACGTTCAAATATATAACAGCAAGTAGCAGATTCAGTACAAAAATGTAAACCGGAACGGTGTTTAGAGTATACTGTGTTATGTAACAATTTTCTTGGTGTGTTTACGAGCTTTATATAATATTTACAAATAAAAAAAACAACAAGTCTATACCTATAGATAACTTAACCTAAGAAATGTCAAAACAACAAGCTCAAACAAAATGTTCTAAATTAGAAAAGAACTGTGAGTCCGCGTGTGGCTCTAAGCGTAACACTAAATACACCATTGTCCAACACAAACACTGGCTAACGTTGTATAAATGCTGGAGGTAGGGTTCTATGCATAGAAAACTCCTGACACACCGTGTAACGTCTAAAGGGCCACTCTAATGTTCCAGCAAGGGAAAACTCGGAGGGATCTTGAGACTAGGCGTTAGTCTGACGTTTCTGTCCAGTGCGAGCATTTTTATATCCCCTTTTGAATAGATCGGGGTGCATCGGTCCGAGTCGTCAGGAAAGGGTAGTCGCATAAGGGTAGGAGTGTATGCGACTCTAATGCTACTAAGTCCGAGTGGCGCCCTCGCGAGCGGTACTGCGGCGCGCTGGGTAACTACAACGGGGTGAAAGCGGCAAAATCTTTACTTCAAATTGAACGCGTGTACAGTTACATTATAATGTGTCACAGTGCTCACAGTGTATATAGCAACACGGTCTAACTAACTAACAGATTAATTTATTGGCCGCCCTCCTTTTATACTTATTCGATGTCGCCTGGTTACCGCTAGAAGTTTCTCGAACAGTCTAGACCGTTGCAGGAGATTTCGACACAGAGACTACCCACAAAGGTACCTAAATCCGTAACACTGCCCCACCGCCATCTTAATACTGATCGTCCCGATCAGCTTCTTCTGAATTCTAGGATTTCGTCTCTGCCAATATTACCATAGTTCCACCACGAGTCCACAATTCACATGCTAATACTATTATTTTAATATAATATGCATTGCTTGTTGACTCCTCTTTCCTTAAATGATAACTTAATCGTTGTTCGTTGAAAATTTTTAAAAGCGAAAGAAATGAAAAAATTTGTACCTGTACCTTATCCTTATTTATTCTAATTTTATTAATATTAATTTTTATTTTATCTTTTATTATTATTATAACCATTGTCAAAATCAGAGTTAATTTTTAAATTATTAACGGAACAGGAATATTCTTGTTGCAATCGCTTGAAGTTTTCTTTTAAATAATATATTTCATTATCGGCTAATGCTACGTATTACGTAAAGTTCGACACTAATTGTTCTTAGAAATAATACATTATCATAACTGTATTAGTAGGAATTTATGGTATGAAATATACTGAGGGGTTTTTTCATTTCTTTAATATGTTGTTCGCTAATTATACTCGGATGTAAATAATTTAAATTAACAATGCTAATTGAAGTTTACAAATCCGTTGCGAATGTTTTTAATTGATTTATAATAATTTTAATAGTATAAACATTTTCTTTCGTAGCATTTCTTTTTCTTACTTGATTTTGTGAAATTTGAATAAGAATACAATTGTTGGAAATATTCCGAAAGTTGATCCCAAAATTTTGCATGATTTTTTATTAATTGATAACTATTTATTGAAATGAGTTACGTTTTTTGATTTTGTTTTAGGTTTTTTATTGCCTTGTCATAACGCGCACCGTCATTAGCATCTAGTTTACTGGAAATAAATTTAAATACAGATCCGAAAGCATTAACTAATCCTCGTTTCTCTCATATTGGTTGTGTTATTAATATGTCTGGTTGTATTTTATTTATTTGTTCTCAAAGTTGATCGTTTGGGTCTGTAAGTAGGTGATTTCGCGTAAAAGGTTGTCTTCTATGCTGTCTACGATTTGATGTAATGTTTTTAATGTGTTATCAATTTGTTCTAGTGAGTAGCCAAAAGGTTCTAAAGGATATTTATATATAAATGTAAATATATGACTGAGTGATACCCGTAGTAAAATAACAGCATGTTTTGTAACATCTTTAATCTACTATTTGTGTTAATACCTCTGTGAGTTTGAGTATCAGATTAACTAGGTTGGTTACTCGCATCTGGAACAAAAGTTCCCTTTAAAAAATTATTTCTGAATTGGCTTAGTTTCTTTTTTGCCTTTATGTGTCTCAGTTTTGTCGTCTGTCTTGTTTGGTTATTTCTTCTCGATAATTAGTTGCATCTTATCAGATGCTATTTTCTTAAGACATACTGGTTGATTGGGTTGTATCGGGATAAAATTTTGCCGTTTAGTATTTTGGCGATTAATCTGTTTTTCTTTCTTATTTAATTCGGTCTGTCTAATGAAGTCGTATAGTGTTTTAATTTTGTAAAAATTTCACTTGTATAAAATTATTTTTTGATGTCAAAGTCTTTATTATTTCAATTAAGTTCCATGAACTCTTTCTATAGGTCCATTACTATTAGGATGGCCCACTGTTAAAAAGTGATGGCCTACCCTATGCATCTTTAACATATAGATAAAGGGGGCAGTATTAAATTGATTGTTCGCTACTATCGATTTAGGTATCTTAAAATGAGAAAATAATTTAACATATGTGTCTATAAGATCAGGTAAATTGATTGATACATGAAATATTTAGTAAAAGAGTCTATTGCTCTTAAAGATTTTTTATTATTTAAAGAAAATGTATCCATGAAGGCTGTATCGAAAGGGTATTTTGCGGTAGGAGTTAGTTTGAGGCTATATTTGGCTGGGATTGAAATTTCGTTTGTTGACATATGTTACAATTATCTAGATAAAATATCTGGCAAATAAGATTTCCTCTAAATTTCGGCAGATTAAAGTCCCTAGATAATCAAACTCTGGACGGTTGCATTTACTTGTTTGAGTAAGATTGCGACCGTTTTGTCCTTTTCTAAATATGAAAAGATGGCGACGTTCACGTGACTGTGTGTATATCATCAATGGTTCGATTTATCACAATGAAGAAGGCTAAGTGCACTGTCAGATGATCAGATGTGCTGTTTAAATGTCACAGATGAGTCCAAAGAATGATGAGTCATTGCGAGAAGGTTCTGTTAGAATAGTGATATTTAGGTTAGGTTGTTCATTGTGTATTAATTTCGTCTATGTGGTTGTTGGTACATATTGTTAGTTAGGTTAGGTTAGGGTTAAGTTTATTTAAAGTGTTAATAATGTACAATTTATAAGAAATATTGTTTTGCTTACGGTAGATTAGGTTTCATTTTATCTTTACGTATTTAATTCTTTCGTAGTAGAAATACACGTTTCCCGCTTAAATTGTTGTTTTTAACACTCGTATAGGTCAATATTTTTTTTGTTTTTCCGCACTTTTTCCTATTTTACTTGGCTATTCAAGCTCTTATATTTTGCCTTTTCTTTTTTTCCTATTTCTTAGTATTCTCCATATTTTAAGATGCTAATTTCTAAACATTGAAATTAATAAATAAATAAAAACATTATAAACACTTTAGTACGCATTGACCAGACTTTAATTGTCTAGGAACTTTACGGCAGATAGTTACTGAGCTCCTCTATGACCTGGGGTACGAAATTTAATCATAATATCTTGTGTTTACTCTAATATATCAGTTAGCCGTATAAATAAATTTAACCGTGCCGTAAAAATTTTCATTTATTAACCGATCTATAATTTCGTACAATTCGCGTGTTTTATTGTATTAATTATTTAAGATTAATATATTATTTAAGTATATTAATAAATTCATTTTTGAAATTTTTATGCGTTAATTGTATTAAGTGTCGTATTTTACTGAAAGGGTTCGTTGTATTGGTTTTGAAAAGAATGAGAAAACAAACTGATTCTTAAAATAATTTAGAGGTTTGTCTAATATAGGCAGGATTGCATTTACATTTTCCTGTTGCGAATGTTGGGTTACTGTACTAGTACCTATGTTATTTGGTGGTTTAATTGTAATTTAGGAAAGTATTTTTATTTTTGGGTTTGTAGATGTAGGGGTACCGGTTTTGTCTCTAGTAAGTTATTCACCTATTTCCGAAATATCCAAAAGTTCTCGCTCGCTTGCGTCGCCAGGGTTATCAAATGGAGATAAATCATCCTGAGTTTCAATAGGGTTGGCTTCAATCCTTGACAAAAATCCGCATATGTTTTTTCTTACCTTTTTTATAAATGATGGTATAATCAAATTCCTCTAATTTTAATCTCCACCTGATTAATTTCGAGTTTGGGTCCTTTGGAACTTAAATGTATCGATCTTGACCTATAATCTATTACTGCATTCATTTTCTCCAAAGCGTCAGATCCTAATAATGTATCGAAATCTGCGTGAATAGGGACTATGAAGAATTTTAACAATTGACCTGGATGAAATAAGTTTCTTTCTAGAATTAGTTACTCTAGTATCGATTAAAATTTTTGGACATACCCCGTCATCCGATTCTATAACTAAACTAGGTAATGTAATAAAAGAGAGATAATTCCTTTGTAAATTTATAATGTTTTGTTGATCATTTACATAGTTTTCGAGATATGTTGCTGAAAATCAATTATATCTGTAGAATTTTGAATTTCTGTGTTAATTGTCCGTCATTAAATGTTATGTCTGTATTTTGTAGGTCATCGATTATGTCAGCGCAAAAATAACAATCATTTAAAGAATTTTCTTTTAGGTACGGAAATGAAGTGTATTTAGTATCTGACAGGTGTTAATATTCGTTATTGTATGGGTATTCATTATGATAATTTTTATTATCTTGGAAGGGTTCAAATTCGACAAAATTTACTCGAGGTTGACGCCAATTTTTAGAAAGCTGTTCTTTGATAGTCAACTGAACGCGAATTGATTACTTGAAAATTTGTATTATGATGTTGTCCGTGGAAATTCGGCATTGAGTAAGGTAAATTTTGAGTTTGATTTGAATTTATATATCTTCGCCTGAAAGTCTGGGGAATTTGTCTTTGAATTGGTCGATTTGAAAGAAAATGAAGTAGATTCGACTTATAATTCTGATTAAAATGTTGATTACAGTTTCCTGTGTGTTTGTGAATAGTTGGTTTGCGAGTTTAAATTTGGAATTTCTGAGTTGGTATATTATTTAATTTGGATTTTTCCATTAGGTGTTTAGTGGGAAATTTAAAACTGTGGCAGTAGCCGCTGAAAGTGTAAGGTGTTCTTTGATATCCAAAATTGTTTGAAGCATTACGGGACTATTACTGTATAAAACCTCAAGTGCTGTTTCTTTGTTAATTTCTTTGTGTTTTCTTTTGTTCAGCAGTTAAAGTAGAATCTGCTTGAATTTTGATATCAGGTTGAGTTTGAATTGACTTTTATTAAATTTTCATTAGCTCCTAACCTGATCGTTTTAAATTTATGCGCCAAAATTTTCCTATCTGTAAAATCGCCAATTTTTTTCCTAAGAGCTTCCTTAAGAGTAACCCACGAAGCAATATCTGGTCTATAGGCTGCAAAATCATTAGCTTCGCTAATCAATTTGTTACAAGTTAAACAAACTACATATTGATTTAATGTGTCATCCATACTGTTACCATAAGAATTACGAAATTTATCTACCGTAATGTCTCAGACCCTTTGTTTTTGATTCGTCAATTTTCTCGCTTTCTTTGATTTTCATACGTGAGGTTTCATATTATACGCACTTTGACACCGGAGAAGTTGACGAAAATCCGTTACTACTGTGCCTGTTAATGGTTCTTCGTACCGACTTTACTTTTTAAAAATGTTATTTCTCATTTTTAATATTGAAACTGGGTACCAAGACATTCTGATTATTAAATCAACAATACACTATGTGCGGAAATTGGTATTATTATCACTCGATGTTTGGTGTAAATACAAGTCAGTAACTGATTTGAAACAATAATACAAATTTCAATCAAACTTAGGTAACATAATGTCAGGAATTATAAAATGCACAAATTGCATAAATCAACAGGTTCCCACGAAAACCACGTTGTTGTTGATGCCATTATTATTTTAATATAGTGTGCATTCCTATGCCTAATGACGCATTTCTTGTGACATTTTGATCTTAAATATTGAATAATGATTGGATTTGTAATGTATTGGTTTATGCGTTTACATTGTGTTTTGTATATGCAATATTCAGGATTTTATTTTTTTCACGAGGGACGTTACAGACCCAAAAACCAAAACTTCACAGTTAACGATGTTTAGGGGTATTTGCAAGACAATGTATAAAAGATTGAGTGATTGTGTGTTGTTTTGGATTATCTTGCTCATAATCTTACAGGTACACATATACTTTATTGTTATTAATTAAAAAAAAAAATTTTAAATTTTATTTTCGGTTAAGTAAGAAAAAAACGTGAAATACACGAAGTGGAAACGAAAAGGATTCCTTATCAAAGAAAAAGAGTTTTCGTTAGCCAATACTTAAACTATAATTATGTAGCAGGCATTCTTGAGAGATTTTATTTTTTTGAATTAATAACTTCTGCATCTGATAATTTTGAATCATTACCGCAGTTGTGTCAGGTCTTTAACGGTTAATGAGACTTCTACTTTCGTGTTTTAGGGGATAGGAAAATTATTTATGTACCTACAAGTTACATACATGGTATCTATTATTACTATTGAACATATTTCTCAGTCGGAATTTATTTGTTATATTACCTATGCTACAATGTATTTTTTATTAAACATTTGGATAGAAGTACGGTATGCATTACAGCATTCTAAAAATTATATGATAAAAGCAAAAATATAAATTGGGATCGATTAAATTTAAATGGTTCATGTTTTTGTTTCATTAGAATAATTGGGGTCTTTAATGCAATGTAGTAACTGTAAAGACCAGTGTATAATAATGGTATTATTAGCAATTGTTTTTTACAGCAAATGAAATGCACCTGGGTTGGTTAATTGTTATTTTAAGTTTGAGTTGTATTCTCCTCATTATCAAACTTTAGATTAAAAATGAAAAGAAAACTTTTTAAGATCCTTGGAATATTATATAGAGTATCGGAATATTATATAGAGTATCTAAAATGTACTGTCGAGTTGTTTCACCGTTGAGAATGTTTTATTAAAGTAGTTATTCTTTTGAAAAGGTGAACAGTGGTTCGACGCGGGGAAAGGAACTTAATGCCATAATGGAAAGTGGCGAACTGGTACCAGTTGAAGTGGTATTAGATCTTTTGAAAGAAGCAATTCTAGAAAATTTACCACATTCGAAAGGCTTTCTTATAGACGGCTATCCTAGAGAAAAGAGTCAAGGTGCCCTTTTCGAGAAACATGTATCTCCTGTCACCGTTATCCTTTTTTTTGATGCATCTGAAGACACTTTAACAAAAAGATTACTTCATCGAGCTGAAACGTCTGAAAGGGCAGACGATAATGAAGAAACCATAAAAGCAAGGTTACGAACATTTAACAAAAATAACAATGAAGTTATCGCCCAATATCCTGATAAATTAAAAAGGGTATGTTGAGATCCGTTTTAAAGTTTTTATAATATATTTGTTTTTAATATAGTATTAATTTACGTATTAATAAAATTGCAAAACGAATTGTGGTTTCTGAGATACGGAGTGGGCCAAATTGGACACCTTTAAAGGCAAAGTATACCTTAGAGAGGAGATAGACAAAAACCGATGCCGGTGTCTGAAGATCAATTTTTATTAGAAATTAATTGGTGCAAACCGTGTCGCTTTATCTGACACCGTTTCAGAGATACAAGGTGTTTCTGGAATATGTACGTCTCCGAAAATCCTCGATAACTCTTTTCCTGGCAAAAATGTTTTATTTCTGTAAAAACATTCCTTAAGCACCTTTTTACGTAGAATTCAAGGGTGTTAGGCGAATTGTTGTAAAGTGAATAGTTTAGCTGTAAACAACATAAACAGCCATTTGTTTCGCAGATTTTATTAATTTCTGACGATCATTTCGGTTACAACACCATTTTCAAAGAGTATTAAAGTACTAAATAATATAATATAAACTTGTTTCTTAAATACTAGGGTTATCTATCAGTACTTGAATGTTTACATTTAATAAGGGGGATACGTCGAAATCTAGTTGGTCATTAACGATGGGAAGACCGAATGAGTTAGCTTTGTTTATTTCAAATATTTCGAGCGTATTAAGACGTTTGCCTTTACTACATTGATGTAATAATTTTACATTTTCTGTATCTAATGAAGGATTAAGATCTGTACAATGTTGGGCTATATTACTTGACAGAAATAGCTTGGCCCCTCAGATCTCGAGAGAACGGCGCAAACGATAGAAAGAAAGCGCATTCGGAAGGAAAGAGATGCAGTTTGCCGCGTGGAATTTGTGGCATATCTGAAATCGGGTTCGTATTGTATAAGTAAACTCACCCCACGGTGTCTTAATTGTATCGGTAATATTTACAGGAAAACTGATGTTAATGCAGCAGATTTTAAATAACTTTTGAAATGATTTTATCCAAACCTATTCAATAATACCTATCAACATAGTGCCTATATGTAGGTAACTTATCAACCGTTATTTTAGTGGTAACGAAAACATAATGACTAATTTAACGGTAGTAAAAAAGCAATTAAGGCGCTATGTAGGTAAAGGATAGATTAAATGAGCAATGCTGTATCCAAAGATATGTATGCAAAAACGAAAATTAGCCCTTAAATTTAAGCTTCTTTTCTGATAATAAGTGGCGAGTTTATACACACCCCGACACGCCTTCACCAAAGTGCTGAGACAAAATAAGCTGTCCCCACTACATTTCAGCTATGTCTATTGCGCATCAGTTTCTTATCGGTGGGGGTTAACATTTCAGGGGCCAAGCTGTTTCTGTCAAGTAATACCTCTACATTTGTTATTGTTGATAATAGATTTTTTATGCTCGTCTATACGCGTTTTTAAAGATCGACCAGTCTGACCTAAATAGAATGAATTACAGTCGTTACATATTATTTTATAAACTCCCGATTTGTACAATATATTTGTGTTTTCCTTATTGTTTACTAACATGTACTTTAGATTATTTCAACCAATACAAGAATCAAGTCAAAAAAACTGAAGAAACTCATATCGAATAAACATCAAGATCATAAGAAGCCACAACATATGGAACCAAACGAACAATGTGAGTTCAAATTTTTTAAAAGGGTAGAAAATCTAAGCAACGTAGAGTTTAATAACAATGAACTAAGCTTACTTCAGAAAGGTTTAAAATACTGTCCAGATATCTCGGATAAAAAATATTTGGATTTACTATTAGCAGTAAATATAGAGTTAGCTTTAAATCTGATAAAGGATCCAGCTGAAAGACATGGAAAAAAACATAGTTTTGCGACCATTCTACGCAATAACCGTCCTATTCAAAAATCAAACAACCAGGAACTAAAAACTATAAGATCCATAAAACAAAAGTTAGAAGATACAATCTCATCCTTAGCAAGGCAGACAAAGGAAACACCATAACAATTTTTGATCGACATATCTACATTGAAAAAACATTAGAACTATTGGATAACGATAAATTTAGAGTAATTAAATCTGACCCTACAAATAAATTTCAAACGGAAATAAAATCGTTGATTAAAAAATCAGGCAATATTTTTTCTGAATCCAACACGAACATATATACTCTAACAGTCATGAATCCGAATGCCCCCATCTTGTACAGCCTACCAAAAATTCATAAACTAGATTATCCTATGCGTCCGATCGTTTCCTATAATACTGCACCAGCCTACAGATTATATAAAAAAATGAACGAATTACTCCCAAAATTGATTAAATTTTAATCTAAATATTCTATCAAAAACTCTCTACATTTAGTTGAAAAACTTAAACAATTTTTGTTTCTTTTGACGTTAAAAACTTATTTCCTTCAATTCCGACGGCAGAACTTCTACGAATATGTGAAAACTTAATTAAAACAAGTGATTTACTCTCAGAACAAAAAACAGAAATTATAAATATTCTTAAAACCTGCATAAAACAAAGCTACTTCAAATTCGACAACCGTTATTATGCACAAATAATAATAATAATAATAATAATAATAATAGATTTATTTAGTAAAGAATGCTATACAATAAAAAATAACAGAAAAATAGAGATACAAATATAAAAATATATGCGATATATAATGTATGTACTAATCCATTATTACTTAACTACCTAAGAGTGAAAATTACAAATAAAAAATAACAAAATTAAAATACAAATATAAGAATATAAAAATACAAGGAAAAGAAAAAAAAATTAATATATGCAATATAATATTATGTGTGTTAAAAAATAACAAAAATCGAAATACAAATACAAAAATACAAGGAAAAATAAGTGAAAGTTATACTTAATTAATAATTTCTACTATTAATGTATTTCAATTTTAATTCTCTTTTAAATATTTTCAAGTTCGTTTTCTTTAAACCCTCATCCAAACTATTGTACTTACTCACTGCTTTAAAAAAAATAGAATTTTGTGTTTTTTTCTGATTAGTTTGATATAATACAAAATTTTCTTTTCTTCTAGTATTATAATCATGTATTTGCTGAAACGAGGTTAAGACATTGTCGAAGTACTTAGGCATTAATTTCATCTTTATTTTATGTATAAATATTAATGATAAAAATTCTATATGTTCATTAATATTTAACCATCCCAATTCAGTCAACATATGATTAACATTACTATACCTATCATATTTGAGAATAGTTCTCATTGCCCTATTTTGTAGTTATTGTAATCTATTAACATCTGTTTTATTGCCTAGATATAGTACTGTTCCAGCAAAGTAAAAATGTGGTAAAATAATAGTATTATAGACCGTAATCTTTGCCCACTGCGATAAGTACTTACTGCATCTCTTCAGTTTTTTTGATATTTTGTTAGATATATAGTTAATATGTTCTTGGAATTTTAATTTATTATCAACCACTATTCCCAAGTATTTTATCATTTCAACTATTTCTAAATTAACATTTTCCACTTGAATTAGAATTTCATTTTTAAATTTGTTTTTATTTGGACCTAGAATCATTGCTTTAGTTTTATTCAAATTTAGCTTTAGTTTATTGCTATGGAGCCAATGATTTATGCTCTTCATTTCTTCATTCAGTGATTCTTGTAGTTCTACTATATTATTACTTTCATTATATATAATAGTGTCATCCGCAAATAAGTGTATTTTGCTCGTTTTCAATATTTGTACCATGTCATTAATATATAATATAAACAGTAGCGGTCCTAGGATGCTACCTTGTGGGACTCCATAGTTTATGTATCTACTTTTGGATATAAATTCTCCACACTTAACATTTTGTCTTCTATCTGTTAGGTAGTTTTCAAACCATTTTAACACCATTCCCTTTATACCATAATTTTCTAGTTTTTTTATTAGTATAACTCTATCTACGGTTTCAAAAGCTCTCTTTAAGTCGAGAAAAACAACTATAGTGTTTAATCCCTTATCACTATTTTTTTGCCAATCGTTTAAGACGTATTGGAATGCAGTTTCACAACTGCAACCTGTTCGAAACCCAGACTGATATTCAGTGAGTATGTTTGATTTTTCAACATATTTGGTAAGCTGATTGTACACTACTTTTTCGAGTATCTTACTTAGCGCTGTTAGCATATTAATGGGTCTAAATTCTTCTATATTTTTTGTGTTTCTTACTTTTCTTATCGGTACTATTGTTGATTATTTAAGTTTTTGCGGCACCCTTCCAGTTTCTAACGAGCTATTTATTATATTTAATAATATAAGCCCAATTTCCTCAATGACTAACTTTATAACTTCCATTGAAATATCATCTGGACTGCTTTTATTTGGTAGGGAAAATACAATCTCCCTTAATTCTGTTAATTCCAGCAATTTAAAACATTCGAACTGTGAGTTTGTTGGTTCCACAGCACTTGGAACCACTCCCATGTGTTGTGAACTGTTGGGGATACTATTGACTATGTCTTCAATGCTTTCTATGAAGTATTGACGGTTTACCTATGGGCTTTCCTTTGTCCCCCTTACTAAGTGAGATATTTATGGCAAATATTGAACTAAAACTTTTTAACTCAAATAATGCAATATTGAAAAATGTTTCCTTTTGGATGAGATATGTCGATCATATTTTCGCTATTTGGACCGGGACCAGAAGACAATTAGATAACTTCCTAAATTTTCTAAATTCCTTTTACCCTAGTATTGATTTTACTTTAGAAATAGAAAGATCATCTTCACTTAACGTTTTAGACCTAACTCTATCTAGAGATAAAAATAAGATAATTTTTGACATATTCAGAAAACCCATGTTTACGGATATTTTACCACATGCCAATTCAAGACAAGACAACAATATTAAGATTACTGCTTTCCATTCTTTCATACATATGCTTCTTAGATTGCCGTTAAACAAATATCAATTTTATAAAGAAGTTAATGTGATTGAATCTATAGCTATCAACAATGGTTATGATGCTTCACTGCTTAACAACTTAATAAAGAAAAAACGTAACAAATTAGTCCTCCGTAACTTCTATGCTGTACCCCCTAGTAAACCTGATAGAATTCCATTTAATCAATTTTATACCTAATTTAAGTAAAAAAGTTTGTAATAATTTAAAAAATTGTAATTTGAATACAGTTTGTGCAAATAAAAATAATATGAAGTACATGTTAGTAAACAAATATATTGTACAAATCGGGAGTTTATAAAATAAAATGTAACGACTGTAATTCATTCTATTTAGGTCAGACTGGTCGATCTTTAAAAACGCGTATAGACGCATAAAAAATCTATTATCAACAATATCAAATGTACAGGTATAGCCCAACATTGTATAGATCTTAATAATTCATTAGATACAGAAAATGTAAAATTATTACATCAATGTAGTAAAGGCAAACGTCTTAATACGCTCGAAATATTTGAAATAAACAAAGCTAACTCATTCGGTCTTCCCATCGTTAATGACCAACTAGATTTCGACGTATCCCCCTTATTAAATGTAAACATTCAAGTACCGATAGATAACCCTAGTATTTAAGAAACAAGTTTATATTATATTATTTAGTACTTTAATACTCTTTGAAAATGGTGTTGTAACCGAAATGATCGTCAGAAATTAATAAAATCTGTAAAACAAGCCAAGTGTTATTTTTGGAAATATTTTAATTTTTATTTAATAATGTTTCACCAAGTGCCAAGCGAGTCTGCTATTTCAAGTAATTTAGTAAAAGACAACATATACCTACACTTAACTAACAACAATGAGATATTCTCCCATCGGAGAAGTTTGAACTGTCGTCCAGCTTCCTGCAATCATGAACAACATCTGATTTTAACACTTCTGGCTCAATTTAGATTAGATTTTAAATTACTTTCCAAAAACCCCTACAGGTGGATTACAAATCACTGCAATGATAAAATTTGATTCTCTAACTCCAACTGACCAAATAAATTTGGTCAGAAATATTAAAAAGAGAAGTCGTTTACACAGGAACCTGGAGCACAGTTCAAACATCTCCTATAGGGGAATATCTCAATGTTAGTATTGCAGATATATGTTCTCTTTTACCAAATTACTTGTTAAACTGATTTGACGTTGAGAAATTGTTATACTAAATGTAAATTTAAATATTAAATACCATCAACTACTCATTATTTTAACGATATTTTTTTGCATGTAGTTTGTATCCACGGCCTACTTGTCGAAATTAAGCAATATGAAATCCATAAAGTGCTGTATTTTGAATTTGAGAAAAATGTCAAGTGTGGTGTATATCTGGAAACGTAATTTTAAGCAACCTTAAATCGTGTTAAAATATGCAGGGTGTTCCATTTAGAAAATTGCTGTTTATGTTGTTTACAGGTAAACTATTCACTTTACAACAATTTACTTAACACTGTTAAATTCATAGGGGTTTTTTTGAAAACTTACATTTTCCAAAAACACCCTGTATCTCTGAAACGGTAACAGATTACGATACACGGTTTGCACCAATTAACTTCTCATAAAAATTGAGCTTCAGACACCGACATCGGTTTTTCTCTATCTTCTCTTTAAAAAATACTTTGTCTTTAAAAGGGGTCCAATTTGGCCCACCCTGTACATGGATTTAAATTTTTGATGAAGTATTCACATGACGTTTGGGTTGGCTTTATTAGAGCTTTTTTAGAGACCGGGTGAGGCTGTAGGTAAAAACTAAGGTATATGCAGGGTTTTTCACGAATACCGTTCGTTAAAAGTTTTTAAACTTATATTACAGGTAGAGTTTTGAAAATGTGGCAAATAGCGTAATAGCTAATGCTCCATCTAATTAAAATATTTGCAGTCGTCTGCTACTTCCGAATATACCGGAAGTCGACACCGAATTTGCTATTTTAAGTGGAATGGTATATTTTTTACGCCGAATTCGAATAAAACGTGAAATTTTAAGATAAATTCAATAATAAATTGATATACCCACGATGAGCGGCTTCTGAGATAATTTAATTCATATAAAAAAAGATTATAAAAAATCATAACTTGCACAAAATATGACTTAACAGTGTTTAATTTAAAAAAAAAAATAAAAAATTGTAAAGTTTAAAAACGACAAACACGAATAACTTCGTTTTTTCAAATGCCATCTACTATATTTTATTTTTTCTATCGATTCCCTTTTTTATTCGCTTTCGATCCATATAAATACTTACTATTGTTTTATTTGAAAAAATTTGAGAGATATTGAATTTTTATTTAAAATACCTAGCTATTTTTAACATTCTCTTCCAAAAAAGGGTATGCCTTGGACAATTGACTTATCTATACAATTGACAACAATCGGCAATCGATGCAAAATCAAGTCAAACATCGTCCTTTCGATTAATTTATGTTACAAAAACAACCAGAAACTAAAACTTCAAAAAAGTATTTATAATGAACATTTTCTTGAACATCTTCCTAACAGAAATTAATCCAAAGAAAGTTTTTAGTGAGAATTTGCTTTGATTATCGTTAGTTGTAAAAGTGTCCAAGGCACACTCCTATTACTCCAAAAATAATGAAATCACCAGTTTTAAAAATTAAAAACATATTTTTTAAAATAGAACAACAGAAAGTATCCATATGGATCGAAGGATGGATGAAAAAATGAATCGAATGATAAAATAAAATATGCTAAGAGCTTAGCAAAACCAAGTTATTCGTGTTTGAAGTTTTAACACATTACAATTTTTTTTTACTACTGGTAAAAATTTCAATCCTTTAAGTCATATTTTGCGGAAGTTATGGTTATAATTTGGGTTGCGGTAGCGATTTTTTTTCTATAAATTAAATTGTATCAGAAATCACTCATCGTGGGTGTACAAGTTTGTTATCAAGCTAATCTTAAAATTTTACGTTTTATTCCAATTTGGCATAAAAAATATACCATTCAGTTTAAAATAACATAGTTGGAGTCGACTTCCGGTATAACCGGAACTGACAGACGACTGCAAATATTTTAGTTAGATAGAGCATCAGCTTTAACGTTTTTGCCACATTTTCAAAGTTTAAAAGCTTTTATTGAGCGAGATACGTTCAAAACCCTGTATATATCCAACAAAATAGGAATGAATCAGTCATTCGTCAGTCATTATCAACACTTTTTGCATCAAAATGAATGATCAAGTATACAGGGTGGGCCAATAGAGCGTCGTGGGAAGGTTTTTATTATTGGCTTTATGAAAACATGATTGAAATAAAAGGTTTATCAAAGGAATTCCTTCATGTTCTAAAATTATTTTTGATTATACAGGGTCTGCACTCTCTTCTAGGCGCTACTACCTAACTGGAACACCCAATACATGAATATATGATTTTTATTATAAGATTGCGTGTTTCGTCATCAACGTTGTCTGTACGAAACTTATTCTCCTAACATACGTTCAATTGATTAGCACAGTGTAGAGTTAGACTATAGGAAAGAGACTACGTGCGATAGGTCAGTTTCTAATTTCGTCCACATGCAATCCTTTATTAAAAATTATATAGTTTTGAATTCCTCGTTGAAAATAAAACGCACTTTGCTTACTGAATGTAAGGATAATGATTCACCGTTATGTTGAACAAAGGAATGTTTCGGACCCGAAATTAATTCATATCGTCCTTATGAAAATGAAATAGAAAAGTTCAGTTTTTAAACTTTTAGTAATAAATAACTTAATTTCTTTAAATGAAACGGTGTAGTTTCTTTTTGCGTAGCCAGATTGTAAGTTCGATTCTTTATTTAATCGTATTAGAAAGAAAGACAGGTAATAGATAGACAAATGAATTTTACATCTTGCTGTGCACAAAAGCTGTACCGTTTAATTAAAAGCAAAGAGTTATTGATGATTCAAAAGTAAAAATTTCAAAATTAAACTTAAAGTTGGCACAGACAAAAGGTCAGAAAACGGGACCAGGAACATGAGGATATTTAAATGAAAAGCAGAGAAGTTTAGTGTTTTTATAACAATAATTAAGGTAAAGGAAAAAATTTTCGGTTATAGATTTTACATTTTTAAAGAATTAATGAAAAAACAGTATTATTTAAATGTAGTGTAATTCCTTGTTTAATATAATGGTGAAATAAATATTTGAGGATTGTTGTTTTCTAAGCTGATAATTTGATTTTTGATTTGTCTCGCCTTCTTGAGATTTCCTCAGAAATTTTAATAAATGCTAAATTAACAAACGATCAACTTCTATGTTTCTGTAGGTATTTTCAAAAAATTGCTGTCGCCTTTTGTTTTCCCGGTGGAGTTTTCGAAATATGACTATATCTTGGTTGTCTTTTAATTAAAAAAAAGCAACTTTCACGTTCTTCAGGTACTTTTTACGTAACATACAGTATATGACATAATAAGATATTCAACCAACTACGAATTACCTCAAGTTAGTGTCGTCATGCCCCCTCTACTACTAAACATATCGCAAATACTATATAATAATGTTCTAGTGTCCGGATGTTTGTTTGAGCCCCACTCAGTTAGCCATGAAAAAAAGGATCGAAAATTGCACTTTTCGGTAACAGATTGTCGAAAAACTGCAAAAGACGCGCGAAATGCCATAAACGATATCGATTAAGATTAAAACGAAGTAGGATTTTGCAAAATTTCATCACGATTTATTAAGCGGTTTCAAAGATATTAGCAAATGAAAACGGGAAGAATCGCGTTTTTGGCTGAAAGTGAAATCACGTGCATCAAACTCCTCCGAAGATCGAACGAACTGGAGTTTGCCGACTATTAAAACGTCTAATATAAAGACCAAAGGGTTACATAGGCCTATTGTCGACATCCATAATGATTTCATTTAATCAGAATTTGTAATTAAAAGTCGTTAATTTTGACATGTCCGGATTCTAAGGAAACAACTGCTCAGAGGGATGGGCGGGGCTTATGTTGTTATTACTTGTATACTTGTAGATTCTAACCTTGGAAGTTTGACATTTATTTTGACGTTTATCAAAGAACGTTTATGAAAGATACGAAATGAGAAAATAAATGTAGTTTATAAACAATCATCATGAAATAAAATTCATTGCAGTTTTCATGGTTAATATAAAAGCAAATAAATATAGACTCACAAGTCAAATCGGTTCGTAGCGTATTCGGTTGTACCGATCTTGCTAACGCCTTACTCCAGCAGTAGTTGGTTCAAATCCCATCCGACAAATTTCTTTTTTTCTTTTTAATTTTACGCTTTTAACGGTAATGGTGGACTTTAGCCCGCCAACTTAGATTACTTTGAGTTTGAAGTATGTTGTAGAGCATGTTAAGCTGAAGAAGAATATATAAATATACTGTAGATAATGATATGTGAGAGAATAGATTTTTTTTAAATAGAAACTAATTTATTTAATTTTAATATTTAATTTATTATTTCTAGCATTAACATTTTTCTCAAAGTAAGTTCCAAAAAATTAAATTAACATAACCATTTGTAGGTTATTCGAAATAAACAAAGACATCTGAATTTTGCCATGAACCGGCGATAGGTTACGGTAAAAATTGTTAAAGGCTATGCACCACCTTCCATGTTTTGACGGGTAGTACGTGCGTGCGTGTGTGCGTGCGTGCGTGCGTGCGTGCGTGCGTGCGTGCGTGCGTGCGTGCGTGCGTGCGTGCGTGCGTGGGTGTGTGTGTGTGTGTGAGTGTCTCTGAACATGTTTTTTGAGAGGCGGGGATATTGTCAAGGATGGGAATCAATTTATGTAAGGGTTGATGTAAGTTACGGAAGCGGGTGGGTGTACGCGTAAATATACATAGTATTCATTATAGTTTTCATGCTAGACATAAAAACATAAATACGAAAATCAAATAATATATACACAGTAAAATGCTACATATTATTAACTTTTAATTGAAAAATAATAAATATTTGAAGCAATAGAATGGTAAATGCGTTATATAGAATACGTTTTGGTATTTAAGGGCGGCTTTGAGATAATAGGATGTCCTCTGCGTCATAAATACTAAAAGCTAAGCTGAAGTATTTTACGATTTTAAGATAAATTAAAATTAAATTAAATTAAACACTGACTCAACCCCACTCCTCCTTTGTAGATTGTAGGTATAAATTTGTTGTTGTAAGTTTATAATTTTAGTACGCAATACTCTTGAAAATGGTCCTTTAGGACCGAAACAATATTGTCGGGTTCGTCAATAAATTTGTGAAACTATCCATCGTGTCTTTTACTCATGTTATATTCAGATTGCGAGTTAAGTCCTGAAAGAAAATAATGAGGAGAGGCTACAGAAGATGAAAAACAATCCCTAAAGATAAATAATAAATGGCAACTTGTTGCGGAATACTGCGCGAAAGAAAAAAATATTGCAACAAGAGAATTGATTTTCAGAATAAATGATGACGGAAGACAAACCAAGATTGGCAGCCAGATGTGGTTAGCAAAAATCAGAGAATCTGAATTTCAAAGATATTTTTAATACAGTAGTTCAAACTGGCAATCTGAGACTGATGTTTGCTTTAGCTGTACAAAAAAAAATAAAGACATTCGATGAGAAGTCCGCTTTCCTGCATGGAATTCTAGAATAACAAATGTATATTGATATTTTTAAAGAAAACAGTGTCCCAGGAAAACAATTCTTGCTGAGTAAGCCCCCTTATTAATTAAAACAGGTCCCACTTCGATGGAATGAGCGTCTCACCAATTTCTTGAAGAATCAAAAGATTGAACAAATGAAATCAGACCAGCGTGCTTTTAAAAAGAAGAGCATATATAAAATGAAGTTTCTTCCTCTTCATGTTTATGATGGAATTTCGTTTGTATAAGATAAACATCAAATGAAGAATACTTCTTGAAAGTGTGAAGAAAAATTTTGAAATAATTGTAGAAGAAAATTCAATTCAATCAAAAGACTTAAAGTAAATTATTCAAGTGAAGTACAGTGAATAGGAGCTCAAGACATTCCAAATTAATTCATCAAAACCAACATCAACTTCAATTACTCAACATCAACTTCAATTACTCGAACAGAGAAGATTATAGTTCTACTGTTAATTTTCCATATCAAGAAATAATCAGAAGTCTTCTTTACCTATCCTTTTGAACTAGCTCTAAACGGTTGCTGCAAAATTCACAACTAGGTAAATCGGAATACATCTCAGCGGCACAATGGTGCCAAAAAATGAAAGGCATCTCTGAAGAAACTGCTTAGTGAACAGTTTAAAATCACACTACATAGATAAATCAAAGCGCTGTACAAATGATCAAATCCGAACAAATAACCAGACGAAGTAAACACATTGATTTTAAATTTCAGTGAGTGATGAACTGAATCGAGGATGAAATTGAATTTAATATTACCCTACAGACGATCGACTGACAGACATACTTTCGAAGCCTTCACATCGTCCAGCCTTTGATAAATTGAAGTTAAAAAAAATCTTGAAATATTAAAAGCTTCAGGAAGTGTTTTAGTTAGTGTAATTAAAATAATGTCTCTGTTAAACTAGTGCGTTATAAATATATATAAATAAATATATAAATTGTCATGATAGAAGGATGCTGCAATACAATTTTATAAAAAAATTAACAAAATTAGAAAATTAAATAAATTCCAAAATATTAAATAACAAAAAAATATATTTGAAAAAAATATGTATCTATTATTAATTTACGTTAAGCAGTTTATTAAAATTCTAAAGTGGTAAGTAACAAATAAAATTTAATTTTAATTAAAAAAAATATGTTTTGGAAATAGAGTTTTGAAAAAACTGTAGCATTTCAAAATAATAATACTAATCAAGATTGTATGAATTAAAAAAAAAATAAGACAAGATTTGTGTTAAATATTAAAAAAAAAATATAATAAATGACAGTTGTTGAAGTTAAAAGAAAATAAATGAAAATCGGAAAAATGTAATTAATAAAATAGAACATATTCAAAGTCGTGTAGAAAACAAGTGATATTTTAAAGAAAAATTAAAGTTTATCAAAAATTTTTAAGAAAGATTTTTAAGAAAGTAATGTCAATTTAGTAATACAAGAAAAAGAAGAAGAAATTAATTTTAATAAAAGAAAAGAAAAATTAATAGGGATATGGAATGACTTCATATTTTGGTAAAGGCTGTTTTTCAATTGACAATCATTAATTTTAAAACCAAAGTGAGTGAATCGTAATTTAATAGAAAAATTATTGTCCGTTTGTCGTTTAGAATTTAATTGTTTTAATTTTGTTAATAGTATTCAATTAGTTTTATACTAGAGTAGAATTTTAGAATATTATTTGAAATAAAAAAATTGTAAAATTAATTTTTCGAACACACACTGAATATAGTTATTCATGCTCTTTAATATTTAAAAATTTAATATTTAAATTAAATAAAGTAATTCAAAATTTAAAAAATTGTATTTTATCTCACAAATAATAACATATTTTTATTATCCCAACCTAATCATTATAATATATATAAATATAAATACGTTTATGATGATGGTAGATTAGCTACATTATTAAAACTTATTTTCCTCGTTAGGATATTTATAGTTTTCGAAAAAGACTTTTTATGCTCATATTTTTAAATGAACGTTCTATTTATGCAATGTAGGCCAGATGATATGAATTTCCATTCAGTTAATAAAAATCGGACGTATGCCCTTTTTCAATTTTGTCTTTATTTTTGTTACTAATCTTACCTAACGTATTATTTGTGTAAAAAGTTATTTTAAGGTTTTTTTATTGAAAAAATTAAGTTTATACGTTACCTACAATTGTAATGCATAACTTATTGTTTAAGTAGGTTTAATTCATCTTTGTTCAACCCCTTTGTAGCTATCCTCCTATTCTTAATGTAGTTATGTATATGTTTTTGTGTAATTCCGTTTGTTAATTTATCTTGAAACAAAACCTTAAGAAGGCGACACAACTATCAAGTCGAAGGAACACTTAGTGGAATGTAATCATCTTTATTTATATATACATTATAATTATAGACGTATAAGCAAGAATCAGAATTTTAGTTTGTGTGCTTGCAACGTATTGTGCATCACTGACGGTTGTTATTAGGTGCACTGGTGCGCGCGAACTATCGACAATTTTTTATTTAGCATTAATAATTTTATTTAGTAAACAATCGATGAATTCTTGTAAAATGTTTTTGACACTATATATTTGAAACACCTTTCTTTTAGATACCAGCAGAAGGAACCGTTCAAGAGATTTTTGCCAGTGTGGAATCGATTCTAGATAAATTATAAAAACAAAAATTTGTATATTGTAGAAATGAAGGTGCCATCACTAGCAATATTTTTATACAATAAATAAAGCGAACATTTTCAGTAGATACCTGTATTCTCAAGTCTCTTTAAATAGAACAATATGTTCTATATAACAGCTTTCCATTATTGCTCAGCAAAAACGAATTTAAATAGATACATCATAATTTTAGCAAAAACAGGTTCTAAATAAAATGCTTACTTCTTTAAATACTTCACCCGAATATCAAACGATGGAAGGTGAAACTAACAATCAGATAAATTTATTAGATCTCACCATAAGTAATGTTAACATATTGTTTCTATTTTCCGTAAACCGACACACAGGTATTATAATAAATAACAACTTATGCCATCTGTTTCAACACAAATATGCATCTTCTAATTGCATGATACCCAGACTATTAAATATTTCTATGTCAAAATCTAATTTATCCCAATAAACCGACTAAGTATGTATTATCTTTACTCTTCAAAAATGATTGTAATATAGCTTTTAGAAATAACGACAATCTTAATAAAATCATTAAATATAATAAGAATAAAATATACAGATCAGGTGTTTATAAATTACACTGTAATTCTTGCAACATGTTTTATATTGTAAAAACTGTTGGAAACTTTGAGACTAGCATATCTGAACGTAAACCCTACATTTAAAAAGCAATAATTATAAATCGTCATTCTTAGAAATACGTATTAGCCAGCTAGTAATTAACGAACAAATAGGTTTAAGCCAATCGCCCATTATTTAATATGTTTCCCATCCCCACCAAGTGTATAAGTCAATCTGTATTTAATAGTTTTAAGTTTATGTACCTACATCTTCTCAAGAAGTCATAGTTTGGCGAAACAATTGTCAAGTGATAAATAAAACGCGTTGAAATTTAATTTGTTTTTTATTTATTCAAAAAGCTTATTTTTAGAGTTCTATGAAGCTGGCAGAAGTCTGGAAAATTAATTTCGAAAAATCATAAAACCAGTACTTAAAATATTCGAAATTGTAGACTCGCTTGGCACTTGGTGAGACATTTTAAAAAATTAAAATATAAGATTAAAACACTTGGCAAGTTTCACAATGTTAATTTATTACTCTGACGATCGTTTCGGTGATTAAACCATTTTCAAAGAGTATACAAAAGTGTACTAATTATTATAATATACATATGTTCCTTAAATACTATTGTAGCCTATAATTGTCTACATGAATGTTTACGTTTAATAAAGGTGATAGATACATCGAAATCCAGTTGATCATTAACAATGGGAAGTCCTAATGACTGCTTTGTTTATTTCGTAAATTTCCAACATGTTTAAAAGTTTGCCTTTATTACATTGGTGTAACAATTTAATATTTTCTATATCTAAAGAATGCTTAAAATCTAGATAGTGTTGGGATATGCCCGTACATTTATTACATTTTTCAATTTATTTTTTATGTTCTTCTAAGCGTGTCTTCTATGGATCGTCCAGTCTGAGCTAAGTAAAACGAATTACAATCTTTACAGCTTAGTTTATAAACTCCCGACTTATTCAACCAATTTGTTTTTTCTTTATAATTAAATTTTCTGTCGGGTTTATCTGGGGGTACAGAAAAAAAAAGGTATATTATAAAATTTAGTACACTTTTGTATACTCCTTGAAAATGGTTTAATCACCGAAACGAGTCAGAGTAATAAATTAACATTGTGAAACTTGCCAAGTGTTTTAATCTTTTATTTTAATTTTTTAAAATGTTTCACTAAGTGCGAGTATACAATTTCAAATATTTGAAGTGCAAGCAAAACTTCTCTCGCTGTCCTTTACAAAAAATGCCTTATTAAGTTTAAAAAGTGCAATAACCATATTTGGTTTACAAAAAAGTGCAAAAAACAAAAAGTGTTTCCCACCATCATGAAGTTAAAATGTAATCACCACTCTAAAGAAGCTCAACTAGCAGTTCAGCAGGCGTACCTTTATTGGTTGGATACAAAAACAAAAAAAAAAGTTCTCTATTAGGAATAATCTTTCACTTCATCTGAAGTTAATTCACACATAATAATTCCGTCACTATTCAAATTGGGAGTTTGATATCATTGATTACGACTCGAGAATAACTGCACAACAAAATTTCCTTTAACCAATACAGGAACCAAACCAAGAAATTGAAGAAACTTATTTCAAGAAAACTTCAAGAGCATAAGAAATCCCGTCCCAACGAACTAAGTGATCAACGTGAGTTCAAATTTTATAAACGTAAACTTTAACAACAATGAAATTAACCTCTTACAAAAAAGTATAAAATATTGACCAGATATTTCGAATACAAAAGATATAGATATATTAGTAGTAAATACAGAATTAGCGCTAAACCAGATTGAAAACCCTGTTGATAGACTTAGAGAAAAACATAATTTGGCAGCTATTATAAAAAGGAACCGCCCGACCCTTAAGTCAAAAGTTCATGAATTAAAAACTATCAAATCCATAAAACAAAAATTAAGTAATCATGACTTAATCCTTAGCAAGACAGTTAAGGGAATACAATAACTATTTTAGATCGACATATTTACACTGAAAAAACTTTAGAACTTATAAATAACAGTAAATTTAAGGAAATTAAAAGTGATCCTACAAATAAATTTCAGTCTGAAATAAAATTTCTAATTAAAGATTCAAACAATATCCTGTCCAATACAGAGATACACTCTTTAGTCGTTATGAATCCGAACGTCCCTTTTTTGTACAGTTTAAAAATTCATAAATTAAATTGACCAATGCGGCCGGTTGTATCTTACACAAATGCACCAGCCTATAAATTATTTAAAAAAATGAACGAAATTCTTCCAAATTTAGTTTACTTTGAATCTAAATATTCAATAAAAAACTCCTTACAATTGGTTAAACAACTTAAACAGTTAAATCTACCAAAAAATGCAATTTTTGTCTCTTTCGACATTAAAAACTTATTTCCCTCTATCCCAACTTCAGAATTACTACAGATATGTGAAGAATTAATTAATTCTAGTTACTTAGATTCGAAACAAAAAGCAGAATTATTAAAACTCCTTAAAGTATGTATAAAACAAGGTTACTTCAAATTTAACGACCGTTTTTATTCACAACTTGATGGTTTACCTATGGGTTCACCGTTGTCCCCTTTACTAAGCGAAATATTTATGGCAAATTTCGAATCAAAATTTTTTCGCTAATAACCCTCTGATAAAAAATGTTTTTCATTGGACGAGATATGTCGATGACATTTTTTCTATTTGTGTGTGTATTTTTTCCATAAGTATCGAAACAAATTGACACTTTAGGAACACATTTCGCAGTTTCATTTAAACTTAAATTTAAGGAGGGTGCCGCACAGTGAATATAATCGGTATTTGACGCATGCTCTTTTATGAGGGCTTGCAATCTTGCATATAAATTTAAATTTACTAAATTTAAGTTTTAATCCTTTCTGCGCTACGATGGTATACTGGCACATCATTATCATTTTGTGTTGTTGAAATGGTTGGAAAAACTACATAAGGTTAGCTAATTTTTGACAGGTTTTGCGTTGCGGTCAATTACTGAAACAATATATGAATTCCCTCTCTGCAGTATCAAGAAAATTAATTGTCTCGTTTTGAATTGTTGAGCTTAAATAATAATGTGTTTCACCTGTTGGCGCTAAAAGAAGTTTTCTTTTTCTGTCTACACAATCTTCTTTATACTGTACCATTTTTTGGTGTAATATGACATCCGTTATTTTAATATTATACATTCTTTAAGAAAAAATCACCGCACGTGAAACACAATGCCAAACACGATTGCCAAGTCACAAAAGCTCGGTGCACTATTTATCCTTTTGGGAATTGGAGGAGCGGCCAACGAAAAAACTATTACCCGACAACCAAATGGACGGTACACGGTCGCGTTACTTTTCAACGGAAAGCAGCAACAGTTACGAGAATCTTCCATAGAAAGTCGATTTACAAAATATCCAGATGTTAAAAGGCAATACTCCTCGGCCATCAGTGATTATCTCAAACTAGGTTATATGGATAAAATAACGGACACCTCTGGCAAAGGATAGTACCTTCCGCATCAAGCTGTCATGAAGGAGAGCAGTATGACTACAAAACTCCGCGTAGTGCTCGACGGATCAGCATGTTGGAGCACTGGTATTTCTTTCAACGACGCATTATTATGTGGACTAATCATTCACGATGACATCTTTTCACTGCTTTTAAGATTTCGGCTACATAACTATGTACTTATCGGAGACAGAAAAAATGTACTTACAGACTTACAGATAACAGTTCGACGACAAAATCAACCTTTTTTGAGCATCTTATGGCATGACGAAGACGAATCTGTAGTGGTGTATCAATTCAATTGATTGATTTTCGGTCTCAAACCGGCCTCTGTTTTAGCTACTAGGTGTCTGCGACAACTTGCATAGGATGAAGGTTTCAAATATTCCAAGGTTGCTCAAATTTTGAAACGAGATCTTTACGTCAATGAACGGCACCATCACCATCCAGGAGCTTATACATCTTAGAAAGGAGATCACAAATCTGTTATCTTGTGGAGATTTCAGTATACTTCCAATTCCGAGGAAGTGATGCAGACAATACCCGACAGAAATGAAATCGCCAAGATATTCGACCCTTTAGGTCTTCCTTATCCTGTTATAGTTACAGTTAAATTGATTAGACAGGAGCCGTGGCAGTTGCAGCCGGACTGGGATGAATCAGTGCCTACTGAAATTGGCACTCGTTGGAATAAATTTGTTTATCAACTTACTTATCTAAAGGGTGTGACAATTAGTCGAAAAGTTTAATGTCAACGACCCAAAGGAATCCAATTGCATGGCTTCTGTAATGCTAGTGAGCGAGCTTTCGTCCTTGCTATTATCTAGTCATCATGCTATGGATTTCACTTCCTCCGTCTTCCTTCTTTTTTGATGTGAAACATCTATAGGCGCGGGTTAAACTGATTGTTGGCGTGGCGACGCTCTTGATGGTCTATGTAGTAGTGTGTACGTGTGTACGGTTTGGTTTGATAGCGACTGTGCGATTCTCTTCCTACTCAGCTTGGCTGTGTTTGTGATAGTACACATAAACTTAAAAAAGTTAATTTTTAACAATAAAATATGTCTGACACTGATAATTTAGATAGTGAAAGCTGCAAAGAGAGCAACATTACCCTGTGACACACTATCAAGTCATCAGTAAGTTAACTATATTTATGTATTGTATTGTTCATGGTAGATTAAAATTTACACAACTTTTATTGCATATATTCTATTGTACATACTATTTTTGAATCAATAATTACATAATTAATTCTAATTTCATTCTCATTATTCTTTTTTTATTAAAAATAATTAATTAAAACTATTGCTTGAAAAATAAATTTCAAATTTAATAATGACCGACAAAATTGTTTTTCAAAATCAGCTGATAGCAAGTAGTGCACGAATGTTTTTCTTATTTGTTGTTATTAATATGACATCTAAAAATTAATTGATTCAATCATTTTCTAATCATCGTATTTAATATAAATAAACGTTTAATGAATACACAAACCGTCATCATTTTATTTCATTCGATGCTTCTCATCTGCCAGGCGTCCCGTGACGGCTCACATTTTCTCTTTAATATCTTTATTATATCGTTTTGTAGTAAAAGTTGCGTATTCTTTTTTTAATACGGCATTTGTTTTTTAAGTGCCCTATATTACGACAATAATCACATCGCTTTAGTTGGCAGTCATTGAACATGTGTCCAGATTTTCCGCATTTATAACGTCTGGATGAAAAAAATTCGTTCTGTCGCATATATTTCTTTCCTTCAGAATGCAAATACCGATCATTTTTATAGGTAGGTTTAGCAATAGTTCTGCTTGTCGAGGGATGTAAATCACGCAACGTGCTTAAATTACCGTAGAGCTTTTCTGGAGTTTAAAATTTTCTTGTTTTACCTAATGCCTTAGCTACTACATCATCAATGCCGCCTAAAATGCAAAAAACTGCTTCGAGTCCCATAATATTACACCGATTTAATTACGCCACTTTTTCGTAATAGTACTTAGAGCAGCTTTCATCGAAGCGTTTTTATCGTCTCATCGTTTCCGATATTACTTCGTAGTAATCACAGGTAGGTGGAAACGGTAACAGAATTTTCTCTTTCCTTTCATCCCAAGAATATTTTGTGGTGTTTAAACCCTTATACCACACATTCGCCAAACCGTGTAGTTTAGCTAATGCGTGATAAATAGTAGTTTATTCAGACCAAATATTTCACGGAACTCTTCTATTTTGTTCAGCCAAATTTTTGAAAGCATTTCATTATCTTCAGGATTAAATATACAAACAACTTCCTCTTTAGGCACAAAAATTTGTAGAATTATTTTCACGATTTTGTTGTAAGTTTGACATAATATTTGCCAAACGATCAATGGGGTCATTTACCTCCGAGGATGTCGTACTACTACCTGCTTCAGGGTATGACAGATTGTATCTAACTAATATATAGAGAAGCATATATTTCATAAATTTTGTTTCTGTTGACCTGCTATGTACCCCGGGTTAACGATCTCAGTCATGAATTGTAAAGGAACGGGTAAAAAGAGAGACGAAAATATGAGAGTAACGAGCAAGTGTATAATAAAAAATATAAAGTATACCTATAATAAAAAATAAACACAGTAAAATATGAATATAAGAATATAAATCGAGTGAGAGGGCATCTAAAAATATTTTAAACGATTGTTAAACTTTGATTACGAAATGATCGAAATAGAGTTACTAACTAACAGATGTATATCAGGATAGTCAGGTACGGAACGTCCATAGCCAAGTCCGGCCTATAAATAAAAGAAAACACACACAGTAACAAATCTGTAGTCAAATTAACACAAACAGGGTGTGCCCACAGGTCCACACCCTTTTATAGCAATTTTAACAACTGGATTTGTAGTTAAATCTACTAAGAAATATTTTGTTAATTAAGAAGGACATTGCAGTAAAATTAACTATTTCATTTTGTCTTTTCAACAACGAGCGCTCCTTAAACATCTTATTCTTTTTTGTGAAATTAGAATGAACTTTTTTTTATATTAGCGAGATTTTGTAGTTGTGCAATACTACATTTCGAGTCTAACAAAAAAACTATTGCTATTTCAACACGATGTATTAGTTAAAAATGCTTCAAGTATTAGCTGATTTACATCAAATATTGTTGTGACACCAGGAAGTATTTTGTACGTGTATTCCGACACGAAGTTAAAACGTCAGAATGATTCTTAATTGAGGGTCGTTTAAGTAACCAAATTAGAGAAATTAACTACTAAAGCACTTTATTTTCAAGTCATACAACTATTCTCCTATTCTACGCTATATGTCTAGGTTGGTTTTTGATTCGACAGCAACTCTGGTCCTTTTTAGGAATTCAATAAGGAAAATTCATCTGTATTAGTGTTACATTACTTAACCAATAAGATTATGGGGTTAAAATAACCCTGCCCTTTGCTATGTTTTAACATGTGGGTGTAAGACGTTCTATTGGATAGAACGGAGTACGCCCTTTCTTACGCTTAACATCTGGTGCTAAAAGCTTTCCTTATTAAGAAAATAGAAACGTTACAATTTTGTTTGTGGTTTTAGTTTGGAGGAATTAAACCAAATGTCGAAATAGAAATAATAATTAAAACAGGGTTGATTTAGACGTTTAAAATCAACATGGCAAGAGCTTGGGAAAAATCGAGGGTTGTTACGAATATAAACAGATACAAAGTCTGGCTGAGACATGTGCAGACATCTGCATGGTTTTAAAAGTATACATCTTGGCATCTTTAAATATTGAATTAGATGAAATTAGTATTAAAGTAAGATTAATATGTAATAATAGCAGGTGGGTATCCAACAATATGTTGTCTATACCTCAATTTTAAGTTGTGAAATTAATAAACTTATAATGTCGAATTCTCAAAACAGTTTTGTTAAAGTTTTAACCAAATAATAAAAAGTTTAACAAAAGTGTTTTTTTAATTCAACATTGCAAAATTGTTACATCTTCAAATTGATGTACATGCACACTTTTTTTAGATATACGAGGGTGGTCTGAAAAGTTTCCGACCTAACATAGATACAAGAATTTTTATCTTAAAATTTATTTTTATTTTTCTACATAGTCTCCTTGTGACTATACAGTTCTTCCAGCCATGCTCCCATCTCTTTAATCCGTCCAAATAGTACTCGGCGTTCTTCTCTGCAAAATAATTGTTCACGAAGGTGATTACCTCCTCATTTGGCATTGGCATATTCCCGATCAAGCTGCCTTTACATGTCTCTTATTATTTTATATTAGCTGTCTGATACATAAAATAATAAAATTATTTGAGCTCTTACACAAATAAACGTGCTGCTGAAAATTTGGTGCTAAAAGCCTAACTTAAAATAATATACTAGACATTTGTGATTGTAGGATTTGGAGGAGCAAAATAAAAGTGAATTTGAAATAATTTGCGATTCTGAATTTAAAATCAATATAGCAGAGACATTACAAAAAACTAAGGAAACCAGGGTCGTTTTGAATATAAATTAAATAAAATAGGCAAAGATAACTGAGAGTTAGATAACTGAGAGTTATTAAATACACGGATAAATACAAATGGTGTCGTGCCCGTAGCGCCGCGAACCTTTTGCGTGCCCGTAGCGCCGCGATAATAGCAGGTAAAATTTGAGCGTGCCCGTAGCGCCGCGACAATATAATAAATATTAATCCTATGTACAATGGATTTGTTCATAATGGCTTATTTGGTTTATGTATTCAATTGAATAATATTTTCAACTTAAAATTTTACATACCTGCAACATCTTTAGAATAGTTTATATGTTGTAGTTTCGACAATTCTATTATTATTCTATTCTAATAAAATTGTTATCTCCTAAAAATTTGAATTAATGTTGTAAAAAGAACTCTTATGATTGAACTGTTTTGGACAAACAAGTTTATTATTTGTTACAATATTTGCAAAATATACTAATGTATTTCATGTTATCATGTAATTTGCATAAATAATACACAGTAATTATGAAGGAATTTGTCATAGAAATGAAGGTGGTAGGGGTGACGAGTTACCGGGGTGGCTCCTCTTCATTGGTTGTTTTCCGTCGCAATAATTTACATCGAACAACAAAAGACTTTCGTTTGATCAGTATCAGTTTGTGTTTGACTCGAATCAATTCGCTTAATTACATTAAATCTGTGTTGTGTGAAGTTTTAAATATGGAAAACAAATGCTTTTTATATAATACTGTACATATTTTGACTAAGGTTTCTAACTTTTATACTTTTAAACACGCCTGTTTTGTTCACACCAAACTGCCAGTCCTAAGCCTGGACAAAGTGTGAAGGAAAGTTAAATTTTAAGTTGAAAATATTATTCAATTGAATACATAAACCAAATAAGCAATTGTGAACAAATCCATTGTACATAAGATTAATATTTATTATATTGTCGCGCCGCTACGGGCACGCTCAAATTTTACCTGCTATTATCGCGGCGCTACGAGCACGCAAAAGGTTCGCGGCGCTGCGGGCACGGCGCTACGGGCACTCAGTCATGCAAATGTGTGTGAACCAAATGCAAACATCTGTGTTTTCCGAAAGCATTTTCAACACATGTGACAATTTGATAATGTATAATACATTACTTAATGATACGTAAAGCAAAAGGCGATCAAGGAGATACAAAAGCCTTAAATCATAGGATTCGCAGTTGCAAAGCTTAGCCCATTCGAGGCGAAGGTAGTCAGCCAGGTGATGGAATTCAGTTTCAAACAATTGCAAAGCAATAGGGGTCAGACGTGGTTAATTATAATTTGGTCTTAAAATATTATTCGATCTTCTATTTATTGCTAAATGTTTCCGCATACCTACCTGTCAATCTGACCGTCACTTAATATCCGTAGTCGGCGCTGGTTGTATACTAATAGGTCAGGTAGGTATCTTACACTACCACCGTTCCCTATTTTGAAATTTCATGCTTCTTTTATCCTCACTATTTATGTTTTGCCTTTTATTATATTATTATGTACGTTAGTTTTAAATAAACTGTTTAAAAATTTAAAAGCTGTTGGTTTAAGCAAACTCCACGTCAGACATATATCAACTCTAAAGCGATCTAATTTCACACTTCGACAGAAGTGTGGTATAAAGTGTAAGAAAATAAATAGTGGTGATATAAACTGCTTAGTTGAATTCGTTGTTAAACATACATGTAAGTTTTTTTTTGTCGTTATATAGTATTGTTGGTTTACAGGTATTTAATTTTAATTGCCATGAGCATTGATAATTCATAAGACTGCTTCTAAATTAGTTGATAAATCCTAGTAAATTCGCTACGATATTCTTATGTTTTTAACTTCAACGTTTTTTAATATTGTTTAGGCTCTAATTGTGGGATTGCTTGTCTAAGTTTTAGAGTTTCAAGTCGAAGTGATAAATTAATAAGTTCACCGAACGTAGGCACGTTACTGTTTGATCATTACTTATTAATATGATAAATTATAACAAGGGGTCGTAGAAAACTTTTAAAGTGGACAAGAAAAGTTAACAACAGCCTGGTACAGACAGCGGATGTATTCGTTTCGGCTTGATGTAATATTATCAGGGTTTGGTTATTTCTTTTAAAAATGGATCTTATATGTTTCTCTCTCATAACCTAAGCAACCCAATTACAGTCACGTTAAAACTTGTAACCAAAAAAGATACAATTCGTAACCGATAATTATGACCAAAGCAGAAGAAAATTAAATTAAATTAAACCAAATGTTAGTAAAAAACTAAAAGTAACTTAAATTATAATCAAACTATAACCAAAATCCAAGTGTGCATAATAAACTCTGAAACCGAGTTATAATTATGCTCACAATGTAGTGTAAATGAAAAAGTAATATCCATCTTTGGATGGAATGATTTATTATTCGTTATGTCAATACTAGTAGCTTTACCGAAATATAACGAATGTATTAAGATCAACTTCATACATCACCGCTAGTAATTCCAATTTTCTTCAATGTATTAATATGGGAAACTTTTGTAAGGAACTTGGTTCCTTAACTGCTTAACTTATTTGGTAAACAAACACACACGACTTTTAACTTTTTATTTATTTTATTATTTTTACTATTTATTTATTTTATTATTTTTACTATTTATTTTACTATTTTACCTTATAATAATAATTTTACTACCTATAGTGTTAATGTGCTCAGTGGTGTCTGCTCCTGTTTTTTTGGTGTTTCGTGTTTTTATAATTTTAGTTGGCGTCCTTTTTCCGAGATACTATTGGTTGTACTTTGGTGGGGTAATTTTGAAAATCACCAATAGTATTTGAAATTTTGAATTTTACAAGCTTGTCCGTTGACGGTTTTAGAGGGAAGTAACGTTTCTTGGAAGGTTGAAGACCGTTGTCGGCAAGTGAAACTTTTATTGAAGAGATGAATTTAGAAAAGATACTGCAATAAAAAATAAACTTAAAAGGCCTGAATTTTAAAGGGACGTTGAAGAAAAAGAAAAGAAAATAACTGTACTAGATTGTAAAAATTTGGTAAAAGAAACGTAGTTTTAAGAATAACTGTTTTAAGTAATATACAGGGTATACTAATTTATATGCTTATAACACTTTCATAAATTATCAAAATACAAAAACAGAAATGCGTACATTTTTATTTATGAGCTTTGTGTTCTTTTAAACATAAAATTCATGTTAGACCCGCGAGTTTTAACATTCGATGGAATATACCATCACTGTCAGCCTTCAAAATATTTGGACGGTCATATTCAATTATTCTTCCACTATCTATAACCATGATTTTGTCAGCACTCATTACTGAGGTCAACCTATGTGCTATTGTTAATACAGTACAATCCTCAAATCGGCTCTTAACTATTTGTTGGATCAATGATTCACTTTGTGGATCCATGTTAGCTGTTGCTTCATCAAGCACCAAGATTTTATTATGTTTTAAAATTGCCCTTGCAAAACAGATAAGTTGTCTCTGTCCAGTGCTGAAGTTGGACTCTCCTTCAACAATCTCCGTTTCAATGCCTTTTTTGAAATTACTGACAGTTGTCTTCATTTCAACTTTTTCTAACGCATCCCAAATATCGGCGTCGGTATTTTTTCCTTTCGGATCGAGATTGTCTCTTAGTGTTCCGGAAAATAAAATGGGATCTTGAGGGATAATCGATATGTTGTTTCTTACATATTCGTTGCTCAGGTTCGTTATATCAAAATCGTCTATTAAAATTTGGCCTTCTATTTCGTAGAGTTTGAAAATAGCCGCAATAATAGATGACTTTCCAGCACCAGTTCGTCCAACAATTCCAATCTTTTGCTGTGGTTCGATTATAAAATTAACGCAATCTAATACTTTATTACCGTCTGCTTTATATCGTAAAGAAACGTTTTTGAATTCAACTTTGCCTTTGTTTAGCCACTCTTTTGGATGATTATCGGAGTCTGCCTCACTTTCAATAGATTCGTATTCCAATAACCGTTGAACATTCGTCATTTTGGTTTCTACGTCAGCCCAGTGACAAATGCCCCATTGCAAAACACCGGTTAACATAAATGACTGGGTGATTGCTAAACCCACATTTCCAGCAAATTCTCCTATAAAAGAAAATAATTAGGAATTATACTAAATATTATTTTATAAACTTGTAAGAAGGTGCTTACTCTAAGATTACTAAAAATTATAGGTAAACTCAAATGGAACTAAACATATGAAATGTATTAAATATTGCTTTTTTTAACGCCTAGCGAATTGGAAAGTAGCACGAAATATGCTAAAATATTTTAACAACAAATTAAAGTCATAATCTTTCAAACGCTAGGTTTGGGGGTGGCCCGTCGGTTTGGGTATACCGCCGGAAGTAAATAGTGGTCCGGTTGTCGTTGCCGTAGTTCAGGCATCCTCGTCCAGAGTGGCTTGTTGGTCAGTTAGCCATAGGTGGCCTACGATGAGTTCCTCCTGTATGTCTCACACCATGCTGCATCTTCAAACTTCTTGGCTTCCAATTGTAATAGTGATGTTGCGAGCTACGAGTACGGGCAAGGTTGTGACGCCGTCGGTTACGTGAGCTTGTTTGTCCTCAAGTGGGGTCTCAAAGTGTTCGCTAGTCTTTCACGGATGAAGTTACCGCTAGCTGCATTTTCGACGAGTGCGCGTGCAGAAGTACCGTCTACGGCCGCCGTGATTCGGGACAGGCCATTCGTTTTATGGAGGGGTTGGTCTCATGGCGGGCTGACAAGGGCCGAACGTGGCGTGTTTCCCGGTTTAGTTACAACCGGACAGTGGCTATTCCAATGGTACTCAGGACTGAACAGGCATTTTTACGAGGGACGGTTCCTCACATTGGGAGCGGATAGCTTTGGTGATCTTCTGGAGGTGGTCCGTGCGTTGCTCTGATATGGCTGGATGGCTGGATGGTTTGTCCGGTGATAGCTGTTACTTGGGGGCGGTACGAGGGGTGATCGTCTCCTCTTGGGCGCGTTTCGGATTTGAATTCGGCCTCGACTTCTCGGACGGCGTTACACAGATCTTCTAGATCTATGAATTGGTGGAATCTTAGGAGGCGCCGATGGTGTGCGTAGATGGTGGATACCACGGTGCAGATTATGAGCACCTCGCTTGAGTCGGGCTGCAGGCGGCGGGCTAAGCGGGCCTCACGGCGATTGAACTTTTGAACTGGTTTGGCGATTTTCTGTACTTTAATGTAGGTATAAGTATAAGGACGCGTACCGTTGTTGTAAGTGGGTCTGGGCGGGTCCGCGGCGCCGATCTCGCGGTACCAGGTGGCGGCGCTACAGTGAAGGTGTCCGGCAGCATTCGCTGTGTACAGGTCTCGGTGGACGCGTTGGAGTAGTCTTCGAGTTTCTGAAGGAATCCGGTCGGATCCTCGTGCGGTAGGCCGGCGAACTCGGGCATTGGTGGTAGCGGGGGTAATGGGTTTGCGGTTGGTGTCTGTCTCAGGACTTCCGCGACGGCCTAGATCAGGTCGCCCAGAGGGGATCGGTCCGTGGCTTGGCTGTCGTTGGGGCTTGGTCGGATGGGTTACCGAGGCGCTGAAGTGAGGTCGGCGTCGGGTTGACTATCAGGCATGGCTTCCGTCTCAATCCGTCCGCTACGGAAGAGGATGGTGGCCGTGTTGGCAGTAGGTGGTTCCTTAGACGGGTTCGGGGCTCTGCAGTTAGTGGAGACACTGGCGTCAACCTTTTATTGCAATAAGGAATCAGCTTGATGGAATTATGTAGTTTCTATTTACATGGCTCATAATTATTTTTATGTACATGTCTGATGATTGCAAATATTTTATTAGTGTTATTTACCTGACTACAAACAATTCAACCTAAACTTATAGTTAACCTTACATAAAACATATAATTACACTAGCACTTCACTAATTATCAAGCGCGGGATGTGGCCCCGATCGGGGGGTGGCTGGCCTCGAAGGCCCAGGTCGAGAGCGGGAGTTCTAATAGCGGCCGAGGCTCACTCTCGGTGGTGGGGAGGTCGCCGAGGTGGGGGCATGTGATTGCTGCAATCGATCGAGCAGGTCTCTCAGTTCGTTATGCGCCCGTTGGTGAACTCCATGGAGCGTCTGGATTCAGCGTGGGGAACGGTCTCCGTTGTCAGACCGGGGACGGGCTCCATGCGGTCTCCCAGGGGCGCTCGGCAAGCTACGGTACGGCGGAGCCGGCAGTGGTCTCTGGAGTTCATCGATATATATAATTTGGTACTTGGTCCGTACTTAGGAGAGGATTCGCTCTTCTGATACTTGTGCAATATGGCAGAAGGGGGCGAGCTCTCTAGAGCAGCGAGAACTTGCGTTTTTGTAGGGGCCGCCGGTACTCCAACTCTTGACCGACAGGGTGGCTCTTGGAGAGGGTATACGGTGGCGTGAGAGATGCAGCAACGATACCGTGAGGGTGTGAGTTTGTCTTTGAACCGCTGGTCCGGGCGTTAATTGGGTCTGTCGGTTAGCCGAGGATGCCTATCTAGTCCCCGCGTTACGCGACGACAGGCGAATTTTTGGTCCGGCGGACGCTCGGTTTGTACAATACGTAAGACCTGACAGATCGCGCCTGACGTCATTGATTTGCCTGTTTTAGACTCGTATTCAAGGTATTTGTAGTGCATAAATTTTTTTGACCGTGGTAGCGATTTTCCTAACATTAGATACTCAGTTGCACCTTTTAATTACACATTACAATGTATCATCAATTTTTAATGTATCAAAAAAGTAAAAATAGAATTATGTGTTTGTATTTGAATTTATTTGAAAGAAAAAAATATCAGGAGAATATACAAACTATATAAAGCATGAGTTACTAAAGCCGAATCGGTCATAACGTATTACGTATCTTTTAAAATTAACAGCAATATTTCAAACAAAGGTTGCTCAAGATTAAGTGCAGAATGGTGTAAAAATATTTTCAAGTATGGTAAATTTCTGGTAATATCGGAAATTATTGCATTGTTGAAGAGTTCGTGTTGTTAGCGCCGTGCATTTATCGCCGCGACCTTTTTGTGTGTAGTTATCGCCGCGAAGGAAACAGGTAAAATTATATTGTGGATTTAGCGCCGCGAGTATATCATTAGTATATAAGCTTATGTACAATGCTTTTATTTAATATTTTATATTTTTTTCTTTCATTATCTGTACCGTATTTGCAGACGAAGCGGCAACGAATTAACTAGTATTTGTTAAGAAATACTTTCCATCCGGTAACCAAATGGGTAGAGGTCCTCTCTAGTTCAGATTTTAGACTATTCGTAAGTTTAATATTTTACCTGTTCCATAGCGAATACTGCATTTTTATTGAAATAACCACTTAGATTGCAGGTGATGAATAACTTACCTCTTGCAATGAAGAAAAAGTAGCAAACAATCATTACTAGATAAATAAACGTGGTTAAATCTGCAAATAAAGCTAAGGCTCTTGTTGTTGAAAGTCCCATGTATACTGCTGAATTGTAAATATCTTGTCGTTCATCAAAAACATTCTTCATAAAGTTCTGAGCTTTGTTGGATCGTATTGTTAAAAGGCCTTCCATCGAAGCGTTCAGATGTCCAACTACTGGATTTCGTGCTAAAATTTGATTTAGTAGGATTCATTTCACTTTAAAAATCAAAAAATTATGTTAGGTATTACAATCGAAAAATTAGCACCTACAAGATAATTATTTATGTACAAGAAATATAAAAAAAAATAGAATTCATCTTTTAAAATCTTTTTCACATTTTCTTAAATTAAAAGTTAAATTTAAAGCAACGTTAAAACTACTCTTAATGTTTTATTTTAATTGTCATTATTAAAATATGTTTCACAATAAGTGCACCCCCCGCAGTGTAGAGTGTATCAAAACTACTCGTTTATCGGAGTATGTTTTACTCATTTGTAGCTTAAAGATCAACAAGGAGGAAGGTTATTATAAAGGGTAAACTGCGCAGACTTATATATGTGTATGTGATAAAGTAATTACAGCATTATACAAGGAAATAAAAAGAATATTGTAACACGTTTAGGCAACCCTTCATAAACGCGTGCAAAGTCATGGAGAGTCTCGGTGTCGGAATCTCTAGCAACTGTCTAGAGTGTTCGAGAAAATTCTAGTGGTTACTTGACGACGGCAAATAACTATATAAGGCGAGCGATCAAGAGATCGGAGTCACTCAGTTAGTCGTTTTTTACGATAGATTACGAGTGTGCGAACCAAAGAGAAAAGAGCGAGTTACTGATTTTGAGTAACGAAGTGAATTGTTAAGTGATTGGGTTGTTGTCTAGTGTTGTTATTATGTCGCTGACGTTAATTTAGAGAAGTAATTGTTAAGTTTCAATCTTTAATACATAAATAGTTAGAAAAAGTCCTTACAATATGTTATATAAACCCTTACTTGCTCCTTCTAATCTCTGTACGCCTCTTCCTGCCTTAAGATATAATATTCTCATTATATACAGAAAAACGAATAAACCTAACGAAGGTACTAATAACCTCCAGTTTATAGTTGAAATAACTACTGCTGCACCGACAAGCTGTAGAGCGACCTGAAAAAAAAAGTTGTATTTATATAACAAAAAAATTTCAAGTATCTAGTAGCTGCAGATAGGGATATATTTTCATAAAAACAGTTTGTTGATTTGATTTTAATTGATGAAAGTACGCCGCAGAGACTATTAATACTTAACCTTTGTTTAATTTTAAATAGCAGAAGGATACCAAACTCTGTGGCCAGAAAAACGATATAAACAAACACAATATTAAAAAAAGAATCTCGAAACACAATTAAGCATTTTAAATGAACAAGGAAACAATTGGGGTATAGTTTTCCAATAGATATAGTGCGATAAACTACCTTAAGCAATGTATTTACGGCTGGTAATAACAGTAACAGTAGCGAGAAATTTATAGTAGTTTTTGAGCCTAAATCATCACATTCATGAGGACAGTCATTGCCAGCAACCTATCTTCCTTGTTGTTCTCAGTTGGGCGATCAACAATTTCAATCAAATGGTAAGTACCCTCAGATTGACAACCGCACTTTATCTATTGGAGAACCATAATATTAATAGGACCTTTGTTCAACTATTAAAGACGTAGTGCTATCCTTCTTTATATTTCAGGTGAAAGTATACTCTACTCTTTGGTCTTATTAATGTGAATGCGGTCAGGCGAGTTACAGTTGATTTTGGTTAATACCGTTGTAAATTTAAAACTTTCATTTAATGAATCACTGTGTAGTAAAAATCCAGTAAGTATAATTGAAATTGTCCAATAAAATTGTAAAACCTTCTAAACTATAAATCCTTTAGTAAGCCCAGTAACTGAAGTGTTTATAGTTAATATTAAGTGTAAACCCTCTCGCATCAGGGTGGAGCTTTAAAATAACACTTTCATCTTAGCTAAAATTTGTTAAAGATTCATAGCCGCACTGACTACTCAATCAGCGAACACGTACGGCGTGGAATTTCCATCCCGCCAAACCAGCCAATCACCAGGCCAAACCAGTCACCCCTACCAGTTCACCCTGGTATAAACATCGGTGGCAAATGTAAGCAGATTCACGGCTGAAGAGGTCCAACTGTTGGACCTAAAGCGGCCTGAGATAGAAGGGTTTTAGTCGATAGGTCTGAGGACACCTTCCTCAGGAATCCGACACTACCCAGTCGCATCGGGCGGCTGGGTGTCTTTTGAAGATTTTCCCTCTTCCACGAAAACAAAAAGAAAAAGCTAAGCAGATTAAGAACCACTGGGCTCTTCCTCTAGCTATTAAGCTACTAGCTATCTAGTTACCTTACCTTAGCTCCTGTCCAAACTACCCATACGCAACACTTACGGAGACGACCTCCGAGTGCAATTTCGTTTACTAACCATACTTTATATAAGTGAGAATGCTTACTAAGCCGTGGATATTTTGAATGAATGTTTTTAGTTACCTTAGGTGTTCAGTATGATTGTGTTCCTATTTTATAATTGTACATATTTTTTCTCTTACATAACACATCGTTGAATAAAAAAATACATAGCAAAAACTCTTCTATGCTTTTAAATTGGATCTGGCGTGGTACAATAAATTTGTCACCCTGTCGCTGACGTCATAATACGCGGTCTGCCAGCAAGCCAGGCTCTGCCCACCGACGACCGTGGATCGTTACTATTAACATATGATCACAGATGGAAAGAAAGTCCCATCTGCGGTATGGTATGGAACTCTTTATGTGTACACCCTATATAATGACGAAAATTTTTGAATTGTAGCCCAAATTGATCTACATACATCTGTACAGACAGAATTTGAAAGAATGCCGTCATTAGCCTTTATATTTGTTTTTGTACCTATATTTACTGATGCACGTAATTTTCTCAAAAGCAGGATACAAATAATTAGTAATGGCTTACCCTAATACACTGTAGGAAGTGAAACGGAATCATTTCGTCTACAATCATCAAATCTCTTGAAAGTCTATTTAATATACTTCCAGAGAGGTTCAGGTCAAAAAAATGCATCGGAGCTGCTAGCAGATTGGATATAATTTTATTGTGTAAATTAAGACCAATATTTGCATTGTAAGCAAAATAAATAAAGAGCTTCGCCAAATTTGTTGCGACTGCTGCGAAAACGAGTATTAAATATTCGTTTAACATGTAGTTATGCTTCTGGGACAATTTTTCATATTCGGTCGTATTAGTTAGACGATTTACCTCTAATTTTGCTAATTTTGGTTCGATATCTACCCTGAAAAGCAAATACAAAGTACAAAATATAAATTTAGTAAAAACTCAATAGTGAATAAATTATTGAATTTTTTGATCTAATTGGTGTTAATGGAGCAAATATTAATTACAAATTATATCTAATAGCTTGTGTACACCATGAAACCTTTTTTACTTTAAAGAGGGAAGGCATCGAAATTTAGAGTAATGAAGTGACTGAGTTTATCACCTTATGTGTCAATTCAGTGGTAACAGAGATATGACTCACGGGTCAGACAATAATCCATGAACGCCGTTTCAATTACTGTCACGGTAAAATAGGCAATAGAAACGATTGAAGAATTTAGAAAAAAAAATTTAAAAAAAATTGGAGTGAACAGTAGCTAACTGATTTTATATTAAATCGCTGAACGGGGATGTCGGAATACCAGCACTTGGCATGCTGTCACATTGTGTGATGATTCAGAATTGTTCGTTTACAAAAGAAAAAATTGTAGTTTCACAGAGCTGGTAACAAAAATATAACTCTAGTTTTATCGTTCAATACATAAATATATATTATTTTAGTTTATAGTCACAAAAGCTTAAGTTTGTCGTGGTTATTAAAATATAATTTGTAATTACTGAAGTTACATTGTAATGCATTGAATTTTTCATTGTTCTGAATCCGACTATTCTGGGATTAAATATGCGGAATCAAAATTATATTTAACTTGGAAGATTTACTTACAATACATCATAATTAACGAACATTTTCACTTACCATCCTCTAATAAATGTATCCGACCAGCTCATAGTTATTTGTGAAGACGAATATACTATAAACAAGATAATGAATGTAGGTATTCCTCCACCGAACATGAAATATTTTTTATATACCGCCCAAGGTACTTTCCCTTCTGGTTGTTCTTCATAATAGAGTTTCGTCGATGGATTTGCAACTCTTTCAGTGCTATCAAATACTTTTAACAAGGCATTATCTTCATAAGCATCCTCCTTCTCTTTAATTTCCTTATTTTCCGATTCAATAATTGTATTTGAATTGTTTATTATATTTTCTTCAATTTTACCATCCACACTATCGCTCATCGTTAAATTAGTTTTTGTTATTTCGTCGAAAGATCCGGCGTATTCGATTTTTCCATCATTGACAACTATTACTTGCTGAGCGCATTTTAAGTACTTATGATTCTGAGTAACAAGAATACATATTTTATTTTTAAGAAACTTTTTGATGCACTCCTCGATAATGTACTCACTTACGTGAGCATCTACTGCTGATAGTGAGTCATCAAGTAAGTAAATATCAGCATCATGGTACACTGCTCTAGCTAAATTCACACGAGCTTGCTGACCTTTGCTGAGATTTGAACCTTTATCAATCAAGAATGTATAATCTCTTTCCGGAAGCACAGATATATCTTTTCTTAAAGCACACACTTTCACAACTTCTTGATATCTATCTGCATCAAAAGGTTTATAAAAAATTATATTTTGTTTTATAGTTTCCGGGAACAACCACGGTTCTTGAGAAGCATAGGACACTCTACCAACAACTTCAACAATTCCAGTTTTGGCGGATATTTCATTCAATAACAATTTTAACAGAGATGATTTTCCAGATCCTACAGGACCTGTTACTACATTCAGTCCTGATTTAAATTTCAACGTGATATCTTTTAAAATTATCTTCTCAATGCCAGCATCAACCGATACGTTCTCCAAATTGATAAGCGGCTCCTTATTTTCTGAAGAAGTTTTAAAATCATTCACTTCTTCAGAATTCATAAATTCCGTTATTCTTTTTAATGCTGCCATCATATCGGCAATCAAATTAAATCCCAAAGGAAGGTGTAGGGTTAAAGCTGCTCTTAATGTTCCAAATGAAGTCCATACTACAAAAGCTTGTTCGGCATTTATATGACGACCTAATGCAGTGTAGATTACGATACAAAGGCATAGCGATACCTTAGCGCAAAGGTTTCCTATTGTCAACCCAACAAATCTCACGTAGAAGACGTGTTTCAATTTATTCACTTCCTTTCTGAAATTCATATGAATATATAAAAAATATTTTCGGAATAAATGGTAAAAAAGAATGAAAACAACAAACATCTCGAAGAGAAATAAAGAAGACTACGGTATGTAGTGGATAATTAAAAGAGAAAGCTTTTAAGGTATTTAGCGATAGGTAATCTTGCTAAATAATTTATTGATAGAAAAAAATGTGAATAACGAAACTTCATCTTCACAACAATTACAATTGTTGGACTTCCATCAAAAACCTTGTTAGCAAACAACGAATGGAATCGTCAGGTCAATGTTAAGTACTGGTTACTACTTTTCATTTTTGTGATTTATGATTTTTACATTTCTTATTTAATGACGTGGTTACCTGAACTGTATAAGGAAAACTGAAGCATTTCGATCGGAAAACAAACATTCTTTATAATTATTTACTCTCTTAAAAAATATGAAATAAAAACATTTGATTTTATACCTTATATAATCGCCTTTTATTAAAAAGTTACTATATCGGAAATGATGGTGATAGAAGTAAGAGATAGAGACCAAAATTACGATAATTCTTTCGATCCAATTCGCTGAGGGGGCGCAGTAATTTAATTTACCTACATTAAAATATTCCAGCGTCCCAATATTTAGTTATTTATTGCTAGTTGTTGTATCACTCATGAAGTAATTAAGCACTTCAACGTGAAAAAAATTATCAAAATAAATTAAATCTTCAATTTAAAAAATATAAAACTAAATTAGAATTAAAAGCGAATGTACGATGATAAATGTTAATAACTAATGAAATGTGCTATATTCCATGTACCTGCGGATCCGTTCTAGGATTTTTAAAAATGAGTTTTCCAGTGTATACACTTTTACCACTTTTATGGCATTAAATACCTCTTGAGTTAATTTCAATCTTTCATCAGTCATAGAAGCTGTTTTTATTCGCATTTTACCAGCTAACTTTCCTAATAGAGCTGAAACGTAATAATATTTGTTATTAACATTTTAAATCAATTCACACTAAAAAAACGAAATGATTGTCCCGTTGAAGTCCCACTAAGTCTTTTAGAGGACCTAAAATAGAGTAATTACATATATGTATCTACTGCGTCAATTTATTGTTGCTGGGTTTGGATCATAAAATTAAACCGTTAAAATCATTTATAATTATTATTTATTCCAAGCACTATTCAAACATTATTTTTGACCTAAATCGATAGGCGCGGTGAACAGTTTTCAGAGGAAAACATTGCCCTTAGTGGATAGCTTTACTCCCAATGCACACTACAGTATTTCATATGGTAACAATTTAGTCTTCTCTCTAGTAGTATTTTAGCGCATTAGCTGGCGCTTATTTATTGGGTGTTGGTTTGTTAAAACATTTGATAATATATAAATCGCTTAAAAAGTGTATGTCAATAACGGTACTAAATAAAATCCAACTTTGAAGCAACAGGCAGTGCTGCATTGACTATAACTTAATTTTTCATTCATCGAAAAGTTCGACAATGCAACGAATTTTTATAGTGATTATTTAATTTTTTTACGAACAGCGTGACGATATTAAAATAAACACGATGTTCAAGATTAAATTACCTACATTTAAATACCACAACTAATACAACCTAAGAGTTTATTTAATGTTACTAATCACACACAACTACGTATTTATATCACACGAGGCACTATTCATCTACTTATATCATTCTTCATTTATGTAATACCACTGTATATTTCTAAGCATTATAGACAATTCGTGTCAGAATCTTTGATGTGGCGTGACTGCTCTCAGGGACCCTGAAATCTGTCGGCCATATTCTTAGGTATTAAATGAACGGCGGGAATTCAAATTTTGAATTTAGTTTTGAATTATGCTACCACCGAGAATTGCCGATTTTTACTGAACTTGCCGAAAACACTATAGATATAAATAGATATCAATTTGACATTTATTAACAACGAAATATAAGGAGTTATCTAATAATTATGAAATTTAGATACATCAATGTATCAATTCAAGAATTTTAACCCCGTTTCAACCTTAATAACTCGGAGCTAATCCATAGACCTAATCACCTATTCACTCGGAGGACATATTCCTAGGCGCATAAATTCGGGAATGACAAAATTGACTCCAAAGTGCCGATTGTCCATACTGCTTAGGAGTATACTGTGGTTATACTTGATACATTGATAGCGTTCGTACATGGAGGTGAATTATAATAGAGCGACACGATATCTCTTTCTTATCCATGTAAGATTATTCACGCTCTCGCTCTAATCGCAAATAGACGCATATATTTCTGCATATACCAAAGTTTGGCTTCAGGTCTGTATGCGGCAGTTGCGCACAATGAGTCGAGTGTAGAAAGAGATTTATACATTTTCACGGATGGCAAAGGTGCACATATGACCCTCAGACGGTTTTCAACAAAGAACAGAATAGTACTGTCGTACTGCTTTGGGTTTTTAGCCACTGTGTTGATAAAAGAAACGAAGTCGAAGACGACTTTGCTAGAATGGTCCCAAAAGGCGCCTAATTGGGCTAGAACCCTTTGTGATTTCATACAGACGGAAGACATTACTGCACAGCAGATCCGGAAGACACTTTCCTTTTGGGGAATATTGACTTATTAACGCGGGGATGCCCATGCATTCGAGGTCTGAAAAAGCCCAAACGCACGTTGAAATAATGATAATAATTGTGCACACTCAACCGTCTGCCAAAGACAAACCCCCAGGCGATAAATAACCCCATATTTAGTGAACATTCTTAAAATACCGCCACACTTGTGGAAATACGCCTTATTTGGTGGTTACCGCCACATTTAGTGGAGGCCCCTTCGACCCTTGCGCAAAACTAAATGAACATCCAAATATTTATGATGGAGATCGTTTATCGATTCTGGCATGAAAAAAGAAATGTTACCTTATAGTTTTTCTAAATTATTTATCAATTTCTTAAATTAAGTAGGTTAGCAAAATTTCATCGTTTAATAGCAGAATACGTTCGATGTACAGTATGCCTGATTTTCGAATGTATTGCAGAGAGATATAGATTTTGCGGTTTTCCCGTCACTGTGCTACTTTTTGTGAAATAAAGGATAGCGCAAACAGAATTTTACGTAGAATCCAGTGACGTAGTTAGTTTTTTTTGTAAGGTTCCTTTTTTTGTTATGATCCAAACTTGGGGTTTCTTAAATGGAACACCCTACATATTTTTAGGTATTCTGTTTAGCTAATTTTTTAATTTCCAGGAATATATAATATCTGTCTCAAAAGATCTGTATATGTTATTCGAATAAAATATTTCAAAGAATTAATCAAATGACCCTTGCAATCCATTGCAGCACAATGTATGCAGTATTATTGATTTTGCAGACAACTTGCATAAACATAAAACATTTTTAAAATCAACCTAAACATTTAGGAATCGCACATCATTAGCCCCTACGGTTGCCAACAATCACTGAAGCATGTTATCCAGTGTTTGACGAAACTATGTACAATTATTTGGTATTCGCAACCGTAAAGTACAGAAATAGTTTAAAGTAAAAGGTTTAATTAAATAAATATATAAATTTTGTGTTAAACTCAGATTTAACTTTTTTGCAAAGAAAACAACTTGAGGATTTACGTAAAGAACTCGAAACCTTGAACAAAGACGGCGTTGTTAAAACAATCAAGTATATTCGAGGTGAACCTCGCATTGTTGATGTTAAATCAATTTCTCGTCAACATCCAAAAAAGTAAGCAAGAAACTCAGGTGCTATTATCAAAATGTTCGAGGTTTGAAAACGAAACTGAAAAATTTAGAAAAGTATAATTACATTTTGAAAGATTATGATATTGTTGTTTTTACCGAAACTTGGTTAAAACCCGAAATTTTGAATTCTGAATTATTATTTGGTAATTTTAACATCTATCGTACAGATCGTAGTCCCTTGACAAGCGATCTCAATGAAGGAGGTGGTGTTCTTATCGCAGTCAATAATAAATTACGTAGTATACAATTAAGTGCATCAAGAGATGTTGAGCATGTGTTTGTTTTAATTCAATTATGTAAAATAAACATAGTAGTCAGTCCATTATATTTCTCATCAACAAACTCAAGTGAGATAATGAATTCCTATTGTTCTAGTCTAGAAGAAATAAATCTAAACTGGCTGTTCTCAGGTGACTATAATCTACCGAAAGTTGAATTGTTACGAGGAACTTGGGCTAGTTATCCCTTGGATAAGGGATTGACAACTGTCATTAAACATACTTGCAGAGTCTATTAGTATTTTAAATTTGTATCAAAAGAACTTTATAAAAAATGAGAATGGACTCTCATCATCCCCCATTGTTCATTAACGTTGAACTTTCAGTAGAATCACATGAACTTAAGTACAACGATTGGAAGTATGACTTCGAAAAACTTAATTATAATGATTTTATAAGTATGTTGGGTGACAGATTAGCTAGAATTGATTTTACAACTCTCTCTTTAAATGATAGTGTCTTTTGTTTTTATTCTCACCTTTATTTTTGTATCGAGTCATTAGTACCAAAAAAGATATGTTACACATCTAGTTTTCCGTACTGGTACAGCAGCGAGTTAAAAAATTTGGTTATACAAAAGATAAGCGCTCATAGAGAGTACAAAAGATCAAACTGTATAGAGTTTTATCAACAAATTTCTTCTCTGAGACAACAATGCAAAAACTTAGCAAAAAAGGATTACAGTGATTACATTGACAGATCAGAAGCAGCAGTAAATGATAACCCCAATTATTTTTGGTATTATATAAATGTAAGAAAATCAAACAAGGGTTTACCAAATGTTATGCAATTTAAAAATCGGGTTTGCGATAATGGTGGTGACATTGTAAACGCGTTTGCTGACTATTTCGAGACATTTTATAAAGCTGCTAATGTTGTTGAAGTGGAAATTGATGACCAAACGCCGTACACAATTAGTGAAATTGATATATCGTTAACTGATATTTGTAATGAACTTGGAGGCCTTGATAGCCATGGGGGTGCAGGTCCCGACGCGATACCACCCATTTTGTTGAAAAATTGTAAATTTATTTTCTCCTATTATCTCAAAATTCTTTTCAACAAATCACTAATGGAAAGTAGTTTACCAGCAATCTGGAAAACAGCCTTTATAACACCGATTCACAAATCCGACACTAAAGACGATGTGACACATTATAGGCCGATATCAATCATGAATTCCATTCCTAAAGCTTTTAAATCTATAATCACACGTAAACTAAATAACATTGTACAACCATTTCTGACTGATAGACAATTTTGTTTTTGTAAAGGTCGAAATATTCGAAATATCGAATCAAATTTAACTTGTTATTCGCGGAAAATTCTGTTATCTATGGAAAATAATGTGCAAGTAGATAGTATTTATACTGATTTCAGTAAAGCCTTCGATTCAGTCAACCATATTGCATTATTAATTAAATTAAAGTCTTTTGGTTTTACTGGTTCATTACTTAGATGGGTTGAGAACTATTTGTCAAACAGAGTGCAATATGTTAGATATAAGAACTTCGTATCTAGAGAAATTGTCTCTCGCTTGTGATAGATGAGGCCGAGTGTTTGTTGTTTGCGGATGATCTAAAAATTTTCAGAACTATACCTAACTTGTGAAGAAGATGCCAAAAAATTGCAAGCGTGCTTAGATAAGATTTTTACTTGATGCTTGAGAAATGACATTTCTCTAAATATAAAAAAGAGTAAAGCCATAACTTTTTCCAGGAGTAGGAATCAAATAGTTTACGATTACAAACTCAACGATGTGATATTAGACAAAGTTAGTGAAATTAGAGACCTTGGAGTGATTTTTGATAGCAAAATGTTTTTTGATGCGCATAGAAACTATATTGTTAACAAAGCTTCACAAATGTTAGGTTTTTTGAAAAGGTCATCGATAGAATTTAAGTCTCCAACTACTCTGAGAACGCTATATCTATTGTTAGTTAGACCAATCCTGACGTTCGCGTCTATAATTTGGTATCCTACTGCACAAATTCATATAAAGCAAATTGAAGCTGTTCAACACAAATTTTTTAGGATATTGGCGCCAAGGGTTGGTCTACCTGACCCTTTCATTGATCATATCTATACGAACATATCTACGACTTCGCATATTCCATCTCTTGTTTCTCTTAGAGTCTCTTATGACTTGAAATTTTTATATAAATTGGTTAACGGTATTACAGATTGTTCACTGCTTCGTAACGAATTATGTTATATTGTGCCGCGACGTAATATGAGATCAAATTCGATATATTATTTAGATTTTTACAGAGTAGATTTCACCAAAAATAATGTCCTGACTAGAGTATGCGATTTCGTTAATAAGATGAACTTTGATTTGAGATTTATAAATTGGCAAGAAGTAAACCATGTAATTAACAACTTAATTTTGAAATATGAATGAGTATGAGCAAAATTGTGATGCGATTCAAATTTAATTGTATAATTGTAAAGTGGACGTTTAGTCCGTTATGTTTCTAAATAAATAAAATAAATAACTAACATAATTAAAGGTGCAACTTGAATTAATTTAAAAAGATTAATTAATAAATCGATATCAATAAAATATATGTAGTAAATAAATATTTTTAGTGTAAATGTGGATTAAGAATTAATTTTTAAATGCATATGTTTGTAAGTAACGCCTAATACACTCTACTGGTCGCCTGCACTTTCAAATTCTACAATCTACAATAAAGGGAGGAAGAAATATCCTGGAATATGAAGAAGTTGTAAGGTGAATCTTCAAGGAACAATAATATTAGGAGATAAATGGGATGTACGTATTCATTAAAACAAAATATGTTAAAATTAGTGAATGTCAAATTTCCACAAGTCAATGTAAGTAAAAGTTTATGAAAAAAGTAAATGAGGCAGTACTGAGCTGCTAAAACGTTCACATTTCCAGTTTATGGAATGCTGACGTCGCCACTCAACAGGGGAACTGTGGTTATGGGTCAAAAATCGGGTGTGTTAGGAGATTTTCATTGTTATTTTAGATAATAAGTGCGGGACTCAGAGAAGCACAGACAGGCGTAAGCCGCATATCACCCAATGTATGGGAATATTAATTCACAGGGTAGCGATTCTTATTCCGGAAAACCAATGTTTTGTATCCGTAGGCAGATGAAGGTCCAATAAAATAAGTCACTAAGAACAAATCGCTAAGTCAGTGTACGCTGTGTCTGAATGCGGAATGATATTATCTACTATATTTTTAGGGGTACGTTGTATTATTATTACTGTTATTACTTTAACGATATAATATAAATACGCCAAATTTGGTGGTTATCGCCACATAAGTTTGTTTACTGTTTATTACTGTTTTTTATTTAAAAAATGCAGGCCACTTGACTGGTCCAAAATTTGTAATTAGATTTGGTGAAAAACTATTATTTAAATATTCTTGAACAGTAATATGGTTATGAACAAGCCCTGTGTTGTTGAAACAAATAAACAGATAATTTGAAATCTCGCCGTTAGAGTTTAATAAAGGCTCTCCGAATTTTACTTCTAGAAGACAAAAATGTGTTGTCGCAAGTGGTAGACATTTCGAACAATCATTGTACGGATACTCTTTATGTTATGTATTTGCATAATACATATATCTATTGTTGAATACATTAATCCGAAATAATTTATTCAACCAACTACAATTTACCTTAAATTAATGAGGAACAAATTGTTGCTTTTGTCATTCCCTCGCCGGGATTTGAACCCGGGGCCCTTGGCTTTACGCATCAATGCTCTAACCACTAAGCTACAAAGACATCACAACAGTAACACCGACGAAATGTACAAATTAGTATATATTCATAATTATCAACAATGAATACTTTGAAATATTTAATAGTGGTTATTTTAAATATATTAAAGCGAATTAATTTATTTAACCAACTATACGATTTACCTCAAAATTAATTGTGGTTCGATCTACGAAACCTGTGCATAAATTTCTGTTACCTACACGTATATCGCCGGTATATTGGTAGCATCCCTAAGGGCAGAGCATATCAAGAAATACTTTTCCCTCAGTACTGGGACAGAACTAAGACATATTGTCTTTGCATCTTTGTTATTATTAGGAACTGATAAAAATTCGAAAAGGATAGGTAACACAAAACTTAACGTCGAAAAACCAAGATCGTTAAAAAGATATAAAATTATTTTAAAATTTATAGTAAAAGCATATTTATTAATTTTACTTGATTAAGATACAAAGGTTCTGAAACTGTGAACTGCGCCCCCGAGGCGACACCTATACACAATTAAAGGGGCGCCGCAAACTGAAGAAAAAGCACTACGGATTGAAATTTCATTTGACAAACAAATTTATACACTTGAAAAAATTGATTGAGTTGGCCTCTACTATGTGAAAACTTGAAAGAAAGAAAAACACTTAATATAACTTTCACTTAATTTTATTAAATTCTTAACAAATTTGTTTCAACCAACAGGGTCATCTTCAGAAGGAGGAATATTAAACTAAATTAAAAAGTTTTGCCTTAAATACTAATCTTAATTGTGGGGAGGGGGAAGTAAATATTATATACATATTATAACAAATGGAGATTCGTGAAAATTCTCAATTTCATTTAATACATTAACTATATTTGAATGTTTCAAAATTGTTAGCTTTTACCTTTTTCTTGAACATGGAGTATTTTTACATTATCTTTATTAAAGTTGTGTCCTGTACAACCAACGTGTAATTTACAACCAACATCTTTGTTTCAACAAAAAGTGCAAAGAATTTGGAGTGTTTCCCAAGTTCATTCGAATGAAGACAAAGACGAACAATCAACGAGCTAAAAAAGCCCTGGAAAAAGCAAAAGAAATATAGTTAGATCAAGAAATACATTTTCGGTACAATAGAAGAGATGTAATCAACGTATACAGGATGATACTTCATACTCAACTCTGCAGACAACTCCACCGCATCGAATTTGACAACTTTGATGACAATGTAAGGGATAAAATTTCACAGATAACCAACAAAATGTACAAAAAACAGCTAAATAAGCTATTAATTTTAAAAAGTCAAAATTTAAAACCAACTGCTCAACAACCTCAAATTGTCCATAAATTTGCCAGTAGATTTATGAACATTCAACAACGATCAATTAGACTTATTAACTAAAGGGTTCAAATTTAACATACAACATTGTAACAAAAAAAGACATTACAGAAATAGCGATTGAGTCAGAAATAGCAGCAATCTTTGACTCCCCCTTAAAAATCTATAAAATAGCAAATATAATAGAAAAAGAATTTTAAAACAGAAATCGCTCGAGTAAATTTCAAAAAATAGCAGTTTTCTTAAAAAAATAAAGAAAATATGAAACTTTAGTTTTTACAAAGGCCGATAAAGGCAACACATATATAGCCTTAAATGATTCAAAATATATTGAAAAAGTCGAACAATTTCTTGATACTGAAGATTATGAAGCAATAATGAAAGACCCTACATCACAATTTCAAAATAACTTAAAAATTGCTTTAAATAAAATTGAATTCCTTTTAATAGATTTTGAAAAACAAAAACTCATGAAGATGAATCCGACATGTCCAAAAATATCTGGCCTAGTTAAATTGCGTAAGATTCACCAGCCAATAAAGACCAGTTTGCTCATATGTTAATGCTCCAAATAAAAATCTTACCAATTAACTGTGTACAATTCTTAAAAAATATACAAATTTTGATTCACCTTTCAGTACAAAAAGTTCTTTATTATTTGCGAATGAAATTTCAAAATTAACAGTAAACAATAATAATATTCTAGTATCTCTTGATGTCGTAAACCTGTTTGGGTCAGTACCTACAGCGGAACTTCCACTATTAGTTCAAGAAATCCTTAACAATAATCGGGTTTTACCATACATAACAAATGAAATTTCGGAATTACAGCATATAATAGGATCTATGATCGATATATTATGTAAATTACCGCTAAATAAAAACAATTTTGATAAAGAAGTAGCTACCATTAAACAAATAGCATATAGTAACGGATATGATAACTACCTCATTGATAAATTAATTTTTAAGAAACAACAAAAATTATGTTTTAATTCTGTTTATCCATTTGTGAATTCAAAAGAACATAAATTTAAGACTTTAACTTATTTAGGCCCGTCTTCTATAAAAATTGCAGAACATTTAGTTGGTGAAAATATTGGAATATCCCTTAAAACATCGAATACTTTATTTAAATATATAAACAATAGAAAAGATAGAACAGATTTACTACCAAAAAGTGGTGTATATAAATTGAATTGTAGTTCTTGTAACTCAATTTATATAGGACAAACAGGCAGAACTTTTACTTAAGGATTCGTGAAAATTTGATGAATTATAATGAAAAATGTACATTTATGAACCTTATAAAAGATACAGGACACAACTTTAATAAAGATAATGTAAAAATACTCCATGTTCAAGAAAAAGGTAAAAGCTAACAATTTTGAAACATTCAAATATAGTTAATGTATTAAATGAAATTGAGAATTTTCACGAATCTCCATTTGTTATAATATGTATATAATATTTACTTCCCCCTCCCCACAATTAAGATTAGTATTTAAGGCAAAACTTTTTAATTTAGTTTAATATTCCTCCTTCTGAAGATGACCCTGTTGGTTGAAACAAATTTGTTAAGAATTTAATAAAATTAAGTGAAAGTTATATTAAGTGTTTTTCTTTCTTTCAAGTTTTCACATAGTAGAGGCCAACTCAATCAATTTTTTCAAGTGTATAAATTTGTTTGTCAAATGAAATTTCAATCCGTAGTGCTTTTTCTTCAGTTTGCGGCGCCCCTTTAATTGTGTATAGGTGTCGCCTCGGGGGCGCAGTTCACAGTTTCAGAACCTTTGTATCTTAATCAAGTAAAATTAATAAATATGCTTTTACTATAAATTTTAAAATAATTTTATATCTTTTTAACGATCTTGGTTTTTCGACGTTAAGTTTTGTGTTACCTATCCTTTTCGAATTTTTATCAGTTCCTAATAATAACAAAGATGCAAAGACAATATGTCTTAGTTCTGTCCCAGTACTGAGGGAAAAGTATTTCTTGATATGCTCTGCCCTTAGGGATGCTACCAATATACCGGCGATATACGTGTAGGTAACAGAAATTTATGCACAGGTTTCGTAGATCGAACCACAATTAATTTTGAGGTAAATCGTATAGTTGGTTAAATAAATTAATTCGCTTTAATATATTTAAAATAACCACTATTAAATATTTCAAAGTATTCATTGTTGATAATTATGAATATATACTAATTTGTACATTTCGTCGGTGTTACTGTTGTGATGTCTTTGTAGCTTAGTGGTTAGAGCATTGATGCGTAAAGCCAAGGGCCCCGGGTTCAAATCCCGGCGAGGGAATGACAAAAGCAACAATTTGTTCCTCATTAATTTAAGGTAAATTGTAGTTGGTTGAATAAATTATTTCGGATTAATGTATTCAACAATAGATATATGTATTACAATTTGCAAGATAAACATTGTAGGTAATCGTTTTTTAAACAGAAGTCTTTTGCTTAAAACTTAATTTTAATTATCGCCTATTTTGTCACTTAAAGGTGTTTGGAACCTATTATGGAAAACTAAATCCGCTACGAGGCGCTAGTATCAAAGTTTCAAATTTTAATCATAGTCTCCGCCTACAAACCATCTGCAAATTTTATGAAAAGATGATTTACAATTTCAGTGCCTTTACCTGCTTTCTGCAGTAGCCGAAATAAAACGTAAAACCTGATAGAAACTTGTTTAGTGTTTCATTGTACCTTCAGTAGCTATTGTTCAGTAATTACCTTTCCTAGAAGAATAACAAAGAAATATGTAAATGACACAAATGATTCAATTGGAAACAAAAGAAATAAAGTCGTCATATTAACTTCAAAAATTTTTATTTTGAACGTGGAAGTCTACTATGTAGTCATCTTCAGTGCATACATATTAACATATTATTAACAGAAATACCTAATTACTTGTCTTATTTATATATTCTTGGACACAGGCGAAGTGAGAGGATTGTTTACTTGGAATTGATTAATGAAAACAGCTTCGATAGTAACAAATTCGTGATACTTATTACACGGTTTGACTAATTATAAATAATTCAAATCAAAGGAATGATTCGTACCAAATTAAAAAAATGTGCCGATACTGCGGATTTCTGTAGGTGGTTGTTTTTTAAACGAAGATAATGCTCTTTAAAACTTGAATGTATATTTTTTTTTGTGGAGAAAATAGGTTGTAATAGGTTCTCAAAAAATATAAACAACATTAAAAAAAAATTGAATATACAACCTATTTTCTCCAACAATAATAATAAACTCCCAACTCTTCTTGGAAACCCAAAAGAAAATAAAAACGGAGCAGGCATTTCTAAATTAGTTACAAGTATTGCGATTAAGTCTATATAGGCTTAATAAAAGGAAACACACATGCAAGATTTAAAGAGCATTATCTTAATTTAAAAAATAACCACCTACAGAAATTCTTTAATTAGGTACAAATCATTCCTTTAATTTGAAAATCAAAGGATAAAAGAAAACACTTGGTATTAAAAGTTTCACAAAAAAGTTTTATTAACTCTGACATATGTTTCGACTATAAGGTCATTTTCGAAGAGTAAGAATGTTGTACCAAATTAAGTTTTACAAAATAAGATATTTAAATACTATTGGGACTAATAATTATATTCATAAGCGGAGAGGTTACAAAATCTGTTATTTCATTTACAATGGGTAAACCCCCCAGGGAGGCTTTATTGATCTCTAAAATTTCCAAAGTATTCAAACGTTTACTTTTGTTGGAATAATGGAGTAATTTAACATTCGCAAGGTCTAAAGAGTGTTTATTTTCTAAACAGTGTTCTGAAATTCCTGTACATTTGTTACATTTTTCTATACTTTTTACATGTTCATCTAAGCGTTTTTTTAAAGCACGGCCAGTTTGGCCAATATAAAATGAATTACAGTTTTTGCATGGTAATTTATAAACTCCTGATTTATCTAACATGTCTAATTTTTGTTTATTATTAACGAGCATTGATTTTAAGTTATTTTTATTGACACAGATTGAATTTATTTTATGTTTTTTGAGGCGATTGCAAATATTTTTGCTTATACTAGGTACATCTGATAAACTATAAATTCAATCTGTGTCAATAAAAATAACTTAAAATCAATGCTCGTTAATAATAAACAAAAATTAGACATGTTAGATAAATCAGGAGTTTATAAATTACCATGCAAAAACTGTAATTCATTTTATATTGGCCAAACTGGCCGTGCTTTAAAAAAACGCTTAGATGAACATGTAAAAAGTATAGAAAAATGTAACAAATGTACAGGAATTTCAGAACACTGTTTAGAAAATAAACATTCTTTAGACCTTGAGAATGTTAAATTACTCCATTATTCCAACAAAAGTAAAAGTTTGAATACTTTGGAAATTTTAGAGATCAACATTCTTACTCTTCGAAAATGACCTTATAGTCGAAACATATGTCAGAGTTAATAAAACTTTTTTGTGAAACTTTTAATACCAAGTGTTTTCTTTTACCCTTTGATTTTCAAATTTCCGATATGTTTCACCAAGTGCCAAGCGACACAAGTATCAATTTCATTCCTTTAACTTGAATAATTGATAATTAATTAGTTAAACCGTGTAACAACGGACTTGTTATTAGCGTAGCATAAGTAAATTCCAAGTAAACCTAATGCATTTCGATACGTGAAACGTAAACTACCCTCTCATCTCTCTTGTGTCCAAGAATATGTAATTAAGACAAACAATTATTTTTTTTTAAATTTCATGCCAAGTCTTTAAAACCACTGTTTTATAGATATTCGTATAATAACTGGATAAAACCACACAATGAACACAAAACACTTCTACAGCAGGCAGAAAAATATTCATAAACGTCTGTAAACGTCTATGTAAATTTATGGATAGGCACCTCTAATAAATCAACAATTTACAAGCATTTCCTTCCTTATACGATTGGCTGCAAATTTTTGTGGTGGTAGGTGTTGGGTAGTACCCAATGGGAGGCGGTACTTATTTTCTTTTGGAAATCACTACTAATTAACCAATTCAATTAGTAATTTCATCTTTTGAAATTGCTTCTTAATTTGTATTATCGAAAGATTGTCGTTCCCAGAATTTTAGAAAATGTCATATTGTCGAGAGTACGTACATTCACGACGATTTCTCATTTTTTATTGAGCCAAAAAAACATTTTTCTGAAAAAGTTGGCACAAGAATCGTTAGATGTGTTCATACTGAGTGTATTGGTACAAAAAATTTGTAATTTTATCGATTCAATATTCCGCTGTAATTGCAGAAAGTTAACATTGCATTGGTATAGGCGAATTAAAGGTTCCAAACACATATATAACACATAGATAACAAATCACACGTCACGACAGCTTAATCGCCACGACATAGTTAGACTTTAATATTAAGTCTTTTTGGGTTATCTAGTTACCTTTTTCTACAATTTATTAGTTCGTTTAGTTGCTATTAATAAACCTTTTTTTTTAACCGAACAATTTATTCCAATGTTATTTTCTGGTTAATATTGCTGGTTATTAATTGTAAAGCCAAATTTATCTCTTTTTTGCTGCCCCACTCCCCACAGACAATCCCACCGCCCTCGCGGTCGAGATGCGGTGTCGGACAGTTTAGTTCAGGGTATGGGAATGATGGGAACTTCGATTTAACTGCCCTCTGGTCAATGCGTCCAAAAGGAGTTATTTTAAATAGCTTTAGAAGCTAACCTGGTAATAGAAATCGATAGTCCGAAAATTGTCATTTCGATATATTGTCAGCAGATTGCGCCTACGAAAATTGCGAAATTGTATTGCATTTGTTGTTTACCTTAATTGGTAATTCCCCTATACATTTCAACGCTTAAGGTGTAATGGGGTGTAATAGGGGTATAATACAAGACGTTAAGTTGCGTGAAATGTAGTTTCAATGCAAAATATTGATGTTATTTAATGTTTGATGAACATAAAGTTATTAATATGTGTGTAACATTCGTTATTCGTCAGTTCACTCACAAAGTGCTATTTTTCTGGTGTTTACTATTTAGTTATTCTAATCGTTATTGAAGTTGTTATATGTTATTGGCAAGATTAGCTTTGATTCATCTTACAACATTTAAGTGAAGTTTGATAATGAAGCAAAAGCATTGTTTTATTAGTCTTTGAGGTCTGGCTTGTACAAAGTAAGTTTTTGGACATCACTAAATACCTGTTTACTACTGTATCGTTGAACTTCATTCTAGGTTTTGACAGGTTTTGACATCTTGTCAATTATAGGTTGCAAAACATGTTGGCAAATGGCGAATCACCCTTAGCTGTATATATTATCTGTAAAAGGCGTCTTCATTCAAGTCAGGTAACACAAGGACAAGATAATTGAAGAATTACTATAACTAACGTGTATTTACAACTTCAGTTATGTATAAAGTGCTGTATGCGTCAATACAATAATAAATAATGTTCTCTTTCTCACATCTTTTTTTTTTTTAAAAAAAAAACAAAATTTAAAAACCCCTGCACCGCCCCAAAATTTCAAATTTTCCGCCATATAACGATGCTCTACTGCCTTAGTTCAGTTTATGTTGCAGTTCTGACAAAGGCGAACAAAGCGGAACGAGACAAAAGTGCGAATTAATATGTGTAATGTGATTTGTTATCAAGTGCTTAAGTGATAAAATAGGCGAAAATTCAAAATAAGTTTTAACAATTTCAGGAGTGGAATATACCACGGTACATTCCTGATGGTTTTTGTGGCGTTGCGGCGAATAGTGAATAAGTGAAACAGTGGTGACATTTCAGTGTTTGGGTGTGGCACGGACACGCGAGTGTGTATGTGTGCGTGAAGCGATGATCTCGACCTGGGTGAGTCAACAACGGCTGTTGACAAACCTGACGACCGGTTATTAAAACTCCTAGAGAAGCGTCTGGTGGGGTGCATGTCCGCATTTGTGGAGAAGGTAATGGGCAAAACTCGGCAATTGGCGGCCGGTTCGACTTCTTCGGGTAGTTCGACTGGCGCGAGTACCACGGGGAGCGCGGCGGAAACGGCGACACCCGACGACGCGGCGATTTGATGGATGTGGGCGCCATCGTGGAGAAATTTGATCTGGACGATCAATACTCCAATGTCAACAAGTCCTTGGGGTTGATTGACCAACTTGGCGACGCGCACGAATGGTCCGAGTACCTACCTTATACAGGTGAAGTTCAGGGGCGCGGCGAGAACCTGGTTGAGGCGTTTGGACGTCTTCACGTATACCTGGGAGGGAATGGAAGGAGAACCTCAAGAAGGCGTTTCCCAGACAGCACGATTTCATCACGGGGTTCAGGTAGATGGCGTAACGGCGCAAGGAAACTGACGGGACCATGGCGTCGTACAAAGTTGGCGTTATGCGAGAGCCAGGATTAGGTGCTATAACTGCCAGGAGTACGATACGCACCTAAGCTGAAACTGTCCCAGGCCTAAGGCGGAGAGATGCAGCAGGTGCGGCAAGGAAGGCCACTGGTTCGACAACTGCCCAGCCAGGCGAGAGCAGGAGAAGAGGAAGGGCGAAGGGAGTAAAGGTGAAGGCGAGGAGAGGAAGAAGAGAGGCCCAGTCAGGGTAAGATTGGTGAGTACTTTCTGTAACTCTACGTATTAGAAAACAGCTAAGGTCAATGGAAAGCGAGTGAAGGTGTACATCGACACGGGATGTCAGCATAACCTGATGTCAGGAGAGTGTGCCCAAATTTTGTGTTTACAGGTGGAACCCAAATCCATTGTGGTGGAAGGTTTTGGCGGAGGATTAGGCGCTGCTCTTAGACAAGCGAGATGTACACTAGCCATCGACGGTCTCAGCTTAGACCTTACTATATGTGTAACAGCATGCGATATTTCTAATGCGGATATTATTTTAGGGCAACCAGCGATAGGGAACGAAGGCTTGGTGTTAGTGGTGAGAGGCGGCAAGACAGTGTTCGTGAAGGAGTCGGGCTTGGAGGATCCTTTCAGGAACATGAACCTTGCCGACGACGCATTTATTTGGATTTGGAAGATGTAACACTCAAACCAGTCTGAAACGTTTGGTGGTACGTGTACCAGATGCTCCAGAAGGAGAGGAAGTAGCTTTTGAACCGACACTTTTCGACGTCGGCGAGGCAGCGATAACAATTCCCAGTAGAATTATTAGGTGTACGGTAGGAAGATCCAGTATCATGGTGACTAATCTGGGTTCGAAGGAGGTTCGCTGGAAGAAAATGCGACTAGTAGCCAGAGGGACTCAATGCACGAAGGCGGAACGTAAGGCTAAATCTACAACTACTAACATACAGGTGAGTCATATCCAAACTTTAATTTTTGACAAACTTAATGTGGGCGATATAAGCAATTTAGATTGGAATAAATTTATAGAATTGTTATAACAAAAGGCGCATTGTTTTTCGAGGTGTGAGGGCGATTTAGGTTTGACAGATTTAGGCGAGATGGAGATTAAATTAAATAAAGATTTACCTTTGTTTTATAGACCATATAGGCGGTCGTACTCTGAAATTGATCAAGTAGGAGACAAAGTGCAAGGACTTTTACATAGTGGCGTCATTAGAGAGTTTAATTAACTAACTAGATTATGTGTGGACTATAAGGTGTTAAATGCAATTACAGTTAAGGATAGGTATCCTCTTCCACTGATTTCAGATCAATTGGATCGATTGGCGGGCAAAACGTTCTTTACAACCTTCGATCTGGCGCAAGGCTACCACCAGGTACCTATGCATTCTCATTCCATCCATAAGAAGGCGTTTATCACTCCAGATGAGCAGTACGAGTACAAAAGAGTGCCATTTGGATTGGCGAATTATCCAGCGGTGTTTCAGAGAATAATCAACAAGATGTTGGGTGGATGATTATGGATGATCTGCTGATTCCATTGAAGACAGTAGAAGGCAATTTTGCCTTGTTAGGGCAAGTGCTTGATTTAATAGGAGATGCAGATTTTAAACTAAACTTGGCGAAATGTTCCTTTTTGAATACGCCTATAGAGTATTTGAAGCACAAGGTGAGTGGCGAAGCCATCAAACCAGGGTCTAGGTAAGTAAAGACGGTAGCAGAGTTTCTAGTACCGACCGATGTTCATACGGTGCGACAGTTCGTTGGTTTGGCTAATTATTTCCGTAAGTTTGTGAAGATGTTGGCGAGTCCTCCAACTCGACTTACTAAAAAGGGAATAGAATGGCGATGGAGCGACACGGAACAGCAGACATAGCAAAATTGGATTGGGCGGCATATTATTCCAGAGACAGGCAACTGGTAATTTACAGGTGATTTCGTTTTTCAGTAGGGCGACGACGAAGGCGGAAGTTCTCTATCATAGCTATGAGCTCGAGCCCTAGTGGAATCAGTTAGGAGGTTTAGGGTTTATCTGCTAGGTATCCATTTTAAAGTGGCGACTGATTGTTCGGCAGTTAGGGCGACGCTACTCAAACGGGATTTGATTCCAAAGATATCAAGGGGCGTAAAGTTGCAACCGAATACAAAATTGGTGACTTGGTGTAACGGCGATAAGCAACTGCTGCATTGGGTGAAAAAGGTGTTAACACTCGTAAAAAGGTGTCGAATAAGTTCGACGGTCCATACAGGGTGTCCCACTTAAGCGTATTTCTTTCATAGCTGGCTTAATATAATAAAAACGAAAAAAATGTTTAAATAAAAGTTTCGTTCAATTTATATCTCCATTTTATAAAATTAATTCTATTTATAGAGGGTGTTCCATTACACCTGGGTGATACTAAAGTTTGTTTCTTTAAATTTTTGATTTAAGCGATAAAATTTAAAGGGTAGTTTGATAACCATATATTGTGTCTTACTGTTGTCGTTTAGGAGTTATTTCGTCATTTCGAAAAAATATTACGCATGCGGCGCTCTCTAAAATCCTCTGTATCTCCGAAAGCAAATTAAATAAAAGGCCGCGCCTTTTATTTAAATAAGCGTAAGAAGGGATTATGTTTTCACATAATTCGAAAATTTTTATTAAGTAGTTGTTTTGAAAAATTAACAAATAAAATGATGTGAATTTTGAAAACTTAAATCAAGGAAAACTTGATTTTTTTAAATGGTATGATGTACATATTTTTGCATAATCAGTTGTAAAATTAATATATAAATCGATTTTGTAGAAGTATTTTGGCGACTATTTTCGGTAGTTTTCAAGATATTCGGGAATCTGTGAAATTTTTTTAGTGTTCTAGTCTTGATGCGTGACTTATCAAATAAAAGAGAACAGCCGCTGTTTTTCTACTTTAGTTTGTGGAATTTAAGCAGGTTAAGGAATGACATCTTACTAGTATACTTGAAAAATGCCTCACAAATTGTAAAAGACTACTTCAAATCAACAAATTCAGCTTTATTTATAACAACTAAACGAACCAATAAATTATAGAAAAAAGCTAACTAGATAACCCAAAAAAACTTAACATTAAATGCTCACTATGTCGGGGCGATTAAGCTTTCGTGACGTGTGATTTGTTATCCAGTGTTTAAGTGACAAGATAGGCGATAATTAAAAATAAGTTTTAGCAAAATACTGCTATTTAAAAAACAATAACTCACAATCGTTTATCTTCCAAATTGTGACAGGTTACTTTAATATGTGCCATCGGTTCTCAAACCTTTTTCTTAGCCTACCTCCCTTCTTTAACTCAAGCAATTTCGCGCTCCTTTGAAATCTAAAAGCCAAACTAAACTTCAACTACAAACTGAACTCAGAGTACCCATACCTAATATACGTAGAACCAAATTAGTGGATGTTATGTCCCTTAAAACAAACCCATGCTATCCATTAGTCCTTAGAACCTTAGAACAAATTTCTTTCTCAAATGGAAATTAGTTTGTGAAAATCGAAAAATAACCCTTCTATACATTCCCGTAAAATACTTACCCTGTACTGGTATAAGAAGAACTAGAAAACCAACTCCAGCAAATGCTGACACACCAATTTGGAGATAAATTATATATGTCATTATCCCAACATGTATTATACCAATCCACAGTTCATGTGTAAATTGGGGAGCGGCATTGAAACATAGAACGTCCTTTGTCATCAATGTGATTACATGACCACTAGTATACTTTAAAGTTGAAGCACTGCTTAGCCTTAACGATTTTCTGTATATTAAACCACTTATCGCTATTTTAATTTTCAACACAAACTGATTAATATAAAACTCTTGATTATGCATAAATATAGTGGAACAAAATGTGCAGAATAAAAATATAAATGCATAAAACAGAGCCTCTTCCCTTTCCATCTTTTGTTGTTTATTAGGATCAAAATAGGAAATCATTTTCCCAACAGACAATGGCTTTACAATCCTAAAATTAATATCAAAACTGTTAGTGCTTTCAGGTAATGAAAATTAATTTCTTTGCAATGGGCATTAGACCATTAGTATCTCATTATCTAGATATATGTATGTATGTATGTATATTACATTGAACCTTGTTAAACAAAGACGTAGCAAATTAATTTATGTACAGACGTCAAAATTTTATGATCTAAATTAATTCTGAGCTGTTAAAGTTTGCTTGAAGTTATTATGTAAAATTTGCTATTTAATTTTCCGGTTATAAAACTTCATAAAAGTGCAAACAGTCTGCTTATTAAAATTTCATCAACTTGACTCCAGTATGAATCGTATTTTTTTGCAAACTGTAAAAAAATGTTCAAAGTTACGCAAAAATATATGCGAATTTAACTCATTATGTTTCCCTGTTGCACTAAGGTGATATATCTGCCAATAAGCGCGTAGTCGATTTTCTAAACTTACCTTACCATTAAACGAATGGCAAACTTTAAAAAGTTATTAATAGAAGTTTCTTTATTGGTTAATTAAAATCACTAAATTCAGATTCCGAAGACATAGGACTGTTATCTAGTCTAAACAATGGGAACTATCGCGGAAAAGTACGCAAATCAACATAATTAATTATGAATTTTTATTTTGATAATACATTAATAATTTCATACATTGTACTTGGTATAGACATTCTGACGAAGCGACCAGACGCCGATCACGATTTTGAGCACATTAGCTCTCGTCAATGCGTCGCAGGTAGCTCCGACAGAATAAGAGTCAAGCAAAGTCGCCTCCTAGACCAAAAACATAATTTTAATACTTTAAACAGTAAGTGGAACGCCATTTGCGTGAATCAGCTACAATTTAGGCTTAACATCAACAGGATTTAATAATAGATTGCTTTAACCAAACGATTTTGTTGGTGTTGAGCCAACTTTAAAGCTAATTCACGCAGATGGGGTTCACTTAATACAGTGGAATCTCAAGAGGAATGCTAACAATTTCTGAGTAGGTTAGGTTAGATTAACAATGAATTTACGACTTAATAAAACACAGCTGTGTGTTTTACAAATGTATTTATTCTTTGCACGTGCACAAGTACAAAAAATAGATTAGAAGCACTGAACATTCCTATTGGATTTCATTGCCATGATTTCGGGTAATTCCAATTAAGACGTCATTTTACATATTTTACTAAGTTATAGAGTATTAATATATACAGTGCATTCATAAATGTCCGAGAGCCACGTGGCCTATCTTATTAGGCAACCAACAGTACGAGATGCACAAAATCAATTCAAATATCCCTAGACGATTTCTGATAAATTCCAGGGGCGGCGTTAAAAGATATTACAAAAAGGTCTGAGTAGTGAATATTGTTTGAAATGGAAAAATTACTTAAACTTTTGGTATTGAGCAAAACAATACAAAAGCGTGTTAAACTAAAATGAATAAGAATGGCAAAAATGCAAAAAGAATTATTTTATTATCTTTAATCGAAGATAACCAAAGCTCACAAGAACGGCACTGACATTTAGTTGGCAGGTGACAGCAATTTTAGACCGTGTTCCGATATACACTGTGAGCACTGTGACACGTTACGTCACACAGTATACTGTAAATTCCGTTCCTGATTAGATTTTTGTACTGAATCTGCTACTGGCTGTTATATATTAGAACGTATTTCAGTACTGTTTCAGTTCTTTTGTCAAAAATAATTAAGACACTATCCGGTAGAGGCGCTAGATGTATTGATGCACGATATTAACATTTAATATGGCATAAATATTGCAATTTTTGGCAAATAAATCTTTTAAACTACTTGAGAATAAAAAAATGTTTATCATGGTATAGGTACCTAATAAAATTTCATGATCTTAACTAATGAAAATTACTAACAAGAAAACGTTCCTAGTGACCAATATGTTGTGCTTAGAAGAAAATAAAATAAACAAACCACTTTTAAATGTTTCAAAAAGGAGTTTTTATTTAACTCTACAATTTCTCAAGAGTAACAGGATTTTACTAAATTTAATGCGGTGCTTATCATCTATTTATACCTTATCGTCTATTTATACCTAAATCCTGTTACTCTTGAGAAAGGTATTATAATACCGAAATAATTGTAGAGTTAAATAAATACTCGTTTTGAAACATTTAAAAGTGGTTTATTTATTTTATTTTCTTCTATTTAAAAAATGTTTCATAAAGAACCGACCAAAACTACTGTTAATAGTATATGTTGTGCTTAGGTATATGCATGCTAATTAATGTTAAAAAGTTAAAATAAAAATATGCATATTTTTTGCAGAGAAACCTTAAGAGTAAATATCACTTCAAAATTTCTATTTCAGTTTTTCACAATTTTCTAATTCATCCAGACCTAGTGGATTGAACACAATGTAAAAGAATGATGAAAAGTTCCTTCTCTTACATGATTGAACAGGTCTGCTTTTAGAATAATTTTAAGTAAAAACGGTGTTTAGTGGTTTAAGTAACAAACAAATTACAAAAACCGTAAAACAGAGCAATAAGAATGTTTCAATTTCTTTCATTTTAAACCTTTTAATGAATTGTAGCTTTTTATAAGTTTGAAGAAAAATATTGGTCCATGTTGTGGTGTGGTCTGTGTTCTTGCTATGTCTGCCCTTTTTATCTACTGGAAACTACTGGAAGCGCCTTACCTCCCAGAGGTAATACGCTCCCAGTACAAAGATGGTGGCAAATATGACGTCATTAGTTTCTTTCTGTCACTGTCACAGTGCACTGGAAGCCTATATCGGAACGCATTTCTGTATACTGGCATTACTGTCCAGTGCTCACAGTCTATATCGGAACATGCCCTTACTAACCAAACAGTAACTAAATTCAGTGTGCCAACCCCAAATCAACAAATACTCTACACGTTACCAAAAACTGGGTCACATGGCTCTCGAAAATTTATAAAGGCACTGTACTATCAATACCTCATATTTTACATTTTGTTCGAATTACAAAGTACCGTATATTTACGTGTTCATCGGAAATGAATGGCAATTGTTTCATGACTGAGGTTACGACTTAACAAGGTTCAAGTTATCGACATTCCACTGTGGCCGGCAAATATTCGAAGAGCTCCCACTCCGTTATGCTCACACGCTCACAGATGCGTAGTGGACTGCAGGGATTTGTAAATGGGGTCAAAAAATTTACGTCAAGGTTAAACAGGGTAATCACGGGAATTAACTGCAATATTTTACATTCAAACGAAGAGAACGCAATTAACCTCGCCCAGCTCTGTTAACATTTAATGGTAGCAAATCAAGTGAGTAAATGATATCCTTGTCCCTTGTCCCTTCTGTTCTCTTTTTATTTCAGCGCAGGTTCCGCTTTCGACTGAGAGCGTTACCATCGTCAGACAAGGCCTGCGTGCTGATTACGTAACCACCTATATTGTGCATGAGCCTACTATCATAGTAGGCTTATAGGCAGCATAGGTGCTTACGTAATCAGCACGCAGGCCTTGTCTCATGATGGTAATGCTGAGAGCTCTTCCTAGATTTGCTGACCTTTCGACCACTATCGAACAGTGGCAAATAAAGAAACCGCCAAACATATTTTAATGAAATTATGTGCATGTGTGAAATTGGTTCCAACTTGAAATAAAGGGTAGTTTTAGATCCTACAAGTTGCAACGATTAAGCTAGCTTATTCATAGATAATGTGTTGAAAAGCCTGTTCCCCTATTATTTCTTCGTTTTTTTTTTCAGTAAATAAATAATTTCGAGTCATTTTTCAAATAAGGGCCTTTCAAAGGTCCTGCATACGGATGTCTTACCCACTGGCGTTTTATTTTGATCAATTACAAAAAATGTTTTAGAAGCAACAACATTTGAATCAATGCGTAATAAAAACAGTATTGGACCGATGAAGAATGTATTTAGCACTTTCTGTAATTAGATTTGTGGAAATTAAAAATGTACCTCGAGTTAAAAACTTACATCAAAACGGTTCTTGCTACAAAAACGATGATACCATAAACCATGTACTCTAGACCGAATATTTTGAATAAACACACTAGTATAGGTAGTCTCTTTGCCTTTGTCTTCTTCCATTCTCGTTCCATTTGTTCCCCGAGATTGTCTGATTTATAACTGTTTAACACATCATAGATGTCTCGGTCATAAATGCCTCTTCTCACGCCCTTTCTAAAAATCTGACGGGTGAAACTAAAAATAAAAAACAAAAAAATTTGAGGATCCTTCTGAAATGTTAACTAGAAGTAGAAGCAGCAGATATCTATATACAATAATTAAATCTTAAGACGGAGATAATTTCTGTTTTAATTTGCACGAACCATATTTTTTAGACAGATATACTCTGTTCAAGCACTTAGAAGAAAGAGGATGGTCGCTTGATTATTATAATAGAAAAATCGAAAACGAAACAAACACATGGAAACAAATGGAAGAAATTAGTAAAAATTTGGAAAGGCAAGATTTAGAAATAAAACTGGGAAACTCGAAATACGCAAAAGAATATAAAAGAATTATGCCAGAAATCACAGAATCACCGGATTATTTAATAAAATGTAAAAATAAAAGAAACGAACTGCAACTCACAGCCAGATTCAGATTGGGTTCGGAATGTAGAGCCAACAGACACTGGGAGACCGAACAAAACAAAATGTGCCGACTATGCTGACAAGAAGACGAAACGTTGCAGCACATATTTGAAAGGTGCAAGTTCACGGGAATAAATGGAAAGAGCTGGAAACAACAACTTTTGGGGAAGAATTGCCTGGAAAGAATGTGGAACATAATGCGGATAAGAAAGGAGAATGAATAAAAAGATAGCACAATTCAATTCATAATTCGCGCATTCATTTTAATTAAAAAGATTTTATTTTATATAATGTAAATACTTATAGAACATGTAACAATTTTGTTTAGATTTTAGATGTTTAAATCGCTAATCTAAGGAATGAGGGTGTAAAATGGAAAAACGTAGTTTCTGCTTTTATTTTTTTTTTTTTTGGTCACTGATATACTCACTCGATATTCTTTTATGATTGTTCTTGAGAGGCATATTAACAAAAGAACAACAAAAAATATTTTTTATTAGAAATTTTCATTCATTTTTTCTTATTAAAAAAGAAATACCTTTTTGGTGCCATTTTTAAATACATATGTTCCATTTGAGTGTTACTAACTGAACTGTTACGACAATACTTTTGTTTTGAATTTCTATATGCCCCAAAAGGACTTGTTTGATTTAGTTTGTGGAACACAATAAAACAAAATAGGTTAATATTTCTCGAATATTAAGATTTAGATTTTTGTGGAAAACTACCTACAAAATTTTATTACTTTTTCAAGAAATAGTGTTAAGAAAATTAACACTAATTTAATTATCTCAACCATCATTTTTACTGCACTTGATGTGTTTTTGGTACCGCGAAAAATTCTGGATATAGTACCAAAATGAAAAAAACAACGAACTAATTTTCACTTATAAGTATCTAATTTTGTTAGTAAGTTAATATAGAAACTAATTTCTCCAATAACTAACAATTAATACCATCAATAAAGTAAAAAATTGACATTGATGTTAGTTAATCCCACACTTGGAACGCGTCCTATACAATAGGTACAACGAACCACAAGCCAATTCTTCGACCGGTTTCGACCTATTGGGTCTCTTCAGGCAGAAGCAGGCAAAACACAAACTGTAAAGTTCACTTGAAAAACAAGACTAACTAGAAACAACTACTCCGAGGGCTAATACCCCTACCGGCATTGAATTACACTATTGAATCTGAAGGTACATACATGTTAGACGTAGATAAAATAATCTAAAAAGACAGGTAAATTCCTGTTACGTCTAAATAATTAAGGATTACTAATCCCACACTTGGAACGCGTCCTATACAATAGGTACAACGAACCACAAGCCAATTCTGCGACGCGTTCCAAGTGTGGGATTAGTAATCCTTAATTATTTAGACGTAACAGGAATTTACCTGTCTTTTTAGATTATTGATGTTAGTTGTTTGGTTGATGATGACTGAATTTGACTTTTAATAAAGGAAATAGATTCTTCGGTGATCGATTTTTGAAACATTTTTGAAATAATTATGGAGGAGAAAAACGCTTTTTAATGTTTCACAATTTATTGAGATAAACTCTACAATTGTTTCGGGTTATTCGCCCTTTCTCAAGAGTACTTTATACTGAATTTGACTGTCGAAACGTCGCGTTTTTATAATTCGTTGTTATTCAGTTATATTAGCTTCTATTGATTACAAAGAACTTATTTTGAAAATAAAAAATATATAAAGTATAAATAAAAGTTCGCGGAATAATCTTAAACTCATGATTTTGGGAGTATACGAATAGTGTCACTGTTTAGAGTCAAAAAACTTGCGCTTACATACATTCCGATCATTTCAAAATCAATTTGTAGGGGTTGTAATAGAATATTGAGCCGGTTTACTTCCCATAAGGGAACGACAGGCTTGTTTCACATAGATATTCGCAAAAATAAAATTAAGGGCCAGGTTGTCAGGTGCTAGGGATGGTGTCATGGAAAAAAAAAACGTATAGTGAAATGAGCATACGGTATGACGCTCGGAGGGTTAATTACGTCTTAATTGAGGTTTCTATTTATGCTCTACTTGTGAAATAGGCATCCAAGATGATCATTTCTCATTTCCATCACACTTTATCCAGACGTTGGCTGGGGAAACACTAAATTTCGACGTGTTTGTTACGCCATACTGAGTTGCCTGTGGACCATCGGGTGTATTCGCGAATACGAAGGTTCTCGAAGGCCACAGCGCTATGGACGTAACACGGAACGGCAAGGGGAACCCGGAGCGGAAGCGGAACAACTCGCGGAACGAGGGGAATTCGCAAGAATGCATCTTAGTGAGACGGTTGCAATGATTGTCGTTGTACCAACTTGTACTTAACATTGTTAAAGTTATCATAATTTTGTACTTACAATAAAAGTTGTTAACATGTTTGAAATCAGTTTTATCTTGTAACTTTGTTTAAATACTTTGTAATAGTGGGTAGTTCTAATGTCGGTTTGACCTCATGTAATCAGATGGTAAACTAGTTCGAATTACTAGAGTATGCTACTCCTCTACTAATATAAATAGATCGTTTAGTTATCCCAACGTACTTCTTATTACAATCCTTGCAATCATCCCCCGACTTTTCCAGAAAAGGAATTTTATCATTCGGATTACCAATAACGAATGCCCAATACATTTCTTGTATCAAAGAACTAATACATATTAGATACATGTATATAACGGCTACGTGCCGAAATGTAAAACAATCCTGTGTTTTAAGAACAGTAAATAATTAGTAATTAATGACCCTGGCCTTCAGGATACAGAGAACATTTGTATCTTCTTTATTACATCTAAAGGAGTCGCCTTACAATACATATTACAAATAAAGAAAAAGAAAAAAAAGTAAATTCCAGTAAAAAAGAAAAAATGTCGCGTAATACACCACGACATGCGAGTGTGTAGGAATTACTAAGCTTGTTTAAGGTATTAAAGCGATGTTAGAAGATTGTTACAACATTAACTTGGAACAAATTGCAAAGATTAATGAACTTCAAGGTGATATTAGGGAGCTAAAAGACAATAAGTCAGCAACACCTGAATATACCCAATCAACTTATGCGCAAATACTTGTCGGAATAACAGGATGGCACGTTTCATCAGAAGACATTGTTTATTAGTAAAAACGATTTATTTTCCAAACAAATATGCGGCGACGGATACAATACAAATACACGGCGGAACACAATCAACCAACACGAGATTACAATAGCAACAGTATCATTATGAAAAGAGCACAGGGGCCAGTGCTTATTGCTTTCTGACCGACTTCTTACTTATTCATTTCTTTTTCAATATTCCCCCCTGGCCCCGTTCCATCCAAATCGATAAACAAAATCTGAATCGATTGCGTCCTTTGTCCTTTCATTTCATTATAAAGGAAATAAACACATTAAATATAAAATTCATGGTCAAACACGTACACGTTTGGTCTCTTCTCAGAAGTATGACAAAGTATAAACAATGTTGTTGAATATCGACGGCGCCGACATACTTAATAAACGCGATCATGTTTAACTTGTTAAACCAAGACAAGAAAAAGAAATAGGACAGGTGAGAGAGAATATTAAAATCAACATCAACCCGGTAGATTAACAAGTTGGCATAAACGTTGATAAAAATACACGTAATGGCGAGTAATTTTAAAACGAGCAAATGCTGAAGCACTGAATAATATGTTAACAACTTTTATTTCAAGTATATCATACAGATAACTTTAACATTGTTTAGTGCAGGTAGGTACAACGACAATTTTTGCAGCCGTCTCGCTAAGAAGCATTCTTGCGAATTCCTCTCGTTCCGCGAGTTGTTCCGCTCCCGCTCCGGGTCCCCCTTGCCGTTCCGTGTTACATCCATAGCGCCGTGGCATTCGTATTCGCGAGTATACCCGACGGTCCATAGGCAACTCGGAATGGCGGTAACAAATGTGAAAGATAGTATTAAAATGAGAAGCTAACTTTAAATTTGAATGTGTCCACAAAACCAAAATGCGTAAAGAAAGGTTTAATTTGATAGTAGAAACTGATTCTACGATTCTAACTATTCCAAATAACGATCACGTCGCGTCGCCTCTTCATCAGACGAGTTCACTGAACAACCGTAGTTGGGTATGTGAGCGCCATCTTTGGCAGTTCACTATATATTTATAAGTTTAGAATTAACTCTAAATTACATTTCAAATTGCTGGAACCTTCTTCATAATAACAACTTGCTCGAAAGCAACACATAACCCATTTATGAAATAAGAAAACTGTATCTGTGAAAAAAAAGCTTGTTTACTTAACAGGATACATTAAATACTTTCTTAAAAAATAAAAGTAAGAGAAATAAAAGCTTCTGCGTATTACTTTTTTGAAATTTACTGAGGATAATGAAGACCATTGTAATTTTTCTTGATACTTGATTGCGATATTCTAGTGAATTCTAAAAGTTGAGAATATTTAAACAACTAGTTTATTCTGAATAAGTAAGATAAACTGCAACTTCATAATAGTACCTATATGTATAATAGCGTGACGTCAGAGCTAATTATCTCATGGAATAATTAATGTTCTGATTTTATAATAATTAAAACCAAATATGTTTGAAATAATAATCGCCCTAAACTGCTGAATTAGATGTCTGTTACCTCAAAAACGTGACTATGCACCTATTTTACCCTTACATTAAATTGTTTGTTTTATTTAATAAAACAGAAGAATGATAAAATATAATCTTACCAATAACCAACGACTTTTAATGAATAATTAAACAACGTTTCGGCCATCAATTTCAGTTATCGTCAGGATAATACACAACATAATGTACCTATAATGTAATGTAATGCGAATTGGGGAGACGATGACGTTGTTGTTCCATTCCAACCAATGTTTAAAAAACACGTTAGAAAACTAGCCGAAATTAGTTTCCAAAATTATATATAGATGTATGTATATTGTACAGGTACCTACCGCAAATAGGTTTTTGAGAAGATGCAAATGACTGTTTCATAATCGATACTTGTAAATTTGTGTAATAACTACATAAATATAGTCGAAGTGGCAATAATAAATCGCTATAACAACTACCCTTTACAGTATATTCTTCACTATAATGGTGCTCTTATTCTACACTAAACATGAAACAACCGATATTAGTAATATTTTCGAATATATTTTGTTAATGTTACAATTTCAGTTTTAACTACTAGAAGAATCCCAGTAATGCAGATAAACAAACTATAGTGTAACCCTAGTAAGGGGGGTACCCTCACTTTCGTCAAAAATCGAGAAAAGAAAACAAACAAAATTAATCTTTTCAAAAATCTTTATTCATTTATTTAAATCGAAGAATTTGGCTGTGTATGTGAATCGTCTAGTGTTAGGACCATTTACTTAAGTTATGTTAATAGAATGTAGTAACTTAGATTCTTTTATGAGTTCCGTACAAGTTATATATGTGCTTATAAAGAAAACTCAGGAAATTTTAACCACATCGTTTATTTACATTTGGATCCGTATATACAAACACCCTTGGCAATCATTGGCGAGGACAATCACCTGGTAAACACATCGGGGACTTTAGGGGTGATAACAAGTGTGGTATCAAAATTGAACTACTAAAATTAGGGGTTGGAGCACAGTCCGAACTTCGTCAACACCGTGCACCAACAAATGAGGGCAGGCAAAATTCTAGCAAGTTCGTCTTGAACTGGGAGAAGATAAGTAGTGCAAATCGTGACTATAACTGTGATTATAACCACAACTGCTGTAAGTCTATGGGCTACCTTGGTAGGCCATGTTCAAATATCTGTTGTTTGAAGTAGTCATTTGCACGGTAATAATATATATAGTTTGTTTGGGGGGAATGGTATCGGGTACAGCTGGTAACCACGAAACCTTTTATATATTTTTTTTATCGGACACGACACACTTGGTGAACATAGCCCTTTTATTTGTTTGGCGAGACACGACACCGTAGTGAACATAACCTCTATTTTGTAATGTTGGTCGAGACACGCCACGCTTAGTGGACATAGCCTCTACTTTATAACAGTTCAGAACAACAGTATATGCCAACTTACTCGACTCTCTTCTCCCGGAATATGTTTTCTTCAATAAAGAGTTTCGCCTTAATTTAGACAAAACTGTAATTGTGATATTTTACTTCGCACGTGTTACCAAGTCAAAACCTTGAGATGCTTAAACAGTGTTAGTGATTCAAAAATCAAACCAAAACAGATACCTTCAACTGAAAGAATAGATACCACCAAATCTGTTAATACGGTAGCTACACGTTCACCTGGATTAATGAGAGTGTAAACGAGAGTGTTACTTCTAAATCCCTGCATACAGTTTGTACCTGAGGTAGACTTAGTCACATCTACGTTTACTGAATTTTATGGTAAACATACCAACGTTATTAGGAACCCATTCGAAAACAACTGATCAAGCCCTTAAGATAAATATTGATCAAACCAAAATAAAGTGCTTGTCGTTACCTACTGAATGCTAAGAAGCGGTACAGGGATCTGTGAACACAAGTGAACATGGTCCAGGATGGACTAGAGTATGTACAAGATTTTTAATATACCTAAGAATGTAAAGGAAATTGAAACATTGTAATAATTAAAACCAAAGTGTAAATCTAAAATGAATTAAACTTTTATATCTAGAATGGGAGATCTAAAGAGAAACATAATTTTAACCTAAATCATAAATTATAAGCAATGGTAGCAATGTCAAAGCAAAAGTCAAGAGTGATTTAAAGAGGGATTATAACTAAGACCGACAGTGAAAAGTATAAAGTTACACCGACACATGATTATGGGTCAGTGGTTTACACGCACCTTCGCTCTGGATATCGTCAACCTCGGTGACGTCTGGCTTGGGGTGAAAGGACATGGTACCGTTATGAGGCTTGGTGGCCAGGTGGGGTCGTATGGGTGCCAATGGTGAACTTTCAGTGGCGTAACCAGATGATTGTACCTCAAGTGGCGAGGCGAGGGACGAGCTAGGCCACTAAATGACCGGATCCCACCAACAGAAGAATCAAGCGAGCGTTCAAGGTGCTTTTCGATTACTAACACTGAGGGACGAGCTAGGCCAATAAATGACCGGATCTCACCAACAGAACAATCAAGCAAGCGTTCACATTTGCCTAAGGACCTCTTTTACTGAAGGACGAGCTAGGCCAATAAATGACCGGATCTCACCAACAGCCGAATCCAGCAAAGATAGAGAGCCAACAATGACCAAACTCCCTATGAAATTCTGTAGAAACTCGCAGCCTTTTATACCAAAATTCTACCCTTTCCACCGCGCGAGTCTGCGTGTCGCGGGGTTCAAGCGCTCATATTCAGAAATTCCTATCTCTCTTGCTTACCTAGATTAAGTTTGTTCACTCGTTCTTTCCAACGTAGTTTGCATACAGCGTGGTCTCGCCTTTACTACATTCCAACCTAAGCCACCCTACGAACTGACTCAGGGGTGAAATAATATACCTAACTCACTTCTATACGTGGACAACCTATGAAACCTGTCTCTCTCACTCGTGGCTGAGCGGACATGGGTGTCTAGACGAAACATTCCTGGTCGCTAAGTCGATGTCAAAATGCTAGCTTTTACGAAGTTTTAAGTTCTCTTTCACTCATTAGGTACAAAAATTATTTTAAAATTTATTTAATTTGCATTGACATCCTTACTTTAATTTAGGTGATATTCAAGATTAAAATTTCTCAAATGAAGCTATTATATACAGGAAAACTATTTACCACTTTGGAACAGGAAAGTACAAATTAATTAAATACTTCAATGAATAGATTCGAACGAAACAAAACAAAATTCAGAATTATTAAGATATAAATAGAAAATAAAATCTAATACCTTTAATTTAGTTTAAACTGAAATGACGTCATCAGGTTAACTTGCCTGTTAAATAAATAAACAAAAGTAATTAATTTAAATTATTGTAACACCCGGGTACGGGTGGTTACAATAGTCAATATTCACTACAAAGATTTAACTACAACCGTGTTGTTAATAAAAGGTAAGTTTGACAGAAGATTTCTTACAGTGTAATATTGCCGATTTTTCTCTATTTTTGTTCCGTGTAGTATGTAAGTTGTACAAATTTTGGTAGATTACATGTTCTCCAAAATAGGGCAGTGCGGGTAATATTAAGAGGCAACAGATTCACAAGCAGTCAGCTAATGTAAAATGTTTTAAACTGGCTTAATATCAAACAGTATGTTTACTTACACACCATGACATTTATTTTCAAGATGGCTAATAATATTTTACCGGATTATCTTACAGCGATTGGTACATATTACTGAGTTACACTTATGAAATACATGAATAGCTGATGAATATAACTTTTATGTCAATAGAACATATAAAAGTTGTACAATGAGGAGTTTATATCTTAAAGGAGTTGTACAATACAATCTTCTTCCTCACGAACTTAAAACCTCGAAAACTGTGAAGCAATTTAAATCTCAACATGTATTGTTTCGTAAACGATAACTTGGTTTTATCTGTATTGATTTGAAAAGTCGAGGATATTGAAATAAGATTCTTAAATTTAACCTTATTGACTATTTTATCAACAATGCATTTTTATAACCATTCTCTTGTGAAATAGATTTAACAGTGTGAAGTTCTTTTGTATACCTACCTATCTCTATTTACTGGGAAGCTAAGCAATCTATGTACAAGAAAATTAAAACAAGCCGTCTTATGTTGCATACACTGATTAGAGTGTTTGGCTATAAATTTAGCATAGTATTGCAATGGGTAACGGTTCAGGATGGGTGTGTTTACAATTACATACCACTCACCCTTTCCCAACATTTGTATTCGTGAAATACTAAGAATAGCATTTCACAGTTAATACAATCAAATATAGCTAAAGACTATTAATAATTCCGTATCTAATCAACACAATATGCATAAAGAACATGATCCGAACATTCGTATAAATAAACAAACCACTACCACTACTACAATTTTGTTAAAGTAAAAACGAGGAAGAAAAAAGAACAATATTCTTAATAAGAAAATATTCCACTTCTGAGGGTAGAAAAATGCTTGTTATTCTCTTAATTATCATAAGAGATGTAAAGAAGCTAACACCACAACCATTATTTCTCTTTTTGGGGTTTAATTATCGCTGATAATTAAAAGTTGTTGTAATATTTTGTTTTTGGGTTATAAACAAAATGCTAAAATTTGTCGATTTTTAAATATACCCAAAAAATTATACTTAAGAAATGGTCTATAGAACCGCCCTGTATATTTTATTAGAATTGTTTCAATCTCTCGGCAATCGGGCACACGTGCATGCGAGTGAACTAGCCGACTAGCCGGTTGCCGCGGGCGGTTTCAGCGGTGTGCGTCGTATTTGTAAATTTGTGTATCGTACCTGCCTTTTAGAAAAGTAATTAAACAGTTCGCAGAAGAATAAACTACTCCAGACGTTTCGAAATATCTCCAGATTATTCAAAAGTTTAATCACAGAGACTATAAAAAGAAGAGCAGTGATAAGTGTAAATAAATAGTGTAGTTAGTAATCTCAGTTATTAATAATTCAATAATGTTTTTATGTTTAATTAATAAGTAGTGTAAATAAATTGTTACTGTTGTTCTATTAATCTTTAAGTATAAATTTATTAAATCCACGAACATTTCAATATGCTGTTGACAAGGCGATAATACGAATTTGGAGCGCTGTATTTTACTTACCTGTAAAACAGATGGATGTTGTCTCGAACTTTTTTAAAAATTCGACAAATGTTAATAAAACACGTCATTACGTTTCTTTTTTATTTCTATCTCGCTTTTTCGATACCGAAACCTCAAAAGATCAAAATCGCACTTTGCAAGACTTTAACGTTAAATACATTGATATTTTAGAAGTACTTTTCTTCCATGATCAATAACTTTTTTTGCACACTAAATCCTGTGGCCACTAAAACAGTTGTGGTTGATTTGAGGGGATTTAATGACGTAACGCGGAACTGCCAGACCTTCACTCTAGGTGGTAATAGCGAAACATATCCCTACGTACCTAATTGTGTTCAATTATCCGCACTATTCTATCCTATTTTCTATTTTAGTTAACAATTAAAGAGTAGATGTCATTTTTTAACCAAGTTTTTAAATGATTTACCATATCAGTAGCTTAAATAACCTTCAGTATATACATTCCAATGGTAGAAAAACAACAACTGATTATATTAGAAGTAATTGTGGTAATATTGATAATTAATTATAATTACTGCTCATTTAAATTAAATATAGCTAAATGTTTATTACATATATACTCCGACTTTCTGTAGAAGTCTTAGTCTGTAACTCTATAGTATATTTAAAATAAAAACACACGGTATACGTAAAGAAACAAATTGAATATTTAAAAATTGAATATTTTCGACCTTTGCTTGATGAAAATCCATAATCCAGGAAATAAAAACACCACAACGGTAGATTTTCACAAATTTTATTATAACATGTAACATATGTTTCGCCAAACTTTGGCTTCCTCAGACATGTGAGTACTTACTACTAAATTTTGAGATCTTGGAAAACTGCTTAAATATCTAACTGAACAGTGGGGGTGAAAAAGTAGGTATTTAAAATAAATTTAATAGAGGGGAGTTGTTTCCTTCTATTTGATCGTTTAGTATGATATTTAGTTTTTTATATCTGTTAATTTCTAAAGTTTCTAACAAATTTAATTTTTGACTTTTGTTACATTTGTGTAAAATTACTAATTTAATATTGTATTCATGATTTTCTTCTAAAATATGGTTTGCAAAATTGGAATCATTCTTATTTTTGAGAAAACTATTTCTATGCTCTAATTCACGTTTTCGGAAGTTCCTGCCGGTCTGGCCAATATATACTTTGGGGCAAGACCCACAGGTCATCTTGTAAACACCAGAACATTTGTCATTATCTGTTATGTCTTTATTATTTTTTATGAATTTTCCTAATGAGTAATTGGTTTTGTAGGCAATATTCAGACCCAACTTCTTCAACGAGGAACTAACTTTGTTTGTAAAGGGGCCAAAATAAGTTAAAGTATTGTAAATATTATTATTTGTAATAGTGATAGGGTATACGGATTGTAGCATTAACTTTTGTTGTTTTTTAAAAATTAGTTTGTCAATCAGTGATGGGTCATAACCATTATTGTAGGTTATTTGTTTAATAATCCCTAATTCAAGTGAATAATTTTCTTTAGACATTGGAATGGTTAAAAGTCTGTGGATCATACTATTGTAAGCAGCTAATTTATGTTGGAACGGATGAAAGGATTTGTTATGTATCGTTACGTCTGAATGTGTAGGTTTATGATATACGGAAAAACTAAATTTGTTATTATTATTAGTTATTGTAAGATCTAAAAAGTTAATTTTATTATTTATTTCTTCTTCAATAGTAAATTTAATATTGGGGTGGAGATTATTAATATATTTTAAGAAAATGTCCAGTTGTCTATTTGTACCGGTAAAACAAGTGATAATGTCATCAACATACCTGTGCCAAAATATAAAATTATTATTGTAACTGCTGTTATTCAAAATAGATTCTTCTAAATCATTCATAAATATTTCGGCTAATAACGGGCTTAAGGGATTACCCATTATTAGACCCTCGGTACAAGTAAACATCTTGTTGTTGAATTGGAAGTAGTTTTGAGATAAGCATGTAGACAAGCCATTTATTATTTCCAGACTTTCTTCGGTATTATTATTATGTAAATTAAGTAAATTTTTAACTAAGGTTATTACATCTGTAGGAGGAATACTAGGAAAAAGATTTTGAACATCAAAAGAAATTAGTTTTGCATTTGTTGGTATTTTTAAGTGCTTAATTTTTGAGATTAATTCATTTGAGTTTTTTATACTAAATTTTGGCTCGAAATTGCATTTACTTTTGATTATATTTATAAGGAATTTTGATAATTTTGTTGACGGTGCTGATACAAATGAAACTACTGGCCTTATTGGTAAATTTGTTTTATGTAATTTAATGAGTGAATATTTAAGTTAAAGGTAAATAGGTACTCGAACATTGACAAACTAAAAAAACCTCGAACGGTGGCATATGTTACAATTTAAAAAAAAAAAACGTCTTCCACATACTATTTAGATCGAAAAACTAAGAACTAAAACACTTACAAAAAAGTGATAACACTGAGAAAAGTTGCATTCGCCCTTGGATTGGGTTCTCTCTTGAAATCTGAGTTTTCTTTCATTTTTCACATCAAAATAAGGAACTTCTCCCAAAACAGTACAAAATTCACTCGTTCACAATTTTGCTGCAATGTTGAAACAAAAAATTTAAATATAATTAAAACGTAGTATACTTACCTTACTTTTAGTATTTGCACCTAAAACAATTGTAGAATACACAAGATAAGTAAATTGTTCTTCCAAAACTAATTTATTACTTTCAGCAAACAGACCAGAATCGTAATTATCTGATTTTGTGTTTCTATCTTGCCGTCGTACAAGAAAGAATTTTTTTATCTTTCTTAACCACTCAGGAATGAATAGTAAAACACGAATTGCAGTGTTAAGATAAATAGGTAGGACTTACTAATAGTTATGGCTTTTCATACAGATTAACTGAAAGTGTTGCAAAATGAAAAAACTTTTTTTCTGTATATGAGATTTGTTGAAATATATGTCACAGAAGAATTATACTTTCAGTCAAATAAAATGTACCTAGACGAATGCCTTTCCACCGGGCACATTATTCAAATTAAAATTACAAATAGAATTTCACGGAGCAAATGTCACTAACCTAACTGCTTTCTAGTTGAACTGTGAGAGATTTGAAATAACAGACAGATTTATCATTTGGTATGTACTTATCCGCTTTCAAAAGACACAAAGCAAAAATGAAATGTTTTCTAAATAATAATAACCACGGTCCCGTTGGTAACTCTACCTCTAAGGTATGCTTATTTGAGTTAAGATATAGTTTGATACATCATTTAATAAACATTTAAAATTTTTACATCACTAATAAAATCGACAATACGGTGTCAAAAACCTACATCATACTTAAGACTGAATATGCATCCATTCAATAAAGTAAAGAAACAAAGCTTTTATAGAAAACAAATTGATAATTGTTTACAATAGCTTAACCTTCTCGATTTTCTTGAAAAAAAAAAACGTACGTTGTAGAGTTCGTCATTTTGATCAAGAATCTAAAGGGTGTACCAAGGAAGTCCGTTGTTAGAACATTACGAATCAATCCTCAGAATTTAATTTTGAAAATTTCGCTTTCGTAGTAATTTGATATGAACTTATTTTCAAGTAAATTTCGCTTCCGGTTATACCGGAAAAAGGCACTAACTTTGTTATTTGAAATAGAACACCCTGTATTTTATCATACCACTAAAATTTCTAGTTTATAATTTAAAGGTAGGTTTTATAACATTGAAATGTTCGTGGGTTTAATAAATTCATACTTAAAGACTTATATATAGCATTAACAATTTATAATTTATTTTTATACTTTAACACTATCGAATTATTACTACCACTATCAATTTATTTCTGACTATTCGGCGATCGGCTCTTCATTTTATACTATCGGCAATTGAATATTCTGGAGATATTTCGAAACGTTGAGGGTACTCCATTTCTCTGCGAACTGCTTACTTTCTTAGAAGGCAGGTACGATACAGATATTTACAAATACGACGCACACCGCCGAAATCGCCCGCTGCTAATCGGCTAGTTCACGTACACGTGTGCCCGATCGGACATACTCGGTTCGCTACAGTATGAACCTACCCGAAAGATCACCGTTTAGGAAATAAACGACCATCTTCAATTTTTTTTTTAAAACAGGGTTTCAAAGATAATTTTATAGCGTCAATAATAATGCTCATTATTTAACCAAATTTTTAGTGTAAGCCGACTATTGAATAATCATTGATATCGTCTAAACAATTTTCAAAAAGTTAATCTAAATATTGGGAACTTCAGACAACAAAAACATTCTTATTTTACATGGAACACCCTGTATATGTTTTCAGATTCGAAAGCAGAATTTTATTCTTAATCGTTTCAAAAAAACGTTTAACAAAAGTTGACTAGTAAAATTCCTTGGATATCAGGTCCCCAACAAGGGGACGACACCACTTCCGGAGAGAACAGATGCAATTACATCACTCCCACGGCCCAATACCGTTAAGGAAGTTCGCCAATTCTTAGGAATGGTGAATTTCTACCGAAGATTCATCCCGAAAGCGGCAATTCTACAGGCACCGCTGAACGAACTTTTAAGAGGCGACGTAAAAGGCAAGGTACCACTAAAATGGACACCGGAAGCGACCGCGGCTTTTGACGCTACAAAAAACGGCCTGGCAACCGCAGCACTTCTTGCGCATCCAATTCCCGACGCAACGCTGGCAATTTTTTGCGATGCTTCTAATACAGCCATTGGAGCGGTCCTACAACAACATGTCGACGGAGTTTGGCAACCGTTATCCTTCTTTTCCCGCAAACTTAAAACATCTGAAAGGAAATACGCTGCCTACGACAGGGAACTCCTTGCTATCTACGAAGCGGTAAAACAATTTCGTCATATGGTAGAGACAAGGACGTTCACAATATACACAGACCATAAACCTATCACTTATGCGTTTGAAAAGAAGGACAGCATATGCAGCCCTCGCCAGTTCCGATACCTCGATTTCGTCGGCCAGTTCTCGACGGATATCCGCCATCTTCCGGGAGAGGACAACCTCGTAGCCGACGCCCTTTCGCGAATTGAGGAAGTGACGTTCGCAATACACTTCGAGGAATTAGCAGCCGCACAGCGAAACGACGAAGAGTTGGCATCGTTAGAAAGGAACAAGAGCTCTAACCTGCAACTTAAACTCATAAAAATGCCAGGGACCGATCTGTCACTAGTGTGCGACGTTTCCACCGCAATAGGGCGCCCCTTCATTCCAAAGAAGTTTCGCCGATTGGTATTCGAGAAAGTCCACGGCCTATCACATCCTGGTGCTAACGCTTCCGTGAAGTTACTAACTTCTCGCTACATCTGGCCATCGATTAAAAAGGACTGCCGCGAAATGACCAAAAATTGCTTGGAGTGCCAAAAGTCCAAGGTAACGCGACACATTTCGACAGTTCCAGGGACTTTCGTACCGCCATCCACTCGTTTCGAGCACGTCCACATGGACATCGTGGTAATGCCGTACTGCGATGGCTACCGATACCTGCTGACGTGCGTGGACCGATTTTCTCGCTGGCCAGAGGCTGTCCCGATGGAGGACCAGGAAGCCGTCACGGTTGCCCGCAACTTTTACCACCATTGGGTAGCGCGCTTTGGAACTCCCCTACGGCTCACAACGGACCAAGGCAGACAGTTTGAGTCGCACCTGTTCAGAGAATTGAACGCTTTGACAGGTACGTCTCATCTAAGGACAACGGCGTACCACCCGGAAGCTAATGGAATGGTTGAGAGGATCCACCGACAATTAAAGGCCGCAATTAAATGCCATCGTTCCGCCAAATGGACTGAAACCCTGCCAACAGTCCTATTAGGGATGCGTTCCGCGTGGAATGACGATTTACAGTCTACCGCAGCAGAGATGGTGTACGGCAAGCCCCTGCGACTTCCGGGAGAATTTCTAGGAAAGCCGACGCAAGAACCAACTACTACTTCGGACTTTATTCAAAAACTGCGGCAACAGGTTCAGCAACTACGACCCGTACACGGGACCAGGCACGGGAAAAGGACCCCGTTCATTTTCAAGGACCTGGAAACGGCAAGTCAGGTATTTGTACGACACGACGGGCCAAAAGGCCCACTTCAACAGCCGTACGACGGTCCTTTCAATGTGGTTTCGCGGGCGGACAAAACATTTACAATAAATGTTCGTGGAAAGGACGTCAAGGTTTCAATAAATCGCCTGAAACCAGCATACGTAACCACCGACCTGGAAGACAACGATACCAACGAGAGGACAGTTGAAGTCCGACAGACACCAAACATTCCAGCCATTCCAGACGCACCACGAAGTACAATCACTCCAGACGTTCCAGCCGCGCCAAAATCACCATTAGCACCGGAACTACCAGTTGCGCAGCCGCCAGCGACTTTACCACCACCGCGGACAACGCGATCCGGACGTCGCGTTCGATTTCCGGACCGTTTGCAAGTGGGATTTTCGTGACCCCATCACTGGAAGGGGGGTGCTGTGGCGGTAAACGCCACTTACATGAGTTAAACAAACTTTCCTTCAAAATTACCGTGTTCTATTGTGTACATATTGTTTATTTTATTGTGCTGCATTCTTTTGTATTATATTTATGCGTTTTCTAAGGTATCTGGGTAAATATTTCTTCAAACTTCTATTCAAAATCTTTTGTGCTTCGCCTATCCCTGTAAACAACTTTATTACTTGTACTTTCCAATAATCCCTTTAACATTTTATCTTTCGTGTACTAACCGCATGACGTCTGTACCTCTCATTCCTTCCTAATTACATTTTTACGATGGGTTTCTTCGGTGTTTGGGTCTCGCTTCTAATTCTCAGTATTTCCTAGCTACATAATTTTCCAACTTTGTTTGCACCCTATTGGTACCCTACTTTAATCTATCAACTGTTAGCTCCTCCTTCATACTTTTCAAAATAATTTCTTTCTCAAAATACGCCAGTCTGAAAAACGCTTCCAACTTCCAACTACTCAGTATTGATTCCTCTTCGTTCTTCGCTAAGTTTTGTAAATATAGTTATTCGTTGTTTTATTCCTCGTTTTATTGCTGCTTCATTTTATTTATTAGTCAACCCGAAAAAGACTAAACTACAACCGAATAAGAAGTAGGAAGGTTGGAAATACTAAAAAAAAGTGAATTAAAAAGAAGTAAATAAGTTAAATTTAAAAGTGGTTAAAGAAAGTTGTTATGTACAAGTTCGGTTGTAGCACAGGTGTAGGCCAGGTAAACGGCAAGGTATTAAACTGGTCGGCGACAACTACGTCACCGGGAAAAACCAGTAATGCAACAGAAGTTCCAAGAATAAATTTTGGGAAGTAAATAGGTCGCTTACAATACTAGTTACCCTGTTGGCGAAGGTTTCAATCTTCTAGCTGTTGAGTGGCGAAGTAGGCTTCTAGCAAACTGAAGATATGAAAACATGCTTCAGCTCTGCCTTATTTACTTTTTTCATATTTGTTTCCATTTTTTGGATTAGGGATATCTTTCATTTCCTCCATTTTCCATCAAAGTCGTCCTTTCCATTAAATAAAGTTTACTAAGTTTAAATTTTACCTTTAATTGTTCTAACACGAAATTTATATTTTACTTAATTACGTATACCATTAACTTTAAACAATTTCTCTACTTTACCTTATTTACACGTCCGATTGCGAATGACTTACAATATAATTAATTGTAATTTGGTCACACACTGATTAACAAGTTTTGGTGGTCATTCGCAACCGCTAATTCCTAATTGGTAGGTTGACTTTAGAAAAGTTTTATATTCATGCAAGTTGTTTCACCATAAATCAGTCTTCTTGTTTTAGTGATTGGCTCTATAAAACTGATTCCAATCATTTGGAATACGACTTTTTTTTTTTTAATATATTCGCCACGTCTTTTGCAAATTTAACATATTTCGTGGCAAACCAATCAAACTATACCTACTTTTGACCTAATCGCTGTTTGTTCTACTCTAGCAGTAGCTTTTTCCTTATTAATTTGAGGTAATTTGTAGTTGGTTCTTCTTCTTCTTTGATTTGAATTCATATTAATGTATTTAAAATCGCCACTATTAAATATTTCTGGGCATTTCATTGTTAATAGATTTTAATGGTAAATGATATATTATAGTGTACCCGCACATAAAACGATTCAGAATAAAATTCTGCTTTCGAATCTGAAAACATATACAGGGTGTTCATTTTTAAATAATAATGTTTTTGTTGTTTGAAGTTCCCAATATTCAGATTAATTTTTTGCTTTCGAAATTTTTTAGACGATATCAAAGATCATTGAGTAGTTGATTTATAGTAAAAATTTGGTTAAAAAGTGAGCATTATTATTGAAGCTTCTTTAAAAAAAAATTGAAGATGGTCGTTTATTTCCTAAACGGTGGAGTTTCCGGGTAGATTCATATTATGTAACTTACCTTCAGATTAGCTAAAAATTTTAATGGTATGACAAAATATAGGGTGTTCCATTTAAAATAACAAGGTTAGTGCCTATTTCTTGTATAACCGGAAGTGAGATTTACTTGAAAATATTTTAGATAAAAAGTTCATATCAAATTTCTACGAAAGAGAAATCTTCAAAATTAAATTCCGATTATTAGGTACTTCTTAAAGCTCTAACGAAGGACTTCCTTGGTACACCCTGTATATACATATATAATTCTGATTTGCATGACATGCTTTTATTTTTAAAAAAATCGAGAGGGAGTAAGCTATTGTAAACAATTAATAGAATTTAACTTTTTTCCTAGAGGTTATTAAATTCCTTGATTTTATTCGATACTTTGGTTTGAGTCATGTTAGGTAATAATTAGTAATGGTTCTCATTAGTACAATCAATTTACAATTACACTCTTAAATAACCCCCTCCTCAAAATAATAACAGGTTGTGAAAATGTAAGAAAAATTAACACAAGGTACTAGAAAAACATATGAAATGTTGGTAGTTGGCGAAAACTGTAATAACTTTTATTATTTAAGAACCAAGCCTAAATCATACTAAGTTTTGCTGTTGATTTTTTTTAAGGCGATCAGAATTTTTCTAAACAATACCGATAAATATCTTCTTAAACATTTCTAAATAGATCTTACCCCTTAATTGAAGATACGATTCTCTAGAAGTAGCTACCGCATGCGCGATTCAGAAAATTGAAATATAACTGCAGTAAAAAATAAATTATTTATCAAAATATCGTTTAAGAAAAGGACTTTTCCTTATGTACTTCAAGAAGAAATTGAAGATGATGCAAGATCGATAATACCTAATCATACTAACAAGATTAAATTTATTAATTGAAAATGAAGATGGTGAAGTTTCGCAGTTTTTGAAAGCAACAGAAAAAAGGGCCTTATATTCTCAAAATATATCGCCAAAGAGAACTATCTATCGACATCTACTAACAAACGTTACAAAATTTAACACAATTTAACTAGATCTGCATTAAATTAGACACGCGATGATTTTAAAGATAACTGGCGACTGCAACTAGCCGCTTCTAATGCATCGTACCTTTTAGTTTTAAATAAGATAGTTAAAATGTATTTTACCTACAAAAAAGGTATCTATGTTGTTTTAATTCCCTACTATTTTTACTTACATATATATGTATGTACCCACTGGCTATTTTTTAAACTAAGGCAGTAACAACCACAAAACTGAATATACCACTTTTCATCCAAATACTGCACATTATAAATAAAAAGGTAAAAGGGTGATGCAACCTTGTCAATATTATTATGGAGTTTATTATTTGAAAAACTTTTTCATGTGTATTAAATTTGAATTACATAATCTGCGCGATTTATTTTTCATGCAGCAATGTAGCGATTAATTACATGTATTAAGCAAATTGAGATCATGTTGAATGCGCAAACGGTTGAGTTCCGTGGCCGTTTATCGATTTCTATCGAATCACTCAAAAACGAATACAGTATTCATTGTAGGTGGCTGTCCTCACTATATTTTTTTTCTAAATTTTTGGTCATGTTTGGCAATAGCATGGAAAACATACAAAAACAGTTTTTTTTTTTTTTCATAAACAATTTTTTTCATAATTTTCCTTCGCGGCTTTTTCATACATTGTGCGTCACTAGTTCAAAAATTAGAACGATGATTAGGATAACTTCACAAACAAATATCGACTCAAAAGAAAAATGGTTTTTTTCTGTTTTTATTGAATGTATTCCCAAATAAGAAGATAGAAATGGCTGTAAGACAAACTAAACTATATAAGGATTCCCAGTTGACTACAGAACCTTAAGAATACTAACAGTAAGAATTATTATAATCCACTACATTTTGTTCAAACCTTTTGTAATTCATCTAATTGGTAATTAAATGAAAATCCATTTATCGAAAGACGTACTTTAGTCCAGGAAAGGGAGAAAAAAGAGAGTTGTAGGCGTTTTGCAAGCGGTAGTAATAGCAGAGGATCAAAAACTCCCCCTACGCTACCCTTGAAGCTATCCCAAACTTTCACTATATCCATAACATTTTCGTTTTCGGCACTGTAAAATATATACAATGTAGGAGGTAGACTTTTTTCATTGGATTTATAAAGTTACATTTTATGGTAAGTATGAAGTACCTATTATTGAATAATATGGAAAGACACCATTTCACTGTTGTTTTGCTTTTATAATTTGAATATCTAACAAAATGCGGGTTTTTTCTGTATCAAAAATTGCTAAATGTTACTTTAGCTTAATAAAACTATATTGAAACACATTTTATTTTATGTTTATAATTCTTCATTTAAATAACTTTGAAAAATCAACTAACCCGATCGAATACCTACTATCAATACACTGAAAGTTTGGGATGTCTCAAAGCATGTTTTTTAACAGGCGGGACTGTTGTAAGGGAAGGGGGTCAAATCATACAACGGTTGGAGAAGATTACGGTAGGGGGTGGGTGTACGCGTAAATGTCCATACACCCACCCTTTACCCAAACCTTTGCCAGCCCTTGCATTTTTGAAAAAAATTAAGAATACCGTTAGGATGGGTGGTGAGAGGTCGTTTGTGGTGGTGATTGCAGGGATTGTAGGTGGTTAAAAATTCACAACTAAAATACCCCAACACCCACCTCAACAGTATTCCTAATTTTTTTCAAAAATGCAAGGATCATATTTGCAAAGGGTAGTGGTTACGGGTTACGGGGGAAGGTTTGAAGGGTGTCAAAAACTCTCCCCCTACGATACCCTCGAACACATCCCAGATTTTTATAATAATTTTCAATAATATTATGCACAACTCCCAGCCCCCACCACACTACCCCCTACAACGAATTTCAAATCGGAAAAACCATGTGATGTGGTGTTGGTGGAAGAAAAAGCATACAATTATCACGTTTTTATTTAAGCTGAATGCTACCCTTTATCCCACACTCCATTTTATACTGTTTGAAATACGGCGTTGCATAGCACTGTAAAAAATTAAATTAGAGAAACCCTTAGACTAGGAAATAGAGGGGACACGTAATTCGTATGCCGATTGTACGTCGAAAATTGACGCATTATTTTGGTACCGCCTCCATTTACTGATCCCAAACAGTGCGTTGACAGCGTTGTGTAAGTGTCAATATAATTAAATAGTGTAGTTAGGTTTTAGTGGATTTTTGTTTAAAACAATGCTGATTTGTTCTTCTTAAGGCTGTAAAAACCGCAGTGATAGAAATGAACCAGAAATCACATTTCACAATTAAAAAGAATTTTACGTAGTAAGGTTCAGCACAGAAAATCGCGTTTAATTTGTTTATTGTTTACATACTACTTAAAATATGTTATGATTTACGTACAATAATCATTAATGCATTATATCTTTTTTGTTGGAATGGTTTACTGATAGTGTAAGAAACAATAAAAGTAGTGTAAGATGACCGGTTCTAATTCAGAGGAGGAGAGGTTACTTAAGGTCAAGGTCATTGACTTTAAACATGTCTGTATGTAGTGGTCGAATGCTTCACAATGAGTTGAAACATATGTATGTGTGAAATTAAATACGTCTGCAGTCGTCTGAAGTTTACGATTCTTAAATCCTTTTACATGATAATGTAGAGGAAGTGGAGAAAAGTGTAAGGTACAGGCATATGAAGCAAAAGTGAAGTCGTTATAGTTAACGATTCTTTATTTTGAAATAAATGAAGTATGTAAGTGATACAATCAAAATATTGAACAATAAGATTATATTAATAGTACTAACAACTTGTAGAAATAAGAAAGAGTCGGTGATATAGCCCTTAGTTGTAACGTCTCTGTTTTCATTATCCTTAAGCTGAATCCATCGACTTTCAATATATCTTCGAAACTGTCCATGTTTATCAATAAATGCTAGCTTTACAGAGTGAAGGTTCTGCACGTTTTCAACTGTAAAGACATTTGTTCCATTAACATTTCTTAAAATAATAGTATCCCAATTTTTCTTCCATGTACAAGACACATCAATATCCTTATTAAAATTTTTACAAACATAGGCTTCATCTCCAATAGTATTATCAGGTCGGGAAATGTAGAGGGTATTGTTATACAAATATGTTAAAATCAGTAACGATGACACACTGATCATGATCGCTTTTTTCCATAACAACTGAGACATTTAAAACGAGCAACGTGGTTTGTATAATAAGTTCCCCTCCACTGATGCTTATGTAGTGGAAGGGGATTTTACATAAGTTACGGGAATGAGTGAAGGAGCAGTAGATGTATAACAGAGTTGAGTGTGTTTAAGTCAGTTTAACATGGAAACCTTTATCGAAAAGTTTAATAATGTGCGGGTGGGTTATGAAGAGAAAGAAATACGTGCTCTGAAATCACTGGAAGTGAATCAAACGTATCCCGTGCAACGCTTCAAAAAGGTGAATACAAAATGGGGACCTCGTCTATTCGCTGATTTATACAGCTTTATCATATTTCTTCCGTGCAGACATGCAGAAGCTTTTACGGATGCAGAAATCGAGGACATAAACGAAAAAATTGTGAATAAAGTGGGTCATCCGTCAATTCGCCTTAAAGGATTTGTTGGAAAAGCGGCTGATTTAGAAATACATATGTAAAATGTATAACATTATAAGAATATAAAAAAATAAAAATCTAATTTATATTATGAACTTGTTTTATTTGTTTAAAGGAAAAAATACAGTCAATTTATGAATGTAGAGACAACCAATATTTTAATAAAAGAACATTTTTATAAGCACAATTCTGTTCAACAGCGGTTGTAAATAAATGATAAGAACACACTTTAACTTTAAAATGAGTTGGGAGTTTGGAGAGAGCTGGACATCCGATATCTTCAATGTTAACAAAGTTAACAGTAGGAAAGAATTCCTGCAACCACATCATCTTTTGTAATCCTTTAACATATACAACTGTTGACTCCATCAATATGGAGTAAATTCTATCATAAAGCGTAGAGTACGGAAGATCGCCGTTATCCCAATATAACCCATGAAAATTTCTTGTTAACCAACGATTTTGACTTCTGTAACGAACGGGGAGAGCGTCCCATGGAAATGGTGGTTCAAATGTGAAATGATAAACTGGTTCTTCTTTTAGAGCAACAACAGCTACTTCTTTAAAAACAAATCGATTCTCACTACACTGAAAACCTTGTACGTCCAATAAGAAAGTCATCGTGCTCACTGTACAGTACCGGTAAGAAAACTAAATTGTGGAAGTGATCGTTGTGTGTTATACTTCTTGAACTAAGCTTGTGGATGGATTGTAACGTATCACACGATCATGTATTATTAAACAGAAAGCTGCTGTTTTGTCTGGTATATTTTCTTTAGTTTGAAACTCTAGACGTATATCTATACTACCAGATTTAACAGTTTCATTCTGATATGAACAGTCTACTATTACAAGAGGAGCAATGACTAGAAATTGCTTAGGATCGAATAAGGGTTCACTTACACTGCCATAATACGATTGTTGGAAGTTGGCATACATTTCATATAAAACGGCAAATCTGGAAGTATCAAAATCTAAATTCAAATTATCATACGGGTACATAGTAGATCCTAAGTGAACTTTAAAATTGGTTAGTTTGCAGTGATCGAAGGCACTCATATTTGTTGCAAGATTATTACTTTTATCTGTTTGAAATCCGAAAATAATGAAGCGAGGCTTTTCCAATTGTGACGTTGTTTTCACATTCCAGTTGTGAGAATACGATTTGGGAAGTAGCGGATATTCATGTAGTTCCCAACTCCGAAATGAAAGTTCCATATTTAAATTTCGATCAACATAACGCAACAATTTCAAACGTTCAGCATCTGCTACAGATACATGAGGAATTTTCCAAGAAATCTGATCCAAATGTACAAGTACATCTTCAAGTGGCGTTGCTGAGCAATATAAAGCATTATTGTCAGTGCTGCTGCGAACTAGAACTAATTCTTGTCGAACGTTTAATATTATTTTTCGGAAGTCTTCAGCAAATCCAAAAATCATACGTAGTGGAATACAAACGTTGAAGTAACCGTTGGAATCTACTAGTTTTACAGAATTAAGCTTAATTCCTTCTAGATCGCTTAAAGCAGGAGGCAACCATCCACTGTTGCTGAGACGTTTACTTTCATTCTCGTTGTAAGATGCGTAACCTTTCATTGTTGTAACCATGCCAGGATTACGGACTCGATCAATAACTTTTCCACCTAATTCATAACGAATTTCATCAAACAGGTGTAAAATTCCATTATGGATAAAAGAAATGTTCGCAGTTGCCTTTCCATCCTTTTTAAGAAGCAAACGACCCTCTATGTATAGGAAACTACTAGAAGGCAAAGTGTAAACATCTTCATTTTCTATTGGAATACGTATCGTATCATTATTTCTGAAAGTTGAATTCGCATAAGGTTGATGAGTATGTTTATCAGCGTTAACTATAGCGTTATCGAAGACTGCTTTTTCGGTAACATTCAGTATTTCTGCTACCATTTTACCGTTTCCTCTTTTTCAATCGCAACCCCAAAGATTTAAGGAACTGTTTATTGAGCGGTGTTAATCGTTTAATGGTTGTAGGCGAAATAAGCATCCGGGATTGTGGTAGTAGTTTTATAGTACTATTCTTCTTTGAATATCGTTGGGGACAGCTATATTGCACTACCATGTTACGCTTTTCGTAAGTGCAATCTTATTGTGACACGCTCTCCACGGAAATTAACTAGATTACCGTCTTGATCAACTATTTTAAGGGAAATGTAGTCGATGACACGAGTGTTGATTGATAAATAAATAAGATTCGTAGGATTCTCAACAATTTTAAATCCGGGGGGTACATTGGGAAAGAATTGATGTAGTATATGTCCATCTAGTCCTTTAGCACCATCACTGGTATGTATGTAGGAGTTAGTTACGAGGTTACACATCACTGAAATCGTGTTTACTTTGAAAATGTCAGCTACATGATCAGACACCTCTTTAAGTGATGGTAGAAGCTTATTTTCAAAACCCAATATCTTTGCGGGAGAATCTGTAGGAGCGAAGTTGACTTTTTTGGTGCTTTTTATATGGCTTTTTAAGGTAGTATTGTCTCCAAACAATTCAATAGCATCATCAGTATCTCGCAATTTCTCGCGAAGATAATGATTAATATCATCGACTTCATAGGATCCTTCCGGAAGAACAACGACTGGTGGTGTAGAACCTTCAAAGTAGAATTTGTTGTTAGTTTCATCGATATTCGGAATACTGTTATATGCTTCAAAATTTAACAATGCAATTTGATATTCATAATTATCGCTTAAAAAAATTGGCGGACTTATTATCATTTGCAGCTCCGACTTTGTATTAGTCAAGGTAAATGTGTATGACATGTTTTCGGTTTGACGTTCTGTCTACTACAACGAAGTTAGTTTGGTGGTTTGTTTTTAAGAAAAGGTTTGCCTGGTCTCATTAAGGAATTGGACAACTAAATGGCCGCAGTTAAAATCTGAGGGGTTCTGAACACGATTGTAGTTATAAGTAATAGCACAAGGTCCGGAAGACTGTAAATATTGAACCAATTCTTTAGGTGGACGAAGATCTCCAAAACTGTCAAAGTACATAGCTTTTTTATTTCGTTTTACATACGCTGTCCAATGTGTACCAGTTCCTGTGTTTAAATCTAAATTAACAATTCCACTTTCACACCTTTTAACTTTTCTGGGTAATTCGTTACGCATAAAGATTCCCCGAAAATGTGGAATTTGTAAATAGTTAATGTAATTGACTAAATCCAAATCTGTCAAAGGACGATTAGGTAACTTTACGAAAAATTTTACGTTTTTTTTTAACGGTAGAAAACCACCTGTCTTTGGAATAGGAATGATTCTGGGAGATTTAGATCGCTTTCCAAATTTGCGAATTGTATTTAGTGCTATTTTAGCAGCATGTATCAGCTGGAGAGGTTTCGTTTTCTTAAGAGCAATTTTCGCAGTTGTCACTAGCTTACGAAACGGTAGAGCTCCTCCTTTTCTTGTTCGTCTTCTCTTCTTTATTTTTCGCAACGGAATTAAACCACCAAATTTACGACGTCGCTTTTTGTGCCCCATTCCAAGTTTCTCTTTACCCTTCATAGCTGAAGCAACTGTGAGAGCTGCCAAGCGTTCACCAAAAGACGCGTTCGACGACTTTAGTCTTTCTAATGATTGTTGCACCAAAACTTTATCAGCAATTCGACGATGGGAAATGTCTGGAAAGGTTTTGTAAGCAATATCGTGTAATTTACAAGATTCGTCAAGGGGATTTATACCGATATCACCTCGAGCTAATCGTTTGTCCAGTCGAGTCCCTGGACCGCAAAAGTTATACCCTGGGAGGTGTAATTCAATAGGTAATTTATCTATAAAGCTATTCAGAAAACCTCGTGTCATGGAACATGTGTAGTGTTAACTCTTCCACTATACTGAACGAACTGACTACATAAACACTGTTAACTCTAAATTTATATATCCGAGAGCACATGCGTAAACCGTTTAATAGTCAATAAACATGCGGATAGTACAACATCCATCTGCTCTACCCATAACCAATCGTGACTTCGATATTGCTAGGAATATAAATCGACAGGGTCCATTACTACCATCCACAATAAGAGCCATTATCGCCGGACCTTCAAATTGTGGAAAAACAAATGTGATTATAGGACTTTTGGAGCAACCGAACGGTTTACGGTTCGCAAACGTATACGTTTATTCCAAGTCATTGTATCAACCAAAATATAAGTATTTAGCTGAATTATTGAAACCAATTGCTGGAATTGGTTATTTTCCCTATAGAGACTCAGACGATGTAATTGCTCCATCACAGGCAAGACCTAATTCTATATTCATCTTTGACGATGTTGCGAATGAAAATCAAAATAAGATAAGGGAATACTTTAGTATGGGAAGACATAACTCAATCGACACTTTTTATTTAAATCAAACATATGCACAGATTCCCAAACATTTAATTAGAGATAACGCAAATTTGATAATACTGTTTAAACATGATGATTTAAATCTCAAACACGTCTTCGCAGACCATGTCACTACAGACATGACTTTTGACCAATTTAAAAATATTTGTGCAGAGTGTTGGAAAGAGAAGTTTGGATTTCTAGTGATAAACAAAGATTGTGGTATAAATGAGGGAAGATATCGCTTAGGATTCGATAAATATATATTAATGTAAGTGATATAAAGTCAATCAGTTGTTAAAAGACAACCTTGACAAGAGCATGGATGTAAAAGCAAAGAAAGAACTAATCAAAGTTAGGAAAGCGGTAAAGAGGAAATTGCAAATGTTAAAGTAATCGACAGCAGGACAGAATCTCCTGTTGAAGCAAGCATATCAACCACTTACAAAATCGCTTCTTAACTTGAAATCAGAGCTGGGTGAAGAGATCAAAAAAGAATTAAAGCCATTAGTGAGTAATTGGTGGAAAGGTGACGTTCCAGCTTCGTCAACACCAATAAAAATTAGAAAGCTTGACCCTTCGAATGCTCCAGGTACCTTACTACCAGGTGCTCCTTCATTCTTAAGGGAAGAAAGTGTTTATGAAAGTGATCCAACAACGGGTCATGAAAACACAGACCAGGATAATGATGACTTTCAACAAGCGAAGAAAGCGTACATAGACTATATTAATAGCTCTCGATTTGCTCAATATTTGGAAGAATTCGATCCTCTACCTCGAGACTATATAGAAGGAATTATTAAAGACTATGATGGTGACACATTTAACGCAGACGTTCTGAATCCTCGTCTTGATAAAGTTCGATACGAATGGAACACAAATAAATTTTTTATTGGTGATTCTGAAGTGGATTTTGATGGACCAAACGTTGTAATTGATGGAAAATTTGAATACATAGGTACTGTGGGATTATACGAGCAACTCTTCAAATTACGTTCTGAATATCCGACATCGATTAAAGAAAGAAAAGACTACGCTGATATATTAAAACGTACGGGAGCAGTTTACAAGTTAAGACAGCAACCATCGAAATTTTCTAAAGGTGGAGGATTGTCGTTGTTGACATACAACGAAAAACCGATCGAATACAAATATTTTGATGACGTTAATGAATTGTGTGATCGTTTAAGGTTATTGGTTGCTTCTCAACAAGCAGGCAATACAAATCATGAAAACGAAATTCTATCAATTTTAGAAGAGTTGCGTGAGTGCAATATAATCGTATAAACAAATTATTAAGCTTATTAGTTAGACAATGACGGTTGATAAGTTCGGACGTTCGTTAGAAACAAAACGATTGTTTTCGCAAGCATTCAGCAATGTTCATGATTTCAATCATAACCGCTTAACAAGAATCGGTGATCCTCAGCAGGAGCATGATGCTGTGAATGTGAGATATTTGGAGAAGAAGGTGCAACGTCTGTTATCGCAAGATGATGTAACCGATATTAGACAAACATTCGATAAAGTGTTGTATTTCGTTGATGTGGCTAATAAGCGTATTACACATTTGAACGAGCCTACCGCTGGGTTTCATGCAGCTACTAAAATGTATGTAGATGAGAAAGATCGGTTAACAAAAGAGCATATCAGAATCGAGTGTGAAAAGGTAAAGGATCGTGCTGTCAGTGAAGGTGTCAGAAGGATGAAGGATTTACGAGAAGAATTGAAAACAGCTGTCTCCAAAAGTGGTGAAATGATGATGAAAACTTTTAGTGATAATATAGAGTTAGCGATTAAAAATTTGGAAAAAGAACTTGAAAAATATAATACCGACAGGGATAAAGAAATAACAAACAAGGTGAACGATATAATAGAAAAGAATGCTGTCGGAATAATGGACGTCCTTGCAACAAAAGTAAAACTAGATCGTAAAGATGTAGAAGCGTTTGTTAGGAAAGGGGATGAAGAAGTATCGAAGAAATTGAAGACGGAAATTGTGCAAGATATGAATAATGATATAGACACCAGTTTTGAATTAATTAAAATCGCGATTCAGGATGAGTGTAAAAAAGTTAAGGAATTTTCAGAGAAAGAAATTCAACGAACCAATAAAAAGAAAGATGATCTGAAAAACGAATTAGTGGTAATGGTGGAATCACTAAAAAAAGAAGCAAAGGAGCTGAAAGTAAGGCTAGATACTCTACAACAACAAAGAGGAACAGGTAGTGCAAAACCGAGCAGTTCTAAACCAACAACAGCAGCTCCGTCCATGTAGTTCTTCATTATTATAAGGAAAATGTTAAATGTGAAAGAAGAACTAGTGAAAGAACTGCATAAACCTGCGAGAATTAATTTTACACGTCGTAAAGTGATAGTGAAAGGATTAGATGATCTTCATCAAGCCGATTTAGTGGAAATGATTCCGTATGCGAGAGAAAATAAAGGTGTCAGATACATTTTGGTTGTAATAGACGTTTTTTCAAAATTTGTGTGGGCTCAAGCAGTAAAACGCAAAACAGGTGAATATGTTGGAAGGGCTTTACAGTTAATTTTCAAAAGAAGTAAACGTATTCCTAAGAATATGCAAACTGACTTGGGAAAAGAATTTTACAACGAACAAGTGAAACGAGTTATGCAAAAATATAAAATTAACCATTACTCAACGTATAGCACCAAGAAAGCGTCAGTTGTGGAGCGGGTAAATCGAACACTAAAATCAAAAATGTGGCAACGCTTTAGTTTACAAGGATCCTACAAATGGTTGAAGTTATTACCAGATATAGTACAGGAATATAACAATTCGGTTCACAGAACTATCGGAATGAGACCAAGCAAAGTTAATAAACGAAACGAAGAAACACTTTTGGAAAGTATTTACAACAATCCAAAGAAGGTGGATTTACGAGAAATTAAGTTTAAAGTTGGAGACCGGGTACGAATAAGTAAACATCGTGAATTGTTTAGCAAAGGTTATACCCCGAATTGGTCTAACGAATTATTTACGATTAGCTACATAAAATTGTCACATCCAATTATGTATTACTTAAAGGACGATAAAGGGGAAGACATAAAAGGAGGATTTTATGGTATGGAACTACAGAAAGCGAAATATCCAGATGTTTGTTTGGTGGAACGTGTACTAAGACGAAAAGGTGACATGGTTTACGTCAAATGGTTGGGGCTTAACCAATCTCATAACAGCTGGATTGATAAGACGAACGTTTTGTAATGTATCCCCAGTTTTTTTTCTGATAATAAAGTCTGCAATGTTAATACTGATTTTCTTTACCCCTTCCCCAAAGTATGATTATAAATAAGATAAAACGTGATGAGTTTAATCAGTTGTATCGTTAGTTGCTGCATTAAACGTTTAAGACGTAGTAATGGTTGAAAGTTACGTAATTGAAGTTAAATTTTACAAAGAGGGTTTATTATCTTTGAAAAGATATTTGGTAGCGTCAGAGTTGGATAGCGTGACAGAAGAATTCGAATTAAAAGGTGAATACGATAAAATCGTAATAGGAGGCTACTTAGTGGTCGATGAGAGCGATCCTGACGATTTTGAAGTATAATTTTTATAAAAATGGATTCATTATCGTACGAGCTGTATCAAGCAGAAAAGCAAGTCCTCATTCTCAACCTTCGAAGAGCAATACTATCAAACGATTTAGATAGAGTTAAAGTTGTGTTGTCGAAGTTGGGAGTTGCAGTACCAAAGGAAGCATTCAAATGGTTAACTGTAACGCAAGAGACATCGTTCGATATTTTATACTTCATATTCGAAAGGAAGCAAAGGTGTGACGAATTGGTGGATGAATTTCTAAAAGGTTGCTGTGAAACAGTGGAAATAACCGTTGATGATGTGGAAATGATTTTAAATAAAACAAAGTATAATTTCATGCGACACGACGTATATTTTTTAAAAGAAATGTTAACAAACGGATCAGTTCTAATGCGGGATAAGAAGTTCTCCGTAATGAATGTGAAGAAAATGTATGTTACATTGTTAAAGTGTGTGGATGACTTAATACTGGATGTAGCATACTATGCACAACCGAAAAATTTGGAAAAGTGTATTAAACTGATCAACTTGTTTCGGCTTCCGTATACATTAAGTCCAAATATCAATGGTCGTCATCAAACAGTGCTGCAATGGATAGAAGAAAACATTTTAAGAGAAGGAACGGAGAAAGCTGCAGGCTGGCAGAGCGGTCCTGACTCAGGCAAATGGCCATCAAGTAATATCGAAGATTATAAGAAAATTTATTCATTGTTAATGTTATTGAAACAATAAATTGTAATAGTAGAAATGGTACACATGTTATTTGTGAAGTTGAGGAACATATTTGGTAGAATAAAAATAGTAAACAAACAAGTTGTGTAGTAACGTTTTATTATTATTTATACAATACAACCAATATTAAGGATAAAATATTTACATTGAGTGACATTTCAGCGTAAGCTATACTTAAACAGAACTCCAAGTAGGTATTACAGTAGGTGTTCATAAATATTATCAATGGCGTCCTGTGGAAGTGACGAAGCTTCGAAAAGTCTTTTAATAAAGTATTCTCCAACCGTTAAGTCGTCGGTATACGGTTGATGAAAATTTTGTATAAACCGATCAACGGCACCGTCGAACTTTGAAAGGGAACTGTTTGAGTTTTTTATGTTGTAATGTCCCCAAGGAAGAGTATCCGTTGTTTTCGGAATTAAGAAACGTTTATCATCTCTGGGAGAGAGGGCTACTTTCGTTTTCATATGGGTAAACATAGTATGCAGATCGGAAACGAAAACATTCATACATTTAAGAATGGTGGCATCATCTCTAATGACGCGTAGGTAATCATCGATTTGAAGATGTAATTTAATGACATTTTTCTTGACACCTTTTGCTTTTTTAACAATTTGATCAACGGCTTCATCGCAGTAAGCTTTTGCTCCGGTTCCATAGAATGCTTTAATGGGATTATTAGGGAATTCGTCTTTAAATTTACCAATAACAGAAGAGGTAATAGGGATATTGAAACTATTATTATGGGGATAATTGGAAGTGTCGAAGTGATGAATATTTTCAATCATATCTCTGTAGAAATTTTCGGTGAATACTTTAAGAATGAAGGAATCAGTATCCATATACATCAAAGAAATATTTTCTTGATATTTTTGCTTAAGAAAGCCGTAGTAGAAGTCATACATAACAACTTTTGATAAATCCAAAATAGTGAAACCTACATAGAGCGGTTTATCGTAAACAATGTGTAATTTGTTCATCTGAATAGCTGCGAAATGGGGGGTGAAAATTTTTGAATTTCTGAAATTGGGTTTAGCTATTAAACTTTCAGCACCAAGGTATCGTCCAACGTTTTGCCAATGAGTAACTAACTTGACGTCAACTCGTTTGTCAACGTTCTCCATCGTTTTTCCGAAAGTACTGTTGTTCATCAATTTAAAGAATGATTTCCCAAACTTATTATTACACATATTGCGTTTTCTAGTATTCAAATCTATGAAAGGTTCCAACCATTGTGACTGTTTAAACTGAATAGCTCTATGCACTTTAAGTAATTTTAATCCGCTCTGGAGAGCCTGTTTAAGCGGTAGGTAATGAACAATATACTTTGTCTTAGTCATAAGGTTCGGAATCAATTTTTTGACTCTGCCATTAGCATTACCAGGAGAAATAATATTTTCAACTAAAAAGGGAAGATCAGCATGTAAATCGTGTAGGTTTTGGGGATATTGAACGTCAACTTCAAGTACATAACCGTATTCAGAAGAAGCATGTAAATCGAGAACATTTAATTCATCAATTTCAGCATCGGTGAGCCAACGAAAATGGGATATGGGAAGGTATTGACTCATGCTGTGTCCATACAAATTGGTAGCATCCAAATACATAATGTAGGAAGTGGGAGCAGATGCGTCATAATCAGGAAGGTGTGGGTTATTGGCGAAATGCATTCTTTGAACACACTGACTTATTCCTCCGCGTACCCCTTTTTGGAAAAACTTTAACATATCGATGTCAGTTAGAAGTTCTAAATTAACGCGAGTGAATTTTAACATGCTATCCCACGCTAGCCCGGGAGCGGTGTAATACTGAGCGGGGTCCAAGGCGTAAGTGGAAATACATATTTCACGAAAATTCTCGAACACGTCAGCTAACAGTAGGACATCGGTTTTCAAGTAGAGGTCAGAATATTCTCCGAGAGTGGAGCAGTTAAAGGTTTTCTAAACGGTGGCAGCTCTTTCATAATCTTCATCAGAAATGGGTAGAGATGTTAATTTATCGAAAAAATCGTCTTTGAGAGGGAACGTTGATTGGTCAAGTTTAGTAATATCATCGACGTAGGAGTAAGGGAAAATCCCTTTCCGTCGCACAAGTTGAAATTGTGTAGGATCAGAAAAATACTTCTTCACTTGGAAGCATTGAGAAGGATCGAGTTCTTCAGACAGTTTATCGAGGGAGGAAGCCATAAAACGAAAGGAATCGAGAAATCGAATTTTAACAAATACGTTTTGAGTAGAGTTATCTGAAACACCGGGAACAGTATCAACTCGCAATAATTTGGTAAAGGAAACGTATTTTTCTTTATTTTGAGCAATTACGCTAAATTTAACATCGTTGACAGCCATTTCTTTTAAAAATAAATGACAATCGTAACCGGAGAGGTTGTGGAAGAATACAGGCACAAAGTTGGGTAGTTTGTAGTTTAAGTTACATCTGGAATGAGCAGCCCCTAATCGAACTTTACCAGTCAAATGACAATGATCGCGAACCTTTACATCATCGATTAGGAAGGGCTCTTCGCAAATATTACAGGACGTCGTTTCAGAGAAAAATCGCATTTCTTCATCAGTCAAGGGTATCATAGGAACGGGGGTCTTTAAAAATCGGTGATAAATATCAGAAACGTCTTGATCAAGAGTTTTAACAAATTGATTAGCACAATCAGGTCCTCTATAAGTTCTGAATATTGAAAAGGAATCGTCAAAAGAGCACTTAATCAAGTAAGCAAACGAGTGCGGTTGATGTTCGTGGGTAGGTGTGGTGGAGGTCTTGTTAGGATCGGAAAAGCATGTATGAATGGGTCGCAATATGGTTTCGAAGTCTGCATAAACAACAAAAGGTACTTTGATACATTTGTGGTAGTTTTGAAATTTTAAAACGTTATTAGGGATGAGCCTACCCATCTTATCCAATTGGAGATCAGCAGTTGGCAGCGTCGTGTAAACGTGGTTGCAATCATTCCGCTGATGACGGTGCAGGTGAGCCACAGAACTGAAGTATTGCAAGCAGCCGTCACATAGGAATTTGCGATGTTCTGTTTTGGAGAGTTGTTGAGAGAGCAAACGGGACATATCCTTAATCCAACAGTAATGATTATTTCCTCGATCATCGTGTAGCAAGAGTAAATTGATGTGCAGCCTTCGTTTGACGGACGAGTAGTAGAGGGGGCCAACAATTTCCCAGATCCATTTTCCATCCTTCAAAACGTATTCAGTCCCGTAAACATTCACAGAACAATGGTTCTTCGTTTCAAACTTGGGAATGTCGTTTAATTTAATAGGAAAATCGATACCGTCATAGTCCATCGTGCGGGAGTAATGAGGATAGGAAGTCGTTCTGTGCGGGTTGGCTTGAGCAGGATACAAAGCCGAGGTTATTGCCCACGCAAAGCAGGCTTGGTCATCGTTTCGTACGTTCACAACAGCTCTCTTAAGTACAATTTGTTTAGGTAGAGGAATGTAAGACGAAGCTCTAAGGGGATTGTACTTGTTGCAATTGAGTTCTAGGAATAGGACTCTTTCCAAAGCCCATCCTGTAAGAAGGAAATAATAGTAAATACAAGTGAAATACATATATAAAGAGAGGATGATAAATTACCTGACTCTCGTTCTTGAAACTCAGAAGCTTTACCCTCAAGAACGTCGAAGAAGCTTTGGAGAATATTGGAAAGATCCGCCGACTGAGTGACAACTTTGTTATTGGTGTTGAAGGATTTCACGTCAACCAATTGTTTAGCATCATGCACATACCGTCCGAAAAGTTCAAGATTTAGTTTAAGCGTGTCATGCAGTTGTATCTGATTACGAATAACACGCAAGCATTTGTCGAAAACTTCGGCGAAAAAGTCGGTATACGACAGGAAGAACTTGGCGGATGAAATACGAAAGGACACAATTCTGTTAGCGAACGCGGACGAAAGGAAAGTAATTCCTTCCTCAAGAGGAGAGCAGCAAGTTTGTTTATGCTTGAGGCTGCGAAGGTGACCGTTGTAGGAATGTTGTGGAACGTAAATGTTACAAGTATCACACCAGCGGTCAGAAGAACCAGCAGGCGTAGCAATTTTAAGTTTTTTCTTCAGCAGAGGCGATGTACGTTGGAGCTGTGCTCGTTTCCGACAAGAAGTTAATCGATGTCTTTTTAAATTATCAGATCGCGTAAAGGAAGCATCACAGTCCGGACAAGGGATCATAGCGGCTAGCGGTATGAGGTATACCTCGACAACGACTGAGGAATACAGAACGCGAGGGACAATAAATAGCGATAGGAAAAGGGGAGGGATGTGTAAGGTAGAGAGGGCATAAGGAGAGGGGCAAAAGGAATATATACTGAAACTGTAGTGGGTACGGTGTAGTAAGATGAGTGCTGAACAAAGGGGTAACGGTGCTGCTTTAGCTGCTGAGCTAAATATGAACGAAGGCGAGCTGGCTGATATATTGGAAAACTTCTTTCCAAACGATTCCTTCACATCATCCGCTAAAGGTGAGGGATGTGTTGGAGGTGCTACCACGGTAACGATGGTAGAGCCTGTGGCTAGCACCTCTACGATGGCGGTGGCGGGAACGAAGTCGATATCGATGAAGCCGAAGAAGCGATCGTACACACGAAGGTTGTCGGCTGCTCCATTCGATTATTCCAAGATAGTCGACCAAGTAGGAGAAGCCATAAATAGTGCTAAGGAGGAAAAGCGGCGACGAGAAGTGGTACTGCATGAAAGAGAGACAAAGGCTGCTTCATTGACTGAGTACATGAAGCGGAAAGAGAAGGAGCTCGAGGAGTTGAACAGATCGGTACTTGAAACGAGAAAGGAGGTAAAAGAAATCGAAAATAAGCTAGTTAACCTTAAGTCTGCTTTACTGAGTAAATTTAATGATTAAAATTCAATGTTGTTTTATATTATATTGTATTATATTAAATAAAATTCTGTTATATTGTATCGTTTTATAATTTGTAATTAAAGAAAATAAAAGAGAGTATAAATTATATATATATTTATTTATTAAATATACGTTTTAAAAAGGGATCAAGTAAAAAACAACATTCAAAATAATTATTTATTTAATTTTCTATTATTACAACAAAGCTGTAAAAACTAAAATTAAAAACTATTTTCACAATAATAAATACATTAAAAATTTTCTATGAAAACGTTTTCATATAAATCGTTGCCCCGTGGTCCTCGGCAAAAACGACGACAGTCCCGTTGAAGGAGCTCCATGAGAGCTGGACCTCGAGGTGCTGGCACAACTCCCCGAAGGGCCTACCATCACTAACCTTCCAAATAGTGAAGTTTTCTGTGGTGGTGCCAGTGAAGTTCATCTTCTCCACCCTGATGTTAATTTCGGTTGGCACGGAGCCATGGAAAATTACGGTATATTCAACCATTTTTATATTGTTAACTAATTGTTGTATTGCTTTACGACAGTGTTAGCGATCCGTGCTGAACGTTGTGAAAACTTCAGTATTTATTCAATTTAGAGGAGGAGGGATATGAGTGGGGTAAAGTTAAGTTCAATACAAGTGTTTGTGCGAAGAAGGACTGATACATGGCTCATGTAACGTGTAAACCATTGCTTATTCAGCAAATACAAATCGGTCACATGTGTACTAATGTCATGAATCGACGGATAGACATGGTGTGTAGCAAACAATAACTGATCTACCTTTGTTTTACATGCTAGTGTGCGTTTTTACTTTTTATACAAAGTTTATTTGCATATGTCTTGTGGTAGAATGCGTCGTCAGCCATTTACGCTAGTTTGCGTATTTGCTTTTTATACAAAGTTTATTACCTATTTGCTGAATAAGCAATGGTTTACACGTTACATGAGCTATGTATCAGTCCTTCTTCGCACAAACACTTGTATTGAACTTAACTTTACCCCACTCATATCCCTCCTCCTCTAAATTGAATAAATACTGAAGTTTTCACAACGTTCAGCACAGATCGCTAACACTGTCGTAAAGCAATACAACAATTAGTTAACAATATAAAAATGGTTGAATATACCGTAATTTTCCATGGCTCCGTGCCAACCGAAATTAACATCAGGGTGGAGAAGATGAACTTCACTGGCACCACCACAGAAAACTTCACTATTTGGAAGGTTAGTGATGGTAGGCCCTTCGGGGAGTTGTGCCAGCACCTCGAGGTCCAGCTCTCATGGAGCTCCTTCAACGGGACTGTCGTCGTTTTTGCCGAGGACCACGGGGCAACGATTTATATGAAAACGTTTTCATAGAATATTTTTAATGTATTTATTATTGTGAAAATAGTTTTTAATTTTAGTTTTTACAGCTTTGTTGTAATAATAGAAAATTAAATAAATAATTATTTTGAATGTTGTTTTTTACTTGATCCCTTTTTAAAACGTATATTTAATAAATAAATATATATATAATTTATACTCTCTTTTATTTTCTTTAATTACAAAATATAGCAAAAAATAATAAATAAATTATTTTTAAAAAAACAGCTTCTGAGGATAAAGTAGAAAAGGTCCTAAAATAATTTGAACCAAAAAAAGTTAAGATTAGTACAAGTGTTTGTGCGAAGAAGGAAAAACTAGAAAGAGAAGTTGTTTGAGCTATAAATGACAATGTAAGTTAGAGTGAGGTGTGGATACTTTCTGATGTTAGTTAGTTTGTAAATTGTCTTGAAAAAAAAAACAAAAAAACCACCAACCAAAATGATCCCAAAATATTTTGGGAAAAAAAATAAAAAAAAATTTTTTTAATAAAAGTAGTTAAATAAAATTAAAAAAAAAACCGACCTTCTGTGGATAAACCAAAAAGGTCCCAAAATAATTTGGACCAAAAAAAAAAAAAAGAAAGCAAGAAAAAAAAATTTTTTTCAGGTTAGGTCGGGAGGCCTAAGTCTGAGAGGGGTAGTTGTCTGAATTTAATATTTCTGACATTGCCAAGTGGTACCTTCAGTCTTCGCGTAGAGACAAGGTGGTCCTGATAAGGACCAATGAATTGAAAGAGTTATTCAGGATCCAATTATAAGCGAGTCAGGTCTAATCCTGACTGACTTTATTACAATAAATTACAGCTATTTATACAAAGTTTATTAACATATGTCTTATGGTTGAACGCATCATCAGCCATTTACGTTAGTATGCGTATTTGTGTTCTGACCTAGTTTAATAAATTACAACTATTTATACAAAGTTTATTAACATATGTCTTATGGTAGAATGCATCATCAGCCATTTACGCTAGTATGCGTATTTGTGTTCCGACTTAGTTTAGCGGCTAGAACTGTTACAATTCTCTGTCAGCAGAATTTAGATTCTGCTGTACAGAGTGTGATACTTTCCGAATTGTACATAATACAGGGTGTTCCCACAACTTCCCCCATTACAGACGTCCTCTAAGTTTCGTTGGAAGACTAAAAATTTTTTATTCAGACATTTTCTCCCTATCATCTACCCTTTATACACTTTTCGAGGGTTAAAGTGTGAGGGTGAAACACGTTAAAAAAATATTTCTCGACTTTTCAGGGTAGGATCGTTTAGCCCACTGTTCAAATTAAATTTTCCAAGAGGAACACTTTTTTTAACTGCTTCTATTTTTTTATGCGTAATGGAGACAACTTTTTGTCAACTCTATTTTTTCAAAAATTTTTTCAGATTCGGGTACTTCCACTCGGGGACCTTCTTCCCACACCAGATCGGTAGTTGAAACGAGAAAGGAGGTACAAGAAATCGAAAATAAGCTAGCTAACCTTAAGTCTGCTTTACTGAGTAAATTTAATGATTAAAATTCAATGATGTTTTATATTATATTATATTATATTAAATAAAATTCTGTTATATTGTATCGTTTTATATTTTGTAAGTCAAGTATGGCTGACGACGCATTCTACCACAAGACATATGTAAATAAACTTTTTATAAAAAGCAAATACGCACACTAGCGTAAATGGCTGTAGAGTGAGGTGTGGATACTTTCTGATTAACACCTGTATACCAGTAGCACTTTGCTAACCAAACTGTGCATATTTCAATAACAATCATAATAGGTAATAAACTTTGTATAAAAAGCAAATACGCACACTAGCGTAAATGGCTGACGACGCATTCTACCATAAGACATATGCAAATAAACTTTGTATAAAAAGCAAATACGCACACTAGCGTAAATGGCTGACGACGCATTCTACCACAAGAGATATGTAAATAAACTTTTTATAAATAGCTGTAATTTATTGTAATAAAGTCAGTCAGGATTAGACCTGACTCGCTTATAATTGGATCCTGAAACACGCTTCCAATTCTTCGGTCCATATCAGGACCACCCTGGCTCTACGCGCACCTTTTTGGTAGCAATCACGTCATGTATGTTACAATGTAGCGGACCTCAGCTTTTCTGTCACAGCTGCAGATTTTATCATTGCGATGTCGTAAACCAGTGCTGCCGACCTTGTCGTCAGGGGACTCAATCGTTAAGTCCGAGAGGGGTAGTTGTCCGAATTTGATACTTCTGCCATTGCCAAGTGGTACCTTTAGCCTTCAACATCAATAGTGAGAGAGGCACCTTTTTTTTAGCACCGCTCCTTATACCTTTAATTAATTCTTGAAATTTAGGGTAGAAATTACTTCCCTCATTACAGACGTCCTTCAAGTTTCGTTGGAAGCAAATTGTTCTTCATGGAACACTAAACATTTTTTACTCAGACATTTTCTCCCTATCATCTACCCTTCATACACTTTTCGGGGGTCAAAGTATGAGGGTGAAACACGTTAAAAAAATATTTCTTGACTTTTCAGGGTGGGATCATTTAGCCCACTGTTCAACTTACATTTTCCAAGAGGAACACCTTTTTTTTTTTTAACTGCTTCTATTTTTTTTTTAAGCTTAAAGGTGTCAACTTTTTGTCAACTTTATTTTTTTTTTTAAAAATTTTTTCAGATTCAGGTACTTCGACTTAGGGACCTTCTTCCCACACCATAAGTTATTACCCAATTTCAACTCCTTCTGCTTCAAAAAAATTTCTAAAGCTTTTTACGCTGAAGTATTTCATTAAATACTTCATTGTCTTCTTATACTACACCTCATTATCCATATTTTCATGTACTAATTTTTCATACCACTCTTTTCCTACCCTCAAAATATATATTTTTTAATTTCTGGACTTAAAAATTTTTTACCATTATTCTCACCAAAAAATTTTTTCTCCGACAACTGTCTATTAAAATTCATAAACGAATACAACAGGTTCAATAACATATATTACGCCTTATGTACTCTTTCAATTATCCCACTCCTTCATCAATTAAAAAATTACTACTACCTTGCGATGCCACCTCATTATAAAAAATATTGCTACACCATCACCTTCGCTACCACACTACTCTATACCTCTTTCTTTACATCCCCACTATTCCCGACTACTCTCCCCACTCTTTCCCCACCGCATACCTTCCTATTTAAACCCTTATCAACCTGAGAGAGCATCACTTCACCAGAAGGGTCTTATGAATTAACATGGACCTTTCTCGTGTATCTATTGTCCTTTCACCATTCAGGCAAACTGTTAATGAAACCACCTCCCTCCAATGCAGATATTGTCGGCGTCTGCGTGAAAGCTGTTCGGCTGAAACAGGATTCTGCTGTCAAGAATGTTTTGACAACAGACCTCTGCTTTTCTGCCACAGCTGCAGATTTTATCATTGCGATGTCGTAAACTTGTGCTGCCGACCTTGTCGTCAGGGGCCTCAATCGTACCTCTGCGAAAAGTCGGGCTTTGTTTACGAGATCTATGATACGCACACACTGTACTGTATTCTTTGCAATACTTACGAGCAAAGGCGTCAACTCTTCCGATCCATTATGTTTTCATAAACCTACCTTTCAATTACTATGTCATTACCTGTCCCCTCTCCTACACCTTCCTTTTCCTTTTTAAAGACTTGTGACCTTGACACACTTTCCATATAACTTCTTATTATCCCCAAACTCTACCTTTATCTTATATATCAAACGTCTACTACCTTTTGCTTCTTTATTTATTTCTTAACACAAATATATACATGTACACGTTCTACGCTCCTTCTACATAACCAAGATTATTACTTATTTCTATTACATATCCTTCTTCAAATACGGTCTTATTTGTGATACGGTGGTTCTCACTGCAAACAAACTCGTACCTACACATCTCACCACACCATCCGCAATGAATGTGAACTTCGTCATGGATATACACTTCCAACATCCATAAATTCGGAACTCGTGTATATAATGACACAATTCCTCCATTACTTCCCGCATATCGACAGCTCCAACACATTGGTAGGTAGCGAAGATTATTCCTATCACAGTACAGCACGTACGCAGAACATGCTGAGAAGTTCGTTTCACATTTGAAGAGTTTTCGAGCTACGTTACACCCTTTCATTGAGCTCACATCACTTACATACTTATTTGCTTTATTTACAGTATACTCCTCTGTGTCTACGTAATCTCCTCTATGTAACACAGTGTTACGCTGCGCATCATTCAATCCTTCCATGTGGTCCGCATTATTCCAATACTCTACTTCTTTTGTACCACCACAAACTTCATCGATACTACTACCTTTATTACTGCTTCTTACATCCATTCTCAAACCAATCTTCTCAACTACTTCTGCCTTCTCTTCCTTTTCACTACTTTAACGATTGTCTACCTGCTTACAACTGCACTTCTTTCCCATCCTTCCACATCACAATATCTACATGAATCACGTACAATTGCAATTGCATTAATCAGTGTAAGTGCAATGGCACTTCAACGGCTGTAGACGTGTTTAAAACTTTCCGTCATAAAAATCGTAAACTTCAGACGACTGCAGACGTATTTCGTTTCACATTACCGATACATGTACATATGTTTCAATTCATTGTGAAGCATTTGACCACTACATACACACAAGTTTAAAGTCAATGACCTTCCGTCAATTTGACCTTAAGTAACCTCTCCTCCTCTGAATTAGAACCGGTCATCTTACACTACTAATAAATACTTTCAAAGTTGTAAGATGCATGCGTTTACCACAATATTACCATAGGCGGCGTCACTTTTAGTTATAAAAATCTAAAAAAGTAAAATTAATTAATTAATAAAATTCGTCTTAATGTTTATTAGTTCCGCCACATCATGTTAATTAACGTTAATAAAATAATTTTTTGCATTTACTTTCATTGAACATGTATTCTCTTTGACATAAAATAAATAATATTTTCTTACTAACGTAAGACGCAAAACAACAGCTCTCAATAATTGTTTACTTTATCAAATAAACAATTGATACTCTGTATGGAATGACAATTGTACGAATAATGGTAACAAAACAAACTCCCTCTTAACATTTTATGTTGCGATACTGAGCGCTCTCTCGCGATCCCAATCGTCCTCAATTTGCAGTCGACTATTACCTGTCCCCTCTCTTTCCTAGTCTAAGGAGAAACCACTTTGTACCATTGTACCGTAACCTCACCATTGGGGCTTAGCACTTATCCTATTAGTGCACGACACCTATAGACGATTCATGTCGAAATTCATATGTATTTTTTTCATTTCAATTGACCTAACAATCATGCAATAATTCGAGTAAAACAACATAACTTTTACTATTTATTATGTACAGCGTACAGCGCATCTTATTTCTTCAGAGAGTTCAGAGAGACTCACCCCTAAATACCACAACGATTTTTGCACACCCCATTTAGCATTCTATTGCTTCAAAGATGCTCATAGTGATAATTTAAATATTTCCGCAGAAGCTAATAATATTTAGCATTTTACAGCTTACCTATATATTATTCGATTTACATATTTATTTGTTTCTATGTTTAGCATGAAAGCTACAATAAATATTAGTGCACATTTCATTTTGTCATGTCGTTCCTTTTTTATAAACGTCAAAATTGGAGGGTTACAGTCAACATGTCCAAGTAATAATAATAATAATATAGGCAACCAATAATATCCAAGATGTTCAATTTTTTTGTTAAATCCTTCGCCTTTCAAATTATCGATTTTTAATTACAAATTCTAATTAATCGATAGCACCCTGCTTGGACGTTTTAATTGTCGGCAAATTCCAGATTATCCTATCTTCGGAAGAGATAGATCTGTACGATATGATTTTTAACCAAAAACGCGTTTCTTTAAGGAAATATTTTTTTCATCTCGAATTACCAACAAAGCGTACAGTACTTCAAATATAACAACATAACTTTTAGTATTTATTATGTACAGCACATCTTGGTATAATATAATTTATGTATATATTTTTTTAAATTGAAATTGATTGATATTAAAACTGAGATGAGTGAATTTAAACATGTCATCATAATTTAATAGAAAAACTGTATAGAACTTTACTAGTTTAAAATTGAATTTTAAATTTTAGAATGTTATTTAAATAAAAAGTTAAGAATGCACCCAAGTTTGTCTTAGGGTGGTGCCCTTCGTAATATAAAATTCCTTCTTTGGAGCCAAGGTAACAGATGACAATTTTGTTTCTTTTACTACAAAATTTTTTAGCAGAGTCGGTCGTCTTATTAAGTTAGTTTGAAAGGAATAGGCTTGTCTCACAAAAAAAAGTAGAACCTTAAATCGAAAACAAAAAACACCTACTGTGAAAATATGATGCTCCTATTTGTAAATAACAAAGATATCGTACTTATAGAAAATACACTAACCTTATCAACAATAAGTACGATAATACATCCATAGCGACTAGCAGTGCTGGATTAAGCTATCGCGGGGCCTGTAGCAAATGCGAACAAGGAGGCCCTGGTTTGCTACAGTATTAAAGTTTATAACAAAAAAATAAAACTGCACATTTGCAAAGAAACTTTTCGTGATTTAATCTGTGCATGCTTAAAGGTACTCAGTAAGAATCAATGACCAATAAACTTTTACATTAAAAAAATGAAAATAATCGTCCTTTCGATTATTGTTATAATATCACAATAATTGTACAAAAACTACTCATTCGATAATACACTGGACCACAATTAGCTTCGTTACGATGTTACGAATAGAAAGCAAACTGAATGGTACCAAACAACGTTTTCAAAAATTGGGTGACCAGGTTCTGTACAACGTTCCCTCTAATTTTTATGTTGACTGCGCGGTACAAAATTATATAGTAGCAAAAATATTCGAAAGTATTTTAATTAATACATGAACAAGGATTTCTACATTATAGTTCTATCTTGTCCATATTTTTGTAATCGTTTAATTTTCGTTTAGACATTTTTATCTAAAATAAGTAATGCCTATATGCAAATATGTGTCTAACTGTCTAATTAAGGCGAATTATTATAAGATTTATGTTTTAAAATTTACTATTATAACAACGAAAAAATACAGAGAAAAAAACAGGAAGTTTCACTAAAATTTATTCGATTACCGCGACAAATTTCTGTATTCCTCTTTAAATGACTTGGTTTGGGACGAAGCAAATTTGTCGAGGTTCTCGAATGAATTTCAGTGTTTTTTATTTTCTATTTCTCATTTTTAAAATGCAGTTTCACAAATAGTGCTCCCTTCAATGTTTATGTTTTATAAACACAACTATAATAGTAATAATATTCTATTATGTATATGTATTTATACGTATAACAATAATACAGAAATTCATCAAATTGTTGCAACAAACTGCTAAACTTGGGATGCATACAAAAAAGCAATGCTCTTTAACGTTGTAGGCGAGCGTTAAGAAATATATTTTCTTTGAACCTTTTAAGGGTAATATACTTTAAACTCTGTCCAAAATTTATGGTTTAACATCTGGTAACTGACCGCTCTCTCTCAAAACAAAAATTTTGCTGAATTCAGGATCCCGTTCGTGTTAGGCTGGGTAGCTGGTACCTGCACGAGATCTTTACAACCCTCTTGTAACATGTGGACGTATTATCATCATCATCAATCTTTTTTAAATGTCAGACAAATTTCAAAATATTTCAACTTTTCTTTTGTGAAATTTGGATTTTTGTCTTTTTTAGTTACAATTATTTCATAAAATTTTTAAAAAATTGTGCGCAAAATAGAAAAATGGCTGTGCAACTTTCAAAAAGTTAGTGCGCGGCCGCGCGGCTTAGAGGAGACTTTGAGTTCTGTGTACATATATATAAAGTACCAAAAAGAATTTTCGTGTATTAGTTCACCATAAATCTGTCAACGGCCTGTATAAGGGCTACTTTAACGTCAGGGTAATGGCCTAATGGGTGCCTACGTTCTGGCCGCTCTATAGTTTTTACAAACACATGTTTGCACATATGTATACAAATTTTCCACATGGCCTTTTCAACAAGAGTTGATGAAGAATAATATTTTCGACAAAAATATAAACTTTATTATCACATGCTGTATTCATTCGTACTAATATCATACCTTATTTTATTTTAAAAACCTTCCTGCACATAGGCGCGGGGCCCGTGGCATTTGCTAACTCTTGCTACGTGGCTAATCCGGCACTGGCGACTAGGCTACTACGACAATATTAACAACTACTAGTTGAACGCGTCCAAACTGGACGGTGGTCCATAGCATTTAAGAAGTCATAATCAGGTTGACAATTATGGATCATGATCTCAGTTGATTTTTGCAAAACTTTTTTTTAAATCGTTTATATAATAATTATGTTGTTTTGAGAAAAGTTAGATATCTGAAAATTGTTGCCAACGTTTCTATTTAAACTGATTGCTTTCCTTCACCATACATCCCATTTTTTACTGTTATGAATACTATCCGTCAAAGCTTGGACGATGGTGCATAGCACTGTAACAAATTTAATCAGAGGGGCCGCTTTGTACCGTAACCTCACGGTAGTGCATAGCACACTTTATTGGTGCATAGCACTTCTCCTATTAGTGCATTGCACTTACCCTATTAGTGCATAGCACCTATCGGCGGTTCATTACGAAAATCATATGTGTTTTTTAATTTTGTTTTATCTAAAAATAGTAAAATACTTCAACCTAACTTTTAGTATTTATCACGTAGAGCACATCTTATTTTTTCAAAGAGGCCCTTAGATACCAAACCGTATTCTACATATGCATTTACCGTTCTATTACTTCAAATATTTATTATTATTCAATTATTTGAGCTAAAGTTAATAATATTTAGCATTTTACTGTGTATTTATTATTTGTTTTACATATTAATGTTTTTATGTCTAGCATGAAAGGTATATTGAAAACTACGTATATTTACGCGTACACACTCCCACTTCCGTAGCTTCCTTCAACCCTTACATAATTTGATTCCCATCTTTGACAATATCCCCGCCTCTCAAAAAACATGCTCGGAGACACACACACACACATACACACCCTATCATAACCGTTTCTCCCTTGACATCTTGAAAAAATATAAGAATACTGTTGTGGTGGGTGGTGAGGGTAGTAGTGAGTGCATTCTAGGCGGTAGTTACAAAGGGTAGCGGTTATAGGGGTTGAGGGTTTTAAGAGGGGCAAGATCCCCCTACCACACCCTCGAACCCATCCCAAACTTTTATTTTATCTACAATATTTACCACCCTCTACACAACCCCCAACACACTACCTCCTACAGCAGCCCCTCCCCTGACACCACCTTCTATCCTCTTTTATCCTGCAAGAAGTTCACAGGGTGTTTGGATTTTGGATTCTCAAAGTGGAAAAATCATGTAAAGGGGTGGTTTCTGCGCCCAGCATAAATACTACAACATACTAATATTTAAATCGAATCGGGGAGGTGGGAGTAAACCCGTACAATTACCATAACCTGATCGATAACCTTAATAACACACCCCATATTTTACTGTAGGTACCGCTTAATAAATCGTAATGAAATTTTGCATAACCCTACTTCGTTTTAATCTTAATCGATATCGTTTATAGTATTTCGCGCGTCTTTTGCAGTTTTTCGACAATCTGTTACCGAAAAGTGCAATTTTCCATGCTTTTTCTCATGGCTAACTGAGTGGGGCTCAAACATCCGGACACTAGAACATTATTATATAGTATAGATATAGATAGATAGATAGATAGATAGATAGATAGATAGATAGATAGATATAGATGATAGATAGAATAGATGATTCTTGTTCAGCTTAACATGGTCTACAACAAGCTCAAAGTAATCTAAGTTGTTGGGCTAAAGTCCACCATCACCGTTAAAAGCGTAAAATTAAAAAGAAAAAAAGAAATTTGTCGGATGGGATTTGAACCAACTACTGCTGGAGATAAGGCGGTAGCGAGATCGGAGCACTACCGAGTTCGCTACGAACAGATTTGACTTGTAAGCCTATATTCATTTGCTTTTATATGAACCATGAGAACTGCAATGAATTTTATTGCATGATTGTTTATAAATTACATTTATTTTCTCATTTCATCTTTCATAAACGTTCTTTGATAAACGTCAAAATAAACGTCAAACTGCCATCATTAGGGGAATGTTCCGATATGTGTGTTGTAATGGGCATGTTCCGATATAGACTGTGAGCACTGGACAGTAATGCCAGTATACAGAAATGCGTTCCGATACAGGCTTCCAGTGCACTGTGACAGTGACAGAAAGAAACTAATGACGTCATATTTGCCACCATCTTTGTACTGGGAGCGTATTACCTCTGGGAGGTAAGGCGCTTCCAGTAGTTTCCACTAGATAAAAATGGCAGACATAGCAAGAACACAGACCACACCACAACATGGACCAATATTTGTCTTCAAACTTATAAAAAGCTACAATTCATTAAAAGGTTTAAAATAAAAGAAATTGAAACATTCTTATTGCTCTGTTTTACGGTTTTTGTAATTTGTTTGTTACTTAAACCACTAAACACCGTTTTTACTTAAACTTATTCTAAAAGCAGACTTGTTCAATCATGTAAGAGAAGGAACTTTTCATCATTCTTTTACATTGTGTTCAATCCACTAGGTCTGGATAAATTAGAAAATTGTGAAAAACTGAAATAGTAATTTTTAATAAGTGATTTTTACTCTTAAGGTTTCTCTGCAAAAAATATGCATATTCTTATTTTGACATTAATTAGCATATACCTAAGCACAACATATACTATTAACAGTAGTTTTGGTCGGTTCTTTATGAAACATTTTTTGAATAGAAGAAAATAAAATAAACCACCTTTAAATGTTTCAAAACGAGTATTTATTTAACTCTACAATTGTTTCGGTAGGTATTATAATACCTTTCTCAAGAGTAACAGGTTTTAGGTATAAATAGATGATAAGCACCGCATTAAATTTAGTAAAATCCTGTTACCCTTGAGAAAGGTATTATAATACCGAAACAATTGTAGAGTTAAATAAATACTCGTTTTGAAACATTTAAAAGTGGTTTATTTATTTTATTTTCTTCTATTCAAAAAATGTTTCATAAAGAACCGACCAAAACTACTGTTAATAGTATATGTTGTGCTTAGGTATATGCATGCTAATTAATGTTAAAAAGTTAAAATAAAAATATGCATATTTTTTGCAGAGAAACCTTAAGAGTAAATATCACTTCAAAATTTCTATTTCAGTTTTTCACAATTTTCTAATTCATCCAGACCTAGTGGATTGAACACAATGTAAAAGAATGATTAAAAGTTCCTTCTCTTACATGATTGAACAGGTCCGCCTTTAGAATAAGTTTAAGTAAAAACGGTGTTTAGTGGTTCAAGTAACAAAAAAATTACAAAAACCGTAAAACAGAGCAATAAGAAAGTTTCAATTTCTTTCATTTTAAACCTTTTAATGAATTGTAGCTTTTTATAAGTTTGAAGAAAAATATTGGTCCATGTTGTGGTGTGGTCTGTGTTCTTGCTATGTCTGCCATTTTTATCTAGTGGAAACTACTGGAAGCGCCTTACCTCCCAGAGGTAATACGCTCCCAGTACAAAGATGGTGGCAAATATGACGTCATTAGTTTCTCTTTGTCACTGTCACGGTGCACTGGAAGCCTATATCGGAACGCATTTCTGTATACTGGCATTACTGTCCAGTGCTCACAGTCTATATCGGAACATGCCCTAGGCCGCGTTCAGAAAGGCACAGTGTGGGTAGTGTTTTTTTTTAACCAGGGGAAAAAAGTCACGTGATAGAGTGACACTGGAGTGTAAAAACCATGGTAAAAACATTTCTGAACGGTTTGGGGTGTTTTTGGTCGAAATCAGTCGAAGTTGGTCGAAGCTGATTCGTTAACCTAACCTAATTTGGTTTTTAAATTTGTTTTACCTACATCAAAAATTAAATAAATGATTGTTTTAATGCCTCCAGGACGCTAGCACCCCATCCAACGAATTTCGAAAAAAAAAATGTGTGGATCTAATAGGTCACTAATTGGTCAGTATTGGTCAGGTGGTCCCGTTAATTGGTCAGCGATAGGAAAATAGTAAAAACAACTCGATTTTTTTGTATGAATGTTCGATACTGCTGGCACCTCATCTAAAGTAAAATTTAAAAAATTCGATAGCAATCGATTTAGTTTTAGATGCTTTTAATTGATCAGTTATGATTATTATTTGGCCAGGCCTAGACAATACACTCTATTAGTGATGACGTCAGCCCGCCATTTTTGTTGACGTAGATCACGGTCAGGGATCCAAACAAAGCAGAGGTACGTGTCATAAATGAGTGATTGAAATTCACCTTAGCTTACCGTTTTTCTTACAATCAGCACCAACTTTTAGCACAACTTCGTTTTGTGGTTTTCCGTTGTTTACTACAACAGCTGATTTCAGCAATTTGAAATTGTCCTAAGCCAATCAGAAATTGCCGTTCCGCGGCTAGCGCCTCTTTCGGCGTCGTAATTCTTTAGTTCATCTCACTAAAAATCAAGGTCGCCCATCTAATGGGAAGAGCTTACCGATAACCTGATTAATTGTGGCCTATTACATCTTCTTTGTCTATTACTGAGCTTTTAGATTCACATATTTGTTTTACGAAAATTAAAATTAATTTTTATCGACCATCCTATCAGCTGATAGATCATAGAAGCAACATAGAATGTTTGCACATGCGTATTGTAGAAACAGATATATTTTCTTGCTTTTTTCTAATTATCTAGGCCTGACCAAATAATAATTATAACTGACCAATTAAAATCATCTAAAACTAAATCGATTGCTATCGAAATTTTTTAATTTTACTTTAGATGAGGTGCCAGCAGTATCGAATATTCATACAAAAAAATCGAATTGTTTTTACTAATTTCCTATCGCTGACCAATTAACGGGACCACCTGACCAATACTGACCTATTAGTGACCTATTAGATCCACACATTTTTTTTTTCGAAATTCGTTGGATGGAGTGCTAGCGTCCTGGAGATCAATTTTATGTTCTATTTATATGAAATTGATAAACGAGACTTTTTACTAGATTATTTCTAATCATCGCTAGGTTAGGTTAAAGTGAAATGACTTAAAATGTCACCAAACAAACGTCAAACAACCACGAACATATGTTTTAAGCGCTAGTGCACAAGTCGGGCGTAAGTAAAATTTTAACACTCCGGATATAGTCTGGGTAAATTTTATTTCATTTCTGAACGGACACTCCAGTGCACTTTACTTACACTTGTCACAATTACTTTTTGATGTAGTAGTAATTTATTCATGTTTGGTTTTCATAAAATAAAACAAAAATTATGCTAGATTCTTTTTATTATTCTTAAGACATTATTTTTAAAAAGGTAGAATGTGGCGTGTAGCAACCTTTTTTTACAAACTAATGGTCGCTACATGTCAAATTTTAACTTCAGCACTTGAAAAAAGTTATAAAAACCATAAGCATCCTCCAATCTATTTAAATTTCGCGCTTTTCCTTTTATAGTGCAGTACCCATTCATAAGAGGCGCTCGCGGCCGAAATTTCGAGTTTTCCATCTAAAGTACTCCCTTGTCTATGTTTTGAACGTTTTGAATGATTTTGGACATTTGAACGTCGTCTCCATGTCGTCTCTATGGTCGTGTCTCGGCTGCGATCAAGAAATGAAGATGGTTAAATTAGGTTCTACATTTCCCAATTTTAAAGCAAATACAACAATAGGACAAATACAGTTTCACGAATGGATCGGAGATTCGTAAGTTAAATAAAGTGAATCGGGGTAAGTGCACCGAGAGCTTATGTTGATGTCAAATCTCCTCATGTAACGATAGTTTGTGTTGTTTCTTTTTTTCGTATGCTCTTAAGATATTGGTAAAATTCATACCGTGGCTATTTGTCGTCAATATGCTGAAACTTGTAAGACCATAAGCAAACAGTTCCCCACTTGAGTGGGAAATGTGTTTGATAATTCTCATGCCAATTTTACAATTATACGATTTTAGCTTTTTAGTACACAGGGTAAGATTTCAATCTTCTCTGTATATTATCTAGTGATTAGTGTATTTCAACTAATATTACAAACAAGACGTAAGTTTCTCTTGCCTTGCTTAAAACATGAAATGAGAAAAAAGTCTAGTTTAAGTAGTTGAAAAGATGATATTGATACTACAATGCTTTCTGAAGCCAGTGAATTAATTTTGAGTACTAAGGATGTTGCCTGTTGGGAACTTTTAATTATTGCTCTACCAAAAAACTTGCTTTAGGACAAGTTATTTGATAAACTGCTTTTTGAATAGTCTGAAAACTTCTATTCAATGTCAATGTTAGATTGTCTAAGTTAAGAACCAAAGTAAAAGAAACTGCAGAAGATGGGCGAGAAAGAAGCATTGGTATCTGTAAGTGGCAGAGTTACACACTATTTGGAAGAACTGCAAAATAACAGAAAAAAAAAGCAAAAAGTAGCAACAGATAAAGAAACAATAAACGTTAGATGAAGAATCCATCAGCAAAAAAATTGACATACTGAGTGATTCTGGCAATTTTGATATGAAGGAGCAGCAGAAATGGTTGTTGAAAACGAATTTGTAAGTCTCAGATTCAAAATTTCTGAGGATTACCAAGTTGATGATTATATGTATTTGTTTTGAATAAGTTTCAATTACATATTTAATTTCGTTGGTTTAAATATAATATAAGATCAGTAAAAGCTAATCTTGCCAATGACGTTTCGATCGTCAATTTCGAACATCATCAGTCTAATATACATCAAAATGTATGTTTATACTAAGTTCACCAAAATAGACCCTTATTTGGGTGCATGATTTGCTGGAAAAATTGGTAATACTTCAACATTTCACAGATTAAATATAATTAAAATATCTTTCTCTACATTTATCTCGATTCTTCTGCTGTTGTTTGTAAGGCAAAAATATACTCTGTATCTCTGGGTTCCGCTTCCCCTAGTGTACGAGGGGTAAGTGTAACCTACCGACAATTTTCTTGTTCACTTATTTATGTTGATTGAACAATTCTCAATTTCTAAGCTAAGGAAATTGACCCCAATTTGACCAAAAATTTAATGTTTTTTTATATTTTTCATTTTTTTTGTAAAATACAGGACACTAACTTTATGCTAAAATAAATTAAAAGTCCAAATAATTACGTTTTGCTCACGAACTAAATCAACAAACTGAGGTCAAAATGGCTTTTTTTTGGAAAATTGTACCTTTTTTTGCATTATCAATTTTTTTCAGACATGAGCGCATCTTTTTAGCAGTTTAATTTTTATGTGTATATATTTTTTAACGTCTAAAGAACAACATATAAAAAAGTCATCATGCTAAAATAATGCGCTCATAGTAAAATAAAACTTTTGTACTGTTGGTTGCTGTGCTCACATAGCATCAGTACTGTGGTATTTATCATATCGAAGACATGAAACCAACGTACAGCGTGACATTCATTACGTGTTCATTACAGTCAGTTTGTGCAGGACGGAGCAGTGAACACTTCCAAGTGCGGGTGGTCAGATGATTCTGATGCAGAATAGATATAATTTTTTAAATATTTTGTTTCATTTTTTATTTGAGTTTTAATTTATTGCATGCTAAACTTACAAATATAAGTAAAACTCAAAATATCTTATAATGTTGCATACTTATTTGAATTGTGTTCTAAAAAAGAATAAAAGATATGTATTTCTGGAAAACGAATTGTATTTTCTTTACGTATAAGGCTCATGCTATTCAAAAAACATAGTTTTTAAAAATTCCTAGAGGGGTCATTTTTCTTAGCTTATCGATACCCCTCCTTTGCGCAGCTGAAAAAATATCAGGTGAAAGTTGGATTATCGAAATTTGTGGCTCCACTTACCCTGGTTTAACTTAACTTTTTTTATGCAATTGAATAGTCCATCTGTAGCATGTTTTTTGTTCATTAGATGGGCAATACTGTTTTCACATCCTGCTGATTTTACACCTGTATGTACTACTGAACTTGCTAGATCTGCAAATCTTCATGATGAATTCCAATGCAGAAATGTGAAATTAATCGCTGTTTCTTGCGATTCAGTAGAAGCCCATAAAAATTGGATATCTGATATAAACTTTGTAGGAGACATAAAGGAATTCCCTTTTCCAATTATTTCTGATCAAAAGCGAGAATTAGCAATTATGTTAGACATGATTGATCCAGATGAAAAAGATTCGGAAGGAATGCCTTTAACAGCAAGAGCTGTCTTTGTGATTGACCCAAGCAAAAGGATGAGATTATCTATTTTATATCCTGCCAATGTTGGAAGAAATTTCAAGTAGGTATTAAAAAATGCCTTTTGTGTATGTTCATTTTACATGCATATTTTTTATAGTGAAATTTTAAGAGTAGTAGATGCACTTCAATTATCTGACAAATACAAAGTGGCAACACCTGCAGATTGGAAGGTAAAATATTTTATTATACCTATATAATTAAATTCTAATTATCTTGCCAACAAATATGGTAACTGTGCAAATTACTGCTATTATAAAGTATTTTGCATTCTGAACATGCTTTACAAAATAATAGTAATACTGTTTATAAAGCTTATGATAATTCCTTTTTAATCTATATTAATTTTGTTAATTCACTTGAGAACCATTTCGGAAAATTACTCGATTTAATACAAATCTTTGGTACAAATTTATCAATTGCATTGGTTATATTTGATTTAAGCAAATCTAGTACAGATTGTAAACATTTGGAATTGTTGGTGATTAATGACCATAATGAATTCTGAAGAAAATTATTAATAGATAAATAATCAGCATTTTTAAAATCAAAAATGAATTAATTCATTTGAAGCAATATAGACAGTCTTTTGCTCATTGAAACCGATATAAATAATGGAAAATGATAAGAATCACATTCAAAAATAGCATTGACAGACTTCGTTACAAAAGTATCTTTCCAACTGGATAATACTAAATCTAGTATCTTGTGTCATTATTATTCATAATCGAATTGTTCTGAATATGATCATAAAGCTAACATAATTCTGACATGGTATGAGTACCATTCCGGATATATCTATTTTGACAGGTACAGAGTAATTTTCATTTAAAACCCAATTAAAACCAGGCAAATTACAGTCATCTAACAACAGAACATCATTCAAACAAGTACTTTGGTAAAATTTATTTAATAATATTTAATAATAATATTTATTTAATAAATAAATACATTTAACATTTAACCATATAACACAAGTTGTAAGTACAGGTTACAAATTGATACAAGTTTTACTTATAGAAGTAATGCAGAAGCGTGGCTTTTACGCATCCTTCTAGTATCGTTTTTTTTTATGTATCTCAATTGAGTAGACGGGACTGATGGATTGATGAGTTGAAGTTAATTAATTTGAGTCTTGAAGCGTTTGCCCAGAACTTTTTTCGGAAGTATATTTTATCCATTTGATAATTTTTTTTTATAGTTTTTGTTTGATACCAGTTTTCTCAATTTTTCTGGTAATTGATTGTAAGTTTTCATGCCTATATATATGAATGATTTTTGCCCAGTCGTTGTATTCATTTTGGGTGTATTAAGATCTTTCCTGAAATTGCTACGGGTATTTGTAGTGCTGTCTTTGATGTTGCTGAGTGGAATAGTATGCATAATAGCTGTATAAGTGTAAAGTGTTTCTAAATTTGTGATGCCGGTTTCTTTGTAGAGTTGCTTTGTACTATAGAGATGTTCTTTTCTGTATATTATTTTAATAACCTTATTTTGGAGGGTTTTGATTTGGTCTATTGCATTGTCATAAGCTCCACCCCATGCCACAATACCGTAGGTAAGGAGGAGTGGAAAAATGCGTAGTAAACCATCAGAAGCTGCTGTCTGTTGAGTATAGGTTGGAGCCGTTTAATGAGGAATATAACTCTTCGTAGTTTATTTGTTAGATCATGCATATGTGTTTTCCATTTTAAATTACTATCAATAGTGATTTCCAAGAACTTTTGGGCATCCGATCTGTGTATCGTAGGTTGTGTGTTTGTTATTGAGTTAGTTTGTTGTACTATATCTAATTTCTTGTACATTGGTAGGCTGGTGTTATAGTATCCAAAAGGTGTAAAGCTTGTTTTGCTATAGTTAACAGTGAGGGAGTTTTGTGCAAACCATTTAAAAAATAAACTGAGGTCATTTGTAACAGTGGTTTTTAAATCATCCCAATTTTTACTACTGTAAATGAGGGTAGTGTCATCTGCAAATGCTATTATTGTTGCTTGTACCTCTTGATCCATTAGGTCGTTCAAGTACAGTATAAATAAAAAGGGTCCGAGAACTGTACCCTGCGGTATACCAAATGTAATATATTCCTCTTCACTGACAGTTCCTGCAATCTTAACCCTCTGTTTACGCTGATTGAGATAACTGCGAATTAAATTATGGATTACACCTCTATATTCATATCTATGTAATTTGTTTAACAAGGTTGTGTGGCATATAGTGTCAAAGGCTTTTGCCAAGTCTAAGCCTACCATTAATACTTTCTTCTTTTCGCTCAAAAGTTCATGTATAGTGCTCACAACTCTAGCTATTGCGTGATTTGTAGATATCTTTTTCCTAAAACCAAATTGGTTTTTGTTCAGCAGCTCGTACTCAGCAAAACAGGTCATTCTGCTTAACATACACTTCTCGAAAATCTTATTAATGCAAGAGGTGATGGAAATGGGTCGATAATTGCTGCAGATTTTACAGTCTCCTGATTTAAATACAGGAGTTATTAACGCGATTTTTAGACTATCAGGATATACACCTTTTATAAAGCATAGATTGACCAACCTACTTATTACTGGGGTTACGTATTTTTGTATAATCTTAAGAACTTTCGGTGCGATTTGGTCAGGACCAGCCGATTTTTTTACATTAATATCAGTAACAAGGTTATGAACTTCATATTCTGTGACTGGTTGCAAAAAAAAGGTATTTTTGTTAATTCTGTTTCGAGCGGTAGTATCCCTTTCATGAATTTTATTAGCTAAGTTCGGTCCAACTTGAGTAAAATATTTGTTATCTCCTTTTTTTCAGAGACCTCGTTATTATCATCACCTATTAGTTTTTCAACTGGACATCTATCTTTGTCCTTGCGGCCAGTAATTTCATTTATCGTACTCCATAATTTCCTCGGGTTATTTCTATTTTTTAGTATTTGATTGGCTTCGTGTTGCTTTTTTGCTTTCCTTATCATTAAGGTCAATGTATTTTTATATAATTTGTACCTGTTTTTTAGTTCTATGTTATTCGGATCTTTTTTATGTTCAAGGTAGAGTTGCTCTTTATGATTAATACTGTTTATGAGTCCCAAGGTAATCCAAGAATTTTCAATTTGTTTCCTATTTTTGACAGTTATTGTGGCGGCTTGCACATGTTTATAGAGAATATTGATAAATTTTTTAGTGCATTCGTTAGGGTCATCTTTCTCAAAAATATTCCACGGTTCGTACTGGATGGAGCCTAGTAAGTGACTTTCAATAAGCCTATTTTTTCTTATATTGTGTCTGTGTTCCTTTAATTGGGCCTTCAAAGGTAGGGTAAGTACGACTGGGAAATGGTCTGTAAATTCAGTTTCTACGACAACAGCTAGGAGTTCTTCGTGGTTTATTCTCGTTTTGACAAAAATGTGATCTATGCATGTCTTCGAGTCATTTTGTACTCTTGTAGGTCGTGTAAAATTGACAAGAGAATTTTGAATATAATTAATAAAGCCTTGATAATAGTCAGAAGAAGAGAGTAGTGGTATGCTGACTACCCCATAGACTATATGCTTATATACATCTGTTAAACATTTTGTTAATTCAGTAATCAATTTTTTTTCTCTTGAAAGTGGTCGCTATCTGACCGAAACGGATTCGTCGTGAATAATAAATCTTGTCAGTGAAACTTCTCAGTTGTTTTATTTCGATTGTTATTATTTCAATATGTTTCATAATAAGTGCTCCAACAAAGTTTAAGTTTTACTCCTAAACACTTTATAGTTGGTCAATTGCAATTCAGCGGTTTTTATGTTTTCATCAAGTCAAGTATCTATTAACACAATAACTTCATAATGTTGAATTAAATGTAATCTTAAATAAAATTCCTGTAATCGGCCTCTAATGCTACGAATATTTTGATAAAAAATCTTCAAAGTTGTGCGATGATTACTTCCACCATTTAGCTATTTGTCACTGTTCCTAGTGCACCAGATTTACTTGACACAATGGTAGTACCATATAATATGCTTAATCTTTAAATCCTTCTCACCTTGATTAGTTCTATGTCTTAGTTAATTTCTAAATATTTTTATATGTGCTTGTTGCCTTTTGGTTAAACCAGTGCTAACAAACACATCACCTTTGAAAATGGTTTTGCTATTTTGAAATACGCAATATACTTAATCATATGATTGAAGCATGACTTTTAGTAACCTATTTTTACCTTGAATATACTTAAATCCCAATCTAGTTACACATACGCTATTAAACTCAAATGGCACAGTTAATCCAGAATCAGCAAATAGTCGCTTTAGAACATTATTAGAGTTTTCTTAATTGTAAATAATGAAATTCTTTTCTCTAATAAGCCTTTCCTCTACTTCATCATAAGTAACAGTCTCCTCAACATCTCAACTTTATTTTCAAGACTGTTAATTCTTTCGTTTGATGAGCGTATATCAGCCTTTATATTATCCACGGATAGGTCAATTTTATCAAATCTATAGTTTATTTATACTATCAAATTTTTTATTTAATATTGATGACATTACTTTACAGGATGGATCAAGTTTTTCAATATTTTCTTGATCTAAATTATATCAATTTCTATGAGTTTGAACAGCTAGCAAAACCACCATTAGATAATTGATTTGCACGTGCCGCACAAGACTTAGATAGTAGATTTTACACATGGTGCACTTGCGAAGCATCTTTAAGATTTAAGTTCGCAGTCTTATTAGGACACAAAAAACCCTTGCTGCTTACTATACTTTTGATCGTAATGATGAAATTGTAAAAATTCGCTGAATTTTTAAGGTAGATTAACAGATAAAACATATACAGGGTGGTCTATTTAACTTGAGACAGGCTTGTATCTCGACAATGGTACCTTTTATACAAAAAAAGTTTATATGAAAGTTGTTTAATGTTAAGGGGGAAATAAAATAGCGACATCGATTTTCCAGTGTGACAACCCTTTATAAAGCGAATTGATGTGTGTCGAAGTTGGCGGTTGCCACTTTGAACACTTGTTAAAATAAATTTTACTTCTAAATTAAAAATTGACAATTACTTACGTTCTTGATCGTTGACCACTATTTACTTTTATTAAAACTAGATTAAATAACGTTTCATTTTCTATCTACATAATTACATTAATTAAAAAATGTCTGTAATAAAAGCTAATTATTATTTTGCATAGAATACTATTATGCAATAAAAAAGAGAAATGACCTTGAAATAACCTTCAAAGGGGTGTCACACTGGAAAACCAATGTCACCATTTTATTTCCCCCTTAACATTAAACAACTTCATATAAACTTTTTTTATATAAAAGGTACCATTGTCGAGATACAAGCCTGTCTTAAGTCAAATGGACCACCCTGTATACCACAGTATTTACCAGTTGCTTAAATTGTAGAAAAGGCACTTCAGAGACAGTTAATTACGAAAACTTACTAACTTTAGAATATTGACGTTTATCAAAGAACGTTTATAAAGGTACTTAATGAAAAAAATGTAAGGTATAAATAATCGTGCATTAATATTCATTATAGTTTTCACATTTAAACATAGAAACAAAAGAAATATGTAAATCAAATAGTATCGGTATTAACAGTAAAATGCAAAATATTATTAACTTTTGCGGGAATAATTAAAAATAGCTACATTTATGAAGCAATAGAACGGTAAATGCGTTATATAAAAATGGTTGTGATATTTAGGGACGAGTCTCTTTAAAATAATAAGATGTGCTCTACATAGTAAATACCAACAGTTATATTGTTATAGTTGAAGTATTTGTACGCTTTGTAGGTGATTCGAAATGAAAAAAATACATGTGTATTTCGCCATGAACCGCTGATAGGGGCTATGCACCAATAGGGTAAGTGCTATGCACCTCCCTGAGGTTACGGTAGATTGAGGTTCTCATAATTAAATTTATTAAATGCTATGCACCACCATATAAGTTTTGACTGGTAGTACTATAACGGTGGAAAATGGGGTGTGATGATCACTTAAATAGAAACGTGGTATTTGTACTCTTTTACTCTCCGATTCGATTTAAGTTTTAGTAAGTTGTAGTATTCGTCGTCCCTGGCGAGAATATACATACATCTTGGGCGCGAAAACCACCCCTTCACAAGGATTTTCCGCTTTGAAAATTGAAATTTCAAACATTTTGAAAATTAAGTTGAAGCTCTTAGGAAAAAAGAGGTTGAATGTCGTGTGAAAGGCGGGGGTGCTGTAGGAGGTAGTGTGGTGGGGGTTGAGGGTTGTGTAGAGAGTAGGAAGTATAGGGAGGGTGCAGTATGTTATGGATAGGGTGTCGAGGAGAGTTTTTGACCTCCATCAAAACCCCACCCCCTGCAACCTCTGCCCTTTGCAACTACCACCTACAATGCACTATTTACTACCCCCTACTACACAACAGCACCTACCCCAACAGTATTCTTAAACTTTTTCAAGATTACAAAAGAGAAACGGTTACGGTAGTGTGTAAATGTACGTACACCCAACCTCTACCTTATACGCTTCCAACCCTCCTGTTCTTGAATAAATTTGTGAGGGGGGTAGAAAATGGAGGTAAGTGGTGAGTCTTTGACTTCTTACTGGCCCCCATCGCCTGCAACTATCGCCTCCTACAACCCCCACCTCCCACCCTAACAGTATTCTGATATCCACAATTAGTCAAAACCAGATGTAATTCTTGATAAACTGTGATGATGCTGCAAAAATGTGAAAGAGATTAATGTCCATACAGGAGCAGAAAACCGAAATTTCGAAAGAAATGGTAGAGTTTCTACGGATACAGAATGCAAGAAAAAGGAAAACTAGCCGATCACATAACAGCTGTTGAAATGTTGGTGAAACAATTATAAGGCGTTGGTGAAAACATAAGTGATAGTGCCGTTTGTTCAAAGGTGATCAACAGTTTGCCATTCAAGTTCAATGCTTTGCGAACGGCTTGGGACTCAGTCGATAGTTGAAAGCAAACATTCGAAAATTTAACAGGGATATTTTTAAAGGAGGAGACTTGAATGTCGAATGACAATACAGAATCGCGTAGTCTGGCACTGCAGGTTCAAGCTTGACAAGAAATATTGGCGGCTGTAGAGTTCTCAAAAAAAAAAGGAACATTGATAAGAAGAAAAAAAATACATGTAATTACTGCAAAAAATAGGCATTGGGCACGGAAGTGCAGAAAGCGCCTAGCTGATTGAAGGTTAGCGGCAGTTCGGCATATATATGTGACATTTCGTCGTTATATTCGGCCAGTTCTGAAGAAAACAAATCTGATTGGATCTGTGACTCAGGGGCAAGTGTACATATGATCTGTAAAAAACAGTAGTTTGCCAAATTAGAAACGATTGACAAACCAGTATATGTCAAGATGGCCAACAACAAGTTGTTGGTTACAACCGGAAAGGACATGATACAAGTCGGGCACTTATTAGGGAAGAACAATCAACGATGTCCTGTATATCCCAGAGTTAAGCCTAACGGAAAAGTGTCGTGTGTTGGTGCGCGAAAAGACAGTCTATGGGTGATGAAATTCAAAGTTATCGTTTCCCCACAGTGCAACTTCAGCAGGCAAGGTTCGTTAAAACTATGGCACGACCGTTTCGGTCATGTTAACAGAAACATGATCAAGAAAACTGCTGAAAAGAAGATAGTGAAAAACATGAAGATTGACAGTAAAGATGATTTCTTCAGCGAACCATGTCAGTTCGGAAAACAAGCCAGAAAATCACATAAACATCTCATCAGAGATTAGTCCGAAAAACCAGGTCTAAAAATTCACACCGATGTATACTCTATTCAGGCAAATAATGGTTGCACGTCATCAAAATATATGACAGGTTCACATTACAACGTTGCCACGTCAATAGCAAAATACCCAAAGTTTGGATTCTTATAGTAATAGCAAAAATAATGTCTTTATTTGCAAACTAATTTTAACAGTAAAAATACAAAACAAAAACTATTCAATAAAAAGTGGAAAATGGTAAAGTCCAGTGATAATGACTCGGAATTCACCTAATCAAATATGATTGATAAAACTATAATTAAAAAAATAAGCAATTCAAGTTTAATCACAATCGCAGATTTTTTAAATACAGAACTGGCAAAAATAGAAAATAAGTCACAATATACCTCAAACAGCAAAGAATAGTAGACATACAATTCAAAACGTTTAAGGACACAAATCAAAACAACCAAATCGTCAAAATGACAGATCAGACTAAGAAAGTTGTGTTAGACAGCGGCAACACTGCGCAGAATGGCCAACCCAAATACGATTTTGACAGAGGACCAACATATTTTTATCCTTTTCTGGATCTTTTATTCTAGACAAGTGAGAGAGAGAAAGATAGTGCTTAGAAATTTTCTTTCTTATGAATTTAAATTGGTACGAGGATTTTATTGTTTGATGACGTGCAACCATTATTTGCCTGAATGGAGTATATGTGAACCAATGAACATTGTATCACCTAGCGATTCAAGATATTTCACCTATTCAAGGATGACTGCAGCGGTTACAGAACGGTTTACTTCCTGAAACATAAATCAGATTCAAAGAATACAAGGCCTTGGTTGAAAACCCAACCGGTAACAGAATCAAAACATTAAGAAGTGACCAAGGTAAGGGTGAATACATAAACAGAGAATTTGAAGATATCAAAAAGAAAGAGGGTATATATCATGAATGTTTTTCAGCATATCAACCTCAAAACGGACGCTCAGAAAAAGAAATGAGGACGATAGTTGAGAGCGCTCGGACGATGTTAATAAACAAAAATGTACCGCAAGAATTATGGCTGGAAGCTGTAAACACAGCAGTTTATCTGCTGAACAGAAGGGCTTCAACACAAGTGGGAGACTACTCCACTTGAAAAATGGTTTTGGTATAAGCCTGAAATGAGACACCTAAGAATTTTTGGATGCGTTGCATATATGTTCATTCCGCACACATTTCGAAAGAAATGGGATCGAAAATCCAAAAAGCTATTGTTTGTTGGATATGAGGGTTATTCCACTAACTACAGACTTTGGGATCCAGAAAAGAGAAAAATCGAGATCAGTTGCAATATAGTGTTCAATGAAAATGAGAGACTAAACACAGAAAAAAAAATCGTTTTCGCTCAAATTCGGTTTAAATGAACAAGAGAACCCGACACAGGAAGCTCAGCTCAAGAAGAACAAGCTCCTGACAACCAACCACCACCAGACGAAAGTTGTACAACTGGTGAGGAAAAGCAAGAAAATGCATCCGATGACAATTTCGTTTATAAATATCTCAACCCCGAAAATGATTATTACGATGCAACGGCTTTTTGTGGTTCAAAGCTTTTTGTGAAATAAGCGCCTTTCAAGAGGAAATGGACGCACTGGCATCCAATGATACATGGACTCTAGTGAAACCACCGGAGGGTTCGCGTGTGATTGACAATAAAAATGTTCGTTATAAAGCACGCCTTGTTGCGCGCGGATTCACACAACAAGAAGGCATTGACTAAATATTCGCGTCGGTAGTTGGATACGAAAATGCGAAAACCAAATATTTGCAAATATATTGCTTTGCATCCATCTTGTTTGGTGACATTCGACGATATATTCTGGCGGCAAACCTTTTTCAAAAGCAGGAACTTTTCTTACCCTGGAAAAGATTAGTAGTGGAGGAACGTAATAGCCTGCGGCATTAAAGCATATTTCAGTAATAACCAGCGTTTCCTTTCTGTCGAAGAAGACTTCCAACTTGTTTCTTGCGCTTAAGGGGCCGCATCAGTAGTTTTTAGGTATATGAGATTTTGTTGAATTTCATTTTGAAATTACTTTTGATGTAGACAAGTTGGAAGAGTGATCGATGTTTCAAATTAAAGGTCTTATTGCTGTTTAGTGTGGTACATCGTAAATCTTTGTTAGCAAATTAAAGCTACACTATTAATAGCTACAGCCTGCGCTTTCGGAAATCGTTAGTTCAAAGCTTTCTTACATGCGGTACATCGCCCGATTTTTTATAAATGTTATAAAAACAGAGATATTTTTAATCTTTTGGTGAACTGCATGGTCTAAAAAAATTATGATAGGCAACCAACTTTACACGGATTAGCATGATTTATTAGGTGCCATTAACCAGCCACTAGTAAACGCCTACACTTAGCATCCGTCGAAACTTTGCAAACAAGTATATGTATAACGCATGTACTGACAGTCCTAAGCCTGTTAAAAGTGTGAAGGGAAATAATATACATAACATACACATACATAATAAGTACATAAGCATTTGTATATGTTTTGTATATTTGTTATTACTAATGTAATAACAAAGGCGATTTTGACCCACCTGCTAATTACCCCATGTATCCAGGTATCAGAAAGAAGTGATTATGTCTCACAGGCGATTTTTGTCATAGGCGATTTTGTTAAAAAACCATTTTTTAATGCTTTATTCCACACGAAAGTGTACAACGATTTTTTGTTAGATGTAAACAACGTTTTTAAAATTACGTATCGTATGTGAAGACATTGACACCTCATTACATATTTTGTTATTTAGTCAACCTCTTTTTGCTTCGCTGCTCCACATCATTTCTTGTTTCATTCAATTCGTTCAATTTTAATTAAATTTTAATATTAACAATTATTACGAGTAATAATTAATTAATAACTTTTAATCAATTTTGAGTTACTATTTTAAAACAGTACCCTTACACTATAATCATTACTATATATGGCTCTCTTCTCCATTAGGTACAAGTAAATATCAAATTTTAGAAACAACAATATTATTTCTTCAGCTTGTCAAATGGCTTATTAGGAAAGGTAGCGATACCCATTTCATCACAGTTGCATATTTTGGTACACTGGAAATGATATTTGTCGAATAACTCTCCAAGAAGTTTAAAAAATGATGAAACATTATCTTTATTGAACGCTGACGCCCTCGCAGTTGACGTAAATTCTGTTAAATACAAGGAAATGTTTTTTTTTGTCTTATCAGAAATCCGTACACCCAGTCTCGGCCAGCTAAACCTTAGTTTTGTTAATGTAGTATGCTAGTATGCTAAAATCAGTACATTTTCCTAAAATTTCATTTAGTTTTCTAAAAACAATCACCATTCCCCACTTGTTTCTTTCCAATAGCATCTGATTTTGTTGGAACTGACCACGCAAGTGAAGAATAGAGTGAGTTTGAATGTCGCATAATGTTACTGTTTAATAGTTTTATAATTTGGTTTAGTATTTCTTGTTTTATGTGAAAAGGATATCTAAAATTTTTAACATAAACCGGGTTATTCTAATGATGTATTTAGTTGCATTTATAGAAGTCTAGGGAACATTTTCATTATAAAAGCAATGCTTAAATTCTTCGCATAATTTTGTTATTTTAAATTTTTCTCAGTTGCAAATTAAATTTTCAATTTTTATATCATGATTTTTATTATCGGTTCTGAAATAATGTAGTTAGCGCCAAATTTTTGAATTGGACCTTATTTTTATTTTTGTCGTGAGGAATAGAGAGCTGAATTGTGCGGACCTTAACATGATATACCTCTGCTAAAATATAAGAATTTTGTGTTTGTTAAGAGCTTACTAAAACATTACAATTATTACAGTATTCTTTATAATTATGAGATTAATTGATTAATGTCTTCGTGGTATTTATTATAATGTTACGGGTTTTTCAGTACTTTATTTTTAAAATCTAAAGTTGAATTTAAATCGACATTGCATAAATATTAAAGGAGGGCGACCAATTAATCTGAGTTAGTTAGTTACAGGTTGTTACAGGGCCTAGAAAATCTTGTAGTGAAAATAAAGCTGCGATGTTTAGTTCGGGCAACAATCAAAGAGGCGCTAGCAGCTGCTGTTATGTAGGTTGTTATGGAAACGGCACTGTCTACATTTGTTTACTGCCATTTGCCATAAGAAAATACAAAAACCAAAGATGCTATTAGCCATCTATTAGCAAAAGTTTATGCTGATTTTGTCGGAAATATTTAAAAAACGTGAATTGTTGTATGTAATAATGGAATTAAGAAGAAGCATGGATTTTTTATAGCCTTAGTTCGGCCCAGATTGTTAGGTGGCGCCACAGTAAAAATTACAACCGTTTTTAAGCAACAAGAATTGTTAAATAGATTATCGATACAAATAAACAACAATCTAACCATCAAAAATATAATCTGTCAAACCGGCAAAAGTATTACAACAAAAATATAAGATAATGTGAACCTTTTTATATGTGTGATTACTGATTAGGTATGTAGAAGTAAAGAAACACGAGAAGTTGGAAACGGAACTTACAGTATGTAAAAATATAGAAACTGCTTGATTTTTACTTCACTGGATTGGTGTAACTTGTGCATTTTTTTTCTTTTACGTAAAATTTTATGTAAGAATAACAGTATCTTCTGCTTCTATTTTATTGTAACCGTGTTTTATTGTTTTTAATATTTATTTCATCATTATAAGTTAGTAGGTATAAGGGTTTATTATTTTGACTTAAGAAATACTGTATGATATAACTGTTTATCAGTAATTCTTCAGTAAATCCTTTTTTCTGTAAATTTATTTGTTTTATGTTTACTTCTACCATTATTGTAAAGACCAAGACTATATTTACAAAAAATTAAGACTTTAGTAACAGAATTCCGCTATTATTCAGAACTTTCTTACTCCTATTCCATAAAAGTTCACCAAACATCACTATTTTCACTAAGAATGTTTGGTGAACTTTTGTGAAATAGGTGTAAGAAATTTCAAAATATTATAGTCACAAAGAAAAAAATAGAAACATTCAAATTTGCCGCCATTTAACGTTTAGTTCGGCCCAGATTCATAGAGGCGCTGCTCGGTTTTCAGTTACTATGGAAGTGCCGATTCTTATATACGTTAAAATATATAGTATATTCTTTGATACAAGGTACTTATGTATGTGATTACTTGCCCTCACTGGTTTGGCTCAATTTGTGTTTATTCTTTCTTTAATGTAGGAATTTCAATAAAATTAATAAATAAAAAAATAATAAAAGTCGTTGTTTCCTTAATATCTATTTTGTAATTGTGTTCTGTTTTACGATTGTACTGTTTATTTGAAATTTAAATGCTTTAATTATACCTTACCATTAATATAAAATCCTAAATTAGTTAGATGTATCTTGCTCTTATTTCACAAAAGTCCATTAAACATCATTATTTTTTCTAAAAATAATTAATGAACTTGTGTGAAATAGGAGTAAGAGACTTCAAAGTACTACAATGAAAAAACAATAAATTAATTTAAATTTGCCGCCATTGAATGCCCTCGTCGGAATTTGAACACGGATCTTTATCTTTCCGCGCCAATGCTGTCGTCATGTCTTTGTAGCCTAGTGGTCACAGCACTAGCGCGTAAAGCCAAAGACCTGGGTTCGAGTCCTTGTAATTCAACGTCCCATATCAAAAGCGAAATTCTAAAATTAATTATACTGCAATTTGAGCTGTCTGTGGTGTACTCAGTGTGCAAACATAATTTATAATATACCTGTATTATTTGCAGTAAACTAACGCTTTAGGAATAATTTCACAACGGTTGTTAATTTCTTGAAGGAAGCGATCATGCTGTTCTAGTATTATCAAGTAATGACCATCAGCCTGCTTTGTACGCCATAAAAAACCAAGGGTAGTTGCCGGTCCCAGTCTCGCTTGTATTTGGAGACCCTTTTTCGATATTAATGATATTAATGGTTCTATGGTTCTGTTCATCCGCTTTACCACCAAAGCACGAGAGCATGACGACATCAAAAGATTTTTCCTCATTAATTTGAAGGAATTTGTGGATCATTGAATATCTTAATTCGCATTAGCGTATTTACTTATTGAAATGTAACGTGTGCAAAAACGCTTTAAAAGTCTCCCGAGTTACTCGGAACTTGCTAGGTACTCATTTTTGTACTTTCTCAAGGAATAATAAATGGATAATTTTTTTGTGTATTCTGCAGCGTTTTCGTTTTTTAAAATGTGACAAATTGGAGGAGCCTTGGGAAAATTGCAGGGAATAAGACATTTGATCTCTCCAACGTATCCGACACATTTGAGCTGATTATGTAGACCACATGAAGAATTTGAAGGAATAGAGAAGGATACGGAATGTGCATATGAAATTGAGCCCAATTAAAAAATTTCAACTATTTTTGGAATCTGGAAGCAGTCAACTATCTGGGCACGTGGTTTCGAAGAGTGTTTCAGTCGACTCGCAGAAAGTCAGGGTTTGAACAAGAGTAGCCGTTTTCTTGTACTTTGCACCTACTATAGACGATATGTTCTAAAATTTGCCAACATTGTGAAACCCTTAACACAACTTACTAAAACTGGTTCTGTTGGGAGCAAGATTACCGTTTGCCAAGCTGATTTCGAGGAACCGAGCAAACCCTCGCTACTACACCTGTAGTGGATTATCCCATACCAAGTGTTTATTCTGGATACCAGATATCGGATTAGGTGCTGTACAAAAAATGAAAGCAAAAAGCGATCTGTTATTTCAGCAGAACATTATACAAACGTGAACGGAACTACTGAGTAATCAGACGGGAACTGTTGGCAGTAGTAAAGAGCATGAAGCATTTTTATCGGTCTTTGTATGAACTTTTGCTTCGGACGTAGGAAATAGCCACAAGAATGCCGATGCATTACTCCTAAGGTAGTGTCCTAAAATTTGCAACTTTGCATGTCGAAGAGCACGAAGCCATCAGGAGAATGACTGTTAAAAAGGAATAGCAGCCTGACATCCTGAAAATCAAACAAGAATCTTATGCTACCCTAAAACTGTTTGGAAAATGAAAGAGAAAGAAACGCAATCAACCTAGCAAGAAGTGGTTGCTAAATATACCAGAAGCTAAATCGTTGTGGGTCCGATGTAATTCTATTGAGAAGAGGATCGTCTTCAACAGAAGCAGAAGACAGTTAGTTATCCGTACTTTTACATGGTTGGTAAAGTAAATTCTGCAGTACCTACCTTCATGACGGTTCGTCAGGAGGACACGTTGATGTGATGAAGACCCTTGGAAATGTATGTGAACGATTTAACCGTAAGAGCAACGTTGAAGACAGATGTAGAAACATCTGATCAGCTGGTTCGGTGAACAAATGAAGCTCTATTCTGATCATGGATGAAACTTCCAGTCCACTGTATTCTAACAAATTGCAATATTTTAGGAACCTCTACACCGCTACAATCACGATCAGACGGAATAGTAGAGCGGATGAACAGAACCATAGAACCATTAATATCATTAATATCGAAAAAGGGTCTCCAAATACAAGCGAGACTGGGACCGGCAACTACCCTTGGTTTTTTATGGCGTACAAAGCAGGCTGATGGTCATCACTTGATAATACTAGAACAGCATGATCGCTTTCTTCAAGAAATTAACAACCGTTGTGAAATTATTACTAAAGCGTTAGTTTACTGCAAATAATACAAGTATATTATAAATTATGTTTGCACACTGAGTACACCACAGACAGCTCAAATTGCAATATAATTAATTTTAGAATTTCGCTTTTGAAATGGGACGTTGAATTACAAGGACTCGAACCCAGGTCTTTGGCTTTACGCGCTAGTGCTGTGACCACTAGGCTACAAAGACATGACGACAGCATTGGCGCGGAAAGATAAAGATCCGTGTTCAAATTCCGACGAGGGCATTCAATGGCGGCAAATTTAAATTAATTTATTGTTTTTTCATTGTAGTACTTTGAAGTCTCTTACTCCTATTTCACACAAGTTCATTAATTATTTTTAGAAAAAATAATGATGTTTAATGGACTTTTGTGAAATAAGAGCAAGATACATCTAACTAATTTAGGATTTTATATTAATGGTAAGGTATAATTAAAGCATTTAAATTTCAAATAAACAGTACAATCGTAAAACAGAACACAATTACAAAATAGATATTAAGGAAACAACGACTTTTATTATTTTTTTATTTATTAATTTTATTGAAATTCCTACATTAAAGAAAGAATAAACACAAATTGAGCCAAACCAGTGAGGGCAAGTAATCACATACATAAGTACCTTGTATGTATAGTTTACTGTTGTTCATGTTTCTTCTTAATTTCATTATTACGTATACAACAATTCACGTTTTTGCAGATTCGGTTCGGTTTTGTCTTGGTTTATCTCTTGTACGAGGTTAATTCGATCCACCATTTAAATCAGTGCATTAATTACAAACGTCTTTTTAGAATCAGAAGGAATTAACATTTTATTGAGGAATAAATAAAAACAATAGATTCAAAATATTCTATTTTTTTTATGAACAAATCCTGATGTTTGTTACAGCCTGGAAATAAAGTGATGATTCAGCCAGCCGTCCCCGAAGAAGAACTTAACACGTTATTTCCAACTACAGAAACAACCGCTCTTCCCTCTGGTAAAAAATACTTTCGAAAAGTTCAAATATCTTAACCAATTAAAAGCTAATAAAACTTGCAATGCCACTTTTTATGGCACTGTGTGTTTGTATGAATCAATCAATATACAAACACTTTCTTAATAAAAAATTATTTATCTATAAAGAAGCTGCTACTAAAGTTCGTCTTTAAAGTTATGAATGTTATGTAAATGCTCGCCATAATCTGTAGCTTCACTACCTACGAAAATGTCATAGTGATTCATAATTTCATCAAACGCAAGTAAATCATCATGGTTATCGTCACTAGCAGCGAAGAGATGAATTACTTCTTCCTCTGCTATTTCCCTAAAAATTACAAACAAATCCATACAACGTTGTACTCATTATCCCTGCATAAGATGTAAAAACCAAATGAATTATTCCTAAAAACAATAAAGATCATTCGTTATAATTTTTGTTTTTAATGTAAAAAAGAGAATAAAAAAAGTAAAGTAAAAACGTGGAAAAAATGAATCCTAAAAAACCACCAGCAGACATTTTATATAATCTTATATACAGTAAACACAAGTACCGAAAAAAAATGCTTATAAAATTCTCAAATGCACTGAGTCAATCAAAACACTATTTCAAACAATAGCCAATCGTTTGTTGGGTAGGTATCGTTCGTAATCGCTATAATTACTACTCAATAGCCTCCCGATCAGTTTTTTATTAAAAAATAAGTTGAGATAACTCAACACGTAGGCATATGGCATACAGCCTAACGTTTCGATTGTACACGCGATAGTCTCGGGTTCGATACCTGACTGGCGTCGTGCATAAAAAGTAGGAACGAGGACGATGAAGACCTAGACGTGCCTCCCCCACCAGATGGTGGATGGGGATGGGTCATAGTCTTCGGATCATTAATGATTCACGTCATCAGTAAGTATGTACATTTACATTAATTTATTACTAAAATTCAATCGATTAGAAACTTAATACCTACATTCCTACATATATTTACAATAAAAAAAGTTAATTGACCTTTTAATGTTAACTCACGCGATACATAAATTATTTTAATAAGTAACGTTTGCGTGCCATATTGTTGACAACTAGAACTTTCAAAAATATTGCCTGACAGTTACATGTAATACCAACCTAATCAATTAAATGTCCATGTAAACATAGTGTTCAAAACAATTTTAGTGGGAGAAAAACCCATACTTTAATAAAACTTCTATAAAAGAAACAAAAGGTGAAATATGTGCAGAAATAGGTACTTGCTTTTAAGAAATAAAGTGAATTACATAATCCACGTAGATGCCTCAAAAAGTAGCACAGTAAAACAGAAAACTTTTGGAAAAATATATGAAGATAGTCTTCATTTAAAAGTTAACTTTATTTTATCAAACACCAAACAGCTTGGTCCTAAAAGAGTCTTTCTTGCTCCCAATTATGCACAAGTTAACTAATAATAACTTCACTGCTGTTCTATTTCAGGTCAACTAAATTATAAATATCCACGGGAAATAAAAATCACGAAACCGATTAATAACGAAATCAAAAAATACAGTATCAAATTATTGATAACATTTCTTGATAATTTTTGCCTCTTCATCAACCTGATAGCTTTATTCATGTTTTGTACATACATACATATATATATGTATTCCAATGGATGTAATAAGTGTAGATTAATCGTTAATTATTTATTGTTGATGTTTGTAGCGGGAATTATGAAATCAAGCAAATGCACTGCAATAAACTTTTGTCTTTGTTTTTAATTTATAAGAGACCGCATTCCAACTTTCTTTTATTCAATACATATAAAGATAAAAAGTACTTAACTAAAAGATTTACAAAGAGGATACATATGAATATATAGTTCTCTCGCTGCGCCATCTATATAATACTAAACAAACAAAATAAATAGTTAATCTCAACACTCCTCCTTAACTATTTTATTTCTCATCTTCACAAAAACAGTACAACCCAGTGGTTTAGTGAAAATATCCGCTAACTGATCGCAACTATTAACATGACTTAGTTTTATGGTCCTTCCAATATGCTCTTGTATGTATTTTCTTGATATTTCAACGTGTTTCTTGCCCCTGGAGAGTTTTCCATCACAAGCGTTTTCCAGCATGATGATCGCTGACTCATTGTCCACATTCAACTCAGTCGGCTCAGTCACATTTTTGAGTCCAAGCTCTTCGCTAATCCGGCGAATCCAACACAATTCATCAATTGAAGATACAGCTGCTCTGTATTCTGCTTCTGCAGATGATTTTGGTATGCCAGACAATGGGGCCTCCTCTGAGGACTAGAACGCCTGTTGTTGATCGACGCGTGATTAAATCTCCTCCATAATCGGAGTAATAGCCAATAGCCGGTTGTCACCGTTGAAAGAAATTCCATAATTAATCGTACCCTTTAGATATTGGAATACTCGCTTTATCATCAGCCAGTGACTTCTCATTGGCTTTACACAATATCTGCTCAAATAGCTGACAGCAAAGCTTATGTCAAGCCGAGATATGGTAGATAAGTATAATAAGCTTCCAATTGCTTGTCGATAAGGCACAGAACCGTCCAGCAGCTCATCATTGCAAAAATTCTGTTCATTTGTTAACATACCTGGCTCCATGGGGGTTGCGGCAGAATTGAGTCTATCAAATTTGAAATGATTCAAAATCTTCTTGATATAATTTGGCTGACCTATGAAGATTTCATTGTCACGTAATGTTACTTCCATTCCCAGATATGTGAATTTATTATTGATTTCTGCGTTGTAAGTTATAGCAAATCTTCTATTCAGTTTATCCAGGATTCCCAATACTTTTCTTTCATCCTTGCCAATTATGCATCCACCGTCAACAAATATAATGATTAAAATACTTCTATCCTTCATTGTAGAAAATGCATGGGTCATCATCAGTGTTTTGGAAACCTAAACTTTCCAAAATGTCGTGAATTCACTGTTCCAATCTTTTGAAGCTTGTTTCAGACCGTACATGCTTTTCAAGAGTTTACCGACTTGACCACTTCCACCATTGAACCCCTCAGGTTGGTATATATAAATGTTCTCCTTTAGTGTGCTATTTAAAAAAGCGGGTTTAACATCAAAAATACTAAATTTCATGTTATGTGAAGCTGCAATACTGAACAGCAATCGTATTGACTCGTATCTAGCCACAGGACTAAAAGTGTTGAAATAGTCCATGCCTCGTTCTTGTTCAAATCCTCTCACAACAAGGCGAGCTTTGTATTTTCCATTGTCTTTTCTTCTTAAAATCCATTTGCACGTTAATGGTTTTGCATGAGTTGGAGGATTGACAAGTTTCAAGGTTTTCTTGTTTATTAACGAATTATATTCTTCACTTATGGCCTCAGACCAATTTTTATCTTTCATGACTTGTGAGATAGAAATGTCAACAATTTCTCCAATCATTGCAAAATCTTTACTATTGATAATAAAGTCATTGTATCTATCTGGCATCTTTAATGTACTGCGGTCACGCAGATTTCTTATTGACATTTCGTTTTCTTCAGTCTGTCTTTCATCATCTGATTCAGAATTTTCTAGGCTCATATACTCAGAGGTACCATCTTCAACGTCATCTGATAATTGATCGTCGTTTATTGATCTTATGGATGCTTCATTACTGTTGAATTCAACATCGCTCATCATGTTATTATGTTGAAAACTTGATATTTCATCAAATATTACATTCACAGAGCTGATCACATCATTTTTGTCTGGTATAAAAATTCTATAGTTTGGTGAGTCCACATCATACCCTACAAATATACCTGGTTCTGACTTTTTGTTGATTTTACCTCTATTTTGTTTGTGAATCATTACATAACATTTGCTTCCAAATATTCTTAGTTTCTTTATATCAATCTGACGACCAAACCATAATGGGCTGGTGTTCTGTTTTTGATAGTGGTTGTCCCTGACTGGTTAAGGGTAAATACTGCATAGTTCACAGCTTCCGCCCATAAATTTGTGTTCAGTTCAAAAGCTGGTGAATGTATTACAGATCTAGCTGCCTCCATTACTGTTCGCATCTCTCGTTCTATGCGACCGTTCTGCTGAGGAGTATAAGAGGTTTTGCTGTGAAATATACCAAGTTCTTCTAAAATTTTCTTTGAATTCGAGTTCTTAATTTCAGTCCCATTGTCAGATCTGAAACATTTTACTCTTTTATCAAACTGATTTTCCACCAATTTGATGAAAATATCTAACTTCTTCACTGCTTCATCTTTTGTTTTCAGAAAATATACTGTTCTAAATCGTGAATAATCATCTTTTAGTAAAAGAAAATACTTGGATCCTCCTAAGGATCTAACGTTCATTTCACCTAAGTCCACGTGTATAAGATCCAAAGGTCTTTCAGCTACTTTGAGATTTGCTAGATGAGTAACTTTGTGGTGCTTGCCATGAACACATGCTTCACACACATAATCACCCCAATCATCAATGTATTTTATGTTATTTAGTTTCAACATTTCTTTAGTGTGTCTTAAGTTCTGGTGTGCTAATCGTTCGTGCCATATTTTTATTGAGGTGTTGATAAGAGATTTTTCTGTTTTTATTTGGTTTTTGAGATTCACGTGACTACTTTCAATTTCTCGAAATACCATTCTGAAAAAATCCCCATCACGTTCAGCCATTACTGATATTTCATTGTTCATGTTGTAGAATTCAGAGTTTTGAGAATTTGCGATTTGAGAATGGCCTTTGTCCTGCATCTTTATGACAGAAAATAGATTAAATGGCATATCAGGTACGTGCAAAACATTTTCCAAGACTATTCTTCTTCATTTCTTTCCATCTGACCTTCTAAGTATACATCACCGACACCAATTCCTTCCATTTCCGTAGCATCACCAATAATGACATGTATAGGATGATCAAGCTTAGTATAGTTTGTAAATAAATCTCTATGAGATGTCATATGTTGTGTGGCAGCACAATCCTGGTACCACATTCTATTGTAATCATTCAATGATTTGATGTGTGCAATGTCACCTGCGGAAAGACTTACTGTAATGTATGCGTGCCTTTTATTTCTAGATTTTGAATATTCTTGGGTGTTGCAATGTTCATCTGGCCATGAGAGTCCTGTGCTTGATGCTGATGATTTAATTGAAAGACAGCCATATGCACCTTCAGTGGAGTTAACTTGCTTGCTGACTTGACAATTTTGATTCTTTTTCTTTGGACAATCTTTGAAAAAGTGTCCCATTTCATGACAATTGTTGCAGGGGTATTTATTTTTGCAGTATTCTAAATATTTTGCACAAGGTTTATTTGTACAGTTTCTCTTGACGTGTCCTTTCTGACCACATTTAAAACATTCCAGTCTTGTTAAATTTGCCATTTGAGGGCTGAGTGTTTTTATTTCTTTGAGTATGTTTTGACAATAGTGCATTTTGGCTACTCATATGACTTGATTGGTCATTTTGGTTTATTCTGTCTTCTTCTAGTTGTAACTTCTCAATTAAAGTAGATAAATTTTTATTAGTGCTTGGTGTAACTTCTCAATTAAAGTAGATAAATTTTTATTAGTGCTTGGTGTACAGTCCCAACCTGAACGAAAGTGATATAATTTTGGAGGAAGAATGCTCAAGGTTTTAGTCATGATCCAACTTTCTTTTATTTCATCACCTTCTGCTGTCAGATCTTCAGCCAACTGCTGAATTCGCATACAATTTTCAACTACGGATTGATTTTCATCATATTTGAATGCAAAGAATTGTTCTCTCATTCCTTCTACTGTAACATCTGACTTTTTACCAAATAAAGTGTCTAGTTTCTTTATCATTTGATGTGATGATAAACAATTCGTTATTTTAGTAGCTATGTTGCTCTCTACATTCAGACCTATGAGTGTTTGAGCTTCGATGTCTTTATTGTTCCAATTCATAACATTTTGAGATGTTTCATCTCCATCGGGCTTAATTGTAGTTCCATACGCTACATCATATAGATTTTTAGATTTGAGAGCTAAATTCAACTTAAATTTCCATGACACATAGTTGGTTTGTTTCTGTGCATTTTCATGTAAAATTTCCAATTGTGACTTTACCGAATCCATGACATAACACTCTTGACAATTCTGTCAGCGCCGCGACCCTTTTGCGTGCAGTTATCACCGCAAAAGGAGCAGGTAAAATTATATCGTGCATTTAGCGCCGCGAGTATGCCATTGGTATATAAGCCTATACACAATGCTTTTATTTAATATTTTATATTGAGTTTATTGTTTATACACTATATTTTCGTATGATATTTTAAACACAAATTTTTACACTAAATAGTTTTAAATGTACCTAACGCAATAACTTATTCTGACAATAAGTAAGATGTTGATCGATATAAACCATTCATTTATTAGTAAAAAATTGTATATAACAATGACAATAACACAGACGTTTCGATCATTAAGCTTTATGATCCTTATCAATGTGAATCTAAAAAATATATAATGATTCAACAATACTAATTTTTAATTATAGATGACATAATGAATTTGATATAAAATAATTAATAAAAATACATACCAAGGGGATAAAGAACACCTTTTCCAATTAATCATTAAAAAACCAATCAGGTTTGCATTTAAGAGAGTTTTTTGTACAATACACTAATTTTAAAACATTTTAACAATAGAAATGAATGGTGTAATTATAATGATGGCTTAGAAATTTTTGAATAATTAAGGATATAAAAACTATAATAATAAATTGTAGAAACAAGTTAAATGGATGTTAACTCTTCAAGAATGAGGAAAAATTACATTTTTTTGAGAGATATTACAATTGACACAAATGAGGTCAATAAAAAAACCAAGATATCTAAGAAGTAAGCTTCAGTTCTTATGTTGGACCAGAACACAAGACACTCAAAAAGGAAATTTAGATAGCCTTAAGTAATTTATCATATATTTTATTAAGTTGGTCTGAATCTTTTTGTTCATTAAGAGTATTTGGATGTTTTTTTATATGAGTCATTTCAGAGATGAGACGTTTTTTACTAATAAATGAATGGTTTATATCGATCAACATCTTACTTATAAACATAACCATTGAAATATAAACTCCTTTTCACTTATTCTGACAATATTAAACGACATAATATTTATCCAAAAAAATTTTTCTAAGCAGATAAACGATTATCAATTATAGCAGCGAATAAGAAGCAATCCCTTACCACCCTTATAATATCATAATTATTGTGCATACATTCTCTGTCAGATGAGCGGTTGCGTGTTTACCAAATTAAAGGATAACAATAATTAGCAAATTATTAGAATAAAATAATACCAATACGATCATAACAAATGAGATTATGTCTCTACTTAGGTACTGTTTACTTAAACCAAAATTATTTCGGTTTTGTTAATGATTATTACATTTGCAATGGATTTAACGATGGGTGACCCCTTTAGTCCATTAATATTAACGATTATTTTAAACACGCCTGTTTTGTTGAATAAAAGTGCCGGTCCTAAGCCTGAATTAAAAGTTTGAAGAAAAGTTAAAATTTGTGTTTAAGATAGTATAATACGAAAACAGAATACATACATAAATGATAAATTTACTATAAAATATTAAAAAAAGCATTGTACATAGGCTTCTATACCAATCGCATACTCGCGGCGCTAAATGCATGATATAATTTTACCTGCTTCCTTCGCGGCGATAAATGCACGCAAAAGGGGCGCGGCGCTAACAACACGCACTCTTATTATTAATCCACAACCTAGCGAAATATTACAATAATAACGTACGCGATCGGGCCTCCAGAAAGTAAGCTTTGTAAAGAAGGTTTCTAAGTTTATTTAAAAACAACTTCCCCTTAATAATAGTGAAAATGTTTGATATTTTAATTTACAATGTATTTACGGAATTCAATCAGAAATCACATTTTCGATAAAATTTTTAAAAACATTTCTTTCATTATCTTCTAATTACTTTCGGGGTTCGCCATGGTCGATTAATTTCGATTGACGGTTCACTGTTCATACTGTCAACTTTATCGAAAGGAATATGATGACTAAGAAGGCCTAATACCGCTGGGAAACAACGGCCCCCAGAGGGCGCGGAAATTGGAATACACCCAATCAGTGCGTGGAAGATCGTAATCAACCACTATCGTCACTTCCGAATGATTTCAAGATCACCAGAACTCACTGGTGTGAGTAGGACCTATCTTATCCTTACCAGGCTTAGCAGGCTTGGTATCCGAGCGGATACGCCGTTCCCCCGATGACACATGCTTGCCTTTCACCTATCATACAGGATCAACCTCTGCCACTTCGAGTCCAACCTCAATTCAGTTGGAGAGGCAGTAACATCTCTTTCGCGGTCTGGAGCTTCCCCGGACCTCCCACACTAATTTACGTCATTGGTCGGATGTTCGGAGCCACTGCGACTCCTCCAGGTTAAGTTTACTTGCAGCACTTGAGCACTGGTCAGCCGCTGGCACTCATGGCTGTGCAGCCTCAGTGAAGAGTGACGGTCGAGGCCTACTCCGGATACTATAATAGGAAATACGCGCCAGGTCCGAAACCTCAAACGGCTGCCTCTCCAATGGCACAGATAGAGCCACAAATAACTAGCACATCGTGCTCAGCGCTAATCCCCCATCGACTCGCCTCAGATACTAGTGCCGGCTGCGCAATCCTCCATGACACCTCAAACAGCTGCCCGCCCGTTTACCTCGCATTGATGCGTAGGCGAATACTTCTTCAAACACAAAAAACGCTTTAAAATGTTTCAAAATGATTTATTTAACCACTCTACATATGCAGCGACTGATCAAGACTTCTGATCGCCCTAGGCTAATTATGAGGACGCGCCCCCTCCCCAGGTGTGTTACGGACGGCCTAAAAAGTAGTAAGTGAGTAGAGTGTGAGTAGTAGTGTGAAAATTTTAACATGGTTCATACTACTTACTACCTATAAAAGTTTTCAGATCAATCTGCAAACGAAACTAACGTTGTCCTTTAATCTGCATGACATTCAACCTTAGGGTGGCAAACCATTTTTTAAGCTGACCGTACATAAAGGCAAAGTACCTCACGCATTATAAGACCAAAATCATGACAAGTGACTGCAGGCTACCAAGTAGAAAACCAAATCTATGCCGTGTTTGGCCGTATGACCTATATTGGCTTAATTTCTATAGACAACTTAGTTGCCATTGCCATTGCCATTGACCATGAGCGTAGTCATCTAGTGTAGTGTGTGAATTTGCTTCGACTTGAGTATTTTTTAAATATTTACACTTCTGTTATTGTTAAAAAAAAAAGAGGAGAGGCATCATACAAGTGAAACATTTTTGCAACTGATTAATGATTTATTTGAAAATTATAGTAATTAAGTAATTATTATTAGATTATACAAAAGTCCTTTTTCGTGCTTTAGCGTTTGCAAATCGACGGACGAACGACGATTTCGAAAGAGATAAGACAAATGAATGAAGCACGGCAATGTGTACTAACTATTATTCATGATTCACTGCATCTACGTTTACTTGATGGAAATTCATATTAATATAAATAAAACAATGATGCACTTTCCACAATATTTGTATTTTATACTTTACTTAAACTTAAAACTCTTTTTTGAGTTTACTTCTGAAGAAGCCTCAAGGAGGCGAAACATATGTAATGTATAAAAACACAAATATTGTGGAAAGAGCATTATTGTTTTATTTATATTACTAACTATTGACCACACCGGGGAGTCCCCGCACATCGTTGATGTGTTTCATTGTGCGCGGCAAGCTGCGCTGATGCCTAGTGCGAGTTTTGTTTAATTCGCCTCACAGAAACGCGCGTATACGTGAAAATTATTTTGTATGGGAGTTTAAACAGTGCAACCTAGACGATAAAGAATAGAATACGATACAATCGATACAGAGTCATGTAGCGGCAAACGCGAAAACTAGGTTACACTGTTTAAATTCCGAATTTCCCATACAAAATGAAGTTAAAATTTACGCCCGTTATTGCGAGGCGGATTAAACTAAACTCGCACTAGGCACTCTGTTGCCAGCTCACCCACTCGCTCGACCACCGACCGATTCGAGTAACAAGTCAGTGTTTGGTTAAATAAATCATTTAGAAACATTTTAAAGCGTTTTTTGTGTGTTTAATTTTATTTTAAACGATTTTTCATAAATATCCCACCGCAAATTCAATTGAAATGATTACTTCTTCATTTATACCGGTTCGTTGTCCCGTTTCGTTAACAATTTTCAGCGGCTATTGTGGTATGTTACGACGCAGGCCATTGCTATTTGTTGTTTCGATCTCAATACGAACTTCCAGGTCCAGCCTACCACTGAATTGTAAATTTTGTTAGTGCAACATGGGTTAAACAAGGCGAAGTTTACTAAGCAGAGTACGAGATATAAGAGGCAAGGAAACATCGAAATATTGTACCGAATACGAGTACGCGTGTACGTGAACTAGCGATTAGCAGCGGGCCATTTCGACAGTATGCGTCGTATTTGTAAAAATGTGTACCGTACCTGTCTTCTAGAGGAGCAATTAAGCAATTCGGAGAAGAATAAACTACTCCGGACGTTTCCAAATATTGCTCAAAGCTTCCAGAAATTAGTGTAGTTAGTGATCTAAGTTAGTAATAATTCGTTAGTGTATTTAAATTTAATTAATAATTGGTGTAAATAAATATTTTTTTGCTGTATATAAGTCTTTAAGTATAAATTTATTAACCCACGAACAATACAACTGGTGTCAGTCGTGGTGTAAAACGTAACTGTTGAAGACTTTAGTGCGGGTTGAGTAAAAGACATTACAATGGCAAAGAAGTTCAGCGAATTAAAAGCAGCCAAATTAGTGCAAAGACACACGGAGCGGTTTTCGCCAATTCGGCTGCCGAGTCGGCACATGATTTCTAATTTGTATAGGGGCCAAAAAGACATGGATCGTCACGACGCTGGGCGCAGCGCTGGCGCCGCGCGTATAGTCGTCCGAACCATGTGCCGAACGCGGTTTTATGACTCGAGCGTACCCTCGTCCAATATAAACAAATACAGCAAAACACACACGGAGCGGCGGCAGCGGCGGCGGACGGGTAGACTGTTGCCAAACCCGAAGCATAGATATCGCAGTGTCCAATATATGTGAAAACCAAGAAGATGGCTACAACGACAATAGATATTGAGAAGTTTATTGGGGAAGTTCACGCAAGACCGGCAATTTGGCATATGCAGCACGCAGATTATGCTGATAAAGTTAAAAGGAGACGAGCTTGGGATATAATGAAAAGCTTCTTACCTTAGTGTTATTACCAGTTTCTCCTCTGGTGAAATACTCCGCCTCATCGTAGTGTCCTGCTTCGTTATGTCAAGTTTTATCAAGTGAAGTAATTCGTTAAACGAATTTTGCGACATCCGAACAAAATTGAAAAACTTCTCTTCATCTTTTAATTCACTTGCAAACAAAGTGTGAAACATACTTTTTTGCGAACGTTCTACCACTAATGGGTGTTCCCACATGCGACGCTTCTTTTTTTTTTTTTAACACGGCAATATATCAGACTACCCAAAATAATAAACTCGTCGTCAGAATCCATACTTGCAAACTGGCAATCTCGCAATTAACCACTAAACTGAACGCAGTGTCACGACGCCTCATGTGTTTAGTTTCTCGGTGGCCGATTCGGCCGTCAAATCGGCGAAAACCGCTCCATGTGTCTTAACCCTTAAGATGAGAATTAGAAAAACGGGATGAAGCGGCAAGCGGTAACAAGGCGGAGCTTCAGTGGCGGCTCGCGGAGGCGTTGAAAAAGGATGACCATGATCCTGACACGTTCTTTTTCGAAGACGAATTGTCGCAAATGATAAAAAAATTTAAAAAATTACCGACAGCTCAACTACGCAACAGTTATACGCTACCACGAATTGATGACACCTTGGATAAGCTTGCTGGCTCAAAATTTTTTTCCACACTCGACTTGAAAAGCGGATACTGGCAAGTTACCTTAGATGCCGCCGACAAGAACAAGACCGCATTTTCGATCGGCACGGGCCTATGGCAGTTCACAGTTATGCCTTTCGGGTTATGCAATGCCCCGGCGACGTTCAAAAGGTTGATGGAGAAAATATTGAGTGATCAAATTGGAAATACCTGCTTGGTATACTTGGATGACATCATAGTATTTAGAAGCACCTTTAATGAACACCTGCAGAATTTGCAAGAGGTATTCCAGCGGTTACGTGAAGCCATATTGAAGCTCAGTCCGAAAAAGTGCCACCTCTTTCGCGAAGAGGTTTCTTACTTGGGACATGTTGTTTCAGCAAAGAGCGGGGTCGTGGATCCAGAGAAAATAAAGGCCGTGAAATAATGGCCAGTGCCTAAAAATTTTTTACGACATAAGAAGCTTTTTGGGTTTGTGCACGTATTATCGTCGCTATGTACAAGATGGCCAAGAGCAGGTAAGCAAGACCTCATCAAAAGCCGAAAGAAACTACTAGTAGTCAAAGGTGTAGAACACTTTTACAAATACCTGTAAGGACGAGCATTCACTCTACGCACCGATCATGCAGCTTTAAAATGGCTTTTGAATTTCAATAATACGGAGGGCCAAGTAGTTCGATGGATTGAGAAGCTACACGAATATGACTATGACGTAGCACCGGCCTGGAACAGGACACAAGAATGCCAACCTGGACTTGAAAAGAGTGATGGGATGGAAAAGCGTCGGATAACGACCAACGTGGCAACAAATTTCTTCGTGTACTGAAGTACTTAAATCGTTGTGGGCTCAGTGGGACTCAATGTTCTTGGAAAATGGCATCCTGATCGTCTACCTTGTGACCTCGAATTCGGCTGTAAACCAGGATATGACTTGGCTGGAGAAGATTATGTTACCAACCTCCGAATAAAGCTTAACGATATCCACGAGTCAGTTCGTCTGCATACGCAAATTGCTAGTGACAGAATTAAAGAATTACAAATGAATTGGAGTAACAAAAAATCAACTGGGTAGTTTCACTGATATTTATTGATAAGACTCAACAATTGTTTCGACCGTCTCCGGTCATTATCAAGAGCAAAAATCTGTTACTAAAGTTCTAAATTATATGTACAGGTATTTATAGATGAATTTAAAAACTAAACCTACGAATAATAATATGCAAGACAACGTACAACTGTGAAGTACAAATAAGATTAAATGTTGGGGAATTCCACTAATAATAAGGGTGAATCGACCGTTGTCAATTCTACCTGGTTGTTTACAATATTACTTTTATTTTTGATGGCCTTCTTAATTTCTAAAGCTTCTAATAAATTTAATTTAAAACTTTTAGGGACATTATGCAATAATTTGGCTGAATTTAAATCTACATTATGTCTAAGGTCTAAACAATGTTGGGCTAGGCCTGTCGTATCTTTTTTGTTTTTTATGGCCTGTAAATGTTCTTTTAATCTAACCCTGATGGATCTGCCTGACTGACCCAAATAAAATGCTGAGCAATTACTGCAAGTTACTTTGTATACTCCACTTTTGTCTAACATATCTATTTTTGTCTTATTATTTACTATAAGAGTTTTTAAATTGATTTTATTGACTAATATGGGGACGATGTCAAGCTTATGAAGGTAGTTTTTTAATTTATAACTAGTGTAGTTAATAAAATTAATGTAGAAAAAATTCGTTGTACTAGAGTCTAGGTTGGGCTGAGTCGTACCTTTGTAAACGTGTTTTAAGACGTGTTTTACGTTTTTTGTTTCTTAATATTCTATCTAAATTTGCAAGGTTATAACCGTTACTTTGAGCTATCTGTTTTATTATTGCTAGTTCTTTATTGTAGCTAGTATTTGACAAGGGTATCGTAACTAATCTATGAAGTAAACTGTTAAAGGAGGCCATTTTTATACTAAAGGACTAGTTTGAATCATAAAGAATGACCGTATCAGTAGTGGTTGGTTTTCTAAAGATTTCAAAAGCAATGTTATTATGGTTTTTTGATAGCGTCAGGTCATGAAAATCTAATTTGTAATGGTCTCAATTTCCATCGTAAATTGAATATTTACGCCAATAGAATTTAAAAAATTAATTAATTGTCTAAGACTCCCTTTCCAAATACACAGGACGTCATCTACGTAACGTCTCTATAAAACTATGTTTTTCACAAGATCGTGTTTACTATCGAATAGAATGTTTTTAAATAAGTTCATAAAAACTTCTGCTAACAAGGGTGATAAAGGAGAGACCATTGGTAGACCATCTTTTTGTATGTAGTAGCTATCTTCAAATTTGAAGTAAGTAAGGAGAGACGTTCGCTGAAGAGTCAGAAATAAATTGACAGTGGTAGTAGTGGCAAGATAAATAAATTAAGACGCGCATAGAAGTGATAAAGTGTAAATAAAAGTGTAGTTAGTGATCTAAGTTAGTAATAATTCGTTAGTGTATTTAAATTGATTAATAATTAGTGTAAATAAATAGTTGTTTGCTGTATATAAATTTTTAAGTATAAATTTATTAACATTACAATATCTGCGGTGATGGAACATCTAATGCAACAAGGATATCACCGGATTAATTTCGAAGATTGGCAACAAATCGACATTGTAATCCAAGAGTAATTTGAGATTTCATTGAAATAATGATAAACGACAACAATTTCAATAAAGAGGGTGGTTTTAAATTTAGCAATATTTGGAATATTGACCTCAAAATAAAAAACCGCAATCTCCCGCGGCGCAAAAAAACAATATTGCTCAATCAACCAATAGCCGCTACAAATGGTCAACGAAAATGGGGAAAAAACTGTATAAATTAAGAAGCAACAGTCATCAAATCTTTTCTGAAGCATCTGGCAGTATGAGCAGCGAAACGCTAAACGAAATTAATGGACCGCGGCGAAACACGAAAGAAATTTCATTAATTATCTTAAAAACTGAATATCCATTAAAATCCAGGTCATACGTCTTATTCAATATTCTTATTACTTACTCATTACTTGGAACTATCCATGAAATAATCTCGTTTCCAAACAATTTACCATCGGAATTCTTATCGTATTCAAGATCAAATTTATCTTTTTCAGAAAGAATCCATTCTTTACTTCTTTCTTGCCCTTGATTACCAATAAATTCTTGAAAATCGATAAATCCATCTCCGTTTTTATCTTTATTACGAAGAGTTTGTTCCAGAATATGAGGAATCATGGAAGGATATTCTTCTGGATGTAAAAAAGCTAGCCATTCTTCTTCCTCCAAAAAATTGTTCTTATCAAAATCGGCTGCTTTCCACATTTTTTTATCGTCCTCTAAAAGCTTAAAAAACATACATATAATCATGGGATGGTTATATTACGGTTTCACACGGTAATGGTGACGTAGGACACCAACCTGCCGACGATGCGCATTTTTACTGAGTACGTTATTTCTGAATAATAAAACTAAAATACAATATGTTTCTTTAACCATTCTTTACTGTATTGGCTTATACTGAGCGTCTCAGTAATATTTGTGTTCACTTTTGTTCTTTGTGTAATAAATAATATTTTTTAAAAATATTCTTTTACATATAAAGAACTTGTTTGGCGCTGCGAACAGGATCGTCAACGGTTAATTTCTTAATTGACGATTCGGGACCTACCCTTTGTGAGTGATCTACCACCGAGGACATCGATCATATACACACGTGAAGAATATCCATAGAGGATACCCCCGTTTACAGGATAAGATGCATTATGCCCTGTCTTTATTTCTGTAAATACCTTTTTCATGTCTGATTCTGAACCTGAAACTTCATTGCGTAGTCCGCAACATAAATTAAAGTTAAAACCTTCTATCATTAATATTCAAAGTACAAGTACTGATAAATCCACCATGACTACAAATAACGATTCTTTTACTTTTGCTGATGCTCAGTGACAAATTATTGTTGTGCCTCAATTTTCTGGTTAACCTCATCGCTTATCAGATTTTATTTCTAAAAGTGAAACATATCTTACAATGCTGCTTTGTTACAATTAGTGCTGACTAGGTTAACTGATAAGGCCGAACGAGTAGTAATTAATCGAGGTCCTAAAAATTGGGAAGAACTCAAAAATCTATTATTAGAAAAATTTGGTGATCCTAGATCGGAAAATGTGTTAGAGTTAGAATTAATGCGCTGCTATCACAACAAGAATTGGTCTTATGCCGAACATTTCGATAAAATAGAAGAAAAGCTAGCCAATTTAATAGATTTTGTACGACTAAAAGATCCTGCTAATTTTAAAATGAAAGTCTTCGTTTTATGAACAAAAAACAGAGTGTATCGACAAACCAAACATTCAGACCAAATGCGACAAACGCTCCCAAAAATAATAACTTCTTCAAATCGACTGGACCAGCAAATTTCATAGCAGAAGAACTAACAAACGTAGAACAACAGGAAGAATATGAGTATGAATATGAAGACGAAAATGTGGAAGAAGTTAATTATGAAAATCACGATGAAAATTACGAGGAAGAAAATTTTATTTCGACGGCCTCGAGCAATACACAGACGTAGTAGATATTAATTCTCTTGTTTCTTTTCCAAAATTACCGTTTATTATATTACCCAATGGCTTAAAGATGTTAATTGATACAGGTGCGGACAATTCCATTATTAATTATGACATTGCTGAAAAATCACCTACTGATTGCATATTTAATCAACCATTTGTTATTAAAGCAGTAACAACTACAACAGAAGCCTTACATAACTGTTATTTTCATTTGTTGCAAGATTTGGGGATACACGAACCTATTCATTTCAGAATTTTAAATTGGCACGAAAAATTTGATGGTTTACTAGGAACTAACACGCTGCAGCAATTAGGAGCTCAAATTAATTATAAAACTAATACAATCCGTTTAAAAAATTTGGAAATACCTTTCATTGTTTACAATAATCCAATGCATTTTCATCCATGTAAAGTAAAATCGAAAAATAAACAGTTACGTGTGCCAGTAGACATTAACCAAGGACAAGTCATCATACCTGACCTAGACAATCCAGAAATTAATGTACTAGCTCATGCGCAAGAAGGACAAGTAATTTTACCTTGCGATTACGAGAAAGAAATATTTTTCGACCAACCAATTGTAGCCACGCCTCTGGAAGAATTCGAAGAATCAAAAATTTTTCCTTTTGAATATAATGAAACAGAAATATTTAACGCCTTAGAGGTAATTCGATCGTCGCACATGAACCTTGAAGAAAAAGCAAAAATCGCACAACTAATAAACCAGTACCATTCGATATTTCACAAAAATTCCGAAGATTTAAGTTTTACAAATAACGTTAAGCACAATATACGAACCAAGGACGAAGAACGGGTTTATGTGAAAAGCTACCGATATCCACAACATCTAAAACAGCAGATACAGGAACAGATTCAGGACCTATTACGACGAAAAATTATTAGACCATCTGTAAGTCCGTATTCATCGCCCGTGTGGATTGTCCCAAAAAAGATTGACGCCAGCGGTACAAAAAAACTTAACGAGAAGACAATAGAGGATAAATATCCGCTTCCTCGAATAGAGGAGATCCTCGATAATTTAGGCAGATGCACCTACTTCTCTACCTTGGACTTGGCACAAGGGTTTCACCAGATAGAATTAGATAAAAATTCAATCGAAAAAACGGCATTCACGGTGGACAATGGCCATTTTGAGTACGTACGTATGCCGTTCGGGTTAAAGAACGCTCCTGCTACATTCCAACGTGTAATGGAGAACGTTTTAAGGGAATACCTAAATAAATTTTGTTTTGTTTACATCGATGATGTCATTATATTTAGCAGGTCATTACAAGAGCATTTACACCATCTAAAATTAATTTTTCAGAAGTTAAAAGAACACAATTTAAAATTACAAGTGGATAAGTGTGAGTTTCTAAGAAAGGAGGTCCAATTCTTAGGACATATAATCACACCTGAGGGAATTCTACCAAACCCTGATAAAATAAAGGCGATAAAGAAATATCCAATACCGAAAGATCTTAGAAGTTTGAGAGCATTTTTAGGCTTAATAGGATATTACAGAAAATTTATTCAAAATTTTGTCAAAATTGTATGTCCTATGACTAAATTTTTAAAGAAAAATACGAAGATAAATGTGGATGACCCTAAATATATCGAAAGCTTTAAACTATGCGAGGAAATTATATGCAATGCCCCAGTCCTGGCCTATCCCGATTTCACGAAATCTTTTACGTTAACCACAGATACGAGTAATGTCGCAATTGGATCCGTTTTATCCCAAAATTTGAAACCGATCGCTTTTTATTCCCGAACATTAAATACTGCTGAAAAGAACTATTCTACAATAGAGAAGGAACTTTTGGCGATTGTTGACTCATGCAAACATTTTCGGCCTTACTTATTTGGAAAACGCTTCATTATAGAAACTGATCATCAACCATTAAAATGGCTCACAACAGCAAAGGAAATTAACTCTAGATTTGCTAGGTGGAAAATAAGATTGGCAGAGTACGATTTCGAGGTCAAATACCGAAAAGGTAAACAAAACAAGGTCGCTGATGCCTTAAGTCGCATAGAAATAAATATGAGAGAAGAATTAAATGCTGAGGACTGCGAAATGTTTTCAACTATACCACACGTTGATCCAGAAGAGCGGCTCGAAGATGCTGACAGCATGATTACATCTTACTGGGAAGAAGCAGAACAAACATCAGATAATACGCGACATTCTGCGGAAATAAATCTTGGTATTACATTTCCTATCACCGAAAAAGTAATAAATAGCTATAAAAATCAAATAAGATTCACTAACGCAAAAAGTTCATCAATTTCAACAAATAACGCTTTTAACAATAAAATTATTTTTGTTAAATTAGGGCCCGAAGAACCATCAAAAACTATTACTAAATTAATTGAGGAATTTTTATCAGCTGATCAGCTGTATGTAGTTCATTTTGAAGAGGAAAAGTTAAAAAATATATTCCTAAAATATCTAAGGCTCAAATATGATACGTTACCTTTTAGAATAGTGAAAGCTACAAAACCTGCCCAAAATATTATTGACGAAACAAGTCAGAAGGTGGCTGTTCGCAGATATCACGAAGAAAATCATAATGGGATAAACGAAACGTATGAACATTTAAGTCGCTATTATTATTGGCCAAATATGAAGAAAACAATAACACAAATAATTAATGCATGTCAAGGTTGCTTAATGAGTAAAAACGAACGACACCCTTATAAACCACCAAGGGTCCACTGCTTGCTAGGAATCAATTTGATATTGTACATATAGATATTGTAATGAGCGTATATGTGTGCGAGAGCGGGCAGTATAACGAGCGTATATGTGTGCGAGAACGAGCAGTGCAACGAGCGTATATGTGTGCGATAGCGGCGACGAGATCCGACAGCAGATAAGCGGAACTCAAAGAATGCCGGCGTCGGTCGGCACTTTGATGACGATAAACAAGGCCATAAATTAGACGAACACAATAAGCACTCCAGTAAAGTCTAGTATGTCATTCTGGAACTTTCTGGATTGTTCCTAATCAGTATAAATACCTGTTGACGTGGCCAGTAAGAGTCAGTTCACAGTGAGCTTCCGAACAAGTAATATAAATAGCGAACTACGATATACCGAGTGATATAAATACGCATTTTCCTTGTGATATAAATAAGTCGTTGAATTATTATTAGTGTTTAAGTATTCTATTAGTGTTTAAGTGTTAAATAAATAGTTGTAAAATAAATATCCGTTAAATAAATAAGTTCTACTAGAAAAGTCGTTACATTGGTGTCAGGTGTGGGGTGCTCAGCCAATCAATCCCCCAAAGAAGTGAATTTTCTAGTAGAAGAAAAATTATTAAATAAATCAAAATGCCGAAAAAGTTGTTGGAGTTGAAAGTTGCCGAATTGAAAAGTGAACTCGAGGAGCGAGACGAAGATACGTCTGGTAACAAGCTCACCTTACAAGGGCGACTAGAGGAAGTTCTGATAGGAGAGGGTTTCGATTCGAATACCTACGAATTTGAGGATGAACTAGAAAAGAAATTAAAGGAAAATTCAAAGGAACAAAAAGGAAATCTGGAAGAACTGAAAGAAAATCTGGAAAAGAAATTAAAGGAAAATTCAATGGAATTGGAAGGGAAACTGGAAAAGAAATTAAAGGAAAATTCCATGGAATTTGGAAGGGAAACTGAAAGAAAATCTGGAAAAGAAAATGGAAAACCTGGAAGAGAAATTAACCGAAAATTCAAAAGAACTGAAGGAAAATTTAGAGAAATTCGACGCAAAATTGGCCGAAACGGAACAGAATTTTGCAGGAAAATTTCAAGAAATAGATTCACGAATTAAAGAAACAGAAGAAAGGTTTCTATGTACGACAATGTCCGAACAGATCGATAATGATGCTAGAAGTGTAAAGCAGGAAAATGGGCACGGTGTTTCATCGAAAGCATATACGAAGCCACCTAAGTTCGACGGAAAAACATCATGGACCACTTTCCTTGAGAAATTTGAAACGGCCGCGAAGTCGAACGCATGGACGTTGGAAAATAAAGCCTCCGAGCTGGTCTGCGCGCTGCATGGTAATGCCGAGGAGATTTTGGATACCATACCACCTGAGAAGTTGAACGACTATAAACACCTAGTAAAGAAGTTAGAGATGCGGTATGGTCAGGCACATATGACGAGCGTCAGTCACGTGCAGCTAAGAAACCGACGTCAGAAGGCAGGAGAAAACTTGCAAGAATACGAGGCCGATATCGCTCGTCTGATTCGCCTCGCGTATCCAGGTACTCCCGACGATACTTTAGAAAAGTTGGCTGTCGACTCTTTCATCGATGGGTTGAGGGATGACGACATACAACAGCGACTCCGATTAGACAGGCCAAAAACACTCGCTGACACGTTAGCTCGGGCACTGGAGTATGACGTCGTTAAACAGGCATCGCAACGGCAAGGTAGAGTGCGTGAGCTAAGGGAGGAGCCCGACGGTCGATACGAAGACAGACTAGAAGAAATAGTTAGCAGGATAGTGGGAAGATTAAACAAGAAACCGAGATCAATACGATGTTGGATGTGCGGGAAATTGGGACACGTAAGAAGCGCTTGCAAGAACGAAGAGGTTACTCAAGAGCGCGTGCCCCGAGTTCCGGAAAACTAATCAGGGACGACGCGGCGGGGAAAACGTTGGTCCCGGGACAGGAGGCCCCAGGTTTAGTAGCACTGACTAAGACAATGAAAGATCGAACTGACAGCCTTTTTCTCACTGGACTCATAAACAGGAAGCAGTGTTTGTTTCTACTGGATACTGGAGCTAGCAGAACAATCATAAGGCCCGGAATATTGACCAAGCCCAGTAAACTTCTGCCAACGCAATGGAAGCTCCGTACCACCACTGGAGAACAAGTAGTAGTCAGGGGCGAAAGTTACGTCAACATCCAAATGGGAAGAACGTCTTTTAAACACTGCGTGTTAGTGGCAGAAATAGAGGACAATGTAATACTGGGTTTGGACGTCCTCCGAAAATATGACTTCTGCTTGAATTTCCGGAGAAAGAATGTGACACTGAACGACGAAACGTTCCAGTTACACGCCCAGGACACTGCCATGCCACAAGTTAAAAGATTGAGTTCAGGGATGCGCAAAGTTCAAGGTATTCCGGAGGCGTTGTTAAAACTGTACAAGGAGGCGGGTGAAAACCGTAATCAACCTGAACAACGTCGAATAGGGGAACTCCTTGTAAAGTACCAGGACGTGTTCGCATTGGACAACGGCAAGAAAGGGAGAACCAACATCGTCGTCCATAAAATCAACACTGGCGAAGCGCAGCCCATCTGTCAGAGACCGAGGAGACTACCACTGGCCAAAAAGGAAGAGGCCGAAAAGATTATAAGCGACATGCGGAAGGACGGAATAATAGCCGGTAGTTTTGGTCAAGAAGAAGGACGGATCTACACGCTTCTGTGTTGACTACCGCCAGCTAAATAATGTCACCAAGAAAGACAGCTACCCCTTGCCACGCATCGATGATACCTTGGACACGCTTGCGGGGTCGACAATATTCTCAACGCTAGACCTTAAAAGTAGATACTGGCAAGTAGACCTGGATCCTGAGGCCAAAGAGAAGACGGCATTTTCGATCGGAACCGGGCTGTGGCAGTTCAACGTGATGCCGTTCGGGTTGTGTAATGCGCCAGCCACATTTGAACGACTCATGAAGACGGCCTTGAACGGCTTGATTGGGAAAACTTGCCTGGTATACCTTGACGACATAATCGTGATCGGAAAAGACTTCGACGATCACCTGAAAAACTTGGAAGAGGTACTTCGAAGGCTGCGTGATGTCAACCTTAAATTAAGCCCCAAGAAATGCCAGCTATTTCAGGAGACAGTGAATTACCTGGGGCACGTAGTCACGAAGACCGGCGTTTCAGTCGACCCGCAGAAGATCACAGCCGTACGAGAATTGCCAGTACCTACTGACGTACATCAGGTCAGAAGCTTCCTTGGCCTGTGTACTTACTATAGACGCTTCGTTCCTGGATTTGCCAATATTGACAAGCCATTGACTCGACTAACCGAAAGTGGCAGACCATTCTGCTGGGAATCAGACTGCCAAGCTGCCTTCGAAAAGTTAAAATAAGCTCTCGTTTCCACACCCGTGTTGAGTTATCCGATACCAGAGGGGAAATTTGTTCTGGACACCGACGCTAGCAATGTTGGGTTAGGCGCAGTACTCTCACAAATACAACACGGAGAGGAAAAAGTGATCGGCTATTTCAGCAAGACCCTATCCAAGCCCGAACGAAACTACTGTGTAACCCGACGAGAACTACTGGCAGTAGTAAAGAGCGTGGAGCACTTTTATAAGTACTTGTATGGAAGGAAGTTCCTGCTCCGAACAGATCATGCTGCTTTACGGTGGTTACTGAGTTTCAAGAATCCAGAGGGTCAAGTCGCGCGTTAGATAGAAAAGCTCCAAGAATACGACTTCGACATAGAACATCGAGCTGGAAATAGCCATAAGAACGCGGATGCCTTATCCAGAAGACCATGTTCCGAAAATTGCAAGTACTGTGAGCGCCTGGAGGAACATGAAGAAGTCCGGAGAATAACCGTCACGGATGAACAATGGCATCCTGATAACATCAAGACGGAACAGGGTTCTGATCCGGTCCTGAGCTTGTTTCGGAAATGGAAGAATGAAGGCAGACGACCGACCTGGCAAGAGATCGCCGCTAAATCTGGGGAGGTGAAATCGTTGTGGGCCCAATGGGACTCTATTGTTGAGGAAGATGGACTCCTGAAGCGAATAGTGGAAACCCAGAATGTTACTGAGAGCAAACGTCAATTGCTTGTACCGAAGAGCCTGGTAAGGGAAGTCTTGAAGTGCCTCCATGACGATGCTTCGGGGGGACATTTTGGTGTTAACAAGACCCTTGGAAGAGTCCGTGAGCGGTTTTACTGGGTCAATTGCAAAAAGGACGTTGAAGACTGGTGCAAGAAGTGCACAATTTGTGCAGCCAGCAAGGGACCACAAAAACGACGGCGTGCTCCTATGCGCCAGTACAATGTCGGCAGTCCATTCGAACGGATTGCCATTGACATCGCAGGACCGTTTCCAGAGACCGATGGTGGCAATAAATACATCCTGGTGGCAATGGACTACTTCACACAATGGATTGAAGCGTACGCACTTCTAAATCAGACAGCCACAACAGTAGCGGAGGAGTTTATAAACCACCTGATCAGACGGTTCGGCGTACCTATGGAGCTTCATTCTGACCAGGGTCGCAATTTTGAGTCGGCCGTGTTCCAAGAAATCTGCAAGACATTAGGCATTCACAAAACCCGGACAACACCTCTGCATCCTCAATCAGACGGCATGGTAGAACGAATGAACAGGACCATTAACAAGTACTTGTCCAAAGTGGTCTCCAAACACTAAAGAGACTGGGATCGCCATCTGCCACTGTTTCTTATGGCATATCGATCATCGATTCACAAAACTACTGGACAAACACCAGCAAAGGTACTGTTTGGTCGGGAGCTACGGTTACCATGTGACCTGAAATTTGGCTGCAAACCTGGTGAGGACGTTGCCGGAGAAGACTACGTTAGTGATCTTCGCAGAAGACTTGACGATATCCATGAGGAAGTACGCTCCCGGATGCAGATAGCTAGCAACCGCATGAAGGACACCCACGATATACGGGCCACTGATGGAGGTTTCCAAGAGGGAGACATGGTGTGGTTATACAATCCACAGCCCCGTAAAGGTCTTTCGCCGAAGCTACAGCAGCACTGGGAAGGCCCATATACAATCGTCAAGAGAATAAATGACGTTTTTTACCGGATTCGACGCACACCAAATGGAAAACCGAAGGTTGTCCATTTTAACCGTTTGGCTCCATATGCCGGTGACAATCACGAAGAAGCAAGGACCAGTCTTATGCAAGCTCGTTCTCCGGATCCCCATTATGACGATTTTAGGGTCACGCCGAGCTTATATGCCAATTCCAGATTCGGTGTCACCTCCGAGACATCCGAAGATTTGTTTTCTGCTTCGGACTCGCTGGTTCATTGTGTGGCCAAAGACTTGAGGATGGATCGCGGTATTGCCACCGTATTCAAGAGGAAGTTTGGCCGCTTGTCAGAGCTGCAGGACCAACTCGGAGATGGAAAGAAAGTGCTAAGTCTGGTGGACGGGAACCGATCCATTTACTACCTGGTTACTAAGGAGGCGTCGTCTGAAAAGCCCACTACCGCTCGTTATGGAATTCGTTGGTGGAACTAAGAGACCAACTGCTATCCACAGGTACCACAAGGTTGGCCATGCCAAGGATAGGATGTGGGTTGGATGGACTGAACTGGAGAGTGGTGCGGAGCATGTTGGAGGTCCTGTTCCTGTGGAGCGGCGTCGAAATAACGGTATACACCAATAATCCCCAACGAGATCCCGCACAGCCAAGGACGGTGGATTGCTACTTCCATATGACGACTGGGTGCCTTAGGGGACAGAATTGCAAGTACCGGCATGATCCTTTAAAGGAACGGCAGAATGTGATCCGGGACGGATCACCCTTAAGAAGGGGCAGTGTAATGAGCGTATATGTGTGCGAGAGCGGGCAGTATAACGAGCGTATATGTGTGCGAGAACGAGCAGTGCAACGAGCGTATATGTGTGCGATAGCGGCGACGAGATCCGACAGCAGATAAGCGGAACTCAAAGAATGCCGGCGTCGGTCGGCACTTTGATGACGATAAACAAGGCCATAAATTAGACGAACACAATAAGCACTCCAGTAAAGTCTAGTATGTCATTCTGGAACTTTCTGGATTGTTCCTAATCAGTATAAATACCTGTTGACGTGGCCAGTAAGAGTCAGTTCACAGTGAGCTTCCGAACAAGTAATATAAATAGCGAACTACGATATACCGAGTGATATAAATACGCATTTTCCTTGTGAAATAAATAAGTCGTTGAATTATTATTAGTGTTTAAGTATTCTATTAGTGTTTAAGTGTTAAATAAATAGTTGTAAAATAAAAATCCGTTAAATAAATAAGTTCTACTAGAAAAGTAGTTACAATATTTTTAAATACTAAAAGAAGAATTTCTTTACTTTTATCGATTTATTCAGTAAATACGCACAGACTTACAAGACTTAAACGCTGTTACTATTGTGCGAAAACTTCGTCATTATATACAACATCATAATTTACCAAGAAAAATCGTAGCAGATAATGGTTCTGAATTTAATAATCAACTTTTCAAGGAACATTGCAAAATTTTTAATATAGAAATTCATTTTACAACCCCTTTCAACCGTACGTCAAATTCTCCGATAGAACGTTTTCACCAAACACTTGGAGAAAAACTTCGAACCTTGCAATTAAGTAATGATGGACAAACTGTTTTGGAAGATAATGTACAATCAGCAATTTTTATATATAATAATACTATTCATTCTACAACAAAGTACACACCTTTCGAGTTATTATATGGACCGTGGGACAATTTAGACGCTTTTAGAATTAGTATAGAAGAAAGAGTATATGACGAATACAACGAAAAACGACGAAAAGATATACTTGCATTTTACGACGAAATATTTGCAACACAACAAAAAATAGGTCAAAAACGTGTCGAAAAAGCAAACGAAAATAGAAAAGACGATGATGTGCAAATAAATAGAGATATAGTATAATGTTAAAAATAATGATTCTCGTAAAGACAAACCTCGTTTTCAACCGGCTCATTTGATAAGTCAAGAAAAAGAAATAGTTACAATTCAGGGTAAAAATAAAGAAAGTAACAGACATCTTTCTAGAATGCAGAGACTAAGGGAATCTGTCTCTTTACAGGATCTCTGCGACGCTTCTACCAGTCAACAACCTTCAAATTGAAGAAATCCGTTCCAATAGAGGATATTTTCGGGAACCCTTGGGATTGGGCTATGTCTACAACCACTGTCATAAAGTCTATTTTAATATAAATCACACCGAAATTTATACCTGTTACTTTAATACATTAAAGCTAATAATTAATTTAAAACAACAAAACAACACAGACGGTTTTTATAATTTACTGGGAACTAAAGATGAAGAATTTGAACGAAAGTACGAAAAAATAAGGATGCACAGAGCAAAACGAGGACTGTTTAACTTTTTGGGAACTGGAATAAAATTCATAACAGGAAATGCTGATGATAATGACCTACAGGAACTCCAAGAAAATATTCGCCTACTAGCAAACACACAGAAAAATATTATTGAAAAACAAAATCAGTTTTCAAGTATTGCCTTTAGTTTGTCTCGAACACTCCGAGGAGACATTACGAAATTACAACGTTTAACTGGCGAATTAATAGAGCGCTCTAATAACCAGCTACAAACAGTAAATGACCAATTGCAGCAGCAGTATTGCCTCTCGATTATTACGGATTTGATTATCAAAATAAACATGATAGAAAGATCACTTACCTTAGCACAAAAAGAAACGTTAAACCTTGAAATACTACCATTAAACATATTTCATGAAATTAAGCTATTCTTGTCAACAGAATTTCCGGGAAATCAAACTTCCTACTTAAATAATGCACTTCTGTATGAAATCATACCTTTGATAAGGGTGCAAGTTTCCTTGACTTCCGATTCTGTAATTTTTATCTTAAAATTTCCGATTTTTATGTCCAAAGCATATCAAACATTTAAAATATATCCTTTACCCAATGAAGAAAATAATCTTTTAGTACCTCCCAATTCATTTACAACTTCTGAATATCTATGGTTTTCCCAAACTTTAATAATTAATCGTTTGGTCCTTATTTTCTACATTACTAAATCCGACTGCAAATTAGACAGCAAGTGTGAATATGCAACGAATTCGAACAAAGAAGCACTGTCCACATATTTGGAAAACAATCAAATTATTTTACATGCACCAGTTGAAGAAATAGTAGAAAATTGTAATTCGAAAATAGAAAAACAAAAATTAATAGGAAATTTTATTCTCACTACACAAATAAATTGTAAAATAATTATTAGCAGTAAATTATACAATTTCAAGAAACCAAGATTCATTTGGACGATTCAAGAACAATCCCCACTACCTCATTCGAAGAAGACAACGAAAATAGAAGAAATACATCTAAATAAACCAGAAGAAATAAAATTGGAGGATTTGACGTCCCCTTTGTTAAGGTTTCAGAAACATGCAAAAACAATTATTATATTTCTAATTCTGTTCACAGTTATGATAGTTACATTTTTGTACAAAAGAAAGACAATAGTGGGTTTTTGCTGTAAAATGGAAAGACAGAGAAGGACCGATGAATCAACGATGGGTCAATTATCCGATCCTTGCCGTCCGTTACCCGGTTTACCCAGCAACTTCGGCGAGGCGCCTTCATCTTAAGGAGGAGGGAATCATGGGATGGTCATATTACGGTTTCACACGGTAATGGTGACATAGGACACCAACCTGCCGACGATGCGCATTTTTACTGACTACGTTATTTCTGAATAATAAAACTAAAATACAATATGTTTCTTTAACCATTCTTTACTGTATTGGCTTATACTGAGCGTCTCAGTAATATTTGTGTTCACTTTTGTTCTTTGTGTAATAAATAATATTTTTTAATATTATTTTACATATGAAGAACTTGTTTATATACATTATTAATACTTATTAACAATGAAAAATTAAGTAATTAATTAAGTATAGTAGTAATTTTAAATACATTAATGAGAATTAAGATATTTAACCAACTACAAGTTACGTCAGACGAATGAAGAGAAATCTATTTCTGTCATCATGCTACCGCCGGGGTTCAAACCCGGGTCTTTGGCTTTACGCGCCTTTGCTGTAACCGTTAAGCTACTGAGACATGATGATAGCAACACCGACGAAACATACTAAATCACTAAATCGTCGAATTAATCGGCCATATGAATAAAAACGAGCATTTGCGTGTACCTGCAAAATTTAAAGTAAATGCTTCAAGGGGTATGAATAAAATTGTAAGTAAACCCTTTTGCTTAAAAGTAGCAAGCAAATACTCATGAAATAAAAGGATTTGCTTAAAACATATGAATAAAGCCAACCATTTGCTTACAAGTGCGAGCATTTACTTGCGAAAAAGTGATGTTGATGTTCAGTAGCATCAGAGTTGTCTCTATTAGTAGATCACTACATTACTCGTGGATCGGCCTTCGTCTGTATTAAAACGGTTGTGTGGTTGCAAGTCAAAATGGCTGAAATGATAAATCTCCGAAATATAAAGTACTACGAACAACGGCGTACACCGCGAACGAGTGCTTTTAAAAGCATGTTCCGGTTTGGAAAAGAAAATGTGGAGTGGTTACGAAAATTATTGAACAGGCTAATCGTTGGATTCAGTTTCCTAAAAGTGACCAAGCCGTAATGGAAACTTTGATCGAAATATCGCACCCTATTTACCGCTTAAACCCCCTGACAAATTATTTCGCATTTACAATCGCGCTCTATATGCCTCATAGAGATTAAATGCAGAAAATCATTGTGAGAAAATAAAAATTTCGCTCGAAAAACATTATTGAACTTTGATCGAAATCTCGCACCCTACAATTACCCCTTAAACCCCCTGACAAATTATTTCACGCAAATAATCTGACTTAGCATGTCCGTTGGAGCTTAAATTCTGAAAATTATTATGGGAGTCAACTACCCATTCAAGATGACCTTTTTCTATCCTGACCCGATGTCGTACAAATTAAATCGTATTAACCGCAAATATTACCAAAATGTAGCGCCAAAACATGGTTGATACAAGAGATCGGGATTAGCAGAGAATTTTTTGGCGTAACGACTCCAAGGAAGAAATGCGTGAATATCGATTATCTACTGTCACTTATGGGACAAAATATGCTCATTTTCTGGCTATTAAAAGCCTGCAACAAGCAGCTATAGATTCTAGCAAAGCACATCCTAAGACTAGTCATATCATATGTAGGTATTTTTACATAGATGATCTCTTTACAGGTTCAAATTCGATAAGGAAGATTGAGCAAATAAAAAATTAAGTTGTCACGGTTCTGGAAGTGCGGGTTTCAATTCAACACATGGGCCTCAAATGTACTCTCAGATATAACAAATAACCAACATTCAGTTTAAATTAAAGATCACGATGAGATTCTTTTAAATTCAATATCAAATTTTTAAAAAATGTAAAAATTGCCAAAGGAAATGCCATCTGCTACATTTTCGATCCTCTGAGTTTAATACCAGCAATTATTGTAATCGCAAAATTAATCATACAAAAATTGTGCAGTTTAAAACTAGATTGTGATTAAGTACTACCTTCGCACCTTTATACCGAATCGCTTAATTATATATACATAATTTAAGCTTCCTTACGAAAGTAAAATTTCGAGACGGATATACGAAAATAAAACACTTATTCTATCAGAATTACATTTGTGACGTGTCAAAACAAGCGTACGGCGCTTGCGTATATGTTAGAGCGGGCCATTCAAATACGAATTATTAATTCTACTTATAATCTTCCAAATTGAGGGTTGCTCCTACCAAAAACCCATCATTGCCAAGATTAAAATTCGAGGATTGTGGATATCCAAGCATTAACTGTGCTCGGTAATTGTTTTTATTAAGGGTGACACAGAAAATCTACCTGATCGTTAATAATATTTAGTTGTTTATTTCTAGCTTTTAGAATTTCTACCATTTCAAGGTAGTTCAATTTTTGACCTTTATTATTGACATGTAATACTTGGAAATCCTTTACATGTATCATATGATTGTTTGAGATACAGTGTTCAGCTATACCACTACATTTTTTTATTGTCTAATATCGATTTTCTATGTTAATTTAACCTAGTGGTAAAATCTCTACCTGTCTGACCAATGTAAACAGCATCACAATTGAGGCAATCTAGTTTCTAAATTCCGCTTTTTTCGGTTTAATCTTTATTATTACCCAAGAGACTCCTTAAATTGTTTTTTTACTTCAATAAAGTTGATTTCATGTTTCATTAATCTGTTCGCGATTTTATAACTAATATTATTTCCATGGTTAATAAAATAGTATCTGGATGGTTTTTCTGATATTTGAACATAGAAGTATTTTTGGAATTGTTTGCGTTTTTTATTGTGAATTAATTTATCAATTAGGTCAAGATTAAAGCCATTAATGTTAGCTATGGTTTTTAAAATTGAAATTTCAGTCTCGTACTCTATTAGATAATGAAAGGCTTACTAGTCTATGAATGTAACTGAAAATTACTTATTTTACTTTTATTTGATTGATTGGATTGATTTGAAGGGGTTACAATATCTGTATATGTAGGTTTTCTGAATATGCTGAAATTTAATTTATTATTTAGTTAGGTCCAAAAAGTTTAAAGAGTTATTATTTTCGTTTTCTGTAGTAAATTGTATTTTTGGATTAATAGAATTTAGTTGTTTAAAGAATAAATCTTATTATCTATTAGAACCTGCCCATATACAATGAATGGTGGAGTCGTTGAGTCAAATAAGAGTAATTCAAACAAAATTTCTGCCAATAGGGGGATGGGGGACATATCATAGGAAGTCCCTCTTTTTGACTGTATATTTTATTATTAAATTTGAAATAAATTTGACTAATATTGAAGTAAACAAAATCTTAAACACCTGTATGTAAATGTGTATATCGTATATACAGCATATTGTATATAGCAATTAAGCAGTAAGCAGAGAAACGGACTATTCTCGACGTTTTGAATACCAGGAAATTCTAGACCTTAACGACATAGAACTATAAATAGAAGATCACCGAGGAGTCAGTAATAAATTGACAGTGTAATGACATAAGATATAAATCGACAGTGGTAGTAGTGACAAGATAATTAAATTGAGACGCTTATAGAAGTAATAAAGTGTAAATAAATAGTTGCTGCCGTTATAAGTTTTTAAGTAAGAATTTATTTCTCACGAACATTTCAACTGATGTCAGGCGTGGTGTAACACGTAACTGTTGAAGACTTCAGTGCGAGTTGAGTAAAAGACATTACAATGGCAAAGAAGTTGTGCGAATTAAAAGTAGCCGAGTTAAGAAGAGAATTAGAAGAACGGGATGAAGCGACAAGCGGTAACAAGGCGGAGCTTCAGTGGCGTTGGAAGGATGGTCATAGTCCTGAGGTGTTCGTTTTCGAAGACGAATTGTCGCAAATCCTGAATATTTTGAAACATGAATTGGAAAAAAACAGTAAAAGTTTGGAAACTAAATTAGAAGAAAACAGCAAAAGTTTTGAAAAATTAGAAGAAAATAGCAAAAGTTTGGAAAGCAAATTGGTAGAAAACATTAAAAGTTTGGAAAGCAAATTACAAAAATTTTGAAAAATTAGAAGAAAACAGTAAAAGTCTGGAAAATAAATTGGAGGAAAATAGTAAGTTTGAAACATGAATCGGAAGAAAAATTAGAATAAAATAGTAAAAGTTTGGATAGCAAATTGGAAGAAAAATATCAAGAAACAGAAGAAAAGATAAAAGTTCTGGAAGAAATGATTTTTAATGGCAAGATAGAACCAATCGAAGTGGATGTTGGCGCATCTGGTACACTTAATGAAGCCAGCCAAATCAGCCAAGGGGTGTAGAGTCAAAAACACGAGTAAAACCACCAACGTTTAACGGAAAGTCATGGACCACATACCACAAACAATTCGAGGCGACTTCCAAGGCAAATAACTAGGCGCCTGAAGAAAAGGCCACTGCGTTGACCGTTGCGCTTCGTGGAGATGCATGTGACATTTTGAACACCCTATCCGCGGAGGAGTTCGCGGATTATGATCAGTTGGTAAAATGGTTACTCACTTAACAGCGGTGTATCACATCCAACTGAAAAGCCGTCAGCACAAGCTAACGGAACCCCTGCAAGAATCGAGGCCGATATTGCAAGACTGTCTCGACTGGCCTATCCAAATACTCCAGAAGAATTGATGGAAAGGTTGGCAGTGGAAACATTTACTTATGGACTTCGGGACAATGACACTCAACAACGGATACGCCTCGACTGACCTAAGACGCTAGCTGATGGTTTGGCTCGTTCAATGGAGAACGAAACTGTTAAACGGGCCTATAGCAAACAAAGAAAGGTTCGGCTACTGTGTGAAGATGCGGATTCGTCAGAATCTTTAGAAGAAACCGTCTGCCGAACCATCTCCAAGCTAAACACAGTCATTTGAAATTGGCAAAACTCTCTTTGACCATCAAGTGCTGGTGGCAGACATTGAAGATGACTGTTGTTTTCAGGCTTTCACGGCCGGCGTTGTATTTAGATATATGTACACTTTCCGGGATGTTGTGCCGAGAAGGAGGAAGACGTCGACCACGGCACAACATCCCGGAAAGTGTACATATATCTAAATATTGTAGATGACGTTATTCTTGGACTGGCAGTTTTACAAAAGTTCAATTTTGACATGAATTTAAGAAGATGCGTTGTGAGACTGAATGGCGAAGAATGTTATCTCATAAAACGTGGACAGGAGGCGGTAACTCGAAAGGCAGATTCAGAAACAGTCCCTGCCGAAATAAGTGGAGTGATTGACAGATATTGTAGGAATCTAACCTGTGAGCAGAAACGCAATGTGCAACATCTACTTTGTCAGAAGATCAATGCCGGTAATGCGCAGTCTATTCGTCAAAGACCTAGGCGATTGCCCCTGGCGAAGAAGGAAAAAACAGAGCGAATAATCCACGAAATGCATGAGACCGGCATAATCGAACCATCATCAAGTCCGTGGACATCACCGGTAGTGTTGGCAAAAAAGAAGGATGGGACAATCCGTTTTTGTGTGGATTACCGACAGCCCAATAACGTAACCAAGAAAGACAGTTATCCGCTACCACGAATTGATGACACCTTGCTAGCTCGAAAATGTTTTCCTCACTCGACTTGAAAAGCGGATACTGGCAAGTTGCCTTAGATGCCGCCGACAAGGAAAAAACCGCATTTTCGATCAGCACGGACCTATGGCAGTTTACAGATGTCTTTCGGGTTATGCCATCTTTTCCTTACTAGAAACATGTTGTATCAGCGAAGGGCGTGGCGAAGGAATAGCTAGAGCCTGAAGATGTTCACGACATAAGAAGCTTTTTGGGTTTTGTTCACATATTATCGTCGCTATGTTTATGGATTCGCCAATGTAGCCAAACCTTTGACACGTTTAACCGAAAGTGACAGCAAATTTCATTGGGATTCGGATTGTCAAACGACATTTGAGACTTTAAAACAGACTTTAATCACAACCCCCGTACTAGTTTGTCATCGGCAGACACCGACGCCAGCAATGTGGGAAAGGGAGCCGTTCTATCGCAGTTACAAGATGGTCAAGAGAAGGTAATCGGCTATTTTAGCAAGACCTTGGCAAAAGCCGAAAAAAACTACTGTGTCACTAGGGGAGAGATGCTGGCTGTAGTAAAAGGTGTAGAACACTTTTACAAATACCTGTTTTGACGGAAATTTACCCTACACACCGATCATGCAGCTTTAAAGTGGCTTCTGAATTTCAAGAATCCGGAGGGCCAGGTGACTAGATGGGTTGAGAAGCTACAGGAATATGACTTTGACGTAGAGCACCGGCCTGCAAAAGGACACAAGAATACCGATGCACTTTCCAGAAGATCCTGTCAAGCAGATTGCAAGCAGTGTGATCGAATGGAAAAAAACAATGGTCTTGGAAGATGGCATCCTAAAGCGCGTTGTTGAAAGTACAGATGGAGAGGAAGATAGGAAGCAACTGATTATTCCTCGAAACAGGGTTAGAGAGGTGTTGCAGAATCTTCATGATGGATCATCCGGTGGCCATTTTTGAGTGGCTAAGGCGCTTGGACTAGTCTCGACGTTTTGAATCTACAGAAAATTCTAGACTTCAACGACATAGAACTATAAATAAGAGAGACAGAGTCAGTAATAAATTGGCAGTGACAGTAGTGACATAAGAAATAAATCGACAGAGGTAGTAGTGACAAGATAAATAAATTGAGAAACGCTCACAGAAGTAGTGAAGTGTAAAAAGAAATAGTGTGGTTAGTGATGTAAGTTAGTAATAATTCAATGGTCTTTTATGTTTAATTAATAATTAGTGTAGATAAATAGTTATTGTTGTCTTTAAGTCTTTAAATATAAATTTAATAAACCCACGAACATTTCACTACCTTAAATTTGGTAGAAATTCTAAAAGCTAGAAATAAACAACTAAATATTATTCACGATCAGGTAGATTTTTCTGTCACCCTTAATAAAAACAATTACTGAGCACAGTTAATCCTTGGAAATCCCACCACCCTCGTACAAACCTGTATAAAATCATATTGTGTATAAATTTTCTTTACATTTGTTGATAATGAATTGATAAGTTCAAAACATATGTCTGATTTATTTTTGAATAAATTTAATAAAACAAAAAGCAAGGGTATTTTTAGAATTTTGAATTTATTAATATTTCATTATCATCAAAAATACTGTTACAACTTTTTAAGGCAGAGTTTCGTTTTATATTTATTAGTAGATTTGCTACATATACAAAATAAGGTGAACATATATCGGCTGCTGACGTATAATCCACCGTTATCTATGCTGCTGACTATGTTTTCTACAAAGACATGTACATACTCGTATACTAGACTAAGTTTATGCATAGCTCTTTGACTCCAATGCGATAGGCAACACATTTTCCGTTGTGCAGGCAAAAAGAACATTAGCTTAATGGACGAAAAGGTAAGTTTTCGTCGTAAACTACCACTTTAGCGTCTTAGTTCAAACGTAGTGGCTGTGTTTAGAGTACTAAGTGGTTGTTGGTTAATATTTAATTAAATTCTGACTGAAGTGACTAAAATTTTGATTGGAATAATTAAAAATGGTTTCTTCGTGTTGCACATACTGTTGTACAAAAAGATTTATGAAAAACTCCTCTGTTTCGATTCATAGGTAAAAAAAATACAACTAATCAATAAATTGAAAGTTTTTTATACTTTATTGAGGTCTCTTACGAATCCAGAAATTTGAAAATAGTGGATCAAAGCGATGAGGCGCGGAAACTATACCCCTGCAAAACGTGCAGTTGTAAGCACTTTTTAAGTACTGATTTTTTTGATTCAGCTGGGAGAAGGAGACTATACTATTAGTTTTCGTGGTTAAGGTCAAGCAGTGACTGCCTGCGGCAACATCTCATTAAGTGACGTCCCGCCTTTTTGGCGCACATGCGTGAGCAACCGTACTCTGTTATCACACTTAAGTGTTGCAGGATTGCCAAATCAAACATTTATTTACCAGTTTCAAATAAGATCTAACAATACAAAGGCGCTGTACCCTCTATTTAGAATTTCCCAAAGCACTTAATTAAAAAGTCCACGATCAGGATGTATATGTACCTTTTTAACATGCAAAATATTTTTTTAAATTCTTCCGGCATCTTCCAGAGTAAGTATAAACTTGCCCTCAACATCCATAAAATTCTCTAAAAGGTAGGTACTGCTACATACATTTATGTGTAAAATGTACTATACTTCTTCTCAATAGGTTTAGACTAACAACATCAAATATAAAAAATGGTTTGCATGGGAAGGCTTAAACATCCAAGCAAATAGTTTTCATAAAAATCCTACTCTTTTTAGTTTTGAAAATGTCTATAAAGTAGATATCAGTCATGGTTTTGTTCAGTATGTAAGTATATGTTTGTTGAATGTTGTTATAAGTTACTCTCTTTGACAATAAATCAGAATTTAAAATGTAGTAAGCACTCTTCTTATAGCAAATATGTAATAATTTTAGCGAAGCTGCATTAGATGTAGAAATTTTACCACCTGCTTCTGGACGGTATATGACCATGTTTTTAATGAAAATTTTCACTAAATTATTTTCATAATACTAAACTTTTTTCTAATAGACTATTTAGATAATGAATGTAAAGAGAAAGGGCAACTCGGCTACTGTGGGTACTATCTCGTATCTATAAGGGGATGCTCATCCCTCAGATGACGTGTTTTTATCTCTGATCAATAAAATTATAGTTTTCTTTATTAGTGTTTTCATTTTAGAAATCAGAAGTTAACTATTAATTTAAAGAAGTTCATATTTAATTAAAATAAAGCAGTATCATAACAATTTATGGTCAAAATACCTACTATTTATATTCGTCTGATATTAATGAATTGTATAACAGCTATTAAAAGAATATAAGAAATATAAACACAAACAGAAACGTAAAGTAACTATAATTTAGATTGTAACAATGTCTTCCTTAATTTTAATTTAATTATTTAGGTAGTGTAATGATGCAAATCATATGCAAATTTAAATTATTATTAAAAATACATTAGTTAAATGTATATTTATGACCATCACAAGTTTTAACTACTTGAAACTACTGAATTATTTTATAAACTCCCCGTAGCTATTCAAATACTAAAATATTTTTTGCCTGCACATTGAAATGAAGGTTGCCTACCGTCTTAACTTCACTTCCCTTCACAGTAATTGCGACTTATGCTCAGTCTATTCGCTATGTGCAACATCAAAGACGCGACATCTAGCGTCATTAACCGGCGAACCCACTGCCACTTTTATACATTATGTCAAATGGGGCAACTAGTAAAAAGTGAATTAAAATTGAATTAAAATTAAAATTAAAATTAATCATAAAAGTAATAAGTATGGATGCCATATTAAAAACGGTTTTTTTTTATCTCTATGATTAGTTTGGTTTTTGATATTTGTCTTCTGGGAAACGATATAAATTATCACCGGTTAAAAGATTCTGGAAATATTTTTTGTATTTGTATTTTTTTACTTCAATTTTTCTAGTCAGTGTGGATAGAATTTTTGCAAAGTATTCGGGTGTCATGCTGGCGTTGTTACGTGGCTCATAATCTACCGTATTATGGTTATTACAAGTATGGTGTCATACCGAGGCTTGACCCTGTGTTGTAGAACGTTTCAATCAATTGATTAAAAAATATATGAAAGACGAAATTATCTTAAGCGTGAATGTTGCTGAAGTTTATAAATATTGTATCGAAGGTGAGGCAAAAACCCTTATTAAATTATCAGACGTCAAAATTGTAGATTTTTGCCCTGAGCAAGCACTAATTAGTGCAAATATAATTAATAAAACTAGAATTTATGGTTCATCACTTGGAGATAGAGCTTGTGTTGCACTTGCTATGCTTAAAAATTATCCAATCCTTACTTGTGATAAAATCTGGCAGAAACTAGATTTAGATATCCGGTTAATTATGGTAAGATAATGCGGTATTATTAAATTATTAATTTGGCTATATAGCTAAGGTGACCAACTGTACTCATTTACTGAGTTTTGCACTCTTTTTTCGCAAACCGTACTCTTTCCAAATCCTGTACTCTGAAAGTACTCATTTGTATAATTTTATACTCATTTGTATTTCTAAAACATTTTTTTAGATTATTTTATTTCAATTTTATTAATTAAATATTTAAAATTATTTTGGACAGTGATTTGAATTTCACGCGCGCATATTGCTTGCCGTTTCCGGCACGTCAGAGTACAGGGCAAACACCAGACACGAGTTGGACAGTGATTTGAATTTCGCGCGCACATATGGCTGCCGTTTCTGGCATAATTGAGAGGCCGTATTATGTACCAGGAGAGATAGATAGATACTACAGACCTCTTTTTCTAACGTCAAAATTACATTTGTGAAAAGAGATGGATATATCTATCTCTCCAATATTTGTGTACGTAATCCCCAGGCTGATCTTTGATGTGCAGTATGTTCGGCATGCTTGACAGTCTTGACGCATGCGTAGTATGTACGGCAAGGTTTTATGGGAATTCCCTTTCTATTTAATTAATTTGAGGTTAGAGAAAACCAACAATTGCGTGAGAAGTCGCAACTTGCTGTAAAAACATTATCTGCCGTCTTAACAGTCAAATTTAATATGCAAAATGAAAGTTGTTCGGATGTGGCTACATTATTAGACAAAAAAATCCACTCCGAAGAAAAATATGTTTTTAAAAGAAAATAAAGTTTTTATCGTTTTTTCTTCTTTTTTTTTCACCTATGAAATACTTGCAAAGTGTACTTGTTGGAATAGCAATAAAATATTTTAGTTGTTGGCAACCCTGTATGTAACTGTCAACTGGTATGTTTGTTGCTGTAATGGCGCCTAGTGCTTTGTTTGTTTTAGTTAAGTAAGCTGTCTGTATAAAAGTACTGTATCAGTTGTGTTCTTGTTTAATATAGTGTTAAATTCTTCGTTACAAAGATCATCTTTATTACTCAAAATACCTATTGCTTAACAGGTTATGGGCCCAGACCCAAAGTTAAATAATACTGTGCGTCGATAGTAGTAGGTACATTTTGAGGTTGGAAAAAATTTGGAGGGAAAGATTAAGAAAAAAAAAAAGGACACAAAGAAAATGGAACAGTCAACTCAGGTTATAAAGTTTTCAGGGGAGAATTGGAATCTTTGGAAGTTTCAGATACGGGTAATACTTATGTCAAGAGGGTTGTGGGACATAGTCTCTGGAACATGTGTTAAAACCGAAGAAAACGTAGAAAAATGGGAAAAGAATGACGCCAAGGCTCAAGAAATATTGGTTGTTAGAATGGAGGAGAAGCCCCTAACACATATTCTGGCATGTAAAACAGCGGCAGAAATGTGGCAGAAACTGAAAACTATATATGAACATCAATCACAAGTTAGTGTTCACTTATTACAGCGGAAGTTTTTTGGGTTGGAATATAACGTAGGTGGCGTGGCTGAATTTATTTCTCAAATCGAGGAAATTTAAAGCAATTTAAAACAATCTAAAAGATAGGTAAATACCTGTACGTCTAAAAATAAAGGATTACAAATCCTACATTTGGAACGTGTCCTATACAATAGGCAAAACGAACCATGAGCCAATTCTGCGACCGGTTTCGACCTATTGGGTCTCTTCAGGCAGAAGCAGGCAAAACACAAACAGATTCATTAGTGTAATTCAATGCCGGTAGGGGTATTAGCCCTCGGAGTAGTTGTTTTTCTTGTTTCTGGTTAGTCAATTTAAAACAGATGGGCGAAGAAATTAGTGATAAAATGATAATAACGAAGGTTTTGATGTCGCTACCGGAACAATTAAAACATTTTATTTCCGCTTATGAGTCCACACCAAGTAATAATCAAACTTTAACCGAACTAGTATCTCGATTGATGGTAGAGGAAGAAAGGAATAAAAATAAAGAGCAAGTAACAGCATTAAGTATGAGATGGAAGTGTAGTCAAGAAAAGAAGCCAATAAAATGTTTTCTATGTGATAACGATGGGACATGTAAAGAGAAATTGTCCAAAACTAAAAACAAATGAAAGCAGGAAAACGTGTTACCATTGCAAGAAAGATGGACATGTTATGAAGGAGTGTTGGTTTAAGAAAAAGAAGGATTCAGATGGTAATAGAAGTGATAAGAAACCCTTAACCAATTCAACACAAGCATTTATGGGGAAGTCAGAAATAATAAAATGTAACAGCTTAAAAGATCAGGTCGGACAGTTACAGTTAAAAGAAAATGAATGGTGGTTAGACAGTGGAGCCACAGATCATATGTGCTCTAAATTGGAATTTTTTTATGAACTGAAAGATTTAGAAGACTACAGAATGGTAAAAGTGGGAAATGGGTCATTGCTAAAAGCAAAGGGTATTGGAAAAGTAAAAGTTGAAAGCTGGAACGGAAAAGAATGGCTCAAAACAGAATTAAATAACGTATTGTTCGTCCCAGAACTGGAAGTGAATCTTTTTTCGTTAAGTACAGCTCTCGATAAAGGATTCGAATTGCACTCAAGTAAGGAAAAATGTGAATTTTTAGACAAAGATGGAATGATAAGAGCAGTGGCAAATAGAGCAGGGAGATTGTTCAGAATGAATTTTAAACAGACAAAAATATCACAGTGTAATGTGACAGAAACTTTAACAGAATGGCACAAAAAATTTGCTCATGTAAACTTTGACCAAGTCAAGAAGATTTTGAAACGACATAAAATAAATTATAAAGAACAGGAAAAACCTTTTTGCCAAGATTGTCTTGCTGGAAAACAACACAGATTGCCGTTTCCTCCAAGTGCCTCAAGGGCTAAGAAAATAGGTGAATTAATACATAGTGATCTATGTGGTGCTTTTGAAGTGCCATCTTTAGGACAGGCAAGATATTTTATTATGATGAAAGATGATTTTTCTGGATATAGATTTGTATATTTTTTAAAGAATAAGTCGGAAACTAAAAAACAGATAGAGAATTTTATCCAATTTGTGGAAAATCAGACGGGAAACAAAGTGGTCACTTTACGTACTGATAACGGGTTAGAATTCATTAACAATGAAGTAACAGTCATGGCAGAACAAAAAGGGATATGTCATGAGAGGTCTTGCATTTATTCTCCTCAGCAAAATGGAAGAGCTGAAAGGGAGATGAGGACGTTAGTGGAGGCAGCTAGAACGCTTTTACACAGTAAAAATTTGAATAAAAAGTTATGGGCTGAGGCAATCAACTCAGCTGTTTTTGTTTTAAATCGAATTGGTAGCTGTCCTCAAAAAGATCAAACTTCATATAAACTTTGGTGGGGAAAAGATTATAATATTGTTTTTTTTTAAAGAATTTGGTTTAAAGGCATCGGTACATATACCTAAAGAAAAAAGGTCAAAGCTTGACCCAAAGAATCAAATAGGTTTGTTTGTTGGCTACAGTGAAACTGTAAAAGGATACAGAATTTACTTTCCTGGTAAAAATAAAGTGGAAATACATAGGGACATTATTTTTATACCTAAAGAACCAAAAATGACCTATAATAATGAGGAAGGACAAGAAAAAGTTATTTGTTTGGACTTAGAGGGAAAAAATAACGGAGAAGATCAAAATAATACAGAAATGTTGAGTGAAAGAAGAAATGATAAAGATAATGTAAGTAATAACTGTTTTGAAAGTATTTACACAGTCTATTCAGATGAAGATGAAAGTAATAGAGAAGAAAATCACCAAATAGAGAGAAACAGAAGAGAAACAAGAAGACCGACTTGGACAAAAGATTACGTTATGGATGCGGATATGAGTTTCTTTACTACTACAGAAGATCCTATTTCATATGAAGAAGCGGTTTCCAGTAAGAACGCAGACAAATGGAAGGAAGCTATGGACAAAGAATTGAAAGTGTTATGTGAAAATAATACGTGGTGTGAAGTGCAAAGGCCTGTTGATAAAAAAGTCATAGAAAGTAAGTGGGTGTTTAAACAAAAAAGTGAAGACGAATATAAAGCCAGACTTGTAGCTCGCGGTTTCCAACAGGAATGCAAAAGTGAAGTATATGATATATATGCTCCAGTGGCGAAGTTAGCAACGTTCAGAATTCTGCTGATTATGGGTAATAAACTACGAAGGCCTGTTCATCAACTGGATGTAAGAAGCGCTTTTTTGTACGGCGATATAGAAGATGAGGTGTATATGTCATTGCCAGGTTCTGATAATAGTAATATGGTCTGTAAATTAAATAAGTCTATTTACGGTCTCAAAAAATCCCCTAAATGTTGGAACACTAAGTTCGATTCTTTAATGAAAAGTGAAAGTTTTACACAATCAAAGAATGATTATTGCCTTTATTCTAAATTATATCGATCAACTTCTTCTTAAAATAATAACCATTGAAATATAAACTCCTTTTCATTTATTCTAAATGTTCAAAAAATAATAAATTGTACGTTTTATTGTATGTAGACGACTTGTTGGTTCTTGGAACCAATTCACAGGAAGTTAATAGACTGAAAGTGATTCTAAATAGAAACTTTAGCATGAAGGATTTAGGTGTAGTATCACAATATTTAGGAGTAGATGTTACACAAAATGTCACTGAAGGTTACACGGAATTAAGTCAGTCAAATTATTTAAAAAAGGTTTTGAAAAAATTTGGAATGGAAGATTGTAAACCTATAAGCACACCTATTGAATCTAATATAGACCTTAAGTCATTGAAAAGTGAAGTTAGCGATGTTAAAATGCAGAAACTTTGTAGACAGGTGGTAGGTAGCTTAATGTATGCCGTTTTAGGAACAAGACCAGATTTATGTGAAAGTGTTAGTTTGTTAAGTCGTTTTCAGGATAAAGCAAATGAAAATTTATAGAAAGCATTAAAAAGGGTATTGAGGTATGTTAAAGGAACCATTAAATTAACATTGATTTTTAAACCAGATTGTGACAATAACATTTTATGTGGATATGTTGACTCTGATTGGGGTGGGGATACTTTGGACAGGAAATCTACTTCGGGCTATATATTTAAGATGTTTGGTTGTGCAATTACTTGGATTAGTCGTAAGCAACAGAATGTGTCAATTTCGTCAACAGAATCAGAGTTTGTAGCCTTACGCTCAGCTGTTACTGAGGCATGTTGGTTGAGAAAAATTCTGGTAGATTTTAGTCTTGAAATGAAGGGGCCTGTCATTTTATATGAAGACAACAGATCAGCCATATGCATTGCTAATAGTTCCGAAAATAATAAGAGGTTGAAACAAGTAGATATTAAGTATTTTTTTATAAAAGAAAAGATTGATTCAGGTTTAGTTGAAATTGTTCATATTAACACAGAGGAACAGTTAGCGGACTTGTTTACGAAACCTTTGAATAAAATCAAGTTTGAAAAATTTAGAGTAGGATTAGGATTAACAGATAAGGATTAAGAAAAGGAATTGTTTTGTAAATGTTTATATAGTTGGTTAAAATTATTTTATTGAGGGGCCGTGTTGGAATAGCAATAAAACATTTTAGTTGTTGGCAACCCTGTATGTAACTGTCAACTGGTATGTTTGTTGCTGTAATGGCGCCTAGTGCTTTGTTTGTTTTAGTTAAGTAAGCTGTCTGTATAAAAGTACTGTATCAGTTGTGTTCTTGTTTAATATAGTGTTAAATTCTTCGTTACAAAGATCATCTTTATTACTCAAAATACCTATTGCTTAACAGTACTCTTTTTGAACAAAAAATAGTTGGTCACCTTAATATAGCACGTTTATCTTCCATAATATAGATTATAGAACTTATTTCCAGCCTGTTTATATGATATTTGTGCCCTGCTTTAACTTTTTTTTAACAAGCATTATGCTAAGTTATAGTTATTAGTAAGATTATACTTATCCCATATAAAGTTTTAACCGCGCGTTCAATTTTATCAATAGTAACATTGATATTTAAAATTAATGGCACCATAGAATCTTGTCACATTTTATAAATAAATTCATAGATTGCTATTACTAAAAGTATTTTAGCAAAAAGTATTTACAAACTACTGAACAAAACAAAATAGTATTTGATGTATTATAATGTAGCAAAGATGCTAAATAAATTCATTCGTTATTATTATTATTATTATTATACAAAATGAATTTTAAAAAAGTATTTTAGACACAAGATGAAAATACGTATTGTGTATCTTGTATCTGTATTTCAGATACTTGTATCTTAAATAAGTCACATCTCTGAAAATATGAGAGGATTTTACGATATTAACTTAGGAGGCGATGCCGGTTCAAGGCAAATTGCATTTAGAAATGTCGAATCGAGGAGAATTTTATAGATGGTATTGTTAGTTGGAGAAAGTATTGTCGGTGATTGTTAAAATAGTAGTAAAAGAATTTTTTTAAAAAGAAACTATAAAAGAGATATTTTAATGGATAGTGTTGTAAAAAAAGGGGTTGTCGCCATTTCTGGAAAGAATAAGGAAAACTAAGAAAGGATATCTATAGATATTAAAGATACAGGGGTTCATAACAACTCGTAGACCCCTGAAATAATTTTATTATTTCACTGGTTCCAATAATTGATGTCATATTTTAATAAATTAATACTTTTTCTATAGTCTACAGTATATATATTAATTTGGCTTTCGCAGACGACACTAGGTTAAAACAGAGAACAAGTTCTGTATGGATGAGTTTTTTCATTTACTTTATACTTCGGCCATAACGAGCAAATTGTATATTTTTTTATTTTTGTTGTATAAAGGCTTGCGCACATTATGGTGGGCCGCAATTGGAACAAGGACAAAAGGTTCGCAGTCTTACTCAAAGAAGTAAATGCAACGGTCCAGACTTTGATTATGTAGGGACTTTAGTGAATGATGATTTACCGTGATTAATCCATTTACCGGAACCATAACAACCGCATTTTCTTTGAGAACCGCTTTGCCACTCGGCAATATGAAGTTGAAGTTGGAAACGCGCGGGAACAATATTAACGGATGCGCATACACGTTCCTTTTGGGCACTTACAACTCTGGGAATCTCTGTTAATAGGAGTCAATAGAACCAGAGTTATTTACCTTACTAGTTATTCGCAGTGTTGCCGAATTAAAATTATGTCATAAATTAAAATTATGTATTACTTGACAGAAACAGCTTGGCCCCTCAGCTCTCGAGAGAACGGTACAAACGATAGAAAGAAAGCGCATTCGGAAAGAAAGAGATGCAGTTTGCAGCGTGGAATTTGTGGCATATCTCAAATCGGGTCCGTTTGTATAAGTAAACTCACCTCACGGTGTCTTAATTGTATCAATAATATTTACCTGAAAACTGATGTTAATGCAGCAGATTTTAAATAACTTTTGAAAAGATTTTATCCAATTCTATTTAATGATACCTATTATCATAGTGCCTCTATATAGGTAACTTACTTACTTACTCACTATTATATTAGTAGTAACGAAAATATAATGACTAATTTAACGGTTGTAGAAAAGCAACAATTAAGACGCTATGCAGGTAAAGGATGGATTAAATGAGCAATGCTGTATCCAATAATATGTATGCAAAAACGAAAATTAACCCTTAAGTATAAGCTTGTTTTCTGATAATAAAGTGGCGAGTTTATATACACCCCGACATGTCTTCACCAAAGTACTGAGACAAAATAAGCTGTCCCCACTACATTTCAGCCATGTCTACCGCGCATCAGTTTCTTATCGTTGGGGATTAACATTTCAGAGGCCAATCTGTTTCTGTCAAGTCTCTTAAAATGTGTCGAATTGTACAGGATGTTCCATTCAAAAAAAAATATTATGTTTATAACTAAACTATTAACTATACAACAATTTACCCAAAACCATTGAATTCTGCGTAAAGAAGTTGTTTAGGAATGCTTTCACAGCAACAAAAATATTTCGCCAACAAAATTTCAACAGAGATTTTTTGAAAAGGTACATTTCTCTGATACGGTGACAGATAAAGAGACACGGTTTGTACCAATAAACGTCTCAAAAAAATTGAGCTTCAGACACCGACATTGGTTTTCGTCTAACTTCTCTCTACAGTATACTTTCCTTTTAAACGTATCCAAATTGGCCCACCCTGTACATACAGCACAAATTATTATTTCAAATATCACAAACGAATTTCACACAACGGATTTACCATTGTATTGGTTCAACGATGTAGCTATTATTTAACTATTACCGTAAAAGTTAATAATAGTTGGTATTTTACTACTTATGTATTACTTGATTCGCTTTTTGATTTTTTATATTTTGCATGAAAAGTATAATGAATATTATTACATGATTACACCTCACATTTTATTTTCTCATGTCATTTCGTTTATAAACGCCAAAATTATAGGGTTAGGATTTACATGTCTAAGAAATAATAATATAGGCAACCCATTTAACTGATTGCATCCGTTGTTTTCTTAAAACAGAAAATGTCAAAATTGGCAACCTTTTAATTACAAATGTTGATTTAATGATGTCCTTATATTAAACGTTTTAATAGTCGGCAGGTTCCATATTATTCGATCTTCGGACAAGATTGACGCATGTAATTTCACGTCTTTTTCACATTTTCATTTGCTAATTACTTTTAAACCGTTTAATAAATCGGGATGGAATTTTGCAAAACCCTTGTTCTATTTAATCTTAACCGATATCATTCACAAAATTTTGCGTGTGTTGTGCAGTTTCTCGATAAACTTTAACCGAAAAAAGCTATTTTAGATCATTTTTTCCATGGCTAACTGACAATGAGTGACGGACAAACACACATACACTACAGCATTATTATATAAAAACTGTTCATCCTAGGTGTGCAAGTTAGTTATCAATCTTAAAATTTTACTTTTTATTCGAGTTCATCATAAAAAAGTACACCGTTCCAATTAAAATAGGAATGTATATGGGATAAGCAGGTGCAACAAAATTAAAAATATATACCGTGTATCGTAACGACTACACGATATTTTTCAAAATTTTCCTACTGTGACGCCATCTATGACTGCAATGGTACATCTCATAATACGGCATGGCTTTTTATGTTATGAAGGTTAGGTTTATATAAAGTCAGGAAGAATGCTCTTTTTTGTTGCACGTGTGTTTTACACCATATGACATTAATCTGATGAAAATAGAAGGTGTTAAATTCAAGTCAAGAAATAGTTTCTTTATTCTACAAGGTTCGCTAATCTACACCTACCATTAGCTTTCCATTAACATGTAATAGGCCACTGACTTTGGGCCACTGGCTTTGAGCCACCCTGTATATGCTTATTTAACCACTCAAGACATCATCTACCTTGAATTAGTTGCGGACCTTTATCATTTATTAAAGCATTTCGCAGATTTGTATCAAGGCATAGTAAACCTCATGTGGCCCTAATCTCCAACTAATAATTTCTGATAAATGATTTTTTTAAATCCTTCCTACTTCGGTCTCTGTTTTAGTTTTAACCAAAAGTGATTGCAGTCAACGAATGAGAGGAATAATCAGTGACATTGTGCAATACTTTTCTCCAGAGAGAATAACTGTCAACTGATCAGCAGCTTTTAAAATATTTTCAGTCACTCAGTAAACACCAATCGTCAGCATCAAAAGAAACAGGTATCTTTGGTAGGCGAGTTACTGCTCCAGAAAGCGGATCTTTGATTTTGATTAGTCTTTCAATCATAAAATAGATCGAATTCCATCTGGTTGTTATATCCTGTTTCACTTTGAGAAGGGGACAATTCATTTGTTGTTGAACTGTTCTTAAAGTTTCTGTTGCAATGGTGCTATGTTTAAAATGTCTCACCAATGATCTACATTTCTTTAGCAATTCATTTAAGTGTTCATTGCAACTAAGTGCATCTTTTACACACAAGTTTAAAGTGTGGGCAACACAAGGATGATGATGCATTTTTAAGATGTCATTTACTGCCTTTTTCATGTTTGCCGCATTGTCTGATACCACAGTAATAATTTTACTGAAAACCTCCCATTCATTCAAACTGGATTTCGTGGCAGTCCCAATTCCTTCATTTGAATGAACTGAAACTTCTCGAGTGGCCAAGACCCTAGCATGAATTTCATTATTTTGAATAAAATGGCATGTGATTGTGATATATCCAACATTTGTTTCAGAAGTCCACATATCTGTGGTAATTCCTATATATTTAACTGTTTTTAGTGTTGTTTTTAAGTCCAGAGAAAGTTTTTTTAATGTAAATTGGGAAGTATAATATTCGAGACTTTTTTTCTATTTGGTGGAGTATATAAAGGATTTAATTGTTTTGTATACTCCAAAAATGCTTGATTTTCGACAACTGACAAGGGCTGAAAATAAGTTACGATCATTTTGACTAGTTTCATGTCAATTTCCAGTATTTTTGAAGGTGAAAGATCATTTACATTGGGTGCACCATAAAGCCTCATTTGCTTTTTGTAACGAATGGTAGGATGATGTACCTCTTCAGAAATGTTTGAAATTTCATCAACATCTTCTAGTATTTTTATTGAAACTATTTTAATTTGAAATTACTTAATTGCTTACTAGATGGGCCTGGCAAGGGATTTTCAACAGAAGAAATTGATGTTTTTATTTACATTTACTAGGTGGTTCATTAATTACTGTATTTTCAGAGAATTGTATTGGATGTATAATTTTTAAATGTTGCATTAAATTCCCTGTACTACCAAAATATTTTATTTGCCTTTTGCATATTTTACAAGTAGCAAATGAATTTAGCTTCTTTGGTAAAAAAAAAACTCCCAGACAACTGATTTTTTATTTACTTTTGGCATTTTTCAGTTCACTATAAAAAATAAACGAGCGATATTCTTGTTTAAAAAACACAAAAACCAGAAAATTTGTACTTTATTAATTAAATAAAGAATTTAGAATTGGGGAACTTTCATAACTTTGTCATAATTTAAGACACCTATTCCCGCGACATCTAGTTTTCAATAGAATATTAAAGTACAATGCGCATGCCAACATAACAGATTCCTTATTTTATAACAGTAATAATATTAATAGTAACGTATACCGATGTAATAACAATAACGATATTTTTTAACGGATTAATCCGGATTATCATCCGGATACTTAATTAATCCGGACAGTAACTATCCGGATATTGAAATAATCCGAATATTCCCATCACTAATGCCAACCTTCCACCTCTTTGTTGACGGATGGGTCACATCACTAGATTTTTTCCTGGTCCTGTGTTAATGTGTAGCGAGTAGCAATAACAAAAACGAAAACCGAAGAAGTAAATTTTTTTTCTAAAATTTGTGTTTTCAGTAGTCAGTAAAACTGAGTAGCACTTAAGTACTTTTAATAATTGTTCGCCATAAATTTACATTCTTTTTTTTTTAAAGCTCGTCCTTTTACGGCGGGAAGCATACATGTTTCGTTTTAGTACCACTTTTTTGTTATTGTCGCCGTCTGTATTCTTTGTTATCAACCTCCCGTTAAGGATAAACGCGGTGAACTGAATTACAGTTAGCTAATCAACCCTATTCTATAACTCAGTAGAAATGTAGGCATCGAATCGAAATGTGAGCAAATCGATATGTTCCCACTTCTATTGCATCTATTCACTTCGACTTTCGGAATTAACTGAAAAAACGGCAACGTTGCATTTTATGTGCGAATATAGGTCTTATTAACCAAGTGAGAGTTATTTCTTCTATCCTAACTGAGGGGTAAACAGGAATTTGTATTGAGAGTGGGCTATAGATGCACCGCAGACGACCAATAGGCAGGTAGTTCAACAGAGTTAACAAAATTTCAATACGGCCACTGCAACTACCAAACCGGTACTGAGCTAGAACATCCGGGCGCATGAGCTCCAGGATGCTAGCAACCCATCCAACGAATTTCGAAAAAAAAAATATATAGATCTAATAGATCACAATTGGTCAGCAATAGGAAATTAGTAATAGCAATTTGAAGTTTTTCAAGAATATTCGATACTGCTCGCACACCATCTAAACAAAAATTAAAAATTTTTAATAGAAATCGAGTTTTTAGATGATTTTAATGGGTCAGCTAAAATTAATATTTCGTCAGGTAGAGATAATTAGAAAAAAAACAATAAAATATACTCCCATTTCGACAATACGCATGCACAAACATATATCAGCTGTCAAACTAGTCAATAAAAATTATATTTTTGATGAATCTAGACAATTTGATAAATTTATAGAAGCAACATAGAACGTTTGCGCATGCGGCCTGTCAAAAGTGGTACATTTTATTGTTTTTTTCTAATTATCTAGGCCTGACCATATATTAATTATAGCTGACCAAATAAAAGCATCTAAAACTATCGATTGCTATTAATTATTTTTAATTTTAGTTTAGTGCCAGCAGTTGAATATTCTTGAAAAATTTCAAATTTCTTTTACTAATTCCCTATCGCTGACCAGACCAATTGTAACCTATTCGATTCATATACCTAATTTTTTTTTTCGAAATGCGTTGGATGAGGTGCTAGTATCCTGGAGCTGGGTGCATGTGCATGTGCGAATAGAGATTTCTACCGAAAATTTTAGTACATTTGATATATCAGGGGATGAACTGTGGTTATTGCAGACTATATGTAAATTGCCCCTGAATCAAATGCACTGGTACAACAAATGAGTACTATACTTGCAAAATATTCAAAAATAATGCACTTCTCACCTGTCGGTCTTCTTGTTCTAAAAACAATTCTCCATCTTCTTTTCCATATGTGTCTGTAATATACTCTTCCCAATTTACTTTGCCATCATTATCTCCATCTACATCTTCCAGTCTTTCATTTGCTTCTTCCTCAGAGAGCATCCTCCAAAATAGAGTATAATTTTTTGAAATTATAAGTATTCGTCTATTTTATTTTATTATTTATTAAAATCTTAATAATGAGAAAATACCATTTTAGAATTTTCCTTGAAAGGAATTAATAATTTAAAAACTACTTGGTAAACTTTAAAATCTTTTGTTTAATAAAACATACTTCTCACAAGGAATTTTAGAACTTTCTATGTCTATTACCTCCAGGACGCTAGCACCCCATCCAACGAATTTCGAATAAAAAAATAAGGATCTAATAAGTCAATAATGTCACAATTGGTCAGGTGGTCCCGTTAATTGGTCAGCGATAGGAAATTAGCAAAAACAATTCGATTTTTTTAAAAGAATATTCGATACTGCTGGCACCCCATCTAAAGTAAAATTTAAAAATTTTAATGGCAATCGATTGAGTTTTCGATACTTTTAATTGGTCAGTTATAATTATCATTGGTCAGGCTTAGATAATTAGAAAGAAAAAATTATCCGTTTCTACAATACGCATGCGCAAACATTCTATGTTGCTTCTATGATCTATCAACTGATAGGATAGTCGATATAAATTATATTTTTGATAAATCTAGTCAATTTTGTAAATGAAATGCGTGAATACTATAGATCAGCAATAAGTTACAATTAGTCAGGTAATCCCATTAATCGGTCAGGAAGAGGAAATTTGTAGAAGCAATTTGAATAGGAATTCCATGAAGTCCATAAGTCCTATAACAGGTTTGTATTTATTAAAATTAATTTGCGATGTGATTTTACTCATTTCATAATTAAAATACAAACAGATTTACATCAATGTGTTTTGTCAAAAATATACAGCTTTATTAATAGACGATAGTAGTCACTACTAGCAACCCAGTAAGAGTACACTAAGAAAATCGCATTAATAGTCAGAGTTAGTAGGGTACTAGGCTAGATGTATTGATGCACAATTTTAACATTTAATGTGGCATAAATATTGCAATTTTTGGCAAATAATTTTTTTAACTATCTGAGAATAAAAAAAATGTTTATAACAGTACTTAATACCTAATAAAATTTCATGATCTTAACTAATGAAAATTACTAACGAGAAAACGTTCCTAGTGACCAATATGTTGTGCTTAGGTATATGTTAATTTATGTCATTAAGAATATGCATATTTTTGCAGAGAAACGTTAAGAGTAAAAATCACTTCAGAAATTACTATTTCCGTTTTTCACAATTTTCTAATTCATCCTAACCAGACCTAGTGGATTGAATACAATGTAAAAGAATGATGAAAAGTTCCTTCTTTTACAAGACTGAATAGGTCTACGCTTATAGAATAAATTTCAGAAAAACAAGGTGGTTAGTGGTTTAAGTAGCAAACAAATTACAAACACTGTAAAACAGAGCAATAAGAATATTTCAATTTCTTTCATTTTAGACCTTTTAATGAATTGTAGGGATCTTTTAGCTTTTTTAAGTTTGAATAAAAATATTGGTCCATGTTATGGTGTGGTCTGTGTTATAGTGCAGTGGAAGCCTATAGCAGAACGCATTTCGGTATACTGGCAGTACTGTCCAGTGCTCACAGTCTATATCGGAACATGCCCCGTAGAAACGTACATATTTTATTGTTTTTTTTTTTTTTTCTAATAATCTAGGCTTGACCAAATAATAATTACAACTGACCAATTAAAAGCATCTAAAACTCAATTGATTGCTATTAAAATTCTTCAATTTTACTTTAGATGGTGTGCCAGCAGTATGGAATATTCTTTTAAAATAATCAAATTGATTTTGCTAATTCTCTATCGCTGACCAGTTAACGGGACCACCTAACCAATTGTGACCTATTAAATCCTTATTTTTTTTTCGAAATTCATTGGATGGGATGCTAGCATCCTGGAACTCATATGACTTAAAAGTTTTACTGGTCAATCTCAAGTTTTGATTATCAATGGATTAATTCAGGTTAATTCCTAAAGAAACTAAGTAAAATAATATTCTTACTAATTTTACAAACTTTTTATAAAAAAATAAACTTTCAATGTTTAAGTAAATCAATTACAAAACATATTATTGTAAAATAAAGTACTCTGTTCCAAAAAAAACACAAAAGTGGAACTTGGACACTTACTTAAATGAGCGTAAAATCCATGCTTTAAGTTCATTCCTATTAATTATTTTGTCTCCATTCAAGTCTAGTTTCTGAAGTAATATTTTTAATCGCATTCTTGATTCTTCAGGGGACAAATGATCAAACCTCTCTGTCTCCTTAACACTACCTACAAATGTAAATTTAAAACGTAACATTCTTTTAATTTATTTTATTACCTAATATTGCTTTATGATCAAATTCATTGTAATGCTGCCCATCTTCCAAATAATGATTTTTATCTTCAGGATTATAGAAACCATCCTTACTGCGTTCCCTATTGATGGAATTGTGAGAATGCATTGCTGCATTGCTAACTACTTCAAAATCAACTACTAAAAAATGTAATACTACCAAACAAAACAAAGAGCGGATCATCGCGAAACCTTATCGAAACCAAAGAACAGGGCCTGGTCAGGCCTGGTCAATTCAATGCAATATACGAGCATTTAATGATAATAGTACCGTACAATGGCAAGAGAGAGCGGTAGCAGCGATAATAAACTTGAATAAACAACAATAACATCGGTTTGTAATGTAAACATAACTTCCCGGAATAAGAACGATGCTGATGGGCGCAAATTGTCTATGGGCGCAAATGATGCAAAGTTTTAGTTACAATAGTGCCCGATAGACAACAGGGGCATGTTCCGATAGATAGGTATAAATAGATGATAAGGTATAAATAAATGATAAGCACCGCATTAAATTTAGTAAAATCCTGTTACTCTTGAGAAAGGTATTATAATACCGAAACAATTGTAGAGTTAAATAAATACTCGTTTTGTAACATTTAAAAGTGGTTTATTTATTTTATTTTCTTCTAAGCACAACATATTGGTTACTCGGAACGTTTTCTTGTTAGTAATTTTCATCAGTTAAGATCATGAAATTTTATTAGGTATACCGTTATAAACATTTTTTTGTTCTCAAATACATAGTTTAAAAAATTTATTTGCCAAAAATTGCATTATTTATGCCACATTAAATGTTAAAATCGTGCATAATACATCTAGCGCCTCTATCGGATAGTGTCTTAATTATTTTTGACAAAAGTACTGAAACAGTACTGAAATACGTTCCAATATATAACAGCCAGTAGCAGAAAAGTAGTAAATTCTAAACTGGAACGGTGTTTACAGTATACTGTGGGCATGTTCCGATATAGACTGTGAGCACTGGACAGTAATGCCAGTATACAGAAATGTGTTCCGATATAGTCTTCCAGTGCACGGTGACAGTGACAGAAAGAAACTAATGACGTCATATTTGCCACCATCTTTGTACTGGGAGCGTATTACCTCTGGGAGGTAAGGCGCTTCCAGTAGTTTCCATTAGATAAAAATGGCAGACATAGCAAGAACACAGACCACACCACAACATGGACCAATATTTTTCTTCAAACTTATAAAAAGCTACAATTCATTAAAAGGTTTAAAATGAAAGAAATTGAAACATTCTTATTGCTCTGTTTTACGGTTTTTGTAATTTGTTTGTTACTTAAACCACTAAACACCGTTTTTACTTAAAATTATTCTAAAAGCAGACCTGTTCAATCATGTAAGAGAAGGAACTTTTCATCATTCTTTTACATTGTGTTCAATCCACTAGGTCTCGATGAATTAGAAAATTGTGAAAAACTGAAATAGAAATTTTGAAGTGATATTTACTCTTAAGGTTTCTCTGCAAAAAATATGCATATTTTTATTTTAACTTTTTAACATTAATTAGCATGCATATACCTAAGCACAACATATACTATTAACAGTAGTTTTGGTCGGTTCTTTATGAAACATTTTTTAAATAGAAGAAAATAAAATAAATAAACCACTTTTAAATGTTTCAAAACGAGTATTTATTTAACTCTACAATTATTTCGGTATTATAATACCTTTCTCAAGAGTTACAGGATTTAGGTATAAATAGACGAAAAGGTATAAATAGATGATAAGCACCGCATTAAATTTAGTAAAATCCTGTTACTCTTGAGAAATTGTAGAGTTAAATAAAAACTCCTTTTTGAAACATTTAAAAGTAGTTTGTTTATTTTATTTTATTCTAAACACAACATTTTGGTCACTAGGAACGTTTTCTTGTTAGTAATTTTCATTAGTTAAGATCATGAAATTTTATTAGGTACCTATACCGTGATAAACATTTTTTTATTCTCAAGTAGTTTAAAAGATTTATTTGCCAAAAATTGCAATATTTATGCCATATTAAATGTTAATATCGTGCATCAATACATCTAGCGCCTCTACCGGATAGTGTCTTAATTATTTTTGACAAAAGTACTGAAACAGTACTGAAATAACAGCCAGTAGCAGATTCAGTACAAAAATCTAATCAGGAACGGAATTTACAGTATACTGTGTGACGTAACGTGTCACAGTGCTCACAGTGTATATCGGACAGTGAACTCTATACTAATCGTGACTGGAAGGGTGGCGCATTGAACAACCAGTGAGGCAAAACCAATGCATAGGCAACCCACGATAGTTACGGATATCTATCTCTTTCTAACCAATGATAGATAGTGGAAGGATCGTACTTTCTTTCAAATAGTTTATTAATGTTTAATTTATTTTGTACCTATCCGTGATTATTTTAAATAGTTATTTAGAAAAAAGGGTAATAATGCAATCATGATACACAAAATGATTTAAGTTAGTTGGGTGAAGGTTGGTAAATAAAATAAAAACAAAATTAGAAATACATGTTTTTAATACTTTGAGATATTTACAAAAACTTATAAAATAAATCTAACAATTTTTAAATAAAACAAACTTTGTTAGTTTTTGCATAACTGTGGCACTTTTACCATGTAATTCTAAATTTATTAATTTCGCATGGTGAAACATGCGGCATTTTAAATATATAGAAAGCACTTTTCGTATTATTTGAATTTCATGGCAGTCTTCACCTATAAATTCTTGGGTTACAGGGTGATAAGGCTTAAAAAGGGTTATTTTATCAGCAAAATGTTTTATCGTTATGTTTATAATTTTTTGTTTTAAATTTATTTTGCTTTTTAAATCAAATTTGGTGCTTAAATGCAAAGAAATTTGCTTTTCTGCAAAGAGTACAATTTTATATACATCGGAAGCATAAACAAGACCTCCTCGAGTTACACAATATATCACCATTGTTTATGTTCTTAATTAAAACTATGAATATTAACTACAACTAACAATACAATAAATTACACAAACACAATTTAGTTTTTAAACACACAATCAAAGCGAAACTATTTAAACAACACAACAACACACGACATACGAAACGAAATTAACAGAATACCAGAGCAGATTGAATGTAAATATTCAGTAAAATCATAGTAAAATTGTTGGTTTTGAAAAGCACATAAACGCACAAACTACCTGAAAGGGATTTTATTGTAATTTTATGGTAATTTGTGCCCCGAACCGTTGATAAATTCAACTTGTTTGCAAGCCTGTCATGAGTATGACAAAGACAGGTTACCGTAACATCAGTCCATCCTTGTTTCACTTGCTCCTGACACACTCGGCGCTACCTCAGCCAACGGTCGTGGCCCTTCCAGTTACGATTAGTATAGAGTTCACTGATATCGGAACACGGTCATTATAATACCTTTCTCAAGAGTAACAAGATTTAGGTATAAATAGATGATAAGCACCGCATTAAATTTAGTAAAATCCTGTTACTCTTGAGAAAGGTATTATTATACCGAAACAATTGTAGAGTTAAATAAATACTCGTTTTGAAACATTTAAAAGTGGTTTATTTATTTTATTTTCTTCTAAGCACAACATATTGGTCACTCGGAACGTTTTCTTGTTAGTAATTTTCATTAGTTAAGATCATGAAATTTTATTAGGTATACCGTTATAAACATTTTTTTATTCTCAAATACATAGTTTAAAAAATTTATTTCCCAAAAATTGCAATATTAAGCCTCATTAAATGTTAAAATCGTGCATTAATACATCTAGCGCCTCTATCGGATAGTGTCTTAATTATTTTTGACAAAAGTACTGAAACAGTACTGAAATACGTTCCGATATATAACAGCCAGTAGTAGATTCAGTGCAAAAATCTAAACCGGAACGGTGTTTACAGTATACTGTGTGACGTAACGTGTCACAGTGCTCACAGTGTATATCGGAACACGGTCTGTGTGACGTAACGTGTCACAGTGCTCACAGTGTATATCGGAACACGGTCATTATTTGGTTCTGAATTTGTAAAGGGAGTGCCTAGGGGGAGTGCGCACCAGTATGGTTCAGCAATGGTTCAGTTTGGTTTCGCTTTGTTCTTTGATGTTCTTATACATATATGTTCTCTGACTCAAATAATTACAAAACATGTCAAAAAGCTTTTTTTCCCGATTATTTCATGAACGGTTTTTATAAATTCGCTACTTTCATAAAAGAGAACTTGGGATCTGGAAATTTTATCGATTTAAATTTTTGCTAAAAAGAACGTAAACTGAATGGGGCAAAGAAGAAGTCAATTTTCTGAAGAAGAACTTCAAGAGTATGAGGTAAAATTAGTTACATTATTATAGTCTATAATTTAAAGGTTGTTTTTAATATACATTTTTTAAGGATCTTACCTATTTCACAAAAAAAGAAGTGCTATAGTAAGTATATTGCAGTTTTGTATTTTATTGTGTATGCCACAAATAAATTGATTTTAAGTGTTCATCAGAAGTTTAAGAATTTAGCACCTGAAAAAGTTGGTCATAACAAAAATGCTAAGCTTCCTATATCAAAAATTTTACACCTCACAGAACTAGGGGTTAATCCATTTGGTGAAAGAATTTGTAAAGTTTTTAGTTCAGGAAATGATGGTGATTGTACATTTGAAGATTTTCTGGATATGATGTCTGTTTTTAGCGAATCAGCTCCTAAATCAGTAAAAGCAGAACATGCATTTCGAATTTTTGGTGGTTTATTCTGTTTTTGTTTTAGCATATTAAGTGTAATATTTTTTTTTAGATTTTGATGGAGATGATATGTTAGGTGTATCTGATTTACAGCAAATTATAAAAAAGTTAGTAGGTGATAATGAACTATCTAAAAATGAAATACAACGTCTAATTCAGAATATATTAGATGAGGCCGACTTAGATGATGATGGGGCTCTTTCTTTTGCAGAATTTGAACATATCGTCAATAAGTCACCTGATTTCTTAAAGTAAGGTAATTTACTAAAAATTTTAAGTACTAACAGAAAACTTATTTTCAGTGTTTTTCGTGTAAGACTTTGAATTTTTTATATAAATGTCTCAAGTGCATCACAGTGAAAAATAAATGTTTTATTATCAAATTTTGATTTCATGAATTCATTTTTATTAAGTATGACTTATGATATTAGGAAAGACCAAGTTTAGCACATTTATGCAGTCTGGCTTATCCTCACTGCTAAACAAGAATACATGTACACTACTGGCGAAAAGTGTCTGGACAAAGTTCTTGCTTTGTTGTCAACTGAAATACTGTACCTAAAGGAATTAACTGGATTGTAATGATGATGATATATCAGTTAAAATAAATTTACGATTGCGTCTTTGTCCTTTTTCTTTCCTTCCACCTACTTTTTTTTTTCGAGTAATCCAATGCAATTGCTATGATTGTTCATTGTAAATTGCATATGAACTTGAAGGTATTGTATTTAAAGTAGTTTTGGTAAAGTATCATAAAATTTTGATTATTAGTTAATACATAGCAGAGGCGGCTCATGATCTCTTAATGAGGTAGTAGTGTATAATATAAAAATTAATCGCTGAATGTGTTGCTAAGCGCATATCTCGAGAGCAGCTGAACCGATTTTTCTAATTATTTTTTTATAATATTGTTTGAAGTACGAGAATGGTTCTTACAGAGAGAAAAATTTAAAAAAATTGCCTGAAAAAGTCTAAAAACAACACTTCTTTTCAATTGAGTGACGTTAGTATTGTATAAATATTAATGTTAATGTTATGTATCGGAATATTTAAGTATATCTTTTACTGATTTTTTGAACATTTGTCAGCATACAATTCCTCTTTTATTAGGGTTTAGCAGGTATGCGCGGTGCATGATCGCTTATTCGTAGAATAGGTTGTTCCATCCACATTTTCACCCTCGTCCCTCCAACCCCTACAATAAATAATTATGAACACTTTCAAAAAGGACAGTTGTTGTTGTCCTTCCGATGTTGTAAGAAATCGAACTGGAGATAGTTTTAAGTTGTACATAAACTTGTTAGTTATTACAACAGAGTTTCATTTTTTATCCTATAATTTGAACTAGTCACACAAAATTAATTTGGCGTGTGACGGCGAGTTCTAAAGAACAGTGCAGCAACATAGAGAAATTTGCCACTGTTTAAATTAGTTCTTGCCCCCGAACATTGGTCCTTCAAGCCGGATAGTATTACATTCATAGTTCGCGAGTTTTGAGTGCAACAGCACAGGATTACGCGAATCGAACATTGTACAACAGTGATCGATACACAGGTCTCGAGAAATTGGGTAACAACGTGGGGAAGGTACAACTCGAACAACGTCACGACGCAGCCGAATTTCGGAACAGTGAATTACAAAGACATCATCACATCGTACCTCAATAAAATTTGGCATTCATCATAGGAAAAACAGGGTGAGTTTTGAATCGTCTTCCCTTAATTATCGTATCACCACTTCCAACCATAGACATACCAGAGAAACGCGCAACAATTAGTCTTACAACTACAAAATTAGAACCCGTACCCGGGTGTTACAATAATTTAAGTTAGTTACCTTTGTTTATTTATTTAACAAGCAATTTAACCTGATGAGGTCATTTCTGTTTATGTACACTAAATTAAAGGTATTATATTTTATTTTTTATTTATATCGTATTAATTTTGAATTTTTGTTTAGTTCTTGTTCAATTTTATTAATTGAAGTTTTTAATTAATTTGTACCTTCCTGTTCCAAAGTTGTAAATAGTTTTTCTGTATATAATAATTTCATTTGACAAATTTTAAATCATGAATATCATTTAAATTAAAGCAAGGATGTCAATACAAACCAAATAATTTTAAAATAATTTTTGTACCTAATGAGTGAAAGAGAACTGACAACTTCGTAAAAGCGAGCATTTTAACATCGACTTAGCGACCAGGAATGTTTCGTCTAGACACAAATGTCCGGTCAGCCACGAGTGAGGAAAACAGGTTTCATAGGTTGTCCACGTATAGAAGTGGGGTACATTATTTCACCCCTGAGTCAGTTCGTAGGGTGGCTTAGGTTAGAATGTAGTAAAGGGGAGACCACGCGGTATGCAAACTACATTGGAAAGAACGGGTGAACTAGTTTTGTAGGAAACTGAGATAGCAATTTCTGAATATGCGCGCTTGTACCCCGCGACACGCAAACTCGCGCAGTGGAAAGGGTAGATTTTTGGTATAAAAGGCTGCGAGTTTCTACAGGATTTGTCGCCTACCTCAACGCCCTACCCAACTCAATTAAGTAACCCACCACCAAACACCCACACACACACACACCTACCCTCATGCACACACACATACACACACCCCCTTACACATTCTCACCAACATACCACACAACCACCTAAATTTCACCTTACATGGCTGAAGAAGTCCAACTGTTGGACTTATAACGGCCTGACGTAGAGGGGTTTTAGTCGGTAAGTCTGAGGACACCTTCCACAGGAATCTGACACTACCCAGTTGCATTGGGCGGCTGGGTGTCTTTTGAAGATTTCCCCTCTTCCGCGAAAACAAAAAAAATAATACAGAATTGCATAGGGAGTTTGGTCATTGTTAGCTCTCTATCTTTACTGGATTCGGCTGCTGGTGAGATACGGTCATTTATTGGCCTAGCTCGTCCTTCAGTAAAAGAGGTCCTTAGGCAAATTTGAACGCTCGCTTGATTCTTCTGTTGGTGAGATCCGGTCATTTATTGGCCTAGCTCGTCCCTCAGTGTTAGCAATCGAAAAGCACTTTGAACGCTCGCTTGATTATTCTGTTGGTGAGATCCGGTCATTTATTGGCCTAGCTCGTCCCTCAGTACATGAGGTCAATAAGTGTAGTCGCAGTGATTGAACTCGTTGACGAGTGTTAAGACTGCCGTTGTGCGTTCCATCGAGATCTGGTTTTGGTTCGTCCCTGTAAATTGGTTGTCCCGCCGCTGTACCTGTTGCTGACTACGCCATTATTAATTCCGAGTGTCTGCCTCACCACCACATCCTAGTGTGTTTCACCGATGCCCCTGCTTCCCTGAGGTTGACTCCTGACCCGTCTTCCCATGCTGCCGTCCGACAGCCCCTGCCCGTAGGTGAGAGGCCCTAGAGTCGTCCGTCTACGTACCTTGCCTGCCCAAACACCGGCGACGACGCCTGAGGTACACCCATCCGGTTACGCCACTGGAAGCTCACCACTGACACCCATACGACTCCGCCTGGTCACCAACCCCAATAACGGTATTATGTCCGTCCACCCCGAGCCAGACGTCACCGAGATTGACGACATACAGAGCGAAGGTGCTTGAAACCACTGATACTGTAACTTGATACTTTTCATTGTAGGTCTCAGTTATAATCCCTCTTTAAATCACTCTTAACGTTTGCTTTGGCATTGCTACCATTGCTAATAATTTATGATTTAAGTTAAATTATGGTTCTTTACATTTTAGGTATAAAATTTTAATTCATTTTAGATTTACACTTTGGTTTTAATCCAGTTATTATAATGTTGCAATTGCCTTTACATTCTTAGGTATATTAAATATATTGTACATACTCTAGCCCATCCTGAACCATGTTCACATTTGTTCACAAATCCCTGTACCGTTTCTTGGCATTCAGTAGGTAACGACAAGCACCACTTTATTTTGGTTTAATCAATATCTTAAGAGCTTCGCCAGTTGTTTTCGAATGGGTTCCTAATTACGTTGGTAGATTTACCATAAAATTCAATAAACGTAGATGTGACTAAGTCTACTTGAGGTACGAACTGTCGCAGGGATTTAGAAGTAGTACTCTCGTTTACACTCTGATTAATCCAGGTGAACGTGTAGCTACCGTATTAACAGATTTGGCGGGATCTATTCTTTCATTTGAAGGTATCTATTTTGGTTTGATTTTTGAACCACTAAAAGCATCTCAAGGTTTGACTTGGTAACAGGTGCGAAGTAAAATATCATAATTACAGTTTTGTCTAAATTAAAGCGAAACTCTTTATTGAAGAAACCTTATTCCAAGAGAAGATAGTCGAGTAAGTTGACATGTTGACATATACTGTTGTTCTGAACTGTCATAAAATAGAGGCTATGTCCACTAAGCGTGGCGTGTCCCGGCCAACCTTACAAAATAGAGGCTTTGTTTACAACAGTGTCGTGTCTCTCCAAACAAATAAAAGGGCTATGTTCACCAAGTGTGTCGTGTCCGAAAAAAAATATATAAAAGGTTTCGTGGTTACCAGGTGTACCCGATACCTTCTTCCCCCCAAACAAACTATATATATCATTACCGTGCAAATGACTACTTCAAACAACAGATATTTGAACCTGGCCTACCAAAGTAGCCCATGGACTTACAGCAGTTGTGGTTATAATCACAGTTATAGTCACGATTTGCACGACTTGATTGATCTTAAGCGAGCCTTTTGAGACAATTGACCGTAATATATTATTATTAAAACTAAAAAGATATGGATTTGACCAGATCATCATAAAGTGGTTTGAAAGTTATTTAACTAATAGGTATCAAATAACAGGTTCATGGTACTACATCTGATCCCATAATAAATAACTTTGGGGTTCCTCAAGGCAGCGTTCTTGGCCCATTATTATTTATTTTATATATCAATGATCTTAGGAAAGTATTGGAGAAATGTAAAATACATTTTTTTGCAGATGATACCCTTATTTATTACGAAAATAGAAACTTTGAAGTGATGATAACTACTACAAATTCAGAATTACAGCTCTTAACAAAAAAATTTAAAATCAATAAACTTAAAGTAAATGAATTAAAATCTAAGGTGATGTTTGTTGGTAACAATTATTTGTACAAGAAGTTCACTAGTTTAAACCTTGATATTGTAATAAATAATGAAAAAGTGGAGCTAGTTCAAGAAATAAAATATTTAGGCCTAATAATTGACCGTCAATTGAAATTTAATAATCATATAGACTATTTCAAAGAAGATTGGTAAAAAGATTGGGGTTTTTAACAGAATTTCTCCTCAATTATCACTGTCAACCAAATTAACTTTTTACAATACCCTAATACTGTCCCATTTTCTTTATTGCTGTTCTGTGTTGTATGTAAGTTGTACAAATTTTGGTAGGTTACAAGTTCTCCAGAATAAGGCAATGCGAACAATATTAAGATGCAATAGATTCACAAGCAGTCAATTAATGTTAAAATCACTAAACTGGCTTAATATCAAACAGTTTGTTTACTTGCAAACCGTGATATTTATTTTTAAGATGGTTAATAATATTTTACCAGATTATCTCATGCATCAATTGGTACCTATTAAGGAAGTGCACTTGCGTAATACACGAGCAGCTGAAGCACATAACTTTTATGTCAATAGAACATGTAAAAGTAGTACAATGAGGAGTTTATTTCTTATTGGAGTTGTTCAATTTAATCTTCTTCCTTGCGAACTTAAAACCTCGAAAACTGTAAAACAATTTAAATATCAACTTGTGTTTCATAAAAAATAACGAATATTATCCAAATTATCATTATTATTATTTATTTATTTAATATTTTCATTACATGCCCCCATAGGGGCCTTTGCAATTTGCGTTTAACAACTTGTACATGATTAATATTTACATTTTTACATTTTTAACTCTACATTACCTCGCTCATGTTTGATTCTACCTGGAGGAAAAACTCACATACTTCTGGTATTGCGGGAACCCTCAAGGTCTCAGTCACTAAAACTTCTAACTCTAAATCGTCCCTGTCGCCTCTCCATCTCATTATGTAACTTATTATTTCCTGTTTTTGATTTTTGTTAGAATAACTGCAGCTTACTAAGTGAGCTAATGTCTCATTCCCCCAATTACACATCCTACATTCCCAGTCATTATAACCTTTCTTACCTTCCATGCTTATGTTACCACATCTGAGTCTCGCCCAAATCTCCTTATGATTCTTATTTTTACAATTTTTATTTAGATACATTGCACCCTCTTCCCCCGGTAAGATTTCTTGATAGCGCGTGTTGTAAGTTGAATTCAATATTGCATCCCACTCTTCCACTTACTCTAAACGTTGTAACTTGACCATTCCTTCTTTTATTTTATTTTTTAGGTCCACCACAGGTCCACCTTCCCAAATCAAAGCAGATACATCTATCGCATTCATTTTCTCTAATACTTCGCTCATACCTTTGTCCCATTTTGAAGGATTACCATTCAGTATGCACCTAACTTCCTCTATCAGACATATTTTGGGCCACCTTTCATTACTCAAGCTATAGACCTTGCACAAATATCTACCAGCCCTTTCTATAGCAGTCAGTCCAGCACTTCTAACTCCTAGTTCCGGTCTCCATATATACTTTGGCGTGGTTCTAGCTACTCCCAAAAACATTTTACATAATCTTGCTTGAAATCTGAGTAATGCTTTTGCTTTGCCCCACCCCCATATTTCAACCCCATAAAAGGCTATAGAGTTAACAAGTGAATTCATCAGATAAATTCGTTCCCTCGCAGTGTCCCTACCTGCACGTTTGAAAATTCCCCAAGTAGTGTTCGCAGCCTTTTGAGCTTTACCTATCATCGCTCTAATGTGCATATCAGCGCTATTTGTCACCCAGCCCTATATAGTCTTCAGCTACGACAGCAATATCATCCGCGTACTTGAGGGTTCTAATCTTTGCTTTCCCTATTACCGATCCCCCTTGCATTCTCTTTTCCCATTTGTCATCAATGTCATCCACGAATATGTCAAAAAGAACTGCACTAAGAGCGCAGCCTTGGCGAACCCCAGCATTTGTTATAAAGTTATCCGTGCACCGGTTATCAACCTGTACCTCAGCACTTGTGCAACTATAGATAGATAGATAGATTAGCCATTCTACTTAAAGCACTTGCAACTTTCTTAGCACTTATGTTCTCATCTAAACTACATTCACTCGATCTCGCACAGATCCATTCGACTTTCAACCATGGACCCCTAGCACTCTTACCTCTGTCATACAAGTTATTCGTAAGCAATGACGCAAAGTGACCCACCCACTGTTCATTACAAATCTTTGGTAATACATGTTTCTTCTTTGGTCTAAATTTGTTAATGGCCTTCCACAATTCAGACATATTCCTCGCTTGATTAATTTCCAGCTATCTATCTTCTATCCAGTCTTGTCTCTCTTTTAATTTTTTTCTACGTTCATTCAAAATTGCTTTCTTTCTTGAGCATCTATCCTTTAGCCATTCACCCAGTGCACTCCATACTTCTTTTCTACTTAGTTTAAATTCATTAGAAAATCCGTAGCCCCGCTCTATGTAGTTATTCTTGCCATTTGTTTCCCTAATAATGCCTACCTCCCTTGCGGTGTCTCAAATAAGTGCATTAATTTCGATCCAGTCTAAGCTACCGTCAATTTTATTGCCGCAATCGATTACCTTACAACCAAATGTGTCTCTAAACCTTGCTAAGTTTTTGTTGTCCCATATTATCTTTTCCTGCCCATGTATGATTTCATTTTGTTCCACCCTACAAAAATCACTTTCCAATTCAATGGAACAAACGACAGGGAGGTGATCGGACTCAATTCTATCTATCACCCGCAACGACTTAACCGTCTCGATGTTATCTCTGTCAACCATTAAGAAAAGGTCAATTACAGAACCATTACTTTCATTATCGCTACCAATAAATGTGATTTTTCCCTCCAAGTCTCCCTTGACCCTCCCGTTTAGAATTACAAGACCAAGCTCTTCACACAATTTTGGCAAGATTTTCCCATTTTCGTTAACTGTTTTGTCTTGTGACTTTCTACCCCACTGTCTTATTTCCCCACAGTCTAGGTTATTACAGGCTTGATTTTGTCCTATTCTAGCATTTAAGTCTCCACATACCAAAACATTCTCATACTTATAACAGCTTCGATTGTTACCCTCAATTGATTCTCAATGACGCCCATTCCAACATTGTTGTATACCGAGATTAGACATAAGTCCTGCCCGTACTTTGCAATAAGACCGTATTCGTACTCAGTCACACACCACCCTTCCACACAGTTTTTCTTTATTCCTAAAAGTTGACCCCTCGTCAGTCTTCCGCGTTTACAGCCTTCCTGTTTTCGTATTGCACTTTTGCCCCAAAACTTAAATTCATCACTTAACTTGTTAGCCTCACTGGTCTATTTAGTGTTGTCAATCCACGTCTCCTGTAGTATGATTACTTCGCACTCCTCTACGAACCTGCCAATCTCTTTGAATTTGTTCGTTCCATGCACATTCCACAACATCACGTTACAGACTTTCCCTTTGCACTTTTCAATTAACACTTCGGTCTCGAAAGGGCATTTCATCCATTTTTGCGGTTCTTTCGTTGAAGTTATCATTATTATTATTTTATATTAGATTTCTTTTTTTGCTGTACATATTTGTCTTTATGTCATGCTATGTAAGTTAATTTGTTGTTCCTGAATGAATTATTTGTTTTATTTATTTGTACTTAACTATCTTCGGATAAATAAATGAACTTATTATTATTATTATCTATTATTATTACTTATCTTCTCCCAGTTCAAGACGAACATGCTGAGTTTTGCCTGCCCCATTTTTTGGTTACCACCCCTAAATTCCCCGACGTGTTTACCAGGTGCTTGCCCCGCCAACGATTGCTAAGGGTGTTTGCATATACGTACCAAATGTAAATAAACTATGTGGTTAAAATTTCCTAAGTTTTCTTTATTAGCACATATAACTTGTACGGAACTCATAAAAGAATCTAAGTTACTACATTCTAGTAACACAGCGTAAGTAAAAGGTGCTAACACTAGACGATTTACATTCACAGCCAAATTCTTCGATTTAAATAAATAAATAAAGATTTTTGAAAAGATAAATTTTGTTTGTTTTTTTTCTCGATTTTTGACGAAAGTGAGGGTACCCCCCCCCCTTGTTTCAGTCACAGTAGGTACCATAATAAGAAATCTGAAATTGTAATTTTCATTGTGATTTTTTAATGACTATTAAAGAATGTTTTATAATTTTTATTTTTTGACATAATGTAATTGTTGACTCATCACGTTTCTTTTTCTATTTTTTATCTTACTAGCTGACCCGGTGTCCCGAATAGTAGAATAAGTATTAAAAAGAAATAAAAAATAAAGAATCGACTGTTAGGCGGTACGAAGTTCGCCGGGTCAGCTAGTAAACAATAAAAATTAAAAAAAAAAGAACTGCAAATGTTAATTAACTAAATTATATCAAGATAAAACCAAAACAGTATCTACAAAAATTTAAGGTAATTGTGAGTAGTGTAAGATGACCGGTTCTAATTCAGAGGAGGAGAGGTTACTTAAGGTCAAATTGATGGAAGGTCATTGACTTTAAACTTGTGTGTATGTAGTGGTCGAATGCTTCACAATGAATTGAAACATATGTACATGTATCGGTAATGTGAAATTAAATACGTCTGCAGTCGTCTGAAGTTTACGATTTTATGACGGAAAGTTTTAAATACGTCTACAGCCGTTGAAGTGTCATTTCAATGTTATTCGAGGAATGATGTTAGGTATTTAGTTACACTTACACTGATTAATGCAATTGCAATTGTACGTGATTCATGTAGATATTGTGATGGGGAAGGATGGGAAAGAAGTGCAGTTGTAAGCAGGTAGACAATCGTTAAAGTAATGAAAAGGAAGAGAAGGCAGAAGTAGTTGAGAAGATTGGATTGAGAATGGATGTAAGAAGCAGTAGTAGAGGTAGTAGTATCGATGAAGTTTGTGGTGGTACAAAAGAAGTAGAGTATTGGAATAATGCGGACCACATGGAAGGATTGAATGATGCGCAGCGTAACACTGTGTTACATAGAGGAGATTACGTAGACACAGAGGAGTATACTGTAAATAAAGCAAAGAAGTATGTAAGTGATGTTAGCTCAATGAAAGGGTGGAACGTAGCTCGAAAACTCTTCAAATGTGAAACGAACTTCTCAGCATGTTCTGCGTACGTGCTGTACTGTGATAGGAATAATCTTCGCTACCTACCAATGTGTTGGAGCTGTCGATATGGGGGAAGTAATGGAGGAATTGTGTCATTATATACACGAGTTCCGAATTTATGGATTTTGGAAGTGTATATCCATGACGAAGTTCACATTCATTGCGTATGGTGTGGTGAGATGTGCAGGTACGAGTTTGTTTGCAGTGAGAACCACCGTATCACAAATAAAACCGTATTTGAAGAAGGATATGTAATAGAAATAAGTAATAATCTTGGTTATGTAGAAGGAGCGTAGAACGTGTAAATGTATATATTTGTGTTAAGTTTGGTGATAATAAGAAGTTATATGGAAAGTGTGTCAAGGTCACAAGTCTTTAAAAAGGAAAAGGTAGGTGTAGGAGAGGGTGGAAAGTGTGTCAAGGTCACAAGTCTTTAAAAAGGAAAAGGAAGATGTAGGAGAGGGAGCTATTGAAAGGTAGGTTTATGAAAACATAATGGATCGGAAGAGTTGACGCCTTTGCTCGTAAGTATTGCAAAGAATACAGTACAGCGTGTGCGTATCATCGATCTCGTAAACAAAGCCCGACTTTTCGCAGAGGTACGATTGAGTCCCCTGACGACAAGGTCGGCAGCACAAGTTTACGACATCGCAATGATAAAATCTGCAGCTGTAGCAGGAAAGCAGAGGTCTGTTGTCAAAACATTCTTGACAGCAGAATCCTGTTTCAGCCGTACAGCTTTCACGCAGACGCCAACAATATCCGCATTGGAGCAAGGTGGTTTCATTAGCAGTTTGCCTGAATGGTGAAAGGACAATAGATACACGAGAAAGGTCCACGTTAATTCATAAGACCCTTCTGGTGAAGTGATGCTCTCTCAGGTTGACAAGGGTTTAAATAGGAAGGTATGTGGTGGGGAAAGAGTGGGGAAGTAGTGGGGGAATAGTGGGGATGTAAAGGAAGTGGTATAGAGTAGTGTGGTAGCGAAGGTGCTGGTGTAGCAATATTTTTTATAATGAGTTTTCATCGCTAGGTAGTAGTAATTTTTTAATTGATGAAGGAGTGGGTAATTAAAAAAGTATATAAGGCGTAATATGTGTTATTGAACCTGTTGTATTTGTTTATGAATTTTAATAGACAGTTGTCGGAGGAAAAATTTTTAGGTGAGAATAATGGTAAAAATTTTCCAGTCCAGAAATTAAAAAAAATATATCTTGAGGGCAGGAAAAGAGTGGTATGAAAAATTAGTACATGAAAATATGGATAATGAGGTGTAGTATAAGAAGACAATGAAGTATTTAATGAAATACTTCAACGTAAAAAATGATGGGGGTAAAAGTGTAAAAATGAGGCTATAGAAATTTTTTTGAAGCGGAAGGAGTTGAAATCGGGTAATAACTTATGGTGTGGGAAGAAGGTCCCCGAGTGGAAGTACCCGAATCTGAAAAAATTTTTGAAAAAAAAAATTAAGTTCACAAAAAGTTGTCACCTTTAAGCTTAAAAAAAATAGAAGCAGTTAAAAAAAAGTGTTCCTCTTGGAAAATGTAAGTTGAACAGTGGGCTAAATGATCCCACCCTGAAAAGTCGAGAAATATTTTTTTAACGTGTTTCACCCTCATACTTTGACCCCCGAAAAGTGTATGAAGGGTAGATGATAGGGAAAAAATGTCTGAGTAAAAAATGTTTAGTGTTCCATGAAGAACAATTTGCTTCCAACCAAACTTGGAGGACGTCTGTAATGGGTGAAGTAATTTCTACCCTAAATTTCAAGAATTAATTAAAGGTATAAGGAGCGGTGCTAAAAAAAAAGGTGCCTCTCACAATTGATGTCGAAAACTGAAGGTACCACTTGGCAATGTCAGAAGTATCAAATTCAGACAACTACCCCTCTCGGACTTAATGCCTCCCGACCTCCCCCCACCAGCCCACCTCGGCGCCCTGCCCCCCCCCTGTACCAATTTCCCTATGATGTTTTTCAGCGGATTTTCTTCTCAACCCCTTTTCCACCCCATTTTTCATCCCTTGCATACCTATACACAACTTCTCCTAGGAGACATAAATTCACCAAATTTCACATATATGTCTTATTCACAATTTAGAACAATGGTCTCTTTGCCATTTCCTGTATGGGGCCGACTAATACCACCTAACCTAACCTGAAAAATCCCAAATTTTTTTTTTTACAACACTTACATACTAACCCTTATTTACTAATTAACTTTTTTACAAAACTTACATACTAACCCGTATTTACTAAGACTACATATATACATTTACACTATTTACAATCTACCTATTGGTAACCGACGTCAACTGCTGCTTCGCGGTGTCAAGCAACGTTTTCAATCGCTCCAACTTCGGACGCTTTGCTTCCTTCGCGCGCTCTAAGATGTTCACTTCCTGATCGATCTGGTGGTCCTCCTCAACCAGTTCGACCCGTTTCGTCAACAAAGCTTCCTTGTTACAGGCAGACTTCGCCACTTTTGCTTCAAGCTGAGCAATCTCAGCTTTCCACTTAGCGACGTCGTCGTCCTGTTGCAAGATAGCCTTGTCGACTTGGGAAATTTCAGCGCGCACCTTCTGCTGCGCAGCGCGCCTTCCTTCCCAAGCGGACGTCAAATACGCCATCTTTTCACACACTTTCGGAATTATCCCAAAGGCGCTTTCCAGACCATCTATGTCCTGCGATAGAGTCGTCTGAGAAGGCGTTGTTGGGGTTTCTGGAAGTGGAGAAACAGGCGATGGAATCGGCGTGAGCGTTGGAAGTGGAGAACCGCAGTCACTTGACATCGATGCAGCAGCAGTTGTCATCGTCGTCGCCGTTGTCCAGGTACACGTCGTTGCCGCCGTCGTGGACGTGGACAACGGCGTCGGTACCGTGCTCCTCCTCGCTGTCGTGGTCGCTGTCGTGGTTGAAAGACGCTTCCTTTTCGCCAACCCTAGAGTCCGCTTTCCACCTGCAGCTGCGGAACATCTAGGTGGCGTCGACACCGCAGCGATCGCCGCCATCGTGGTCACGGCGACCACAAACTCGCACTGTAAAACAAAATTATTAATTAACAATTAAACAATTACTTCAACAATATTAATTAATACTTACACCACTTGTCCTCGATTTTCCGTACCGGCATTTCGGTACGGCAGGTTTTCTCACTTGTTTGTTTTCCATTTTTAATTTTAATTTTTATATTTATTCTATTTTATATTATTTAAACGTCTGCTCGGAACGAGAGTAGAGAGAAGAATGAGACGACGCTCCGCTTGCTACCTTCCCTCCACACTTCTTGCATATTTCTATTTGCTGAATAAGCAATGGTTCACACGCTCGATGAGCCATGTATCAGAACTTTTATGTATGTGCTGCTGGTATACAGGTGTTAATCAGAAAGTATCCACACCTCACTCTAACTTACATTGTCATTTATAGCTCAAACAACTTCTCTTTCTAATTTTTCCTTCTTCGCACAAACACTTGTGCTGATCTTAACTTTACCCCACTCATATCCTCCTCCTTCAAATTGTATAAATACTCAAGTTTTCACAACGTTCACCACAGATCGCTAACACTGTTCAAACATAATACATCAACAACAAAATGGTAAATACAATATACTGTAGTGTTCCATGGCTCCGTGCCAACAGACATTAACATAAGGGTGGACAGTATGATTTTTAATGGTACCACTCCAGGTGATTTCACCATTTGGAAGGTGTCCGACGGTAGACCCTTCGGAGACTTCTGCCAACACCTTGAGGTGCAGCTCTCGTGGGGCTCCTTCGAGGGGACACTCATCGTGTTTGCCCAGGACCACGGGGCAATTTACATCAAAACGTTTTAATAGAAAATTTTTAATGTAATTATTATTGTTAAAGTAGTTTTTAATTTTATTTTTAATTATTAGGTAATAGATTTAATTAATTATATAATAATAATTAATTATTCTGAATGTTGTTTTTACTTGATCCTTTTCTAAACGTATATTTAATAAATAAATATATATATAATTTATACTCTCTTTTATTTTCTTTAATTACAAAATATAAAACGATACAATATAACAGAATTTTATTTAATATAATACAATATAATATAAAACATCATTGAATTTTAATCATTAAATTTAATCAGTAAAGCAGACTTAAGGTTAGCTAGCTTATTTTCGATTTCTTGTACCTCCTTTCTCGTTTCAACTACCGATCTGTTCAACTCCTCCAGCTCCTTCTCTTTCCGCTTCATGTACTCAGTCGATGAAGCGGCCTTTGTCTCTCTTTCATTCAGTACCATTTCTCGTCGCCGCTTTTCCTCCTTAACACTATTTATGGCTTCTCCTACTTGGTCCACTATCTTGGAATAATCGAATGGAGCAGCCGACAACCTTCGTGTGTACGATCGCTTCTTCGGCTTCATCGATATCGACTTCGTTCCCGCCACCGCCATCGTAGAGATGCTAGCCACAGGCTCTGCCATCGTTGCCGTGGTAGTACCTCCAACACACCCCTCACCTTTAGCGGATGATGTGAAGGAATCGTTTGGAAAGAAGTTTTCCAATATATCAGCCAGCTCGGTTTCGTTCATATTTAGCTCGGCAGCTAAATCAACACCGTTACCCTTTTGTCCAGCACTCATCTTACCACACCGTACCCACTACAGTTTCAGGATATATTCCTTTCGCCCCTCTCCTTATGCCATCTCCACCTTACACATCCCTCCCCTTTTCCTATCGCTATTTATTGTCCCTCGCGTTCTGTATTCCTCAGTCGTTGTCGAGATATACCTCTTACCGCTAGCCGCTATGATCCCTTGTCCGGACTGTGATGCTTCCTTTACGCGATCTGATAATTTAAAAAGACATCGATTAACTTCTTGTCGGAAACGAGCACAGCTCTAACGTACATCGCCTCTGCCGAAGAAAAAACTTAAAATTGCTACGCCTGCTGGTTCTTCTGACCGCTGGTGTGATACTTGTAACATTTACGTTCCACAACATTCCTACAACGGTCACCTTCGCAGCCTCAAGCATAAACAAACTTGCTGCTCTCCTCTTGAGGAAGGAATCACTTTCCTTTCGTCCGCGTTCGCTAACAGAATTGTGTCCTTTCGTATTTCATCCGCCAAGTTCTTCCTGTCGTATAGCGACTTTTTCGCCGAAGTTTTCGACAAATGCTTGCGTTTTATTCGTAATCAGATACAACTGCATGACACGCTTAAACTAAATCTTGAACTTTTCGGACGGTATGTGCACGATGCTAAACAATTGGTTGACGTGAAATCCTTCAACATCAATAACAAAGTTGTTACTCAGTCGACGGATCTTTCCAATATTCTCCAAAGCTTCTTCGACGTTCTTGAGGGTAAAGCTTCTGAGTTTCAATAACGAGAGTCAGGTAATTTATCATTCTCTCTTTATATATATTTCACTTGTGTTTACTATTATTTCATTCTTACAGGATGGGCTTTGGAAAGAGTCCTTTTCCTAGAACTCAATTGCAACAAGTTCAATCCCCTTAGAGCTTCATCTTACATTCCTCTACCTAACCAAATTGTACTTAAGAGAGCTGTTGTGAACGTATGAAACGATGACCAAGCCTGCTTTGCGTGGGCAATAACCTCAGATTTGTATCCCGCCCAAGCCAACCCGCACAGAACGCCTTCCTATCCGCATTACTCCCGCACGATGGACTATGACGGTATCGATTTTCCTATTAAATTAAACGACATTTCCAAGTTTGAAACGAAGAACCATTGCTCTGTGAATGTTTACGGGACTGAATACGTTTTGAAGGATGGAAAATGGATCTGGGAAATTGTTGGTCCCCTCTACTACTCGTCCGTCAAACGAAGGCTGCACATAAATTTACTCTTGCTACACGATGATCGAGGAAATAATCATTACTGTTGGATTAAGGATATGTCCCGTTTGCTCTCTCAACAACTCTCCAAAACAGAACATCGCAAATTCCTATGTGACGGCTGCTTGCAATACTTCAGCTCTGTGGCTCACCTGCACCGTCATCAGCGGAATGATTGCAACCACGTTTACACGACGCTGCCAACTGCTGATCTCAAATTGGATAAGATGGGTAGGCTCATCCCTAATAACGTTTTAAAATTTCAAAACTACCACAAACGTATCAAAGTACCTTTTGTTGTTTATGCAGACTTCGAAACCATATTGCGACCCATTCATACATGCTTTTCCGGTCCTAACAAGACCTCCACCACACCTACCCACGAACATCAACCGCACTCGTTTGCTTACTTGATTAAGTGCTCTTTTGACGATTCCCTTTCAATATTCAGAACTTATAGAGGACCTGATTGTGCTAATCAATTTGTTAAAACTCTTGATCAAGACGTTTCTGATATTTATCACCCATTTTTAAAGACCCCGGTTCCTATGATACCCTTGACTGATGAAGAAATGCGACTTTTCTCTGAAACGTCGTCTTGTAATATTTGCGAAGAGCCCTTCCTAATCGATGATGTAAAGGTTCGCGATCATTGTCATTTGACTGGTAAAGTTCGATTAGGGGCTGCTCATTCCAGATGTAACTTAAACTACAAACTACCCAACTTTGTACGTTTCCTTTACCAAATTATTGCGAGTTGATACTGTTCCCGGTGTTTCAGATAACTCTACTCAAAACGTATTTGTTAAAATTCGATTTCTCGATTCCTTTCGTTTTATGGCTTCCTCCCTCGATAAACTGTCTGAAGAACTCGACCCTTCTCAATGCTTCCAAGTGAAGAAGTATTTTTCTGATCCTACACAATTTCAACTTGTGCGACGGAAAGGGGTTTTTCCTTACTCCTACGTCGACGATATTACTAAACTTGACCAATCAACGTTCCCTCTCAAAGACGATTTTTTCGATAAATTAACATCTCTACCCATTTCTGATGAAGATTATGAAAGAGCTGCCACCGTTTGGAAAACCTATAACTGCTCCACTCTCGGAGAATATTCTGACCTCTACTTGAAAACCGATGTCCTACTGTTAGCTGACGTGTTCGAGAATTTTCGTGAAATATGTATTTCCACTTACGCCTTGGACCCCGCTCAGTATTACACCGCTCCAGGGCTAGCGTGGGATAGCATGTTAAAATTCACTCGCGTTAATTTAGAACTTCTAACTGACATCGATATGTTAAAGTTTTTCCAAAAAGGGGTACGCGGAGGAATAAGTCAGTGTGTTCAAAGAATGCATTTCGCCAATAACCCCCACCTTCCTGATTATGACGCATCTGCACCCACTTCCTACATTATGTATTTGGATGCTACCAATTTGTATGGACACAGCATGAGTCAATACCTTCCCATATCCCATTTTCGTTGGCTCACCGATGCTGAAATTGATGAATTAAATGTTCTCGATTTACAGGCTTCTTCTGAATACGGTTATGTACTTGAAGTTGACGTTCAATATACCCAAAACCTACACGATTTACATGCTGATCTTCCCTTTTTAGTTGAAAATATTATTTCTCCTGGTAATGCTAATGGTAGAGTCAAAAAATTGATTCCGAACCTTATGACTAAGACAAAGTATATTGTTCATTACCTACCGCTTAAACAAGCTCTCCAGAGCGGATTAAAATTACTTAAAGTGCATAGAGCTATTCAGTTTAAACAGTCACAATGGTTGAAACCTTTCATAGATTTGAATACTAGAAAACGTAATATGTGTAATAATAAGTTTGGGAAATCATTCTTTAAATTGATGAACAACAGTACTTTCGGAAAAACGATGGAGAACGTTGATAAACGAGTTGACGTCAAGTTAGTTACTCATTGGCAAAACGTTGGACGGTACCTTGGTGCTGAAAGTTTAATAGCTAAACCCAATTTCAGAAATTCAAAAATTTTCACCCCCCATTTCGTAGCTATTCAAATGAATAAATTACACATTGTTTACGATAAACCGCTCTATGTAGGTTTCACTATTTTGGATTTATCAAAAGTTGTTATGTATGACTTCTAGTACGGCTTTCTTAAGCAAAAATATCAAGAAAATATTTCTTTGATGTATATGGATACTGATTCCTTCATTCTTAAAGTTTTCACCGAAAATTTCTACAGAGATATGATTGAAAATATTCATCACTTCGACACTTCCAATTATCCCCATAATAATAGTTTCAATATCCCTATTACCTCTTCTGTTATTGGCAAATTTAAAGACGAATTCCCAATTAATCCCATTAAAGCATTCTATAGAACCGGAGCAAAAGCTTACTGTGTTGAAGCCGTTGATCAAATTGTTAAAAAAGCGAAAGGGGTCAAGAAAGATGTCATTAAATTACATCTTCAAATCGATGATTACCTACGCGTCATTAGAGATGACGCCACCATTCTTAAATGTATGAATGTTTTCGTTTCCGATCTGCATAATATGTTTACCCATATGAAAACGAAAGTAGCCCTCTCTCCCAAAGATGATAAACGTTTCTTAATTCCGAAAACAACGAATACTCTTCCTTGGGGACATTACAATATAAAAAACTCAAACAGTTCCCTTTCAAAGTTCGACGGTGCCGTTGATCGATTTATACAAAATTTTCATCAACCGTATACCGACGACTTAACGGTTGGAGAATACTTTATTAAAAGACTTTTCGAAGCTTTGTCACTTCCACAGGAAGCCATTGATAATTTTTATGAACACCTACTGTAATACCTACCTGGAGTTCTGTTTAAGTATAGCTTACGCTGAAATGTCACTCAATGTAAATATTTTATCCTTAATATTGGCTGTATTGTATAAATAATAATAATAATAATAATAAAACGTTACTACACAACTTGTTTGTTTACTATTTTTATTCTGCGAAATATATTCCTCAACTTCACAAATAACATGTGTACGATTTCTACTGCTACAATTTATTGTTTCAATAATATTAACAATGAATAAATGTACTTATGTACAAGTTTAGAAATAAAAATCATTGTTTTTTAAACATCTCCGTTAATGTAAGCTGTTTTGCGGTCTTCAACCGTTTTCGGGCAGCCAGGTCACGCATTCGCTTGACGGTGAGCAGTTGCAAGTGGTCACACTCGGGCTGACGCTCCATCCACTTCAAAGCAGTCTCGAGGCCGGCAAATGCTTCACTAGCTGATGGTCCAGCGTCTACTTCAACATCAGCAGAAAGTTCTTCTTCCACTTCCACTTCAACATCTTCTTTCACACTTACAACAATTTCATCGTCATTGAGAATTTGAAAACCAGGGTCAGTGTAAGCACAACGGCAAGTTAAGACAAGTCAAGTCAAGACTTGACGCGCAAACACTGGCTTCGCGGGGGGAAGAATAATAGCGCACTTAGACTTTTTTTGGACAATTTTTTGTGATTCGGATAATCGGCGATTCGGATAATCGGCGATTCGGATAGTCGGAGTTCGGATAATTGGAGTTCTACTGTATTACAATTTATTGTTTCAATAACATTAACAATGAATAAATTTTCTTATAATCTTCGATATTACTTGATGGCCATTTGCCTGAGTCAGGACCGCTCTGCCAGCCTGCAGCTTTCTCCGTTCCTTCTCTTAAAATATTTTCTTCTATCCATTGCAGCACTGTTTGATGACGACCATTGATGTTTGGACTTAATGTATACGGAAGCCGAAATAAATTGATCAGTTTAATACACTTTTCCAAATTTTTCGGTTGTGCGTAGTATGCTACATCCAGTATTAAGTCATCCACACACTTTAACAATGTAACATACTTTTTCTTGATATTTATTACGGAGAACTTCTTATCCCGCATTAGAACTGATCCGTTTGTTAACATTTCCTTTAAAAAATATACGTCGTGTCGCATGAAATTATACTTTGTTTTATTTAAAACCATTTCGACATCATCAACCGTTATTTCCACTGTTTCACAGCAACCTTTTAGAAATTCATCCACCAATTCGTCACACCTTTGCTTTCTTTCGAATATGAAGTATAAAATATCGAACGATGTCTCTTGTGTTACAGTTAACCATTTGAATGCTTCCTTTGGTACTGCAACTCCCAACTTCGACAACACAACTTTAACTCTATCTAAATCGTTTGATAGTATTGCTCTTCGAAGGTTGAGAATGAGGACTTGCTTTTCTGCTTGATACAACTCGTACGATAATGAATCCATTTTTATAAAAATTATACTTAAAAATCGTCAGGATCGCTCTCATCGACCACTAAGTAGCCTCCTATTACGATTTTATCGTATTCACCTTTTAATTCGAATTCTTCTGTCACACTATCCAACTCTGACGCTACCAAATATCTTTTCAAAGATAATAAACCCTCTTTGTAAAATTTAACTTCAATTACATAACTTTCAACCATTACTACGTCTTAAACGTTCAATGCAGCAACTAACGATTACAACTGATTAAACTCGTCACCTTTTATCTTATTTATTATCATACTTTGGGGAAGGGGTAAAGAAAATCATTATTAACATTGCAGACTTTATTATCAGAAGAAAAAAAAACTGGGGATACATTACAAAACGTTCGTTTTATGAATCCAGCTGTTATGAGATTGGTTAAGCCCCAACCATTTGACGTAAACCATGTCACCAGTAGTGTAAGATGACCGGTTCTAATTCAGAGGAGGAGAGGTTACTTAAGGTCAAATTGACGGAAGGTCATTGACTTTAAACTTGTGTGTTTGTAGTGGTCGAATGCTTCACAATGAATTGAAAGATATTTACATGTATCGGTAATGGAAAATTAAATACGTCTGCAGTCGTCTGAAGTTTACGAATCTTAAATACGTTTATATATATGAAATAAAAGTGAAGTCGTTATAGTTATGGATTCTTTATTTTGATATAAATGAAGGATGTAAGTGATACAATCAAAATATTGAACAATAAGATTACATTAATAGTACTAACAACTTGTAGAAATACGAAAGAGTCGGTGATATAGCCCTGGAGAAAAGTGTAGGGTATAGACATATGAAATAAATGTGAAGTCGTTATAGTTATCGATTCTTTATTTTGATATAAATGAAGTATGTAAGTGATACAATCAAAATATTGAACAATAAGATTAAGTTTAGGGTATAGACATATGAAATAAAAGTGTTATAGTTATCGGATAATAAGAAGTTATATGGAAAATGTGTCTTTAAAAAGGAAAAGGAAGGTGTAGGAGAGGGTGGAAAGTGTGTCAAGGTCACAAGTCTTTAAATAGGAAAAGGAAGGTGTAGGAGAGGGAGCTATTGAAAGGTAGGTTTATGAAAACATAATGGATTGGAAGAGTTGATGCCTTTGCTCATAAGTATTGCAAAGAATACAGTACAGCGTGTGCGTATCATCGATCTCGTAAACAAAGCCCGACTTTTCGCAGAGGTACGATTGAGTCCCCTGACGACAAGGTCGGCAGCACATGTTTACGACATCGTAATGATAAAATGTGCAGCTGTGGCAGAAAAGCAGAGGTCTGTTGTCAAAACACTCTTGACAGCAGAATCCTGTTTCAGCCGAACAGCTTTCACGCAGACGCCAACAATATCTGCATTGGAGGAAGGTGGTTTCATTAACAGTTTGCCTGAATGGTGAAAGGACAATAGATACACGAGAAAGGTCCATGTTAATTCATAAGACCCTTCTGGTGAAGTGATGCTCTCTCAGGTTGACAAGGGTTTAAATAGGAAGGTATGTGGTGGGGAAAGAGTGGGGAGAGTAGTGGGGAATAGTGGGGATGTAAGGAAAGTGGTATAGAGTAGTGTGGTAGCGAAGGTGATGGTGTAGCAATATTTTTTATAATGAGGTGGCATCGCAAGGTAGTAGTAATTTTTTAATTGATGAAAGAGTGGGGTAATTAAAAGAGTACATAAGGCGTAATATGTGTTATTGAACCTGTTGTATTCGTTTATGAATTTTAATAGACAGTTGTCGGAGGAAAAACTTTTTGGTGAGAATAATGGTAAAAATTTTCAGTAAAAAAGTCCAGATAATGGTAAATGGTCCAGAAATTAAAAAAAATATATTTTGAGGGCAGGAAAAGAGTAGTATGAAAAATAAGTACATGAAAATATGGATAATGAGGTGTAGTATAAGGAGACAATGAAGTATTTAATGAAATACTTCAGCGTAAAAAATGATGGGGGTAAAAGTGTAAAAATGAAGCTTTAGAAATTTTTTTGAAGCAGAAGGAGTTGAAATCGGGTAATAACTTATGGTGTGGGAAGAAGGTCCCTAAGTGGAAGTACCCGAATCTGAAAAAATTTTTGAAAAAAAAAAAAATAAAGTTGACAAAAAGTTGACACCTTTAAGCTTAAAAAAAAAATAGAAGCAGTTAAAAAAAAAAAAGTGTTCCTCTTGGAAAATGTAAGTTGAACAGTGGGCTAAATGATCCCACCCTGAAAAGTCCAGAAATATTTTTTTAACGTGTTTCACCCTCATACTTTGACCCCCGAAAAGTGTATGAAGGGTAGATGATAGGGAGAAAATGTCTGAGTAAAAAATGTTTAGTGTTCCATGAAGAACAATTTGCTTCCAACGAAACTTGGAGAACGTCTGTAATGGGAGAAGTAATTTCAACCGTAAATTTCAAGAATTAATTAAAGGTATAAGGAGCGGTGCTAAAAAAAAAGGTACCTCTCTCACTATTGATGTCGAAGACTGAAGGTACCACTTGGCAATGTCAGAAGTATCAAATTCAGACAACTACCCCTCTCGGACTTAATGCCTCCCGACCTCCCCCCACCAGCCCACCTCGGCGCCCTGCCCCCCCCCCTGTACCCATTTCCCTATGATGTTTTTCAGCGGATTTTCTTCTCAACCCCTTTTCCACCCCATTTTTCATCCCTTGCATACCTATGCACAACTTCTCCTAGGAGACATAAATTCACCAAATTTCACATATATGTCTTATTCACAATTTAGAACAACAATGGTCTCTTTGCCATTTCCTGTATGGGGCCGACTTACACCACCTAACCTAACCTGTTTTTTTTTTTTTTTTTTTTTTTTTTTTTTTTTTTTTTTTTTTTTTTTTTTTTTTTTTTTCAAAACAACTTACAAACTAACTCTAACAAACTATTTACTTAACTTATAACTTATTTACACACTAACATACTAACCCTTATTTACTACTTAACTTATTTACAACACTTACATACTAACCCTTATTTACTAATTAACTTATTTACAACATTTACATACTAACCCTTATTTACTAAGACTACATATATACATTTACACTATTTACAATTTACCTTATATACTACTATACAATATCTACCTATTGGTAACCGACGTCAACTGCTGCTTCGCGGTGTCAAGCAACGTTTTCAATCGCTCCAACTTCGGACGCTTTGCTTCCTTCGCGCGCTCTAAGATGTTCACTTCCTGATCGATCTGGTGGTCCTCCTCAACCAGTTCGACCCGTTTCGTCAACAAAGCTTCCTTGTTACAGGCAGACTTCGCCACTTTTGCTTCAAGCTGAGCAATCTCAGCTTTCCACTTAGCGACGTCGTCGTCCTGTTGCAAGATAGCCTTGTCGACTTGGGAAATTTCAGCGCGCACCTTCTGCTGCGCAGCGCGCCTTCCTTCCCAAGCGGACGTCAAATACGCCATCTTTTCACACACTTTCGGAATTATCCCAAAGGCGCTTTCCAGACTATCTATGTCCTGCTATAGAGTCGTCTGAGAAGGCGTTGTTGGGGTTTCTGGAAGTGGAGAAACAGGCGATGGAATCGGCGTGAGCGTTGGAAGTGGAGAACCGCAGTCACTTGACATCGATGCAGCAGCAGTTGTCATCGTCGTCGCCGTTGTCCAGGTACACGTCGTTGCCGCCGTCGTGGACGTGGACAACGGCGTCAGTACCGTGCTCCTCCTCGCTGTCGTGGCCGCTGTCGTGGTCGCTGTCGTGGTCGCCGTCGTGGTCGCTGTCGTGGTTGAAACGCGCTTCCTCTTCGCCATCCCTAGAGTCCGCTTTCCACCTGCGGAACATCTAGGTGGCGTCACAACCGCAGCGATCGCCGCCATCGTGGTCACGGCGACCACAAACTCGCACTGTAAAACAAAATTATTAATTAACAATTAAACAATTACTTCAACAATATTAATTAATACTTACACCACTTGTCCTCGATTTTCCGTACCGGCTTTTCGGTACGGCCGGTTTTATTTGTTGTTTTTTTTGTTGATCCATTTTAACTTTAAATTTTTATATGTACTCTAATTTATTTACTGGAACGTCTTCGCAGTACGAGAGTGGAGAGAAGAATGAGACGACGCTCCGCTTGCTACCTTCCCTCCACACTTCTTGCATATTTCTATTTGCTGAATAAGCAATGGTTCACACGCTCGATGAGCCATGTATCACAACTTTTATGTGTGTGTGAGATGATACCAAACACCATGTCTGCCCGTAGGTTCATGACATTACTATACATGTAACCTATTTCTATTTGCTGAATAAGCAATGGTCACACACTAAATGAGCCATGTATCAGAACTTTTATGTATGTGCTGCTGGTATACAGGTGTTAATCAGAAAGTATCCACACCTCACTCTAACTTACATTATCATTTACAGCTCAAACAACTTCTCTTTCTAGTTTTTCCTTCTTCGCACAAACACTTGTACTAATCTTAACTTTTTTTGGTTCAAATTATTTTAGGACCTTTTCTACTTTATCCTCAGAAGCTGTTTTTTAAAAATAATTTATTTATTTTTTTTTGCTATATTTTGTAATTAAAGAAAATAAAAGAGAGTATAAATTATATATATATTTATTTATTAAATATACGTTTTAAAAAGGGATCAAGTAAAAAACAACATTCAAAATAATTATTTATTTAATTTTCTATTATTATTACAACAAAGCTGTAAAAACTAAAATTAAAAACTATTTTCACAATAATAATTATATTAAAAATTTTCTATGAAAACGTTTTCATATAAATCAATGCCCCGTGGTCCTCGGCAAAAACGACGACAGTCCCGTTGAAGGAGCTCCATGAGAGCTGGACCTCGAGGTGCTGGCACAACTCCTCGAAGGGCCTACCATCACTAACCTTCCAAATAGTGATGTTTTCTGTGGTGGTGCCAGTGAAGTTCATCTTCTCCACCCTGATGTTAATTTCGGTTGGCACGGAGCCATGGAAAATTACGGTATATTCAACCATTTTTATATTGTTAACTAATTGTTGTATTGCTTTACGATAGTGTTAGCGATCTGTGCTGAACGTTGTGAAAACTTCAGTATTTATTCAATTTAGAGGAGGAGGGATATGAGTGGGGTAAAGTTAAGTTCAATACAAGTGTTTGTGCGAAGAAGGACTGATACATGGCTCATGTAACGTGTAAACCATTGCTTATTCAGCAAATACAAATACTTTTACTTCTATGTATGTATGAGATAATACTAAACACCCTTCGCACAAACACTTGTATTGATCTTAACTTTACCCCACTCATATCCCTCCTCCTCCAAATTGTATAAATACTGAAGTTTTCACAACGTTCAGCACAGATCGCTAACACTGTCGTAAGGTTGTACAACAATAAGTAAATAAATAAAGATGGTTGAATATACGGCAATATTCCATGGCTCCGTGCCAACGGAGATGAATGTAAGGGTGGAGAAAATGAAGTTCACTGGCACCACACAAGGCAACTTCACAATTTGGAAGGTTACTGACGGTAGGCCCTTCGCAGAGTTGTGCCAGCACCTGGAGATCCAGCTCTCGTGGAGCTCCTACCAGGGGACACTCGTCGTGTTTGCTGAGGACCACGGGCCAACCGTTTATATTAAAACATTTAATTGAATTTGTTTTTAATACTATAGCTGTATTGTTTTTTTTTAATATAACTGTATTGTATAAAAATAAATAAAATCTTTATATTTATAATTTATTTTCTCTTTTATTTCTTTAATTAAAAAAAAATATATAAAATGATACAATATAACAGAAGTTTATTTAATATAATACAATATAATTTAAAAATATAAAATGATACAATATAACAGAAGTTTATTTAATATAATACAATATAATTTAAAACATCATTCAATTTTAATCATTAAATTTACTCAGTAAAGCAGACTTAAGGTTAGCCAGCTTATTTTCGATTTCTTTTACCTCCTTTCTCGTTTCAACTACCGATCTGTTCAACTCCTCGAGCTCCTTCTCTTTCCGCTTCATGTACTCAGTCAATGAAGCAGCCTTTGTCTCTCTTTCATGCAGTACCACTTCTCGTCGCCGCTTTTCCTCCTTAGCACTATTTATGGCTTCTCCTACTTGGTCGACCCCTCACCTTTAGCGGATGATGAGAAGGAATCGTTTGGAAAGAAGTTTTCCAATATATCAGCCAGCTCGATTTCGTTCATATTTAGCTCAGCAGCTAAATTACCACCGTTACCCTTTTGTTCAACACTCATCTTACCACACCGTACCCACTACAGTTTCAGTTTATATTCTTTTAGCCCCTCTCCTTATGCCCTCTCTACCTTACACATCCCTCCCCTTTTCCTATCGCTATTTATTGTCCCTCGCGTTCAGCATTCCTCAGTCGTTGTCGAGGTATACCTCTTACCGCTAGCCGCTATGATCCCTTGTCCGGACTGCGATGCTTCCTTTACGCGATCTGATAATTTAAAAAGACATCGATTAACTTCTTGTCGGAATCGAGCACAGCTCCAACGTACGTCGCCTCTGCCGAAGAAAAAACTTAAAATTGCTACTCCTGCTGGTTCTTCTGACCGCTGGTGTGATACTTGTAACATTTACGTTCCACAACATTCCTACAGCGGTCACCTTCGCAGCCTCAAGCATAAACAAACTTGCTGCTCTCCTCTTGAGGAAGGAATTACTTTCCTTTCGTCCGTGTTCACTAACAGAATTGTGTCCTTTCGTATTTCATCCGCCAAGTTCTTCCTGTCGTATAGCGACTTTTTCGCCGAAGTTTTCGACAAATGCTTGCGTTTTATTCGTAATCAGATACAACTGCATGACACGCTTAAACTAAATCTTGAACTTTTCGGACGGTATGTGCACGATGCTAAACAATTGGTTGACGTGAAATCCTTCAACATCAATAACAAAGTTGTTACTCAGTCGACGGATCTTTCCAATATTCTCCAAAGCTTCTTCGACGTTCTTGAGGGTAAAGCTTCTGAGTTTCAATAACGAGAGTCAGGTAATTTATCATTCTCTCTTTATATATATTTCACTTGTGTTTACTATTATTTCATTCTTACAGGATGGGCTTTGGAAAGAGTCCTTTTCCTAGAACTCAATTGCAACAAGTTCAATCCCCTTAGAGCTTCATCTTACATTCCTCTACCTAACCAAATTGTACTTAAGAGAGCTGTTGTGAACGTATGAAACGATGACCAAGCCTGCTTTGCGTGGGCAATAACCTCAGATTTGTATCCCGCCCAAGCCAACCCGCACAGAACGCCTTCCTATCCGCATTACTCCCGCACGATGGACTATGACGGTATCGATTTTCCTATTAAATTAAACGACATTTCCAAGTTTGAAACGAAGAACCATTGCTCTGTGAATGTTTACGGGACTGAATACGTTTTGAAGGATGGAAAATGGATCTGGGAAATTGTTGGTCCCCTCTACTACTCGTCCGTCAAACGAAGGCTGCACATAAATTTACTCTTGCTACACGATGATCGAGGAAATAATCATTACTGTTGGATTAAGGATATGTCCCGTTTGCTCTCTCAACAACTCTCCAAAACAGAACATCGCAAATTCCTATGTGACGGCTGCTTGCAATACTTCAGCTCTGTGGCTCACCTGCACCGTCATCAGCGGAATGATTGCAACCACGTTTACACGACGCTGCCAACTGCTGATCTCAAATTGGATAAGATGGGTAGGCTCATCCCTAATAACGTTTTAAAATTTCAAAGCTACCACAAATGTATCAAAGTACCTTTTCTTGTTTATGCAGACTTCGAAACCATATTGCGACCCATTCATACATGCTTTTCCGATCCTAACAAGACCTCCACCACACCTACCCACGAACATCAACCGCACTCGTTTGCTTACTTGATTAAGTGCTCTTTTGACGATTCCCTTTCAATATTCAGAACTTATAGAGGACCTGATTGTGCTAATCAATTTGTTACAACTCTTGATCAAGACGTTTCTGATATTTATCACCGATTTTTAAAGACCCCCGTTCCTATGATACCCTTGACTGATGAAGAAATGCGACTTTTCTCTGAAACGACGTCTTGTAATATTTGCGAAGAGCCCTTCCTAATCGATGATGTAAAGGTTCGCGATCATTGTCATTTGACTGGTAAAGTTCGATTAGGGGCTGCTCATTCCAGATGTAACTTAAACTACAAACTACCCAACTTTGTGCCTGTATTCTTCCACAACCTCTCCGGTTACGATTGTCATTTATTTTTAAAAGAAATGGCTGTCAACGATGTTAAATTTAGCGTAATTGCTCAAAATAAAGAAAAATACGTTTCCTTTACCAAATTATTGCGAGTTGATACTGTTCCCGGTGTTTCAGATAACTCTACTCAAAACGTATTTGTTAAAATTCGATTTCTCGATTCCTTTCGTTTTATGGCTTCCTCCCTCGATAAACTGTCTGAAGAACTCGATCCTTCTCAATGCTTCCAAGTGAAGAAGTATTTTTCTGATCCTACACACTTTCAACTTATGCGACGGAAAGGGGTTTTCCCTTACTCCTACGTCGATGATATTACTAAACTTGACCAATCAACGTTCCCTCTCAAAGACGATTTTTTCGATAAATTAACATCTCTACCCATTTCTGATGAAGATTATGAAAGAGCTGCCACCGTTTGGAAAACCTTTAACTGCTCCACTCTCGGAGAATATTCTGACCTCTACTTGAAAACCGATGTCCTACTGTTAGCTGACGTGTTCGAGAATTTTCGTGAAATATGTATTTCCACTTACGCCTTGGACCCCGCTCAGTATTACACCGCTCCCGGGCTAGCGTGGGATAGCATGTTAAAATTCACTCGCGTTAATTTAGAACTTCTAACTGACATCGATATGTTAAAGTTTTTCCAAAAAGGGGTACGCGGAGGAATAAGTCAGTGTGTTCAAAGAATGCATTTCGCCAATAACCCACACCTTCCTGATTATGACGCATCTGCTCCCACTTCCTACATTATGTATTTGAATGCTACCAATTTGTATGGACACAGCATGAGTCAATACCTTCCCATATCCCATTTACCTACTTAGAGTTCTGTTTAAGTATAGCTTACGCTGAAATGTCACTTAATGTAAATATTTTATCCTTAATATTGGTTCTATTGTATAAATAATAATAATAAAACGTTACTACACAACTTGTTTGTTTACTATTTTTATTCTACGAAATATATTCCTCAACTTCACAAATAACATGTGTACCATTTCTACTATGTATTACAATTTATTGTTTCAATAACATTAACAATGAATAAATTTTCTTATAATCTTCGATATTACTTGATGGCCATTTGCCTGAGTCAGGACCGCTCTGCCAGCCTGCAGCTTTCTCCGTTCCTTCTCTTAAAATATTTTCTTCTATCCATTGCAGCACTGTTTGATGACGACCATTGATGTTTGGACTTAATGTATACGGAAGCCGAAATAAATTGATCAGTTTAATACACTTTTCCAAATTTTTCGGTTGTGCGTAGTATGCTACATCCAGTATTAAGTCATCCACACACTTTAACAATGTAACATACTTTTTCTTGATATTTATTACGGAGAACTTCTTATCCCGCATTAGAACTGATCCGTTTGTTAACATTTCCTTTAAAAAATATACGTCGTGTCGCATGAAATTATACTTTGTTTTATTTAAAACCATTTCGACATCATCAACCGTTATTTCCACTGTTTCACAGCAACCTTTTAGAAATTCATCCACCAATTCGTCACACCTTTGCTTTCTTTCGAATATGAAGTATAAAATATCGAACGATGTCTCTTGTGTTACAGTTAACCATTTGAATGCTTCCTTTGGTACTGCAACTCCCAACTTCGACAACACAACTTTAACTCTATCTAAATCGTTTGATAGTATTGCTCTTCGAAGGTTGAGAATGAGGACTTGCTTTTCTGCTTGATACAACTCGTACGATAATGAATCCATTTTTATAAAAATTATACTTAAAAATCGTCAGGATCGCTCTCATCGACCACTAAGTAGCCTCCTATTACGATTTTATCGTATTCACCTTTTAATTCGAATTCTTCTGTCACACTATCCAACTCTGACGCTACCAAATATCTTTTCAAAGATAATAAACCCTCTTTGTAAAATTTAACTTCAATTACGTAACTTTCAACCATTACTACGTCTTAAACGTTCAATGCAGCAGCTAACGATTACAACTGATTAAACTCGTCACGTTTTATCTTATTTATAATCATACTTTGGGGAAGGGGTAAAGAAAAACATTATTAACATTGCAGACTTTATTATCAGAAAAAAAAAAACTAGGGGATACATTACAAAACGTTCGTTTTATGAATCCAGCTGTTATGAGATTGGTTAAGCCCCAACCATTTGACGAAAACCATGTCACCTTTTCGTCTTAGCACACGTTCCACCAAATAAACATCTGGATATTTCGCTTTCTGTAGTTCCATACCATAAAATCCTCCTTTTATGTCTTCCCCTTTATCATCCTTTAAGTAATACATAATTGGATGTGACAATTTTATGTAGCTAATCGTAAATAATTCGTTAGACCAATTCGGGGTATAACCTTTGCTAAACAATTCACGATGTTTACTTATTCGTACCCGGTCTCCAACTTTAAACTTAATTTCTCGTAAATCCACCTTCTTTGGATTGTTGTAAATACTTTCCAAAAGTGTTTCTTCGTTTCGTTTATTAACTTTGCTTGGTCTCATTCCGATAGTTCTGTGAACCGAATTGTTATATTCCTGTACTATATCTGGTAATAACTTCAACCATTTGTAGGATCCTTGCAAACTAAAGCGTTGCCACATTTTTGATTTAAGTGTTCGATTTACCCGCTCCACAACTGACGCTTTCTTGGTGCTATACGTTGAGTAATGGTTAATTTTATATTTTCGCATAACTCGTTTCACTTGTTCGTTGTAAAATTCTTTTCCCAAGTCAGTTTGCATATTCTTAGGAATACGTTTACTTCTTTTGAAAATTAACTGTAAAGCCCTTCCAACATATTCACCTGTTTTGCGTTTTACTGCTTGAGCCCACACAAGTTTTGAAAAAACGTCTATTACAACCAAAATGTATCTAACACCTTTATTTTCTCTCGCATACGGAATCATTTCCACTAAATCGGCTTGATGAAGATCACCTAATCCTTTCACTATCACTTTACGACGTGTAAAATTAATTCTCGCAGGTTTATGCAGTTCTTTCACTAGTTCTTCTTTCACATTTAACATTTTCCTTATAATGAAGAACAACATGGACGGAGCTGTTCTTGTTGGTTTAGAACTGCTAAATTTCGCACTACCTGTTCCTCTGTTGTTGCAGAGTATCTAGCCTTACTTTCAGCTCCTTTGCTTCCTTTTTTTAGTGATTCCACCATTACCACTAATTCGTTTTTCAGATCATCCTTTTTATTGGTTCGTTGAATTTCTTTCTCTGCAAATTCCTTAACTTTTTTACACTCATCCTGAATCGTGATTTGAATTAATTCAAAACTCGTGTCTATATCATTTTTCATATCTTGCACAATTTCCGTCTTCAATTTCTTCGATACTTCTTCATCCCCTTTCCTAACAAACGCTTCTACATCTTTACGCTCTAGGTTTACTTTTGTTGAAAAGACGTCCATGATTCCGACAGCATTCTTTTCTATTATATCGTTCACCTTGTTTGTTGTTTCTTTATCCCTGTCAGTATTATATTTTTCAAGTTCTCTTTCCAAATTTTTAATCGCTAACTCTATATTATCACTAAAAGTTTTCATCATCATTTCACCACTTTTGGAGACAGCTGTTTTCAATTCTTCTCGTAAATCCTTCATCCTTCTGACACCTTCACTGACAGCACGATCCTTTACCTTTTCACACTCGATTCTGATATGCTCTTTTGTTAACCGATCTTTCTCATCTACATACATTTTAGTAGCTGCATGAAACCTAGCGGTAGGCTCGTTCAAATGTGTAATACGCTTATTAGCCACATCAACGAAATACAACACTTTATCGAATGCTTGTCTAATATCGGTTACATCATCTTGCGATAACAGACGTTGCACCTTCTTCTCCAAAAATCGCACATTCACAGCATCATGCTCCTGCTGAGGATCACCGATTCTTGTTAAGCGGTTATGATTGAAATCATGAACATTGCTGAATGCTTGCGAAAACAATCGTTTTTTTTCTAACGGACGTCCGAACTTATCAACCGTCATTGTTTAACTAATAAGCTTAATTTGTTTATACGATTATATTGCACTCACGCAACTCTTCTAAAATTGATAGAATTTCGTTTTCATGATTTGTGTTGCCTGCTTGTTGAGAAGCAACCAATAACCTTAAACGATCACACAACTCATTAACGTCATCAAAATATTTGTATTCGATCGGTTTTTCGTTGTATGTCAACAACGACAATCCTCCACCTTTAGAAAGTTTCGATGTTTGCTGTCTTAACTTGTAAACTGCTCCCGTACGTTTTAATATATCGGTGTAGTCTTTCCTTTCTTTAATCGATGTCCGATATTCAGAACGTAATTTGAAGAGTAGCTCGTATAATCCCACAGTACCTATGTATTTAAATTTTCCATCGATTACAACGTTTGGTCCCTCAAAATCCAGTTCAGAATCACCAATAAAAAATTTATTTGTGTTCCATTCGTATCGAACTTTATCAAGACGAGGATTCAGAACGTCAGCGTTAAATGTGTCACCATCATAGTCTTTAATAATTCCTTCTATATAGTCTCGAGGTAGAGGATCGAATTCTTCCAAATATTGAGCAAATCGAGAGCTATTAATATAGTCTATGTACGCTTTCTTCAATTGTTCAAAGTCATCATTATCCTGGTCTGTGTTTTCATGACCCGTTGTTGGGTCTCTTTCATAAACACTTTCTTCCCTTAAGAATGAAGGAGCACCTGGTAGTAAGGTACCTGGAGCATTCGAAGGGTCAAGCTTTCTAATTTTTATTGGTGTTGACGAAACTGGAACGTCATCTTTCAACCAATTACTCACTTCTGGCTTTAATTCTTTTTTGATCTCTTCACCCAGCTCTGATTTCAAGTTAAGAAGCGATTTTGTAAGTGGTTGATATGCTTGCTGCAACAGGAGATTCTGTCCTGCTGTCGATTCCTTTAACATTTGTAATTTCCTCTTTACCGCTTTCCTAACTTTGATTAGTTCTTTCTTTGCTTTTACATCCATGCTCTTGTCAAGGTTGTCTTTTAACAACTGATTGACTTTATATCACTTACATTAATATATATTTATCGAATCCTAAGCGATATCTTCCCTCATTTATACCACAATCCTTGTTTATCACTAGAAATCCAAACTTCTCTTTCCAACACTCTGGACAAATATTTTTAAATTGGTCAAAAGTCATGTCTGTAGTGACATGGTCTGCGAAGACGTGTTTGAGATTTAATTCATCCTGTTTAAACAGTATTATTAAATTTGCATTATCTCTGTTTGATTTAAGTAAAAAGTGTCGATTGAGTTATGTCTTCCCATACTAAAGTATTCCCTTATCTTATTGTGATTTTCATTCGCAACATCGTCAAAGATGAATACAGAATTAGGTCTTGCCTGTGATGGGGCAATTACATCGTCAGAGTCTCTATAGGGAAAATAACCAATTCCAGCAATTGGTTTCAATAATTCGGCTAAATACTTATATTTTGGTTGATACAATGATTTGGAATAAACGTATACGTTTGCGAACCGTAAACCGTTCGGTTGCTCCAAAAGTCCTATAATCTCATTTGTTTTGTCGATTTTCCTGGCAATATCGAAGTCACGATTGGTTATGGGTAGAACAGATGGATGTTGTATTATCCGCATGTTTATTGATGATTAAACGGTTTGCGCATGTGCTCTCGGATATATAAATTTAGAGTTAACAGTGTTTATGTAGTCAGTTCGTTCAGTATAGTGAGAGAGCTAACACTACACATGTCCCATGACACGAGGTTTTCTGAATAGGTTTATAGATAAATTACCTATTGAATTACACCTCCCAGGGTATAACTTTTGCGGTCCAGGGACTCGACTAAACAAACGATTAGCTCGAGGTGATATTGGTATAAATCCCCTTGACGAATCTTGTAAATTACACGATATTGCTTACGAAACTTTTCCAGACATTTCCCATCGTCGAATTGCTGATAAGGTTTTGGCGCAACAATCATTACAAAGACTAAAGTCGCCGGACGCGTCTTTTAGTGAACGCTTGGCAGCTCTCACAATTGCTTCAGCTATGAAGGGTAAAGAGAAACTTGGAATGGGACACAAAAAGCGACGTCGTAAAGTTGGTGGTTCAATTCCGTTGCGGAAAATAAAGAAGAGAAGGCGAACAAGAAAAGGAGGAGCTCTACCGTTTCGTAAGCTAGTGACATCTGCGAAAATTGCTCTTAAGAAAACGAAACCTCTCCAGCTGATACATGCTGCTAAAATAGCACTAAATACAATTCGTAAATTTGGAAAGCGATCTAAATCTCCCAGAATCATTCCTATTCCAAAGACAGGTGGTTTTCTACCGTTAATTCCGATTTTCGCTGGACTATCAGCGCTTGGAGCTCTCTCTGGCGGTGCTGCTGGGATAGCTAAAGCTGTACGTGATGCGAAAACAGCACAACAACAGCTAGAAGAAGATAAACGTCATAACGCTTCAATGGAAGCTATTGCTCTTGGAAAAAATATTTCAGTACAACCTTTCCGTAAAGGTTTCGGTTTATACCTTAGACCTTATCAACAAAAAAAAAAAAACGTAAAATTTTTCGTAAAGTTACCTAACCGTCCTTTGACAGATTTGTATTTAGTTAATTACATTAACTATTTACAAATTCCACATTTTCGGGGAATCTTTATGCGTAACGAATTACCCAGAAAAGTTAAAAGGCGTGAAAGTGGAATTGTTAATTTAGATTTAGACACAGGAACTGGTACACATTGGACAGCGTATGTAAAACGAAATGACAAAGCTATGTACTTTGACAGTTTTGGAGATCTCCGTCCACCTAAAGAATTGGTTCAATATTTACAATCTTCCGGACCTTGTGCTATCACTTATAACTACAATCGTGTTCAGAACCCCTCAGATTTTAACTGCGGCCATTTAGTTGTCCAATTCCTTAATGAGACTACGCAAACCTTTTCTTAAAAACAAACCATCAATCTAACTTCGTTGTAGTAGACAGAACGTCAAACCGAAAACATGTCTTACACATTTACCTTGACTAATACAAAGTCGGAGCTGCAAATGATAATAAGTCCACCAATTTTTTTAAGCGATGATGATGAATATCAAATTGCTTTGTTAAATTTTGAAGCATATAGCAGTATTCCGAATATCGATGAAACTAACAACAAATTCTATTTTGAAGGTTCTATACCACCAGTCGTTGTTCTTCCGGAAGGATCCTATGAAATCGATGATATTAATCATTATCTTCGCGAGAAATTGCGACATACTGATGATGCTATTGAATTGTTTGGAGACAATACAACCTTAAAAAGCCATATAAAAAGCACCAAAAAAGTCAACTTCGCTCCTACAGATTCTCCCGCAAAGGTATTGGGTTTTGAAAATAAGCTTCTACCATCACTTAAAGAGGTGTCTGATCATGTAGTTGACATTTTCAAAGTAAACCCGATTTTAGTGATGTTTAACCTCGTAACTAACTCCTACATACATACCAGTGATGGTGTTAAAGGACTAGATGGACATATACTACATCAATTCTTTCCCAATGTACCCCCCGGATTTAAAATTGTTGAGAATCCTACGAATCTTATTTATTTATCAATCAACACTCGTGTCATCGACTACATTTCCCTTAAAATAGTTGATCAAGACGGTAATCTAGTTAATTTCCGTGGAGAGCGTGTCACAATAAGACTGCACTTACGAAAAACATAACATGGTAGTGCAATATAGCTGTCCCCAACGATATTTAAAGAAGAATAGTACTATAAAACTACTACCACAATCCCGAATGCTTATTTCGCCTACGACCATTAAGCGATTAACACCGCTCAATAAACAGTTCCTTAAATCTTTGGGGTTGCGATTGAAAAAGAGGAAACGGTAAAATGGTAGCAGAAATACTGAATGTTACCGAAAAAGCAGTCTTCGATAACGCTATAGTTAACGCTGATAAACATACTCATCAACCTTATACGAACTCAACTTTCAAAAATAATGATACGATACGTATTCCAATAGAAAATGAAGATGTTTACACTTTGCCTTCTAGTAGTTTCCTATACATAGAAGGTCGTTTGCTTCTTAAAAAGGATGGAAAGGCAACTGCGAACACTTCTTTTATCCACAATGGAATTTTACACCTGTTTGATGAAATTCGTTATGAATTAGGCGGAAAAGTTATTGATCGAGTCCGTAATCCTGGCATGGTTACAACAATGAAAGGTTACGCATCTTACAACGAGAATGAAAGTAAACGTCTCAGCAACAGTGGATGGTTGCCTCCTGCTTTAAGCAATCTACAAGGAATTAAGCTTAATTCTGTAAAACTAGTAGATTCCAACGGTTACTTCAACGTTTGTATTCCACTACGTATGATTTTTGGATTTGCAGAAGACTTCCGAAAAATAATATTAAACGTTCGACAAGAATTAGTTCTAGTTCGCAGCAGCACTGACAATAATGCTTTATATTGTTCAGCAACGCCACTTGAAGATGTACTTGTACATTTGGATCAGATTTCTTGGAAAATTCCTCATGTATCTGTAGCAGATGCTGAACGTTTGAAATTGTTGCGTTATGTTGATCGAAATTTAAATATGGAACTTTCATTTCGGAGTTGGGAACTACATGAATATCCGCTACTTCCCAAATCGTATTCTCACAACTGGAATGTGAAAACAACGTCACAATTGGAAAAGCCTCGCTTCATTATTTTCGGATTTCAAACAGATAAAAGTAATAATATTGCAAAAAATATGAGTGCCTTCGATCACTGCAAACTAACCAATTTTAAAGTTCACTTAGGATCTACTATGTACCCGTATGATAATTTGAATTTAGATTTTGATACTTCTAGATTTGCCGTTTTATATGAAATGTATGCCAACTTTCAACAATCGTATTATGGTAATGTAAGTGAACCCTTATTCGATCCTAAACAATTTCTAGTTATTGCTCCTCTTGTAATAGTAGACTGTTCTTATCAGAATGAAACTGTTAAATCTGGTAGTATAGATATCCGTCTAGAGTTTCAAACTAAAGAAAATATACCAGACAAAACGACAGCTTTCTGTTTAATAATACATGATCGTCTGATACGTTACAATCCGTCCACAAACTTAGTTCAAGAAGTATAAAACACAACGATCACTTCCACAATTTAGTTTTCTTACCGGTACTGAACAGTGAGCACGATGACTTTCTTATTGGACGTACAAGGTTTTCAGTGTAGTGAGAATCGATTTGTTTTTAAAGAAGTAGCTGTTGTTGCTCTAAAAGAAGAACCAGTTTATCATTTCACATTTGAACCACCATTTCCATGGGACGCTCTCCCCGTTCGTTACAGAAGTCAAAATCGTTGGTTAACAAGAAATTTTCATGGGTTATATTGGGATAACGGCGATCTTCCGTACTCTACACTTTATGATAGAATTTACTCCATATTGATGGAGTCAACAATTGTATATGTTAAAGGATTACAAAAGATGATGTGGTTGCAGAAATCCTTTCCTACTGTTAACTTTGTTAACATTGAAGATATCGGATGTCCAGCTCTCTCCAAACTACCAACTCATTTTAAAGTTAAAGTGTGTTCTTATCATTTATTTACAACCGCTGTTGAACAGAATTGTGCTTATAAAAATGTTCTTTTATTAAAATATTGGTTGTCTTTACACTCATAAATTGACTGTATTTTTTTCCTTTAAACAAATAAAACACGTTCATAATATAAATTAGATTTTTATTTTTTTATATTCTTATACAATGTTATACATTTTACATATGTATTTCTAAATCAGCCGCTTTTCCAACAAATCCTTTAAGGAGAATTGATGGATGACCCACTTTATTAACAATTTTTTCGTTTATGTCCTCGATTTCTGCATCCGTAAAAGCTTCTGCGTGTCTGCACGGAAGAAATATGATAAAGCTGTATAAATCAGCTAATAGACGAGGTCCCCATTTTGTATTCACCTTTTTAAAGCGTTGCACGGGATACGTTTGATTCACTTCCAGTGATTTCATAACCCACCCGCACATTATTAAACTTTTCGATAAAGGTTTCCATGTTATACTGACTTAAATACACTCAACTCTGTTATGCATCTACCGCTCCTTCACTCGTTCCCGTAACTTATGTAAAATCCCCTTCCACTACATAAGCTTCAGTGGAGGGGAACTTATTATACAAACCTCGTTGCTCGTTTTAAATGTCTCAGTTGTTATGGAAAAAAGCAATCATGATCAGTGTGTCGTCGTTACTGATTTTAACATATTTGTATAACAATACCCTCTACATTTCCCGACCTGATAATACTATTGGAGATAAAGCCTATGTTTGTAAAAATTTTAATAAGGATATTGATATGTCTTGTACATGGAAGAAAAATTGGGATACTATTATTTTAAGAAATGTTAATGGAACAAATGTCTTTACAGTTGAGAACGTGCAGAACCTTCACTCTGTAAAACTAGCATTTATTGATAAACATGGACAGTTTGGAAGATATATTGAAAGCCGATGGATTCAGCTTAAGGATGATGAAAACAGAGACGTTATAACTAAGGGCTATATCACTGACTCTTTCTTATTTCTACAAGTTGTTAGTACTATTAATATAATCTTATTGTTCAATATTTTGATTGTATCACTTACATACTTCATTTATATCAAAATAAAGAATCGATAACTATAACGACTTCACTTTTATTTCATATATATAAACGTATTTAAGATTCGTAAACTTCAGACGACTGCAGACGTATTTAATTTTCCATTACCGATACATGTAAATATCTTTCAATTCATTGTGAAGCATTCGACCACTACAAACACACAAGTTTAAAGTCAATGACCTTCCGTCAATTTGACCTTAAGTAACCTCTCCTCCTCTGAATTAGAACCGGTCATCTTACACTACTGTCACCTTTTCGTCTTAGTACACGTTCCACCAAATAAACATCTGGATCTTTCGCTTTCTGTAGTTCCATACCATAAAATCCTCCTTTTATGTCTTCCCCTTTATCATTCTTTAAGTAATACATAATTGGAGGTGACAATTTTATATAGCTAATCGTAAATAATTCGTTAGACCAATTCGGGGTATAACCTTTGCTAAACAATTCACGATGTTTGCTTATTCGTACCCGGTCTCCAACTTTAAACTTAATTTCTCGTAAATCCACCTTCTTTGGATTGTTGTAAATACTTTCCAAAAGTGTTTCTTCGTTTCGTTTATTAACTTGGCTTTGTCTCATTCCGATAGTTCTGTGAACCGAATTGTTATATTCCTGTACTATATCTGGTAATAACTTCAACCATTTGTAGGATCCTTGCAAACTAAAGCGTTGCCACATTTTTGATTTTAGTGTTCGATTTACCCGCTCCATAACTGACGCTTTCTTGGTGCTATACGTTGAGTAATGGTTAATTTTATATTTTCGCATAACTCGTTTCACTTGTTCGTTGTAAAATTCTTTTCCCAAGTCAGTTTGCATATTCTTAGGAATACGTTTACTTCTTTTGAAAATTAACTGTAAAGCCCTTCCAACATATTCACCTGTTTTGCGTTTTACTGCTTGAGCCCACACAAGTTTTGAAAAAACGTCTATTACAACCAAAATGTATCTGACACCTTTATTTTCTCTCGCATACGGAATCATTTCCACTAAATCGGCTTGATGAAGATCAGCTAATCCTTTCACTATCACTTTACGACGTGTAAAATTAATTCTCGCAGGTTTATGCAGTTCTTTCACTAGTTCTTCTTTCACATTTAACATTTTCCTTATAATGAAGAACAACATGGACGGAGCTGTTGTTGTTGGTTTAGAACTGCTCGATTTCGCACTACCTGTTCCTCTGTTGTTGCAGAGTATCTAGCCTTACTTTCAGCTCCTTTGCTTCCTTTTTTTAGTGATTCCACCATTACCACTAATTCGTTTTTCAGATCATCTTTTTTTTATTGGTTCGTTGAATTTCTTTCTCTGCAAATTCCTTAACTTTTTTACACTCATCCTGAATCGTGATTTTAATTAATTCAAAACTCGTGTCTATATCATTTTTCATATCTTGCACAATTTCCGTCTTCAATTTCTTCGATACTTCTTCATCCCCTTTCCTAACAAACGCTTCTACATCTTTACGCTCTAGTTTTACTTTTGTTGAAAAGACGTCTATGATTCCGACAGCATTCTTTTCTATTATATCGTTCACCTTGTTTGTTATTTTTTTATCCCTGTCAGTATTATATTTTTCAAGTTCTCTTTCCAAATTTTTAATCGCTAACTCTATATTATCACTAAAAGTTTTCATCATCATTTCACCACTTTTGGAGACAGCTGTTTTCAATTCTTCTCGTAAATCCTTCTGACCCCTTCACTGACAGCAAGATCCTTTACCTTTTCACACTCGATTCTGATATGCTCTTTTGTTAACCGATCTTTCTCATCTACATACATTTTAGTAGCTGCATGAAACCTAGCGGTAGGCTCGTTCAAATGTGTAATACGCTTATTAGCCACATCAACGAAATACAACACTTTATCGAATGCTTGTCTGATATCGGTTACATCATCTTGCGATAACAGACGTTGCACCTTCTTCTCCAAAAATCGCACATTCACAGCATCATGCTCCTGCTGAGGATCACCGATTCTTGTTAAGCGGTTATGATTGAAATCATGAACATTGCTGAATGCTTGCGAAAACAATCGTTTTTTTTCTAACGGACGTCCGAACTTATCAACCGTCATTGTCTGACTAATAAGCTTAATTTGTTTATACGATTATATTGCACTCACGCAACTCTTCTAAAATTGATAGAATTTCGTTTTCATGATTTGTGTTGCCTGCTTGTTGAGAAGCAACCAATAACCTTAAACGATCACACAGCTCACTAACGTCATCAAAATATTTGTATTCGATCGGTTTTTCGTTGTATGTCAACAACGACAATCCTCCACCTTTAGAAAATTTCGATGTTTGCTGTCTTAACTTGTAAACTGCTCCCGTACGTTTTAATATATCAGCGTAGTCTTTCCTTTCTTTCATCGATGTCGGATATTCAGAACATAATTTGAAGAGTAGCTCGTATAATCCCACAGTACCTATGTATTTAAATTTTCCATCGATTACAACGTTTGGTCCGTCAAAATCCAGTTCAGAATCACCAATAAAAAATTTATTTGTGTTCCATTCGTATCGAACTTTATCAAGACGAGGATTCAGAACGTCAGCGTTAAATGTGTCTCCATCATAGTCTTTAATAATTCCTTCTATATAGTCTCGAGGTAGAGGATCGAATTCTTCCAAATATTGAGCAAATCGAGAGCTATTAATATAGTCTATGTACGCTTTCTTCAATTGTTCAAAGTCATCATTATCCTGGTCTGTGTTTTCATGACCCGTTGTTTAGTCTCTTTCATAAACACTTTCTTCCCTTAAGAATGAAGGAGCACCTGGTAGTAAGGTACCTGGAGCATTCGAAGGGTCAAGCTTTCTAATTTTTATTGATGTTGACGAAGCTGGAACGTCACCTTTCGACCAATACTCACTTCTGGCTTTAATTCTTTTTTGATCTCTTCACCCAGCTCTGATTTCAAGGTAAGAAGCTATTTTGTAAGTGGTTGATGCTTGCTGGAACAGGAGATTCTGTCCTGCTGTCGATTCCTTTAACATTTGTAATTTCCTCTTTACCGCTTTCCTAACTTTGATTAGTTCTTTCTTTGCTTTTACATCCATGCTCTTGTCAAGGTTGTCTTTTAACAACTGATTGACTTTATATCACTTACATTAATATATATTTATCGAATCCTAAGCGATATCTTCCCTCATTTATACCACAATGCTTGTTTATCATTAGAAATCCAAACTTCTCTTTCCAATACTCTACACAAATATTTTTAAATTGGTCAAAAGTCATGTCTGTAGTGACATGGTCTGCGAAGACGTGTTTGAGATTTAATTCATCCTGTTTAAACAGTATTATTAAATTTGCATTATCTCTAATTAAATGTTTGGGAATCTGTGCATATGTTTGATTTAAATAAAAAGTGTCGATTGAGTTATGTCTTCCCATACTAAAGTATTCCCTTATCTTATTGTGATTTTCATTCGCAACATCGTCAAAGATGAATACAGAATTAGGTCTTGCCTGTGATGGGGCAATTACATCGTCAGAGTCTCTATAGGGAAAATAACCAATTCCAGCAATTGATTTCAATAATTCGGCTAAATACTTATATTTTGGTTGATACAATGACTTGGAATAAACGTATACGTTTGCGAACCGTAAACCGTTCGGTTGCTCCAAAAGTCCTATAATCTCATTTGTTTTGTCGATTTTCCTGGCAATATCGAAGTCACGATTGGTTATGGGTAGAACAGATGGATGTTGTATTATCCGCATGTTTATTGATGATTAAACGGTTTGCGCATGTGCTCTCGGATATATAAATTTAGAGTTAACAGTGTTTATGTAGTCAGTTCGTTCAGTATAGTGAGAGAGCTAACACTACACATGTCCCATGACACGAGGTTTTCTGAATAGGTTTATAGATAAATTACCTATTGAATTACACCTCCCAGGGTATAACTTTTGCGGTCCAGGGACTCGACTAAACAAACGATTAGCTCGAGGTGATATTGGTATAAATCCCCTTGACGAATCTTGTAAATTACACGATATTGCTTACGAAACTTTTCCAGACATTTCCCATCGTCGAATTGCTGATAAGGTTTTGGCGCAACAATCATTACAAAGACTAAAGTCGCCGGACGCGTCTTTTAGTGAACGCTTGGCAGCTCTCACAATTGCTTCAGCTATGAAGGGTAAAGAGAAACTTGGAATGGGACACAAAAAGCGACGTCGTAAAGTTGGTGGTTCAATTCCGTTGCGGAAAATAAAGAAGAGAAGGCGAACAAGAAAAGGAGGAGCTCTACCGTTTCGTAAGCTAGTGACATCTGCGAAAATTGCTCTTAAGAAAACGAAACCTCTCCAGCTGATACATGCTGCTAAAATAGCACTAGATTAGACACAATAGATTTAGACACAGGAACTGGTACACATTGGACGAAATAAGAAAAGCTATGTACTTTGACAGTTTTGGAGATCTCCGTCCACCTAAAGAATTGGTTCAATATTTACAATCTTCCGGACCTTGTGCTATCACTTATAACTACAATCGTGTTCAGAACCCCTCAGATTTTAACTGCGGCCATTTAGTTGTCCAATTCCTTAATGAGACTACGCAAACCTTTTCTTAAAAACAAACCATCAATCTAACTTCGTTGTAGTAGACAGAACGTCAAACCGAAAACATGTCTTACACATTAACCTTGACTAATACAAAGTCGGAGCTGCAAATGATAATAAGTCCACCAATTTTTTTAAGCGATGATGATGAATATCAAATTGCTTTGTTAAATTTTGAAGCATATAGCAGTATTCCGAATATCGATGAAACTAACAACAAATTCTATTTTGAAGGTTCTATACCACCAGTCGTTGTTCTTCCGGAAGGATCCTATGAAATCGATGATATTAATCATTATCTTCGCGAGAAATTGCGACATACTGATGATGCTATTGAATTGTTTGGAGACAATACAACCTTAAAAAGCCATATAAAAAGCACCAAAAAAGTCAACTTCGCTCCTACAGATTCTCCCGCAAAGGTATTGGGTTTTGAAAATAAGCTTCTACCATCACTTAAAGAGGTGTCTGATCATGTAGTTGACATTTTCAAAGTAAACCCGATTTTAGTGATGTTTAACCTCGTAACTAACTCCTACATACATACCAGTGATGGTGTTAAAGGACTAGATGGACATATACTACATCAATTCTTTCCCAATGTACCCCCCGGATTTAAAATTGTTGAGAATCCTACGAATCTTATTTATTTATCAATCAACACTCGTGTCATCGACTACATTTCCCTTAAAATAGTTGATCAAGACGGTAATCTAGTTAATTTCCGTGGAGAGCGTGTCACAATAAGACTGCACTTACGAAAAACATAACATGGTAGTGCAATATAGCTGTCCCCAACGATATTTAAAGAAGAATAGTACTATAAAACTACTACCACAATCCCGAATGCTTATTTCGCCTACGACCATTAAGCGATTAACACCGCTCAATAAACAGTTCCTTAAATCTTTGGGGTTGCGATTGAAAAAGAGGAAACGGTAAAATGGTAGCAGAAATACTGAATGTTACCGAAAAAGCAGTCTTCGATAACGCTATAGTTAACGCTGATAAACATACTCATCAACCTTATACGAACTCAACTTTCAAAAATAATGATACGATACGTATTCCAATAGAAAATGAAGATGTTTACACTTTGCCTTCTAGTAGTTTCCTATACATAGAAGGTCGTTTGCTTCTTAAAAAGGATGGAAAGGCAACTGCGAACACTTCTTTTATCCACAATGGAATTTTACACCTGTTTGATGAAATTCGTTATGAATTAGGCGGAAAAGTTATTGATCGAGTCCGTAATCCTGGCATGGTTACAACAATGAAAGGTTACGCATCTTACAACGAGAATGAAAGTAAACGTCTCAGCAACAGTGGATGGTTGCCTCCTGCTTTAAGCGATCTACAAGGAATTAAGCTTAATTCTGTAAAACTAGTAGATTCCAACGGTTACTTCAACGTTTGTATTCCACTACGTATGATTTTTGGATTTGCAGAAGACTTCCGAAAAATAATATTAAACGTTCGACAAGAATTAGTTCTAGTTCGCAGCAGCACTGACAATAATGCTTTATATTGCTCAGCAACGCCACTTGAAGATGTACTTGTACATTTGGATCAGATTTCTTGGAAAATTCCTCATGTATCTGTAGCAAATGCTGAACGTTTGAAATTGTTGCGTTATGTTGATCGAAATTTAAATATGGAACTTTCATTTCGGAGTTGGGAACTACATGAATATCCGCTACTTCCCAAATCGTATTCTCACAACTGGAATGTGAAAACAACGTCACAATTGGAAAAGCCTCGCTTCATTATTTTCGGATTTCAAACAGATAAAAGTAATAATATTGCAAAAAATATGAGTGCCTTCGATCACTGCAAACTAACCAATTTTAAAGTTCACTTAGGATCTACTATGTACCCGTATGATAATTTGAATTTAGATTTTGATACTTCTAGATTTGCCGTTTTATATGAAATGTATGCCAACTTTCAACAATCGTATTATGGTAATGTAAGTGAACCCTTATTCGATCCTAAACAATTTCTAGTTATTGCTCCTCTTGTAATAGTAGACTGTTCTTATCAGAATGAAACTGTTAAATCTGGTAGTATAGATATCCGTCTAGAGTTTCAAACTAAAGAAAATATACCAGACAAAACGACAGCTTTCTGTTTAATAATACATGATCGTGTGATTCGTTACAATCCGTCCACAAACTTAGTTCAAGAAGTATAAAACACAACGATCACTTCCACAATTTAGTTTTCTTACCGGTACTGAACAGTGAGCACGATGACTTTCTTATTGGACGTACAAGGTTTTCAGTGTAGTGAGAATCGATTTGTTTTTAAAGAAGTAGCTGTTGTTGCTCTAAAAGAAGAACCAGTTTATCATTTCACATTTGAACCACCATTTCCATGGGACGCTCTCCCCGTTCGTTACAGAAGTCAAAATCGTTGGTTAACAAGAAATTTTCATGGGTTATATTGGGATAACGGCGATCTTCCGTACTCTACACTTTATGATAGAATTTACTCCATATTGATGGAGTCAACAGTTGTATATGTTAAAGATTACAAAAGATGATGTGGTTGCAGAAATCCTTTCCTACTGTTAACTTTGTTAACATTAAAGATATCGAATGTCCAGCTCTCTCCAAACTCCCAACTCATTTTAAAGTTAAAGTGTGTTCTTATCATTTATTTACAACCGCTGTTGAACAGGATTGTGCTTACAAAAATGTTCTTTTATTAAAATATTGGTTGTCTTTACACTCATAAATTGACTGTATTTTTTTCCTTTAAACAAATAAAACACGTTCATAATATAAATTAGATTTTTATTTTTTTTATATTCTTATACAATGTTATACATTTTACATATGTATTTCTAAATCAGCCGCTTTTCCAACAAATCCTTTAAGGCGAATTGATGGATGACCCACTTTATTAACAATTTTTTCGTTTATGTCTTCGATTTCTGCATCCGTAAAAGCTTCTGCGTGTCTGCACGGAAGAAATATGATAAAGCTGTATAAATCAGCTAATAGACGAGGTCCCCATTTTGTATTCACCTTTTTGAAGCGTTGCACGGGATACGTTTGATTCACTTCCAGTGATTTCAGAGCACGTATTTCTTTCTCTTCATAACCCACCCGCACATTATTAAACTTTTCGATAAAGGTTTCCATGTTATACTGACTTAAATACACTCAACTCTGTTATGCATCTACCGCTCGTTCACTCGTTCCCGTTACTTATGTAAAATCCCCTTCCACTACATGAGCTTCAGTGGAGGGGAACTTATTATACAAACCACGTTGCTCGTTTTAAATGTCTCAGTTGTTATGGAAAAAAGCAATCATGATCAGTGTGTCGTCGTTACTGATTTTAACATATTTGTATAACAATACCCTCTGCATTTCCCGACCTGATAATACTATTGGAGATGAAGCCTATGTTTGTAAAAATTTTAATAAGGATATTGATATGTCTTGTACATGGAAGAAAAATTGGGATACTATTATTTTAAGAAATGTTAATGGAACAAATGTCTTTACAGTTGAGAACGTGCAGAACCTTCACTCTGTAAAACTAGCATTTATTGATAAACATGGACAGTTTCGAAGATATATTGAAAGCCGATGGATTCAGCTTAAGGATGATGAAAACAGAGACGTTATAACTAAGGGCTATATCACCGACTCTTTCGTATTTCTACAAGTTGTTAGTACTATTAATGTAATCTTATTGTTCAATATTTTGATTGTATCACTTACATACTTCATTTATATCAAAATAAAGAATCGATAACTATAACGACTTCACTTTTATTTCATATGTCTATACCCTACACTTTTCTCCACTTCCTCTACATTATCATGCAAACGTATTTAAGATTCGTAAACTTCAGACGACTGCAGACGTATTTAATTTTACATTACCGATACATGTACATATGTTTCAATTCATTGTGAAGCATTCGACCACTACATACACACAAGTTTAAAGTCAATGACCTCCCGTCAATTTGACCTTAAGTAACCTCTCCTCCTCTGAATTAGAACCGGTCATCTTACACTACTGACGTCACCGAAGAATTCCATTGCACTTTCTAGAACACGCCATCGACCGTAATAAACTTAACAAGTGGCACATCGTTGGAAAGCTCTTGAAAAGAAGAAAGCGAATCCGACGTCATTGAAGATTTCTATCGAACTTTCTGGAACATTCCATCGACCGTATGAAGGTGGGACCAGAAAGATTAAAAGAAGACTTCAAAGCAGATATGAAGATGAACCAATAAGGGTTTAAGGAAGAGTTGAGAGCAGCACAAGATGTCAACAAAAAGGGACAAAAAGAACTAAAAGCAGCTCAGGACGAAATAACGATGACACAAGAAGAGTTGAAAGCAGCTTCAGAGCGTACATGAAACGAGGAATATGAGAATGGAAAAGAATAATGTGATATTAGAAATGAGATGGAAGAGATGCTTGAAGAAAGAGAAATTCAGCTAGATACAAAACTGGATTCGAGGATTGAAGCGTTGGAAAAGCGAATGGAAGAAATCGAAAAGCGAAGGCAGCAAAGATTACACCTCCACTTTTGATAGGAAATTTTCCTTGTCTGTTTACCTGAAACAGTTTGGAGTAGCAGCAGAAGCAAATGCATGGACGGATACAAAGAAAGCAACAGCTATGAAAATTTAATCCCGGGGGGAGGCACTGGATACACTCCAAGGAATAACAGAGTCTTAACAAAATGACATCCACCATCTAGACCGTGTTCCGATATACACTGTGAGCACTGTGACACTTTACGTCACACAGTATACTGTAAACACCGTTCCAGTTTAGATTTTTGTACTGAATCTGCTACTGGCTCTTGACCGTGTTCCGATATACACTGTGAGCACTGTGACACGTTACGTCACACAGTATACTGTAAATTCCGTTCCTGTTTAGATTTTTGTACTGAATCTGCTACTGGCTGTTATATATTGGAACGTATTTCAGTACTGTTTCAGTACTTTTGTCAAAAATAATTAAGACACTATCCTATAGAGGCGCTAGATGTATTGATGCACGATATTAACATTTAATGTGGCATAAATATTGCAATTTTTGGCAAATAAATCTTTGAAACTATTTGAGAATAAAAAAATGTTTATAACGGTATAGGTACCTAATAAAATTTCATGATCTTAACTAATGAAAATTACTAACAAGAAAACGTTCCTAGTGACCAATATGTTGTGCTTAGAAGAAAAGAAAATAAATAAACCACTTTTAAATGTTTCAAAAAGGAGTATTTATTTAACTCTACAATTTCTCAAGAGTAACAGGATTTTACTAAATTTAATGCGGTGCTTATGGTGCTTATCATCTATTTATACCTTATCGTCTATTTATCCTAAATCCTGTTACTCTTGAGAAAGGTATTATAATACCGAAATAATTGTAGACTTAAATAAATACTCGTTTTGAAACATTTAAAAGTGGTTTATTTATTTTATTTTCTTCTATTCAAAAAATGTTTCAAAAAGAACCGACCAAAACTACTGTTAATAATATATGTTGTGCTTAGGTATATGCATGCTAATTAATGTTAAAAAGTTAAAATAAAAATATGCATATTTTTTGCAGAGAAACCTTAAGAGTAAATATCACTTCAAAATTTCTATTTCAGTTTTTCACAATTTTCTAATTCATTCAGACCTAGTGGATTGAACACAATGTAAAAGAATGATTAAAAGTTCCTTCTCTTACATGATTGAACAGGTCCGCCTTTAGAATAAGTTTAAGTAAAAACGGTGTTTAGTGGTTTAAGTAATAAACAAATTACAAAAACCGTAAAACAGAGCAATAAGAATGTTTCAATTTCTTTCATTTTAAACCTTTTAATGAATTGTATCTTTTTATATGTTTGAAGAAAAATATTGGTCCATGTTGTGGTGTGGTCTGTGTTCTTGCTATGTCTGCCATTTTTATCTAGTGGAAACTACTGGAAGCGCCTTACCTCCCAGAGGTAATAAGCTCCCAGTACAAAGATGGTGGCAAATATGACGTCATTAGTTTCTTTCTGTCACTGTCACGGTGCACTGGAAGCCTATATCGGAACGCATTTCTGTATACTGGCATTACTGTCCAGTGCTCACAGTCTATATCGGAACATGCCCCTAGTCAATCGTCTGGAAATGTCATACGGCAAAAAACAACACAATTAAAGAGTCGTAACCCAACGAAGTAACAAAAACCTTCAACAGTATGAATCCGGCCTCGTGCGGCGGAACAAGCTTCCAAGGGCCATGTACGAGTCCGATAAACAGAAATCGACGACAGCGCAGTTACAAAAGATGGTATCGTGTCACTTATTAAGAAATTCATATTTAAATTCTGTGACACATTCTTAAGACACTTTTTAAGAACAATCTAGTAAGATACGTAGCATCGTCTTTTTGTGTGTATAATTTAAGTGTACGGCCCACGCCCCCCTATCCCTTGTACATTTATCCATAGTGACATAAAATAAAGAAACTCATGATGGTGTAGCTATTTTTGTAACTTGCATGTAATTATATTACATATTTAATAATTTGTGTACTTCATACAATAAAAGCAACGCTGTTTAGTTAATAACAATTCACTTCATGATTTTAATAAAGCAACGATTTAAAAATATCACAAAAGTACTTGCAAATTTTCATTTATGTACTTTAATAAATTTAAATGGTTTTTCTTTTGTTTTTTGACTTTTCCTGTGTCCAACTGAATTTTGAGGCGAATGTGCTTCATGAATGATACTATATAAATCTTCGGCTTCCTTAGAATTTCCTAAAATTTCATTAAGCTCTTCCTAAAATTTGAAAATAAAAGTAATATTAATTAAAGTGAAAATAATTTACAAAAGAGGTACCTGTGATAACCCAATAACATTTTTCAAATTTTTTGTTTTCTTTAAACATACATCGATATTTTTAGAGGTAATACCAGGTAATTTTTGTACAAAGTCGTATATATTAGAATTATATTTGGTTACTATCATATCTAAATTATTTTCATTTCCTAGAGATGTAGTATGAGCTACAACAGGTTGTTCCTTTCCGCTCTAAAAAGAATTGTTTTATTATGAATATAAAATACTTGGAAACAAAAAACCTTCAGTTCCTCAAATAACTGAGCTGTTGCGTAAGGATTAGGACTCCAAACTAGTTTCAATTTAGGAAAATGTAACGTTAGGAGTATCAATTTCTGCTGTATTATAAAACTATCTGCATCAGATGAAAGCATAAGGTTATTCTGTAAAAAATACATAAAAATTAACTTTTAGAAATTGTAAGTAAACAGAATGTACTTTTCTTCATATCATCTCTATCAAAGTACAAGAATATTAACTAAAATTGATAATGAAATGCCTTATAAATAAAGAAGTGACGTTACTTTAATAGAGAGAGTACACACTACACATTGATAGTAATCAGCTTTGAACTCGAATTTTCCGAGTTTTTTAAATTATAATATCCCCATGGAAGCGTATTAGTTGTTTTCGGAATTAGGAAACGTTTATCATCTTTAGGGCAAAGAGCTACTTTAGTTTTCATTTGTGTGAACGTAGTATGGAGGTCGGAGCCGAAAATATTCATACTTTTTAGAATGGTGGAATCGCCCTAATAACGCGAAGATAATAGTCAATACCTAGATGTAATTTTATAACGTTTTTCTTAACACCTTTAGCTTTCTTAGCAACTTGATCAACCGATTCAACGCAGTAAGCTTTAGCTCCGGTTCCATAAAACGCTTTAATAGGATTATTTGGGAACTCATCTTTAAATTTACCAACCACAGATGAGGTAATGGAAATATCGAAATTATTATCGCGCGGATAATTAGATATATCAAAGTATTTGTGAACACCTTAAGAATGAAGCAATCAGTATTCATATACATCAAAGAAACGTTTTGTTGATATATTTTTTTTTTAAACCTGTAGTAGAAGTCATACATAACAACCTTAGACAAATCCAAAATAGTAAAACCTACATACAGAGGTTTATCGTAAATAAGGTTAGAAACTAATTTCCTTAATATTGTTCGCATTTCACTTTCGTTCTTCATTCACAACCAATGGTTTTTTATGGACAACATTTTCTGATAACACCTTTCCTTCATAAACTTTTTGGGGTTGAAAGTATGGGGGTTAAATAGATAAAAAAATATTTCTTGTTATTTTTGGGTGGCATCATGAAGCTTGCTACTAGAGAAACATCTTACAAGAGGAAAACTTTTATAATTTTTTTCTAAGCTTAAAGGTGTCAACTTTTTGCCAAATTTTTTTTTAATTCTTTCAGATTCAGGTACTACCCCTTGCGGAGCTTCTTTTAACAACATACGTCCTTTCTTACACCAGTTATCCTACATATTGTGTTAATGTTAAAAACAAAATTCTTATTTAGTGCGACTTTTACTACATAGTCATATTTAGGATCTTCCAATATACTTTGTTTAATCATGATTCATATTCATATATGGTCTTACTTGTCAATTATGACGTATTTTATTTTACTCGTTACATTTTCAGCAACCATATTCTCATAAAAAAATTTCTCTCACACTTTTTACATCGAACCAACAGCATCTTCCTCTTTCACTACATACCCCACCTTTACCCCCACCATTCTCCACACCAACTTTCTCCCTATTTAAATAATTCACTGTCTGTTCACAACACCATTCCTTCTGCAACCTTCCTCCTAGCAACATCATGTCTGTGAACCAAGTAGAGGGTACTCCCCTCCCAAGCAATTACTCATTACCTGTGCATGCTATAATAGCCGTACAACCGTTCCGACAGGTTGTCCAATCTACTATTACCTGTAAGATTACCACAAAGTTGCAATGTCCTAGCACGAAAGGCTTCGTTTGCCTTTCATGTCGGCTTATGGGACCCTCTGAGTTTTGTACCAGCTGCAAAACTTACTAGGAAGATGGTGTGAACCAAACTTGTCCTAATTGCAGAGCAGGATACCTCTGCGATAAGACAATTTTGTTTTATAAGTCCTCGCAGTATCATACCTTGCAGTGGAACATTTGCGCTTCATGGTATGATAGGGAACAAGTTCGCAACAACTTAGAAGGTTTCTCTACCGAAGAGTTCACACTCTCGTAGTCGTAATCTTATTTCCTTCACATCCTTTCCGACTGTAATACACATTCGAAACATTGTCTTATATACTCTTCTTCCACCACTCCTACGTCACTCTTACCCCACTTCTTACGTCATCCCCACTCGTTCCCTCTCTTTATTCCTCCTATTTAAGCTGCTGCAAGTCTGTAGCAAACATCACCCCGCGAGAACGGTTTACTCATTCAACATGGACCTTTCTTGTGTATCACTTTAGGTTAAGCCTTTCAGGCCGACAAATTACTTAAACCTCATCCGGTTGCAATGAGGATATTGTCGACGTCTTCGTGAAATCTGTACGGCTGAGACATGATTCCGTTGCTTAGAATGTATCGCCAATGCACCTCTGCATTTTTGTCAGTTGTACAGACTATCACTACAATGTTATAAACTGGTGTTGCCGACCATGTCATCAGGGGACAGATTCATATCTCTGCGGGTCTAGTCTATGAGATCAAGGATACACACACGCTCCTTTGTGTACTGTGTACTACAGCAGAGCGAAGACGTCGACTTTTGAATTCATCATAAGGCTACCATCCTTACACTAAGTCTGTAGTTCATCACCTTCCTGTCCCCTTCCCCCATACATCTCCAAAATTTCTTTTTTATATTATCAATGGCCTTGACCCACTTCCCTTGCATAATTTAACGATCTTTCCCAATACTTTATTTAAACCAAAATAAAGAATCGCGAATACATCATGTAATTTGCTCAACCACTAGGGGTCAACGAGCTTACTCTCCTCTTTGTGCTAGAATCGGTTATCTTACCCTACAAACATTAAATAATAGACACAATAATTTGCCAGTGTAATCATCAATCTCAGAATTCGCAAAAAAAAATTTCGGATCTCTTTCGTACAATATAAATGTGTACATTTTAGGTTAAGTAAAGAATACAATTCTGATGGTGCGATCGCGTGTAGATGTGTAGCAGCCTATTGAAGTACTAAAATCAAAAAATAACGTCCGGCCGTACGCCGTGCACCTCCAGGCAGATTTCCGCGCCTCGGTAACACGTCCACATTTGTACGAATGAATGCCTCGTTCGCGTTCTCGTGCAGATAAGTAGCCACCTTTACATTCGACTGACCCCACTTAATAGAACCAACTTAATAGATTCAACCTCAACTCGGCACTTGCCTTCTTAAAAAAGAATGACTCTTTTTTTCTTGTATTCTGAATTCTCCGTTAAATGGTTCATACAAAAAATATAAAGTTGATTTTCTCACATGGTTTACGAGTTTGTAAATTTTTGTATGACTATTATTTCCATAAAATACATATAGATTTTACAAATTCTTCAAAACTTTACATTTTGAGAATAATATTTTGGAACTTTCAATCATTATAAAACTGAGTTATTTCATACCTTGATTCTATCTATATTTTTTTAGATAAATTCACTCTTTTGTAGAGGAATATATTGGATGGGATCGTTAATACCTGTACCTTAGAAATTAATATATATCCAAATGCTACGATAAATACACCAGTAAATAATATGGCATTTTAAAAGGTAGCAAACAAGGATCCATTTTAAAACTTTACAAAACAAATAATATTGGCATTTTCTCATAATATACAGAATTAATATTTTGAATTCAAATGCAGAATATATACTTACTTATATATGGCAAGAAAAAACAAAGTTTAGTAAGACAATCAAGTGAATAAATTAACTAAACAAGTTAGATTATCATTAGTTATTTATACAGGGTGTCCACTAAAGATGCGGCCAAAATTTAAGGGGTTATTCCTTGGACAATTTTAAGAATATTTTGTCCTTTGATGATTTTTGAAAAACCGCTTTGTTTCGATGATACAGGGTGAAAACCATTTTCGAGAAAATCAATGTTGATAATTTTTATCGAATGCAAAAACATTGTACGATGCAAAAACTGCAGGTTTTTTATTATTCATTTTATTGCTATCATTGACATTAGCTGTCAGCAGGTGTATTTTCTGTCTTCTAGAATTTAACTTGTGTGAGTGAAGTCTTTACCATGAATCGTTATACGAATGCTGAGATGACCGACATGCATTTTATTTATGGCCTTGCTGAAGGCAATTCGCGAGAAGCTAGGCGGTTGTACTGGAAAGATTTCCTAATCGTAATGTTCCTGATAGAAGAACCTTCCTACGTATCCATCAACGTCTTCATGAAACGGGCTCATTGAGACGAAGTGGAGGATCAGGAAGGCCAATGACAGTCAGAACGGTAGAAGTGGAAAAGAATGTGCTGAATATGGTAGCTGAAGATCCAGGTACGTCCACTCGAAGAATTGCAAATACTTTGAATGTAAGTAAGGGGACTATTTGGAACATTCTTAGGTAGGTACTATCTGGTGCACCAGCGCATTTTAGTATAGTTGCTCGTCACTTTTTCGTCACCACAACATACAGAGATCGCTGGATTGGTCGAAGTGGACCTCACTTATAGCCTGCTCGTTCCCCGGACTTAAACCCTCTGGATTATTTCTTATGGGGACACCTAAAGTCATTAGTTTACACTACTCCAGTGGAAAATGTCGACCATTTGAGAAATCGGATAATTGCTGGGTGTAACACAATACGAAACGACCCAGATGTGTTTGAACGAGTCCGGCAATCAATGAGGAGAAGAATGGATTCTTGTATGCAAGCTGGCGGTAATCATTTCCAACAATTTTTGTAGATTAAAAACAATTACTTGTAATCTTTCAGAATAAAATGTTGTTATTGTCGAAAATAGTTTTCGCCCTGTATCATCGAAACAAAGCGGTTTTTCAAAAATCACCAAAGGACAAAATATTCTTAAAATAGTCCAAGGAATAACCCCTTAAATTTTGGCCGCATCTTTAGTGGACACTCTGTATAGTAATAATACTTCATCAGGGTTTTCGGTAAAGAACGTTAAAGGACTTTTTAATATTAAACTAAAAGTATAGGTGAACATGTTCTACAAGAACGCGCAAAAATAGAACAAACATTATTTTGAATGCATTTAGCCAGTGTTTGAAGTTGTTTTTGTTGTCAACTAAAGATAACACAAGGGGACGAATTTTAATCTTTTTTATACAACCGATAAAATTTTACTTGTTTTGGAATACAATTACCTTACATAACAAGAAACTAAAACTGAATTTATTGGATTAGGTCTAAATTTACAGATACAGCGATCCTTAGAAAAACTGAATAAAGGACAAAAATGTCGTTTAAACAATTTATGTAAATTAAAAGCTTATCAAATTTTAACATAATGGCATTAATTTTAAATTATCGGCTATTATAGAGTATTTTGAGCTAAAAGAGACATGTTTAATTTGATTAGTGACTTTTCTTTTGCCTTTTGTGTGACGTTAAATCATATTTTGATGAGTATATAAAAGGGCGCCATTCAGATGAATCATGGCGTATATCAAGCTCATTCATGAGACCCTCAATATTGTGACATACACATAACGATCTTTGCATTTTAAAATATGCTCTAAAAATCTCATTACGCTTTCTAAATGAAAGATTCCATTCCTGGAGCCTAGGCCCCAATAACTCGGTCATTTCTTTTGATAAATCATTCAGTTCGTCCTGGTTTATGAAGTGGGGTGTTACTGTTCAAATGGTGAATCTTCACGTATGTCTGAAGTAGGCGCAAAAGTTTCTTCCGTGTTGAGAATTGAAAACGATGAAGTGGATGGTACACTTGGCACAGCATATTTTTCTCCATGGGGGATAGGTAGCAATGCTGATGGCAAATTTGGATATTTTATTTTTTGTTTATCCTTCTTCGAGTATCCATAGACACTTATCGTGCAAAAATAGCAATCATTTACATGCTTGGAGAGTTCTCGCCTCAACATAGGAACTGCAAAGGGCGTTTTCTTTTCTTTGTCTTTCATCCACATTTGAGGTGTCCCCGACTTTTCAAGATCTCCGATTCTTAATCCAAAATAGGAGCAGTAAGCTGCTTTTATCTCCTCCATAATTTTTTTTTATTTGTCACTACATAGCATCCGCACACGTAACAAAATTTATTTGGTGGATTTTTACAACATAATTTTTGATCACTAACCATATTTGTATGCATAAAACGTCTGTATATCTTAACTAAGTATAGTAACACAAAAAAAAACTTGATAATTCGTAATATTTTAAATAATCTATTGTAAGGACTTGTGTACAGTAAGCGATTCTGGCGAAATTATAAAACTAAATAAAACTGATATTTAACCTGTCAGAACACTGTTGGCTTGATGTGTGAAAGGTAAGGGTACTGCAACAAAAATATATTATTACTGTTCTGGTTGTCAAACCCTTGTTCCCTTGTGTAATCAATCGTTTTTTGACATACACAGATAATCAAACTTTTTTACTATTTTTTCAATATTTTCAAAAAACTCATTAATATTGTAGCGTAAAAAATGGCAACCAGAATTTATTACTTATGTAAAATGTATGCATATATGCATATGCGCACTGTACCAACATTTTTCTAAAGTCTAGAGTTTGTTCATCATATAAGTAAAAGCAGTGGCGGTGTGTTAAATTTTTTAATTTAGCATTAATAATTTTGTTTAGTAAAAAATCGATTCATTCTTAATTTATCTCCTTGCCGCATCCCTAGCGTTAACACCATCCGAATATAATTCGGCCGCACCGTTACAACGTACGAGTATGCCAGGCGCTGGGTATTTTATACCTCGAATGCAACCGGTGCGGCGGCTATCGTTCGCTCGGAAAGAACGGACATAAGACGCGTATTACTATTGTTTACGTAGCTTTGCTGAAAATGGTTTATTGAATTCGAAACAACGCTTAGAACAACCTATTAAACTGTTATATTAGCACATAAAAAATTACAAGACTTATAAACAAATTAAGATGACAAATAATTCAAAAACCACAAATAGATAACCAAATTTTAAAAAAAAAGTCCTTAAAGGGGAGGAAATTTCCAATAAAAAGGTACTGACTCTCAAATCTTTATCCCTATTACTACTAATTTTAATTTAACATTAAACAAAGGGCTCCGCGCGGCCGCTACAGGATGGTGGTGCTGCCTGATTGTCAGCACTTTTTATGTGAATTAATTCTTTTATGGTATTAATTATCAACTTAAAATATTGAAAAAATACGGTGTATTCTTAACACTTCAAAGAATAAGGTCCTGTTGTAGAAAACTGTATAAGTCCATTTTTCAACGAATGAGGCAAAAAAAATGTTGAAATAACTGGCCTAAAATTAATTAAATTAAAGAATTACTTAAATTAATTCTTGTAACATGTTTTATATTAGAAAAACGATTAGGAATTTCAAGACACGAATATCTGAACATAAAAGATCGTATTGTCACAAAAAAACAGATTCGAATTATGCTAACCATTTAATTTCTAATAATCATATGTTTAATGAAGACTTTAAAATGCTAGACGTAGAATATAATAACTATAAATTACCATTTTTAGAAATAATAGAAATCAATAAATTCAAAAACAGTCAGCTACTAATTAATGAACAAACAGATTTAAGTCATTCGCCATTACTTAACATTTTTCCTATCCCCGCCACTCCAAATAGTATATAAGCCTATTTTTGTAATCATAGTATTAAGTTCATGTAAACTTCTGATGAAGCTAAAGTTTAGCGAAACAATTGTTAAGTTGTAATAAATGTTCTGAAATTTTAAGTGTTTTTTGTTTTATTCATAATGAATTTCAAACAAGTAACCGTAGACTCCATTAGATCTATTTCTAACGAACTACTTCAGTGCATGTTTGAAATTTGTCACGATCAAATAATTACAGAAATTAAAAAATCTACTTTTGGGATATCATTATTATTATTTTTTTTTTTGTGTATAGCGCACCTCCTGTCTTAGAATTATTGTGTAAAAGACTAATTATTGAGAGATTGTGCTGATGTAAAAAAGAAGAAACCTAAAGAATGATTTAATTTTTGAAGAAATTCTCTAAACCGGGCTAAATGAAATCACAAAAAAAAAACCAAAACAATTGTGAGGAAAAAAAATTGTCCAAAATGTTTTGAGTACATAGCCTAGTATTGAAGAATGCATTAACAGGGTTCTGTGAGAATTTTATTTTCTCTTGATTTATAAAGGAAATTACTTAAGTATATTAGGACGCCCATTCTTTCTCACATAGCCTTTTGGAGTAAGTTTTGTTTGCCTAGAAAGCATTTTGATTAATCAAAGGAATCCAACAAACAAAAAACTATAACCACGCGTTCCAGATATTATTTCGCTTCGGAAGTGGGATGCACATTTATATATACATAAACTGTTCATTTGCTAATGCTAAAGGTAATCATACCTGCCATGAAAAACCTTTGGTTTGATTAAATTCTATTAAGAGCATGGGTTTAGAGTAAAATCTACTCATTCGTGTGCTTTGTTGATATAATCTTCCTGATTTCAGTGAGCCAATCAAATCGGATATACTTTTTCGTTCAACGCAAATTTCTGGTGTTAAAATGTAATCTCCTACCTTTAAAGAAACAAGCATGTTTTAAACATAAATCTAAAGAGAAATTAATAAAATTACTGTTATCGTAAGTGGTTCAATATCAATTCCTCTTTTATGAATTAGGGCAGGTAGCTCGCTTTGAAATTCACGAATATCAACGATTATTAAGTTTCTTTTACTATTTTTGTCTGATTTTCCTCCTTCACGACTACTTTCTTGATCAGTTGATATGTTACTTTGTAGAGTGGCACAGGCTTCTGATGTACCATCCTGATCTTCTGGAACCACCATAGACTAAAAATAAAAAACATTATGCATTAGTATAATTCAAAAATTAAATAATTGACTTAAAATTTAATAATGGTAGATTGTGTATAGTGAACAATTAAACTCATAAATTTTATTTATTTAAAGAATTTACGGCTTTTGTTAAACCGTATATAATTATTAGAGCATAAATAGTAACACGATGTAAAGAAATGTTTGTTATGCCGTATCCAGCCGCCATGTATTTTCGGAAAATTAAACATTATTCCGTTAAATGTAGTGGTAGTATGATGTTCATCTCTTGTTACATTTTAAGTTAATATGTCACGAGTACTGCACTGTTGTCTATTTCTGTTTTCTTTAATTCGTAATACGAGGAGATTAAAATAACGCATAAAATAAAGCTAAAAGATTTTCGACAAATAGTGAAGTGGTATGTGCCGTTGAGGAATGGTTTGCAGACCAAGATAATTTTTTTTCCAATGGTTTAGAATTACTTTATGAACGCTATACTAAATATGTAAATTTTAAAGAACATTATGTTCAATAAATGAAATTGCTAACTACTTATTATTGTAGCGAACACGAGCATACTTGTGTGCGACACTTGTACGTGTTAAGGGACGACTTGACTAGCCGCGGCCGATTTCGGCGGTGTGTTCGTCGTATTTGTAAATGTGAGTTTCCTACCTGCCTTCTAAGAAAGCAATTAAGCAGTTCACAGAATAGTAAACAACTCCGGACTTTTCGAAACATCTCGAGAAAATTCTAAAATTTTAAGGACGTAGAATAAATTAAAGAGATGATGGCCGAAGAGTCATAAATTCAGTAATAAATTGACAGTGGCAGTAGTGACAAAAGAAATAAATCGATAGTGATAGTAGTGACAATCCAGATAAATTGAGAAGCGCATTATAAGTGAATAAAGTGTAAAAAATAGTAATCTAAGTTTAGTAATAATTAAATAGTGTTTTAAATTTAATAAATAAATTAGTGTATATAATGTCATGATAAAAGGATGCTTACAAAACAATTTTAAAAAAATGAACAAATTTAGAAAATGAACCAAGTGTTCCAAAATATGCTAACAAAAGTATATTAAAAAGAAAAATGTATTATTATTAGTTACGTTTAGTTTATTAAAATTTTTAAGATGTAACAAATAAAATTTAATTTTAATTAATATTAAAAAAATGTTTTGAAATGACAGCATTTCAATACAAATCATGATTGCTTATAAAAAATTAAATTTTATTTAAAAAAATATCCAGACAGTGGAGCATCAGTGGAGAATTTATTATTATGAGATTAGACATTTAAAAAATTTATAACAAAAAATTATGAAATAAAAAGAAAATAACTTAAAATTAAAAAAATATAATCTATAAAATAGAACTTATTAAGTTGTGAAGAAAATAAATGATATTTTGAAGAACAATTTAAGTTTATATGGATAATTCAAGATTTTTAACAAAAGCAGCGTCAATTTAATAATACAAGTGAAAGAATAAGTAGAAGAAGAAGATGAAGTTAATTTAAAAGAAAAAATAGAAAAATTGATATGGATATGGAGTGGCTTAGTATTTGGTAAATGCTGTGTTGGAGTGGACATTGATTGATTTTTGAAAAACAAAGTGAGTGTATTTTAAATACCTCATTATAATTAAATTAAAACTTTATTGACTTTTTTATAGTTTAATTTCATTTCTAAAAATTTGTTAATAGTATTTAATTAGTTTTATTTATAATTTAGAATTTTAGAATTTAATTTAATATAAAGGTAATTGTAATTTTTATATATTATGGAACTCGCTCTGAAAAGAGTTATTCATCCTCTTAAAGATTTTTAATTTAATGTTTGAGTTCAGTAAATTAAATTAAAATTTAAAAAAAATTGTTTTGTTATCATCAGATCATAACACATATTTATTAGTCCCCACCATCACATCATAACAATAAATTGTTATTCCTGCACATTTTAGTCTATAAAATAAATTTAATAAACCCACGAACATTTCAGTTGGTGTCAGGTGTGGGGTGAAAATTAAAAGGAGCCAAGTTAAGAAGAAAATTAGAAGAACGGAATGAAGCGACATGCGGTAACAAGGCGGAGCTTCAGTGACGGCTCGCGGTGGCGTTGAGAAAGCATGGCCATGATCCTGAGACGTTCCTTTAGGAAGATAAATTGTCGCAAATGATGAAAAATTAGAAGAAAATAGTAACTGTTTGAAACATGAATTGGAAGAAAAATTCAATAATAAACTTCAAGAAACAGAAGAAAAGATAAATGTGCTGGAAGAAATGATTTTTAATGGCAAGATAAAACCAATCGAAATGGATGTTGGCGAATCTAGCACACTTAACAAAGCCAGCCAAAACAGCCAAAGAAGCGGTGTAGAGTCAAAAACACCAGTAAAACCACCATCTTTTGACGGAAAGTGCTCATGGACCACATACCACAAACAATTCGAGGCGGCTGAGAAGGCGAATAACTGGGCGCCTGAAGAAAAAGCCACTGCGTTGACCGTTGAGCTTCGTGGAGATGCATGTGACATTTTGAACACCCCGAATGAATTGCCAGATTATGAACAATTGGTAAAACGGTTGGAGTTGCGCTACAGTGAGGCTCACTAACAGCGGTGTATCACATCCAACTGAAAACCCGTCAGCAAAAGCAAGAATTCGATGCCGATATTGCGAGATTGTCTTGACTGGCCAAATAAATTGAGAAGCGCATATAAGTGAATAAAGTGTAAATAAATAGTAATCTAAGTTTAGTAATAGTTAAATAGTGTTTTAAGTTTAATAAATAAATTAGTGTATTTAAATTGTGATTTTAGTCTTTAAAATAAATTTAAGAAACCCAGGAACATTTTATTATCATTCAAAATTCATTAAATTTTATGATAAACCGTATTTTTACCGATTTAGTGCCTATAAGGTACTCAAAAGCTTCCTTTTCTCTTCTTAAAGAAGTGAGATAACTTTGCTCTTCTATTGTTTCAGCATGAACAAGTAAATACACCGTTAATGAGTATTCTTTGATTCTCTGTGCCTCGTACATCTGTAATTAAAATTTTATTTTAATTTTTGTAATATACATACTATGAATATTAATAATGTATAAAGAACACCTCTATATTTCGTATAGCAGTCACGTTACTATGATACATTATAATAAAATTAGGTTGCATTTCCTCCAATGTTTGTTGCAAATCGAAAGAATTTGAACATGATTTAAACGTTTTTATTACAACTGTTTGCTTTGACTCAGAACTCGCTGTCTCGCAGATTTGTGAAAGATTCATATTTTCCATCTGTAAAAACAAAAACGCCATATAAAATGTATTAAAAAAGTATTTTGTTTCTTAAATGAATCATATTAATAAAACACAATGAAGTTTATGAAGTTAAAATAAGTGCTTTCCATGCAAAATTAAGAAAAAATCTGATTTATTGCTTACCTGAGTAAAAGGTTCAAAACAATATTCGGAATTGTAGTTTTCATGGTCTTCACTACCACATTCCCTGTTTTTGCCACCTTGGGTCATTGTTAACACATACGAACTTTGTAAATTTTCAAGTTCATCATCCATGATGTTTTCATTTTTTCCATCACATTCAGTGTTCTCCTCAATTTCGGATAAATCACTTTTGTCTACTACATTGATTTTAGTCAATGTTATGGAACTTCTACGCCGTTTATTGAGTGGTTCTTGATTCTGGGGTTGGGATTCAGGCAAATTTTGCAAATATTCAAATTCTTTATTTACTGAGTTGAATGGTAATCCATACTTTAAAACCCTTCCAAACAAATAACGTCTAGGTCCACGAGTTAAAAACTATAACGTACCTATATATGTGTTAAAATATTCACTAAAATTGTTATATTACATACCTGATTTAACTGATAACATGTTTTAAAATCTTGACAAAGGATTAACACTTTCGGTTCCTTTATATTTTGTCGCGTACTTTCAGCAGGTATTTCGTTTTTAAGTATTTCAGAAAGAGGATTCCATTTGGGACAAAATTCAGGATTCAGTTCTAAACAATAAAAGGATTTTAATTCATTTTTATTAAATAAATATTAATAAGTTACCTCTGTTAGCACCATAAACAAAATTGCTTGAATAAGTAAACAACAATTCTGATGGTTCCAAAAATACCCAATGTGATGCATGTGCATACTCTCTATTTCTATATTTTAACAATGTTGCATAGAAAGTAACATGATCTTCATGAAGCATTACTCTAAAAATGTGAAATTTTTTTAAAATTGTTACTATAAAACCCGAACGGTATTTCGGGCTTAAAGGCCGAGTTGGACACAAACGATTACATTCAGGCGTTACGTCGGTAACTGTAACTGTAGGGGACATTTTCAGTGACATATAATTTAAAAGACCAGTAATTATTATTTATTAAAATTATCATTGTTTTTGCAACAAACAGTCAAACATAAAGTTCGTAATTTAGCTACAAAGTAGGTTCACCACCAACAGGGTCCTTTTATTTAAGGAATTCCACTGTCGGATGGAGCCAAACAGAGGGAGCTAAGTGTAAATTACACAAATAAACAATAATTATTACGCTGAAAATAATAAATTATTTCATAAATGAATACTTGGTTAACATTCTGATCCGCGTCTGGCAACTTCGACAGAATGTTAACGAAGCATTAATCTATGAAATAAAGTATAAAAATTCTGTGTTTTCAATACTTCTACTATATTCAGTTCTGTCTACAATAACGGTTGCACTTCCCTTATCCGCAGATAGGAAAGTCATTCTCCGGAAAGGATTGAAGTGTAGCGTATTGCAGCTAACATGTGTAGGGGTGCGTGCAGTGATGTTGGTTCTGAGAAGAACCGTTGATATGCGGATGCCAATTCCAGCTTCCGTGATGAGAAGGAAGAGCGAGTCAAAGTTAGACTGATTTTATTCAATTATTTACAGCTATTTATATAAATATTATTTACATTGTTCTTATGGAGTGTATGATCAGCGGTTTACACTGTGTGTGTATTTGTTCTGACTTAGTTAGTGGCCAGAACTGTCGATGTTCTCTGTCAGCAGAATTAGATTCCGCAGTACAGAGTGTACTAATTTTTGTAGTTTGATAAGTACTGAGTGTTCTCACAGAAGTTTGCGACAGCACCTAGGCAGACACTTGTACCAGATATCGCCAGCGCTATTGAGACTGTGTCGCCTTTGCTCGGGGCGGTCGCTGGTAGGCGGTGGGGGCGGAGCCTCGTCTTCGCTCCCCAGGTAGAGCGACGGCAGCCGAACAGGGACAAAATTGTTGATCGGAAGAAGCTTATAGATTTATCAAAACATTTATTAAGTATGTGTCATAACCAAAGAGAAACAAGCAAAACAAAGAGAGGAACTAACCTAAGCAAAATATATATATATATATATATGTACAAAACAAATTTACCTAACCTAACCTAAACTTATCACACTGATCGTCGGCACTTTCGTGGCGTCGGTGGTAGCGGCGAAAGTAGGGCCGGCGGCGGCGGCGGTAGCGGGGGTAGCGGAGAGATATCTAGGTCTTCGGGCCTCATTGGTCGTTTCAATAGCCAGGCCGTAGTCGGCGGCGGCGGCGGCGTCACGACGATCGCGGTCCCTCTGGTGTCGGTCTCGGTGAAGACGTGCCGAACGTCCTGCTCGTGGCATCGATCGACGTGGTGACACGTCGGCGTGATGGTAGCTACGGAAGCTAAAATGGTAGCCACTAAGGCTAAAGGTAGCCACGGAGGCTAAAAGTAGCTACTAGAGCTAAAGGAGAGCCGGGTTGGTTCTGATTTCCTGTTGCATTCCGAGCGTCTTTTATTCTAGGGCGCAACGGCGGGGATGAACGTCGAGCGCTCTGATTGGTAGGTGTGTTGGGGTGAATCTCCCACTTCGTTCGCTGGTGCTCGCGGGTCGTTCTTTGCCGGTACGTGCAATTTGACTTTGTCACGTAAGAACGTTAGTGTGGCCTTGGACCGCGGCAACGGCCTAAAATGCTTACATGGTATCAACTGTTCACACAAAACAACCAAGACGCTGATGAATTCCGTTGGGAAGTACGAGTAACCTTAGAGAAAAGGAAACAACCACAAGCAAGCATAAGTGCACATGAATTACAGGATATACGAAATCTTAAGAGAGACGACTCAATCGTCATCCTACATGTGGATAAGTGAGTACACCAGGAAGAATGAAAACATCGTTCAGAAAGAGAACTACGAACTACTGCATCGTCCAACGACCACTATTGCGATGAAAGTCTTGTAATGAGCGTATGTGTGCGAGAGCGGGCAGTGTAGCGAGCGTATATGTGTTCGAGAGCGAGCAGTGCGGCGAGCGTGTGTGTGTGCGATAGCGGCGACGAGAACCGACAGCAGATAAGCGGAGCTCAAAGAACGCCGGCGTCGGTCGGCGCTTTGATGACACAATAAGCACTCCAGTAAAGTCTAGTATGTCATTCTGGAACTTTCTGGATTGTTCCTAATCAGTATAAATACCTGTTGACGTGGCCAGTAAGAGTCAGTTCACAGTGAGCTTCCGAACAAGTAATATAAATAGCGAACTACGATATACCGAGTGATATAAATACGCATTTTCCTTGTGATATAAATAAGTTGTTGAATTGTTATTAGTGTTTAAGTATTCTATTAGTGTTTAAGTGTTAAATAAATAGTTGTAAAATAAATATCCGTTAAATAAATAAGTTAAACTAGAAAATTCGTTACAGTCTAATTTTAATGAAACATCAGTACTACGACAGCAGAATGAGAACAAATCTAACTCCAAGTCGCCTCATTTGTATAGGCTACCCAAGACTTACAAGAAAATAAGCCTACTTCCAGTTTACGATATTCACCAACAAATCCACTAGCCAGGTCCCTACAACCTCTAAACTAGAAACAATTTTATGTGTAAAAATTTTTTAATGTAACGACGGATATCTCTAATGTCAGATTGAAAGCTGTCCTTTCGCAGGGAGAATTCAGTAGGGGTAGGCCTATGATGCAGCTAAGTAGGACGCTAAACGACAATGATAAGAACTACTCGACTAGATATCGAGAAGAAGTGCCTACCTAGCCATTGTAGTTGTCCATACAAAAATGTTTCGACCGTATATCTACGGAAGAAGATTCAATATCATCACGATCATCAGCCTTTGCGATGGTTATTTAATTTGAAAAATTCACTCCAAGTTAATTCGCTAGAGGCTAAAACTAGACGAATTCAAAGAAAGGTCTTGCGAAAATCATGGGCACAGTTTTTAAATTTATGTATGTATATATTGTCATGATAGAAGGAAGTTGCAATATAATTTTAAAAAAAGTATCAAAATTAGAAATTGAAGACTGTAGCATTTAAAAAAAAATAATAATAAAGATTGTATGAATTAAAAAAATTTTGTTTGAAAGATCTATGTAGTTTAGAATTTGTTTATATAAAATATAGAAGTAACAGTTTTTCTAAGTGAAGAGAAAATACAAAATAGCAAAAGTCATAGCCTACGCAATTACATAGTTAAAAAAAATGAGCCATAACATGAGTCAAAATACAAAATTAAATTCAACCTAGAGATAACACCAGTAGAGGAAGATGAGATGAAGAAATAAAACAAGAATAAGGCAGCCGAAAAAGCATGAGTGAAAATTTTTCTTTTATTCCAGCGTGCAGCCAGGTACTACAACACTGAAAAGAGACGGAAAGACCTAGGGAAACGAACCAGAAAATAAGAAAGCCCTGAAAGACTGCTATCCACCCCCTACGGAATGCCAAATAGCAGTTAACATAGTAATAGGATAGGTGGTGTTCCAGCCCGAAAAAAAAGATTGTGACCTAAAAGTATAGAGGAAGGCGATAAATGAAGAACGAAACGAGGTAAATTCCAGAGAGATGATTTTAAAAATTAAGCCGGGAATTATTTTTGGCAATAAATGAGGAAATTATGATAAATGGCAGAAATGAAAGAAGGTACGCATTCAAGAGGGAAACTCTCTTCGAAGGGGAGACAGAGCCACATTCAAACGACCATGGCGTCGATTACTTCCGTGGGCACGCCTACGCTACGAACACCACAACCTTACCAGATACATTCATGAAATAAAAAGGGACCAAAAATGAAATAAATCAAAACGGGGATGAGGCATTAAAGCACAAACTGATGTACCACCAAAGGATAGTATAAAAGGAAGAAAATGAATGAAGGGTGGAAGAAATAATAGGAGAAAAAGATTCGGAATTTACACACCAGAATAAAGTGATACAAGAGTCTAAACCGAACAGATTGGCTCCAGAACAACACATCCACGCAGAGAGCTGACAGCACCCCGAACTTTAGGTGTGTGGGAAAAAAAAAAGGAAAGCGATAGTCGGCAAATAGAACTCTACTGGGATTTTTTAGATCTAACAAAAAAATTTAGACTTCTAAAAAAAATGCAAAGTTAACACACTAAAGACAAAGAAAGAGGTCCTAAATTACTCAACATAAAATTAGGGGAAGTTTTGACACTATTGTAGGCTCAAATGCAGAACGAAGGAAAATTATTATTAAATAGCAATCTAGTCCCGGAATCCATATCCAAGACACAAACGGGATCAAACACCCAAAAAAAGTCCAAAAACGAACTCTAAACTCTGGCCAAGGACCAAAATACTCAAATATCTCAAAAACTGAAAGGGCAACCTATGCTACCAAAAATTTGGTTAGCACCAAACAATTAGATATAATACAATAGGGCCAAAACTCAAAAGGGTATCCTGTGCTACCAAAAGTTTGGCAAGGACGAAACAGCTAGAATAAAAGCAAATCTCGTAAGGCACTAGATCTCAAGGTAAGACACTAAATCTCAAAGTAATATACATACTAAATCTCAACGTAGGATACTAAACGTCAAAGAAAGTTCCTGAACAACTTCAAAAAGGCGCTAAACGTCTCAAGCGGAATCCAAAGTTGGCCAAAGCGGACCAACCACCACGGTAAAGAAAAAAAAACTCCAAAACGGCAGGATATGCACTCACTTGTGCAAGTAAGGCATTAGGGATTGGTGCATCTGAATGCAACAGGTCCCATAGGTACTGCAACTAAAAAAATTTACTAATATTAAACAAAGTGAAAATTCCGGAAAGAAATAATCTTTTTTTTAAATACCCCCTGCCTTAACCTTTTCCAAACCTTGTATTCTGGAAAAAAATGTAAGAATACTATTGGGGTTGGGGGGTTGTAGGGGGTAGAGGTTCTAGGAGGCTGTAATTGCAGGGGTGGAGTTTGTAGGGAGTCAAAGAATAGAATTGTTGAAGACGGTTAGTGTGGAGGGTGGGTGTATGTACATTTACTCACACCCACCCTCTACCCTAACCTTTTCCAACATTGCATTCGTAAAAAAAATAAGAATACTGTTGGCGTGGGCGTTGGGGATTTGTAGTAGCAGAAGGTGGGTCTTATAGGAAGAAAAAAAACTCACTGTTATAACCAGCACCTCCTACAAACCCCCACCACCACTTCAATAGTATTCTTAACTTTTTCAAGAATACAGAAGTTAAAAAAGATTGGGGTAGAGGGTGAGTGTGTGTAAATGTAGATACACACACCCTCTACCCTAACCTTTTCTAACTCCTGTATTCTTAAAAAACTTAGGAAGTCATTATTAAATTAAAATGTAATAACTAAAAAAATATGTATGATATCGTATTGTAGAGAAAAATTGTTAGATGTTTTGTATATTGTTCTGTTGTGTCTTGTACAATCTTCAATACATGAACTTAAATTCATTACCCAGTAATGGAAGGTGTACATATATTTATTTATACGTGGTATCAATTGGCGTGCGGTCTAAAACCGTTCTCAACTGGCTTCCTCTTATATACACCGCGTATTCAACAGAGTACTTTTGTAACTCCAAGTAGCATTCGTTACAAGTAGCGGTCCAGGTAACGCACATTTTTTCTTTAAATTGTATTGTAACATCTTTCTATCATGACAATATATATATTATATACAGGGTGTCCCATCGGGAACTGCGTCGACCGATTACTGAGAAGTTAGTGACTGGAAAATTCAATGAAAAATGAAGTTGAAACAAGTGTGGTGAGTGAGTGATTCTAGAGGCAGTTACATCTGGCGGTCACTCGCAATACGAATGACGGCTGGTTGGTTGGAAACTACGGCGGTTCGGGCGATTGGCGCAAGGCGGAGTTGGTGGTGGAGACATTATGTCCGTAGCGATAAAGCTGTTGTGACGTGTTGGTTGTGACAAATTATTTACGTGGTAAAAAATAGGCGAAAGATAAAAATAAGAGTTAACAATTTCAAGAGCGGGATATATCACAGTTGATTCCTGATAGTTTTTGTAGCGTTGCTGCGAACAGTGAAGAAGTGAAACAGTGCCGAAGTTTCAGTGTTTGGGTGTGGCATGGACACGCGAGTGTGTGTGTGTGTGTGTGTGTGCGTGTAGGTTCGTGGCGCGTGACGAACAAGAGTGGCGGTCGGTCCGACGAGTCCAAGTTGGAGCTGGACTTCGAAATGGAAAACCTCAACTTGGGTGAGTCAACAACGGCGTTTGACAATCCCGACGACCGGCTGTTAAAACTAATGGACGAGCGTATGGCGGGGTGCATGTCCGCGTTTATGGAGAAGGTCATATTCGAAATTCGGCAATTGGCGGGCGGTTCGACTTCTTCGGGTACTTCGACGGGCACGAATACCTCGGGGGCGCGGTGGAAACGGCGACAACCCGACGACGCGGCGATTTGATGGAAGTGGGCGCTATCGTGGAGGAATTCGAACCAGACGATCAATACTCCAATGTCACCAAGTTCCTGGGGTTAATTGACCAACTAAGCGACGTGCACGGATAGTACGAGTACGAGAATTCCTACTTCATGCAAGTGAAGCTCAAGGGGGCGGCCTGAACCTTGTTGAGACGTTTGGAGGTCTTCGCGTACACCTGGGAGGAAAGGAAGAAGAACCTCAAGAAGGCGTTTCCCAGGCAACACGATTTCTTCACGGGGCTCATGGAGATGGCGGAACAGCGCAAGGAAACTGGTGAGACCATGACGCCGAACTACCACGCGAAGTTAGCGTTATGCGAGAGATCCAAGATCCTTTGATTGCATCATCCGTGGGCTGTCGAAGGAATTATGGTTGAATGCTTTTGCTTGTAGGTGTAAGTTACGTTATATTCTGATTTTCACGCAGGCTTGGAACACTACAAGACACCGGCGGTGATGGTAGTGGCGAGGCGGACCGAACGGGCGGAAAGGTCAGAGCGAACGGAGGGACCTTAACGACAGGGACCCTCAACATCAGGCGCCAGGGCGAAGAGGATCAGCAGTCTAACGGTCCCACCCACCAAGCGACTTACTTGCGACAGGCGAGACAGTCAGCAGTATGGTACGCAGCTTAGCCGAAACTGTACTAGGCCTAAGGCGGAGAGATGCAGTTGGTGCAGAAAGGAAAACCACTGGTTCGACAACTGCCCAGCCAGGCAAGAGCAGAAGAGGAAGGACGAAGGGAGAAAAGGTGAATACGAGGAGAGGCTGAAGAAGGGCCAGTCAAGGTAACATTGGTGAGTACTTCCTTTGACTCTGCGTATAAGAGAACGGCTGAGGTCAATGGAAAGCGAGTGAAGGTGTACCTCGACATGGGATGTTTATAGGTGGAACCCAAATCCGTTGTGCTGGAAGGATTTGGCGGAGGACTAAGCGCTGCTTATGGACAAGCGAGATGTACAGTGGCGGTCGACGGTCTCAGCTTAGACCTTACAGTATTGTAACAGCACGCGATATTTCTAATGCTGATATTATTTAAGGGCAACCAGCGATAGGGAACGAAGGTGTGGTGTTAGTGGTGAGGGGCGGCAAGACAGTGTTCGTGGAGAAATCGGACTTGGAGGATCCCTTCAGGAACATGAACCTTGACGAATAAGCAGCGTGTCGGCGGCGTAACTTCTATTTGAAGGAAAATGAAAACCAGCCTGGGTAATAAGTAAGAAAAGACATGCTTTTATGTAACGTTTTTTTTCTTTGTAATTGTTTAAATAAACAATTATTAAACTAAATACGTATTTGATAGTTCTTTGTCAATAGAAAAATCTATTATGGGCCCAGTCCACGCAGAGTTGAATTTTCTTACGTAATGTTGACAAAGATTGAATATTTAAAAAGAAATTGTTGAATGTACTTTGAGGTTAGACAAGGAAAAGCAGTAGATCAAAATGTCGAACAAAGAGTTAAAACTACAAGTTGATAAGCTAGAAGGTCCTGAAGACTGGGCAAAATGGAAATGGCACATGAACATGGTATTTCGTGCGCATAACCTTGAAAGTATAGTTAGTGGCGAATCGAAATGTTCTGTACTTTCAGCAACAGGTGAAACTCCTGAACAAAAGAAAGAGCAGCAAAATTGGTTGCAGAATGATGCAAAAGCCGCAAGTATCATCGCAAGTGCTCTGAACAAAACGACAGCAGAATTAGTATTAACCTGTATTCATTCAGCAGATATCTATGTGCTCGTTTTGAACGCAGTAGTACACAGCGTTTGAACATGTTAATTGAATCATTTTTTCAAGTCAGACGGGACGACAAAGAAGATATTACTGTTCATGTAGCTAAACTGCAGAAGATATTTGTCGACTTAAATACTGAATTAGAAAATCATAATGAAAATAAATTATCTGAAAGGATATTGAATGGAAGAATATTGTCAACCTTAGGAAGAGAGTACAATAATTTCAATGACTTGTGGGATACAATCCCTACAGATCAGCAGAAATTAAATCTACTTATTGAAAAACTTTGTTCTATCGAAGCACGTGAATTATCGAATAAAACTGAAGTAAACGAAGTAGCTTTTATGGCAAAAGACACTAAAGTTAAGAATAAATCAGGTGTTAAGAAGAATGTAAATTCTGAAAAACTTGCTCGTGCAAAACAAGTTTCCCTGCAACAAATGTATTAAAAACGGGCACTGGGCAGCAGAATGTCCTTCAAAAACTTTTAAAATGAGTACAAATGGTAATGAAAGGCTTAAAACTGAATCCAAAGGTAAAACTACTGCTTTTAAAGCCTATAGTTTGAAAGCCAATTGTGAAAATAGCATTGCAGCTGATTACTGGTGCTGTGATAGCGGTGCTTCAAAGCACATTTCTCCAAATAAACATCATTTTCTATTATTTACTAATTTTTGTACTCCTAAGAAAATATGTCTTAGTAAAAAAGATGCTATAATGTTAGCATATGGCCATGGTACTGTAAATGTTGAAATATATATCAATAATGAATGGGAAAATGCAAAATTACAAGATGTTTGGTATGTACCTGATGCAAGTATTAATCTATTCTCAGTGAAAGCAGCGGCCAGTAAGGGTTTCAAAACAATACTAGACGAAGAAACAGTTGAGATAGTAAGAAAGGAAAATCAAAAATTAGTTGCAACAGGGTATTTAAGTAAAGAATTGTATATCCTGAACATGCATTCGGTAAACTTAACATCGGCTGCACAAGTAAATTTTTCAAAAGAAAATGATACCTTACAGCTGTATCATGAACGTTTTGCTCATCAGAATAAACGATACGTTATACAAATACTACGACGTATGAATATTGATATTGCTGATGAGAAAGAAGATCTTTGTGATGTATGTGCTTTGGGAAAAATGCTGATGTTAATGGACCGATGAAAACAACATCTTTAGGTGGATCGCGATATTATGTATGTTTTAAAGATGACTTCAGTAAATATAAAAGAAAATATTATTTCTGAAAAAAAAAAGAATGAAGTATGTAAAGCTTTTGAACAATTTCTAAATGAAGCTGCAACAAATGGACATACAGTAAAAAAATTTCGATGCGATGGTGGAGGTGAATTTATAAATAAAGAAGTTGTTAATCTGTTAAGTCGAAGAGGAATTAAACACATCATCTCACCACCTTACACTCCTTAGCAAAATGGCACAGCGGAACGAGAAAATAGGACTACAGTAGAAGCTGCTCGATCTATGCTTAGTGCAAGTAAACTGCCGCAATACTTATGGGCTGAAGCGTGTAACACCGCAATATACATTTTAAATCGTACAGGAAAAACTAAGGTTGCAAATAAGTTTCCAAATGAGCTCTGGTATAAACGAAAAGTTGAGAATCTAAACCACCTACGAGTATTTGGTACCGGTTGTTATGTACATATTCCGAAGCAATTTAGATCAAAGTTTGATAATAAATCAATTTTTGGGCATATGGTTGGATATGTTAATGACAAAGATGGGTATAGAGTATGGATTCCATCAAAAGGGAAAATAATTTGTAGTCATGATGTATTATTTAAGTCTGAAAAAATGTGCAATATACAACCAAATGCAGAAGTTGTTAGCAATGTAGATGAAAAAGATTATGAAAGTGTAATTGAAAATCAATTCGACACACCAGATAAAGAGACTAATTCACTGAATGAAAGCATCAATGAAGAGACTGATATAAACGACAACAATGAAGTCAATAATTTTATAGAAGAAGCAATCAATGAAACACGACGAAGTACTCGTGAGAGAAAACAACCAGACTGGATGAAATCAGGTGATTTCGTGATGTTGTCAAATTTAACTAAAGAAGATGATGATGATAACCCAAAGTCGTACAACGAAGCTATGAAAACTCGTCAAAAAGAAAAATGGAAGAAGGTAATGAATGATGAATTGGAGTCATTACAGGAAAAATAAACCTGGGATCTTGTACAGCGACCTGCAAATGTAAATGTAATTAAAAATCGTTGGGTTTTTAGAGTAAAGCCTCCAATCAATGGAGAAAGTCGGTACAAAGCAAGATTAGTAGGAAAGGGCTATGTACAAAAATATGGAATTGACTATGATGAAACTTTTAGTCCAGTTGCTCGCTATGACTCCATAAGAACACTTTTGGCTATTGCTGCAATAAAAGGAATGAAAATAAAACAGTTTGACGTTAAAACAGCTTTTTTGTATGGTACGCTTCAGGAGGAAGTCTATTTGGAACAGCCTGAAGGATTTGAGGATGGTACTGATCGAGTGTGCCTATTGAAGAAGAGTCTCTATGGTCTAAAGCAAGCCCCACGTTGTTGGAATAATCGCTTTATAAAATTTATGAAAGAAACAGGTTTTAAAACTAGTACAGCTGATCGTTGTGTTTTCTATCGAATTAATCAAGGAAAAACTCTATATGCTGCTATTTACGTTGATGACGGCTTACTAGTTGGAACTGATGAACAAGAAATCAAAAAGTTTTTTAAACTTTTAGAGACTGAATTTAAGATTACGACTGGTTCTTTGGAAAACTTTCTAGGTATGCAGATTCGATACGATGGGATGGATCAATCAGGATTAACCAAGAAGAATAAACAAATAAAATATTGAAACGTTTTGGGATGTATGAGGCCAACGCAGTATCAACTCCCATCGGTAAAGAAGAAGTGGAAGATAGTCCGAATGTAAAAGGAAAAGTTCCTTATCGTGAGGCAGTCGGAAGTCTTATGTATCTAACTGCTGCAACTCGCCCAGACATCGCATTTAGTGTCAACAAAGTAGCACGTGCAATGGAAAATCCTACTGAAAAAGATTGGAGTAATGTAAAACGAATTTTTTAATATTTGAAAGGAACTAGTAGTTATTGCATAAGGTACAGAAATGATGGAAAATCACTAAAAATATACAGTGATGCTGACTTTGGAGGGGAAATCGCGTCACGTAGATCAACAACTGGAGTTGTTGTAGTATTAGCTGGAGGAGCAATTTCCTGGACTAGTCAACTTCAAAGAACAGTTTCTCTTTCGACTACTGAAGCTGAAATAATAGCTGCAAGTGAAGGAACAAAAGAATTAATATGGATGAAACGATTATTAACAGAACTATTGTGTCTTAATCAACTTCCAACACTGTATGTGGATAATGCAAGTGCAATAAAACTTGCAAAGAACCCTGAATATCATAAAAGATCAAAGCATATTGACATTAGATATTTTTATGTATGAGAAAAATATCTAAATGGAGAGCTAAAATTGGAGCATATCGATGGACAAAAACAGCTTGCAGACTTGTTCACCAAGCCATTGGATAAAAATAGATTTAACTATCTTCGTTCCAGTATTAGAGTGCTGGAATTATCAGCTAAAGTCTAGCATGTAGTGTTTTGGAGGAAGTGTTGGAGTGAAAACACTACAATTTCCTGTATAATTCTTTAAATATAAATTCCTTTTTAAATATGGACTTGCAACTTCAGGAGTTTGCATGTTTTCCCTATTTGTGGATAATATACACTAAATTGAATACATTAATCTAAATACTTACTGAATCAAATGCTGAAGTGTTCGTAAATCTGATAAGAGTTGTTTAGATTTTGTACTTAACTGATGCCACATGCAATCCAACTGAGACTGAAGAAATTTATAAAAATTTTTTGTCAAACAGTTTTCTGTCGATAAGTCCTAAAACAATTAATTTAAACTATTACATGAAATTAAAAATATTTTATATAATTATTTATATTTATAATTATATTATTTATATTTATAATTATTTTTGTATTTGTGGGGTAACACTGATATTAAATAACAGAAATGTTTGATCTGAACACAATAGTTTTTATTATTGTTTTTGACAGGTACAATATTGACTTGACATTTTTATCCGACTAAGACCGACCATTCCCGATACACCCAGCCCGATGGCGCTAAATTAATTTTTGAGGAAAAAACAACCTTCCCTATCTTGTCTTTTCTTTTCTACACTTTACGTCACTCCGGAGAGAACCGAAGTGGAGCACGGCGCTCTCGTTGAGATCTGCGTGGAATCCTTGGGGTGGACGGCATTGCAGGTGCAGGGATCGCAGGAACCGGAGATGCTACAGGTGCTGGAGTTCGTCTTGGTGTTTGTGGCTGCTCTGGCTGAGCTTGTGCTTGATCGTAGAAACGTGTTCTGCGTGGTGCACCACAGTTGATTCTGTCGCCAGCGACACGATCAGGTTCTGCTGCTCCCATTATGTTTCCCTGATCTGATGAATGCTCACGACTGCGAATCTGATCAATGTGCCTCTTGAACCGTTTGCCGTGAAACTTAATTTCGTAGTGCAAATCTCCCAAGCAGGACACGACTTCTCCAACAATCCATTTGTCCATGCGCGGATTTTCTGAGACAAAATACACCAAGTCTCCCTGATGGAATTTACGGTAGGTTGCATCAAAACTGGCCTTCTGTTTCTCAGAAATCTTGGTGTGTAAATCATCTGGGAGAACAAGGTTGAGTCTTGTGCGCAGGTCACGTCCAATGAAAAGCTGAGCAGGGGATGCACCGGTGGTAGCGTGAGGAGCTTTCCGATATTGTCGCAGGAACTCGTTGATGTGGCTTTGAAGTGCTCTCGGTTGTTGACATCGCACGTAGGGCGTCCTTGACCGTCTGTACGTATCTCTCAGCTTGGCCGTTTGTCGAGAGAAGGTAAGGAGCTGTGAGCTTATGGTACTTCACGCCAGACATTATCAAAAAATTTTTGAACTCTGCGGAATTAAATTGAGGAGCATTGTCCGAAACCAGCATGACCGGTGCACCAAACGTTACAAAAAGGTTGTCGAGGATTCGGCTCGTAGCAGCTGATGTCGTGGACTTGGTTACTCCGACTTCCAACCACTTGCTATAGGCGTCCACGATAATGAGCAACATGTTTCCAGCAACTGGCCCGGCGTAATCAATGAGGATTCTCTGCCATGGAGCTGTAGAGTACTCCCAGTGGTGCTCTCTGAACTGGACGGGGGCGTGTGCATGCTTTGCACATTCAGTGCAAGATTTGGCGACATGCTCAATTGCAGCATCGATGCCAGGCCAGAAAACAAACGAGCGGGCCAGCCTTTTCATTTTGACGATTCCGATGTGAATGGCGTGCAAATCCTGAAGAATGGCGTTTCTGAGTGAAAGTGGAATCACAACTCTGTGTTCAAACAACAAACAATTAGCGGCCACAGTGTAGTTGGCTTCAGGTGCCTTGAAGCCGTGACGAAGGAGGTCTTGACCTGATTCCAAAAGCTTCAGAATGTTGCCAAGGTGCTCATCTTTCCTTGTTGCCCTGGCGATGGCTTCTGCTCGAATTGGTAATTGTTTGATTTGGTGGAGTACAAAGTGGTCAAAGTCGTCCGTTCCTGCTCCTTCCCCCTCTGCCAATGATTGAAGACAAACTTGGTTGACCGTGGTTGGTAACGGCGCCCTGGAACAGTAGTCTGCGTTGGCGTGTGCCTTCGAGTCTTTGAAAACCACCTCGAAGTCAAAATGAGCCAAGTAGTGCGCGTAGTTTGCCATCCGGCTAATGCACAGCACAGGCAGTGATTTTTCTGGATGCAGGATTTGTGTTAGCGGTTTGTGGTCCGTGATGAGAACGAAATGACGTGTGTAGAGATAGACGAAAAACTTGTGCACAGCCCACACGATCGCGAGCGCCTCCTTATCAATTTGAGGGTATCGTTGCTCTATGGCGCTCATCGTTCGGCTTGCGTAGGCGATTGGTCGTTCCTGATTGTTGCTCAAGCGGTGCGACAGCACGGCTCCCAACCCGGTTTTGCTGGCGTCGGTCGCCAGCAATAGCGGTAGCGAGGGGTTATATTGCATTAGAACCTGGGGTGATACCAAAGTTTCTTTGATGTCGACGTATGCCTTTTCGCCAGCTGAAGTCCAGGTAAACGGTTCGCTATGAAGCATGTCACGCAGAGGCCGATCTCGTGTTGACAAATCCGGGATGAATGCGCTGTAATACGTAGCCTTTCCTAAAAAAAGTTGAAGTTCCTCCGGTGTTGAAGGCTTTGGTGCATCGCGGATAGCTTCGATGTGGCAGTCGGATTTGTGGATTCCCTGTGCATCAAGTTTGTGACCCAGACATTGGAGTGTAGTTTCTGCAAATTTACATTTGGCTCGGTTGAGTTTCAGCCCATGATGACGCATCCTTTCCAGCACGGCACACAGGGCCCGGAGCAAGTTCTCGAATGAGTCTGCGAAGACGATGGTATCATCAAAAAAATTGACGACGCAAGGTAGATCACGCAGCATTTCTTCCATTCGACGTTGCCACACTGCAGGGATGTTCGCTGCTCCGTAGACCGCGCGCGTCGATCGGATTACGTCATGAGTAGGCGTGTTGAGAGTCATCGCATGAGCACATTCGTCGTCGATTGTAAGATGCGTGTAGGCATCCGTGATGTCAAGATGACAGAACCACTTTGCGCCTCGCATCTTGTTAAAGATGCACTCCACTCGTGGGATTAGATGTTCGTCTACGATCAGCTGAGGATTTAGTGTAGGTTTATAATTTCCCGTGATACGTAATTTCCCGTTCTTTTTTGCCACCACATGGGTCGTCGAAGCCCACTCCGAGTATTCGACCCGTTTGTACACGCCCGAATTCAGCTTGGCCTCAATTTCGCGTACATATGCATCACGCAAAGCGTAGGGAATATCTCGAGCTCTGGAAAAGACAGGTTTGTATCCAGGTTTAAAGTGCAGTTTGACAGGAGGCCCTATGAGCTTTCCAGGTTCATCGTCGAACGAGCTTTCAAACTGCGTCAGGATGCTGTCCAATTGAGCCTGTTGCTGCAACGATGGCCTTGGAGAAACCGGATTGACAGCGTGGACTGACGCTGCATTTCCAAAAAAGGTTGAGAAATTAATTTCGTTTGAAAATGCCACGATCCACTCGCGGCCCAGAAGCGAGTCGACTGTGCCATCTGCCAGATAAAGGTCGAGCTTTTGAACTGAGGATCCGATTTGAGCGTTGACAGGTACGCGACCTAGGCAGGAAATTCGATGACCAGAAAAGCTCGCAAATTGTTGGTTCGTTTCCAGCAATTTGTATTTGATTTTGGCACTGTCAAGCGTTTGTTTGCTCATGATTGCCCACGGCGCGCCAGTGTCAATTTCCATTTTGACGTTACGTCCGTTGATAAGGACATCAACCACGACCTTTCCAGGAAATTTGACAGAGTTGACAACGTCAATTTTGTTAAGACGTCGAATATGGTCGACTTGTTCGGCTGGAAAATCTTTTTCATAGTCTGAGTTTTCTCTGACTTGTCTGACGTTCCCAGATCTGCAAACGGAAGCAAGGTGACCTTTCTTATTACAGGCGTGACAGGTGGCGTCACGATACGGGCATTGAGAACGAGCATGTTGACCTCCGCAGCCCTGACAGGCCATTGCTTACCCTGGCTTTGACGCGGTTGATAAGGTAAACCGGTTGGTTTATGTACTCCTTGGAGTTGTGTATGGGGTCTGCGTTGATTTGGACGTTTCGTGTACTTCAGCTTTGGAGGTGCGAATCCTAACTTGTTTGCTGGTTCCACCTTGTTTTTTTACTGTGTCCGATATCAAACGAGTTGCTTCGAGAGAATTTGCGATTTCAAACGCTTCCGCAAAAGATGCTGGTTTTTTCGCGATGATCTCATCACATGTCACTTGCGATTCGAGTCCGAACAACAGTTGTTCGATGAGCATTCTGTCCAAAAAACCGTCAAATTCACAATACACTGCACCTTGTTTAAGTCTGAGAGCAGTCTGCGACTGATTCGCCCGGATTTTGTGTGATTTTACGAAATTTAATACTCTCAGCGAACTTGTTTTTTGCGTGATCAAAATGTTTTATGAGGGTTTGCTGGATTTCGGCGTACGTCAGATCCTGAGGTAGGCCAGGGCTAATCAAAAACTTTAACGCATCATTCAGATCTCTGCCAATGTAAACACGGGCATAGTTGGCGTGCTGTTCGACAGGTATTTCACTCAGTTCCAGAGCCCAGGAGAAACGTGTGAAGTAGTCCTTAACGGTGGTGCCCTCTGTCGGGCGGTATTCAGCCATGTTGAAGCGGGGTGCACGGAGATGTCCATTATTGGCTGCGTTGGCAAGTTCGGGACCTGCAGCGGCGGCCGCGCCTTATAACGAAGCTCGAGGTGCCTGAGACAACATGGCGGCCATAGATTCCAAAAGTTCCGGTGGAACTTGTGTTGGTTCGGTCATTGTGACTTGGAATTTATGACAACACCAAGTCTTACCAAAGCAATGATGCGCAGGTGATCTTGGTAACAGGCACTTGAAACCGGCGGGGTAGAAAAATCACTCGAGGTTATGATGGGTGCACGATGCCCATAGAGTCTTTGTTCCTCTTCGAACACTGGCACCCGGTAATAACAGTTTTCAGTGTGTTATCCCATTTCTGACACCACTTTTGTATTTGTGGGGTAACACTGATATTAAACAACAGAAATGTTTGATCTGAACACAATAGTTTTTATTATTGTTTTTGACAGGTACAATATTGACTTGACATTTTTATCCGACTGAGACCGACCATTCCCGATTCACCCAGCCCGATGGCGCTGTTGCCAACTTGCAACCTTAAACCCAATACACAACAATTATATTGTTTATATTATTTATATTTATAAAATATAAGATAACAGTAACAACTTCACTTACTTGTAAATCTGTATTCATGTTAATTCTTTTTATTTCCTTTATAGTAAGATTAGTTAAATCTAAAATACATGCCTGTATTTTTGACATATTACTTGATATAGGAATGTGTAACTCAATAACATTAGGCTACAACAAAAAACTTATTTAACACTTATATGTAAGGATGGCATTAATAAAAAATAATGTACTTCTCGATTCTTAACACTTTGTATTACAAGAGAATGAAAGCGTGGCCATAAATATAGCTCCTTAACAAACAAGGTTTTCATTACTCTTTCAATATGACCATATCCTACTGTGAAACTTTGGGCATTATTTGAAAATCCCTTTATGAAACCCGCCTAAAATCCGATGTTGATAAAGATGGTTCTTTGAGTCTTACATAGTGTCAACACTTACTTTATTGTTTTGCCTAAATAATCTTAATACGAAAGCTTCTTGACAACTTTCCAAAACCATATGAGCCCTCTGAACTATTATACCAGTTATTTTATCAATCGGAATTCGTTTTTTTAACATATCTACAACCAGTATCCTTGTGGTGATAAAATGTATTCCTCCTGATAAATACAAATGTTCCCTAAAAAGTAATATTGGTTATATGTAACTTATGAGTGAAATCAAGGCTGATAAATAGATAAATAAAAAGCACTAATTTGTTTCGACACTTATTTAATTCTCTGCGAATTGTTTCGATCGAATGGCCATTCTTAAGAGTAAATACTATACTAAAACTAGATATAATACTTGAGAAAAACACAATGTTGTCGTTTTACACTTTTATTTAGATAATCTCTAACAATTGTTTCGACCTATTCGGTCATAATCATAGAGTTATATAATGAAAACTAAACTAAAGATAAATCAGTACATCTATTTATATTCAATTATCACTATTGTACACCCCTTCTCTATTCTTGGAAATGTCACTGATAGCTTTGAATATAGGGCTATTAAGGCCTTCTGTAATTTCGTTTGTTATGTTTAATTTTCGGTAAATTCCTTTTTGTATTTCCAGTTTTTCTAAGAAATTGAGTTTGTAGCCCTTACTTTCTAAATGTAAAATTGAGATGTCGTCTTTATCGATGGTATGGTTTAGTGTAATGCAATGTTGAGCTAGTCCAGTGGAGGGTTTTTTATCTACTATTGATTTACAATGTTCTTTTAACCTAGTTTCAAAATTTCGACCTGTTTGCCCAATATATATTGCATCACAATTGGAACAATTAATTTTGTATTATTTATTTTTATCTATTTTATCTAATTTGTTGTTTACAAATGTTGTTTTCAAATTATTTTTGTTGCTGCTAACTGTATTAATATCTAATTTTCTTAATCTAAAACAAATATTGGTGCTGACGTCTTTGTAAAAAGTAATTGGATACCATCTTTCAGTTTTTTGTGATTTTCCTGTATATATTTGATTCCGAACCTGTTTTTTCCGTTTTTTATTTAGCATGACGTCTATTAGTCTTGGGTTATATCCGTTGTTTTGAGCTATTGTTTTTATAAAATTAAGTTCTCTGTTAAAGTTGTTTTTGTTTAAAGGAAAATTTGTGAGCCTATGAAGTAAACTGTGAAATGTTGATAATTTTATGTTATAGTCCTGGTTAGAATCATGTGGAATGATAGCGTCGGAAAAGGTATCTTTACGATAAATATCAAAATCGAGTTTGTTATTAACTACACTTATTTTCAAATCTAGGAAATTTAATGTACCATTGTCTTCTAATTCCACCGTAAATTGGATTTTTTTGTTAATTGAGTTTAATAATATCAGCAAATTACTTATTTGTCTAGTTGAACCTACATAAATACAAAATATATCATCTACATATCTAAACCATGTGTGTATATTCTTTATAAGAGGGTTATTCATACTCATTATAGTATTCTCGAAACAAGACATAAATATTTCAGCAAATAAAGGAGACAACGGGGAGCCCATGGGTAAACCATCAATTTGTTCATAGAATTGACTATTGAACCGGAAGTAATTTTGCTTTAAGCACGTATTTATGAGCATAAATAGTTCTTCTTTTTGTGCTAGTTCTAAATGTGATTCCCTAATTAAATTTTTAAGGATGCAAATTAATTCGTTTTTCGGGATGGAAGTAAACAGACTTTTTACATCGAATGATACTAGTTTGGATGATTTAGGAAGGTCTAAGTTTTTTGTGTGCTTTATGAATTCCAGAGAATTCTTTACTGACCATTTAGATTTAAAATTTATCCAGTTTGGAATATTTTTACTTAGGAATTTGCATAATTTATAAGTAGGAGAATTAATATACGAAACTACTGGTCTCATAGGAATATTTGTCTTGTGGGTTTTTGGTAACCCATATAAGCACGGAGATTGAGGATTCATAGTTATGAAATAGTACATTGCATTACACTAAACCATACCATCGATAAAGACGACATCTCAATTTTACATTTAGAAAGTAAGGGCTACAAACTCAATTTCTTAGAAAAACTGGAAATACAAAAAGGAATTTACCGAAAATTAAACATAACAAACGAAATTACAGAAGGCCTTAATAGCCCTATATTCAAAGCTATCAGTGACATTTCCAAGAATAGAGAAGGGGTGTACAATAGTGATAATTGAATATAAATAGATGTACTGATTTATCTTTAGTTTAGTTTTCATTATATAACTCTATGATTATGACCGAATAGGTCGAAACAATTGTTAGAGATTATCTAAATAAAAGTGTAAAACGACAACATTGTGTTTTTCTCAAGTATTATTAAAGATGTTTTACAATTACCCTACCGCCGATACTATCAGATAGTCTATTCGGTATTTAGATATTAAAACATAATACCTCTCAGAGGAGGACACGGGAAGGGGGTGAAACTCATGAAATTATAAATTGCTTAGTGACAAAAGTGTATCATTATATGTCGTTAATTCATTTTGATTTTTTACTAGATTAAGTTTAGAAAACAATGCTTTTTTGATCTCTAGGTCTTCCAGAGGTTCAATTTCTTACTTTTGGGTTCAATATGTAAAATTTTTAGATTATCCTTATCAGTTTCGTGATTTTTACATATATAGTGTTCTAACCTAATGATGAAAGATCGGTCACTTTGGCTAATATCAATTGCGGGACACTGTTTAAAATTTATCTGGTAAATTGCATTCCTTTTGAAATTGTTGTTTTCGGTTTATTGTCAACTAATAGACGTCCTACATTATTTTTGTTTACTACTACCGGATGTAAATCTAATTTCTGTAAGCGTCTTACTATTGGATTTAAAACTGTATCAACTAAATTAATTGAACAATAATTAATTTGCTTTTTGCCGTCTTCGCCGAAGGAGGCCTTAAGAAACTTACGGCCCTTAGTTTCTGAAAGTGGTAAGTATATTAATTAATCTGTGGACAATACTGAGAAAACATGCAAGTTTAATTTTGTGAAATTGTAAATAGAAACAAAAGAAACAACTACTCCGAGGGCTAATACCCCTACCGGCATTGAATTACACTATTGAATCTGAAGGCACATGTTAGACGTAGATAAAACAATCTAAAAAAGACAGGTAAAATTCCTGTAACGTCTAAACAATTAAGGATTACAAATCCCACATTTGGAACGCGTCCTATACAATAGGCACAATGAATCATAAGCCAATTCCTTGTCTTGTTATTCAAGTGAACCGTGAGGTTTGTGTTTGCCAGCGCCTACCTGATGAGACCCAATAGGTCGAAACCAGTTGTAGGAGATGGCTTATGGTTCGTTGTGCCTATTGTATAGGACGCGTTCCAAATTTGGGATTTGTAATCCTTAATTGTTTAGACGTTACAGGAATTTTACCTGTCTTTTTTAGATTGTAAATCTTATATTGACATCTGTTATTAGAATGACTCACTGTTAAATCCAAGAAGTTCAAAGATGAATTGTTTTGAATTTCATGGGTTAATTTAATCTTATTGTTAATTTTATTTAAATGATCAAGGAACTTGTTATGTAAACGGTGTGTACCTGTCCAGATACAGAACACATCATCAACATACCTGCACCAGAATGATAAGTATGTTAATAGGTTGTAAATATATGTTATCGTTATATTGACAATAGCATTGATCAAGGCAAACATGAAGAATATGTAACAATTCAAAAAATTTTTTATTCAGTTGTTGGCTAATTTGCATTAATTGTAAACAGTGTGCCGCCAATGTTGCCGATCCTTCACCATTAGTTTAAACGAACATGTAAATAATATTAATAAAAAACCATGTGGAACGGGTATGTCAAAACACTGCATATGTGAAAATCATGAAATTGATAAGCATAATCTAAAAATTTTACATATTCAATCCAAAAGTAAAAAAAATTGGACCTCTTGGAAAACCTAGAGGTCAAAAAAGCATCGTTTTCGAAACGTAATCTAGTTGTAGCGTAAGTTGCTAACATGTATAGGGTGCATGTAGTGGTGGTGGTTCTAAAAAGTACATTTTGAGATGCGGTTGTCTATGTCAGCATCCGTGGTGAACCATTAATACCTTCTTCGGTATTAGGGAGGATACCTTCTTCGGTATGGTATGGTGAAGGAAATGCGAGTCAGTTAGACTAATTTTATTGAATTATATACAGCTATTTATACGACTATTATTTACATTACTCTTATGGAGAGTATATGGACAGCGGTTTACACTGGTGTGTGTCTTTGTTCTGACCTAGTTAGTGGCCAGAATTGTCGATGTTCTCTGTCATCAGACTTTAATTCCACAGTACAGAGTGTACTACATCTTGTAATTTAATAAGTACTAAGTGTTCACACGTAAATAATTACGAAACGATTCGTCGAGAAATTAGTGTTTTTTTATTAATCTATATCTTGAGAAATTTTATTATAAACAAGTTTGTAGATCTTATGCATCAATATTGTATTCATTATGAAAATTTTCAGTTTAACTTCAAAGTAAAACGTTGTTATGAACGGCGCGAACGATCGATAAAAACGAAAAAAAAAAACGCCGCGAAATCATATCAAAACAGGCGATTTCATGGAACGTGCAAAAAAAATTCAGGGTGCTCTGAACTCAAACTAGATTTTTTTAGAACAAGGTAAACAGTATAAATACCATCAACAATAAACTACTAGGAAATATACAGGGTGTCCACGAAAGATGCGGCCAAAATTTAAGGGGTTATTCCTTGGACTATTTTAAGAATATTTTGTCCTTTGATGATTTTTGAAAAACCGCTTTGTTTCGATGATACAGGGCGAAAACCATTTTCGAGAAAATCAATGTTGATAATTTTTATCGAATGCAAAAACATTATACGATGCAAAAACTGCAGTTTTTATTATTCATTTTATTGCTATCATTGACATTAGCTGTCAGCAGGTGTATTTTCTGTCTTCAAGAATTTAACTTGAGTGAAGTCTTTACCATGAATCGCTATACGAATGCTGAGATGATCGACATGCATTTTATTTATAGCCTTGCTGAAGGCAATTCGCGAGAAGCTAGGCGGTTGTACCTGGAAAGATTTCCTAATCGTAATGTTCCTGATAGAAAAACCTTCCAACGTATCCATCAACGTCTTCATGAAACAGGATCATTGAGACGAAGTGGAGGATCAGGAAGGCCAATGACAGTCAGAACGGTAGAAGTGGAAGAGAATGTGCTGAATATGGTAGCTAAAGATCCAGGTACGTCCACTCGAAGAATTGCAAATACTTTGAATGTAAGTAAGGGGACTATTTGGAACATTCTTAGGTACTATCTGTTGTACCCATACCACTTACGCGTTCAGGCACTTCTTCCTGTTGATTTTCGTCCACATATTGAATTTTGTCAATGGTTGTTGCACACATTAGTTCTAATCCCTCAACTGTTGTCTGTAATTCTTCTTACTGATGAAATGCAATACGGAATTTTCATAATAACCATGTGTGGGCTGAAGAAAACCCAACTTCAGTTCTCGTTGAACGTTTGGGTTGGAATTGTGGGTGACTGGCTAACTGGACCGCTATTTCTACCAGCAAGACTTACCGGCGAAGTGTATCGCAACTTCTTGGAACACACGCTCCCTGAGTTTTTGGAAGATGTACCATTGGCAACAAGAAATAAAATAAGGTTTATGCACGATGGTGCACCAGCGCATTTTAGTATAGTTGCTCGTCACTTTTTCGTCGCCACAACATACAGAGATCGCTGGATTGGTCGAGGTGGACCTCACTTTTGGCCTGCTCGTTCCCCGGACTTAAACCCTCTGGATTATTTCTTATGGGGACACCTAAAGTCATTAGTTTACACTACTCCAGTGGAAAATGTCGACCATTTGAGAAATCGGATAATTGCTGGGTGTAACACAATACGAAACGACCCAGATGTGTTTGAACGAGTCCGGCAATCAATGAGGAGAAGAATGGATTCTTGTATGCAAGCTGGCGGTAATCATTTCCAACAATTTTTGTAGATTAAAAACAATTACTTGTAATCTTTCAGAATACAATGTTGTTATTGTCGAAAATAGTTTTCGCCCTGTATCATCGAAACAAAGCGGTTTTTCAAAAATCACCAAAGGACAAAATATTCTTAAAATAGTCCAAGGAATAACCCCTTAAATTTTGGCCGCATCTTTAGTGGACACCCTGTATAAAAGTGGTTCCGTCGGTGTTGCTGTTGTCATGTTTTCGTAGGGTTGCGTGCCGTTGAGTGTCTGAGCGATCACAATAAAATCGTGCTCTGAGCTTACATTACCTGGACGTAATGTATTTATCATATAACATAGGCAGTTAATATACCTATACATCCAACTTTCCCTCATGCTTTTATTGGGACTTGGGGATGATAACATCAAATATATATCAAAATACTTATATATTTATACAGGGTGTTAGGTCTATAAGTACAAAAAAAAGAATCATGGATTCCTTGCACAATAAATAACAAAAGTCTAAAAGCATTTTTCAATCGAGTGACAATTAAGTACGCAATTCGTGTTCGAAAATTTGACCCTGAAATTCGGTTTAATACGGGCCTGGCGAAATACGAATTCTCGTAACTGATAGTTTGCAACGAGCAGCGCCACTTACGAAACAGCGTTATCTATCACCGGCGACTATTCTCTAGGGAATAAGCGCGCTAAACCAGGGCCGGCCTCAGAAATCAAAATAATTTTTAATTTTTTTTTTTTATTTCAAAAGTCAAAAAGTGTATAAATTCATGTTTGAAATGCAACAGGGAACATGTGGTTCTTTTTTCTGTACTTATAGACCAAACACCCTGTATATATTTAAAGAAAATGAAATCTTTTCTTCTCTCATGAAATTTGGATTCTATGGGTTCCCCTCTTCAAAAATATTTAACGCTTATGTTTATAAAGTGGCGGAAAAGACCGGATGTCAGGTCGCCTCTTCCATGTACCGGAGGTGACAACTTAACACGTATCAATATACAGGGTGTTTCTGATATAACTGCGGATATTACAAGGAGGTGATGGGCAGTAGAAAATAAGAAAATTAAGCAAAACTTCGCAGGTCCTAAAGTTTACCGTTTTCGAGAAAACCGTATGTGAAAATACAGGCAAAACCGAGTACGGTCCTGTGCAAAACGTGTCCTCGATTGACCTGGTCGTGTGTAGTGGCAACGCTGTCTTCAATCAGCTGACCGTGAATGAAGTTACTCGGTTACTGTAACGTAAACAAGTGTGTTCAAAAATGGCGTTTAGTTCATCAGAATTTTGTGACAGTTGCCAAATGTGTTGCTTAAGTCAAAGCGAAAACGCACAGGACCGTATTCAAATTAATTCATGTTAAAATGTTTTTCAAAAATTTTGAAATTTTTTTTGTTTCTTCACCGCGCTTCTGTAGTGACCATTCGATTACATATTGCATCTAGTTGACACCCTCCAAAAACCCGTATTTATATCAGAACCACCCTGTATATTGTCATGATAGAAGGATGTCTATGAAGCAATTTTAAAAAAATTAACAAATTTAGAAAATGAAACAAGTGTTCCAAAATATTAAAAAAAAATATATATTAAAAAGAAAAATGAATTTTTACTAGTGATCTTTAGTAGTTTATTAAAAGTTTTAAATTGTAACAAATAAAATTTAATTTTAAAATGTTTTCAAATGACAGTAGCATTACAAAATTATGATACTAATCTTGATTGCTTAAAAAAGAAAATTAAATCGTCGTAGAATTGGCTTGTGGTTCGTTGTACCTATTGTATAGGACGCGTTCCAAGTGTGGGATTAGTAATCCTTAATTATTTAGACGTAACAGGAATTTACCTGTCTTTTTAGATTAAATTAAATTTTATTTGAAAGATCAAGACACTGGAGAATTTGTTATGGTTACCAGGGGGTTGAGACTTTTAAAAAAAATATTAAGAACAGCAATTTAGAAATTAAAATAAAATAAATTAAATCAAAAGAACATTATTAATATAAATAGAAGATATTTAAAGTGATGAAGTATTACAAGTAATATTATGAAGAGAATCAAAGTTTATTGAATATTCGAGATTTTAAGAAAAGCAGCTTCAATATAATCATACAAGTGGAAGAATAGTAGAAGAAGAAGAAGATTTAGTTACATAAAAACAAAAGAAAAATTAACATGGATTTGGTTTTATTTCATATGTTGGTAAAAGCTGATTTTTCGATTGACATTGTAACAGTGAGTGAATAATATGTCTCCATAATTTAATAGAAAAACTTTTGACTTCATTAATTTAAAATTTTCATTTTTTAATAATTGTTTATAGTTCTTAATTAGTTTTAATTATATAGTAGAATTATTAGAATTTAATTTAATATTAAAAGGTAATTGTAATTTTTTTTCATATTATGGAACTTACTCCGAGTTAAAAATTATTCATGGTCTTAGGTATTTAAAATTTAATTTTGAATTAAACTAAAATTTCTATTAAAAATTGTTTTGTATATCATCCCATCATAACATATTTAATTAGCCCCAATAAATCATATCATAACAATATATATAGTAGTTCATAGCGAAATTCCAAGTGGGCCAAAAAGCATATAAAATATTATTTTGCATATACTTTTCCCAAACCTAATTAGTTTTTCTTATATATTAAGCACTGTCTATTCTTTAAGTAAGAAAGAGTGCTGATTTGTATTCGTTTGTATTACTATTATTTTTGTTTGTACCTTTGAAAGTTCCCAAAAACAAGTTTTTTAAAAATTTCCTCTGGTAATAAGTGGCTATACCCCTTAATATTGAACTACGAAAATCTTAAAGCGAAAGCTGTTTCATAGCCATTTTCGGTTTTGTCTATTATTGAACATTATGTTGTTTGTTGATGAAATAATAGATTTGTTGTATTTATTTCCTAGTTAAAATTCGTATACAGGGTTTTTCACGTAACCCATGCGTTAAAAGTTTTTAAATTTGTAATACCGGTAGAGTTTTGAAAATGTAGAAAATAACCTAATAGCTGAAGATCTATCAATTCAAAATATTAGCAGTCGTCTGACACTTCCGGTTATGACAAATTGATTAAGGCTTTCGCGGCCAGTTGATGAACTGGTGTTGTCCTTCGGGTGTAAAGGCCGTCGTCGGTTGGAATTGCTTCCGGTTACACCGGAAGTCGTCAGCAACTTTGTTATTTTGAATGGAATGGTATATTTTTTACGCCAAATTCGAATTAGACGTGGAATTTTAAGGTAAGTTTGATAACCAACTTATACATTTACGGTGAGCGGTTTCTGAGATAATTTAATTTATAGTTTAAAAATCGCAATCGCAACCCTAATTGTAAAAAATTATAACTTCCACAACATCTGACTCAGAGTGTTGAAATTTTTACTAGTGATAGCTAATTTTCTCAGAGTTAACTACTTGAAAAAATTGAACTTAATAATTTATACAGGGTGTTCACAAAAATTTGTAGTTTAAAAATCTTGATCACGAATAACTTCGTTTTTTTAAAAGCACCTGCCATGTTTTGTTTTTTTCAATCGATTTCTTTTTTATCTTCTTTCTGGGTCCAGCCGTTGGTTTGATGACATGTTATTGCAGCTTTTAATTGGCGATGTAGTCGTTCCACCATTCCGTTTTCTGCAGGGTGGTAAGCGGTTGTATGAATGCGTTTGGAGTTCGCCAGGCGAGACAATTCGTTAAAGAGTTGGGACTCGAATTGTCGGCCTTGATCCGTAGTGATTCTTAGCGGTGTGCCAAAACGACAAATCCAACCTTCGTAGAAAGCTCGGGCTACCGTTACAGCTTCTTGGTCTTTTAGAGGGAAAGCTTCCGGCCAGCGTGTGTATCGGTCTATGCAGGTGAGACAGTAACGATATCCCTCTGAGTAAGGTAAGATGATGATGTCGATGTGGACATGATCGAATTTCTCTGCTGGTAATTTGAAGGTGCCTAGGGGAACTGAGACGTGTCGGGATATTTGGGCTTTTTGACTACTCATGCATTCACGAGCCCATCTTGCACAATCTCTGCTTGCTGATGGCCAAATGAAGCGTTGTGTTACCAGTTTGCTTGATGCTCGCATACCGGGATGCGTTAGTGAATGCAACTGTTTGAATGCAGCGTAACGAAAAGTTGGGGTCAAAAAAGGTCTTGCAGTTCCAGTGGAAATGTCGCAGAAAATAGCCTTGTTTGATCCAGGAATGTGGTCAGTTTCAGCAATAGGGAGTTGTTTGATTCGCGGTAGGATTTTAGTTCTTCATTGGTCTCTTGTTCCGCTGCGAAAGCTTCGTAACCAATGGCGGTTGATACTTCTGATATGCGTGAGAGCGTATCAGCTACCACGTTGTCCTTGCCGGAAATGTGCTGAATGTTCGTGGAAAATTGGCTGATGCAACTCAAATGGCGGGACTGTCGGGGGAACACTTGTCAGGGTTCTGACGGAAAGCGAAGGTGAGCGGCTTGTGGTCTGTGAAGATAATGAAATCACGAGCTTCAAGTAAATGTCGAAAGTGCTTGATAGTGCGGTAAATTGCCAGAAGTCCTCTGTCGAAAGCACTGTATTTCGTCTCTGCGTTGGAGAGTTTTGTAGAAAAGAATGCCAATGGCTCCCATCCTCCTTTGTGGAATTGTTGTAACGCGGCGCCCAAACTATGGTCGGAAGCGTCACAATATATTGCTAACGTAGCATTTGGCTGTGGATGATGAAGGAGAGTAGTTTGCGCAAGCTGTCGTTTGCTCACGTTGAATGATTCATCAGCCGTGATGTCCCATTGAAGCGGTGCGTTACCTTTTATTTTCCCTTTTAGTAGATCATTCAGCGGTGAGTGCGTACGTGCGGCATTTGGCAGGAATTTCCTGTAGAAATTCAGCATACCCAAGAATTGTCGTAATTGTTTTGCTGAGTTCGGTTTTGGGTAGTTGCTGATTGATGTCACTCGGTCAGGTAAAGGACGTATTCCTTTTGCCGAGATCGAGTAACCCAGAAAAGAGACTTCCTTCATGCCAAGTTTGCACTTTGCTTGGATTAGCAAGATTCCGTAAGACTGCAATCGTGAAGGCGCTGGCGTGCTGTTCTGCTGACTCGGATGGTTCGTCAACGTTTGCAGCTTGAAGTGTGCAGTTGGACATCTGACGTGGCCCATGTATTTGAGACTTGGGATACACGCAGATGTCAACGACGGTGTTGACCAAAAATTTCTGGCGTGTGATTCTGTCCGCGGGTGGTGGCATGTTTGAGGAGGTGCTGGCGGCGGGTGGTGGCATGCTTAATGAGGGCTTGGAGGCGGATGTTGACGGTGACGACGTTGGTGGTGGTGGTGGTGGCGGTGGAGGCGCTGACGGCGGCAGGGACGCTGCACTACGTTGATCATGTTGATCACGTCGGAACGTAGGTCACGTCGGGCAGCGCCGCTGGCGGCGGCGGCTGTGACAGCGGTGGCAGTGACGGCGGCGATAGTGACGGCGGTGGCAGTGACGGCGCAGGCGGTGACGGCGGCAGGGCCCTGCATCACTTTGATTACGTCACCAATGTTGCGTGTGGCAGGGGCGCTGCTTCACCATTGCAGCGTGGTTGCGGGGGCGCTGCATCACGTCGGCGGGCACGTTATCCATGTGGCGCACTTGCAGGGCCGCTGGATCACCCCGGGACGTACATCACGTCGGGGTCACCAATGTAGCGTGGATAAGTAGCTAACGTGAATAGTATGCGTGTGCTGGTGGTTCTAAGAAGAACCGTTAGGATGCGGTTGTTTATGCCAACATCCGAGATGAACCATCAATACCTTTTGCGGTATTAGGGTGAATACCTACTGCGGTATTGGTGAGGACAGAAGACGAGTCAGAGTTAGACTAGTTTTATTGCATAAATTACAGCTATTTATACAAAGAATATTTACATTGATCTTATGGTAAGTACATGGTCAGCCGTTTACATTAGTGTGTGTATTTGGGTTCTGACCTAGTTTGTGGCCAGAACTGTCAAAGTTCTCTGTAAGCAGAATTTAAATTCTGCAGTGTGTACTAATTTTGATAATTTGATGAATACTGAGTGTTCCCACAAAAACATAAAATACGGTAGGTGCCATTTGAAAAAAGAACCAAATTATTAGTGTATGAATTATCAAGTTCAATTTTTTCAGGGCGTTAGCTATTGCTAGTAAAAATGTCAACACTCTAAGTCGTATTTTGTGCATGATATGATTTTTTATAATTTGGGTTGCGGTAGCGATTTGTTCTCTATAATTAAATCATCACAGAAGCCACTCATGGTAGGTGAACAATTTAATATCAAACCGACCTTAAAATTTCACGTTTTATTGGAACATTCAAGTAGGCAATGTAATTTCTTATATTGACTAGTTTTACTATGTCATAATTTATTAAGTAATTGATGTTGTGTTTAACCTGACGGTGACCAAAATTGATGGTCGAAACGTTGCCTGATTGTTAATTAAAAATTGTTGGTTATTGGCATGATTAGATTTTATTGATCTTACAATATTTTATTTATACCAACAAGATTAAATTCATTTATGAAAATTGAAAACATAAACTTAATAATTATGAACTAATGAGTATTTGTGCGCTTGATGAGAGTCGCGATCTTTGTGTATACTCGGTATTTCAATGAACTTGTGACAAATGGCTCAATAAAATTTATCACTATGCCGGAAATGGGCGTTACATTCGAAGTCGCTACAGCCACATTATTTTCCTCTAAAGAAACTGAAATTAAATTCAAGTTTAATGTCGCTATAACCAAAAACTCGTTACAACCGAGGACGTTATAAATGGAATCCACTGCATTAAACTTTAAACACTGTTTCATCAGCTATAATACGTGCCATGTTATAAGCTCAACAGCTCACAAATCGCTTCAGTGGATACGTTGAACCTGGCAGGCCTATGAAGTTATGCGCCTATACAAAAATTTTAATTTATTGTTTTTATGTTTATGGCAACTTCCTTCAATTCTAATAACGCTAGCAATTCTTAATCGAATTTCCAAAAAAGGGAGAAAAGCCTAACGTAGTCATTACATTGCGGAGTTTAAGATTTATTGCATTGTATGACGTAGGTACCTACCTAGTGTTTTCATAATTCAGGGTAAAAGTAGGTATTTGAGTAAATGTGCTACTAGTGGAGATGAGTTTTGAAATTCTTTTTACCTCTGGTGGCATTTTTCCTTTTTTGAGTACTTCTTTCGTATCAGAACAATGTTTCCTGCAATTTCTTTAGACGATGCAATGGAAACTGTACTTTCGTCAACATCTTTGAATTGTTCATTATATAATTTATATGTCATGTCAATTACATATGTCTTGTTAAAATTATTTTTTTATTGAACTATCCGAAATAAACAAAGTTGCAATATTACAGGTTTCAAATTTGAAAAGCCTAAGTAAATGTGGGTCTCACAAGTCTGACACAAAGCTATTAATGTATCAACTTTCTTGGAACTCTTACCTTACCTCATACCTCATAACTAGGTAGAACATTGAAAATAAAATGTGTAAGAATTCAAATGAGAATCAAAATAACGCCAAGATCGTTTATATATAAAACTTGATGTATAATAATTATAGTATTATGGTATGACATTACATTACATTACATTTATCTGCACTGAATTTAAAGCCGTTTATTTTAGTCCAATTAGTAATCCGAATGTCCTATTACAATGTCTTTACGTCATAAATCATCATAAATAGAGGATATACTACTCTTAAAAATACTCAAGTCATGAGCATATAAGAGATCAAATAAGCTGTGAAGCTCACTTAATATTTTATTTACATTTTATAAACAGTGAACAATGTGATCCCTGTGGAACTGCAAATTCATCTACATTAGGTATTCATAAACAACGAATTTCAAGTACAAGAAATATTACAAAATTCCCCTTACAAACAACAGGTAGTGAAACTTTTTTGAACTTTTAAAACACAGAGACTAAGTTATTATAAATGCCAAAAGTGCATCAATAAAATAATATAGCTTTTTATAACATTCAAGGTAATATTAAGAAGTGTATGCATACTTTCTGATTATAATTTTTTACGTAATGGAATTTTGAGTATTTTTGAGAGTACCTACTAAGTTCTTTTTATCATCATGTGCTCTAACTTGGCTCTAACCTTAAACGATTTTAATGACTTAAATAACAGTTTGTTAAATTTACATTTTTTTTAAATAACACATTCTGTGTTTTTAACAGTCACTGTTAAGTTTCTTTTCAAACACCCAATTGATTACTACCAAAATGTTTTCTAAGCTGAGGAATGAATTAATTAATGACGTGAACATTACCTTTCTAAAACAGACATTGCAGCTGTTATGCTGTTGAGATTTATGTCATTAGTTTTGTTAATGAAATATTTTTCTTCTTCCTCAGTACAGTTAATTACAAGAACAAGATTGCCTGGGTCCGAATATACTTTCAAAAAGTTAATAAACACTTTATCCATGTTTAAACCCCTAGAATAACATGTATAAATTTCTGGTTCCTTTTAAAGAATGAATAGGCTAATACTTTGCTGTAATCAATATGCAGTCATGATGTATTAAATCTAAAAAAATTTGCGTTTCGAATTGCATCATTCTTTCGAGTTTCTTGTTTTCTAATAGGAATACTCCTTTTTTGGCATGAGACATTTTATTGAATTATTGTTTATTTAGAAATTCATAATTCTTGCGTTTAAACAGTTCACAAAATTTCTATTTCACATACATCTGGAGCATGTTCCGATGATATAGACTGTGAACCAAAGAATAAACTAAAGCACTAGACCCCTAACTAAACCAAAGAACTAAACACTGGACACCTGGACAGTAATGACCTATAGGACGCTAGCACCCCATCCAATGAATTTCGAAAAAAATACATATTGAACTAATAGGTCACAATTTTAGATGTTTTTAATTGGACAGGCATAGATTACTAAAAAAAAAAACAATAAAATATATCTGTTTCTATAATACGCATGAGCAAACATTCTATGTTTCTTCTATCAGCATATAGAATAGTCGATAAAAATTATATTTTTGATAAAACCTATTGTTGTAAAAGCAGTTTTAATTTTACAAGAACGTGTTTTAATTTTCAAATGAGTAAAATCGCATTGTAAATTAATTTCAATAAATACAAACCTGTTGTAGGACTTTAGTTATGACTACTTCTTATTTGAATTCCCATAGATGGCGAATTACGTGAATGTAATTTTCAAATTGCTTTTACAAATTTCCTATTGCTAACCGACAATGGAATTACTTGACTAATTGTAACCTATTACTGATCAATAGGATTCATTCATTTCATTTACAAAATTGACTAGATTTATCAAAAATATGATTTTTATCGACTATTCTATCAGCTGATAGATCATAGAAGTAACATAGAATGTTTGCGCAAGCGTATTGCAGAAAGGAATATATTTTTATTCTCTTTTTTTTTTTTTGGTGCATCGTAATTATTATATGATGTTTCAAGTGCTGAGCACTTATGACTCATCTAACCAGGGTATGGGAACTTCGATTTAACTACCCTCTGGTCAATGCGTCCAAAAGGAGTCATTTTAAATGGCTTTAGAAGCTAACCTGGTAATAGAAATCGATAGTCCGAAAATTGTCATTTCGATATATTATCAGCAGATTGCGCCTACGAAAATTGCGAAGTTGTATTGCATTTGTTGTTTACCTTAATTAGTAATTCCCCTATACATTTCAACGCTTAAGCACGCTTAAGTTGTGGGGTGTAATAGGGGTATAATACAAGACGTTAAGTTACGTGAAATGTAGTTTCAATGCAAAATATTGATAATAATTGATTGTTTCAGCCTTTACTTTGTGAAAAATTAACTTCATAATGAATTAATAACTACGTAAATAAAACATTATTTTTCACTTGTTATTTTTATTGTTACCTAACAATATTTTTTCACCCTACCAGGCCATCTTCAGAGGAAGTAATCGTACAAGTGTTTTATTTACGTAGTTATTAATTCATTACAAAATATTGATGTTATTTAATGTTTGATAAACATGAAGTTATTAATATGTGTGTAACATTCGTTATTCGTCAGTTCACTTACATTTTTTTTTTACAAAATTTAGAGTGGCCTATCTATAGTATTCATTATCTAGGGATCTAACGTCTTATTTTTAATGTTTCCGCTTTACGGGAATACGTCTAAAGCTAATAATACCCATACCTGGGTTCCAAAGAACTGGGTTCGAACCGACAACGACCTGCGCGGTAATCCGCTCGGTTAATCATCATTAGCTCGCGGCGACCTGGCCGCCCATTGATCGTTAACAATGTTTTCCTTTTTATAAATATTTTTTTTGATTTCTAGTTGTTCTAAAAGATGTAAACGTTTTCCTTTTTTTGGAATTGCGTAACAATTTTACATTTTCTAAATCTATATTGTGTTTATTGTTAATACAATGTGTTGCTAGGCCAGTTGAGTGTTTTTCGTTGATAATTGATTTTTTTATTTTTTATGTTCCTCTATTCTAGTTTTGATGATACGTCCAGTCTGACCTATATAGAACGCGTTACAATTATTACAGTTTAATTTAAATATCCCTAATTTTTGAAGTTTCTCTTTTCTTTTTTATTGTTAGAAAGTAAGGTTCTTAAATTACATTTATTTACTAATATTGTGTTAATATCTAATTTTTTGAAATTATTCGCAATTTTTGTGGTTAGCTTTCCGCAATAATTTATGAGTTCATAAGTTTTTGGTTCTTTTATGAAAGGATATATTTTTTTTTAATTATTTGTTCTTCCTTTTTCTTTATTAGATTATTTATTAAGGACTCACTGTAACCATTATTTTGGGCTATTTGTTTTATGACGTCTATTTCTTTTAAAAAGTAGGTTTTACTTAAAGGATAATTAAACAATCTATGAATAAGACTGGAAAGTGACTAATTTCTAATCGATCTCTACAAATAAAATTTTCTTAAAAACAAAAAAAGAAAACACATTGTAATTTGTCAATTTTCCCCTTCAACCAAAGAATTCACAAAATATTGCAGATCTAATTGGGACAACACCTGCTTGAGAACGGGCTCCAGTAAGTTAGCCCCACTTGTGTCGAATTTTGATTTGATTTTATTTTTAATGGAATGTTCGTCGTTTGTTCTTTATTGTTCGTTCATGAAAATTGTTTGTTCGTCTTTTGTTTATTGATAATTAATTAAACAAATTTTCATTCTTAAGTTAGGCCCCCGTCATCGATATTTTTGTTTTTTATCTCTTAAACACATGTGTTTTTATTAATTATTGATTGTTCAATCATTATTGGCGATTGTTCGTTCATAAATAATGTTTATTTATTAATTATTCGATATTTTTAAATAAAGTGCTATCTCATCTCCATATGCTGCGTATGCGCTAAGGGTATAGTACTTATCTATCAACTGTCATATTGTTTGTTTTGACTTGCAGAATAAGTTCGAATTAAATTTGTTTTTAAATTTCAGAAGAAATAATTCACATCGTAGTGTCGCAGGTGTTTGTAAAAATAATTCAAAAGAGGCGAACTGTTCTTTTTTCGGTTTCCAAGGAATTCAAAAATCAAAAAAAGTCAGTTCGCGAATGTTATTAATAAGTGGGATCCTAAAAACTCGTATATTTTAAAACCAAACACCGATTCATTTTTCTATTTGTATTTATTTTCCAAAAAACAAAATTTGTACGTCATCAAAATATCTATGACTGTAAGGCTATTTAAATTAAATTTTTCAGTTAGGTTACCAAATGTTGGTGTATACAGTATAAAACTTAAAAAAATTAACCTGATTTGATAAAATTATTAAAATAAATAATAATCTGAAAGAAAAATAACTTGAAAAATAACAATCAGCAGGTTTTGCTTTCAATCTTTTTAATTCATGTTCCAATCCATTCAACTGCAGTATGTATGTAATGTAAGCTGGTATATTTGTAAATACCTGTCTGACTGCTACAGGAATTAGATTAAATTAATATTTCTAAAGACTATTTATTTATTGTACTAGATGTCCGTTGTAAAGACACACATGGTACATATATAGAACACCAATTTTTGAGTAGAAGCTCTCCGATAGTATTAAAGTATCATTACCTAGAACTGATTATGACAAAGTTAAATTAATTTGTAATTATTCCTGTAGATGTATATATTTTCATAATTGTATTCCTCAAAATTTGGCCAACGCAAATTGTTAGTTTTTAGGATCCCACTTATTAATAACATTTGCGAACTGGCGAACTGACTTTTTTTGATTTTTAAATTCCTTGGAAACCGAAAAAGCAACTGTTCGCCTCTTTTGAATTATTATTACAAACACCTGCGACACTACGATGTGAGTTATTTCTTCTGAAATTTAATTCGAACTTATTCTGCAAGTCAAAACAAACAACATGACAGAATGATGACAGTTGACAGATAAGAACCAACTTTACACGTTAGCGCATGCGCTGCATAAGGAGATGTGATAGCATTTTATTTAAAAATATGGAATAATTAATAAATAAACATTATTTAAGAACGAACAATCGCCAATAATGATCGAACAATCAATAATAAATAAAACACATGTGTTTAAGAGATAAAAAACAAAAATATCGATGACGGGGGGGCTAACTTAAGAATGAAAATTTGTTTAATTAATTATCAATAAACAAAAGACGAACAAACAATTTTCATGAACGAAAAATAAAGAACAAACGACGAACATTCCAGTAAAAAGAAAATAAAATCGAAATTCAACACAAGTGGGGCTAACTTACTGGAGCCTTGAGAACGCTAAAATCGGTCAAAAAGAGTTTGTCATCTATATCATAAATATCTATATGCCTCCCCCTAGATGATGAATACTATAGATGGGCCACTCTAAATTTTGTAAAAAATGTGCTGCCACCTGGGCAATGCGTCCAAAAGGTCGTGCGACAAGTATCTACTAAGTTACATTTTTGTAGGAATTTGTCTTTCTCTTGGCGCCATCTAAGTGTGAGTAGAGCATCGTTATATAGCGGAAAATTTGAAATTTTGGGAGGGTGCAGGGGTTTTTATTTTATTTTATTTTTTAAAAAAAAAAAAAAGATGTGAGAAAGAGAACATTATTTATTATTGTCTTGACGCATACAGCATTTTATACATAACTGAAGTTGTAAATACACCTTAGTTATAGTAATTCTTCAATTCTCTTGTCCTTGTGTTACCTGACTTGAATGAAGATGCCTTTTACAGATAATATATACAGCCAAGGGTGATTCGAAATTTGCCAACATGTTTTGCAACCTATAATTGACAAGATGTCAAAACCTAGAATGAAGTTTAACGATACAGTAGTAAACAGAAATTTAGTGATGTCCAAAAACTTACTTTGTACAAGCCAGACCTCAAAGACTAATAAAACAATGCTTTTGCTTCATTATCTAACTTCACTTAAATGTTGTAAGATGAATCAAAGCTAATCTTTCCAATAACATATAATAACTTCAATAACGATTAGAATAACTAAATAGTAAACACCAGAAAAATATCACTTTGTAAGAGAACTGACGAATAACGAATGTTACACACATATTAATAACTTTATGTTCATCAAACATTAAATAACATCAATATTTTGCATTGAAACTACATTTCACGCAACTTCACGTCTTGTATTATACCCCTATTACACCCCACACCTGAAGCGTGCTTAAGCGTTGAAATGTATAGGGGAATTACTAATTAAGGTAAACAACAAATGCAATACAACTTCGCAATTTTCGTAGGCGCAATCTGCTGACAATATATCGAAATGACAATTTTCGGACTATCGATTTCTATTACCAGGTTAGCTTCTAAAGCCATTTAAAATGACTCCTTTTGGACGCATTGACCAGAGGGCAGTTAAACCGAAGTTCCCATGAAGTTCGAATACCCTGTGCCTCCCTTATCTATGGTTCCCACCGTTACCACAGATTGCATTGCATTGCGGTTACATTGCTTTATTAGCTGATTGTGATTGCAGCAGTTATTTAAAAAAAATTGTATTAACATTATTTAATTAAAACAATTTTTTTGTACTTTCTTTTTAAAAACCACAAATTTTATTTTAAAATAGACAGGTCACGTTGTAACTACTTCCGTTTGCGCATCAACCATATAAGTTACCCAATCGATAATTGTAGGTTGTGGTTTTTTTGTGTGTCGTGGTTTATGTTGCAGTGACGACGATTGCAGTTAAGTATTGCTTCACTAGCGTGTTTGCCATTAATCATTATTTAAATAATTCGACGAATGTACACAAGTCTCATGTAAAATATTTGGGGTGGTGTCAAAAAACAGATGCAACGTTTAAGTGCATTTTGAGATGATGAGTGGGGTTGGGAGTGCGGCCTGCAATTTAGAACCTGAAGGAGGTTGAGATGTCTTAAACAGTGTGTAAGCCATGTCCCAATGTAGGAAATTCGCCCCGAATATTTTCAATAAAGCCAAATGTACTAACTGTTTTCGTCAAAAAGAAGAGCACTCTACAGAGGCACTGGAATGCAATCGGGTGAGTTTTACATACATGAGCTGTTGTTTTGTACCTACGTTACATAAATAAATTTTAATAGAATTCCCATATAAAAATTTACTCTATCACAAGCAGTTGAATTTTAATAGACACAATGGTCACAATGTTCATTTGATTTCTGTTCGTACCTGATATTGCAGTATAAGGCTGTCATTAAGTTGGAATTTTAATTTGATAATGGTTAAAACTAAACGCTAGTTATTTTGTGCACATTGAGTGTTTACCACTCATAATAAGTTTTTAGAGAAAGATGTTTGTTCAATAATACATAAAATATTATTTATGAATCCATAACTACCTACCCAATTCATATGTTGGAATGATATAGGGGAGTAAGTTTATTTAGTATTACAAATTACAGCCTAAACACAAAATGTGTTGTTATTTAAGTGTAAAATATGTCTTAAATTAATCAGAAATAGTAGGTACCTATGCGTTGCGTTAAAATTATTGCTAGGAAAAATCTATGTACACATAGTTTGAAATTAGAAATTGCATATAAAATACTAAATACCTATGTCAGTTGGAGAATGCGTTTGCTTTTTAGTTCCACTGTTGCATATTAACATCCTACTTTGAATAGCTGCCGATTTTTAAATTGTCTCCCTATTTTTTTTTTCACTGGCGCGATACCGTCAAAAATGAATCAAAAAGAGATAATATTGTTGCTTGTTGTTAAATGTTTCCAGTGTTTATTGTGTTCCGTGCCAATATTTGCAATGTTTCATTAAAAATAATAATGTTCTTCTGAATAGCGGTTACCTCTGATTAGGACGAAACCATGGACATATCTTGCCCATGATAGGACATGAAAAACATCCAAAGGATTTTAGACGGAAATGCACCATAAAGTTTTCATGGGGTTTAAGGAGTAAAATTTTCGTATCGTAGACCCTATGAACAATAGGCTTTTCTTTTGAGAAAATGGTTCAAACTGACTTGTTCTTTAAGAATATTGAAAAAAATTATGGGATAAAGTTCGATTAGGGGTTACCTACGGCTTTACAATGCCTTGTTTTATAAATAAAAGTCGATTTTTAATGTAATTAAATCATTGGCAGAATGACAGTTTGAAAGCATTTTGACAGCAAAAATTATCATTGTTCGGGATGGTAGGGGATTGTCACAATTACTCGGTTGTTTGAATTGTTGAACGGTTACATGTTAGATGTAGATTTGATGTAGATGCAACGATTTTCGAGTACGATAACGTTAAATTAGGTATGTTATGTGGTTACGGTTTGGTTGTTTACATGTTTTGAATTTATTTTAGTTTTAGAGAACCATACCTCAACTCATAACCTGACTTACCCTCAACAATTCACACGACCGAATATTGCCGACCACTATCAAAAGTGACAATTATTTTTTGCTGATTGCTGTCAAAACGCTGTCATTCGGATACATTTAATTGCACTAAAAATCGTCATTTACTTGGAAAAAAAAGGTGTAAAATTTGTGCTGTATTTCCGCCAAAAATCCTTAGGGGTTTTTCAGTTCGTGATGGTGGTACTTTGTGATAATATTCTGTAGTAAATTCTGTAGATTTTTTTATCAGTTTTGTACAAGCAATAATGTGCTAAAAAAGAAAGCGTAAAATCTTAACCACGTGATTTATTTACATAGGATTATACACATTTACAATTGCCCTTGACACCAGTTCGGGAAGAAAGCACCCTTTAACATATACCAGAGAATTTAGAGTTGGAATAGATATACCATCAAAAACTTAATTATCAAAAATTAGGTGTTGGTATAAAGTCCGAACTAGACAAAATCGCGCACCAACGAATTGTGTAGAATTGGGAGAAGGAAAGTCGTTCTAATCGTGAACTCTAATTGTGATTAAAGCCATAACCGCTGTAAGCCCATAGGCTACCTTGGTAGAATGGCAGGCATGTGTTATCACGCTAGTAGATCACATGTTCAACCCGGACATCTTAAAATATAAGTAATTTTGTACAGAATTTGTAGAGCTAAAATTAATTTTGCAGTTTTCGAAAAATCGCATGGTCTGCTGGCGTGATATCATGCTATGGTACTATAATGGTAGGCTCATGTACAGCATAGGTGGATACGTATCTAGCCGTTATCATCGTGAGACAAGGACTGCGCGTCGAACCGAACAGCTGATGTAAGTAGGCCTATGTACGGAATCTATTTAGTCGAGAAGCGAAAGGATAATACAGTAATACAGGAGTCGATGAGAAGAGCAATGATGCAAATTTTTAACACTGGCAAATTATTGTTACTATTATTTCATTCTATTAAAATTTACACCACCCTACAAGCCACTCGAAGTTCTTCATTTTCAAAAAAATCAATTGTAAATACAAATTTTAATTTTCAAAATTGAAAAAGTATGTAAAGGGGTGGTTTCCACGCCTAACATAAATTAAAATATATCGAATACTACAACATACTAAAATTTAAATCAAATCAAATTTAATAGGTTAACTTGTTAAAATCTGGTAAAATGCTAGTAAATTTCTTTGATTGTATATACAGGGTGTTAGGTCTATAAGTACAAAAAAAAGAATCATGGATTCCTTGCACAATAAATAACAAAAGTCTAAAAGCATTTTTCAATCGAGTGACAATTAAGTACGCAATTCGTGTTCGAAAATTTGACCCTGAAATTCGGTTTAATACGGGCCTGGCGAAATACGAATTCTCGTAACTGATAGTTTGCAACGAGCAGCGCCACTTACGAAGCAGCGCCACTTACGAAGCAGCGTTATCTATCACCGGCGACTATTCTCTAGGGAATAAGCGCGCTAAACCAGGGCCGGCCTCAGAAATCAAAATAATTTTTAATTTTTTTTATTTATTTCAAAAGTCAAAAAGTGTATAAATTCATGTTTGAAATGCAACAGGGAACATGTGGTTCTTTTTTTTGTACTTATAGACCAAACACCCTGTATGTATGAATTCAATTTTTTCACTATTTTCTTATTAAACAACCTGTATATGATCGAACTACTAATTATTTGTTTCACATGTAATGGTTTAAGTAGACTTACAATTCAACTCTTTCACCAAATTCATTTTATTTTTTAAAAATATTAAAACAGATTTTAGTTTAAATCACCCTTATACATGTTTTGAAAGACACATAACATTTTCGTTACATATGCATACTTAAAGTAAAAGTATATCGGCACAACAAAAAAATTATAAATACTGATTTGGTTCCAAAATCGTCGCATACCACAAGCACGGTGCATGGGCCTACTATCACCGTCATGTCTGTTACATCATCGGCACTCCGGCCTTGTCTCACGATGTTAACGAACTAGCACGCAGGCCTTGTCCCGCGATGGTAACGGTACAATCCGAACGGGTACACACGTGACGACACGCACACTCCGTTGCTATTTTTGATGAATTTTGAATAGTCTAAAGAGTTCTATCTCATTACTTTTTTTTGTATATTTGATTTGGTTAATTTTTATCGACCGATACTTCATATAAAAAAAAAAATTGTTATAAGCAACTTACAAAAAGTAGGGGAAATACAACTCTAAATATTTTTATGTAAAATGTTGCCAAGACAAGACCATATGTCTCGCACTGTCAGAAAGTTATCAGATCTCATGAAACGGCCAAGCCTCATATAATGACTAAGGTGTAAAGTTTGTGAAGTTAGGGCTTGTAGAGTTAGAAGCTTGCCTCTACATGAGATACCTGTTGAAGATGTCATGTCACAGGACTTTGTATGTAGTGTGTTTAGGTTACGAATCGGGTATACTTGATAACCACGAAACTTTTATAGATATATTTTTTTAACGGATGTTAAAACGAAGTATAAAAATATATACCTGTGATTCAATTAGAAGAGTAAATTGTGTTATCAGATAAAACCACCTGTTAAATAAATACAAGGGATAATTGAAAGCAGAGAAACACCTCGGATAAATATTATTTAATAGGGTTTTTTTAGTTGAGTACTGAGTAATGTGAACTTGGCATCCCACATTACAATAAAATTGTTCTTAGTGTCATTTTGAAGTTTTTAAAGTTCTAAAATCAGATGCTATTTACTATTGTATTTTACCTGTTTGTACCGCTTTTATTTTCGTTTGTACTCTTACGGCCGATTCTCACGTATGGTACCCGGCGACGACTGTGTGGTGTTCCAGATCAAGAAGAAGGTCTTTCCGTCTAAAATGTATGGGACGACCGTTTTTAATTCACGGACTGCGCTACGATTGGGTTACCTTCGTTCTGTGCTAGGGGTCGCTTTCTGAGCAAAACTGTTGCGTTGCTTCCCGATGCATTCCTATATGGATTGTATGAGGAGAAGAAAGGTTTTCGCACAATTTATCAACAGATAATAGTTAAAATTATTTTATTAGGTACTAATTAAATGCAGCCGATAGATACTGCATTATGAGTAATCATCATTTATTATTTTATGATTCTCCTTACTTTGCATACGGTTTCGTTAATCACATCGATTTATAACCTTCTCACATACACCTAGAAACTATTAAATGTTGAACAAATTAAAAATCAAATTAATAAAAATTATAAATTACCGACTTACTTCGTTAACTATTTGTTAAAAAGCATTTACTTTTTGATTTTTTGTAATGTTTCACTAGAATTAAAAGTGAAAAATCAATCTTGTATTTTTTTTCGCAATTGGAGGAGGACTGTTTTTACAAATTCAAATTGGACAGGTATCCCATCTAATAAAAAAAAATATCGAAATCGAATAACTCAATAGAAAGTTACGCGTAGTAGAATCGCTGAGTAATCGTTCCCTACTTCCCATCATCCTTTACTTTCTTGCCCTCAGGAATGGAATTCCTTTTTCAAATTTGAATGAAACGTGGATGTGTACCTTATTTAAAAGAAAAATGAAATATCATAACAAGCTAACGCAGTACAAAGTAATACGTTAGGGGTAGAATTCGTTTTTCAAGTACTAACTTCAAGGTATGTCCTACTCAATAAAAAAGTATATAATCAAACTATTCTGTAAAAAGCTGCGCGTGGTCGTAGAAAACAATATGCAACCAAAGACGGTTATGATGACATTGAAGAGACCACTCTTTTCTGGTCGAAAAAACCGATAGTCATAGTAACCGGTGATGTTTTCGAGGTACAAAATAATTTTTTTATTTAGTATTATTAAATGTGTAGGTACATATAAAACCATAGATATTAATAGGAATGTATTTATGTATGCTTATGTATAAAATAAAACTGATTTGTATGCTTCACATAAAACGTATAATCTGAAAGAACAAAGAACAGTTCGTTCAGTTTTAACTAAGACATTTATGAATTCTTGAATTAGTACCTTATATTGCGATGCAAATATCTAAACAGCCTGTAGTAGTTTATGATGGGTTAAATTCGGCAAATCTGATACGGTTATAAACCATACTTAGTACATATAGCCCTAAATTGGCAGGTATGATACACCGCAAATTATATAATGTGTTTTAATAAGTTCAATTACCTGATGACGACTGGAGATACCATACCAGTCGAAACGTTGTAATTCTCAACAATAAAGACATGGAAGTTCGACAATCTACGTGTGTTATTTTCAACAGGTGCAAATGTCTTACTCATTAAACTTCCTAAATTGAAAAAAACTAAATCTTCCTACAACCCTTCCGAAATCCTTACGTTGAATGTATTAAATGTAAATGTCCCAGTGCAGTCAGTAGGTAGAAATTAAAATCAACTCTAACAACTAATCCATCAAAGGCCCAAAATTATTTTCTAAAAGCTCTTTCTGAGACTCATTGAAGTAGATATCGATAATGAAGGTAGTACACAGGAATTTGCCCTGGAATCATAATTTGTGAAGGTATTTATCTAGCAAAAGCCCTTCTTAGAGAAAACGAGAATAGATAATCATTATTAACCATTCTTAACACTACCGATAAATCAATTAAAGTTATAATAGAATAGCAATACGTTTTGACCCTTTCCAAGAAAATAAATCATCCATTTTTAATTGTTCAAGCAATACCCGTATTGCAAATCCTTTAGATAGATTAAAATTATTGACAGAAAACCTTCGGATTGATTATTTAAATAATTAAGAAAAACTTCTCTTCTTGATATTTCCTCCGAATATAATATCTTCTTTTTACCAGACGATAAACTCACTTGTACAAATTCCATTCTCATGAAATTGTTCACTGATCACTCCCATAAATTCGAAAATTTGCCGATTCCCCGAAATTCATAAAGCAAAGGTTGACAAACATGCTTAAACAAGGTATAATTCGCCGCCTGTCTCCCCATATTGTAGTCCACTGGAGAGTATCTAAAAAATTAGATGCTTGTGGAGATTGGAAATGGCGAGTTCTTATCGACTAAAGAGAGCTAAATAACTTCCAGTGGGTGATTCCTTTCCATTACCCAGTGTAGATGAAATATTAGATTAGATTACATTCAAAGTACTTTACGACTCTTGATCTAGCCAGCGGATTTCATCAAATCCAAATGAAATCCGATGAGCAAAAATCGCTTTCTCTACACCCTTTGGTCACTACGAGTTTACCCGTATGCCTTTTGGATTAAAAAATTCCCCATCCATATTTTAAAGACTAATAAATAATGTTCTCACTGGACTTTAAGGTTCACAATGCTTCCTTGATGACATAGTCATTTACGCCAGCTTAAGATCAATTTTTAATCGCCTTCGTGCTAATAATATACTTAACAGCTTCAACCGGACAATTGCGAGTTTATGCGTCACGAAGTCGTATATCTGGGTCACGTAACCAGTGATAAAGGTGTTTCACCAAACCCAAAAATAAACAAAAGCTATTTCCACCTATCTAGTTTTTAAAAGCCCTAAGCAAATTAAACAGTTCCTTGGACTCGTCGGATACTATCGCAGATTCGTAGAAAACTTTTCAAAAATAGCGAAACGCCTTACTTCATTATTAAAAAAGAATACTGAAAACAGCTTAAAACGCATTCGACACCTTCAAGAAAATTCTCGTTACCCAACCTCTACTTCAATATCCAAATTTCAAAGAAACATTCGTAGTTACCACGGACGCCTCTAAATTTTATACTGTAACGAGCGTATATGTGTGCAAGAGCGGCGACGAGATCAGACAGCAGATAAGCGGAGTTCAAAGAATGTCGGCTTCGGTCGGCGCTTTGATGACAATAAACAAGGCCATAAATTAAACGAACACAATAGGCACTCCAATAAAGTCTAGTACATTATTCTGGATTCTTCTGGAATGTTCCATATCTGTATAAATACTTGTTGACGTGGTCAGTGACAGTAGTCTACAGTTAGCTTCCGAACGAGTAATATAAATACCGAACTACGATATACCGAGTGATATATAAATACACATTTTCCTTGTCATATAAATAAGTTGTTGAATTTTATTAGTGTTTAAGTATTCTATTAGTATTTAAGTGTTAAATAAATAGTTGTAAATAAATATCCGTTAAATAAATACGTTAAACTAGAAAAGTCGGTAGAATACTGATTCCATTCATGCTTTATTAGATCAAAATCACGATGTTCAACTTTTTATGAAGAAACAAATCCATATCATTTCAGATGCGATAAAAAACTACAATGCTTCTGCTCAATCTCTAAAACTTTACGAAGAAAAATTGAATAATAATATTGATAAATTTAATAAATTCAGTAAAGTAACAACCAACAAAATACATTACTTGGAAATGAACCAAATTATTGACGAGAACTTCAGTCTCTTAACTCAAATCATTAACGACTTAAACCTAGAGTGTGATACAGAAATTGCTTCAATTCTTTTCGCAAAACATCCTTCGGTAATAACACCGACCGACTTTAGACACGCACTTTTAAAGGTGAAACACCAAAAATTTCATTGAACGATATCAATAATTTTTATAAGCATTTCTCTATTTGTGATCTCGCAGTCATATCGGATAACCAGATAATAACCTACGCAATTAAAATTTCAATAGTACATGGACAAATTTATAACCGGTAATTATTTAGAAGTGGGGCTCCAGACAAAACTGGCCCCAAAAAAATTTTCACCCCTTGGAGACCATTTTAATACATCAAAATAGTTCATTTACGGTGGGGGAAGACATTTTCAATAATTGTTTATAAACAAAAACATTGTTATAAACAAAAAAATTTAAAGTTTTAGAAATTACCAAATTAAGAGAAAATTAAAATAGAAGGTAGTTATTGAGAAAATTGCTCCAAAAACTTTCTTGTATTGCACTTGTAAACACACCACCCTCTACCATAACCTATTTCAAGACACATTGAATTATTACGACGTTTTTTTAAATATTTTTTATAAAAAATATATCCCCCACTTCTAAAATGCATTTGATGCACTAAAAAAAACTTTTTAATATCCTACAAGAAATTTCTTGGAGCAATTGTCGGCTGGAGCCCCACTTCTCAATAATTACCCTAAAAAGTTTTTTAGTGCAATACAAGAAAGTTTTTGGAGCAATTTTCTCAATAACTACCTTCTATTTTAATTTTCTCTTAATTTGGTAATTTCTAAAACTTTAAATTTTTTTGTTTATAACAATGTTTTTGTTTATAAACAATTATTGAAAATGTCTTCCCCCACCGTAAATGAACTATTTTGATGTATTAAAATGGTCTCCAAGGGGTGAAAATTTTTTTGGGGCCAGTTTTGTCTGGAGCCCCACTTCTAAATAATTATCTACCTTATAACCTATTTAATCTAATCCCTTTGTCTGTAGCTATGCCAAATTCCAACGTGTACTCATACATTGATCCTTCACATCCCTACCTCCTTATGAGTACAACTAAAACACACTATAGTTGTTTAAAGGACCTGTCGACTTGCTAAAACTTCTGAAACTCTTTTGCGAGTCAACCCAGTGTCAACAGTTCCAGGCGATTGTCCCACAAAAAGCATTAAAGCACACTTAGATCTATGGCACCCATTATCGTCGAACTCCTGGCTCTACGTTATGACAAAAAAGACTCTTGCCTCCATCAGCTGTGAAACGTGCAACACAAATATTGTCGATGTGGAATTAAGCGACATTGGCATTTTATCATTACAAAAAAAATGTAAATGTTATACATTTTCAACCATTCTCTACGCTACATCCAACAACAACATCGCCAATTAAGTATACCAATTTCATTCTCAACGTCAATCTTGACACTGACGACTTTTGTATTCGATGTCGAAATTACCTCAACGATACTCAAATCTTAATGGAACCTATGACGCTCAACAACTTCAATTTAGATGAACTACGTCACTACCAACATAAATGACAGCAATTTATATGTTTACATTTTAACCAGTTTTTATTGTCACTTTGATAAATTTTAATGTAGAAGAAAACATTAAAATCCTAAAAGGGGGAGATGTTAGATACCAGTTAGATACTTATTTATTTTATCATTAACATATATTTTTCGACTTTGAGTATGGACACAAAATTAAACAAAACAAATTGTTATACAAATTAGAAGAAGTTACTGTAATGCTTATTTTGTGAACTTTGAATGTAACAGAAAATATACATTATAGTGCAAAAAGTCTTCTGTAAACAGTAGATCGGCTATGTTATCTCTTAAATGATTATTGTTCCAATCGTTTCCGTAGCCTTTATCCTGAATACACAATTAATCTTAAAAGTTGCACAAAGCTTGTTCATGTGTAATTCGTTATGCAAACTGAAGTGACGTTACTGATCAGATCTAGGAGGGTGGGGGTGGGGGGCAGTGTCACATGTACGCGAAAAGCAGCGTGGAATATAGACAACTCATAATACATTTTAAAGAAAATCGCTGATCGATGCCTTGGAAACAACGATCTCAAAGCTTCCAGAACGACTCTCCAGCCTATATAAGCAGCCGTCGACATCGTAGCAGGGTCAGCAGTAATGATTACGAGGCAAGCGATAGCGAAGAGAAGAAGGCGATCAGCAAGTGTCTAAGTGAATAGTTACTGTTATAGTTGTATAAATTAAATTGTTTAAAATAATAGTAGTGTATTTAAAGTGTGAAATAAAAGCGTCAAAATAAGAACAGACAAAAAAAAAGCAAATATAACGAATATCTATCTATTAATTTTCATTTTGATGTGTACGTATTCCAAAGCTTGGAATTGTTAATTACTCCGTTAGCAGTGTCAAGACAAAGACGTTGTAAGCGGAATGTTATCTCATGTCGTGCCAAATCCTTGTCCTATTTGGCATGGTGGCAGATGATGTAGTAGCAGGTTGGTTACCGGACTGGTTACCACGTTGTCGGTTTCTTCTTTGTAACGTTTCGAGTGTCATGCCGTATAATATTTTTCTGTAATTGGATTAATTTACCATAAGAAACTAATTTTACGATTTGATTCAGGACATTATAGATACAGCTCAAATAACGTATTGCAACCGTTATGGAGGTTTCAATATTAGATTCTCACGAGGAGCAGATGAGATGACATGCATTACTATACTTTGATCAAGATTCTGGCGTGGAAAGCGTATGCTCCTAAATTGTACGTACCATTGGGGGTCAGAAAAAATTAAAAGTGGATTTCTTCTAGAGAAACTTAAACTCCAACTCAGTTCTAAGGAGGTGTTGTCTTCAGCAATAAGACAGTACTGTTTTTAGTAATGAGTAAGCACTCCTTCCTCAGAGTAAAAATAAATAAAAAAAAGTAACTCAATAAGAGCTGCTCCCTTAAACAAGAAAAAGTCTCAAAAGAGGTACACAAATTCATCAAAAAATTGTGAAATTAAGTCCCAACGCTCTTTGCTCAAAGAACGGTCGTTAAATTGCTCTAGTTCAGCACAACTGCCCGCTCTTAAGGTCGGGAGCAGAATTATGTCGTTTGAAGATATTCCCCATCTCGTATAACCGAGAGGTAGTTAAGGCTATTCTGTAACTACAGATCGAATAGAAATGTTTCAAATCGAGTAGAAGTGGTGGGGTAGGATTGCAGTTGTAGCATATCGGTATTCTGGAACCCCTGTCGGAATTAAATTTCGGTGTAGAAAACTTACGTTTGAAGTAGTGTGCTTATTAAAACTTTGTTCTTCTGTCCGGCTACCTAGCGAGGGTTTTCTAAAGTATGTGCATCTGTTACGTCCATTCTTAATACAAATTCCTGTTTGCTCCTCCATTACGTTAGATGAGACAACTGTCAACTGGTTAAAAAGCCCTATAATCGCACAGAAAATGCAACGTTGTCGTTTTTTTCAATAAGCGGTTTGTGGAGATCATATACTCGTATATTATTTTGACTGCCTCGGTTACAGAATACCGAAAGTCGAAGTGGGAAAAGATTCTGCAAAAGTGGATACTTTTCGATTTGATCATTTCTACTGATTTACAGAAAAGGACTGATTGGCGCACGCGTTGGAGTTATTGTAGAATGTTTCGCTCAAGTAACATTTACCAAGATTGAACTGATCAGGGTTATTGGATCTTCCTCCAAACAAGAAGGCAGCGTTACAAATAAAATAATTACAAATTAATCGAACTAGGAATTTTAAGTGCACTAAAGTCATTAAACATTGGGACGAGATATTACAAAACCGTAGGTTTGTATGCGATACCTGTGCAAAATAAGACCGTTAGCAATATAGTAGTAGTATAGCATATAGCTTGTCCCAAAAACTACGCAATATGCTAATTTTGGTCAAAGTACAACTTTAATCAAAAAATTTTTCCTGCAAAACTTGCCCTCTATTCTATGGTTGCCTGCAATAGCTAAATTAAGTTTACTACACAGGGTGATTTAGAAACGAGGAAATTGTATACCATTGTGGCGAAATTCTTTTTTCATGCATTTAATATTTTTCTAAATTTATTTTTGCTATTGTAAATACTTATTTAACGTAAACTTTCAATTTGTTGCATGTTTTTTTTTTTCGATTCTACCTAAATGCTATTGTTCTGTTATTTACTCGTACCTAAAATTTCTTCTTCAATTTTTTTACTAAGAGATGGGATTTCCTTCGATTACTTGACCCTAAATTTTGTACTTTTCAAATTCTTCAATTTTATTTCCGATTAAAAAATGTCATCATCCTCGGTCTAACTTATAATCCTACGGTACCAAAATTTCCGATACAAAGCAAGTCTCTGTCGCATTTTTATCCAGCTGGTTACTTAGTAACTCTTACCTGTTTGTAATTACTGGAGCAAGAGAGACACCCTGATTTCTCATCAAAACTAAAACAAAAGAAAATCAACGCAATTTGTCTTTGTAAAAATCTTTATTAATTTATTTAATTCGAAGATTTGGCTGTAGATAGTATCGTCTACCGGTAGGACTATTTTAAATACATTGTGTTAATAATTTGTAGTAACTTAGATTCTTTTATGGGTTTCGTACAAGCTATATGTGCTAACAAACAACGCAGGAAATTTTATATGATTCATTTAAAATTGCCCTTGATATGAGTTCGGGAAGACGAGCACCTATTATAAAATATCAGAGAATTTAGGATAAACCGTGCACCAACAAGTTGTGTAGTAAAAACTGTAGGAAAGTCGTGCTAATCGTGAACTCTAACCGTGATTAAAGCCACAACCGCTGTAAGCCCATGAGCTACCATGATAGGCCATGTTAAAATACCTGTTGCCTGAAGATCACGGGAGTTTGTGTATAGTTTGTTTGGGATAGCAATCGGCACACTTGGTAACCACGAAACCTTCTATATTTTTTTATCGGACATGTCACACTTAGTGAACATAGCTCTTTATAACAAGACTGACTAGAAACAAGAGAAACAACTACTCCGAGGGCTAATACCCCTACCGGCATTGAATTACACTAATGAATCTGAAGGTACAAACATGTTAGACGCAGATAAAATAATCTAAAAAGACAGGTAAATTCCTGTTACGTCTAAATATTTCAGGATTACAAATCCCACATTTGGAACGCGTTCTATACAATAGACACAACGAACCACAAACCACATCATGCAACCGGTTTCGACATATTGGGTCTCTTCAGGCAGGCGCTGGCAAAACACAAACTGCAAAGTTCACTTGAATAACAAGACTGACTAGAAACAAGAGAAACAACTACTCCGAGGGCTAATACCCCACCGGCATTGAATTACACTAATGAATCTGAAGGTACACACATGTTAGACGTAGATAAAATAATCTAAAAAGACAGGTAAATTCCTGTTACGTCTAAATTTGGGATTTGTAATCCTTAAATATTTAGACGTAACAGGAATTTACCTGTCTTTTTAGATTATAGCTCTTTATATTTGTTTTGCGAGACACGTCACCTTAGCGGACATAGCACTCTTAGTGGACGTAGTCTCTATATTATGACAGTTTAGAACTAGAACAACAGTATGTAAACCTATTACTTACCATCTTCTCTGGGAATAAGAATTCTTCAATAAAGAGTTTCGCCTTAATTTAGACAAAACTGTAATTAAAATGTATGTATAAAGCATATCTGCTACCAAACCTCAACAGTGTTAATGGTTCAAAGAATAAAATAAAAACAGATAACTCCAACTGAAAGAATAGATACCGCCAAATAGATTAATACGGTAGCTACACGTTCACCTGAATTAATTATCAGAATTTAAACGAGGGAGCTCTTTCTGAATCCCTGCTTACAGTTTTTTACTCCCTTAGGCCGATCTAGTCACATCTACGTTTACTAAATTTTGTTATCATGAATCCATACTAAAACAGCTGCTCCAACCTCTCGAGTTATAAAAGTTAAACAAACCAAAATAAGTACCTCTCATATATCTACCTAGTACCAAGAAGCAGTACAGGAATCAGTGATAAATTGTACATGATCCAAAATGGACTCGTATTAGACAATTAAATCTTAAAATTAAATTGAATAAAAATCTAACAGAATAAAATACTTTAAAACCTGAAGAGATAAAATAAAAGTAATATCAATCATCATATATAATCATGTTCTAGTGTAAGGTGTTTGTGTGTATGACGAACACTTAGCCATGGAAAAAAGTAGCGAAAATTGTAGTTTTCGATTAATGATTGTTGAAAAACTGCAAAAGACGCATAAAATGCCCTAAACGATATCGATTAAGATTAAAACGAAGTAGGGTCTTGCAAAATTTTCATCGCGATATAACAAGCGGTTTAAAAGATATTAGCGAATGTAAACGGGAAAAAAAGCGTTTTTGAGTTAAACTGAAATTGCGTGAAACAAACTCCTCCGAAGGTCGAATAATCTTGAACTTGCCGACTATTAAAACGTCTAATATAAGGACAGAAGGGTTATATAGGCCTATTGTCTACATCTATGATGTGTTCGTTTAATGAGAATTTGTTACTAAGTCGTTAATTTTGACAACTCCGAACTTTAAGGAAACAATTGCTGACTGGATGTTTATCAAAGAACGTTTATAATGGTACGAAGTAAGAAAATAAGGTATAAATAATCTTGCAATAGTATTCATTATAGTTCCCATGCTAAACATAAAAACAAATAAATATGCAACTCAAACAATATATAAGCAGTAAAATGCTAAATATTATTAACTTTTGCGGAAATAATTATTAAATAATAACTACATTTTTGAAGCAATAGAATGGTAAATACGTTGTGTAAAAATCGATGTGATATTTAGGGGTGAGTTTCATCGAAATAATAAGATGTGCTCTACATAGTAAATACTGGAAGTTATGTTGTAATAGGTAGTTAAAGTATTGTATGCTGTGTAGGTAATTCGAAATAAAAAAAAACACATCTAAATTTCGTTGTAACCTTGAGGTTACGGTAGAAAGTGGTCCTCATAATTTAATTTGTTAAATGCTATGCACCAGCGTCACACACCTCAACAAAACGGCAGAGCTGAGAGGAAAATGCGCACAATTGTAGAATCTGCAAGAGCTGAGATATATGCTAAGGAACTTGGTCAACAATTGTGGGCAGAGGCATTAAATTACTCTGTATTCACTATTAATCAAACAGGTACTAGCTCAGTGCCAGGAATAAGTCCTGCAGAATTATGGTTCGGAAGAAAGGTGAATGTCAGAACTTCGAAACAATTTGGTTGCGACTGTTTTGTATTGATACCCAAACATGAACGAAGTAAGTTGGACAGAAAAAGTAAAAAAGGCGTATTTGTAGGATATGATGTTGAAGAGCAAGGATTTCGTGTTTACTTACCTGAAATGCGACAATTTATAGTTTTGTGTAATGTTCTATTTAAAGAAAACTTCGAATTTGGCACAGAAATATATTTGAACAACGGTAGTACAAATCTAAAAGAAGAAATGTCTGATAAATCTGGTTATGCAAATAAACGACAGGAGGAGAGCAACGATGAAGAATCTGACTCTGATGATGATTCGAAAGAAGAAAGCAGTGACTACAATGAAAGTACTGAAGAAATAAACGAAAAAGAATTGAATAAAGTAGAAAACGTCAAATTAAGTTCATCAGACCAAGGAAGAAATTTAAGAGACAGAAGGCAAATCAAACCACCTCTGAGATATAATGACTATCATTGTGGATTTATTGGTGAAGTTGAAAATATGTCTATTGAAGCAGCCTTGAATGATGTAGAGTGGAAACGTGCAATGAAAGACGAGATGGAATCTTTACAGAAAATGAAAACTTGGACTTTAATTGAACTTCCCAAAAATCGCCAAGCTCTTACATGTAAATGGGTATTTCGTGTCAAAAGCGATGGTAGAAAGAAAGCTCAACTCGTTGCAAGAGGTTACGATCAGAAACCAGGTATTGATTATTACGAAACTTTCTCTCCGGTGGCCCGTTATGCAAGTATAAGGCTCATTTTAAGTCATGCAAATAAGGCTCATTTTAAGTCATGCAAATAAGGCCAATTTTTGGGTTGAAACTTTTGACATAAAAAACGTTTTTTTGAATGGTAACTTAACGGAAGAAATTTTAATGGCTCAACCGAAAGGATTTGAGGATGGATCTGGTAAGGTCTGTAAGCTTGTCAAGAGCGTTTATGGGTTGAAACAAGCACCGAAAGCTTGGAATGCAAGGATTACAAATTTTTTGAAAAGTCTAGGATTTAAAGCTACAGATGACGATCCATGCATATTTTATAACGAAACTCGCACAATTATTGAAAAAAGGGGCTGTAGCGCCGTATTCCGAACTTTAGTAGTAGCTATGCCCCAAATTAATTTGACATAGCAAGTTCTTTTCTTTTGAATAATAAACGGATCATTTATTTAATCCTTTAATAGATACACGAATAGGGTACAAACTTTACAAAAATAAGTATAAAGGAAGTTATTTTTAGTTCTCGAATGGACTGTAAGAACTGAAGTGTTTACAAATACAAAATTTCTACCTAGCTCGAATAGAATACAAGACAAAGCATTTGCCGGTACCAGCTACAAAACTACCTCATTTGGGAAACCCAAATGAGGGTTGTAATTGTCAGACTAGTGGTCCTGTTCGAAACGTGCCTTTGAATAAATTAACAAGATTCGACGAATTTTTCATCAATAAACTTTATGTGTCAATAAAAATAAATATTTTTGTGAGAATTTACTCGACATTATAAATAACTACTGTTGCAAATTAAAATCCGAAAACTTGAATCTAAATGATATTAAATTATTGAAATTCAGCTAAATAACATGAACTACGTTTGTTAACACAAACCATACTCCCCCCGTTGAGAGAGCATCGATCAACTCATCAAATAAACATGTCTTAATAACTATTCTTAATTTTAAATATAATTATTATTTAACCGTTATAACGTCCTCAATTGGCAAGGGCGCGAGTTGTTTGACACCTCTTTTCACGGTATTTGTGGAAGCCTTAACCGAAACCGTTCGGATAATACCATTAGTTCCAGGGTACGTATCTACAACTCTGCCGAGCTTCCAGTGCATAGATGGAACATTATTATCTTTAATTAAAACAATAGTTCCCGGTTTAATACAATGTCCACCGCTAGACCATTTATGACGCATTTGAAGTTCATTAAGGTACTCTTCGTGCCAGCGATTCCATAAATCTTGACGCATTTTCTGTGTATGTTGCCATCTAGATAAGCAATTGGATGGAGTCTGTGAATAATCGCTTTCTGGCAAGCTCGCTAATGCGTCACCAATGAGGAAATGACCTGGGGTAAGGACAAGAAGGTCATTAGGATCATTAGACATGGGACAAAGAGGGCAAGAATTTAATATGGCTTCGACGTCAATAGTAAAGGTGTTAAATTCCTCAAATGTGAAAATTGGCCCAGTAACCACGCGTTTAAAATGGTGTTTGAAAGATTTAATAGTCGATTCCCACAGACCGCCAAAATGGGGAGATAATGGAGGGATAAAATTCCAGTTAACGCCCTGATCTCCAAGAAACGTTGAGGTTTTTCGTTGGTGTTCGCTGGTTTGAAAGAGGTTGTAAATATCCTTCAACTCGTTCCGTGCTCCAATAAAGTTGGTACCATTGTCGGAATGGATAGACAGAGGCTTTCCCAGACAGGCAATGAACCGTCTCAGTGCAGCGATGAAGCCTTCGGTGGTCAAATCGCTGACAACTTCCAAATGAACAGCTCTAACGACTAAACAGACGAAGACTGCGACGTATGACTTTATTAGAACAGTATTACGATGCTTCTTTTGCTTTATAAAAAACGGTCCGCAATAGTCGACACCAACATTGGAAAAAGGCCTTGCTTGAGTTATTCGAACTCCTGGAAGATTTCCAATCACGTAATTCGTGTCCTGCGGGTTTGCTCGGAAGCAGCGAACGCATGATCGTATAACTTTGCGTACTTGATTACGCCCATCGATTACCCAATATTTTTGGCGCATCATATACAGGGTCGTTTGAATACCAGCGTGAAAATTATTCATATGATAGTCTCGAATTATGAGGTTTGTTACATGATGTGTGTCGCTGTGCATACGAAACATTTGCATTTTGTAAACGGCCTCCTACACGCATTATTCCATCATGATCAACAAACGGATTAAGGGCTAATAACCGTTTGTTTTTTGGCTTTCCTGTTTTCTTTTGAGTAATTTCACCTAGCCTTTCGCTTGATAATGAATTCTGCACTAGCCTTATTATGACTTTCTCGGCATAAAGCAGTTCATCGGGTCGAAAATCGCCGTTGCGGTTTGTTTTAGGTCTCATGCGCAAACAGAAAGCTATAACTCGTCTCAATTTTCTAAAAGATGAGAAATTTGGGAAAAAATCTGCATTTACAGTTACAAGACAAGTAATGTTTCGTGTCTCTGGCAAACTATCTATCGTTGGGATAAACTTTCCTTTTCCTTTAACCAGGGAGGACCTTCGCTCCATAACTTATTACGTAAAAAAATCCTTAGGCAGTTGACCTCTGGATAAGGCACCAGCTGGATTATACTCCGAAGGCACATGACACCATTCCCCGAGGTTCGTTTTATTTTGAACATCTGCTACACGATTGGCAACGAATGTTTTAAGCACGTGCGGTGATGAATTTATCCAGTGAATCGTAATTGTAGAGTCAGTCCAAAAAACCACTCGCCAGTAATTGAGCTCCACACAATTCGAGGCGCGGTATTGATACAGTTTTTAAAAGAGCCACTCTTGATTTTGCAGTAAGTAATTGGCATTTAACATTTCCGTGTCCATCGCTTGATCTTATGTAAATGCAAGCATTAAAACCAGTGTTGCTTGCATCGGAGAACCCGTGCAGTTGTATGGAACCTAACCTGGAGATGAATGTCTAACTCTTCGTTCAAACTTCAAAATTTATTTACAAGCGGTAGCTGTCTCGCGAAGTTGTTCCACTGAGTGTGAATACTGGTGGGGACGGACTCATCCCAGCTAAGCTTTAATGCCCATAATTGTTGCATAATTGACTTAGCGTATAAGATAATTGGTCCTAATAGTCCTATAGGGTCAAATATCTGCTATTTCAGACAAAATAGTTCGTTTTGTCTTCGCCGTTTCCGCGTCCAGCGATTTCGCGGTATACAGTATACAATCGGTCTTCGCGTTCCACGAGATGCCCAGTGTTTTGACAGTTTTGTCGCCGTCAAACTGAAAATGTGCATCAATTTGCTCTTCGGTTAAGCCGCATAATATTCGCCATTCATTTGATGCCCATTGTCGCATGTTGAATCCTCCAAGCTTCATTAGTTGTGTGACTTCTTGCTGTAGTTCACGCGCCTCTCTAATAGTTTCTGCGCCGGTTAACAAATTATCTACATATATTGTCATGATATAGGGATGGTCACAGTACAATTTTAAAAATATTAACAAATTTAGAAATTGAAACATAAGTTCCAAAATATTTAAAAAAAAAATTTTTAAAAAAGAAATGTATTATTATTTTTTGTTATGTATTACAATTGTTTATTTAAAGTTTAAAATTGTAACAAAGAAAATTTAATTTTAAAATGTTTTGAAATGACTGAAGCATTTCAAAATTATTATATCATTCTTGATTGCTTAAAAAAGAAAATTAAATTTTTTTGAAAGATCAAGAGACTAGAGAATTTGTTATTGTTACTAAGGGTTGAGACCTTAAAAAATTATTAACTACAGAAATTTAGAAATTTTAAAAAATAAATTAAACCAAAACAACATTATTAATTTCAATTGAAGATATTTAAAGTGATGAAGAATTATAAACAATATTATGAAGAGAATCACAGTTTATAGAAAGTTCGAGATTATTTAAAAGGCAGCATTGATAGAACCATACCTGAAGAAGAATAAGTACAAGAAGAAAATACAGATGAAGAGCCACTACAAAAGGAAAAAATAGAAAACTAATGTGGATGTGGAGTTGGAGTTTTGGTGAAAGCTGATTTTTAATTGACATCGTGACAGTGTGAGAATAATATGTCTAAATAATTTAATAGAAAAACTTTTGACTTTATTAATTTAAAATTTTCATATTTTTAAAACAATTGTTTATAGTTCTAATTAGATTTAGTTATATAGTAGAATTTTTGAATTTAATTTAGTTTTAAAGGTATTTGTAATTTTTTATATTTTTTGGAACTTACTCCGAGTTAAGAATTTTCATGCTCTTTGAATTCAGTAAATTGAATTAAAATTTTATTTAAAGAATTGTTTTGTATATCATCCAATCATATCATAACATATTTTATTTGCCCCACATCTCATATCATAACATTATACCATGTTTCAAAGCATACGCAGCACGTGGAAATTTATTGCTTTCATCGTCTGCTAACTGATGATTGCGAGGTAGGGGGCGGAGGCTATGCCGAAAGTTACTGTATTTGATTCCAAAGTGACTATTTGACCATCTCTCTTCCAAAGTATTCGTTGAAATTTTTGGTCATTTTTCTTTACAATTATTTGCCTATACATCTTCTCGATATCGGCAATAAGTACGTAGCGGTGTAAGCGAAATCAAAGTATAAAGGAAACCATATCGTCTTGAATAGTGAGTCCAACCATCAAAACATCGTTGAGTGAGAAACCGAAACTGGCTTTGGCTGATCCGTCAAAAACTACACGCAGTTTAGTAGTTGTGCTTGATTCTTCGGCATGATGAGGGAGGTAAAATCCTTCTTCCTCATCATCATCAATTTCAGCCATATGTCCGAGTTTTAAATACTCATCGATAACAGATGTATACGCTTCTTTCAGTTTACTATCCCTTTGAAATTTATTAAACAATGAATTTAACCACTTCCAGGCCCGTGAACGCGACTCACCGAAAATTTTGTTGTCATTTTTGAAGGGAAGGGAAACAATGTAACGTCCCGACTTATCACGTGAAATGTTATTACCGAAATGTTCTTCGCAATGTTTTTCTTCGGCAGAACGATGCGGTAATGTTCCTTCTTCGATTTCCCAAGTTGATTAAATTACAAGTTGCGTAAGGCACGTCGTAGCAGTTACTTATGCGTCCTATTATCCAACCGTAACGTGTACAAGTACAGATCTTTCGTTGTATTTGATAACCTGATTTGCCCAACACAAAATGAAGCCAGGGTTGGTCCGGAGGCTAGCAGCAAATCTATTGGAGCAGGTTTGTGAAACTCTGGATCTGCTAATCGGATATTCGGTGGAATTTGAATATCTTCGCGGTGTAACCGTTCAGCGAGAGTGCAATTCGTGATAGCCGGAATCGTTAAAAAATCTAAAGTTTTCCGATAATTTCTCAGAAGAGTAATAGTGACAGAATATTTCATTGCGGTCATCAATTGGCTCAGTGCACCTACGGGAACACAGCATTTTTTCATAGACAAATTTAACCGCTTCGCTAAGCTCTCAGTAATAAAATTCTCAGTAGAGCATGTATCTAACAACGCACGACACTTAATAAGAATACCTTGATTATCTAATACATCAATTATTGCGCTGGTCATGCGTTGTAAGAGAAACGGAAAGCTGCTAATCTGCAGAAACAGCTAGTCATGCGTGCAGTAATATATTATGTGGTTCATTACACGCACAACACTTTGTGTACGTAGAGGACTTGGCGTCGTGATTTCAGGCAATTTTTACACAATGACGCTTGTTAAACTACCTCAACGCGTTTTGGGCAAGGGTAGTTCCCGGAATTTCTTGCATCGGAAAAGTTGATGTGTATTTTCCGGACAATTCGTGGGTGTATTGGATACGAAAACTTGCTTGGCGGCTCCATGAATATTTCCTTTGACTTTACGTTGATTCTGAAATTTATTGGAAGGAGTAACCTTTGTTGATTTGTAGCTTCCATCATGATTGGGGTTTCGTTTGGACAAGCGTGCGGCGCTTTTGTAAAGAAACTCTATCATGTCGTTCAACTTAGGAAAAACGCTTCCTGATTATACTAAGATTTTAGAAAAATTTGGAATCGATGATGCATACGAACATTTTTACGTTCTTCAGGGACTTTTTTACGTAGAATACAATGGCGCAGAAAAAAGTTTTGAAAAATATTTCTTTTTTCTCTTTTCAAAAATATGTAACATGTGGGGCCCCTTTTTTTGTTTAAGTGTAGAATAACAATAGTAACCTTTTTGTAGCGTACTTTTTGCTATTTTACGTTTTTCGAGCAGATGTCGACCGTCTAAAAAGGCCGAATCGTCTGTAGCATACCTACGTATCTTTCAAAATTAAGAGAAATTTTTCAAACAAAAGTTGCCCAAAATCAACCATAGAATGGTGTAAAAATATTTTCTTATATGATGAACTTCCGGTTATACCTGAAATGTACCTTAACTTCGTTATTTTAAATTACACATAGAAAATAAATGTCAATTGGGATTTAGGTTGTACCGTTTTGGAGTTATTTGAAACGTTTTGTTTTTCAATTTTTAAAATTATGAACCAGTTTCAACAAGTTCAGGCTTCCACAATCAATTATTTGACATTCTTTTAAAAAAAATCGCTGTTTGCAGCGTTTGACGCCACATTAAATATCTCAGTACAAAAAGCACTTAGAGAGGTGCGGTTTTTACGTCTAGATTCAGAAGCAGATAAAAACAATATAAAAATGTTATTTTAAATGGAGCACCCTGAATATTTTAACCCATTTTAAAAGTGCTCAAAATTAACTTCCCAAGTATACAAGACACTTATTATATTTTTTTCAAATTATCTTCACAATACACTACTTTATAGATTTCGTATTTCTTAATTTCAGCAAGTAGGCCGTGGATACAAACCACACAAAAAAATCATTAAAAAAAATAGCAGAGTAGTTAGTTGCTGCTGTTTAAAATTTACGTTTAATATAAGAATTTCTCAACGACAGGTCAGTTTAAAAAGTAATTAAGCAATAAGACATATATCTGCACTAAACTAATAACAATGAGATATTCTCCTTTATGAGATGCTTGAACTGTCGTCTGGCTTCCTGTGTGAACGATGTCTCTTTTTAATATTGCTGGCCAAATTTATTTAGTCAATTTGAGTCAGAGATTCAAATTCTTGGGATGCGGTTTATGATTTCAGGAAGTTGGACGACAGATTAAACATCTATAGAATATAGAAGATGTTTGATCATTGTTGTTAGTTTAGTGCAAGTTTACGTTGTCTTTTTACTTAATTACTTTTTAAACTGATCTGGCGTTGAGAGATTTTTATACTAAATGTAAATATTAAATAGCAGCAACTACTTTGCTATTAAATTTACGATATTTTAGAGGTTTATTGAAGTTAAGTAAAAAAAAAACTTTTCCGTTGAATATTTTAAATAACAATTAAATAATTTATTATTCATTTCTTTTTAATCTAGCAAATTGTGGAAATGTTGCATCCTCTTATATTCACATAATAGACATTCACATGAAAAATATTTATTCTCTACCCAGCGTTTACCACTTGCAGTTTGAGCGAACAATGTGAAGTTCACTGTGTGTGTATGAAGACGAACAGTTTGTCATTTATGGTTATGTATGCTAATGTAATTTAATATTGCGACCATGTATGTTTATTTTGTAGATTAGATACGGAATAATGTATAGTCTTTATCTGTAGGTGATACATGATACTGCTTGTTTGTATTAATTCTGAAAGGTTATTCGTAGTTTTTTTGAACACAAATGTTGGGAAAGAGGGATATGTAAATGTAAACACACCCATCCTGAACCGTAGCCTATTGCAATACACACGGAAGTATTGCGATAGTTTTTAGTATTTCTTGAAGCTTAAAACCGGTATGAAGATGTCATAAAATACAAAAGACTGTCGTAATGCTTCCGTGTGTTTTGCAATAGGTTACGGTTCAGGATGGGTGTGTTTACATTTACATACCCTCACCCATTCCCAACATTTGTATTCGTCAGACAATAAGAAGAACCGCTTTCAAAGTTTAAACAAACAAGCAGTATCATGTATCACCTATAGGTAAAGACTATAAATTATTTCGTATCTAATCTATAACAATAAACTACACGATCTCAATATTCGAATAAATCAACAAACCATTACTACTAATCGCGTTTTACAATAGACATGGAAAACAAATACACGCAATGAAGAAGCTCAAAAACTGAAAAGGGGTGGTTTCCGCGTCCAATTCTTGATCACCGTGACGAACACTACAACATCTGAATTTTCAGGAAGATCGATTGGGGGGGGAGGCCTATCTATACATTTTTTTCTTTTTATGAAAAAAATAAATTTGCAGTTTTTACAGCATTTATTTAATTATACAAAATATATCACAAATCAATATTTTCAATCGACTGTCGATGCATTCACTGAAAAAAAAAAGACATAGTTCTAAGGAGTAAACTCCAGTCTCGTGTCGGAGCTGATAAACACACATTGTTTTGTATGTGGTTTGTATCCAACGCATAGGTACTTTCCAAAAGTAAGCAATACGAAATCTCTTAAGTGCTGTATTGTAAAGAAACCTTGAGAAAAATATCAAGTGTGTTACATATTTGGAAAGGTAATTTTAAGCACTTTAAATTTCAAACTAGACTATTAACTTTACAATAATTTACGTAAAAAAGTGCTGTAGGAATGTTTCACAGAAATAAAAAAGTTCGCCAGGAAAGAAGTTGTGGAGGTTTTTCGAAGATGCACATTTTCCAAACACATCCTATATCTCTGAAGCAGTGATAGATAACAAGACACGGTTTGCACCAATTCACATCTCATAATAATTGAGCCTCGGACACCGACGTCGGTTTTCGTCTATCTTCTCCCTCAAGTATACTTACTCTTTAAAAGCGTCCACAAAATTAATATTGTTACACTTCTATAATTTTGTTAACAGAAATGCTTCTTTTCAGGCCAGCACAAAGGTAGCGCGGAGCGGTTACCTTTTTGTCGCACCAGATTGGGATTTTTCGGTTCCCCTTAATCGGACTAAGGTAAGAATTACTATTTCTATATAAAATACAATACTACCAAAACTGACATATTCGGATGTCAGTAAAACTATTCGCGAAGTGTACGTCTCGAAACAAATTTTTTTTAATCAAATGAAACATTAGGACATAAATAAAATGTAGTGAATCAAGAATGAGAGTGGAAATTTGAATCCGACGGTCACCTTCGATAATTTAAAGCCCAACAGCTTACATGTGACGTCGATGCAAGTAGCAGATTTACGAAATTCTTTAGTAACAAAGTAACAACACAAACAAGTAAGTAACAAAGGAACAACACTTTTGCCTGTTTAGGCAGATTATATTTTTTTTATGGTTTGATTGTTGTTTGTATCGATCAGTATCGATCAAGTATCGATAATCTATTTAACAATTCTTGTTGCTTAGAAACGGTTGTAATTTTTACTGTGGCGCCGTCTAACAATTTGGACTGAACTAAGGCAATGAAAAGTCCTCTTTCGCAATTTGATTGTCGTACGCCATTGGTTCTCAGCCTTTTTGTTGTTGCGGCACACTTTTAACAATTCCAAAATTTGGCGACACACTAACAATTTAATATATTTTAAATAAAATCGTCATAAATTTTTTTCACGATTTCGGATTACTTTTACCTATTTTTTTTTCATAATCTACATGACAGAAAAGAACAACTTTAAAAGAATTGTTTCTTGATTAATTTATCATTGATAATACCTATTACCTACTCAATAATAGAAATAAACAATTGGTATCTTAATTATGCCTTAAAAAATTATTCCACGTTTTTTGATGGTTCCAAAGGTGTAGGTGGTGATGGGGGTGGAGGTGGTGTTGAAGGTGGATGTGGTGGTCTTAGAAGTAGGGGAAGGTGTAAATGTTAAGAATGGGGTAAAAATTTGAGTTTACTTCGGAGGTGTAAATTTAAAAAAAAATCGTGCGGATTAGTCCATTTCCTGATTTTTTACGTTCAAAAAATCTGGACTACCGTTATTCTATATAATTACCGAATTAAAGGTTAATTACTGAGTTGAAGTACATTAATATGAATTCAATTTAAGAACCAGCTACAAATTACCTAAAATTAATGACGAAAAAGCTATTGCTGTCAATCATGTCCGCCGGGGACAATTGAATTCGTATTAATGTATTTAAAATCGCCACTATTAAATACTGAGTTAAAGGTTACATTGTTTCAGTACTTCTAACCCCTCATAATCTATCCTACGTAACTGCATATTTTACAGTACCACAATCAGAAGCCATAAAAGATTTAATATTTTCATAGTTGCTTTGGTACAGAAATTGTAAAATCGCGTTCGATTCTAATAAATTAATTTTTATTGTTAGCATTAACAAAATTTGGCGGCACGTTTCAAGAATTTGACTGGACACAAAAGTTCCGCGGCACGGTGGTTGAGAATCACTGGTCTAGGCCCTGGTAAGTAATAACAACGCGTGACGTCTTTCGTACTGGTCTCAGCCAATCTTAGGCTAGTAGTCGGGGATTTATCATGCAATTTTTTTTATCACGAATGGAAAGCATTTATAAAACAAAATTAATATTGGCAAATAAGTGTTACCATTATTTATCTAAAGCTTTGCAAATTGCGTTTTTTGACATTTTGACACTTACGAAATTCGCGATAGATGCAAAAAAAAAAAACGGTGTAGATACCTTTTTTTTTACAGAAGATCACTTCTACAAAAAAGTCCGGGAAAACACCTCTCTATTTTAAACATGTAAAAAAGTGTAACGGTCCGGATACGCGTTTAAAAAATCAACAGTTTTCGGCAGAATGTACTGTTGAACTTTATAGCGAAACTAACCTGACCGCCAAAATCCACTGTAGCGGTTAGTTTGTTACTCAAGTGCAGGAGCGTCATTGTCAAAATACCACTGACAACTGTTGTTGTTCGCTATTATGGGAAGATAAATCTGACTTAAAGATATAATGGGTTGGGGAACAAGTTCGTAGCGTTTTTATCGAAGACGTTTATGCAAACAAAAATCAATAGTTATAACAATAAATTAATAAAAAATATGTATTCGCCGTTGCTGTTTACGACCTCCTCCCACCTCTTGACCAATTTGTCGATGCCGTTCCGCCAAAAATCGTCCGGTCTGGTATCGAAGAAGTTGTTGAGCCAGTTTTTAAGGTCCTCTTCATTGTTGAAGGCAACATCCCTCATATAGTTCGACAGGGAGCGGAAAAGATGATAATCCGTCGGTACAAGATCTGAAGAGTACGGCGGATGCTGAAGGACCTCCCATTCGAGCTCTTGGAGTGCGGCTTTAACGACTTGTGCAACATGGCGCCTGGCATTGTCGTGAAGGAGTATGGTGTGGTCAAGTCGATGGGGTATTTTCAGTCGAATATCCTTGTTCACGCGGTGCATTTGGGCTATGTGGAGCTCCTTGTTGATCGTGGCATTCCTTTCGAGCATTTCCTGTGCTCCATGCCCTCCCAGTCCCACCAAACACCGATCATGGTCTTTGGATGGCGGTCAGGTTTGACTCTTGGCTTTGGCATATCTCCTGGAGCCACTCACTTCTTTTTTTCCTTTGAATGGAGATGATTGAGAATCGTTTTATCATTGCAGTTCATTTTTTCGTCCAATTCACAACTTGTTTGGTCACCAAATCGCCGCTTTCGAACTTTGCAAACCATTTGCGTGCTGTAGACCCGCCTATGACACCTTCTCCATATACGTTGCAAATGTCCCGGACTGCTTTTTGGCCTCGATGGTGTCGTAAGTGTTGATTTTTCTCTCCTGGATTTTCTATTTATAAACCTCAGAAGCAAGAAAAATTTAAATCACTCAAAAAAAAACCATTAGCACAGTTTTGTAGAGATGAAAGCGCTCTATCGAATGAATATTATAAACTATCAAACAGCAAAACAATTGTTGTAAAACAAAAGGAAATATATAACACTACGAATTTATTCTCCGACCTAATAATAAGACCTTTGATCTGGCTATCCTGAAATGGAAACTAAGATATGATGATGTAGTTTTAAGAAAATACTTTACGAACACCATAGAACAACAAATGTAACCCAAGGAAAAAAAAACTTGTTTGATTGCAGATCTGTTTTTTTGTCTATTCAAAGACATCTTTACTTGTCTAAGTTGAATATTTCTTACCACTTTTAGTTAATAACAAAAGAAATTGTACAGCTCGTTGAAGTTAGCCCCACTTGTTTTGAATTTCGATTTTTTTTACTTTTAAATTAAATGTTTATCGTTCGTCAATATTTTTAATAACAGCTGTCGTGTGTATCCTTAATGTAACATTCACTTAGTAGGTTGTTGGTTGAGGTTTAGTTCCTTAGAAATTTTGATTTCATTTTGTTTTCAAAACACTTTCTCATACAACAGTAAACTTCAACAATTCAAACGACCGAATATTTTCGTCTACCATTATTGCATGTTTGCAAATTACAGTCCGTACAACATTGTAGCAAACACGAATATGCTTGTATGCGATCGGGCACACGTCCACGTGAACGAACTAATCAATTAGCCGATTAACCGCAGACGACTTTGCTTCTGTGCGTCGTACATGCAAATATGTTTACTCTGCCCCTGCCACACACTCGTCGAGTGGCATGGGAAGTACCGTGGAAAGGAGGCAGAGATGTAGTGTGGCAAGATTACTCGTATTGCCGCACGTCATGCTCCTCGTCATGCCCACCGCTCCCTGTTTTGTCGGTATTTTGGGCACGAGTCAAAGGGCCGGCAATATGAGTGCGAGTGACTGGCCACATAATCGCGCGAACTTATTACTAGTTCTATTATTATTTACTATTATTGGAGCGTTCGAAGGAGTAGTAGGTACCTCGTCACGCGTAAATTTTTGAAAAATTTTTTAATAAAATCATGTCGCCGCCGGTTGAATGGACGAACCAAAAAACATTAATATTTATTGATTTGTTGGCTGCGGAGCCAGTTATTTGGGAGGGTGACGACGACGACGACGTGTTTTTTTTTTATGACATTGATGTAATTAGCAATACTAAATATGCATAGCACGCACGCTGCCACAGTTTCAACATCCTTGTTGCAACGCAAGAAACGACTAAATGCGGAGCGTCGCGATTAATTGCGCGAGTAGAGGAGTGTGTGGCTAGCGAGGGCAACATTGCGGCAGCGTGAGGAGTAGAGCGATGAGCATAGTGTGGCAGGGGTATTCTATCTGCCCTCCAGGAAAACAATTAAGCAGTTCAGAGAAAAATAAACTAATCCCGACGTTTTAAATTTCTCGAAAAACTTCGAGAAATAAAACAAATGAGTATATAAGGAAGAGACGATCGCCGAGATGAGATAAATAAATTGACAGTTATACAGGGTGTTACTGATATAACTGCGGATATTTAAGGAGGTGATAGGGCAGTAGAAAATAAGAAAATTAAGCAAAACTTCGCAGGTCCTAAAGTTTACCGTTTTCGAGAAAAACGTATGTGAAAATACAGGCAAAACCGAGTACGGTCCTGTGTAAAACGTGTCCTCGATTGACCTGGTCGTGTGTAGTGGCAACGCTGTCTTCAATAAGCTGACGGTGAATGAGGTTACTCGGTTACTGTAACGTAAACAAGTGTGTTCGAAAATGGCGTTTAGTTCATCAGAATTTTGTGACAGTTGCCAAATGTGTTGCTTAAGTCAAAGCGAAAACGCACAGGACCGTATTCAAATTAATTCATGTTAAGATGTTTCTCAAAAATTTTGAAATTTTTTTTGTTTCTTCACCGCGCTGCTGTAGTGACCATTCGATTACATATTGCATCTAGTTGACACCCTCCAAAAATCCGTATTTATATCAGAACCACCCTGTAGAAGTGAAATCATAAATAAATCGAGACGCGAAAGAAATAAATAGCGCAGGGAAAAGTGATATACAAACAGTAAAGTGTAAACGAACAGTGTAATTTAAAATGTAAGTATAGTAATAATTCGATGGTGTTTTTAAATTTCAATAATAATTAGTGTCAATAAATTGTTATTGCTGTTAAAAGTCTTTGTGTGTGAATTTGTTAAACCCGCGAACATTACGATATGCAATTAAATACTAATTAAATACGGATTACGATTTACGAACATACCTTTTGACTGCTGTCAGAATATTGTTGGCATACATTTAATTACGTTAATAAATGAGATTTTTTTGTTTAGATAGATGATGAAAAGCCTATCTTGTCTCCAATAAAGTTAATTTAAAATGCTAATGTCGTACTACAAAAATTCCATATAAAGGTGGCTACTCATCTGCACGAGAACGCGAACGAGGCATGCGTAAAAATGTAGATATGCTTCGAGGCGCGACAAACTGCCTCGAGTCGTACGCTATCCATCTGGAATCTGTACTTATATTGATATGAATTTGACTAGACCATTCATATAGGATAGGTAGGGGTGTTGTAAATTTATATTTCAATAGCTGACGAAATTCGACAGGCGTAATATAGAAAGTTGTCTATTTATTTAAAAAACTGCATAAACATATTTATTAAGAAATTTTGAAAAAATCCATTTTCTTCCTTTTAATTAAATGTTGCATCTATCAATGCCGCACTTGCCACTATTAAACCATCTAGGAGAACTACCTATTGCAAGATCAATCGGGCAACCAAGGAATATTTGAGTGGAACGCTGCTACTTTGAAGCCTCGGCATTAAGATTAATTTTAAACACAGGAATTATTGACATAATTGCCTACTCAAGCCTCAACAAGTTATGCAATATGACATCATCACATTATGCAAGTTTCAACAAGTTTTACAACATGACGTCAGAGAATTAAGAGATGTAACCTGTTAGATTACGTTAGTTATTTGAATCGTTATTATGCATGGGATAAGTTACCTGAGTATTTGCAAGAAGAACAGGAATTAGGCAAAATTACTTATGTTTTGAGCATTACAATAAAGGTAGACGCTCCTCCACCACTAAAATGAAGATGTGATTTTGTGCCGCCAAATTCTTAAATTGTGCGGAAATACAAACAGTAAATATTATTTTGTGTGTACTTTTACACACCAGTTCACAGTTTATAAATTTGTGTATTTGCTGTGCAATCTTTTGTTCTTAAACTTAAATAAAACGTATTCAAAGGTAATATGTAATTTGTCTTAATTTTTTTTTTTCAAAAATATTTTTACTTTAAAAGAGTTTGAAATGGATAAATGGTTAAAAAGAAGAAAACTTAACGATGATAATAATGAGGACGATCAAGGTAACAAGCCTCTAGTACGAGGGTGGTTTGAAAAGTTCTCGGCCTGATGTAGAAGTTCTAAAAAGTACTCATCTACAGCAGCAATTACTTCTCCATTCGATGAAAAACGTTGCCCATTTGCCATTGCAAGTTGTCCTTTGTGCACCGGCGCATTGTCTTGATGAAAGATGATTTTCTTCTGCAAACCTTGTCTTTTTTTCACGAATTTCCAGATCCAATTGAGTTAAAAGGTCAGAATAATACTTTCCAGTTATGGTTTTACCCTTTTTAAGATAATCCACGGTTGCAACCCTTTTGATTGCACCACTTTTGTGTTGCAATACTACCGTGTGTTGGCTGAACCAAATAAGAAGACAACGTACTGTAGCGAACACGAGCATGCTTGTGTGTGATCGGGTACACTTGCATGTGTTGCGGGCCGACTCGACTAGGCAACTTTTAAAAACTACTCTTCAAAACTGAATTAAACTGATATGAGTTTGAGAATAAACTAAACTAAAGTCTTCTGCAGAAAGACGCCACCACTCAATCGTTGGTGCGCGAATTATGTTTACGATGACATTTCTTTGTGAAGGTACCGTCTTCGTACTGTTTAAAAAATAACCACATTGACAATGATAAATTAGAAATACTACATACAGAAAATAAAGGTCAACGTTTAAATATTTTAGAACAATTTGAAATAAAAAAAAAGCATTCAAAAATGATCTCAACATCACTAACGATAAATCAGAATTTAAGGATACTCCGCTTGTTGACGAATTTCTAAGAGTTACAATCTATAATTAGAGGTTTTCCCAAATACTTCAATCTGTACCGCCTGCAAAATATCTATAAATACAAATCTATTACATTTCACCCTCAGTAAACTATTATTACTCTTGAAAAAGACCTAAATCGGTCGAAACATATGTAGAGTGTTTAAATAAACCAATTTGAAACATTTAAAAGCGTTTTTTATGTGTTTAATTTCTATTTTAAACAATGTTTCACAAATATCCAACCGCAAATTCAATTGAAATTATGTCGTGACACGTCGAATGACATCAACAACTTCCGAAATAAGAGTGTTTTTCTCTGAATAAGATTATAAATTAAATAATAATGAATTGTGTCCGTCAACGAGCAATATTGAGTACTCTTTGAATAAAAACGTCGGTCAGTAAACAGATTCATAAATTAATGATTTAATGCGTACATATAGTGGCATAATTGTAATGCGTATAATCTAGAATATTACTATAAAGGATGGATCGTAACACCACAAGCAGAATACCTTTAGCGTCCTCAAAAACAGAAGCCATCACCTTTCCTGCGAAGGGAACTGACTTGACTTTCTTTGGTGCAGAGGACCCGTCTTCAGTCCACTGCTTTGATTGTTGTTTCGATTCCGGTGTAACGTATAATGGTGAATCCATGTTACATCCATTGTTATAAATCTGCGCAAAAATGCCGCTGGATTTTTGTTATACAGCTCCAAAGCATGCTGTAACATCGTCATGCGGTTACGTTTTTGCTCAGAAGTAAGGATGCGCGGCATCCATCTTGCACAAAGCTTGTTCATGTGTAATTCGTTATGCAAAATGTGACCTACACGTTCCACTGAGATGCTAACAGCCCCGACAATTTCGCGCAACTTCACTCTCCTCTTCCAAAGCCATATCGAGCACACGGTCATTCAATTCAGGAGTTGTTGCACTTTTTGGGCGCTCTTCGCGTGGGTCATCTTCAATGCTCTCTCTCCCCCGTTTAAACTCAGCAGCCCATTTCCTGACTGTAAAGGATGAAGGTGAATCTTGCTTGTAAACTTTAACAAGTCTTTTACAAAGAACTTTATCACCGCACGGTACTCAAGTTTCTCCATGTCTTACGGTGCTTCACCAAATGTGATCGACTGTCAAAGCCAAACTCCTAATCGTAATTAGACTTGTATGAAGGTGCAAGTGAGTGCTTCAAGTTCTAGCGCGCGTGATTCTTATTGAGGCCGAGAACTTTTTAGACCATCCTCGTAATAAAGTGTAGTACGAGTAAAGATACTTCCTCATCCAAAAAATAATATGTAAGGTTGGTTTCTTAAAATTTGGATTTACATCTACAATGGAAAATGATGTAGTTGTTCCCGAGTGTCTGGTATGTGGTTGTAAATTATCAAACAGTGCTATGGTTCCAAGCAAACTTCAACGTCATTTGCTGACTAACCATCCTACGCTTGCATCAAAAGACAAAAGCTACTTTCAAAAATCATTATCTGGAAAACTCAATAAGGACCAAAGATGTCACTAGAGCGCCATCTATGGTAAATGCTATTTAATAAGAGGTACTGTTGTGTTCAACAAGATGCTTTTTTCATTAAGGCAATGCTTGTTAAACCAGTCCTCACGCATAGCTACGACTGTGTGAAACGCACACATACATAAATAGAACAAAATATGTTCTCGGTCAGTATTCTGTCGAAACCACCAGACACGGATCGCGATTTCGAGCTGGTTGGCTCTCATCAGCGTGCCGCAGATGGTTTCGACAGAATACCGACCGACCAAAGTCTCCTCTTGCTAGAAGTGGATTTAATAAGGACCAAAGATGTCACTAGAGCGCCATCTATGGTAAATGCTATTTCATAAGAGGTACTATAGTGTTCAACAAGATGCCTTTTTCATTAAGGCAATGCTTGTTAAACCAGTCCTCACGCATAGCTACGACTGTGTGAAACGCACACATACATAAATAGAACAAAATGTGTTCTCGGTCAGTATTCTGTCGAAACCAGTGTATTCAACTGCTTTTATGGAAAACTCAAACAAATAAAAGTTTTTGAAAAACAATTTAGTGTTTTTAAAAAAGCTCAGATTGCTTCTTACGAAATAGCTGAATTAATTGCAGTTAAATTAAAACCTAATAATTTGGCTTAAGAAATTGTATTACCAGCATGTCGTAAAATTCTAAAAATAATGATTGAAGAATCAGCAGATACCGATATTTGTAAAATACCACTTTCAATGACACAATTCATCGCAGAATTAAAGATTTGTCGCGAAATATTGAAGAAAATACTGCGAAAACTTTTGTAAATTCAAACTTTGCTCTACAAATAGATGAAACTACAGACGTTACGGAAAAGTGATATAATTAATCAGTTTTACGTTGAATAACTCGTATTTGCAAAAAATTAAAATTTCGTGGGATTTATGTATTGGCATTTGCACGGATGGTGCTCCAGCTATGATTGGACGTATAAAAGGATTCGCGGAAGATGTGAAAGAACTGAATGTAGATATACTAGTTACCCATTTTTTTTACATTGGTAAGCCCTCATTAAAAAATATCTGCCATCAGTAGTGAAGACAGTGCTGGAACAATGTATTAAAATGGTTAATTATATAAAATCAATACCATTAAAAAGTCGCCATTTTAGTGATTTATGCCAAGCTGTGGAAGCCAAATACGAATTCTTGATATTGCACACGAAAGTAAGGTGGTTGTCCAGAGGAAAGATTTTATCTCGCGTGCTTGAATTGAAAAACAAAATAAAAATAATTTTTTAACAAGATAAGAATTATGGTTTTCTTCATTTGTTGGAAGATAAAATATGGTGTGATAAGCTAGCCTACTTATCTGATATTTTTGTTATTTTTATACATAAATTCATGTATGCAAGGTCCGCAAGAAAATATATTAAATTCAACAGATAAACTGGTGGGGTTCCAAAAACAGGTAACTGTTCGCCGTGAAAAACACGAGCGTTATTTTCTCATGAACTAGTGATTATGAAGTAAATAAAAGTCCGATAACACTATATACAAACTTTATTTTCAACACTTCTGCACCTTAAAATTAACGGATAACGGATCAGTAAACGAAATAGAAGCTGAAAACAACAATGAAACTTTGTAAGACCTTGAACTTGATACTGTCTCAAAACTTAAAATCTGATAAATATAACTATTGCTTAGCCTACTACTACCACCACCACCACCAGATCCGCGGTGCCAACCAAGGACAGGGTAGCAACCCGTGCGGGAAACTCAAAAGGCAAGGCAATGCCCCAAGCGCTTGAATACCTCGCGTCGGCAAGTTGGTACATTGAAAACAAAAATGCACAAACAACGGTGTTATTGCACCGACTGAAAGAAGAAAAGAGGCGAAGATTTAAGACCTTCGCAGAAACTGTCCGTTGAGGCCATGCCGGTATTGTAATGTCTTACAATAAATTACCATAAAAGCAGTTGAATACACTGCGACGTGCTTGTGTATCTATAGAAATTGACCGTACATACCCACAATAAAAATTCCTACGAATCTAGCACTATGAATTATATTATAAAATTAACATATAAAAATAACGTTATGGAAAAACAAAGCACAAGAAGGTAATTTGGAAAAGTTTGAGTCAGTTCCAAAAGACTCCTATCAAACTGTTCATAAAATTGTTACTGACCATTTGACCATTCTAAGGGCTGTCTTTACAGAGATATTCAATGTGGCGTGAAACGCTGCAAACGTTACTTTTTTTAAATAATATGAAATAACTCCAAAACGGTGCAACCTAGGTCCCATGTATTATTAATAAACTGACATTTATTTATTACGCTTAATTAAAAAAAATATATATACATGTAGGGGTTTCCATTTAAAATAACAAAGTTAGAGCACATCTCCGGTATAACCGGAACTTCGCCATACTTGAAAATATTTTTACTCTATTCTATGCTCAATTTTGGGCAACTTTTGTTTGAATAATATCTCTTCATTTTGAAAGATACGTATGTTACAGACCGATTCGGCCTTAGTAACTCACCCTGTATACTGTGACACATTATGTCATACAGTATACACCGTTTCGGTTTAGATTTTTTTACCGAATCTGCTACTTGCTGTTATATATTGGAACGTATGTAAGTACTGTTTCAATACTTCTATCAAAGATAATTGCGATAGTACCTGATAGAGGCGCTAGGTACATTGGTGCAAGATGTTATCAATTGATACGGAATAATTATTGCAATTTTTGGCAAATAAATTTTTTAAACTGTCTAAAAATAAGAAAATGTTTATAACGGTATACCTTATAAAATTTCACGATCTTAACTAATGAAAGTTACTAACGAGAAAACTTTCCGATGTGACCAATATTGTTGTGCTTAGGCATAGGTAATTTATGTCAAAATAAGAATATGCCTATTTTATTGCAGAGAAACATTTTAAGAATAAATATCGCCTCAGAAATTACAATTTCCTCTTTTTACATTTTTTTTAATTCACCCAGACTTAGTGGATTGAATACAATATAAAAGAATGATGAAAGGTTCCTTCTTTTACAAGACTGAACAGGTCTATGCTTTTAATAAAAACCGTGGTTAGTGGTTTAAGTAACAAACAAATTACAAAAACTGTAAAACAGAGCACAAAGATGTTTCAATTTCCTTCATTTTAAGCCTTTTACAGGATTGTAAGGATCTTTTAGCTTTTTATATTGTTTGAATAAAAGTATTGGTCCATGTCGTAGTGGTCTTTGTTTTTGTCATCGTCTACCATTTTTATCTAGTGGTAAACCACTGGAGGCGTCTTACTTCCCAGAGGTAATACGCTTTCAGTACAAAGGTGGTTGCAAATATGACGTCATTATTGTCTCTCTAGCACTGTCATAGTGCACTGGAAGCCTATATCGGAACATGCCTTTAGTCCAGCCTGTGGTTTAGCAAGTATTATAAAAATAACATCAACGGGTGGTGATGGCATTTACAGTTACGATAATGAATGGAACAATTTTATTTTTGAAATTGAAGGGTCCCTAAAATTTTTTGAAGATAAAGATATAGGTGTGAAGTTGCAAAGTGTTCGTGTTTACACGTTAAGTGTGATAAGTGGAAAGACTGTGCAGTTTTAAGGCTATGCAGGAGGATGGGAAGGAAAACAGTTGACGGACTTCTCGCTTGAAATAATTTATTTAGTTATAAAGTGCAGCTTAATAATGTAGGATATTATTTATTTGTAATAATATAAAAATATTTGATATATAGGAAAAAAAACGGATAAACAGCTAACTCAAAAATAAAACAAACGTCTCTACTACGCCACAGTTCGTCATACTCTGCGTCCCTTACGTCTAAAACATACACACGCGCATATCGTTTCCGTTCACTACTTGACTCATTCTTTTCAAAACAACTTCGCGAAATATCGAACTAAAACATTAACACTACAGTCTGTCCCACACTCGGCCATCCTGCGGACCATTCGTCCTCGAACGGTCTTCATCGGGGTCTTGGTCTTCACGGAGGTCTTCGGAAGGTTCATCTTCTTCGGACTGCTCATTGTCGGACTCCGGTCGTTGCCAATATTTCATATGATCGGCTGCTGTCGTCGTACGAGTTGGGCCTTCACAATTCCCCACTCTTTGAACCAAGTATCGATCGTGATGCAGATTCTTGACAACCTCATAGGGCCCTAGGTACTTGACACTGAATTTAGAACCCGGTCGCTGTTGAGTACGTTGTATCGCCACTAAATCTCCCTCTGCATATACCATGGCTTCTTTCCGTTTCTAATTGTAACCTCTTCTATTTTCTTCTTGGATTTTGGCTATTCTTCTAGCGGCCTCTCTTCTCGTCTCATCTCTGTCTTCTTGGAACTTCTCGATTTCCTCTTTCTCTATCATTCTTCGTAGATCTGGATCATCTTTTAATCTCATTCTGGTTCCAAATAACAACTGTGATGGTTGAAAACCAGTACTTCTTGTGGGCGCATGATTCAAAAACTGCATACATCTTGCGACATGTTTATACCAAGTTTCCGGTTTGGGAATTGATAACTTTGTTAACATAGGGATAATGATTCTGTTTATTCTTTCGACCTGTCCATTGCCCCTTGGTATGCCTGTTACAATGTGAATCTGTTGGATCCCCTCTTCTTGACAGTACGTCTTGAATTCATTCGACGTAAAAGCTGAACCCGTCCGAAATAATGCGTCTTGGGTTTCCAAAAACAACAGATTGGTTTCTTAAACTGTTTATGCATTCTGCGGCGTTCGCAGTCTTCGTCGGGTAGAGCCAAACAAACTTTGAAAATGCATCTATGACCAGGAAGATATACTTATAACTCTTTCGTGTTCGAGGCAGTGGTCCCAAGTGGTCCACGTGATATGTATCCAACGGAAGCTCCCCTTTATCGATTGGATTCAACGTTCCTTCTTGTTTTCCAAACTTTTTATTAGCCACAATGCACGCTAAACAATTCTTAAGAACTCTCTCAATTTTAGTTCTCATATTAGCGAATCAATAGACCCTCTTTATTAATTTTTCGGTCTGAGCGGCACCTAGATGTCCTTTCTCGTGAGTGAATCTAATTGTATTCGTCTGTAGGCTTTTAGGTACTACAATCAGCTTTTCTCCATTCTCTTCTCTATACAAAAGTCCTTGGTGCATTAGCATCTTTCCATACCTTCCCGAACCCTGTTCTACCAAGTATTTTTTGCATTCCTCATCTTCCCCTTGAGCTCTTTTTAGTCTTGCAATGATGCCTTGTTCTTCAGCGTCGATAAGCATGGTGATGGGCAATGGGTGTCTGCTTAAACCATCGACGTGTCTCATAGATCGGCCTGGTCTATGCTCAATTACATAATCATAGTCTTGAAGGAAAAGTGCCCATCTAGCCACCCTGGGACAAACATCCTTTTTTCTCAATGTCATTGCGACAGCCTGGCAATCTGTCACGATTGTAAACCGAATCCCGATCAGATAAACTCTAAATTTTTTGAGAGACTTGATTATCGCCAAAACTTCCAACTCGTAACTGTGGTATCTCTCTTCTGCCTTCGTTGTTTTACCACTTAGATAGTAAACCGGACGGAGGTAATCGTCCTCGCATTTTTGCAACAATATTGCACCGTAACCGAGGGCTGAAGCATCAGTGTGAAGTTGCGTCTCCGCGTTTGGGTTATATATTCTCAACACAGGATTGTCTACTAATTTTAACTTAAGTTCTTCGAAAGCATATTCTTCCTCAGTACCGAAACGGAAAGTTTGGTCACCACGCATTAAATTCTATAACGGACGGGCTATGAGAGAATACTGCGGCACGAACTTCCGGAAATAACCCGTCAATCCAAGGAAACTTTGCACGTCACGAATGTTTCTCGGTTTTGCGTACCCGCGAATTGCTTTAGTCTTTTCGTCAGACAATGTTATTGTCCCATCTTCAATAACATAACCCAGATAATTTACTTTAGTCTCTAAAATACGACACTTCTTCCAATTAATTTCTAGACCGAACTCACTTGCCGTTTTGAGTGCCCTCTCTAGTTTCGTGACCCCCTGCCGAATGTCTGTCGACGGAATTATGAGGTCGTCCATATAAACCAAAACACAGTTTTCACTAATGAGTTCCTGAAATGCGGCATTGACGTATCGACTAAAAACTGCAGGTGATGTACACAGACCAAACGGGGCCCTTAAGAACTCAAACTGTCCATTCGGAACTACAAACGAAGTGTACTTGGTACTATTTTCGTCGATTGGTACATGAAAGAACCCGTTCTTTAGATCTAACGTCGTAAACACCCTATTTCCGAACAATCGATCGATCTGGTCCTCGATAATTGGAAGTGGGTAGCGATCGCGAATCACTTTCTCGTTCAAACGTCTATAGTCAACACAAATTCTTAGAGAATGATCATTTTCCGCACTAGCACAATTGGGCTGGCATATTCCGAATTGGAAGGTCTTATGATGCCTTCATTAAGCCATAACTTCATTTGTTCGTTGACTTCGTTCATTTCCGAAACCGACAACCTTCGTGGCGGTTGATAAATTGGCACCTCATCCCGTAACACGATGTGCATAGTAACTCCCGTTTCACGCACCTTGTTTGGTTTATAATTGACAGTTATTTCTTCAATTTTGTCGCGAACGTCATTGTCCAATAAATGAGAAGTATCTACAACACTAACCGCGTTAATTTTCGGTAAACCGTCTTCAGGATCCTGCTCCTTCCCCTTGGAAAATGATGCATGACCCCTCTCAATGTTCACGTTTATTTTTGACAAGAAATCTCCTCCCAATAACATTTCGTATCGTAAGATCGCTTCTGGGACAACGTGTAAACGCGCCTCGAAAAAATCGTTATCTGCCTTTATTCTCACGTTGACTACACCCAGAGTTTTGTTTTGTTTTCCGTTACTGGACCCGATACCGCTGAAATACAATTGTTTATTTTCGATCGGCGGAGCACCTATCGTCACGTACACGTCTGACCTTATCAAGCTGATATCGCTCCCGGAGTCTATGAGAGTGTTTAGGTTGCGATTATTTACTTCAACGGTTTTGAATACTTTATTGTTCACGTCATTTTTTTCTTTACCGGTATTTAACGAATTTGTTTCTTTTTTTAAAATTTTCTCACATTTCAACGAAACGTGGCCAAAATCGCCGCACTTGAAACACTTTGTTCCTTTTGATTTAGCAGGACACCTTGCACTGATGTGTCCCATTTCACCGCAATTGAAACACCTTTGATGATTTCTTTTCTCGATCACACTCTCTTCATTTTTATTTCTGGACTTGTTATCATCCCTTCCAGTCCTTGTTCGATTGATCACGTCATTGTTGAACTTCCGATTGTGTCTTGCATTGTTCTTCATCACTTCATATTGCGACAATTTTTCCTTAAATTCTCTGATAGATTTGGCACCGTACAAAATGGTTTTATTTGCGTCATCGTCTGTTATACCGTTTATTATATATTGTATTACGGCACTCATTTCCACGTCAGCTTGCGCGGCTAGGTCCAACATTTTGTATAAATATTCGTGAAGTGTCTCATCGTTCCGTCTTTTCCTTCCTGATAACTCTTTATGAATTTCGTAACTATTTACCGTATCTGTGAATTCCGATAACAACGCATTTCTAAATTGTTTCCACGAACGATCACATCTTTCATAATTGATAAAAAGTTTCGCACTCCCGCGCAACAAACGTTTTGCGTATATTGTTTTTTGTATTTCCGTCCACTCGCACAATGTTGCGAAATCCTCGAACTCCCGTAACCATAACCGAACATTTTTCCCATCGTCGCCCGAAAATGTCTGCATGGATTCTTCGACATCGCGAAAATTTGGCACATATTCACTGGTTCTGTTTTGTCGACTTTCAAAATTTCTATTTTCATCGATCTCGTTACTTTCTCGCCCTGTTCTGCTCGTACTTTCGTCGTTTTCCTGATAATTGTCTGTACTTCTTTCATCTTCTCTGTCGTCTTCTTTTGCGTCTTCAAGAAGTAAGGCAGCCTCCAATCTTGCTACCAACTCTTCCTTTCGTCCAGTCGTCTTCAATTTTCGTCTCTTTAACTCATCTTTTAATTCTGTTACCTTCATGGAAGATGCCGTCGTTGAAGCTTCCACAGGTTCCTCTCTTTGTTCATTATCACTCATCTTGCGGCTTTAAATTTTTCTTCTTTTAATATCCGTTATTTTCCAGGATCTCGGACGAGCCCCCAAGTTTGTAGGATATTATTTATTTGTAATAATATAAAAATATTTGATATATAGGAAAAAAAAACGGATAAACAGCTAACTCAAAAATAATAAAAAAAACAAACGTCTCTACTACGCCACAGTTCGTCATACTCTGCGTCCCTTACGTCTAAAACATACACACGCGCATATCGTTTCCGTTCACTACTTGACTCATTCTTTTCAAAACAACTTCGCGAAATATCGAACTAAAACATTAACACTACAGTCTGTCCCACAGTAATAATATCGGTTTCACGACCTATTATATTGTTTTATTAAATAGCATAGTACCAGATGAAAACGTTATCGACAAAATTAAAAATGTTATTAATCCAGTTGTAAATACGTATTCATTACCTGTATACTGTATATTAAAATTGTTAGAATTAGCGCCTGAACGTGTTATAAAAGACTTTGAAATTGTTAGTAGTGAATAGAATGCTTAATTTATGCACATAAAGCTGATTAAAATATACATATAAGAAAAACACAAACAAATGTTTCTGCAGTTAAACTTTATTATACTCGACAATTGTTTCGAATCTAAACGGTCATTTTCAAGAGTACTACAAATGGTTACTAATCTTAAATTGGAAATAACAATGTTTATATAGGTACTTAAAATGTTTAAAATTTTCTCCAAGATCTTCTATTCAGAAACGAGACTTCCAAGAATTAGGTATAGATATAGAAATAGGTTTAAATAAACAATAGCATAATTGATTTAACAGACCAAAAACACATTTTAGCAAATATCATCAAACAATCCTTTCACACAAACGTCAATAGCAGTCGGTACAAAGATCTTTCAATGATAAAATCAATTAAGCAAAAATGTATATCTAATGAACTAATAATTTCTAAAGCAGATAAAGGGAACACTGTTGTCATTTTAAAACAACGTGATTACTTAGAAAAAATGAACACTCTTCTAGACAATAATTGCTACACTTTGGTTGATAAAGACCCTACTTCTAATTTCCAAAAGGACGTTGTAAAAACCATAAAGTCACGTCCAAATTTAATCCCTAATAACGAAGTTTGGAAATTTAAAATTATGAACCCTCAATCCCCTATCATCTACGGCATGCCGAAAATTCATAAAGTTGATAATCCGTTACGTCCGGTTGTATCTAACATTAACGCACCTGCTTACAAACTTTGTAAACTAGCCAACAATCTCCTTAAAACCCATTTAGACTTAAATTCCACCTACAGCATCAAAAATTCAATAGAATTTGTAAAAGCAATTGAAAAAATCAACATACCTACAAATGCCATTTTAATATCTTTTGATATAGTGAGTTTATTCACTTCAGTTCCAATTGACGAATTAAAACGAATTTTAGCATCAATTATGTCTGATAGTAATTTAACTAAAACGATACAAACAGAATTACAAGAAATTTTAAATATCTGTATTTCCCAATCGTATTTCTCATTCAACAACCAGTTCTATTTACAAAAGGACGGCCTCCCTATGGGGTCTCCTCTTTCACCCTTGCTTGCCGAGATATTTATGTCGCACTTTGAGAAACAATTATTTAATTCCAAAAATAGATTCTAAAAACTTATTCATTTTTATTGCAGGTATGTTGATGATATCTTTTGCATCTGGCTAGGTACATTAAGACAACTAGACAACTTCTTATCATATCTCAACAAGATTAATAATAACATTAAATTTACTAAAGAAGTCGAAGTAAACAAGCATTTAATTTTTTTAGATCTAACCGTTTTTCGTGACAATAACAATATCAAATTCAAAATTTTTAGAAAACCAACAACAACAGACACTATTATTCCTTCATGCTCCTATCAATCATTTCAAATAAATTTAGCAGCTTTCCACAGTTTAATCCATAGGCTCATTCATATACCACTTTCTAAAGCAGATTATGCAGAAGAATTGAATTTAATTAAACAAATTGCTGTAAATAATGGTTATGACGTTAGTCTGGTTGAAAAACTCCTTCACAATAAAATCCGCAAAAAATTGCTTTCAGAATTCCTTTATCACGCCCCCAAGTCTAAACTTAATAGCTTTTGTTCTATTAAATACGTTAAAAACACTAGTAATAAAATTAAAAATAAATTAAAAACCTTTAATTTACAAACTATTGAAATAAACAACAACAATTTGAAAAAACTACTAGTCAATAACAAACTAAAAATAGATAAACCAAAAAGAAGTGGTGTCTATCAACTAAATTGTATGCAATGTGATGCTATTTACATTGGACAGAGCGGACGTTCATTAGATATACGTGGAAAAGAACATTTAGATAACATTAAAAAACAAAAAACTTCAACGGGCTTAGCGAACATTGTGTCACCCATAATCACAGTATAGATATAGACAAAATGTTATTATTACATTCACAACCAAAAGGCAGAAAACTTACTCTCCTAGAAAATCTAGAAATAAAAAATGCTCTTCAAGCAGGTAAAAATTTGGTAAATAATCAAAAAGAAATTTTAAATTACAACACACCTTTAGTCGTTTCTAAATTCTAATTCTTATCCTTTACAACCCCTACCCCCTAATTTTAAGTACCTATATAAACATTGTTATTTCCAATTTAAGATTAGTAACCATTTGTAGTACTCTTGAAAATGACCGTTTAGGTTCGAAACAATTGTCGAGTATAATAAAGTTTAACTGCAGAAACATTTGTTTGTGTTTTTCTTATTAAAATGTTTCTCTAAGAATGCACCCACGATAGTTTAAGTATATATACATATAAGTATCCCTATTAAAGTCAATGTTTTATTGAAATTGATTAGTAATTGGCAAGATGTTGAACGTAATACTTGTAACTTTAACTTTATCACAGAATGGAACATTTTACAAACGATTCAGCGGGAGCCTGCGTCTGACCGTACGAATACAAGAGATTGGATTCAGATGGGCAAAAGAATTTTACGAAAGCTTTTCTCTACAACGATGGAATCAACTTCGAGTATGATGGATTCCATTAAGAGAATATTATTACCAATAACATTGGACTCAATAGCAGTGATATTATTGAATATAAAATAGAGCTGTTGTACTTTATGTATCATTTGAATTATGCATTAAGTGTTGGAATACTATGTTCATCATTTGAAATAATTATATTTATTTATCTGTTTATATTCAGAAAATATCAATATGCGAAAATGTACTTGGATTAAGAAATAAAAAACATTTTTAAATAAAATTCATGTTTTATTTACAATGTTTTAAGTATTTACAAATCATTTTATAATTATTAAGTGCACATATACATGAAGTGATTCATGTATTGATAAGGAAAACATTTATGCGTCAGCTTCTGGTTTACCTCTTGTTAATTGGAAATGCTACGATTGCATTTGAGTACTACATTTAATTAGCGAAATATCCGTTTTAGTTTCTCTCAAAGATGGCAATTCATACAAATCCCATTTGCTTCCAGCATTTTAAGTTTCACTTCATCGTTAACCATGACATGAGGTATTGTAACCAGTCGTAGTGGGGTACCCTATTTTTCTAGTTAAAAGTCGTGAAAAGAAAATAAACAAAATTAATCTTTTCAAAAATCTTTATTTATTTATTTAAATCGAAGAATTTGGCTGTGAATGTGAATCGTCTAGTGTTAGGACCTTTTACTTACGTTGTGTCAATAGAATGTAGTAACTTAGATTCTTTTATGAGTTCCGTACAAGTTATATGTGCTGATAAAGAAAACACAAGAAATTTTAACCACATCGTTTATTAACATTTTGATACTTATATACAAACACCCTTGGCAATCATTGGCGGGGACAAGCACCTGGTAAACACATCGGGGGATTTAGGGGTGGTAACAAGTGTGGTATCAAAATTGAACTACCAAAAATTAGGGGTTGGAGCACAGTCCGAACTTCGTCAACACCGTGCACCAACAAATGGGGGCAGGCAAAACTCTAGCATGTTCGTCTTGAACTGGGAGAAGATAAGTCGTGCAAATCGTGACTATAACTGTGATTATAATCACAACTGCTGTAAGTCCATGGGCTACCTTGATAGGCCATGTTCAAATATCCGTTGTTCGAAGTAGTCATTTTCACGGTAATAATATATATAGTTTGTTTGGGGTGGGGGAAGGTATCGGGTACACCTGGTAACCACGAAACCTTTTATTTGTTTGGCGAGACACGACACCGTAGTGAACATAGCCTCTATTGGTTTGGCGAGACACGACACCGTAGTGAACATAGCCTCTATTGGTTTTGGCGAGACACGACACCGTAGTGAACATAGCCTCTATTGGTTTTGGCGAGACACGACACCGTAGTGAACATAGCCTCTATTTTGTAAGGTTGGTCGAGACACGCCACGCTTAGTGGACATAGCCTCTATTTTATGACAGTTCAGAACAACAGTATATGTCAACTTACTCGACTATCTTCTCTCGGAATAAGGTTTCTTCAATAAAGAGTTTCGCCTTAATTTAGACAAAACTGTAAATATGATATTTTACGTCACACCTGTTACCAAGTCAAAACCTTGAGATGCTTAAACAGTGTTAGTGGTTCAAAAATCAAACCAAAAACAGATACCTTCAACTGAAAGAATAGATACCGCCAAATATTTTAATACGGTAGCTACACGTTCACCTGGATTAATCAGAGTGTAAACGAGAGTGTTACTTCTAAACCCCTGCGTACAGTTCGTACCTCAGGTAGATTTAGTTACATCTACGTTTACTGAATTTTGTGGTTAACAACAACCAACGTTATTAGGAACCCATTCGAAGACAACTGATCAAGCCCTTAAGATAAATATTGATTAAACCAAAATAAAGTGCTTGTCGTTACCTACTGAATGCCAAGAAGCGGTACAGGGATCTGTGAACAAAAGTGAACAAGGTCCAGGATGGACTAGAGTATGTACAAGATTTTTAATATACCTAAGAATATAAAGGAAATTGAAACATTATAATAATTGAATTAAAAACCAAAGTGTTAATCTAAAATGAATTAAAATTTTATACCTAGAATGTAAAGATCTAAAGAGAACCATAATTTAACCTAAATCGTAAATTATAAGCAATGGTAGCAATGTCAAAGCAAAAGTCAAGAGTGATTTAATGAGGGATTATAACTAAGACCGACAGTGAAAAGTATCAAGTTACACCGACACATATATGGGTCAGTGGTTTACACGCACCTTCGCTCTGAATGTCGTCAACCTCGGGGACGTCTGGCTCGGGGTGAATGGACATGGTAGCGCTATCGGGGTTGGTGGCAAGGTGGGGTCGTATGGGCTGGCAGTGGTGAGCTTCCAGTGGCGTAACCAGATGGGTGTACCTCGGGCGGGGTCTGCGGTGTTTGGGCGGGCAAGGTACGTAGACGGACGACTCTAGGGCCTCTCACATACGAGCAGGGGGCGACGACGACAGCACGGGAAGACGGGTCAGGGGTCAACCTCAGAACAGCAGGGGCAGCGATGGCAGACTCTCGGCGTGGCCGTGGTGGCAGTGGCAGTCACTCGGACGTGGCAGTGGCGGCGGGGACAGAGACTCGGGGTTGGTAGTCAGCGACAGGTACAATGGCGGGGCAACCAACTTACAGGAACGGACCAAAACCAGATCTCGATGGACCGCACTACGGCAGTCTTAACACTCGTCAACGAGTTCAATCACTGCGACTACACTTATTGACCTCATGTACTGAGGGACGAGCTAGGCCAATAAATGACCGGATCTCACCAACAGTCGAATCAACGTGTATTCGTTTAAGGTTGCTTATCGATTACTAACACTGAGGGACGAGCTAGGCCAATAAATGACCGGATCTCACCAACAGAAAAATCAAGCGAGCGTTCAAGTGCTTATCGATTACTAACTGAGGGACGAGCTAGGCCAATAAATGACCGGATCTCACCAACAGAAGAATCAAGCGTGCGTTCAAGTGCCTTTTCGATTGCTAACACTGAGGGACGAGCTAGGCCAATAAATGACCGGATCTCACCAACAGAAGAATCAAGCGAGCGTTCAAGGTGCTTATCGATTACTAACTGAGGGACGAGCTAGGCCAATAAATGACCGGATCTCACCAACAGAAGAATCAAGCGAGCGTTCAAATTTGCCTAAGGACCTCTTTTACTGAAGGACGAGCTAGGCCAATAAATGACCGGATCTCACCAGCAGCCGAATCCAGCAAGGATAGAGAGCCACAATGACCAAACTCCCTATGATACCGCGTGGTCTCCCCTTTACTACATTCTAACCTAATCCACCCTACGAACTGACTCAGGGGTGAAATAATATACCTAACTCACTTCTATACGTGGACAACCTATGAAACCTGTCTCTCTCACTTGTGGCTGACCGGATATGGGTGTCTAGACGAAACATTCCTGGTCGCTAAGTCGATGTTAAAATGCTCGCTTTTACGAAGTTTTTAGTTCTCTTTCACTCATTAGGTACAAAAATTATTTTAAAATTTATTTAGTTTGCATTGACATCCTTACTTTAATTTAGTTGATATTCAAGATTAAAATTTCTCAAATGAAACTATTATATACAGGAAAACTATTTACCACTTTGAAACAGGAAAGTACAAATTAATTAAATACTTCAATGAATAAATTAGAACTTAACAATACAAAATTCAGAATTACTACGATATAAATAGAAAATAAAATATAATTCCTTTACTTTAGTTTAAACAGAAATGACGTCATCCGGTTAAATTGCCTGTTAAATAAATAAACAAAAGTAATTTATTTAAATTATTGAAACACCCGGGTACGGGTGGTTACAGTATCCTCTATTCAACATTCAACTTTAGATAGATTTACTGTTTTTTGTACCTTTATATGCATGAACGTCACATCTCGCTTGAAGTATAATCAGTTCTTGCTTTGCGTTTATCATAATTTTGCGGTAATCTTCACAAAAACCGAGTATCCACTTCAGAGGTATATAAACGCTGAACGTGTTGCCTATAGCCTTTGCCTGATCCTTAAAAGGAGACTAGCCAGCCACTTCTGTTGTAGTGATATCAGGATTTCTTGATCTGTCAATTTCTATTCCGTTTAACTCCAATCGAATTTCATCAAAAAGGAATGCGTAAGCATTGTTCGTTCATTTGCAGCAACACTGTCATTGTCACTAAGCACCTGCAGTAACAGTTGTGTCCAGTATTTTATCAAATTTACCTTCGAGGTAAATGTAACTTTTACTTGGCAACGTGTACAGATCTTGGTTTTGAATAGGTATTCGAATTTTATCATTTGCGTTAAAATTGCTGCATACAGGATAATACGAATACGAAGTTCTCCCTGAAGATCAACAGGGTCACCGTCTTGATCTAATAACGCAAGAGTAATGTTGTGAATGGTTGTAACGTTTAGTGGAAGAAAGATAACGTTTTGAGTTGTCTTGTTTATTGAGTAGCCTGGGTCAACATCAATAGGTAATTCGTACAGAGTATGAGAAGGAGTACTGTTGTAGAAAGATCCTCTTACTATATTACATTCCACTCTTATCCATTCAAAACTTTTTTGAAAATCCGAAAAGTTTTTCGATTGATCCTTCTCGATTAAAATTAATTGTATGCACCTCACTTCTTTATTGTATTATTATTTGGCTGAAGTGAAAACAAGCGCTTTCTTTCGTTAGCGTCTGCTTCAGAATGGGAAAGTTTATCTTGAATAAATCGTTCGATATTACTGACTTCGTAAGCACCTGTAGGTAAAACTATTGTTTTATCGTTGTCGTAATGAAACTTATTATTGGATTCGTCTACGTTCGGAATAGTGTTGAAGGTATGAACTCTGTTAACCCTAATCCGTGGCTCTTATTTGAATCAAATTGGATAGGTGAACTGATGAAATTCCCAAATTATCAACAGTTTTATAAAGAAATTGAAGGCACAGATAACCACAGCTGTAAGTGTCAAATTTTTGTTCGCAACCATAATTGAACTTTATATCACATGTCTTAAGGTACTGCATAAGTTCCAACTGGGGCGGTAGATTACCAAAACTGTCATAGCATAGAACATCTTTTCCTTTCTTATACGTAGTAATCTCACCAATGGGAACCTGGTCCTGATTTATCCATTAAAAGGCTGTCTGTACGTCCTCAGCCAGCTGTTGAAGTTCTTTGGCAAACCACTTTGCCGGATCTGTACCCCTCTAGCTTCGGTAGTGTGAGAGGCTGCTATCGTAGGTACATTTGAAATAATACATAGAAGATGAATGGGATTTTCTTTTTATAACCATGACTTGAATTTTAAACTATAATTCCTAGGTGTAGGGAGAACAACTCTACACTCAGTTATTTCTGAACAGTCTTCTTCATATTTCTGCAGCTTCTTTTGATCATGAAAATAGTGTTATCATAACATAAGGGAAACGCAGTCGTACTTCATTTTTTCCATCTTCTTTCTCCTCCTGCTGATCTTCATCCATATAGAAATTTTTAATCAAAAGTAGGTTCACGTGACGTCCTTCTTCATTCTTTGTGATATGTAATGGTACTACTGTATACTTTCCCTTATTCTTCTTTAATCCGTAGACGTTAACGGAGATTGTATTTTGTTTCTCAAATTTAGATATTTGCCGTATTGTTACAGGGAATTTTAAACCTTTACAGTTTAACTCATATTCCCACCTTGTATAATTACTTAAACGAAATGGATTTTTTTCGACAGGGTGTAAAGCTGAGGGAATTGCCCACACAAAACACTTTTCATCTCGGTTTTGTACATGGATGCATGCATGTTTACGTTTAATCTCAATAGGGAGATCGACATATGATGAGCCTCTCAAAGGTTTAATACCATTAAGGGCCGGTTTTACAAACGCCGAATAAAGGACGGAATAACTATTCCAGGATTAAAGTTATTCTCCGAATAGTCCGAGGAATAGCGGGCTACCGTTTTACAAGCAACTTTATTCGCAGAATAACTATTCCTAGAGTAACAAAAAAAAAACTAATGTTGGTAGTAAATATTTGTTTTGAGCAAGCGTTGTAAATGACAGTTTCGTGTGACAATCAGCGTTTTTTTAAAAAAAAAATATTCAATCTTGCTGTATTACACCCAATTACACCATCGCAGTTTATAATGCAAAGTGCTAAGCGAGCCCGGTGCACCAATTTCCCATCTGCTGAGATGGAGGCTTTATTGGCTTTAGTAGAAAGCTACCTACCAGAAAGTAATAGGTATGCGTACTTTGTCATTGTGCAGTTACCAACGCAGTAAGCAATCGCGACAAAGACGCAGAATTTGAGAAGCTTGCAGATAATTTTAATGGGGTGGTCGGAACAGGCCGAATGAGAAGCAAATCACCATGAATTGGAATGCTTGGAAAAAGACCACAAGGAAACGATACAGTTTCAAAGATATCAAATAAGCGGAAGCGTGTTAAATCATCCAACAATAAATACAAACTGTTGCTCAACGCCAAATTAGAATTCCTGCGGCTACAGATGGACATCTTGAAAAGGGAATACGAAGCTCGAAAAGCTCGAAATACTGAGAAACATGCCCTCGAAATTTTGGCATTGCAAAATAAATGTAGGCACTGTAAACAACAATTGTAGATTTAAGTTTTTATTGTATTTAAATTTTTAATTTTAGTAACCTAAATTTTGTAAATAGACATTAGATTTAAGTAATTTTTTTTTATGTTAATAAAAATTTTGTTGCTGGTGAAACCGCATTATTTTGGTTAGTTTGGCTTCTGATATGATGCTCGATTTTAGCCAACACCCTTCTTTCTATTTCGTCCAATACTTCAAAGTAGTCTTTACTAAAAGCCAATTTGGATCATTGGTAACATTGTGTCAAGTAGATGTACCTTTTGTTGTAAATTATGATTACCGTTTTTTGATTTTTTTAGCCCTTCTTAATTCGCCTCTGATATAAATTTTCGTCATCTGAAGAGTCAAATATTTCCACATCAAACACATTCATCCTACAATCACCAATGAACAAAAAGCAAACTTTTAATTAAGGTTATTCCAAGGATAGGAACTTTAAACGGTCATTCACGGCGGAATAGTTTATTCTAATGTTTATTCGGCGTATACGCTATTCGTAGAATAAACGTGATTTGTAAAACCACTTTTCGCATCTATTCGCCGAATAGCACTATTCCGTGCTTTATTCGGTGTTTGTAAAACCGGCCCTAAATGAAGTAGTGAATACAGATTCCAGCCTGAAAGGACATATAGCCTATAAAAATCATAAGTACAAATTTTTATCTTACCTGATTCTTTTTCTTGAAACTCTTCAAGCTTAGTTAGAATAGGTTTATTATTTTTTTTTCCAACCACAGCTTTAGGTCAGTGCTTTGATAAACAGGAGTGTTCTCGGAATTAAAATTTTTATTCTCCCGTTCATCGTTTTCAATGTCATTCTTCACGAACTCCCCTACCAGACTACAATTTACTTTCACAGCAATTTGTTTACCAAGAATACTCCTTATTTTATCACCAATTATGTCCCTCTAGTCTTCTAGAAAATGTAACGGTTCAATTCTGTCTGTATTTGAAACCAACCCAGTCGCTATTCTATTTTTAAAAGCACATTTACATGTTTGGTACTCTAACCTAGAAACAGTATAAATATAAAAACAGAGAAGTAAAGTTAAAATACCTTTGTTCCTACCTTTTATTTCTACTAGAGCTATATACACCTCCCTGCGTTGTTATTTTAGCCTTAATACCTAAAACAAAGTATATAATATTCAATTCTTATAATAAGAAAACTAATGTAAATCACTACCTTCTAGCTCAGCAATGCCCGCCAAATATTTATTTTATTCTCCTACCGAGGCTGTTTTACCAGCCAGCGAAGTTAAAATTTTCAAGACCTCATTGATTTTAAAGAATAACTTTTGAAGGAATTCTTCATTTTTATTTTGATTTAGCAGTTTATAAACGGCTTTAATTTGTTTTCATAATTTCCATTATTACCAATTATAAATAGATAAACAACACAATAAACAATTAACTTATTATTAGCTTTCCACTGAGGATTAATGAAACTCGAATGAGAAACTCTCTAATGACTTGGATTCGTATTGGCAGAATTCCTCTGTTTAAACTGATGACGCCATACTACAAAAATTCCAAGTAAGATTCCTTTGTTTCAAATGCAGTTGTTATTTTGCAAAAGTTGCTGACGTTTGCATAAAGTTATGTTTATTTAAAATGATGACAACTTACTACCCTGTATATACGTTTTGTGCCACCATGTATACAAGGTGTACCAAGGAAGTCCTTCGTTAGAACTTTAAGAAGTAATAATCGAAATTTAATTTTGAAAATTTCGCTTTCGTAGTAATTTCATATGAACTTTTTATATAAAATATTTTCAAGTAAATTTCTCTTCTGATTATACCGGAAATAGGGACTAAATTTCTTATTTTCAATGAAACATCTTGTATTTTATTATACCATTAAAATTGTTGGTTAATTTAAAAGTAAGTTTCATAATATGAACCTACCCGAAAACTGCACCGTTTAGAAAATAAATCAATTAAAAAAAAAACCAAGGTCTCAAAAATAATTTTATAGTGTAATAATAATGCTTACCATTTAACCAAATTTTTACTGTAAGTCAACTATTGAATGAAAGAATTTTTTGAATGTTATACGGGGTGTTCAAAAAATTAAACTGAATATAGGGAACTTCAGTCAACAAAAACTTTCTTATTTTAAATGGAACACCGTGTATATTATTCCATAGTCGAAAGCAGAATTTTACTCTGAATCGTTTGATATGTGGGTACCATATACCTATCATTTACCATTAAAGAAATATCACTGATTTTTGTAAATAATAATAAATTTTAATGATTTTTAAATACTAAGTCGGCCATGCATTGAATTGTCATTTCAGTTGATATTTTTGCATTATTTAGCGCTATTCGTGGCATAAACTTACTTTTTTGAGGTTGCGTTCTTTCCGAATCACAAAAGAACAAAAATTAAAATGGAAAACTAGGTCGGAAATTCCACAAACGCAGAAATTGTAGATTTATTTTACATACATGGGAAATGTGACAAAATTGTTTGCTCGAACATGTTGTTTGTTTATCGAAAAACATCCTAACAAACTAAATATGATAAGAGATATGTTTCGAAAAGAGGAATGTAAATTAAATTAAAAGGAATAAGAAACATATTTCTTCAGATGTGTTATATGTGGTCGCCGTTATTTTCCATACATTTACGAATTCTTCTTTCCACTTCAACGGTGGTCGCAGCCCTGATTTCCTGGGGGTTTATTTCTAAAAAGGATTCTCGCACCTTCCTTTCTAATTCTTGTATAGTTTCAAATGGACTGTCGTAAACTTTTCCCATAATAAAACCTCATAAATAACAATCAAGTGGCGTTAGATCAGGCTATTAAGAAGGCCTCTGCAACTGCCCATTTTTTCCAATCCGTGGATGGCCAAACATTACCACCAACATCCAAATGGTCGGTAACTGCTCGCGCAGTGTGTGCGCCAGCACCATCCGGTTGATACTAGCAACTTCCGACGACTCTTGGTGGCAAGCTCGTCGCTACTGCATGAAGTAACTGCACATACCGTTCATCAGTGAAATTGTCCCGATAAATTTCAAATTTAACATTATTGTTAATCAGAAGAGGAAAACGTTAAAACTGAATTTGTTCTGATCGGTTGTGTTTCTAGTTAATTGCGGATTTTCCTGGGCCGAACAGCGTAAATTTCTTCTATTAATAATTCCCTCTCTTGTAAATTTTGATTCATCCCTCCAAATAATTTTTGAAAGAATGCTCGGGTTTTCATTTATATTATTTTGTCTACAAATATTTGATTAAATTCCATTTTTCTTGCCGAGTCCCCTGGTCGAAATGATTGTACATGCGTGTAAGAATAAGGATGGAAATGATGTTTCTTTAGAATTCTTTGAATGGACATTTGTGAAGCTCCTAGGTCCCTTGTAGCTGCTCAAATAGACGAATTGCTATTTGCATGGAAATAAGCTAGAACTGTTTCATTCTCTTCGTTATTGATAGCGGGTTTTAGATAGTTCTTTTTAGACTTAATTCCAAATTGCAGAAATCTCGATTCGATCCTTCTAAACATTTCTCTTGTCATATTTGGCTGTGAAGATGTTTCTCGTTAAACAAACGACATTATTATTGACGCTGTACCCGTCAGAACTTCGACCAACTTCTGACTTAACCTCACGGTGGTGCATAACACCTATCGGCGGTTCATGGCGAAATTCAGAGCAAGTGGTAATTTTTCTGCCATTTTTTGCAAATTGTAAAATTAACGTCTTTTAATTACAAATTCTAATTAAACGATACCACCCTGGGTCTCGAAAATAGTTGCGTTAGTTGATCTTCGGATGAAATAGACGTAGATGGTCCCACTTTTAGACAAAAACTCATTTGCTAATATCTTTTAAATCGCTTAATGAATGGTGATGAAATATTCCCTAAGTGTAACATTAATTGCTAATATGTAAAGGATTTTTAAAATATCGTAGTGCATGTGGGAAGTTACGGTCTACCCGTATTACAAGGGAATATCGCACTGGTTGTTTATAATGTTTTCAACACACTATCGGGATTTTATATCTACTTCTGGCTTTCTAAATCATACAAGTAAGCGAGCACATGTCACTGGCTTGAAAACGCGAACGTTGGACAAGTGCCTTGTTGTCTCAAGGGAGCTATTTTCGGACCGTAAATTTTCTCGGACGATTTTTTTGCACCTGGCATTATGATGCGGACATAAAATTTTTTCGGCACTGTAGACAGACTATTTTGAGGGTTTAAAATGTTTTACAACCAGTAATATGGAGACGCCTTTGTCTCGTTATTACTATCAACTTTTCCGAATGTACTTCTATATACGTATGTACTGAAATTATATATTCGTAGACAGAGCGGATCTTCTCAAATTCTCACATCACGTTTTCACGACGTCAGTAGGATCCAATAAGCGAAATTACGAGCACAATCGAAAACATACGATATAATTTCGCTTTGTCGACGTATTAGCCTAATACTTATTAGATTACATTTTATATTGTATACAGGGTTATCCAATTTAAGTATCCATCACTAGTAACATTATTATTAAAGATACAAGTGTTAAGGCTCGCTGTTCTCAGTTTCAAAGATGTTTATTGATAAAATATAGAAACGTATTATACAGATATAATATTAAATGGTCATTTGGCTTAACTCGTCTCTGTCACCCACGGTACGTCACTCTTCTATGTCACTCCTCGGTTCGGTTGCGTTCATTGATTTTCATTTGAGTTGCGTTCGGTTATACTTAACATTCGGCCATCCTATTGACTTTTCGCCCTCGAAAGTCTCGTAGTTCTTTAAGTACGCTGGTGGTCTTCTCGTCCTTTTTTTTCTTTTTTCGGGTCCTCGTTCTTCTTCCACCATCTCTTGAACTTCTTCCTTCTCTTCTTTTATCTCTGGTTTTTCTTTAGAATTGTTATTTTTATCTTCATCAATATTGTTCAATTCATTGTTGTCACTTGAGTCGTCTGATTCAGTTTTGTTTTTATTATAAGTCTCTCGTTGTCTTTGTTGGTCGATCTTTATTCTCTCTATGGCCTCCTTTCTCAATTTATCGATGCCTTCTGTCGGGGTTTCGTTTATGATTTCGTCTCTTATGCAGTCGCCATCTATGCTTCTTGGATAGAAATTAAAAAGTAGTCGGAATGGAGTATTATTAGTTGCTTGATGGAGTGTATTATTGATTCCTCATTGTATTCTTCCAATCTGTTTATCCCAATCACTGAAGTTTTTCAATTTACAAAGTAAAGCCAACGCTGGTGTGACGAATCTGTTAACTCTCTCCACTTGTCCGTTTGAACGAGCTGTCAACGTGGCATTTAATATGTGTACTATTTTTTTAGTTTCACACAATTGTTTAAAAGCATTTCCCGTAAACGAAGTACCTCTGTCGGTAATGATTCTAAAAGGGGCTCCAAACAACACAATGATTTCTTCCAATATTTTCGCTGTCACTCTAGAAGTAGTATTTTTGGTTGCCCTTAGGATTGTAAACTTGGTGAAGCCATCCACTATTATTTAGATGTATGTGTTCCCTCTTTTGTTTTTGACGAATGGTCCCAAATAGTCCATATGAAGGGTATGCATCGGTATCCCAATTTTATCTATCGAGTTCATTCAATAAACACCAAAGATGACACTAGTACTGTACACTACCCATACGATTAATGTAAGAGAGTGCTGTGGTATTGTCCACCCTACATAAAATTGAATAATTAGTTAAAGTATTAGCAAAACATTTAAGGCCGAAGAAGACGGCTAATAATTCTAAATAGTTTGTGCTGTTTTTTCTCCTCGTCTGATCTAAAACCATGTGAGCTAATATTATCACAGTAAATACCCCAACCAGTGTTAGAGGCATCAGAAAAAAATTCTTTCACGAAACCGGTATGCTTAATGGAATTGTTACTATTTCTTAAGCTGTTAATTCACCAGTTGAACTCATTATTTAATTTATATGGGATTTGAAAGTTTGTAAAAGTGACAATAATTTACTCCTTTTATTATGCGGAACTGAAATAGTCATGTCAAGAGAGTTGTATTCAAATCCTAAATAAGTACAAACAGTTCTGGGAATTAACCTGCTCTTTTTGTAGTTGATAATAAATCCTAAGTATTTTAAGATACAAACTGTTTCTGAAACATTCTGTAAACAGTCCTCATAAGATTTACCAACTAACAAAAAATCATCCAAATAGACCACCGATATCCGATCGAGGTAGTACCTTATAAATGACCTTTGCTTGTAGCAGTTTATTAATAGAGGCTTCAATTTGACATTTTCCTTTTAGGGACCAGTTGTACTCTATTGGGGTGATTGTTTGGCGTGGTTTCTTCATGAATGGATTTTTAACGCCTTTTATCCAAGACAAAATACATCTAACCCCAAATATCTATTTCCATTGTTTATAAAAATATTTAAGTCTCCCTGCAATATTCACTACCTCTATTGCCTGTTGTACTTTCTCTCCCCTTTGACTTTTTCCTGGCGTGGAATAAGAGCTGGTCGATTGTACGAACTGTTGGTGGGAGCTTGACGATAACGTCCACTCTGTTTTGCTCCCCGGCTGACTCTGCGTGGACCTTTCCTGTTTAAATTATTTCTAGCGTTGCTAAATGTTTTCCGTGCGGTAGGCTTTGTAGCTTTAAGCTGTTTAGATGAAAGCTGCAAACTTAGCAGTTTTTATCCTATCATCCAAATTTTCTCCAAAAAGCCATTCATCAGTAGTAGACTCGGATAAGGTATCCTTCAATTCTTTAATCAAATTTAAAGAACCAAGATCCTTCCAACAACCACTCCCAAGACGATCATCTCTTTTAGATACTGAATCAGTAATAGCTTGTTTTGCAATAGGATTTAGTTTTGGAGCGCCAAAAACTGTACCATTTTCTGGAGGAGGATACTTCATTATTAATGTTTTTTCTGTTACCAGGCTCTAAGCCATTTTTAATAATGTGAATCCGTCTATCCGCAACCTCCTGTTAAATGAATGGACCGGTGGGACTTGAGAGACTATAATGCCGTTACCTAATACGGATAAAATATCCCGATTCAGCGTAGAAGGAGTGTCGAAGGAGCATTATTTGCTTGTGTTTTTTGCGGAGCTAGCTTCTCATTATAATTGCCTATAATTAAAATATTTCATAATGTTAGAAATACAGGAGGCGAGAGGAGCTCCTATGTAAGATAAATATTCAGTAATGTTATCAAAAATGAAAGTCATTTACGTAACAATTTAGTTTTTTTTTTATAATATCAAGAATATTAATCAATAATCAAGTAGTATAAAACTAGTACTGTTGTCAAAAACAGTAATTTCGGCCTAAACCAATATCAAAATTGGATTTGTAGTGTCTGTTATCATAAACAGAATAGTTTCAAGAATCAAAACTTGAAGTATATTATGACATCAAAGACACAAACAGGTCCTAACACGAATCTGTCATCAAAAAGACAAGTCAAAACCTGTGGTTTTATTTCGTAATGGCCATAAAAATAGCTTTGTGCTGTCATGAGCAACATTAGTGATACTAACCCGTATCTATTTCTCCTGATGAGCTTTCACCAACAGAATCATCCCCATCCGATTCCCGCCTCCTTATTCTAGAACCCAAGGAATCGCTATCACTAATACTCCTTGAAGCATCTCGCATCTCGCTGATACCGTTCCATTCTGTTAATTTTTCCAAACGTCTTAGAATTTTAATAAATCGTTCATTATTTGGAGATAACGAATGACTACGCTGTCTATTCCTAGATAATTTAGGCATGGGTAAGATAATTTCATCTAAGTAAAAACAGTCCACTAAATTTGTAGTATCGCACGTTAGAACGTGTTCATGTCACACACAAGCGAAGACTGAATTGCGTGGTCAAGGGCTTTGTGGGTACATGAGTGGGATTAATTTTCTTTGAACTGTGTGTAGATGTCGCCAAGAATGAAGGTACTACTACATATCTTATTTACGAGACGAGACCTAATATAATTATAATGTTATTGTAGACTTCAGGATTTCTCGGGTAGCGTTCATATAAAAACGATTACTTTTCGGCTGATATGTCGCAGTCGATGACAAATTAAATTTACTCAACCAAACGTTCTGCTGCTTGTAACTGACATTGGTAACTGTTCTGGTTGGTTACGGAGAAGACCTTTTGAAATTGACCAAAAAGGGAACACCTTTTCGCATCTATATGTGCCTTTTTAAATCCGATTATAAGGAATGTGCTTCTTAGTGGTGTAAATATAGTTTCTTTTTGTTTGTCACAAAACAAATACACAAGGAAAATAATAGATGTATATGTATACAGGGTGGTCCAAAAGTCTGGAGACGGTTAAATAACTTATGAATGGAATTATTAGGAAAACAATATTTTGGGAGTGTATTTTGACAAACAGAAACTATCTTTCAGAAGAATCGAAATTTGGATCTCCCCCAGTGGAGAGGCCCCAGCCCTACCTACTTTTGGTTAAAATAGCAAGCTCCCACTTGTAATACATCGTTAAAAAGAATATAGGAAGTGAAATTTTTTGGTACAAACCGCAGCGCTCTACTTATGACCGCTTCAAAGTGGCAACATAAAAATGGTGAAAATGAGTATTTCGTTCACTTACCAACAGACTGCTAAGAAGCTAAGCTAGAGAAGGTGAAAATTTGTAACGCCATAGAAACAAATTTAGGAAGAAAAATATGGCAAGCAAATTACAATAAAATAAGTATCAGTTTATTTTTGTCCTCAACGATATAAAAGTTAATTTTGGACAGGCAGGCTAATGTTATTGATTTGACCGTGTATCAATTTCCCGGTCAAGATAATTAACAAATTAGCCGAAAACTACCAAATACCCTTTTAGTCTTCAATAACTGAAGAAGTTTGATAAGGCGTGATTTATTTCTAGCAAATTTTGCAATTTTAGTCTTTGCATTTTATTGATGCAGCATGTTGAAGATGCAACTTACGCCTGCTCAAGGTTCCAGCCGAGAAAGCTCCGGATAGCGCTGTCTAGAATGATTACTCGGTGTATACTCCGTTCTAGTTTCAGCCAAAACGTAATTAAATCGATAAAAAAGATAGTGATTTAAAATAGATCAATGACAATTGAACAACTGTATTTACCAAAATTTATTATAAATTTTCTTCTTTTATTTTATTAACATCATATACTGCAATTATACATGTATATCATTGAATGAATTCTTTTCTTCTTACTTTTTTATTATTTTTTTCATCTTGAAATATTCCAAAAACTTCATTATTCTTTTAAAAACCATTTGTTATCTTCACGACTTTTAATAAGTTCTATTTTATTAATTACATTTATCTAATTTTTATTTCCAAGTGTGGGATTAATAATCCTTAATTATTTAGACGAAACAGGAATTTACCTGTCTTTTTAGATAATTTTTATTTATTTTCTTTTAACTTCAAAACCCTGTTATTAATTTTTATATCTAATCTAAACAAAATTCTTGACTACATAGATCTTTCAAATAAAATTCATTTTTTTTTAAATTCATACAATATTGCACAATCTTGATTAGTATAATTATTTTAAAATCCTACAGTCTTTTCACAATAATGTCTAAAATTCTATTTCCAATATATATGTTGGGAATGTACTTATTAGTTAATATAATTAATAATTTAACCTGCAGAATGGCCCAAATATGAAAAATATTCAGCAACATCCACATTAGCGACTGTTAAATAACAGTCTCCACATCGAGTGTCTCTTCTGGCCTGTCAGGACTTCCGCTCGCTAGTCGTTGACGCCGCATCCCCATCCATAACTCCAACATTTCTTGAAACCTGTTCATGTTTACAAATATAAGTTTTTATATTATTTTAGAACTCGCTGTCAAATAATTTATTAAAAGGAATTTTTTTTACATAAATTCACTTGTTTATTTAAATATAGTTTTTATTTAAAATTCAATTTGCTTTTTAAATGTGCATATGCGTTATCTGCTTCATAATATATTACTAATTTAGATATTTTATTTCAGAGGTGGCAACGTCGTTGGTTTGTTTTGTATGACGATGGAGAGTTAAGTTATTCTGTTGATGAGCATGTAAGTGCAAATTGAAACTGTTTTAATAACTTAATTTTCTTTACTACCCCATTTTTCTATTTCTTATTACATATTACTGTTAAAACGCCATGTTAGTAAGTACAAAAATATGTCCCTTTAGAAACTATAACAATTTGGAAATAATCATTATAAAATGTTTAACATGTTGCCCTATTTCAAATAAAACCACTTATGAATTTATACTGTTCTTGATATACAGGATGTTTCTAAATAATATGTGCATACTGAAACAGGCAATTCTTTGGCTCATTTTATGACCAAAAGTTTATATAAACACAGATATGCATACATTTCGTTACCGATTTACAGGGTGTTGAAATTTCTTTCTCTTCTCTTAGTTTTTTTCTTTATGCTTCTTTATAGCTATAGCAGTATTCGAGATATTTAGTTCAAATGTAGAAAACAAGTTACGAGGTAGGGCGTACATCATTGGGCATGCCAAAACATTCTGAGAATCATTAATAATCGTTAATTTATTCCAACCATAAGTTAATGAAGAAAAAACTGTGGCTGTTGCCATTAATTGATGCTACTTCTAGTTGGTACAATTTGAGACACATTAATGTACATGTTAAAATCTCTACTACAAAAAAATTTCCAGTATCTCATTCTGAGAATCTACGGGGAGATATTTTTTCAGGAGCCTGTAAAACCGGATAAACTATTATTGTCATCTATCGGATGGACACGTAAATAAATGGATAAATTAATAATAATTTTGTAACGGTCAATAAGTTCCTTTAAATTATATCTTGTTAGTTAATTTATTTCTCGTTAGAGAAAGAAAAGGTAAGTTTTTTTTTAGATAGATAGAGAAAAGAATTTAAGGTCGAAATCAGTTAGTGCTTGTCGGCCCATGATAAAAGAGGTATAATTTTATATTGTATTTTATTCATAAAAGAAATCGAAATAATTGTGCTCCATCAAGTATTTGATATATTATTCAATTAATTATGTTTCTCTTTGTGACTTATTTTATTCATTACAATGTTTGCAAAAGAATTTATGAAAAATCATTATTTTTTATTGAATGTCATTTTCTTTGTTCATCAATTCATGTTATAACTTGGAATCTTAGTTTAAACTTAAAAAAAAATAATTATTATTTGTTAATTTGTAAATTACACTGATTAGCTCTAATGTGTATCACTGGCTCTTTCATGATTTTAAACCTTTTATATAAGTACGTCATATTTATATTTTTGATATTTTTGCTTATAAGTAAATATTTAATTTAGTTCTTGGTTGAACCTGCTTATGATCTCATGAATGATTATGCCTTGTTGTATCTATTAACATTTTTCACCTGTGTAGGATATCAGATCTGCGGAGTATTGACGAAACTGTTTTATATTTATGTGTCCCTTTCGGCTTTCTCTTCTGAGATAGAAATTAATAGTGAGGCCCAGATCGTATCCTAATTATCAACTATAGCTGGGTTGCCTCCTGTATAGGACCTTAGTACCTTCTGGCTGTGCCGGATAACTACTAACATGGGTTCTTCAGTTTTGTTTGAAATTTGAGTGTTGGATTTATGTGGGAAGATTGGGGAGATTTTTGATATATAAACTTTGTGATTATTATTATTATTGTTATTATCATTTTTATTACGAAATTTGAGTCACTGTCTTGCTGGTTGAACACATCAGAGATGGGTTTTTATTATTATATACGTAAATGTATATTTATTTAGTCATTTTTCTTTTTTGTCACATTTTCTAATTATTTGTTGTTTTTATGAAGTAAAGCTCAACTGTTGGTATTTTAATGATGTTATTTGAATTTAAGCATTCCCAAATTTTTAAGCAAGTAACCGGTGCTACTGTTAGTTTTTATATACCTAATATGTTTATCTTTTACGTCGTGGGTCCGTCTCAAGTTGAAAGTAAATTTTGAAGGTCTGTTATATTATAAGCCGTACCCCCTTTTATTATCGAGAAAAAAAAAACTGTAATTCGCTAGATTTGTTACATTTTATTATTATTTATTTTATTACAACAAAACCTTTAATAATAATCAGAACCAGAAAATTGTTAATTGTTAAAAGTGGCTTCTTCCAACCTTTTCATTTTAAAATACCACCGGAGTGTTTAGAAAAAGTCTTCATTACAACACCCTATAAACCGGTTAGGAAGCGTATATGGTCCTGTTTATATGAAAATTTGGTCATAGAAAAGCCAAAGAATTAAGAATTGCTCTTTTTTGTACGTTTATGATATTTAGGAACACCATGTACATTATTTAAATTTTAATAGCCAGACACCGTACCACAAGGTCGTGTTGATATGTGTCGGGTGATGGAAGTGACGGGAGCAGAACAAGTAACTGGCCACCCTCACTCCCTTGCTCTCACAAGTCCAGACAGAGTCACTTTTATCAAAGCAGCCAGTCGTGAAGATGCTCGAGCATGGGCCGAACTTCTTGCTGTATTTCCACGAAGTCACAAGCGACACGCTACGTTTCCTGGAGGTAGAGCTTCGCCTTCATTGCCTCAATTAGGGCGTAGTTCGTCACCTCAACCTGGAAGACCTCGTCACTTGTCATGTGCTTCTGCTCGAACGACAACTTTTCTCACTCCACCCCTTAAAGAAGAAAAGGAGGAAAAAAGTGAGGTAAACAATGGTGAAAAGAAGCAAAACAAAGCAAAGACTAGTCTGTCGATGTCATTGCCAGTTGACACGGAAAAAGTACCCTTACTTACAAAATTAGGTAAATGAGATGAGTTATAGATGTGACGATTGAAGGGTTAATTGTAAAATTTTGATTTTAGAGTATATCGTAAGTAGCGGATCGCCTCCTACTCATGATAAACACCAAACAGAAGAAAAAACACTTGCTAAACAAGATTGGCAAAATGAACGGTTGAGATATATTGCAAATGCTTTAACCGAAAGGCGTTCTCCAGAAACCAATTTAGCGCCATTACCAGCTGAAGGATTACTACATTTAAAAAAGGTTAGCACTAAACTTCAATTGATAAACAAATTATAGTAATCAATGTGATATTCGTCTCCATTATAGGGATGGCTTTGGTTACATTCTAAAGATGGAAAAGGTCAAAAACGTTGGTGGGTATTATGTGGACCAACATTAACCGCTTTTAAAGGTCAGAATGAATCTACGACGCCGGAAATTCAAATAGAATTGATCGCTATTACTAGTTTCAAAGAAGTCGTAACCGAAACTCGTTACGGATTTCAGATAGAATGGAATGGTAATGTTCTCTTAGTTAGTGCAACCACTTCAAATATTAGAAGTAACTGGCTACAGTGTTTAAAGAAGGCAGTCGATTCGGTTTCTACCGCTTTGAGTGATGTAACAGATGGAAAAATAAATTTCACTTCTTCAACTCCAGCATTTTTGGAAAGTCCTCTTACACCAAGTATTCAAAGGTAATGTTTTCCTATATTTTTTAAAAATATTAGATTATTTTTGTCGTTCAGTCCTTTCAGATCCATGTTACTATCAAGCGATGAAGAATATCGCACGGCATCAGAAGGAGGTCCAAGAGGTTCAGAAGATTGGGGCGAAGGTCCGCCTTCTCCGCCACTAACACGCTCTTCATTATCTCGAGTAAAAGAACGAACACGTTCAAGACCACGCCTACCTCGTGCTCAGTCTCGTCAGTCGACCGTTGATAGTGTATCAACTGACGAACTTGATAGTGCTAAAGATGCAATTAATATGGAGTTAAGAAATTCATTGAATCGGCAAAGGGCTGAAATGGACGATTTAAAAAGGCAGTTAAATGCGGCGACTGAAGAAGTACGTAATTTGGAAAATCAATTGGAAAAATTGAAGAACGTCTATTCCGAATGCCTTATTAGAGAAAAAAAGACCCATGACTTGTTGTTAATGTTTGAAAAAACTGAACAAGAATTATACCAAAGAATAAAACAGATAGAAGAAGAACATTGTAAGGAACAAAAGACTCTAGAGAAACGATTAAGTGAAGCCAAAGAGGCAGCTCAGTATGCGGAAGATAAATGCAGTTCTTTAACTACAGACCTAAAGAAAAAGCAATATCTTGTTAGAACATTACAAGATGAACTCAAAAATCTAAATGAAAGATTACTGAAAAAACATTGTGAAAACGATGGTCTTTCAAAACGATCACATTTGGAAATAGGCAAAATTGAACACATTTCAAGAGCCAATTCCTTAACTGATGTACCAAGTAATAATATGGATATAAACCTAGAAAATCTAAATCAGAATGAACTAATCGAAAAATATCTCGATTTAAGAAACAAGTTTGAAAAGGCAGTTGTCGAAGTCAAAGCCCTTAAAAGGGAACTACGTGAAGCAAACACAAAATACGACGACATTGAATTCCAGAACGTCAATCTTCGAAACAGTTTAGAAAATGCTCAAAAGGAAGCAGAGTCTAGTACAGTTTTCATGACGATGCGTGTACAGGATTTAACAAATAAATTACTAGCAGCTGAAAAGCAAGCCCGCACTTTAAAGGCCAAATTGCAGGACTCAAGAGAAAAACGTCGATCGTTGTCATTGAAAGGAAAAGAATCTTTAAATGCAAACAAAGATGTAGAAGAAAAGCTTGACGAACTCGAGGCAAAAGTGCTCACACTTGAACGTATCCGCACAAAACGAAAACATAAACGTGAAGTTAGTAGCGAGCGAGCTTCGCCAGTAGACGACCGAGCATTAAGACGACTTAGACGAAAATCGTTAGACAGTTCGATCGTTGCAGAATCATTGAGAGCAATTATGCATGATAGCAATCTCGAATCTAAAATAGATGATACACTTAAAGCAACTACGTGCAGCCCCCCAAATTGCAATTTCAAATCCCCGAACGACAATAAACCCTTTGAAACGAAAATAAACATAGCAAGAACGAAATTATCCGACTGTATAAATCAGGTACTTATTTTGAAAGGCTGTGGCAGGAAACAAGCATCTTCTCTGACTAAGGACAGATTGATCGCTTTAGAAGCGAGCTTAAGAGATCTCGAAAATGTATTGGAAGCATTTGCTAATGTTTCTGAATCAAATACTGAAGAAAGTGTAATCACATCTTCGGCCACCCTCATTGTTCAACAGTTTGAAGAAATATTGCGAACAAAACTGGATGGTCTCTCAAAGCAGAAACGTAAACTGGAAAAGTTGGGCCAATTAAATAATTATACTAGATTGGAGCTTTTAGCGGAAAAAATAGTTTTCGAAAATTTACTAGTAGCTCGAATTCAAGAAGCTCTCGAAGTAAAACCCTCCAGTGAGATATGTTGTGACAGACTATTGATAAAAGAATCCATTGAAACTTCCCGTTTATTTAAAGCGTTGAATTCAAAATTAAATGGTGTCAGCATTAACCGAATTCCAGCTTGCGTAACTGGAATTGAATATCTCAGTAAAGTACTAGCGAAACGATTATTGTTGGTTTCCGAAAACTTTGAATCTACTCTTTCAACCCACCAACGATTCAAACCTTTAGCAAATAGCTTAAGAAATGATTATAAACTACTTGATTTCGAAGTGGAACGTTATAAAAAAGCACAATTGTCTCAATTAGCTGATGCATTAGCTGCCCAAGCAATAAATTTAACCACTGACGCTTCTTGTGAATTGCCAGTACTTGATGTCGGCGACTTGGAACAGATTCGTACAAAAGCCAAGCAAATCTCTAGCAATGAACTGATGGAGTCAGAAATCAATCACATTTTGATGCGATCTGCTCAAATATATGAGAGTACATTTGCAACGGACAACGCTTTCTTCTTCAGCTTCTATGCAAGCGAACGTGCCGCTCTCGAACTTTGGAACGACGCTGTTGAAAAGTATTTGCATACGGAAATGCAGCAGAATGTTCAAGAACTTTCTGAACAATTTAGGAATAGTTGCACCAAATTACAACAAACGAAAGTAACAAAACAGGATTTAGAGCGGATGTCTTCTGAAGCAAATGAGCTGCTAGTTAATTTTGCAGACGTAATTGCTCACAAGGCACTCGTAGACGCTCGGATTGCTGTTTTGTCTGGTGAATTTGGGTCCCGATCAAGCTCAGAATGCACGAATGAATACAGTTGTACTTCAAATTTGTTAAAGTTAGACGAAGTGTTAGATGGTTTAAGCAATTTAAATTTGGTACAAATTAACCAAAGCTTAGAGGCAGAGTTCAAATGTATGTTAAGTAATACAAGCGAGAAATGTCGCGATTTCATCGGTCGCTTCGATTTGGACTCGATAAACAGTGTTCTGTCTGAATTGTCAATGGAAATTGTTCGATTAAATGGGTGCGTGGGAAGCATTCAAAAACGAGAGAACTTCAATGGAAATAATCTGCCATGTACTAATTGGATGGAAGTCTGTGAGAAGTGCCATCATCTAAAAAAACAACTTCTCGAGATTAGGAAATACATTGAAGGAAAGGGATGGAACAGGAATAGCAAAACGTAAGTTATAGTTTATGTGATTTTATTATAAGTTATAAAATAGTTAACAAAACTTCCACTTTGCTCAGTAAGTACCTATGATTTAATGAAATAGGGGTTATCGTTTAGGAAAAGAAAATTGTTTTTAATTCTCTTTAAAAGTACCTTCATGTTCAGGCTTTGTGACTTTAGCACCTTGTATATAGAATTTCTAATAACCAAATATATCATTCGAAACGTAAAATGTTCATAAAATATCAATTGTTTGGCTTAATTGGTCAGCGATAGCTATTATAGCTATTATACATTGTCAAGGTCATTTAGGAATTTTAGAAGTTTATTTCTTATAAATGAAAATAATTACAGGTTAGTTAGTAAGTGACTGGAAATTCTATAAAAAATAGATAAAGAACTAGTTCATTGTGCCCTACTCAGCTAAAATATTTTTAATGTCGCAGCACAACGGACTCCAACTTCCTTATTTTAAATGGCACTACATGTTTTTCTTATTACTTTCAGATTCTGACTGTTATTTAAAGAACTGTTTATAGGAAATACCATACCATAAAAATCAATAGTTATTGAGATATTTTGGTTTTTGTTAAAAAATTGCCATTTTTATTCCACTCTTTCAAAATTTAAAACGCCTTTTATTTATTTATGTATGAATTCATTTTTGTACAAGTTATAAAGCAAGGTTCGTTATTTCGATTCAATGCCAGCTTGCTAGTCTACAGCATACAGAGTGCTTTAATATAATTTTTAAAAATGACAAACTTCAACATGGCATAAGCTCATTTTTGTAAATGAAATGACCTAATTTTTATTAAATAAACGAATTCAGCATCAAATTACATGCCGATTATTAGAAAATAACTATCTAGCGTCTCGACGCATTGGTGCAAAATTAAACTATCTAAAAAAAAAAAAATTTTTATAATGGTATACCTAATAAAATTTCATGTTCATAAGTAATGAAAATTACTAACAAGAAAACGTTTCGAAGTGACCAATACTGTACTTTGGTATACAGGGTGGGCCTATAGTGCGTGCATGGAAGATTGTGTCGTTAATATTAGTTTTCGAAAAAATGATTCAAATAAAGGCCTCACGGAATGAACTCCATCACACTCTAAAATTTTTGTCCAATATACAGGGCGTTCCGTTTCATCTGAGCGCTACGTAACTTTATTTTATTTAATGGAACACCCTAGAGAACCAAATATTGGCCCTAAGTCGCACCGTTTCAGCACTACTTGGTATTAAAAAAAAAAAGAACGTTTGCAACGTCTCCAAAACGAAACAATATATGAAGATCCGGGTTACGCCATTGTGTTAAGCAAGAAATTGTTTATCGTCTCATATCCAGATTTAATTCAAATTGCCTTTATTAAGATGAAACAAAACAGTTTCTAGTTTGAAACATCAATGACTTCATTATCTTAAATGGAATGGTGTACTTTTTGTGTATGTCAAAATAAGAATAACCACTTTCTTGCAGAAAGACATTTTAAAATAGTAAAAATCACTTCAGAAGTTACTATTTGTCACATTTTTCGAATTCATCTAGACCTAGTGGATTGAACACAATGTAAAAGAATGATGAAAAGTTCTTTTTTCAAGAACAAACAGGTTTATGTTTTTAGAATAAATTTAAGAAAGCAAAGTGTTGTGCTTAAGTAACAAACAAATTACAAAAACTGCAAAACAGAGCAATAAGAATGTCTCAATTTCTTTCATTTTAAATCTTTTAAAGAGATAAGGATCTTTCAGCTTTTTATATGTTTGAATAAAAGCATTGGTCCGTGTCAAAACAAAATTTTCGACTGCTCTTCCTTTTAAAATTACGCCTACCATAGTAGAGTAACGAAGGTACTCTTAAAAAAGGCTTAGTAGGCCGGAACAATTGTAGAGGCATTTCGCAATATAGGAAACATTTTAAAGTTGTTGTCTTGTTTTATATATGTATCTGTTTACATAATGTTTCACAAGGAACCAACAATTGACAAATTAAATTTTACTGTAAATTATTAACGCACTCGCTCTAGTCATCGCATGGAGACAGACGTGTATATTTGTGCATATACGTTTGCACTGTACTATTGATTCGTTCGTCCTACAGGTACTACGTACTAGCGGTGTATGATTATTAAGTATATGATACACGTGTCCGTTTTCCTTTCCTTATGCGTTTAGCATAAGGCAGATGACAAAAGTATATGGAAGCAACAGCAGTACTTCTGTTACATCTACTTCCGTTATGTTCACCCGATTTTACTCCCTATAGTTTCTTCATACCACGGGCTTAATATTCATTCTTAAGGAGTAAACTGTATTATACTCCAAAAATTGATTAATTAAATTTAAACTCCAATCAAACGGCGTGTTCTGAAAAACCGTTCATCGGATCAAAAGCTAATCCTTTTTGTGTTAAATAACATGCTGATATCAGAAATAAATGAAAATAGAGGAATAGACAGTGGCGTACCATCGAGTTTATAAAAATACTGTCTATATGTACGGCATTTGAAAAATTGAAAAATGCAACACTTTAGTCCAGTGGCGGTGCGTGATTCTAAGATTGAGGGTGCGCCGTAGATAATAATATCACAATTGTCCACAAAAGTAGATTTTTTAATTTCTGTATTTATTTGATGTGACAAAATTCAAGTACGCACTGAAGTAGTTCGTTTTGTATATTAGAAGTACCTTTTTTAAAAGCTGTTGCTTTTTATAAATAATATTTCATAGCTTCGTCTAATTCAGCACTGAAATCTATCAACCCACAACAAACGCCTGAATTGGATGGTGTTTTCGATTCATTGTGTCTTCTCAGGGACAGTTCAAATTTTCCACAAAAAGGAATGCAGTTAATAATAATGTTCAAAACATAACTGTTTTTTGAAACAGTTTCATTGTGTGCCGCCACAGCTCTTGGTTGAGTAGAATCAAATATTGTCGAAATATTTGCAGTGCCTGTCTACTGCCTAACATGGCTAAATTCAAAATATTATTCATGTGTACAGCAGAATTTGTGTGTTTTTTAATTTTCTCGTTCATATGATTTAAATCCGTTACTCCGGAGAGAACATTACATAAATTTATTTTTTTTTGTGCTATTAATTAAAAATTTTGAAAAATTGATGGTGTATTCTAACGGACGATGCCGAGTTGGCTCCCAATGGTAATGAGTCCGATATTTACTGGTCGAGTTGGTTCCTGTGTTTACCTGCTGTTGTGGCATTAACGCACGACCCGACTTAATTAAAATCAACTAGTGATGGTCGCGCGCACACCATGAATTTTTCTTAGATTTTTTGTACGTATTTGATGATATCGAACTGAACGATAGGTACGTGATGCATACAATTTATTAAGCAAAAAAAATGGACATACTTTATGTTAAAACGCTACTACTTAACTAACTTAAAATTAGACAACAAAAATTCAATTTTGTGGACTTGCATTCCTGCCACCCTCCTAATCGACCAATGAGGTGTTAGAATGGCAAAAATCCAAACAAACAGAAGAGGTCACAGAACTTACTGTAGCAAGAACATAAACCAATAAAATTTATTATGGGCAGCAGAGACCTTCTGGGAATCACTCTCTGGCCCAAGAAACCAATCAGAAATTAAAAGAAATTGACATTGCTGGCCATAATTGACAACAATGGCTACAAAATAAGGGTAGTGACTACCTGCTACAAATAGGAGTGCCTTCTAGAAAGTGGCACTGTAGTAAACATAGAAGATACATCAATTTTTTGGTGTATTGTCCAAAACATTCCGCCGGCCTTGAAAGCATCGGCTTTCAATGAGCAAAAGAAAATAAAAAAAAACTAAATTTTCACTCGAAGTCACAATTCACTATTCACCAATCGGAAGTATGGCGAGCCTATTGGTGGCACGCTTCACTTCCCCAGTGGTGGTCCTTACGGTGGCTGTACGAACAACGCCGTCCTTCCCTGGATGTACTTCCACGATACGGCCAGACCTCCAGCGCAAGGGTGGAAGGTTGTCTTCACGCAGTAGTACTAGTTGACCATGCTCAACCTCGCGACCTGCAGATGTTTTCCATTTTCCTCTCTGGTGCAGGAGAGCCAGGTATTCCTTTGACCAACGCTTCCAAAAGTGTTGCTTTAATTGAGTAATACGTTGCCATCGTGATAGTTTGATTATCGATTCCTGCTCCAAATTGACTTCCGGTATAGATATAAGTGAGTCCCCAATCAGGAAATGTCCGGGAGTGAGGAAGGTTAAATCGTTAGGATCAGTTGAGATGGGAGTTATAGGACGCGAATTTAAAATGGCTTCAATTTCCGAAGTTAAAGTAGAGAGTTCCTCAAAGGTAAGCGAGGACTCTCCGCAAACCCTACGAATGTGGTGTTTGACTGATTTGACTGCAGCCTCCCATAGTCCACCGAAATGAGGGGACCGGGCTGGCGTGAAGCGCCATTTTATGCATTCGGTTGACGAAAAATCTTGTAATTTATTTAGGTAGTCATCGTTTGACAAAAAATCATGAATTTCGCGCATTTCAAAATATGAGCCTACCAAGTTTGTTCCATTATCGGAAAATAATTTCAGAAACGCGACCTCTACGCGAAATAAACCTTTTAAATGCCGCGATAAAGGCCTTGCTAGTCAAGGTTGATACTACTTCTATATGAGTGGCTTTGGTTGCAAAACACACAAATATGGCTATGTAAGCCTTAATGATGCGCTTGCCCTTACGTATGCCTTCCCGTATTTTAAAAGGACCACAATAATCAACTCCTGAAACGAGAAATGGACGAGAAGGAGTGAGTCTTTCAAGGGGTAAATCTCCCATTATCGGTTGTGATATGACGGGCCTTGCTCTAAAACAGGGTACGCAATGTCTTATTACTTCCTTAACAATCACCCTAGCGGCAATAGGCCAGTATTCCTGGCGCACAGAAGCTAATGTGCCTTCATGACCTGTATGTAATTGTTTTTTGTGATGATAAGAAATAACTAATTTTGTGAGCTGGTGTTTGGACGGTAGCAATATGGGATGCTTAACACCGTATGCTAATTTCGAGTGACGTAATCTACCTCCAACTCTGACAATACCTTCGCTATCCAAAAATGGGTTTAAAGAAATTAGTTTACTATTTTTTGCCACACATCCACTTTGTTGTAATTTAGAAACATCATCAAGAAAATCCCTTGCTTGTACGGATTTAATTAAACGCAATTTGGCATTATTAATTTCGTGTATGTCTAGAGGACCAAACGTTTTGGTTTTACCCCGTAAATTGTTATAAAACCTTACACAGTATGCAGTAACTCTGAGTAATCTATGATATGAAGAAAATCGAGCGAAAATATGGAATTCCTCTACCGTAAGAACTTGCACGATTGCCACCTTTTTTAACTCTAAAGTTGTATCAACGTTTGTACTGTTAGGGTCAAAGCTCTGCCATTCCCTTTGTTCTAAAAGCAACCAATCGGGTCCATTCCACCACAGACTATTTTTAAGAAGATCCATGGCCTCTACACCCCTGGAGACCAAATCGGCAGGATTTTCTGAGGATTTCACGTGTCGCCAGGAACTAATATGAGTTAACGTTTGAATTTCACTTATTCTGTTCGCAACGAAGGTGGTTCGTAGGCGTGATAGAGAGTTTATCCAATATAAAACTATTTCGGAGTCTGTCCACAGGTAGAGCTGCCGTTTATCGATATCTAAAGCCCCAAGTAATTTAGTAGCAAGATTAGCCAGTAATACGGCAGCACACAATTCAAGCCTTGGTATACAAAGCGATTTTAATGGTGATACGCGAGATTTGGCGCAATGAAGATAGCTGTAACGATTATTTAAATTGTTTGTAATTCGTATATATAAACATGCTCCATAGGCACTCTCACTGGCATCGCAGAAACCATGCACCTCTAAAGACTGTATAGAATGGTCAGGAATAACGCATCTAGGAATATGAATTTCGTTTAACCTTAGCAATGTTTGCCTGTATCACACCCAAGTTGTGTATATTTCCATCGGAACCGTTTCGTCCCAACCGATTTTTTCCTGCCATAACCTTTGTAGTAGAATTTTTGTGGAGACAATGACGGGACACAGCAATCCCAAAGGGTCGAATATTTGTGAGACATCGGAGAGTATGGAGCGCTTCGTTATCCTTCGTGGAACCCAATGTTTTTAAATACGCATCCTTGTCAACGTTTAAGACAGCATTCTCTTGGTTGCCATCTATTCCAACTAAAAGACTGGTGTTGTTTGACGCCCACTTTCTTAATTCGAAGCCACCTGCCTGTAATATTTTGATAACCTCGTCACGGATTGCGAGAACCTCTTGTTCACTATTGCTACCAGTCAAAAGGTCGTCTACGTAAAAGTCCCGCAGTATTGTTGCAGCGCCGCCAGGAAAGACTAATTGTTGCTCACGGGCCAATTGTTGCAGACAACGAATAGCGAGGAAAGAAGCAGGTGCCATACCGTACGTAACCGTGTTGAGTTCATATTTGGATATGCGACCAGAAGTACGATCTCTCCACAAGATTCTCTGAAAGCGCCTATCACAAGAGGCTACTAAGACTTGGCGGTACATTTTTGCTATATCCGCTGAAATAACAAATTTGTGCATCCTGAATCTAGCTAAAATCGAAAATAAATCCTGTTGTATGACGGGTCCAGTCCTCAGTATGTCATTCAAGGAATGCCCTGTGGTGGTTTTAGCTGACGCATCGAATACGACCCTCAGTTTCGTGGTAATGCTGCTATTCTTCATAACCGCATGATGAGGTAGATAATAGGCCGATTGACAATCACCATGCTCATCTTTCACCAGCGACATGTGCCCTAATTGCTCGTACTCCGAAATGAAGGTTTCATATTGGACCTTCAGCTGTGGTTGTTTTTCTAATTTGCGCTCTAAACTATAAAGGCGTTTTAGAGCGGAACTTTCGGATTCCCCTAGGCAAGAAGGATCACCTTTGAATGGCGGACGCACAATGAATCTTCCTGTATCATCACGTGAATGCGTATTCAAGAAATGTGCATCACACTGTCGCTCTTCGAATGTGAAGCCGTCATTGTTGTGTATTTCGTCGATTTTCCAAAACTTAGTAAGCTGATGGTCAAGACGCTCGTATACTGAAACGTTGCATGTCCGCTGTTGTATAGCATTGTTGACAATGGGAACCTTACCCGTTACTAACCAACCTAGTAAGGTTTTTTGCAACAGTGGCTGATTTTTATCTGATGGAAGTATGCGCCCCACGCACAAAAGTTGATAAAATATTTCGCTGCCTAATAAGATATCGATATCTCTGGATACATTGAAGTCAGGATCAGCTATTCGCACCTTTTGTGGAATAGAAAATACATGCGAATCGAAACTAATAAGTGGTAATTTTTTCGTTATTTTAGGTAACACTACAAATTCTAAAGAATAACGATAATCAGAAAAACGAGAACTAATTTTAGCATTGATGACATGATTGGAACAGCTCCCTCTTTCATTGATACCTGTTATCAATGTTCTAGACGAACTTTTAACCAAACCTAACCTGGTGGCACACGAATCAGTTATTAAATTCAGTTGCGAACCCTGATCTAAAAGTGCGCGACACTGATGTTTATTTCCCTTTGAATCAAACATGTATACCACTGCAGTGGATAATAGAACTTCTGAGAAAGAAGTTAGATGTGTACAAACAATCGTTTGCTGATGAAGCTTCCTCTTGCCTCGCATTCATATTTTGATTGTGATTTGATGAGTTGGGAGTATTTGAAACTGATTAAGCTTGTCCTAAATGTAACAATGAGTTATGTTGCTTTTGACATATTTTACACATCCCGCGTCTGCACTGTTTGCTAAGGTGCCCACGATCAAGACAATTCACGCATAATTTTAACGATTTTACCTTTTGAAATCTTTGTTCAGCGGATAACTCTAAGAACTTACTGCATTTGTATAAGGCATGATTTGCAGAACATACTGGACAGCAGTTGTTTGTAGTAACTACATGAGAAGTTGAATTTCTGCTGTATTTGCTATTATAAGATGAATGACCTTTATTAATTGGATTATGCTGCTTCTTAATAAACATGGATTCTAAAATATCTGCTTTGTGAGTTAAAAAGTTAAGAAATTCTTGAATAGTTGGCATCTTATCGGTCGATAATTTGTCTTCCCATTCGTGGGCAGTTTTTACATCGATTTTGGCTACTAACATTGGAATTAACAAATCATCCCAAGAGTCGGTTGGACGCTTAAGGCGCTTCAAGCAACGAATGTTCCTCTGGACGAGATTAATTAAACCTTATAAATCAGTGAAGGATTCTTTAGGACACTCTGGTGCGTTAAGTATTTCCCGAACGTGATCTTGAATTATGAGACGTACCTTGTTATAGTTATCCTTTAATAAATTAATAGCAATGGGATAATTTTCTGTGCAAGACTGTAAGTCTTGAATTAATTTTAATGCTTCCCCTTGAAGGCTAGATTTAAAATAGTGCAACTTTACCACATCCGATAATGAGGGATTTGAATCAACAATTGAATTAAACGATTCATAAAATGCAAGCCATTCGCTATATGATCCCGAAAAGGGTTGAATATTAATAGTAGGCATACGAGCAAGCGAATCATTATATTCCAGTTTTTGGTGAACCGGTGACGGAGACGCAATTACATTAGATTTACTACTTTCTAGAATTAGTTTATCTGCCCTATTTAATAACTCGTAGTAATCCTTTTCAAATGAATCTCTAGCATCATCTTCTAATTGAGAATTATCTAACACTTCTATTTGAGATTGAATATCATCAAATTTTGTAAAGTTGAGAGTGTAATTATTTAATCTTTGTTTTAAATCTAAAACATCAAAACTATCTGCGTTGAGCTTGTCTAGGTATTTTAGAAAACGGGTGATATTAGCTTTAATTTGTCCACGCTTTACGTTTAGGATTCCAATATCGTCGGAAGCTAATGCCATTTTATAAAAACACTAAAGGATAGGTTGAAAAAAGGTAGCAAATGGAGAAAATACGATTGGAGACTTACCTTATGAATTGTTGTCTATGCCTATGTAAGGAAACGTAACGACACGAAACGATGTGGTAGTTCTGGATGAATTACTTTGGAGTGATGATAACTCTGGATATACAGGTTATTATTCCAGGACTGTAGCACTGAACGGGAAACTGTATCCGGCTCGAAGGACCAATGTTGTGGTATTAACGCACGACCCGACTTAATTAAAATCAACTAGTGATGGTCGCGCGCACACCATGAATTTTTCTTAGATTTTTTGTACGTATTTGATTGTAAATTTGATGATATCGAACTGAACGATATAAGTGAAACGATAGGTACGTGATGCATACAATTTATTAAGCAAAAAAAATGGACATACTTTATGTTAAAACGCTACTACTTAACTAACTTAAAATTAGACAACAAAAATTCAATTTTGTGGACTTGCATTCCTGCCACCCTCCTAATCGACCAATGAGGTGTTAGAATGGCAAAAATCCAAACAAACAGAAGAGGTCACAGAACTTACTGTAGCAAGAACATAAACCAATAAAATTTATTATGGGCAGCAGAGACCTTCTGGGAATCACTCTCTGGCCCAAGAAACCAATCAGAAATTAAAAGAAATTGATATTGCTGGCCATAATTGACAACAATGGCTACAAAATAAGGGTAGTGACTACCTGCTACAAATAGGAGTGCCTTCTAGAAAGTGGCACTGTAGTAAACATAGAAGATACATCAATTTTTTGGTGTATTGTCCAAAACACCTGCTGTGGTAATTACTTTGTAGGCGATTAATTTTAATATTGAATAAATAAACAATATATTCGAGAATATTCAGTTTAATTAAAACATAAATACATACACTTTTTCTACAAATTATTCTTAAATCTATTTCTCACGATTTTAACGAATTCTATATTCATATTTTCTTTTGCATTTAATTTTTCTATGTATTTGTCTAAAAACGCTTAATTGCTTTTCATTCCCACATTGATCAATTTTTTTATATTACATGCTGTAATCCTCCATATTTTAAACCTCACATTGTGACGAATAAAAACATTTGCTAAATTTAGCATGCTTTAGTTGTCCTATACCTATGGTACGCACTATATGAATTTTCTGACCGCACAATAGGAGGAAAAGGTTGCACTTTCACTAACATAGTTTTCTACTAAATAATCTGAAAATTCAATTTTATAGCGAAGTGGGGTGTCTACAACATACTGTATTTTCAATAAGATCGACTGGGGTTGACCCAGACTGCATAATTACCAAGTTTTCTATCGCTGACTAATTAACCAAACTACTTCACGTCTGACCTTTCGGGCGATATAATTGATCATTCAAAATTCCACATACTTATGAGTTGCTAAAATAGCGGTGCCTCATATTCAAAATTTGCTATTGTTTTCTGCTTTAATTATAGATATGATACAAACGAAGACCTTTTTGGTTCGCGTGTAAATATGGAATACAATACTCAAACAGAAATGATCCGTTCTTCATTCCGGCGTGCTCTCTCCGCTTGTGGTAACGTACAATACCAAGTAGAGTTACAGCAGTTACAAACACTTTGCGAACGTGCACTTCATGTGCTCGAACAATGTCATCGACAGGCTGTAAACAGTATTCGAGAAAAGCATGACCGAGAAGTGGCTGTCCTACGCCAGGACAAAGAACAGGCACTTACAGAAGAGACTCAGGCCACGTTAGCCGCACTGGACGCAATGAGAAAGGCACACGAGGCGGAGGTCCAACGTGAAGTAGCCAAGTTTAAACAGAGTTTTGCGCGCGAACAACAAAGGGAGCTACTTGACTTGACGCAGCGCCTATCGGTTAAGTGTTTGGAAACGGCTGCGCTGGAAGAGCAACTCGGTTGCGCTACAAAGCAGCTAGCCCAAGCCCATCATCACATTTTACAGCTGAAGCGAAACCCCTAGTTCTATAACTTGCAGGTAAATTTTTAATTTTTAATTTTGACGGAATATTCAATTTCATGTAGGTATTTCTATTAATTTAGTTTTTATTTTTTCGTTACATCTTTTCAGGGCATTAAAATTTTTATTTATAAATGTTCACTCATTTACATTAGATAACGTATTACTTTATACTACCTACAAGCAACCTCAAATTAATGAAGAAGAATTGTTGCTATTGTCTGATCCCGAGTCCCTAACTGTACGTATTAATTCAAGTACAATTTAATTGTGCATATGACTTTGAGGTGAGAAAATAGCAGTATTTGCGAACATCACTTTAATGAGGAGTGTATAATTTGACATAGTAAATACTGTTAATGGTGCACGCTTGATGAAAAACATTGAAAAAGTTTTGCTTAAATTGTCTCTTTGATAATGACCTGTTGGTAGAAACAATTATTAGTGTTGTTTAAATTAATTGCTGTGGCATGGTACATATTCAGATGAAATGGTAATGTACGTACAACAAAATTATCGGTGGCAGCGTTGTCGTAATCGGAATAAATAATTAACAAGTATTGATCACATTAGCAATAATAACACATTGTGCTTTGCATATAAGTGATCAAACGTCTAATATTTTGAGCACTGTAATTTTTTTACCTGTAAAAGATATAGTTCTATCCTAGACTTTTTTTGTAGAAAATTTAATTCTCTTCAGAAAAGGTCTTTTTACGTTTATTCATTTCTACTACGTTTTTTGCTATATTTGCCTCGAAAGGTAAAAAATGCCTTTTACAAAATTTTAACATCAAATAAATAATAGTAACAGTAATTTTCCAGTGTTAAAAATTTGCATATATATTTGTCTCATCAACCATCAACCTCTACCAGAATCAGCGATGATAAAAAATTTAAGCGCTTCTCTACATTGGCGTGGATGAATGACGTCACACGTAACCACTTAACGCCTTTTACTGTTATCATCGTCAGACAAGGCTTGCGAGATGGTTACGTAACCAACGCTCAAGCTTTGTCTCACAATGGTAACTCTTTCACTTTCGGTGGTAACAGTTCGATTCCCGGTCATAGTTTGACAGCAGCAACGGTTTTTCCTCCATTAATTTAAGGTTGCTTGTAGATGATATCAATTAATTAACATCAATCTATCTATCTAACTTCTGAAAAAAAAAAATCCCATGTATATCACATTTTTATAATACCGTTGATGTTTTGATTACTAATATCGGAAAAATACGTTTTTGCTAGTATCTTTATTAATTATTATTAATTTAGTTTGATAATAAATTAGTTTACGTACCAATTATTTGCTAGAAAATGTAATTTTATTTAGTGTTCTCAAATTGCGAACCCAGTACTATATTATTTTCCCCCTAATTTAATTGATTCTGTAGGAATTTTATATTTTTGATCTAATTTATTCAATAAATAGCAGTTTATTCCCAATTAGTAAAAGGAAAATAGTATAAAAAATTGTTAGTCTTATTAGATAAAAGCAATTAGTATTCTTAAATTTGTAATCGCCGTTTACTTTTGAAAATCGAAATCCATGATACTGGGCCAGCTAATATGGTACGGGGCTTCTATATGATATATGGTGCTCTCTACATTTACAATCACGTAATAAATGAAATAACTACTTAAGGGATCCTATTTTTTAGCACTGACGGCGTTTTTGCTGGGTACTAAGAAATAAGAGAATCAACTAGTCGACAAAACCTTCTTGAATAATAATTTTATTATCCATTTTAATCATTCACCGTTGTGTATAGTTCATTGCACTATCTTTCTTCTCCCCTCCCTATTCCCTTATTCATACTTGTGTATTTTGTGTAATGTTTTTAATTTAACTTTAAGTTATCTTTAATGTATCCAAACACAACAATGTACAAAAGTGATAGTAGCAATTATTTTATGTGACAGATTTTGTTTATACCAAGTGTTGGGTTTTATGGAGTGTTTATAATTATAATAGTAAGAATCGAAACATTAAACGAGATTTTTTTGTTAAGGTTTAGTTCTCGTGATGTAATACGTTGTTGAATTTAAATTTGTTTTCAGAGTTTTCACAAGTTTACATTTAAATCATGAACAAAGATCAATGTACGTTACGTAAATACAATAAATAGTATGATAAAACTACAGTATTTGCACTAATATTTTAATCAAACGATTTAAATAAATGTTGTTTAAAAATTTTGTAGGAAATTTTATTTATCCATATTCAGTGAAGTAACGTGCCTTCGATGCCTTCATAAATGACCGATGACCACGTTACCTTTTTTTAGACAACCAACAATATATGTACGTTGCACAATATTAAAAATAAACCAAATATCCCTAGACGACTTCGGTCAAATTCCAGTTGCGGCATTTAAAGATTTTACAAAAAGGTCTGAGTAGTGACAATTGTATGAAATGGAAAAATTACTTAAACTTTTAGTATTAAGCCCAACAATACGAAAGCGTGTTAAATTAAAATAAATATGGGAGTCAAAAAGGAATGAAGAAGAATTATTTTGTTATCTGTAATCGAGCATAACCAAAACTTACAAGGACGACATTGACATTTAGTTGACAGGTGACAGTAATTTTAGTTACTAACCAGTAATAAATGTAGAGCGATAACGCCAAATTAATAAATAGCCCGTGATAGTTTCTAGTAAGCTACCCATTTTAAATCCTATATCGGGCTGTAAGCTGCGACCAAGGAAATGGTGGAGATAGTAAATACCATGATATTTTTTCATTGCTGTTTATACTACTGAAAGCGAATTCTTTAAAAAGGAAGATGTTTCCCTCTATCTCAACGGATTATACTTGTTGAAATTGATTTTATGAAAAAGAACCGTTTCTAAAATCCATTCTGTAGAAAAGAGAAACAGTAGGAACATTTTTGGTAACCGTGTTTTTAAATGAAGAGTAATAGACTCAAAAATGATTAATCACCTGACTCTCGTTCTTGAAACTCGGAAGCTTTGGTGTCGAGTACCTCAAAAAAGTTTTGGAAATTATTGGAAACATCGGTGGACTGAGTCACAACTTTGTTATTTGTGTTAAACGATTTAATTTCTAACATTTGTTTAGTTTCGTGCATATAACGTCCAAAAACTTCGAGATCCATAACCGCATCGTGGAAATGGATCTAATTACATACGTACAACACGCAAACATTTGTCGAGGACATCACTGAAAGAGTCTGTATAAGCCAGGAAGTACTTCGCAGTCGTAATACGAAACGAAGCAATCCTGTTAGCGAAAGCAGAGGAAAGGAACAGATTTCCTCCGCGAGAGGCAAGCAGCAGGTTTGTTTATGTTGTAAGGTGCGCAGATGACTGTTGTATGAAGTGTGCGAAACATAAATTGTACAAGTGTCACACCACCGGTTGGAAGACGTCCCAGGTGTGGCACACTTGTGTTTTTTGCTCGGTAGAGACGATGTAGCTTCGTGTTGCACCCGTGTACGACACGAAGCTTTTTGATGTCTTTTTAAATAGTCAATTCGCGTAAAGGACGTATGACAGTGAGGACAACGAATCATATCGACAAGTTGCAAGAGACGTGTTTCGACAAAGACTGAGGACAACCGTTGTGTGAGGTAAATTTAACAGTGCAAGAAAATGGGTACGTAAAATCAACGTAAAATTTTATGTGATAATGTGAATAACAGTATCTTCTGCTTCTATTTTATTGTAACCGTGTTTTATTGTTTTTAATATTTATTTAATCACATTAAGTTAGTAGGTAAGGGTTTACTATTTTGACTTACTTATGCAATACTGTATGAAATAACTGTGTCCGAAAATCTGTGGATTAGTAAAATAATCTCCAAAAACGCTAAATAGGTATCACCATGGTACACGAAATAACCTGTTCGAGGTGATCCGGCCGCTAGGCGATGTCACAATTGGTCAGGTGGTCCAGTTAATTGATCAGTGATGGGTAATTTGTAAAAGCAATTTGAAAGTTTTTAAGGATATTATATTAAGATGGTTTACTTGGTCAGCTACAATTAATATCTGGTCATACCTGCGTAATTATAAAAAGCAAGAAAACATACTCTCTCGGATACCGTCTATGTTGCTTTTATGAATCTATAGAACTGTTACAATTAAGACCGTTGAAAAACAAATGGTGTAAAGTTGTTTTACTTACAGTGGTAACATTAGAAATAAATCGACAGTAGTGAGAATACAAATAAATTGAAAAGTGCATGTAAGTGAATCTTGTAAATAAATAGTAATCTAAGTTCAGTATTAATTAATACTGTTTTAAGCAGTTAATTAAATCAGTGTAAATAAATTGTGTTCCTGTACTTTAGTCTTGTAAATAAATTTAATAAACTCACGAATACTACAACTGGTGTCAGGTGTGGGGTGAAACGTAACTATTGAAGACTTTAGTGCAGGCTGAGTAAAAGAAATTACAATGGCAAGGAAGTTATACGAATTAAAGTTGCGGAGTTAAGAAGAGAATTGGAAGAACTGGATGAAGCGACAAGTGGTAACAAGGAGGAGCTTCAGTGGCGGCTCGCGGAGGCATTGAAAAAGGATGGCCATGATCCTAGACGTTCCTTTTCGAAGACGAATTGTCGCAAATGATTAAAACTTTGGAAAGTAAATTAGAAGAAAAATTGAAAAATAATAGTATACGTTTGAAAAATGAATTGGAAGAAAAATTTAATAATAAATTTCAAGAAACAGAATAAAAGAAGAAAGTACTGGAAGAAATGATTTTTAATGCCAAGATGAAATCAATCGAAGAGGATGTTGGCGCATTTAGTACAATTAACGAAGCTAGCCAAATCAGTCGAGGAAGCGGTGCAGAATCAAAAACACGAGTAAAACCACCAAAGTTTGACGGGAAGTCCTCATGGACCACATACCACAAACAATTCGAGCCGGCTGCCAAGGTGAATAACTGGGCGCCTGAGAGAAAGCCGCTGCGTTAACCGTTGCGCTTCGTGGAGACGCAATGTTGGTGGGCCCTTCGAAAGAATAGCAATTGATGTGGCAGGTCCCTTCCCAGAGTCCGAAAGAGGTAACAAGTACATCGTGGTCGTTATGGACTATTTCACCAAGTGGGTTGGAGCCTATGCCCTCCCGAACCAGGAGTCGGAAACCATAGTTGAGGAGCTAGTGAAAGAGATGATTAGGCTTTTTGGAGTACCCTTGGAGTTGCACTCAGACCAAGGGAGGAATTTTGAATCAACTATATTCTGTGGAATATACGAGCTCATAGGGATAAAGAAAACTCGAACTACTCCACTCCATCCTCAATCGGACGGCATGGTTGAACGAATGAACCGGACTTTAATTAAATATCTCTTCAAGGTAGTGTCTGATCACCAAAGGGACTGGGACCGCAATTTGTCTTTATTTTTAATGGCATACCGTTCGTCTGTCCGTGAAACGACTGCCCAAACACCTGCCAGTGTCCTTTTTGGTAGGGAAGTACGACTACCTTGTGATCTCAAATTCGGCTGTAAACCAGGAGATGTCTTGGCTGGAGAAGATTATGTCACCAACCTCCGAAGGAAGCTTAACGATATCCACGAGTCAATTCGCCGGTACGCACAAATTGCTAGTGACAAGATTAAAGAAAACTACGATGTCAAGGCTACAGCAGGTGGTTACCAAGCTGGAGATCTTGTTTGGTTGTATAATCCTCGTCGTTGGCGTGGACTATCACCTAAGCCCCAACAAAATTGGGAAGGACCCTACGAAATAGTGAAAAGGATTAACGACCTCATCTACCGAAACGAGAGAACTCCAAATGGGAAGCCGAAGGTGGTCCATTCTAATCGCTTGGCTCCATTCGCCGGCGCAAATGAAGAGGAGGCGCGGACCAGATTATTAAAGACCATTCCTTCCGAGCCCACATTCTAAGAGATCATGAAGGAAGGCCCCCATGTCAACAGAAGATTTGGAGTGACGCAAGAAATCCGACGAGACCTCTTTACTATCTCCAAGGAATATTATCTGGCCCATTGCGTTTCTTCAGTATGAGCCGTTGTATGGCGTCCGAGTTCAAACCCAGATTTGGCGGGTTGGAGCATCTTGAAGACCAAGTACGAAAGGGAAGAAGGCTGTTGTGCCTGCCTGAGGGACGAAGCAACATCTACTACCTAGTGACTAAGGAAATATGCTCTGATAAACCGACTTATAGGGACCTATGGGACGCAGTAATGGAGCTCCGCAAACATCTTCTAGAGGACAACGTACGGAAGCTGGCGATTCTAAAGCTTGGTTTTGGACTGGATAACCTGCATTGGAGGATCGTACGAAACATGATTGAAGTCCTGTTCAGCCGTACTGGAGTGGACATTTTGGTCTGTTGCAATAACCCGATTCGGGCCAATCGTGAGAAGGCCGTTGTCTGTTACTTCTATTCCCGGAGCGGATGTCGTGAAGGCGATAACTGCAGACTCCGGCTTGATCCTGCGATACGTAACGTGAAAATGTTTCGGGACGAAACATCCTTTGGGAAGAGGCAGTGTAGCGATCACGAGCATGCTTGTGTGCGATCGGGTACACCTGCATGTGTTGCGGGCCGGCTGCTCGACAAGCCGCGGGCGGTTTTCGGCAGTATACGTCGTATTTTTTGACGTGTGTTTCGTACCTGTCTTTCAAGAAAGCAATTCAGCGGTTCGCCGAAATGTAAACAATCTTTCGACGTTTCGAATATTCCAGACTTTTCCCGACTTGTTCTATGATGATATAAAAGTTCGCAGAGTTAGTTAGTAATAAATTGACAGTGACGTCTACAGCAACAACCGTCTTGTGTGAAAGCTTACATTTAAGACAATGTGTTACTGTCATACACGGCACCGTTGCCGTACACGGTCACGCTAAAACAACCGTATGTGTGAATGCGGCCTGATGCGTGTAGGTTGTTATGCAGGGGTTTTCACGTAACCCGTTCATTAAAAGTTTTCAAACTTATAATACCGGTAGAGTTTTGAAAATGTGGCAAGTAGTTGATGCTCTATTTCAGTAAAATATTTGTAATCGTCTGTCATTTCCGGTTATACTAGAAGTCGACACTATCTTTGTTATTTTAAATAGAATGGTATATTTTTTTCGTCGAATTCGAATAAAACGTGAAATTTTAAGGTAAGTTTGATAACTTGTACATCCACGATGAGCGGTTTTTGAAATAATTTAATTTATAAAAAAAATCATCATGTTGAAATTTTTACTAGTGACGGCTGAATCTTAGATCTTACGCCAGTGGCGTACCTAGATCAACAGGGGCCCCGGTGCAAAATACTTTTGGGGCCCCAATCAAACAAAAAAGAAGTGTTTATTAGTTTAGGACCCCAGATGATGGGGCCTTGAAATACCGTTAACATTGTAAAAATTTTATGTTTTTTTTTTTCAAGTCAAGTTGTGGTTGCTTGTTCTTATATTTTCTTTCATTATTTTCTGGTTTTCTAAAAGGGCCCAAAACTCAACATGCGCAGGGGCCCCTGCACAGCCAAAGGCGGCCCTGAATACATAGCTAATAGTTTGAATACTTTTAAAAGTAATTCGAATTTGATTTATTTGGATTTTCCTGTTTACTGTTTTAATAGCTCCAAAACAATTTAATTAAAAATGAAATGTGTGTTCTTATACAAAATATTAAAATAAATGATTTTACTTCTAAATGTTTACAATGTTGGAAAATTTTTTTGTTTGTTTATATCCGCATCAAGCATCATAAAACACGTCTTCAAATGGGTGTAGAAATGGCGTCAAATTTGCATTCAAATGAAAATCTTACTGCAAACGGGAATTGAAACTATAAGATGTACAAAGTCGTGAACAAAAGAAAATATAGTTATGGCGTAAATTAAGAATAAATCAAATTTAAGTAAAGTAATTTAATTAAAAGAATAAATATTTTTCTGGTGTAAAATTTGAAGAGACTGCTCAATTTCTTGTAAACATTTACGAGGAAATAATTGATAACTATTCATCAAAGTTGCTTTTACATTTCTTTAAAATTAACTATGGGGCTCGAGTAATAAGTATATTCGGTGTTTTTGTTTTCGATTTAAGGTTCTACTTATTTTATTTCTCAGACAAGCGTATTTCTTTCGAATCCACTTGACCCATTCAAGTAGTAGGGCGACCGATTCTGTTAAAAAAAATTGTGGTAAAAGTAACATAATTGTCATCTCTTCCTTTGCATACAAAGAAGGAATTTTCAATTACGAAGGCTATAATCCTACAATATCATCCCAATACATTGTTCACTACCACCGAGACTTCCTTAAATTGAATGTAATATAAGGCTTATCTGGTGATGTTTTATTGTTTTCGCTTTATAGCCTTTTTCGGCTTCTAACAAAGAACTTTGTATTTGCTAGCAATTTCAAATTAAAAAGACGAACTTGTGTGCATTCTTAACTTATTGTAAGCCGATTTGCATTTCTTCACTTTTTTACCGCGAACGGAGGCCCCCCTAAGCGTTTTGGGCCCCGGTGCATCGCACCGCCTTGCCTCATAGTAGCTGCGCCATTGGCTTACGCCTTGATAAAATTGAACTTAATAATTTATATACTGCGTTCAAGTTTAAAAACTTCAAACAGGAATAACTTCGTTTTTTTTCAAATAGCACCTACCATATTTTATTTTTTCAATCGAATCCTTTTTTTATCCTCATTCGATCCATATAAATACTTCCTGTTGTTTCATCTGAAACATTTTGAGTAGTTTTTAATTTTTACTTAAAATAGTTATTTTTAATATTTTTCGCATAAAAAGGTGTGCCTTGGAAAATTAACAACTATTTGTTGATCGATGCAAATTCAAGCCAAAAACCGTCCTTTCGATTAATTTATGTTACCAAAACAACCAAGAACGAAAACTTCAATTGAAGTAGGTATTTCTTATAAACATTTTTCTCGAACATATTTCTAACAGAAATTAATCCAAAGAAAGTTTTTAGTGTGATTTTACTTTGATCGTCGTTAGTTGCCAATTGTCCAAGGAACACTCTTTTTACCCCAAAATTAATGAAACTAGTAAAAATTTTAACACTTTTGGACATATTTTGTGGATGTTATGATTTTTTATAGTTTGTGTTGCGGTAGCGATTTTTTTTCTGTAAATTAAATTATCTCAGAAACCGCTCATTGTTGGGTTACAAGTTATAAAACTTAAAATTTTACGTTTTATTTGAATTAATAATTAGACAGAGCATCAATTATTACAGTATTTGCCACAATTTGGAAACTTTACCGGTATTATAAGCTGAATAACTTTTAACGAACGCGTACATGAAAAACCCTGTATACTGATACCAACAGTTTAGTGTATGATTTAAAGTGTGACGATGTGTGTAAACTGATAAAAATGGATATAAAACGTTTTGGTACCCCCGAATACCCCGAAGGCAATGTTTATAAAATGTAAATAAGAAAGTGCTAGGTTTAATGAAGGATGAAATGAACGGACAGATAGTGGCTGAATTTGTAGGGCTAAGATTTAAAATGTATAGTGTGCATGTTAAGAAGGCGAAAGGTGTGGAAGCAGACAAGCAGATGTCGTGAGGAGGACTATTATTTTTAGTGACTTTGTAGAGAGTAACGACAGTGTGTACAGAACTCGGCGTAGTACAATTTATATAGTGTGAGGCAAAATAGAATATCGTTAGAATAAAATAAAACAAATAGAGTTCCACTTATAATATTATAGAGTAGTTTTTGTTTTAGTTATTAACATAGAGTTTAGGTTATTTATGTTTTATATTACTGACAATAGAATAGAAGATCATTTAAATCTTTTATTTGTTTATTTATTATTCCATATATATGCATACATAAGTAAAAACAATATACCTACAGTTATACATCACAACACATTATCTTATTTATTCAAGAATTTTTCATTAGGACCTAGCCATTTCACATAAATTTCCATTGATTTATATAAGTTGTTTATTTTTTTTATTAGTGGTAGTAATTTGGTATTTAGTTTCTCTTGAATGTTTTCCATCTGTTTCATAATTTCCTATATTTGAGTTAACAAAGAGAGTTTAAGTCAGTATCACCATCGTTTCTGGCATTTGCCATATTGAGGAGTCTTTTGTTTCCAATGTTAAAATTACCGTCTTAATTACGGTTAAAGCCATTCCCTGATGTATTCCACTACGACCTTTTCCGATTAATGTTGTCCAAATTTATTTATTGACATGTTTACTAAAGGACGATATCTGCCTCCCTGACTGATTGAAAGGAAAACGCTTACTGCATAATATTTGCTTCTCGAAGTTCGTCTAAAATAGCACTCTACTCACAGTTATGACTAGTAGGTGCAACATCTTTCTCAGTCCATAAGATACGTATTCGATCAACAAATTCGTTTGTAACTGTAAAAACGCGATTTATTGGTTCCATTCGTTAATACACCTTTGCCACTACTACTATTAGTTGCATCTGCAGTTGTATGGAATATTGCCTAACTCTGTTATGAGTCTTTCCAATAATAGGCATTATAACTAGTAGCCATTTATACGATCTAGTTGTTTGGTTGGACTATTAAGCCGTTTATGAGCACCAGTTATATCTAAAATACTGTGATAACTTTTCTCATCCTCCTCAGTAACTTGTTCTACAGAAAGGTAACTTTTAAATACGAAATCGTATAATCCCACTGTTCCTTTAAATGAACCCTTGTTAATTTTAGTTAGGTCATTTTTGGTAAAGTCGATATCTGTGTTAACTATTATCTATTTATCATCTAATTCTCCGTAGCGTATTCCAAATGTACGATCGAAATTTATTAATCTTCCTTTTGTGTCGTTTACATTGCCATAAACATATTCCCGCGCAATTGATTGGTAATAACCTATTGATACTTGCGTAAACATATTTAAACCGAACATTGATAGGTTCTGTTAATAAACCTAACATTACGTTCGCCTTTCCCGATCGAGACGGTCCACTAGTAATACCTCGAATTGATAATGGTAGTAAATGACCGTGTCTTGACGTTGTTCCATCATTCGCTATATTTAGATTAAGAATCTTTAACGTGTGTTGCTGACGAATTACTTTAATGGTCTGAAGACATTTCAAAAATGCACTTCTATTTATAAGTTACTGTTACGAGTTGTTTGCAACTGTTTACTTAATTATAGTGGACCTTATTTCTTATATTTCCATTTACATTTCTGCTCTTTTGCCCTTTAATTTGTCTAGTCCTCACTTCCTTTAGTTTTTCTGTGCATTTTTGTTCATATTCCCTTAAATTCTTCGCGTACTTCTGTCTTTTGCGCCCGTTAATTCTTGTTGCTCCATTTATATTGTCTTGAGTTCTTCTGTTACTTCCTGTCGTAGTTTTAGTTCTTCTTGAATCTCCTCCATTTTTGTTTTCATTTGTTCTTGCCCTTAATCCCTTTTTACAATTTTTTTCCTTTACTAATAACTTGCCATTTCTTCTTACAATTTTACCCTTTTCGTTTTCATTTTTTCTTGGCCTGACTTCATTTGTTCTTCTCCATCTTCTATTTTGCTTTTCATATCTTCTTACCTTTCTTCCATTTTATTTTTTATTTTTTGTTTTTTACTTCTAGCGTAGATTATAGACTCATTATACAAGAAACAGATGAAAATCGACTTGTGACGTATTACCAAGTGAGAATAGCGTAGAACCAAGTAGAACGCTCTGGAACGTAGAAATTCTCGAAACATCCAGAATGACTATCCAGCCTATATACGTCGCCGTCGTAATCGTAGTAGTAGTGATTGCATGGTGAGCAATAGTCAAGTGAAGAAGAAGGCGAACAGAAAGTGATAATTAGTGACCAAGTGAATAGTTCGAGTTGATATTGTGTTAAGTAAATTGTTGGAAATTATAGTAGTGCATATAAAGTGATAAATAAAGTTGTTTAAATAAAGATCTGGCTAGACAATACGCGACATTATCGGCCTATTCAACTTTATACAAAAAAGAACTGCGGGTCAGGGTTTCCATACCTTTAACGCAATAATAAGTTTTATTACGACAACGATTAGGTAATTGTTATATCCAAAGATGTTTACAAAGTAAGTGATATCGAGCGAATTATTCAGGATAAACTATCATATTCTGAAGCAGACTCTCACGAAAGGAAGCGTTTGTTTTCGCTTTAACCAAAGAATAATGCAATAAAGTGCGAAGTAAGGAATGAGGTGCATACAATTAATTTTAATCGGGAAGGATCGATTTGGAAAATGTTTGGGATTTTCACAGAAATGTATTGGATTCAGGAGTCCTTCATTCTTGGTATTTACCAGAGACGTGATTATTACTAGACTGCGCCTACCGTATAGCGCGTGTATGATGAAAGTGATGCTATTTAAATAGACAACCAACCGTACCCAAGGAAGGCAGAAAGCCCCCAGTACACACGGCGGGATATGCGTACGACTCGGATCGAATAGTTGATACTAATAAATAATGGTACTTATTACTAGAACAGGTTAGAGAAAGGTATCGAAAGGGAATTTAATTCGCAAATAGTACGGAAAAAATAAAACACAAAGAATTTAACGTGTGTATCTGGTAAATTCTATTGAGATTGAGCGCTGCGCTTTGTTCGTCGTTGCTTTGGAAAATCAAATACGCTGGGCATAGCGTCCTTGTATAGTCTTTTTTACCAGTTAAAATAAAAAATAACTATTTAGGAAATATTTGCTATAGACAACTGGTTGCTTGGATGGTGGGAAATTTTCACGTCTAATGGCTACGATCCATTTCTTTTTCAAATCGGGATCCATAACAAATTTTCAACATATTACATGGATATTTTTTATGCGAATGTTTCCACTTTAAAACACTTACTTATGAAAAGAAATCCCTGACAGCGTTGATGTTCGTTCACTGCAACCGTACGCGCAACAAGAACGCACCATTTTCGTGAATGCACAATATTAGCTAAACGGTAGGTAATAACTTATTACTAATAAGTAATACCTAAGAATCAAATTAATGTCTCTGATGTAACAGCTCAAGTGTGGGATGTCTCTGGATCAGAGCTCAGGGTAAGCACAAGTATTAAGTTCGAACATGCCTATAGGTGCGGATAATTTTAATATCTACATGTCAAACAATACTCTAGTAAACAGTAAAAGCAAGTTGAAACTTGTTGACTCTGGAAACTGGCGCTGATATTGCATCGGAATGAATTTGTAATTAGTAGTATATTTTAAGTTAGAAAAAATCTTACACACAAAAGTTGTAAATTGTTTTACGTACTACCTTTTGACAACAAAAGAAAATCCAAACCCATACCGCAAATTTCAGAATATAAATACATCATGTTTTTTTAAATAGAATACCCTATATATACCTACATTGAATGATATTTGTTTTGGCAATTATAGGCATTTACAACATACTGACTTTTGCCCATAACTTCTTGTATAACGGATTTTTTTTTCGACAGAAACTGGCTCAAAATGCAGATTTTAAGCTTATTTTGGAGTTTTTGATGAGCTCCTAAAAAATATTCTAGGCGCCTGTATTCGACACCGAAAATAGGCGCTGATATAACAACAATACCGTTTTCCCAGTAATTTGTGGTAATTTGTAGTTGGTTCTTTAATTGAATTCATATTAATGTATTCAAAATACGCCACTATTAAATATTTCATTCTAAATGCTTGTAAGATGAAAATATTCTTTCTACTTCGCAAGGTGTAACAGGAGTATATTTAAAATGCAGTAAGAAATCGAGCTGCATTTCTATAGTGTCTGTGGTTGCATGACCTTCTAAAATTCAGTTTATATCAATGAATTTTTTAAACCCCAAATTTTTATTAAACACAAAACTAAATTTGTCCTTAAGTTTACTAGCACCAGCACAATCCCCAATTCTCTTCTTAGCGACAAGGTAAGAAACGGAAATATATCATCTAGTAATAATGAATGGGATTTCCCCCTAATAAAATAGCAATTAGTGCCATGTTTAATAATAGACTTTTAAGCTTTATATGATTAGATATGGGTAGATAATAAGTCGAATTATACCAAAATATGCATTTATTTTGAACGCATATGCATTATTAAAAATTCTTAGAAATATGTATGGATATATGTTATCTATATGCATTTTGCATATAATCCGAACTCTAGTTATTACAACTTTAACCATTGAAGTGTAAACACCTAAAAATATACCTGCAGGACAATATCGTGAATATAATACACAAAGTGTCCGAAAAAATTGGAAAAATTAACTTTAAATATGATTTGGTGACTTTATTTGACGATCGATAAACGATTGATTGGAGCACAACAGTTCTATATTATCGACACAATTGGGACGTATGAATAAAACGTAGTTTAAACTCTTGAGTATATACTCTGAGCATGAGCATTTACTTGTAATATAAACTCAGATTCATATGAATAAAAATAATTGAGTTTATACTCAGACTCGGAGTTTAGACTCACCTCGCAGACTCTCAAACATGTCTGTGCCTGTCTGTGACATCTGCATGTTTTCTTTCTTACCTATTCAAACAATCATTCTTCACGCATCTTTCTGCGAGTGCGTTCAGTTTCTCTGTCAATAATTAACACGTTCGCGACGGCAATGCATTCAGGAGAACGGGCTACTGGCCGGAATTTAGTGTGTTTTTTTTGTTTGACTTCTTTGTTTTTCGACGTTATTGTAGTGTTTTTATAATCAGATTGTGATTTTCCTTTGTTCTTAAATGATTTCTGGCGTGTGCCACCGGTGGGTCACAACGGCCCTTGATAATAATTTTATCTGGGAGCCGTTGTGACCCACCGGTGTGCACGAGAAGAATTGCTTATTTCTTCAAGATAAAATGTAATATTTTCGTGTAGTTAATTTTGTTAATTTCTAATAATGATTGTTAAACGAGGAAAATTTACGCAAAATATGGAATGGTCATTTACATGTGTTTTGGCCCTAGGATTATAGTCAAAGGGAATACTCAAGAGTACTAACACCGGCCTTAGGCATATCTTCAGTTTGGTCCTTTAACATAAATTTATGGGATGATAATAAATTTTTTTGAGATCTCATTTTGAAATAATTATTAACAATTTCTTATAGTTCTAATTACAGTACTTATTTTATTTGAATAATCATAGTTTAGTATATTAGTATTAAGCAGAAAATGCCTTTGTGTTTACTAGTAAAACCTTTTGATAAGAAAACTGTTTGGACATCTTATAAATTGTTTACGGATACTATTTTCTACCCGATTGAAAAACGGCTTTGCACGAATAAACTTACACCTCTTATGTAGCCGTACGTAAAATATAAAATCTCCAACAGCAGCCGTTCATTTTCTGTAGTCATTTAAACTATAATACTGCGTGACCCACCAGTGGGCCCATACGTCTGTTAGTAATGACCGGTATGACCCACCGGTGGGTCACAACGTCGCGAACGTGTTAATTATAGAAAAGATATCGGATATGTCAGAGTCCAGTTCAGACGAATGTGGTCAAGAAGAAATTTCAGACATCAATTTTATTAATATCGTTAAAGATTATCCCATGCTATTATCCAAATCCCAAACACCAGATGCAAAAAATCAGAGGCATTAACGCTGATTAGGATAAAGCTTTTAAAGAAACATGCCAAAGAAATGAATGAAAAACAAATCTTGAAAAAGATTAATAATATGAAGACACGCTTAAAGAAAAAAGCCGACTTGAAAAAAACTAGAAATTGTAAAATTGCATTAAACGACTGGCAAAAGGTTTTTTATGGTATCATGAAAGAAGATTCTAATCCGACAATCCAGAAAATTCCAGGTTATTATTTTTTTTTTCTTTATTATTTTTCTAATATTTTCGTTTCAAAAAAAACTCAGATGGTACATAGGTTAGATATGTTTATGTATGTCTAACCATTCAACAATCTAACTAATTGACTAACTTTGACAGGCGCCATTTCGGCTGGTACCAGGTCTGAAATAAGAGAAATTTCAAGCGAAAATACCAGTAGCTGTACAATAACTGCAGTGACATCTGAAGATACTGCGTTAGCTGAATGTGATGATGATTCTTCAGGAATTCAGTTCAAGAAAAAACGTAACGCTGATTCGTTAATACACCATCTTAAACCCAAAATATGTAAGAAGATTATTCTTGATTTAGAAACTGAAGAAACAAGAGATTTAACAAATAGCGAATTACAGAGGGTGGTGCTACTTACACAACTACAAGAGCTACGTCTCAAGAAAGAAAAATTGCATAAAGAGCTGTCTTCAGAAAATAATATAATAAATACCACAGACGGAAATAGTTATTTCAATATGTAAAGATTAAATTTGCTTACATGGTTTTGATTTAATTAAATAAGTATAATACGTCAACATTTTTTATGTAACTCTTCAATAAGCATAACATATTTTGCGGATTTTACCTGCTAAATAATAACAGTAATAATAAGAATATTTTGAAGTTCATATTTACGATAGTTATGCTTGCCGTAATTGCATTATTGCATTAGCAATATCCATTCTTCTAACACGACCACGCTCGGTCACCCTCGCTTCATCTTGGAGAATTTCTATGTTATTAACATTTTGCTCAAGTGCAAAATCTTCATCTCTAAGGTATTTAGCAGCATTATGTACTACGAAGCAACATACTATAATAGACGAATTTTTTTCCGTTGAAAGTCTAATTTTGTTACCAAGAATTGGAAATCGACTTTTTACTTGTCCAAAACAACGTTCAATAATTGTTCTTTCTCTAGTGAGCAGTCTGTTATAATTTTGTTGAACAATCGTATTTGGATTTCTGAACGGAGTCATCAGCCATGGCGTCAAACCAAACCCTTCATCACCCAATAATATACATCCAGCTCTCTTCTCTTTCATTACGTCATATATATTCGAATTTCTCCATATTCTTGCATCATGGACAGATCCCGGCCACGAAGAATCAACACTTGTAAACTGTTCGTTATTGTTGCACGTTGCTAACACATTCATACTTGCAAATCCCTTTCGGTTGATGTACTCGCCTTGAACTGATGGTTTTATTATCGGAATATGTGTGCAATCCATGGTTCCAATGGCACACGGAAAATGATATCTCTCTTGCCATGAAACTTGCGCTTCTTCCATTGACTCTTCAGATAGTGGGAATTTTATCCAAATATCTTTCTTCTGAATAATTTTTGAAATCACATTAGTAATAACTTTAGAAACTGTTGACTGATCAATTCCTATGTCTTCTGCCACGCCTATTTGAAATCCCGGATCTCCAATATACCTCAAAAATGTTCTAAATCGTTGTTGACTTGAAAGCGCTTTTCCTCGTTTTTCTTCATATACTCCCATAAAATGGTTAGATAACCATGCAACATTTTCTCTGTCAAATCTATATAGCGGCTTCCAGTCTCCCTCACCAACATGACGACGCACTTTATATAACTTTATTTCTCTTATATTCATATATTCAGCCATTACGCTTGTGTAATACACGAAGTTGAGTTTACTACTGACTAGACTCCAAAATTTTAGAGTATAGACTCAGGCCCCTGAGTATATACTTTTTTTATTCATACGATATTTGAGTTTCAACTTATCACTTGAGTTTATTCTCCAACCTGAAGTTTTTACTCAGATTTGAGTACAAACCTAAAATGTTTATTCATATGAAATTGAGCATAAACTCCATATTTCTTGAGCATGAGTCTAAACTCTGTTTTATTCATATGACCCAATATCGGCGGTGTTGTGATTTTCAGTAAAAAGGCTTTAAGATAATATCAGTGTCGCTGCCGCCTGTTGACGATGATATATAGTTATTGATACCGATCGAAGTATGATAAGAACTAGAACATGCAATGAACTGGAAAATTTAATATATGGTAAGAAAAAAATAGCAACATGTTTCAGAAACAAACTATTGATTTCGAAGTTATTAAACTTTTTATGGTACAAAAAATTTTCCCATGTAGAAAATTCAAATTGCTGCACTGCGAAAACCATTCTTCAATTTTGAATAAGATGATGACGACTACTTCCTAAAATCGGTTTTCATAATACGGTAGATAAGTTCCCTATTTTTACAGATTGTGTCGCGTAAATATTTGTTTTAACGTAATACATGGAAAACATTAAACAGTTTTCATTGTATATCACTTTCTACATATTGCTTACTTTAGGGAGTAAGCATATGACGTTCATTTGTTGTAGGCTCTATTATGATCCAAGTGTTTGTGATGCTGATAGTGTTACAATTAACTAAGTTGCGTAAAAAAACGGTACATTTAACTTCAAACACAACGAGATTTTTCATGGATGCGTTACGAAGCTTCCTATAATTTTGCGTTGGACAGTGACAAAGAGCCGTTGACTAGAAATCGATGGCATTACGCGAGTCTAGAAAACTACACATTATCTGAATCTGAAATATTCTTAATGTGGCCTATAACTGCATCATCTGATCAAAGACAAAGTTTCGTTGATCAATATAACAATATCAAAAATGCATACCAAAAAGGAATATTTTGAAATAATGATCAATATTTCAATCATCAATGTTATTGACAATTAATAACAAGCAGATTGCGAAAATAAAATGCAAACAAACGGTTTCGAACATGTTTTGCCGATTTTAAAATAAAATATTTTCAAAACTATATCTACCCTGTTCAAGTTAAAGAAAAATTCATCACGGCAAATGCACGTGATCGACGAATGGTTAAAGGCGGACGGGGGTTTGAGCAGGACAGGGTGGTATTAGAAACGATTCTCTCAGGTATCAGGACTTGCATAAATTTTGAAAGTACTATTAATGGTAAAAGATTTATACTACGACTTATTTAAACTTCAGTTTTTCTTGGAAATGACACAAAATTTACTACTTTTAAGAAACGTAGGTGAAAAAATCGAAAGGAATTTCAATCAACTAAAGTTAATATTTTCAATAACCAATTGATTGAATAGTTATGCAACGTTTCAAACCAAACGTCAATTTCAGTCATCGTCAGACTAACATATAATAACATTGATAACGGTATAATACAGTTATCCTGACGATGACCGAAATTAACGGCCGATACGTTACTTAAATCTTCATCAACAGTCGTTGGTTATTGGCAAAATTAGCTTTTATCGATCTTTAATTTACATATTACTCAAAAATTGTAATCAAACATGTGCATGAGATACCAATAGTTAATGATTGTCCTTCGTTTATTATTACGTCATTAATCTTTTTAAACATTTGAAAAAGGCCTTCATTAAAGTAGCCAAAACGTCGACTGTATTATCCATATTGTTCTTTTTATCTATTTAAAATACATTTAAATTGTTAAGTTATTCTTTTTCGCCTCTTTTTAATAATTGTAAACAAAACACCATAACAATTTGTGGCGTTTATATTGAACAATCCCATGTTATTGCTAATGAGATTTTAAGTAATATAATTATAACGTCTTATATAGGTATTCTCGAAAATCGGCTGATTTCGATTACATTTTAATAGAGGGTAGCTGATATGCTAATTTCAGGTATAACAACGTTAAACAGAAAACCGATTCAGGGTGACCCAACGGCTAGGCGTGATGTGCCACCTTATGACAGTTTGTTATTAAACTTATATTTGGCACTACAATGAAAAATCAGAAACTGGAGAAAACTTTGGCGGTGTTGTAGAACGTACTAAATAGCTCAAACCCCAACGCCAAAACTTGGATCAAAATTGTCCGAAGCACTTTTCGATAACAAAGTTATCTTCTTCAGTTCACTTCAGTCCCTGAAGAAGATAACTTTGTTATCGAAAAGTGCTTCGGACAATTTTGATCCAAGTTTTGGCGTTGGGGTTTGAGCTATTTAGTACGTTCTACTACAATGAAAAATTTATTCTGATTATTTAAAGGATCGACTGTATATGTATATACATATTATGTCGTGATGAAGAGTGTACCACTGATTTTTCCTAGCTCCCATCCGCGTCTGCAGCAGAACGTGCCTTAAGGAACTTTAGAAAAACTAGGGTTCGGGCTTGTAGGCCGTGGTCTACAGGAACTATTTAGTCCTTGCCTGCAAGCCCGAACCCTAGTTTTTCTATGGATTCCGGCCGTGAAAGCTTATGTTCTTATATAAGGAACTTTGTTCCAAAAAAGGAATATACAGAACTAAGATAATTAATATACAGTTTGTTAAAGCAAACTAGGCTCGTGTATGAATTTTTATTCTCGAAAATATAATATATCTGTCTCTACTTACTTTACGGGTTGCGTTGAACTCTATTAGCAGATCTTGGTAAAAGTGTATGGAATTAGAATCCCACCCTATGTTTACATGAAATATGCATGGACCCTTATGTAGTAGAAAAACAGAAATATTTATAAATAATAATAATAAGGACAATTGGAGATTTTTCACTACATTTTTATCACAAACTCTATGTACATTTGGCTTTTTTAGGGCATCTTCATGAGTATTAGTGGTAACGTTAAGTTAATATTTTTCTTAAATATTAGAGCGCTTGGATGGTTTTAGCTTAGGATCTAGGAGGGGGTTGTTACCAAAGTTTAGTTGGTTATTTGTTTAATAAAATTGGTTTTTTTATTTCTAGTATTTCATATAGGTCTAACACTTTTCCTTTTTTTAGATGATGTAATAATTTTAAGTTATTTCTGGAGACGGTGTGGTTATTATCTTTTAAATAATAGAAATGTCCTGAGCTACGTTTATTGTATAGAGCATTATAGATGTGTTCATTATAGCGGGTGGCAATTGACAGTTTGGATTTTCCACTGGAGATGGTAGAACAGTCTGAGCAGATAATATCATACACCACTTTTGTCGGTACTATCAGATTTCTTACTTAATTTATTATTTACAAGAGGTTTGCTTTAATTTGAATTATTGAAAAAGGCCGCTTTTACTTTACACTGTTTCAACTTATTTTGTAATAATTAATTTTGTTATGTGTGTTCATTTCAGTTTGATTGTTGCAGGCACTCTAGCTACTTCCTGCGCTCGATAACTGATCAATTAGGGATCCTTACTAATACCCGTGCGAAGCCGGGACGGGCCGCTAGTTTCAAATAAATTAAAAAATAGCACAATTTTAAACGAATACCAAAAAAACAGAATTGCTAGAATTAATATCAACTTGCCTAGGTGAAAACTATTTTAGATTCCAAGAAAAATATTACAAATTAAAAAATGGTTTAGCTATAGGATCACCGTTATCCCCTATTCTAGCAGAAATTTTTATGTCAGATTTCGAATCCACCCTGTTTCTAAATAATTCTCCGCTTATAAAACAAATTTCTTTTTAGTGTAGATATGTCGATGACATTTTTTTTATTTGGCAAGGTAGTCTTAGACAACTCAACTGTTTTTTAAACCTATTAAATTCAATTAATTCAAACATAAAATTCACTATGGAAATTGAAAATAATAATTGCCTTAATATTCTTTCGTCGGCATTTCGAAATTTTTTAAATTTTAGAGGTGGAAGTTGTCCGGCCATTAATTGTTCCATATACACATCATAAAATTTTTGTAAAATTTGATAAATTCGAATAAGTGAAGTAAATATGTTTATGTTTAGTATAAAATTCTTGTAAACTTTGTTAAATACGCCTCTTCCATTAGAAGTACTGATTTAATGGATGCATTTTGTGCCGCCGGCGGCGAACGGGCCGCGGCGAACCGGACGCGGCGAAACGTCCCATACCGCGTCAAGAATACTTGAATAAAATTTATGAAATTTACCCAACGAGTTGTTTTTGTACTCATTAAAAACTTTAGTCTAAATATGTTTCTCAATGAATGCACCACACAAAGCATTGATTTAATTACCATAGAACGCCATAGAACCATTTTTCGCCACACGTTGTTATTTTGATCTGCAGTATTCTGGTTTGAGTAAATAAGATTATTTAAATTTATTATTATTTTTATAACATTCTATCGAATTATTAGATTTTAAAATCAAACACACTGTTAACAATAGTTTAGAATTAGTAGATAAGTTAAATAATATTAATTTGCCCCTAAATGCAAAATTAATATAATTTGATGTTAAAAACCTATTCCGATCTATTCCAACAAATGAGCTAAGAAAATTGCTAATTAAAGACTTGTCTATTGTGCTACAAGTCCTACATCAAAATGCATAATCCAAAATTAGTTCGCATTCACTGAAATATTCCTTTTGCAAAAATGCGGCAGTCCAATAGGTTCAGCCGATTTACTATTCTACGCAGATTATTGTATGAACAATTTTGAGAACTCTTAGGTACGAATTTCTCTTTAAAAAATCTACACTCATATTTGAGGTATGTTGATATTATTTGCATTTTGGTAGGCACGGAACGCCAACTACAAAGTTTCTTATGTTACATTAATACTATAAACAAAGTGGGTACGACCCACATATTATTGATAGAATGTTATCAAAAAAATTAAAAATAAATTTCAATCGTCTTATTTACTCTAACCAGAATACTACAAATCAAAATAACAACGTGGGGCGAAAAATCCCGTTCTATGTTAATGTAAACGCTAATATAAGAAATAAATTAAAACAGTTTAAACTAAAAGCGGCCTTTTCTAATAATTCACATTTAAGCAAACTTCTTGTAAATAATAAATTAAGGAAGAAATCCGATAGACTCGACAAAAGTGCTGCATACGGAATTATCTGCTCAGACTGTTCAACCATCTATATTGGGAAATCCAAAATGTCATTTACCACCTGCTCTAAAGAACACATCCGTAATGCTCTATACAATAAACGTAGCTCAGGACTTTTCTGTTATTTAATAGATAACAACCACACCGTCTCCAAAAATAACTTAAAATTGTTACGTCATCTAAAAGAAGGAAAAGTGTTAGATCGATTTAAATAAAGAAAGCAATTTCATTCAACAAAGAACTAGCAAATGATTTGTGGTCATAACCACCAAATTTGACGTATTTCACCAATTATGGCGGTGTTTTGAGAGGTTTCACCAAACATAGGGTTATTAATCGCCTGGAGGTTTGCTTTTGGCACATGGTTGAGCTTAGTAAAGCAAGAGTGCACAAGAACAATCAACAACTAATTTATTAATAAAATAACAATAAAATGATTAATAACAATTGAATAACAATCTATCTTTAAAGTAACAATAATATAATATCACTTACCCCAGAACCCAGAGTAGACAATAGTATTCCGTTTTCAGACGGTGCGGACACTGACTTAGCGATCTGTTCTTTGTGACCCCTTTTGTCTTTTATAGGGCCGTCACCCGTTGCCGTCACCTGTTTATTCCGTGGTTACAAAACATTGGTTTGCCGGAATAAGTAGGTGACATCGCTACCGGGTGAATAAATATTCCCCTGTATAGGGTGATAATTAGACGTTGGCAACAACTCCCTCCTAGATTCTAAGCTAATACTGCAGCGAACACGAATATACTTGTGTGCGATAAGACACACTTGTGCGTGTTACGGGCAGAATCCACTAGCCGCTGGCGATTTCGGCGATAAGTGCGTCGTATTTGTAAATGTGTGTACCGTGCCTGCCTTCTAAGAAAGCAATAAAGCAGTTTGCGGAGAAATGGACACGTTTCGAATCTCCAGAAAATTCTAGAGTGTAACGGCGGATACTATAAAAAAAAGGGCTAATTATTATTTTCTAAATTCAGAAATAATTGTTAAACGACTTGCACTTTATTTCCATCTTGACATAGTAGTCTGAACAAAATATGTAGTAAATAGCGCAAGAAGACTAGTGCTGGTATTCATAAACCGACCTCAAGCTTGTGCCCATGACGGGCTTGGCCGAGCAAGGACTTTAGCATGCGATTGTAGTGTTTGCAAGTTTTCTTGGAGCATTTTGTGGCATAACTAGAGGTTACGTTGAAGTGGTTGAAGTTAGCGACCTTTCCGTTAACAGCGAAGAAGTGATTTGCCACGAGTTTTTACTGTAATATTAATTTTTGTGAAAGTAAAGGTAAAAAAAATCTTCCTAGCGCAGCTTGTCAGAGACAATTCCGTAATAGAAAATAAAAGGACAGATGGTGCCTTATTATCCGATAAAAATGCGGCTTGGGTAGTTGTTTCGGTTATTGTCACCTGGATCAACATACAGGTTCTTCGTTGTGTTTTACGTTGCACGAAGGTTGATTATGTAGACAAAGGGTGAAGGATTATTGTGCTTTCATTTAAATTAGTAAAAATTCATGATATAAAATTAATAATACACTTTTGGTCTTTGGAGGTCACTTTTGATTTTTCTTAGACTTAATTTAAATAAATACAACTTAAATAAAACTACCAATAACGAACACACGAATAACAATTTATTTACAATGAACTTAACGAAACTAGAAGGAGCGTGGAAATTGAAGAGAACCGATTTTGAAGGTTGAGAAGCTGGATAGATACTCCGTTAGTATTTTTGAAAATAAAGAGTGTTTTGACAATTGTTGAAGAGAGAGGGACGTGGATAGAAGTAGGGTGCCAATAAGGTGATACTGAAGTTGGAAAAGACTGAAGCTAAGAAATACCAAGAAGCCGAAAGCATCGAAGAAATCCATCGTAAAGATACAATTAAGAGGAAATGAAAGGTATAGACGTCATGCGGTTAGTACTCTAAAGATAAACTGTTAAAGGGATTATAGGAAAGTACAAGCAATACAGATATTTGTATAGATCGACAGAATACAAAAGAATTTGAACAAGATGTTTGAAGAAATATTTACACAGGCATAAAGAGTTATCATACACAAGAATTCGAAATATTTACATCATGACATTAAATATAAAAGAACTATGTATTTCTGTTTGTGGTGAATGCCGCCACACACTGATGATTTTTTTTCAACTATTTATTAAGATCACTTGACGATCGTTTCGCCAAATTTTGGCTTTTTCGGAAGTTTGTAGTCAGCTTCGCAATGATAGGAAGAGCCGACATCGTAGCATCAAAAAGCGACGTTGCTATGAACGCCACAAGCCAGTTATCCCTGTGGTAACTTTTCTGACACCTCTTGTTGAAAACTCTTCAAGCCAAAAGGACCGATAGGCCGTGCTTTCGCAGTCCCTATGCGTACTGAACATCGGGATCAAGCCAGCTTTTGCTCTACACGAGGTTTCTGTCCTCACTGAGCTAGCTTTAGGACACCTGCGTTATTCTTTGACAGATGTACCGCCTCAGTTGAACTCCCTGCCTGGCAGTGTCCTCAGATCGGATCACGCGGGAGCATGTGTCGGCGATCGGCCCGAAGGCTGTGCGCGCGCGCGCGGGCCGCCTCGCGCCAGTCTTTACGCTTGGCTCGATAACACCGTGACAGCCGCCGCCTAAGCGAACGGCGCACGCGTTCCGCCTCACCCGAGTAAGTAAAGAAACGATGAAAGCGGTGGTATTTCACCGGCGACGGGATGGTTACCATCTCCCACATGCCCCACCTCTCATGTCTCCTTCAGTGCCAGACTAGAGTCAAGCTCAACAGGGTCTTCTTTCCCCTTGGCAGTGGTTTCGCTAGATAGTGGATAGGGACAGAGAGAATCTCGTTAATTCATTCATGCGCGTCGCTAATTAGACGACGAGGCATTTGGCTAGAAATCATTTATTAATCGTTAATTACAAAGTATTACATATAATATAATATAATATATATTTTCCAAGACATAATACATTGCAATTTATATAAACATTTCGGCTTTAAGATGTTGGGGGCGCCGTGCCCAAACACAAGTCGCGAGGCTGGATGACGCCTCACTACCGCTGCGAAGCTCGCCCCTTAAGTTGCCCGGTCCTCTATCGGACAACTTTGGGCGCGTAACCGGAAGCTAGAATATACCGCTGATCACCGAAATCAGCGAGTGATCGGGAAGTGCGCTCCAGACAGCAGTTGGCTACTGGACCGGCGGCTACTCCATGGGGAAAAATCTCCCAGAAGTTGAGAAAAGGCGAGGGTTGATTGTCCACCAGAAGACGGTTAAGGCCAGGAGTAGGTACCGACTTGGCTAGGGACCTCCTTCCATCCTTCGCTCGACCCAGCTCACAGCAAGCTCCCATGTGATTACCGCTCCATAGATTTACCGGAGTTACACCAGTGCCCACGACCGGGGGCAAGCTCCCGACGGTGGTCGGCCGGACCCAGAAGACTACTGGGATCTTCTACCACATGGTCTACCGGCTGCATGCGCCGCCCCTCCGCCCCACCACCTCGTTGGAGAAGCCATCACTTCGAAAATAGTGGTTCAAAGGAGCGCCCGTCCCAGGTCTATCGGTCCCAGATGTTGGTGGGTGGCTGTGCCTTACGGCATGTTGAGCTCCAGGTATCCACCATCGCTGGATCTTCATTCTTCCCGTCTGCATCTTTTGCCCCTACCCGTGCTCATTGGGCGATGCAGAGTCTACGGGTAGGGCCGATCCGCCGGGTTTTGTAAGGTGTGGCGATTCGGGCGGTCTTGAGCTTGGATCCTCGGAGAGCAAGTCCCCTCACCAAACCCCTGGTGCAATTAAGACACCACGAGCGGTGGAGCCCGTACGCTAAGGATGGTCCCGAGAGTCATATTTACTCCCGCCGTTTACCTGCGCTTGATTGAATTTCTTCACGTTAACATTCAGAGCACTGGGCAGAAATTACATTGCGTCTAGACCCGCTGGGGCCATCGCAATGCTTTGTTTTAATTATACAGTTCTGAGTTGACCGTAAAAAGGCGGCCGAAGAGGACAGTCGACCGCGACGCAAGCCGCAAACCGACGCCTCGCAGCAAGGAAGTTCCGCGGGAGGCCAAGGCACGGGACCGAGCTCGGGTCCGGCACGGGCGCGAAGCCCACACCATCGCCTCGCCCAGGCCCGGCACGTCAGCCAGGACCCACTTCCCGACCAACCCCGACGCGCTACGATCCTCAGAACCAATCCTTATCCCGAAGTTACGGATCCAATTTGCCGACTTCCCTTACCTACATTATTCTATCGACTAGAGGCTCTTAACCTTGGAGACCGTCTGTCAACTTGACTACAAACTTCAGAAGAAGCGAAACGATCGTAAAGTGATCATAATAAATGGTTGAAAAAAAATCATCAGTGTATTATTAATTTTTAATAAATAAATATTGATAAGTAACTGTTTCTTTGAGGCCCTTGTCCCACCTAGGTTACGCAACAGTGACGCCACAGCGACACGATTTCAACATGATACAAGGAGTTGTCCAACCAAAGCAACGTGTTTTCTACAAATTCAGTTCAATGAACAATGTCATCAAGTGAAGACGACGATGTGTTTGCAATGTACTGGTACTTGCAAAATAGAAAAAAAATCGCGTCTAAGAAAAAGAAATGGTGGTTGCATCCTGTTTATTGAAAAACTATGGTTCGGGCTTGTACGCCGTGGTCTATAGGAACTGTTTAGTCCAGACGTTTCGTCAGCAACTGCGTCTGACATCTTCAGTGGACTTGGCCATTTCCTCGCGGCCCACTCTTGTTTATCAAATGTTGTTTAATGCCTAGCTCCGTCAGCGCTTGTTTGACTGATACGTCTGTAAAGTTTGTACCTCTGTCGCAGATAAGAGTTCTTTTGACACCAAACATGCTTAAATATAATTTGAAAGCGGCACATGTTTCAGAGCCGGACAATGTCTTTAAAGGTATCAGAAATAAGTATTTGGCAAGTGCATGTACTATTAGCAATAAATATTTGAATCCTTCGTCAGATACAGAGACTGGACCTACACAATCAGCATGTACTGTCTCAAAAGGAATAGGTTTCTTGTCAATAAGGTGCATGAACCCTTGTTTTTTAACGAATTTAGCCATTTTGGGAAACCAGAAAAAGTGATTTATTTTAGAAAAAAGTTTTGTCAGGGCCTACATGGTATTGCTCGTCATGAAATAAGCGTAGCATCCCTAGACGGCTTCCTTTTGGAATAAAGGCTCGATATACGGGGGGATTTTGTAATGGGTTTATTTTTCTAAAAAGAATATTATTTTGGTAAAAATTATCGTGAGTTAACTTCCCTTTCTATAATTTTTGTTGAATGTCTTGGGTTTCAGGATCGTGCTTTTCGGCTTTTCTAAACCAGTTTCCGGTGGTTACGACACTTATATTTCCAGTTGTTGATGATAGAAGGATGCCTACAATACAATTTTAAAGAAAATTAATAAAATTAGAAAATGAAATAAGTTCCAAAATATTAAATAAATAGAATATAAGTATTAAAAAGAAAAATGTATTATTATTTTACGTTAAGTAGTTTATTAAATTTTTTATGGTTGTAACAAATAAAATTTAATTTTAATTAATAAAAGAAATATTTTAAATTGACTGTAGCATTTCAAAATTATAATATTAATCATGATTGCATGATTTTTAAAAGAAATTAAATTTTATTTAAAAGATCCAGATGGTGAAAAATTTGTTATTAGACATTAAAAAATTTTATAACAGAAATTTTGAAATTATAAGAAAATAAATTAAAATTAGAAGAATATAATTAATAAAATAGAAGATATTTTAATTGGTGAAGTAAACAAATGATAATATAAAAAAAATCAAAATTTATCAAAAATTCAAGATAGCAATGTAAATTTAATAATGGAAGAACATGAAGAAGAAATTAATTAAAATAAAAAAATAGAAAATTAATATGGATATGGAGTGGCTTAGTACTTTGGTAAATGCTGTTTTGGAATGGACATTGTTTGATTTTAAAAAAAAAGTGAGTGAATTTAAATATCTCACTATAATTTAATTAAAATTTCATTTTAAAAAAAAATTGTTATTAGTATTTAATTAGTTTTAGTTTTATATTAGAATTTTTAGAATTTTATTTAATATAAAAGGAAATTGTAAATTTAAAAATTTTGGAACTTACACTGACAATTGTTATTCATGCTCTTCAGTATTTAAAAAGATTAATATTTAAATCAAATAACAATAATTTAAAATTTGTATTGTGTTCTAACAAATCATAACATATTTTTATTATCCCAACAACTTTCATTACAAATTTTGGCGCCCAACGTGGGGCTCTCTTTTGTGTAAAGGAGTTCCTTTTTAACTCTGAAATTAAGAAAGAATATGCATTTAGATACATTATAAACAGATACAATAATTAGATAGAAAATAGGTTAATGTTCTTAAGATCAGGAAAGTATACTAAAATGGAATCAGGAGACAGGGATCCGATCGAAATGAATAAAATTTTCAATGAAAAAATGGACAATAATAATAAGGAATTGAAAGAAGATAATAAGCAATTAAATGAGATAATAGATGAAAATAGCAATAAAATGCATGAAAATATTAGAATAATCTGTGAGAAGATTGACAAAGAAAATAATTTTAATAATGAAAATATAATGAAGATATTAAAGAAAATAACATTAATAATGGAGATATAATGAGAATAGATGAAAAGATAGAAGTAAATAATAATTACAATCATGATATAATAAGTAAAATAATAAAATGTCAAGATTATGTTAGAAATGGAGTAAAAGAAATGAATATACAAGAAGTCAGTTTCATACGTAGTAGATTCTGACCTGAAATATAATGAAATAGTTTGTAACTTAATAAAGGAAGAAAGCAGAAAATATTATAATTTTAATCTCAATGTAAAAGCCGTACAGGTGTTTTTAATAATGAAAAGAGTAAAATTTAATTTAGAAAGTTTAGGAAAAATAACATTACAAAAATTTTTAATAAGAAAAAGAGTAAGATTTAAAACAACAAGATTTAGGAAATTTTAATATACCGATATTATATTATATTATATTATACAGGTATTTATATAAAGATGATAAAGTGTTAAATTTGAAAATTTTATTAACTTTTTTTAAAATTGTATTGTAGGCATCCTTCTATCATGACAGTATATTTATTTAGTCATTTTTCTTTTTTGTCACATTTTCTAATTATTTGTTGTTTTTATGATGTAAATTTCATTGTTACTATTTTAATGATCTTTTATTTGAATTTAAGCATTCCAATTTTTTACGCGAGTAACCAGTTCTACCGTTAGTTTTTGTATAATTTGTTTTTCTTTTCCGACGTGGATCCGTCTCAAGTTGAAACTAAATTTTGAAGGTCTGTTATCTTACAAAGTTATACAGCAAGGTTCGTTCTTTCGATTCAATGTCTGTTTGCCAATCTACAGTATACAGGGTGTTTTAATCTAATTTTTGAAAATGGCAAACTTCAACATGGCATAAGGTAATTTTTATAAATGCAATGATCTATTTTTTATTATGCCAGCTATGAAAGAAACACGCTTATTTGGAACACCCTGTATAATAAAGTATAGAACTGAATAGTTGCAATGTGCTGTTTGTCATAAAAATACCACGTCCTTTTGCAAGAAATGTAACGTGTCCCTTCATCCTATAAATTGCTTTAAATTATATCATACAGTTTCAAAATAAAGTATCGGCTTAAAAATAAAGTTATTTGGTATTGTTGGTTGTTTTTATTATTCAAAAGAACTCAATACAGTGCAGATACATTCAGAAACTAGTGAATTGCTTTTTATGATAAGTTTTGTAAAAATGCAAATGGCAGTGGTACTTATTGCTACCGTTCCATTTATTAAACACCATTTTGCGGCTTTTCCATAACGCATAATTTTTTTAATCATTTTTCCCTTTTAGTGATATTTATATTAGTCTTTTTATAAAAAATCACAGAGATCTTACGAAAATAGGGATATCCGTAACATGTGTGTCTCATCTATAGGCAGTAACGCTCTTAACCTAGCAGACATTTTTATAAAAAAATTATCTCTCATATTAAAAGTTGGCTTTTTTGTGAATGATATCCAAAAATTAACCCAAATGATGTTTCAGCGTTATTTTGCAATATTCCAAAGAACCTTGTCATTGATTCGATTAACAAAAAATGGCCATATAAAAAAATATCTGTTTGCCAAAAACACATTTTTTTAATTTTATAAATTTAATTTTGAACTTTTTTGTTTTTAACAATATGTACTTTAAACTCCTATGGGTAGTCCGCTCTCTTCAATTCTTACTGATTTACACAGATCAACACAAGGGCGTGACGTGAATAGCTTAAAAAATGTAACGACGAAGGAAAATAGTGGTGTGAAACAAAACTGATATAAATGTACAAGAAGGCTTTGTATTTAATATACAGTCTAGTCGCCATTGCTGTCAACTATGGCCTGACACCGATGAGGCATGCTTGCTGCAAGGTTTTGAGCGTATGATGGACGAAGGGAGCGCCATATTGTTCTTATCTGTCGAGACAATTGCTCCAATGATGGGATACCTATTCCTTGAAGCCTTTGCTTTATCAATGACCACACTTTCAATCTGGAGATTGAGATGACAATGGTAAACGCCGAATACCATTTTCAGTTTTCCAAGCTTTACAGAGGCGACTACAGTGCTTGGGATCGTTATATTCTTGTAATATCCAAGAACAAGTTATATTTAACAATTCAGAGGAATGAAGGAGAATGTGCAAAAAACTTACACAAAATATTGGTCCCAGAAGAAAATGAAAATAAACCTAACCTATAGATGGAGATCCAAAGGATTATCACTTGCAGAGTACGTAATGGATCCTTATAACTTTCTGGAGATATTTAGGATTGACACATCAGCTTAACTATAAATTATACCGATAATGAAAATACAAATTACATTTAAAATAATTTCAAAACAAAAGGTTTCAAGGAAACATACGGTATAAAAAGTCAAAATGATCCGGTCTGAGGTCCAATAAGAGTTTCAGATGCCCTCTCTTACTCAGGCATCAAATTTTATATGAGAATTTAATTAAAATAATTAGATCAAGGAATCATAAAATCTACGTAACAACTATCAACAAAAACCCTTTATCACTATTCATCCCCCTGTATCTCTGTCTTTCTTCAATCGATCACCTTTTAATTATGGGTCCAAATTCAATTTGTCAATTTTTATTATTTTTTTTTTTTTTCAATTTGGTGGTGACAGACTTTATTTGAATCTTCGGCACTTATATTCCATACTTTGTGAGCATGATGAAGTCCATTATCGTAGTTTAAGTTTCTTGGTAAGATTATACATAGTGTTTATTAAATTTGACGTTATGTTATCCAGCTCTACAGCAGCTAGTTCAGGATTACACCCTTTGGACATCGATACCGGAGCCTGGTGTTTGGTAAGCTGATTACAAACTTTCACCCATTTTAGTCCCCCTTTCCGTGTACGTCACTTTAGGTTGTTAAAACAATGGCTAATCTTGATTTACACAAACGCAAACAAAAGTATATAAAAATTCAAACAATTAAGTTTTGCAATTACATCACGCAAAATCAACAATCCCCCGACCTTCACTTTCTTCAACCGAAGCTGAGAATGTTTAAGACCCACTTCTCAAATATGCATGGATGAGATGCGAAGCTACAAAAAGAACAAGAAAAAGTAGTATTAAAATAGAAGAAAATCTTAAGAAAGTGGTTACAGATGTAACTCATTTATTAAAGGGTAATAGAAAAAATTTATCGAAAGGTTTTTCCACCAATGACCATCATTGTCCCATCCTATTGACAGACTGGCATTCATTTAGAAGTCCTTTTTCCGCTAAAGTGTATTTGAATGAACGAATATCCGATTTAGGTAAATTTTATTATTTGCAGCACAACTGATTAATGCTGTCGAATATACGACTGAAAACTACAAAAGGGCATGGACTATTTTGGTAAAAAGGACGTGCTGTAGATACTAAAACATAGACGGTTCTGAGTGAATATCCGCGACTACAGTATTTGCATTAGACGACGTCACCGTAAATTTTCGTCAACACATCAGATTATTAAAGGATTTGGGAGACCTAATAGAACATTTTAGTAGTATATGCATATTTTTCTTAGTAAGAAGGTATTTTTGACTCTTTGTCTTAATATTTCTTTTGTTTCGTACTTTTAAATATGTTATATATATTATGAATAAGAAAAGGACGGAATCTGTCTTTAAAGATTTGTGTCGATTTCGTACATCGGAATGTGTGAGGGTATTAAGGGGAAAAGGGAGTAGCTTCAACTACTGTAGAATCAGTTTTAATATGAACATATTTGAGTCGACCATCGGAGGGTTGAAGTAGAAATATCCGTGTCTTGAGCTTCGAACGTAGGCATGTTACGAGTGTAGAGAAGCGAAGGAAGCTTGCGTGATGGAGAATCTATCTTGGTGAGGGTAGAATATTGGGATAAATGACCACGAGGTTTTACGGAAAAGTTAGGTAGGTTCAGAGAGTGACAGAAAGTTACATATGGTCAGAAAGTCAAAAACATACACAGAAGAAAGAAAGTCAGAAAAGTTTCATAGAACTATTGCGCAATAGGGGTAAGATAACCGATTCTGGCACAAGAAGACGAGTAAGGTAGTTAGTAGTAGTAGTTCAGCAAATTAATGATGTACTTCCCCATAGGTGTATGTACATATTCACGTATACAACTAAATGATATACGTCATAAATAGGTCCTACATGTTTTCAACAGTAAAGACATTGATAGAAAAAGTAGGGCTCGGGTTTGTAGGCGGTGGTCTTTTGGAACTATTTAGTCCAGACGTTTCATCAGAAACTGCGACTGACATCTTCAGTGGAAGAGTTGACGAGAGCGGAGATTGTACCTCGAAGTCTCGACAGCGACTGAGTGCAGTGCTGGCTGCGCGCTGATATCTATTCCGGGCTGAGGTGGCAGTGCCGCAGATGTAGGAGAGTGAGAATCGTTCGTAGGTGGATTCGACGCCTTCTGCGTCATTCTATCTAGGGTGTTTTTTAATTTCGATGGCTTCCCTGTGCAATAGCGGGTAATACTCCGAAGTAGTAGACAAAACAGAAGTTTCATCGTACTTAACAAGATGGTTATTGTTGTTTAAAATATCTTCAGCCAAAGACGATTTCTCAGGCTGTAGGAGTCGTCAGCAGCGTTTGTGTTCAGTTATGCTCATTTTAATGCTGCTTTATGTTGTTCTAATGTTTACATCTCCACATAAACAAGGAATTCTATAAATACCGGCGGATGTCAAAGGGTCTCGAGGGTCATTAGCTGATCTGAGGAGGTTACGTAGCTGATTCGTTGGTTCAAAGATCGTTCTGATGTTGTGACGATTAAACAATTTCCCAATGCGATCTGTAACCGTTTTTATATAGGGTAAATCAATAAAACTAGGAGATTGATCAAGGATTCCTCACTACCAGCAGAGGACAAACGAACTCTGGTGATATCAGAAGCTCTGCCGCCTAGACTCAACGGTCTGCCAAAAACTCACAAATCAGGCATTCCACTTCGCCCCATTGTCAGTACAATTGGATCTCCTACCTATGGGCTTACGAAGTTTCTTTGCAAACTTTTACAAACTCATGTTGGTTTGAGTGACTTTTGTATTAAAGACTCCTCCCATTTAATTGGGAAACTGAAGTCTCTGAATTTAGAACCTGGTGACATGCTGGTCATCTTCGATGTATTGTCCCTCTTTACCATGGTCCGCAGTTGCTGACAAAACGTCTCATGTTATTTTATAGTAGAGACATTTGTTCCGTTAACGTTTCTTAGAACAATAGATTCCCAATTTTTCGTCCATACACAGAACACATCAATATCTCGATTGAAATTTTTACAAGCGTAGGCTTGATCACCAACCGTATTATCCGGTCGCGAAATGTAGAGAGTATTGTTACATAAATATGTTAAAATCAGTAACGACGATACACTGACCATGATTAGTTTTTCCATTACAACTGATATGATGAATACGGGTAGCGTATTTTTATTGTGCAGTCCCCTCGACAGATACCTGTTTAGTGGAAGGGATATTACACAAGTTATGCGAACGAGCGAAGGAGCGGTAGCTGTTTAGTAAAGTTGTGTGCGTTTAAGTTAGTAGAACGTGGAAACCGTTATTGAAAATTTAAATAGTTTTCGTGTGCATATGAAATCATTGGTACTGATCCAAACAACTCCCGGACCATGTCTGTTTACCAATTTGTATAGCTTCGTTGTATTTCTTCCATGCAGACACGCATAAGCCTTTACAGATATAGAGATCGAGGATATAAATATAAAATAAAATAAATAAAATTGATAAACCAGTGGGTCAAATATCGATTCGTCTCAAAGGATTTGCGGGAAAATCAGCTGATATTGAAATACATATGTACAATGTATTATGTTGTTTAAATGAATAAAAAAGCCAATTCTTATTATGAATATGTTTTATTTATTTAAATACAAAATACAATGCATTTATGAGTGTAAAGATAGCCAATATTTTAATAATAGAACATTTTTATGAGCACAAGTCGGTTCAAGATCTGTTTTAAATAAATGATAGAAACACACCTCAACTTTAAAATCAGTTATTAAATTTGAGAGAGATGAACATCCGATGTCTTCGATGTTAGAAAAGTTGACATTAGAAAAGTATTCCTTCAATCACACTTTCATTTGTAACCCTTGACATATAGAACCGTTGACTCCATCAATATTAGATAAATAGTATCATAAATCGTATAGTGTGGAAAATCACCATTATCACAATATAGCCCATTTACTGGTTAACCAACGATTTTGACTCCTGTAACGAACAGGGAGAGCGTCTAACGGAAATGGTGGTTCAAATGTGAAATGATATATATTTACATAAGGCCAATATCAGCCAAGGAAGCGGTGTAGAATCAAAAATCCGAGTAAAACCACCAACTTTTGACAGAAGGTCCTCATAGACCGCATACTACAAGCAGTTCGAGGCACCTGCCAAGGCGAATACCTGGGCGCCTAAAGAAAAACCCACTGCGTTAACCGTGACACTTTTGAACACCCTATTCCTGGAAGAAGTGGTGGATTATGAACAGTTATTGAAACGGTTGGAGTTGCGCTAAGGTGAGGCTTACATAACAGCGATGTATCACATCCAACTGAAAATCCGTCAACAGAAGCCAACGGAATTCCTGCAAGAATTCAAGGCTGATATTGCAAGACTGTCTCGACTGGCCTATCCAAATACTCCAGACGAATTGATGGAAAGGCTGGCAGTGGAAGCATTTACTGATGAACTTCGGGATAATGATACTCAACAACGAATACGCCTCGACAGACCTAAGACGCTAGCTGATGCATTGCCTTGTGCATTGGAGTACGAAACCGTTAAAAGGGCTTATGGCAAACAGGGAGAGGTTTGGCTACTGTGTGAAGAAACTGATTCGTCAGAATCTTTAAAAGAATCCGTCCGCCGAATCATCTCCAAGTTTGACAAAGAAACTCGAAAACTATAATGTTGGAATTGCGGCGAAATAGGTCATACAAAGAGGAGTGTAGGAAAAGTACTCTATTCCCAAGTACTCGACCTCAACAGTAGGAAAACTAGATAACGTATTGAAACGGGGCAAACGTTGGCCCAGGGACAATGAGACCCCGAACGTATCGAATTTACAAAGACCTTGAAGCACCAGCATGACAGTCTCCTCCTAAATTAATGGACGATGATGGGTGTTTCTTTTGGACACTGGGGCCACTAGGAGCATGGTAAAACCCAGCGTGGTAGAGGGTCCTAACCGGGTTGTGCCAACTAAATGGGTTCTGCGTACGGGCACCGGAGAGAAAGTGGTTAATCATGGCGAAGTCAATGTGTCACTTGAAATTGCCAAGACTGTCTTTCAACATCAAGTGCTAGTGGCAGATATTGAAGGTGAGGTTATTCTCGGATTGGAAATTTTACAAAAATACGATTCTGACATAAATTGATGAAGACGCGTTTTGAGACTGAATGGTGAAGGATTTTATTTCATAAAAGATGGACAGGAGGCGGTAACCCGAAAGGTAAATTCTGAAACAGTACCTACTGAAATAAATGGAGTGATTGACAGATATTCTAGGAAACTTACCAGTGAGCAGAAATGCAAAGTACAATATCTACTTTGTCAGAATGCCGACGTCTTTGTGACTGACAGGAATGGTAGTGGAAGGACTAATAACGTAAAACACAAGATCAATACCGGTAATGCGCAGGCTATTCATCAAAGACCTAGACGATTGCCCCTGGTAAAGAAGGAAGAAAGCGAATAATCCAAGAAATGCATGAGACCGGCATAATTTAACCATCATCAAGTCCATGGACATCACCGGTTGTGTTGGTAAAGAAGAAAGATTGGACAACCCGTTTTTATGTGGATTACCGACAGCTCAACAACGTAACCAAAGAAGACAGTTATCCACAACCATGAATTGATGACATCTTGGATATGCTTGTTGGCTAGAAAATGTTTTCCACCCTCGACTCGAAAATCGGAAACTGGCAAGTTGTCTTAGATGCCGCCGACAAGGAATAGACCCCATTCTTCATCGGCGCGGGCCTATGGCAGTTTACAGTTATGCATTTCGGGTTATGCAATGCCCCGGTGACGTTCGAAAGGTTGATGGTTAAAATCTTTAGTGATCAAATTGAGAAGACCTGCTTGGTATACTTAGATAACATCATAGTGATTGGAAGGACCTTCAATGAACACCTGCAGAATTTGCAAGCAGTATTCTAGCAGTTACGTGAAGCCAATTTGAAGCGCAGTCCTAAGAAGTGCTGCCTTTTTCCCGAAGAAGTTTCTTACTTTGGACATGTTGTATCAGCGAAGGGCGTGGCCGTGGATCCAGAGAAGTTAAAGGCCGTGAAGGAATGGCCAGTGCCTGAAAATGTTTGCGACATAAGAAGCTTCTTGAGTTTGTGCACGTATTATCGTCGCTATGTTCATGGATTCCCCAATATCGCCAAACCTTTGACACGTTTAACCGAAAGTGACCGCAAATTCCATTAGGATTCGGATTGTCAAACGGCATTTGAGACTTTGAAGCAGGCTTTAATGACAGCCTCCGTACTGATATATCCTCGGCCCAATGGAGTGTTCATTGTAGACACCGACGTCAGCAATGTGGGAGTGGGAGTCGTTCTTTCGCAATTATAAAATGGCCTAGAGGAGATAATGTGCTATTTTAGGGTTATGCAATGCCCCGGCGACGTTCGAAAAGTTGATGGAGAAAATCTTGAGTGATGAAATTGGAAAGACTTGCTAGGTAAATCTTGAGTGATCAAATTGGAAAGACCTGCTCGGTATACTTCGATGACGTCTTAGTAATTGAAAGCATATTTAATGAACATCTGCAGAATTTGCAAACAGAATTCACAGAAATCCCCGAAAGGCGTGGCGGTGGATCCAGAGAAAATAAAGGCTGTGAAGGAATAGTCAGTGCCTGAAAGCTTTGGGTTTGTGCACGTATTATCGTCGTTATGTTCATGTATTCGCCAGTATCGCTAAACCTCTGACACATTTAACCGAACTTGACCACATGTTTCATTGGGATTCGGATTGTCAAACGGCATTTGAGACTTTAAAGCAGGCCTTAATTACGGTCCGCGTACTGGTATATCCTCGGTCCAATGGAATTTAAGACAACGACGCCAGCAATTTGGGAATGGGGCCGGCCTTTCGCAGCTAGAAGATGGCCAAGAGAAGGTAATCGGTTATTTTAGCAAGACCTAGTCAAAGGTGTAGAACATTTTCACAAAAACCTGCATGGGTGAATAGTCGCCCTACGCAGCGATCATCAAAAATCCGGAAAGCTGTTGCTCCATGGCAACAAATTTCTTCCCCTCAATAATTGGTGTAAGAAGTGTACCACCTGTGCCGCGAGTAATGGACTACAGAAACGGCAAAGGGCGCCAATGCGTGAATACAACGGTTCGATAGAATCACAATTGATGTGGTAGGTCCTTTCCCAGAATCCGAAAAAGGTAACAAGAACATCGTAATCGTGATGGAAGACTTTACCAAGTGGGTTGAAGCCTATGCCCTCCCGAACCAGGAATCGGAAGCCATAGGGGGAGCTGGTGAGTTTATCAGTCGCTTTGGAGTACCCTTGGAGTTGCACTCAGACCAAGAGCGGTACTTCGAATCAACCATATTCCGTGGAATAAGCGAGCTCCGAGGAATAAAGAAAACTCGATTTACTCCACTTCATCCTTAATCGGGCGGTATGGTTGAAACGAATGAACCTGACCTTAATTAAATATCTGCGTATCCGATCACCAAAGGGACTGGGACCGCTATTTGCTTTTATATTTGATTGCATACCGTTCATCTGTCCCCGATACGACTGGTCAAACACCTGCCAGTGTCCTTTTTGAAAGATATTTACGCCTACCTTGTGACCTCAAATTCGGCTGTAAACCAGTAGATGACTTGGAAGGAAAAGATTATGCTACCAACTTCCGAAAAATACTTGATATATCCACGAGTCGGTTCGTCGGCATACGCGAAATGCTAGTGACAGGATTAAAGAAAGGTACGATATCAAGGCTATAGCAGATCTGGTTAGGTTGTATAATCCTCGTCGTCGCCGTGGACCATCACCTAAGTTCCAACAAAATTGGGAAAGACCCTACAAAATAGTGAAGAGGATTAACGACGTCATCTACCAAATAAGGAGAACTCCAAATGGGAAGTTGAAGATTGGCTCCACTCGCCGGCGCATATGAAGAGGAGGGACGGGCCAGATTATTAATAACTATCCTTTCCGAGCCCACATTCGAAGAGTTCATCAAGGAAGGCCCCCATGTAAACAGGAGATTTGGGGTAACGCAAGAAATCCGACGAGACCTCTTTGCTAGATCTAAGGAATATTCTCTGTCCCATTGCGTTTCAAATGATATCAGAATGAGCTGAGGTATCGCGTCCAAGTTCAAAAGCAGTTTTGGCGGCTTGGGACATCTTGAAGATTAAGTACAAAAGGGAAGAAGACTGTTGTGCTTGCCTGACAGACGATGCAATATCTATTGCCTAGTTACTAAAGGAAGATGCTCTGATAAGCCAACGTATCCTTTGGAACTTTTGTAACTCTGCAAACGTCTTTTGGTGAATAACCCACATTAGCTGGTGATTCTGAAGCTTGGCTATTGAGTGGACAACCTAGATTGGAGGATCGACGAAACATGATCCTAGTCCTGTTTCACCTTACTGGAATGGAAATTTTTGGTTTGCTGTAATAACCCGAATCGGGCCAACCATAAGAAGACCGTGGACTGCTACTTCTATTCCCGGAGCGGATCTCGTGAAGACGAGAACTGCAGATTCCGGAATGATCCTGCGAAATGTAAAGTGAAAATGTTTCGGGACGAGGGGGCAGTGTAGCGGAATGAGTATGCCTATGTGCGGTTGGGTACACGTGTGCGGGAGCGAATTAGTTGAGCAGCCGCGGTGTGTGCGTCGTACTTGTAAATATGTTTATCGTAGTTGCCTTTATGCAAGCATTTCAGAGAAATATAAACTAATCCCGACGTTTCCAAATGCGTCACGAATGTTCTAGAGATTAAACACAGGAGTATACAAGGAAGAGACGATCGCCGAGAGGGTCATAAATAAATTTACAGTCGTAGAAGTGTAATCAGAAATTAATCGATACGCGCAGTGGAGTGATAAAGTGTAAATAAATAGTGTAGTTAGTAATCTAGGTAGTAATAATTTTATAGTGTTTTTTAAGTTTCATTAATAACTGGTGTAAATGAATTATTATTGCTGTTATAAGTCTATAAATTTGAATTTATGTAGTAGTTGTATGTAGTAGTTAGATACAGTTATACATTACTGAAATTGCGTTTACCTTGAAAATGTCAGCTACGTAATCGGACACCTCTTAAAGCGTTGGTAAAAGCTTATTTTCAAAACACAATATCTTTACAGGAGAATATGTGGGGTAAATTCAACTTTTTCGGTGCTCTTTATACGACTTTTTAATATAGTGTTTTCTCCAAGCAAGTGAGTACTATCACTAGTACCTCCCAATTTCTCCTGAAGAAAATTAATATAATTGATTTCACAGGATCCTTCTTGAAGAACTTCGACTGGTTCCGGAGAACCTTTAAAATAGAACTTGTTGTTGATTTCATCGATATTATGAATACTGTTGTACGCCTCAAAATTTAATAATTCTATGTGATATTCATCATCGCTAAAAATAATCGGTTGACTTAGTATTATTTTTGTAGCTCAGACTGTATATTAGCCAAGGCGAATGTGTAAGACATGTTTTTGGTTTAACGTTCTGTTTAATACAAAGAAGTAAGATTGGTAGTTCCCTTTAAAAAAGGGTTTGCGTAATGTCTCGTGGGAATTGGAGAACTAAATGTCCACAGTTAAAATCGGTGGGATTCTGAACACGATTGTTGTTATAAGTGATAGCACAAGGTCCAGTAGATTGCAAATATTAGACTTGTTCTTTCGGTGGACGGAGATCACCAAAACTGTCAAAGTAAACTGCTTTGCTGTCCAATGTATGTCATTTCCCGTGTCTAAATTAACAATTCCACATTCACACCTGTTAACTTTTCTTGGTAATTCGTCCCAAAAATGGGGAATTTATAAATGACGAATGTTATTGTGTAAATCTAAATCTGTTAGATGATTAGGTAGCTTTTTGAAAAATTTTGTGTTTTTCTTTTTTTTTGTTGAAACGGTCTTGGGGTTTAAACCGAAACTTTTACGATTAGGTTGTACCGAAATATTTTTTCCAAGAGCAATGGCTTCATGGAAGCGTTATGACGTTTAGCCACTTCTAGTTGTTGCTGCGCTGATTTAGCATCTTATTCAGCTTAAATTAAATTAAATTAAACGTAGAAAACCGCATCTCTTTGTAATAGAATGATTCTGGGATATTTAGAACGCTTTTCAAGTTTTCGAGTTGGATTTATTGCAATTTTAGCAGCATCCAACAGAGGGAGCAGCTTATTTTTCCTAAGAGCAAGTTTCGCAGTTTTTATGAGTATACTTAACAGCGGAGCACCTCCTTCTCTTGTTCGTTTTCTCTTATTTATTCTATTCAACGGAATCGAACCACCTTTTTTACGATGACGTAGTAGATGTCTTTTTTTATGTCCCATTCCAAGCTCCTCCTTATCCTTCATAGCCGAAGTAATTGTAAAAGCTGCTAAACCTGACCTATAGACGCGTCCGATGACTTCAGTCTTCGAAGAGATTGTTGCGTTAAAACCTTGTCCGCTCTTCGACGTTGCGAATTTGTGTGTGCATTATCGTGTCATTTGCAATATTCGTCGAGAGGATGTATACCAATATCACCTCGTGCTAATCGTTTGTTTAATCGTGTCCCTGGACCACAAAAGTTATAGCCTGGTAAATGTAATTCAAAAGGTACTCTATCTGTAACACGATTTAGAACGCCACGTTTCATGTAACAGGTCTGGTGTGAGAGCTTTCAGTATTATGAACCAACTGACTATAAAGACAACGTGAACTTTCAATTTATATATCCGTGAACACTTAGCGAAATCGTTTAATAATGAATAAACATGCGGATAGTACTACATCCATCTCCTCTACCCATAACCAATCGCGACTTCAACATCGCATCAAAAATAAATCGTCATGGTCTTTTATTACCATCAACAATAAGATGTATCGTTGCAAGACCTTCAAACTGGAAAAACAAATAATGTGATCATAGTATTTTTTTTTATGTTTATTCAAAGTTATTGTGTCAACCAAAATATAAGTATTTAGCAGAATTGGTGCAACCAATTGTTGGAATAGGTTATCGGTCCATCACATGCAAAGACCTAAGTCTGTGTTTATATTTGATGATGTTGCGAATAATAATCAGAATAAGATAAGGGAATACTTTAGTATGAGAAGACATAACTCAATCGACACTTTTTGTTTAAATCAAGCATAGGCTGAGATCCCTAAGCATTTAATTAGAGATAACGCTAATTTAATTATACGGTTTACGCAAGACAAATTAGATGATGAAAACTTTTAGTAATTATATAGATATATCGATTAAAAATTTGGAAAGAGAAATTGAAAAATACAACAATGACAGAGATAAACAAATAACAAAAATGGTGTATGATATGATAGACAAGAATACTATCATAATCATGAACACCCTTTCAACAAAACTAAAACTGGAGCTTAAAGATGAAGAAGCGTTTGCTAGGAAAGGCGATGAAGAATTATCGAAGAAACTGAAGACGGAGATTGTGCGAGATATGAAAAATGATATAGACGCGAGTGTTGAATCAATAAAAGGCCTGATTCAGGATGAGTGTAAAGAAGTTAAGGAATTTGCAGAGAAAGAAATTGAAGGAACCAATAAAAAGAAACTAGATCTCAAAACGGAATGAGTCGAAATGGTGGAATTACCAAAAAAGTAAGCAAAAGAGCTGTAAGTAAGGCTAGATACTTTACAATAACAAAGAGCTACAGGTAGTGCAAAACCAAGCAGTTCTAAACCAACAGCAGCACCGTCCACGAAGTTCTTCATTAGAAGGAAAATTTTAAACGTGAAAGAACTGCATAAACCTGCCAGAATTAATTTTACACGTAGTGAGGTAATTGCTGGAGGATTGGATCATCTTCATCAAGCCGATTTAGTGGAAATGATTCCGTATGCGAAGGAAAATAAAGGTTTCCGATACATTTCGGTTATAATAGACGTTCTCTCAAAATTTATGTGGGCTCAATCAGTAAAACGCAAAACAGGTGAATATTGTAACGAGCGTGTATGTGTGCGAGTGCGGCGACGAGTTCCGGGAGCAGATAAGCGGAGTTCTGAGAATATCGTCGTCAGTCGGCGCTTTGGTGACAATAAATAAGGCCATAAATAAAACGAACACAATAGGAGCTCGAGTAAATTCTAGTAGGTCATTCCCGATCTTTCTTGAATTATTCGATGTCTCTATATATACTTGTTGACGTGGTCAGTGACAAGAGTTTACAGTTAGCTTCCGAACGAGTAATATAAATACCGAACTACGATATACAGAGTAATATAAATACGCATTTTCCTTGTCATATAAATAAGTTGTTGAATTGTTATTAGTGTTTAAGTGTTAAATAAATAGTTGTAAATAAATATCCTTTAAATAAATAAGTTTAACTAGAAAATTCGTTACAATATGATGGAAGGACTTTAGAATTAATTTTCAAAAAAAAAGTAAACGTATCCCTTAGAATATGAAAACTGACCTGCGAAAAGAATTTTATAACGAACAAGTGATGCAATAATATACAATACTGAACATATAGCACAGAGAAAGCGTCAGTTGTGGAACGGGTAAATCGAACGCTAAAATCAAAAGTGTGGCAATGCTTCAGTTTACAAGGATCCCACAAATGGTTGAATATATGACAAGATTTAGTAACCAAATACAACAATAAGGCTCACAGAACTATCGGAGTGAAACCAAGCAAAGTCAATAGACGAAACGAATATACACTTTTGGAAAAGGTTTAGAACAATCCTAAAAAAAAAGGATATACGAAGAATTCGATTTAAAGTGGGAGACCGAGTAGGAATAAGCAAATATCGTGAATTGTTTTGCAAATGCTATACGCTGAATTAATCCAACGAACTATTCACAATAAGTCGCATAAAATTATCTGATCTAATTATGTACTACCTAAAGGACGATAAAGGGGAAGACATAAAAGGAGGATTTTATGGCATAGAATTACAGAAAGTTGCACATGTAGACATCTATTTAGTGGAGCGATTACTAAGACGTATAGGTGACATGATTTACGTGAAGTGGCTAGGGCTTGACAAGTATCATAATAGCTGTATACTTAAAGAAACGTTTTATGATATGCTCATACGTTTTTGTACTAATAAATGGTAAAACGTTTACTAATCTGTATACCGCCTCCCTCAAAGTATGATTATATATAAGATTAAACGTGACGAGTGTCGCCAGTTCCAATCGTTAGTTGCTGCATTGAAAGTTAAAGACGTAGTGATAGTAGAAAGTTATGGAATCGAAGTGAAAATTTTCAGAGACGACTTCTTATCTGAGCAAAAAAGGTTTGATAGCGTCAGACTTAATGATCGAGGTGCAAGAATTGGAGTTGAAGGGTGCATACCATAAACAGGCTATTTAGTAAGCGAGGAAAGCGACAGAGACGAGTTAAAAAACGAATTTTTCTAAAAATATGGATTCCTTATCATATGAGTTGTATCAAGCGGAAAGGCAAGTCCTCCTTATCAATTTCCGCAGAGCAATAATATCCGATGATTTAGATAGAGTCAAAGTGGTGTGTTCGAAGTTGGGAGTTGCAGTCCCAAAGGAGGCGTTCAAATGGTTAACAACGTTGCAAGACGCATCGTTTGATATTTTGTGTTTCATTTTCGAAATAAAACGACGGTGTGACACATTCATTGATGATTTTTGAAAAGCTTGTGGTGAAAAAGTGAAAATAACCGGCGATGAAGTGCAAGGGATTTTAAACAAAACGAGTTATAATTACACGCCGAATGATATATATTTTCTAAAGGAACTGCTGACAAAAGGATCAGTTCTAGCTAGGAGCACAAAATTCTTTTTCGTTTACATAAGAAAAACGTATTCAACATTATTAAAGTGTGTAGATGATTTAATAATGGATGTACCGTACTTCGCACAACCGAAATAATTGGAAAAGTGTATTAAGCTCATCAACTTGCTCCGGCTTGCATATTCTTTAAGTTCAAACATTAACGGTCGTCATTAGGCAGTGATGAGGTGGATAGGAGAAAACATTTTACAAAAAGGAACGGAAAAGGCTCCAGGCTGGCAAAGCGGTCCTGACTCAAGCAAATGACCATCAACTAATATTGAAGATTATAAGAAAACTTATCCATTGTGAATGTTATTAACTCAATAAATTGTAACAGTAGAAACATTGAGCGTTTTCTTTCCATATTCAGGAAAAATATCCAATTTCTAAAAAAACTAGTTAAAGACAAAGCTGCGTTATAAAGGTTATTTATTTTTAAAGAGACATGTGGGTACAACCAGTATGAGGTATAAGCTTTTAAAATATAGCGTCGATACATTATTTACATGTATTCATACTGTACACCAACTGATTAATATAAGATGTTCATAAATAGTATCAATAGATTCGTCGAGAAGTGAGGAAGCCTCAAAGGGTTCTTGAATAAAATATTCCCCAACGATTAAGTTGTCGGTATACGGTTGATGAAAATTCTGGATTACTCGATCGATTTTACTGTCCAGCTTTATAATCGAATTTTCCGATTTTTTTATATTATAATGTCCCCAAGGAAGCGTATTAGTTGTTTTTGGAATAAGGAAACGTTTACCATCTTTAGGGCAAAGAGCCTACTTTAGTTTTCCTTTGTGTGAACAGAGTATGGAGGTCAGAGACGAAAACATTCAAACTTTTTAGAATGGTCGGATCGTCCTTAATGACGCGTCGCACAAGCTGAAATTGTCGAAGACCTGGGAAGTACTTCACTTGCAAACATTGAGAAGAACCTAGTTCTTCCGATAGCTTTTCGAGGGAAGAAACCATGAAACGAAAAGGATCGAGAAATCTAATCTTAACAAACAAATTTTGAGCTGAGTCGTCTGTATCGGTTCGTATAGCATCAACTTCTTTATTTTGAAAAGGAGTTTAATATTTCAATGGTTATGATGATAAATAAGTTGCTAACCGATCTAAACCATTCATTTATTAGAGATCATAACAAAATAATTACAGACGTTTCGATCACCAAACTTTGTGATCCTTTTCAATGTGAAACATGAAAAAATTTAAAAAATAATAATTTAACACTAATTAATTTTTAATTGCCAGATAAATTAATGAAATAGATATAACATGGAAAGTACCTACCTAGGGGATGAAAAACATGTGGTGGTATCAAGACCCCTTTACATAATAACTTTTAAAAAACCATGAGGTTTGCGTTGAATGGAAGTTTATATTAACTCCAACATTTTAAAACTTTCATTAATAAATATGAAGAGTGAGAATTACATTGATGGTTTAGAAAATGATTTTTTTATAAAATAATTAAAGATATTAAACCATACTGAATAAAATTATAAACAAGTTAAGTGGATGTTAATTTGAAGAGTTAACATCCAAGAATGAGGCAAAATTACAATTTTGAGTGGTAGTACAAGATGACATAATAGAAATGAGGTCCATAGAAATAAATTATCTAAAAAGTAGGTTTCAGTTCTTATATTGGATTAGATCAAGAGACATTCAGAAAAGAAAATTAGATAACTTTAAGTAATTAGTATTAGGATGTTTTTTTATGTGACCCATTTCGAAGACAAGTCGTTTATAGTACTGGGGTTCATTGTCAAGTATAGAAGTTCCTTCCCAGTCCATTTCATGGTTGAGATCAATGACATGTCTAGATATAACAGAATCAGGCTTTTCAGTAATATTACGTTTATGTTCTTTTAATCTGGTTTTAAATGTCTTTTGTTCTGTCCAACATATGCACTGTTACAATTATTGCTCTTACAATCTATCCTGTATACTACATTAGTCCTATCAAATTTATTAAGCTCATCTTTCCCAGTTTTAATGATCGTGTTTAGTGTCTTGGTGGATTTGAAAATAGTATGTATTTTGTATTTATTTAAGATATTTTTAAGTTTAATTGATAAAGGGCCACATAAGGAATGATGATGGATTGTTCTAGATTTATTTTGTCAGAAGTGGTTTTTAGTAATAAATTTATTGGTTTTAATTTTCTGTAGACGTTTGTTTATGTGTTTATTTATAAAATTCAACGGGAAATAGTTATTTAAAAGTATATTTCTAACTGAGTTGATATTGTTTAGATGGTAGCGTTTGTCGGATAAAAGGATCGCTCTATCAATTAAATGATTAACTACACTAATTTTATGTTGAATTGGATGATTAGAAAGAAAATTAAGATATCTACCCGAAAATGGTTCTTTCTTATACCAATAAATTAGTGATAAGATTATCCTGGTTACGTTCAACCATAACATCTAAGAAACCTAACTGATTTTTGGTTTCAATTTCATGAGTGTATTGTAGTCTGGGGTGATAATTATTGAAGACATCTACGATCTCATTAATTTTGTTGTTAGGGACTATAGCAAAGGTGTCATATTTTGAGTGATTACGGTAAATTTAACTTCGTTCACAGCCATTTCCTTTATAAATAGGTGACAATCGTATCCGGAGAGGTTATGGAGAAAGACAAGCACAAACTTGGGTAGTTGCAATTTAAATTAAATCTGGAGTGAACGGCACCTATACGAACTTTACAGGTCAAATGACAATGATCGCCGACCCGAACGTCATCGTCTAGAAAGGGTTCTTCACAGATATTACCAGAGGTGGCCTCGGAGTAGAGACGCATTTCTTCATCTGTCAGGGTTAGCATGGGCGCTGTGATCTTCAAATGTCGGTGACAAATATCATAACGTCTCGATCGAGTGTTTGAACAAGTCGATAAGCACAATAGCGTCCCCGATATGATCTAAATTTGGATAGGGAATCATCAAAGGGACACTTCATCAAGTAAGTGAACGAATGAGGTTGATATTTGTGGGTAGATGTGGTAGAGTGCTTGTTAGGATCAGATAAGCATGTATGAATTGGTTTCAATACGGCTTCAAAGTCTGCATATACAACAAAGGGTACTTTGATGCGTTTCTGATAGTTTTCAAATGTGGTTGGGGACGATCCTGCCTATTTTGTCCATCTTAAAATCTCTGTTAGAAAGGGTGGTGTAGACGTGGTTGCAGTCATGCTGTTGATAACGGTGCAGGTGGACTAAAGTGGAGAAATATTGTAAGCAACCGTCACATAAGAATATGCGATGTCCTGTCTTGGAAAGCGGTTGAGAAAGTAAACGAGACATGTCCTTGATCCAGCAGTAATGAGTATTGCCTTGATCATCATCGAGTAGCAGTAGATTGAAGTGCAGCCTCTGTTTGATGGGTGAGTAGTGTAGGGGACTAACTACTTCCCAGATCCACTTTCCATCTTTCAAAACGGATTCAGTGCCGTAGACATTCACAGAACAGTGGTTCTTGGTTTCAAACATCGGGATATCGGTTAATTTCATAGGAAATTCGATGCCGTCATAGTCCAAAGTGAGACAGTTATACGGGTAGAAAGTTGTCTGTGCGTGTTTGCTTGCGCGGGGTATAAAGCTGACGTTATTGCCCACGCAAAGTACGTTTTGCACATTTATAGCGGCTTTATTTAGAAGAATTTGTTTGGTAAAGGAATATATGGAGCTGACTGGGTTACAATTTTTAATATTTGTGTTGAACGATTTAACATTTGTTTAGTTTCGTGCACATGCCGTCCAAAAACTTCGAGATTCATTTTAACCGAATAGTGGAGATGGATCTGATTACGTATGATACGCAAACATTTGTCAAGGACATCACTAAAAGAGTCTGTATAAGACAGAAAGTACTTCGCGGTCGTAATACGAAACGAAGCAATCCTGTTAGCGAAAACAGAGGAAAGAAAACAGATTCCCTCCTCGAGAGGTGAGTAACAAGCTTGTTTATGCTGAAAGGTGCGCAGATGACCGTTGTATGAAGTTTGCGGAACATAAATTTTACAGGTGTCACACCACCAGTCGGAAGACGTCCCAGGTGCAGCACACTTGGGTTTTTTGATCGGTAGAGAGGACCTGGCTTCGTGTTGCGCTCGTGTTCGACACGAAGCTTTTTGATGTCTTTTTAAATTGTCAGATCGCGTAAAGGACGTATGACAGTCAGGACAACGAATCATATCGACAAGTTGCAAGAGACGTGTCTCGACAAAGACTGAGCACAACCGTTGTGTGAAGTAAATTTAACAGTGCAAGAAAATGGGAGGGAGCATCAAATAAATATAATGTAATATGTTTTATTTTAAGTTTTGCTCTGAGAACATAGTTATTGTGCGTGAGAAAAATGTTCTTCATGTGTTGGTAGCTAATAAAAGAAGGTGTATAAATATACAAATGTATTAAGGATAATGGATAAGTGTATTTTAAGAAATACATAAAACACTTTTCACTCACCTTTTTAAATTATGCTCTTTCTAAATAACACTGAATAATTAACAAAATTATTTAAAGTTGGGCGCCAGTCATTCACTTTATCAAAATAAAATAAATAAATAAAAAGTTTTTAAAAGAACCAAAAGTTATATTGAAAATTATTAAGTTCTTTAACTGTTTACAAAATTTTAAAATATATATATATATATATTATCGAAGGGCCTTTCTACCGTAATGGTGTAAGGCTCTTTAAAATATAAACGCATGAAATTCTTGTCTCAGTTAGTGAGATCAATTAAATAAATTTTAAAAATACATATAAATGTATTATCATAAATAAAATTTAAAAAAACCTAATCTTCCTAAGTAACTAAATTAAATACTAAATTTAAAATACAAAACGGAAAACAACAATTTATCTGAATATTTATAAAAGTTCCGAATCTAAGACTCACTTTGAAGTCATAAAGTCCCTCGTACGACTCTGGTTCAATATCGAACTTTCTTGGTGCCGCAAACAGAACGACTCAGCAATCAGCCGGTGCACTCACCCTGGTTCCTTCAATTATCAATTATTATTGAATACATCGAAGATCAATTACTATTACTGCTGATTGAAAAAGTAACTTTCCATAATTTTAACCTCGGTGCTTGTATTGGCAAATATCGACGTTGAATCATTTCATTTCCAATTTGAACAAAATATGCTCTCAGGTCAGTATTCTGTCGAAACCACCAGACACGGATTTCCAATTTAATATTTATTTTTCAATGACCACTGATATTTTTAAATCACTCGGAGCACAATTAAATACGTCTTATTTGAAAATATGTTTTGGATACCACATAAAATACAATTGTTTTCCCTAGATACTAAGCATAATCCCAAGGACTACCTGAATCCAAATGTCGAAATTAAATACAAAATCATGAATATTTTTCAAAATTTTGACAAAACTAGGAACAGTTTACATGAAATGAAAACTCTTTTAAAAATAAAAAATTAACTATAAATTACTATTTTCCTTGAAATTATTTCCTTCTTCTGAAATATTTAATTGAAAAATACTAATGTCAAATCTTTCTTTAAAGTTTACTTTTTTCCAAAATTTTGCTTAATTTCAACACTTTAACATATTCAATCCCGTTATTACAATAAAATGTAACTATTTAGAAGTATTACACATAGTACCTACCTACTTTTCTCTTAACAGAAATTACAAAAATTATACATGATAGAATATGTAGTTGTAAATTTGAATTAAATTTCAACATAATTTATAATTTTGAACTTATTATCATGATTAAATTGAATAAGAATGTTTAATAAGCAATTCCTGAATTAATTTAGCAAATTCAAACTCTTTTACAGAGGAATTCCAAGTATCGGAAGACTAAAATATAGAACTCCTCGACATGACCAGAAAATATTCCCTGAACTTTTTATTTTTTATTTATTTATTTGTAATCGTACTGTAACCACCCGTACCCGGGTGTTACAATAATTTAAATAAATTACTTTTGTTTATTTATTTAACAGGCAATTTAACCGGATGACGTCATTTCTGTTTAAACTAAATTAAAGGTATTATATTTTATTTACTATTTATATCGTAATAATTCTAAATTTTATTTTGTTTCGTTCGAATTTATTAATCGAAGTATTTAATTAATTTGTACTTTCCTGTTTCAAAGTGGTAAATAGTTTCCTGTATATAATAGTTTCATTTGAGAAATATTAATCTTGAATATCACTTAAATTAAAGTAAGGATGCCAATGCAAACTAAATAAATTTTAAATAATTTTTGTACCTAATGAGTGAAAGAGAACTAAAAACTTCGTAAAAGCGAGCATTTTAACATCGACTTAGCGACCAGGAATGTTTCGTCTAGACACACATATCCGGTCAGCCACAAGTGAGAGAGACAGGTTTCATAGGTTGTCCACGTATAGAAGTGAGTTAGGTATATTATTTCACCCCTGAGTCAGTTCGTAGGGTGGATTAGGTTGGAATGTAGTAAAGGGGAGACCACGCGGTATGCAAACTACGTTGGAAAGAACGAGTGAACTAGCTTGATCTAGGTAAGCAAGAGAGATAGGAATTTCTGAATATGCGCGCTTGAACCCCGCGACACGCAGACTCGCGCGGTGGAAAGGGTAGAATTTTGGTATAAAAGGCTGCGAGTTTCAATAGGATTTCATAGGGAGTTTGGTCATTGTGGCTCTCTATCTTTGCTGGATTCGGCTGCTGGTGAGATCCGGTCATTTATTGGCCTAGCTCGTCCTTCAGTAAAAGAGGTCCTTAGGCAAACTTGAACGCTCGCTTGATTCTTCTGTTGGTGAGATCCGGTCATTTATTGGCCTAGCTCGTCCCTCAGTTAGTAATCGATAAGCACCTTGAACGCTCGCTTGATTCTTCTGTTGGTGAGATCCGGTCATTTATTGGCCTAGCTCGTCCCTCAGTGTTAGTAATCGAAAAAGCATCTTGAACGCTCGCTTGATTCTTCTGTTGGTGAGATCCGGTCATTTATTGGCCTAGCTCGTCCCTCAGTGTTAGTAATCGAAAAGGCACTTGAACGCACGCTTGATTCTTCTGTTGGTGAGATCCGGTCATTTATTGGCCTAGCTCGTCCCTCAGTGTTAGCAATCGAAAAGGCACTTGAACGCACGCTTGATTCTTCTGTTGGTGAGATCCGGTCATTTATTGGCCTAGCTCGTCCCTCAGTGTTAGTAATCGATAAGCACCTTGAACGCTCGCTTGATTCTTCTGTTGGTGAGATCCGGTCATTTATTGGCCTAGCTCGTCCCTCAGTGTTAGTAATCGATAAGCAACCTTAAACGAATACACGTTGATTCGACTGTTGGTGAGATCCGGTCATTTATTGGCCTAGCTCGTCCCTCAGTACATGAGGTCAATAAGTGTAGTCGCAGTGATTGAACTCGTTGACGAGTGTTAAGACTGCCGTTGTGCGGTCCATCGAGATCTGGTTTTGGTCCGTTCCTGTAAATTGGTTGTCCCACCGCTGTACCTGTCGCTGACTACGTTACCAACCCCGAGTCTCTGTCTCCGCCGTCACTGCCACGTCCGAGTGACTGCCACTGTCACCACTGCTACTCCGAGTGTCTGCCACCGCTGCCCCTGCTGCCCTGAGGTTGACCCCTGAGCCGTCTTCCCGTGCTGTCGCCGTCACCCCCTGCCCGTATGTGAGAGGCCCTAGAGTTGTCCGTAAACGTACATTGCCTGCCCAAACACTGCCGACCCCGCCTGAGGTACACCCATCTGGTTACGCCACTGGAAGCTCACCACTGCCAGCCCATACTACCCCACCTGGCCACCAACCCCGATAACGGTACCATGTCCATTCACCCCGAGCCAGACGTCCCCGAGGTTGACGACATTCAGAGCGAAGGTGCGTGTAAACCACTGACCCATATATGTGTCGGTGTAACTTGATACTTCTCACTGTCGGTCTTAGTTATAATCCCTCATTAAATCACTCTTGACTTTTGCTTTGACATTGCTACCATTGCTTATAATTTACGATTTAGGTTAAATTATGGTTCTCTTTAGATCTTTACATTCTCGGTATAAAATTTTAATTCATTTTAGATTAACACTGGGTTTTAATTCAATTATTATAATGTTTCAATTTCCTTTATATTCTTAGGTATATTAAAAATCTTGTACATACTATAGTCCATCCTGGACCATGCTCACTTTTGTTCACAGATCCCTGTACCGCTTCTTGGCATTCAGTAGGTAACGACAAGCACTTTATTTTGGTTTAATCAATATTTATCTTAAGGGCTTGATCAGTTGTCTTCGAATGGGTTCCTAATAACATGGGTATGTTAACCACAAAATTCAGTAAACGTAGATGTAACTAAATCTACCTGAGGTACAAACTGTACGCAGGGGTTTAGAAGTAACACTCTCGTTTACACTCTGATTAATCCAGGTGAACGTGTAGCTACCGTTTTAACATATTTGGCGGTATCTATTCTTTCAGTTGAAGGTATCTGTTTTGGTTTGATGTTGGAACCACTAACACTGTTGAAGCATCTCAAGGTTTTGACTGGGTAACAGGTGCGAAGTAAAATATCACAATTATAGTTTTGTCTAAATTAAGGCGAAACTCTCTGTTGAAGAAACCTTATTCCGAGAGAAGATAGTCGAGTAAGTTGACATATACTGTTGTTCTGAACTGTCATAAAATAGAGGCTATGTCCACTAAGCGTGGCGTGTCTCGACCAACCTTACAAAATAGAGGCTATGTTCACTACGGTGTCGTGTCTCGCCAAAACCAATAGAGGCTATGTTCACTACGGTGTCGTGTCTCGCCAAAACCAATAGAGGCTATGTTCACTACGTGTCGTGTCTCGCCAAACCAATAGAGGCTATGTTCACTACGGTGTCGTGTCTCGCCAAACAAATAAAAGGTTTCGTGGTTACCAGGTGTACCCGATACCTTCCCCCCACTCCAAACAAACTATATACATATTATTACCGTGCAAATGACTACTTCGAACAACAGATATTTGAACATGGCCTACCAAGGTAGCCCATGGACTTACAGCAGTTGTGGTTATAATCACAGTTATAGTCACGATTTGCACGACTTATCTTCTCCCAGTTCAAGACGAACATGCTAGAGTTTTGCCTGCCCCCATTTGTTGGTGCACGGTGTTGACGAAGTTCGGACTGTGCTCCAACCCCTAATTTTTGGTAATTCAATTTTGATACCGCACTTGTTACCACCCCTAAATTCCCCAATGTGTCTAACAGGTGCTTGTCTCCGCCAATGATTGCCAAGGGTGTTTGTATATACGTATCAAAATGTTAATAAACGATGTGGTTAAAAATTCCTTGTGTTTTCTTTATCAGCACATATAACTTGTACGGAACTCATAAAAGAATCTAAGTTACTACATTCTATTGACACAACGTGAGTAAAAGGTCCTAACACTAGACGATTCACATTCACAGCCCAATTCTTCGATTTAAATAAATAAATAAAGATTTTTGAAAAGATTAATTTTGTTTATTTTCTTTTCACGATTTTTAACTAGAAAGTTAGGGTACCCCCCTACGCTTGGTTACAGTACAGGCATATATGCCCAAAATTATACATTTATAATATAATTTGTATGTAGATCGCCCAGCTAAATTATAGCCAGATACATAAATAAAACAAAAAATACAGTGTATTCAAACAGTTAACCAAAATAAACATATATCCAGATCAGATAACATCAAGAAAAGAGGAAAATATAAATTTCAATAACATAACTATCTAAATTCAAGTTCAACCTATATGCTAATTAAATGCTAAAAGATTATTATCAATTAACTTATAAATGCTGTTTTTCATTTCTAACAAAGATAAACTATTATCTAAAGCGTTTAATAGATTTATATTAGAGTTTAACAAAGTAGTAGCTCTCTGTATGAAAGATTTTTTCGCTAATCTTGAATCATAAAATGGGGCAACAAAAGATTCAATCGTATTTCTAAGTAATCTCTGAGGAACTCTAAAATTTATCCTAGATAGGAGGCATGGCTGATATACAAAACCATGCAATAATTTAAAAACAAATAATATATCCTGAGCACCTCCATGTTCCGTTAAAGTTCTAATATTTAATTTTTTTGTAATCTCCGTAAAATCATGGTCAACATAACTCATGTTAATATTCAATTTCCAAGATACAGTTCTCATAAATTTACGCTGTACGCCTTCCAACCTCTTCCTATCCAAAATATTGTTAGGGTACCATATAGAAATACAGTACGTCAATTGAGATCTTACATAAGCATTAAACAGTATGAGAAATGTGTCAACGCGCCTGAAATCGCGAGAGGCTCTCAATATCCACTGAAGAGTTCTATTCGACTTGCCAACAACAAAATCAATATGAAATTTAAAATTCAAATTTTCATCAAAATGGACACCAAGATCTCTCACAACTTCTACCCTTATTAATTTGCAACCACACATAAAATAATCATAAGAGATATAACTGTTCTTGACAAAGGAAATAAGGTTGCACTTATCAATACACAATTGGAGCCCATTCTTCTCGCACCATTGCGCTACAGTATTCAAATCGCTTTGAAAGTGGAAACTATCTTCGATCGAATTCACCTCCATATAAAACTTCATGTCATCAGCATACCCCAAGACTCGCACCGAATCAACCACTTCGAATAAATCATTTATATAGATTACAAACAATAACGGTCCTAAATGCGAGCCCTGTGGTACACCTGACAAAACATCATACACCAGAGAAACACTACCACCAATCTTAACCACGAATGTCGTATCACTTAAATACGAGTCAAACCACTGAAGTAACTTGCCGCTCACACCATAATTTGATAATTTGCAAATAAGTCGCTTATGATTGATTACATCAAATGCTGATTTAAAATCGGTGTAAACAACAGCCACCTGCCTATTGTTTACCATCGAATTGACCAAGTATTCATTGAAATTGAGCAGGTTGGTAACCGTGGATCTACCCGGCATGAAACCATGCTGATTAAAATTGATAGAATACTTCACAAAGCCAAGTAATCTTTTATACAATAAGGAATCTAATATTTTAGCAAACACATTCAATTTTGAAATCGGTCTGTAATTCTTAGTGTTACTTCTATCTCCTTTCTTAAAAATGGGCACTACATACGATTCCTTCCACTGTGCCGGAAAGTTACCAGTTACCAATGACTCATTATACAATTTACTCAATGGCTCCGCTAATACACTGGCCAATCTTTTTACAAACAAAGCTGGAATACCATCCGGACCCGGACCCGACTCTTCCTTCAAGCCACCGAACTCCTTTCTAATCTCCACAGATTCAAATACAATTGAACTCATACAAGTAGTGTAAGATGACCGGTTCTAATTCAGAGGAGGAGAGGTTACTTAAGGTCAAATTGACGGAAGGTCATTAACTTTAAACTTGTGTGTATGTAGTGGTCGAATGCTTCACAATGAATTGAAACATATGTACATGTGTCGGTGATGTAAAATTAAATACGTCTGCAACCACCTTTGCTTTCTTTCGAATATGAAGTATAAAATATCGAACGATGTCTCTTGCGTTACAGTTAACCATTTTAATGCTTCCTTTGGTACTGCAACTCCCAACTTCGACAACACAACTTTAACTCTATCTAAATCGTTTGATAGTATTGCTCTTCGAAGGTTGAGAATGAGGACTTGCTTTTCTGCTTGATACAGCTCGTACGATAATGAATCCATTTTTATAAAAATTATACTTCAAAATCGTCAGGATCGCTCTCATCGACCACTAAGTAGCCTCCTATTACGATTTTATCGTATTCACCGTTTAATTCGAATTCTTCTGTCACGCTATCCAACTCTGACGCTACCAAATATCTTTTCAAAGATAATAAACCCTCTTTGAAAAATTTAACTTCAATTACGTAACTTTCAACCACTACTACGTCTTAAACGTTCAATGCAGCAACTAACGATTACAACTGATTAAACTCATCACGTTTTATCTTATTTGTAATCATACTTTGGGGAAGGGGTAAAGAAAATCATTATTAACATTGCAGACTTTATTATCAGAAAAAAAAACTGGGGATACATTACAAAACGTTCGTCTTATGAATCCAGCTGTTATGAGATTGGTTAAGCCCCAACCATTTGACGTAAACCATGTCACCTTTTGGTCTTAGTACACGTTCCACCAAATAAACATCTGGATATTTCGCTTTCTGTAGTTCCATACCATAAAACCCTCCTTTTATGTCTTCCCCTTTATCATCATTTAAGTAATACATAATTGGATGTGACAATGTTATGTAGCTAATCGTAAATAATTCGTTAGACCAATTCGGGGTATAACCTTTGCTAAACAATTCACGATGTTTACTTATTCGTACCCGGTCTCCAACTTTAAACTTAATTTCTCGTAAATCCACCTTCTTTGGATTGTTGTAAATACTTTCCAAAAGTGTTTCTTCTTTTCGTTTATTAACTTTGCTTGGTCTCATTCCGATAGTTCTGTGAACCGAATTGTTATATTCCTGTACTATATCTGGTAATAACTTCAACCATTTGTAGGATCCTTGTAAACTAAAGCGTTGCCACATTTTTGATTTTAGTGTTCGATTTACCCGCTCCACAACTGACGCTTTCTTGGTGCTATACGTTGAGTAATGGTTAATTTTATATTTTTGCATAACTCGTTTCACTTGTTCGTTGTAAAATTCTTTTCCCAAGTCTGTTTGCATATTCTTAGGAATACGTTTACTTCTTTTGAAAATTAACTGTAAAGCCCTTCCAACATATTCACCTGTTTTGCGTTTTACTGCTTGAGCCCACACAAATTTTGACAAAACGTCTATTACAACCAAAATGTATCTGACACCTTTATTTTCTCTCGAATACGGAATCATTTCCACTAAATCGGCTTGATGAAGATCATCTAATTCTTTCACTATCACTTTACGACGTGTAAAATTAATTCTCGCAGGTTTATGCAGTTCTTTCACTAGTTCTTCTTTCACATTTAACATTTTCCTTATAATGAAGAACTACATGGACGGAGCTGTTGTTGTTGGTTTAGAACTGCTCGATTTTGCACTACCTGTTCCTCTTTGTTGTTGCAGAGTATCTAGCCTTACTTTCAGCTCCTTTGCTTCCATTTTTAGTGATTCCACCATTACCACTAATTCGTTTTTCAGATCATCTTTCTTTTTATTGCTTCGTTGAATTTCTTTCTCTGAAAATTCCTTAACTTTTTTACACTCATCCTGAATCGCGATTTTAATTAATTCAAAACTGGTGTCTATATCATTTTTCATATCTTGCACAATTTCAGTCTTCAATTTCTTCGTTACTTCTTCATCCCTTTCCTAACAAACGCTTCTACATCTTTACGATCTAGTTTTACTTTTGTTGCAAGGACGTCCATTATTCCGACAGCATTCTTTTCTATTAAATCGTTCACCTTGTTTGTTATTTCTTTATCCCTGTCAGTATTATATTTTTCAAGTTTTCTTTCCAAATTTTTAATCGCTAACTCTATATTATCACTTAAAGTTTTCATCATCATTTCACCACTTTTGGAGACAGCTGTTTTCAATTCTTCTCGTAAATCCTTCATCCTTCTGACACCTTCACTGACAGCACGATCCTTTACCTTTTCACACTCGATTCTGACATGCTCTTTTGTTAACCGATCTTTCTCATCTACATACATCTTAGTAGCTGCATGAAACCCAGCGGTAGGCTCGTTCAAATGTGTAATACGCTTATTAGCCACTTCAACGAAATACAACACTTTATCGAATGCTTGTCTAATATCGGTTACATCATCTTGCGATAACAGACGTTGCACCTTCTTCTCCGAATATCACATTCACAGCATCATGCTCCTGCTGAGGATCACCGATTCTTGTTAAGCGGTTATGATTGAAATCATGAACATTGCTGAATGCTTGCGAAAACAATCGTTTTTTTTCTAACGGACGTCCGAACTTATCAACCGTCATTGTCTAACTAATAAGCTTAATAATTTATTTATACGATTATATTGCACTCACGCAACTCTTCTAAAATTGATAGAATTTCGTTTTCATGATTTGTGTTGCCTGCTTGTTGAGAAGCAACCAATAACCTTAAACGATCACACAACTCATTAACGTCATCAAAATATTTGTATTCGATCGGTTTTTCGTTGTATGTCAACAACGACAATCCTCCACCTTTAGAAAATTTCGATGGTTGCTGTCTTAACTTGTAAACTGCTCCCGTACGTTTTAATATATCAGCGTAGTCTTTTCTTTCTTTAATCGATGTCCGATATTCAGAACGTAATTTGAAGAGTTGCTCGTATAATCCCACAGTACCTATGTATTCAAATTTTCCATCAATTTCAACGTTTGGTCCATCAAAATCCACTTCAGAATCACCAATAAAAAATTTATTCCTGTTCCATTCGTATCGAACTTTACCAAGACGAGGATTCAGAACGTCTGCGTTAAATGTGTCACCATCATAGTCTCGAGGTAGAGGACCGAATTCTTCCAAATATTGAGCAAATCGAGAGCTATTAATATGGTCTATGTACGCTTTCTTCAATTGTTCAAAGTCATCATTATCCTGGTCTGTGTTTTCATGACCCGTTGTTAGGTCTCTTTCGTAAACACTTTCTTCCCTTAAGAATGAAGGAGCACCTGGTAGTAAGGTACCTGGAGCATTCGAAGGGTCAAGCTTTCTAATTTTTATTGGTGTTGATGAAGCTGGAACGTCACCTTTCGACCAATTACTCACTTCTGGCTTTAATTCTTTTTTGATCTCTTCACCCAGCTCTGATTTCAAGTTAAGAAGCGATTTTGTAAGAGGTTGATATGCTTGCTGCAACAGGAGATTCTGTCCTGCTGTCGATTCCTTTAACATTTGTAATTTCCTCTTTACCGCTTTCCTAACTTTGATTAGTTCTTTCTTTGCTTTTACATCCATGCTCTTGTCAAGGTTGTCTTTTAACAACTGATTGATTTTATATCACTTACATTAATATATATTTATCGAATCCTAAGCGATATCTTCCCTCATTTATACCACAATCCTTGTTTATCACTAGAAATCCAAACTTCTCTTTCCAACACTCTGCACAAATATTTTTAAATTGGTCAAAAGTCATGTCTGTAGTGACATGGTCTGCGAAGACGTGTTTGAGATTTAATTCATCCTGTTTAAACAGTATTATTAAATTTGCGTTATCTCTAATTAAATGTTTGGGAATCTGTGCATATGTTTGATTTAAATAAAAAGTGTCGATTGAGTTGTCTTCCCATACTAAAGTATTCCCTTATCTTATTTTGATTTTCATTCGCAACATCGTCGAAGATGAATACAGAATTAGGAATTGCCTGTGATGGAGCAATTACATCGTCTGAGTCTCTATAGGGAAAATAACCAATTCCAGCAATTGGTTTCAATAATTCAGCTAAATACTTATATTTTGGTTGATACAATGACTTGGAATAAACGTATACGTTTGCGATCCGTAAACCGTTCGGTTGCTCCAAGAGTCCTATAATCACATTTGTTTTTCTACAATTTGAAGGTCCGGCGACAATGGCTCTTATTGTGGATGGTAGTAATGGACCCTGTCGATTTATATTCCTGGCAATGTCGAAGTCACGATTGGTTATGGGTAGAGCAGATGGATGTTGTACTATCCGCATGTTTATTGACTATTAAACGGTTTACGCATGTGCTCTCGGATATATAAATTTAGAGTTAACAGTGTTTATGTAGTCAGTTCGTTCAGTATAGTGAAAGAATTAACACTACACATGTTCCATGACACGAGGTTTTCTGAATAGGTTTATAGATAAATTACCTATTGAATTACACCTCCCAGGGTATAACTTTTGCGGTCCAGGGACTCGACTGGACAAACGATTAGCTCGAGGTGATATCGGTATAAATCCCCTTGACGAATCTTGTAAATTACACGATATTGCTTACAAAACTTTTCCAGACATTTCCCATCGTCGAATTGCTGATAAAGTTTTGGCGCAACAATCATTACAAAGACTAAAGTCGTCGAACGCGTCTTTTGGTGAACGCTTGGCAGCTCTCACAGTTGCTTCAGCTATGAAGGGTAAAGAGAAACTTGGAATGGGGCACAAAAAGCGACGTCGTAAAGTTGGTGGTTTAATTCCGTTGCGAAAAATAAAGAAGAGACGACGAACAAGAAAAGGAGGAGCTCTACCGTTTCGTAAGCTAGTGACAACTGCGAAAATTGCTCTTAAGAAAACGAAACCTCTCCAGCTGATACATGCTGCTAAAATAGCACTAAATACAATTCGCAAATTTGGAAAGCGATCTAAATCTCCCAGAATCATTCCTATTCCAAAGACAGGTGGTTTTCTACCGTTAATTCCGATTTTTGCAAATAAAACACGTTCATAATATAAATTAGATTTTTATTTTTTTTTATACTCTTATACAATGTTATACATTTTACATATGTATTTCTAAATCAGCCGCTTTTCCAACAAATCCTTTAAGGCGAATTGACGGATGACCCACTTCATTCGCAATTTTTTCGTTTATGTCCTCGATTTCTGCATCCGTAAAAGCTTCTGCATGTCTGCACGGAAGAAATATGATAAAGCCGTATAAACCAGCTAATAGACGAGGTCCCCATTTTGTATTCACCTTTTTGAAGCGTTGCACGGGATACGTTTGATTTACTTCCAGTGATTTCAGAGCACGTATTTCTTTCTCTTCATAACCCACCCGCACATTATTAAACTTTTCGATAAAGGTTTCCATGTTATTCTGACTTAAACACACTCAACTCTGTTATACATCTACGGCTCCTTCACTCATTCCCGTAACTTATGTAAAATCCCCTTCCACTACATAAGCTTCAGTGGAAGGGAACTTATTATACAAACCACGTTGCTCGTTTTAAACGTCTCAGTTGTTATGGAAAAAAGCAATCATGATCAGTGTGTCATCGTTACTGATTTTAACATATTTGTATAACAATACCCTCTACATTTCCCGACCTGATAATACTATTGGAGATGAAGCCTATGTTTGTGAAAATTTTAATAAGGATATTGATGTGTCTTGTACATGCAAGAAAAATTGGGATACTATTATTTTAAGAAATGTTAATGGAACAAATGTCTTTACAGTTGAAAACGTGCAGAACCTTCAATCTGTAAAACTAGCATTTATTGATAAACATGGACAGTTTCGAAGATATACTGAAAGCCGATGGATTCAGCTTAAGGATAATGAAAACAGAGACGTTACAACTAAGGGCTATATCACCGACTCTTTCTTATTTCTACAAGTTGTTAGTACTATTAATATAATCTTATTGTTCAATATTTTGATTGTATCACTTACATACTTTAATTGTATCAAAATAAAAAATCGTTAACTATAACGACTTCACTTTCATTTCATATGCCTATACCTTACACTTTTCTCCACTTCCTCTACATTATCATGTAAACGTATTTAAGAATCGTAAACTTCAGACGGTTGGAGACGTATTTAATTTTACATTACCGATACATGTACAATATGTTTCAATTCATTGTGAAGCATTCGACCACTACATACACACAAGTTTAAAGTCAATGACCTTTCGTCAATTTGACCTTAAGTAACCTCTCCTCCTCTGAATTAGAACCGCAATAAATTACAGCTATTTATACAAAGTTTATTAAGATATGTCTTATGGTAGAATGCGCCTTCAGACATTTACGCTAGTGTGTGTATTTGCTATTTATACAAAGTTTATTTACATATGTCTTATGCTAGAATGCATCATCAGCCATTTACGCTAGTATGCGTATTTGTGTTCTGACTTAGTTTAGCGGCTAGAACTGTTACAATTCTCTGTCAGCAGAATTTAGATTCTGCTGTACAGAGTGTGATACTTTCCGAATTGTACATAATACAGGGTGTTCCCACAACTTCTCCCATTACAGACGTCCTCTAAGTTTCGTTGGAAGCAAATTGTTCTTCATGGAAGACTAAAAATTTTTTATTCAGACATTTTCTCCCTATCATCTACCCTTTATACACTTTTCGAGGGTTAAAGTGTGAGGGTGAAACACGTTAAAAAAATATTTCTCGACTTTTCAGGGTAGGATCATTTAGCCCACTGTTCAAATTACATTTTCCAAGAGGAACACTTTTTTTTAACTGCTTCTATTTTTTTTATGCGTAATGGAGACAACTTTTTGTCAACTCTATTTTTTCAAAAATTTTTTCAGATTCGGGGGCCTTCTTCCCACACCAGATCGGTAGTTGAAATGAGAAAGGAGGTACAAGAAATCGAAAATAGGCTAGCTAACCTTAAGTCTGCTTTACTGAGTAAATTTAATGATTAAAATTCAATGATGTTTTATATTATATTATATTATATTAAATAAAATTCTGTTATATTGTATTGTTTTATATTTTGTAATTAAAAAAATAAAACAGAGTATAAATTATATATATAGATATATTTATTTATTTATTTATTTATTGATTACGTATTCGTTTACAAAAATTCGGAAAGTATCACTCTGTACAGCAGAACCTAAATTCTGTTGACAGAGAATTGTAACAGTTCTAGCCGCTAAACTAAGTCAGAACACAAATACGTACACTAGCGTAAATGGCTGACGACGCATTCTACCATAAGACATATGCAAATAACCTTTGTATAAAAAGCAAATACGCACACTAGCGTAAATGGCTGTAAAGTGAGGTGTGGATACTTTCTGATTAACACCTGTATACCAGCAGCACTTTGCTGACCAAACTGTGCACATTTCAATAACAATCATAATAGGTATTGATTTTGCTGATATTTTATAAATTAAAAATAATTAGTATTATAAGAAATTATGGCAAGAAAATTCCGAGTTCTCAGGAAATTGATGGTATTCGAGGTCATCCTATACCTAAGACGGAGACGTCTTCAATCTAAGGGGGAAGGAGTAATGTCGTGAACCTAAGGATAGACATTGTGTTTGGTATCATCTCATACATGCATAAAAGTTCTGAAACATGGCTCATGTAGGGTGTGAACCATTGCTTATTCAGCAAATAGAAATAGGTTACATGTTTAAGAAAACCTGCCGTACCGAAATGTCGGTACGGAAAATAAAGGTCAAGTATGGCTAACGACGCATTCTACCACAAGACATATGTAAATAAACTTTTTATAAAAAGCAAATACGCACACTAGCGTAAATGGCTGTAGAGTGAGGTGTGGATACTTTCTGATTAACACCTGTATACCAGCAGCACTTTGCTAACCAAACTGTGCATATTTCAATAACAATCATAATAGGTAATAAACTTTGTATAAAAAGCAAATACGCACACTAGCGTAAATGGCTGTAGAGTGAGGTGTGGATACTTTCTGATTAACACCTGTATACCAGCAGCACTTTGCTAACCAAACTGTGCATATTTCAATAACAATCATAATAGGTAATAAACTTTGTATAAAAAGCAAATACGCACACTAGCGTAAATGGCTGACGACGCATTCTACCATAAGACAAATGCAAATAAACTTTGTATAAAAAGTAAATACGCACACTCACAAGACATATGCAAATAAACTTTGTATAAAAAGCAAATACGCACACTAGCGTAAATGGCTGACGACGCATTCTACCACAAGACATATGCAAATAAACTGTATAAAAAGCAAATACGTACATTAGCGTAAATGGCTGACGACGCATTCTACCACAAGACATATGCAAATAAACTTTGTATAAAAAGCAAATACGCACACTAGCGTAAATGGCTGACGGCGCATTCTACCACAAGGCATATGTAAATAAACTTTGTATAAATAGCTGTAATTTATTGTAATAAAGTCAGTCAGGATTAGACCTGACTCGCTTATAATTGGATCCAGAAACACGCTTCCAATTCATCGGTCCTTATCAGGACCACCCTGGCTCTACGCGCACCTTTTTGGTAGCAATCACGTCATGTATGTTACAATGTAGCGGACCTCTGCTTTTCTGCCACAGCTGCAGATTTTATCATTGCGATGTCGTAAACTTGTGCTGCCGACCTTGTCGTCGGGGATTCAATCGTACCTCTGCGAAAAGTCGGGCTTTGTTTACGAGATCGATGATACGCACACGCTGTACTGTATTCTATGCAAAACTTACGAGCAAAGGCGTCAACTCTTCCGATCCATTATGTTTTCATAAACCTACCTTTCAATTACTATGCCATTACCTGTCCCCTCTCCTACACCTTCCTTTTCCCTTTTAAAGACTTGTGACCTTGACACACTTTCCATACTACTTTCTTATTATCCCCAAACTCTACCTCAATCTTATATCTCAAACGTCTACTACCTTTTGCTTCTTTATCTATTTCTTAACACAAATATATACATGTACACGTACTACGCTCCTTCTACATAACCAAGATTATTACTGATTTCTATTACATATCCTTCTTCAAATACGGTCTTCATTTATATCAAAATAAAGAATCGTTCACTATAACGACTTCACTTTCATTTCGTATGTCTATACCTTACACTTTTCTCCACTTCCTCTACATTATCATGTAAACGTATTTAAGAATAGTAAACTTCAGTCACGCTCCTTCTACATAACCAAGATTATTACTTATTTCAATTACATATCCTTCTTCAAATACGGTCTTCATTTATATCAAAATACTTCACATTACCGATATATGTACATATGTTTCAATTCATTGTGAAGCATTCGACCACTACATACACACAAGTTTAAAGTCAATGACCTTTCGTCAATTTGACCTTAAGTAACCTCCCCTCCTCTGAATTAGAACCGGTCATCATACTCTACTCATACAATTTAAAGAATACATATCAGATTAATTATCAATTAATTTATCACAATAAACAGAACCAAAATGGCTAGCAAAGAAGTCAGCAACTTCACGAGTAGCCGATGCCTCAACATCATTCAAAAATAAAGTTCCCGGCAGAGCATTGGATTTATTCTTTCTGCTAACATATCTCCAAAAAGACTTAGATTCCAACTTAATTATATTTTCGGTATCATTAATATAATTAAAATAAAGCAGTCTTTCGAGTCTTTTACAATAGGATCTTTGTATTTTGAAAGAGTTATAATCCAGAATAGAGTTGGAGTCCTTCCAGTACGCATGCAATTTACGTTTCAGTTTAATCGCTGCTCTAAGTTCAGAATTAAACCATACTAGTGACTTACAACTGGTGATTCTAATCAAAGGAACATAACAAGCAACAACCTCCTGAATCTTATGATACAATAATGATAACTTACAATCTAGTGTCCACCATTCAAAAAACCCCAATCAATCGCTCCCAGGCAACGCTCCAGTGTTTCATAGTTAGCATTAGAAAAATTGAACATAAAAAAATCATTGTGCATTTCAATTACTGGTGCACACCCGATAGTAACCGACAAGGCGTTATGAAAAATATCTAATATTCACAGTGGATCAGAACAGACACCTACCTCAGAACCAGTGACATTAGTAAATATAAGATCCAAATATACACCTTTAGCATTAGGAAAATTATTAATTTGAAAAGAATCCAGTTCATTTATAAAATCACACAACCGAAATGCAGCTTTTCTCTTCCAAACTTGATGGTTGACCACTGAAAACCTGAACACCATCCGCTGAAGACCATAATAACCCAGGCAGATTGAAATCGCCCAGCAGCAAAACATCCACATCATCTCTGTTTCCAATTGAATTACGAATAATATGGATTAGGTTCTGCGTCCCATCTAGAAACTTTCCAGCATTCAATGACGAGAAAGGTGGTGCATAAACCAGAGCAACCAATAGTTTACTATATTCAGTCTCAATCTCACAAAGTATAAATTCATAAATATCATTATTGGTCACAACCACATTGTACTTTAAATTATTACTAATCAATATCAAAGCACCTCCTCCTCTAGTTTTACAACTTTTAATATGATTTCTGTCAATTCTAACATTGCAATAGCCTGGGAAAATTAACTCTTTATCAGCAACACTTTCATCGAACCAGGTTTCGACTAAGCAAATCAAATCATATTTAAACACTGTCCCAGCAATAGAAGCCTTTAGCTCAGTCAATTTATTTTTTTACACTTCTAACATTTTGGAAGTATAACATCAGGCTACCACTTGCAATTCTAGATCTTCTTGGTTTTTTGACCCATTTGACACACTGTTCTTTTTAGAAGACACAATTTTTGGCACTCCATTAATATACTTGATAAACAAGTTCTTTTCACCATTTTCAGTCCTCTGATTAAGTTCATCAAGTGCATCGCTCAAACATTTTCTCTGCATAATAGTTTTATCAGTAGAAAATTTATACACCTTACTTCCAAACTTATTCTTGTTGTTCAAAACCCAAAACACATCCTCAGCAGAGTTAAATGTAACCTTAATGGGCCTCGCTTTGCCACTGGAATATTTACCAATTCTAAAACATTTCCACTTTGAAAAATCACCAATGAAAGGAGCCTCATGCAACAGTTTCATCAAAAAATTTAAGTCGATTTTTTGAGTATTATCACTTGAGTCAGGAACATTGAAAACTATCAAATTCCTAACGCGTTTCTGTCTCTCTGCAATCTCAGCCAATACTGTATTCGCACACTGGTCAGGAATATCATCTATAATCCCATCAATGTGATCTATTCTGTGATGAGCCTCCTCAATTCTATCGGTAAGAACATCAATCTTAGCCTCCAGGGAACTAAATCTGCCACTTATTCTGTCCCATAATTCACCAATATTAGAAGGAGACTTGCCACAACATCTCCTTACAGATCCATCAGGAGCCACTCCAATTCTTGTTGTACAACTTTTGTGGTAATAACCCTTACACCCCTTACACTGCGTGGCTTCCTCTACTTTTAGTGGTGGCTTGCCAGGGCATGCCAAGCACAAAGATATTGTTATAAGCAATGTGAATCTATCTGTGCAAAGTATATGTAATCCTGCAGTATGATTGCAGAGTAAATGTGCAAAGTGTATGTAAGCAGGCAAGCAGATAATGCAAGGTGTATGTAAGCAGGCAGCTAATAGTATTAATGTAATAGCACCATCCAAAATACAGTCCAACAAAGTATAAGCTAGCAGGTTGAAAAGGTTAGAATGACACGTGCAAATGCAAACCATTCAATATCTCAACTAATTCAACTTATATTACAGAAATTTATAGTTCACAGCAAAGGAAAAAATATCCTCATTCAATTCAAAATAAAAAAAAAATTCACTATTTTGAAATAGACCTCTTTAGCTAGAAATGTCTGACTATTTCAGCCGCAACCCACACCACATTTGAATATAAAACGTCCAACTCTAGTGCCAGATGATAAATTTGAAGCAAACATATCCTTTTTCAAAATTATTACATTAAATCAACAAATTATACAAATTTAGAAAAATCTTCAAGTGCCAAACAAAATTAATTTTTCTAAAACATAAAATTAGCTTGAATTCAATAATAAACAATTGAACAAGGAATATTAAGTTATAATTTAAATGGATTACATTTCGAAATTTAAGAAAATTCTATAAATTTTAGTAAGTATGTGTTTAAGTATGTGTGATGAAAAAGTGTGATCATGACAAAATATATATGTACAAATCAGTAATCAAATTTATTATTATAAAGCGTAAACATTAAATTATAATATATTTTAAATATAAAAAATTTGTGTAATATATAATCCATACTTTGTGTACTGTATGGTTCCGGTTCCCTCAACCCTCAACGATCGGAGATGCTTCTCAATTTCCAGGCAAAAGTCCATTGGAGGCCTCTTGTTCTTAATCGTCAAACTGGTGACCGTCCCTCCCTATGTCTCGCACCGTTGGTGCTGCAGTACGTGGAACTTCTTTGGGTTTATTTGAAGATATGTCCCGGTGAAAACCACGAAGTAATGCATCTTCAACGTGCAGTTGTTGAAGTTGTATTTTTTGGTGTAACAAGAAGAAATATTCTGCCGAACGGAATGAATATGAGGGTATTTATATGATTCGGAGGAGTGGGTTTGCAAGTGGGGTGAAAAATTCGGAGGAAGAGGAAGATGTGAGTGGGGCAAAACAAGGAGCTGCGGAGTTGGTAATATAATACCAAAAATTGTAAAGTTGCATCAGTACGTTAGCGAGCAGTATGGAATTCGTTTGTAGAACATCGTGGTTCGAGAACCGTTCGTTATCGAGATTGTTTAGTGATTTAGAGTCGGTAGATTTTGTATCGGACAGACTTCGGAGTAGACGTATGTGAGGACAAGTGGCGATCAGGTGCAAACATTGAGTACGATTACCACATTATTTACTAGCCAACGGCGAGAGATGTGAAAACAGCGAGAGACAAACAGTGATGGGTTATGTGCAACACAATTATTGTTTGGAAAGTAACTGCTCGTTGGAGCACATAGTGAGACATAGTGTTTGCGAGAACATTAATGAATACACGTGTACGGAAGGAAAGGTGTAAAACATACATAAAAATACGATGCTTGTGTTATGTAACAGCCGCTAGTGTGAAGACGGTGTAGGGGAAGATGTTTGTAAATGTAAGGATGTAGTGTTCGCTTTCGTTTTACATGTTCACGGCAGACATCATCGCCATTGTTACGAATGCGGAAGGCCATTTACAACGAGAGGTATGTGAGATACAAGTTTAATCGAGCCCGGCTTTACTGGAGACAATCGACAAATGTAGTACTACAGCTTGTAGAATTAATAGTAGGTTGTAATAGATTAGGTAGATTGGACGTATTTGTAGCACGTCTTCATCAAACTCTTGTTGATGACGTTAGTATAACCGTGTTTATTCGTATAGTAAAAGAAAGACAAAGAGGAATGGGAAAACCATGTTGTGAGAGTAAGACGGAATTTAAATTAAGGCGAATGAATTGTAATGCGGTTGCGATGAAGGAGTGATAGGACAGGTTTCTGGCGCATGCGTAAACCATGCAAGTGAGTTTAGCTTCATGACATGTTGATCCTAATGACGGACTTTTCGGCGCATGCGTATTGAAGAAAAAGGTAGATGTGAAACAATTTTGTGATGTTGCGTCTGGGAACCGCACTCGGTATGTAAGGTCACGTCTGCAATCCACATTCATTTGGCGAAGAACCTGTTTTGCAGGAGGGGAAAGCGGAGGGAAGCTGGGAAGCGAAGCGTCGTCTCATTCTCATCTTGAACATTGCTGTACGTTGACGTATTAAATTTAAACTGAAAAGTAAAATGGAAGAAAGCAAAGCAAAAAGACGGTATGCAGCGAGGACGTGGACAACGCGACTGCGGCGACGACTCCGGTAACGACGACGACTTCGACAATGACATTGACCACGACCGCAGACGTACAAGTGGTACATGTGCAACGGACGCTGTGACGATGCCGCGGATGTGTATATCACCAGGTGTCGCCTCTTCCGGACACTCCCATGACGCTTCCTCAGGAGATGGATCGTCTAGAAGAAGATGGCTGCACTGACGTTGGCTTGGGAGAGGCAGTGCGATGTTTACAGGAATGTGGACAGAGAACTCGTCCAAGTACGAAAGCGGAAGAGCGATCTCGAAGGCGACATAGCTTGTCTTCGAGAAGAGGCCGCTCGTCTATTTGACGAAGCGGCTAATCGAGAAAAAGAAATGTAACGCCTTTCGGAGAAGGAGACGCAGCTCGCAGAAGATGAGGACAAGCAGCGCCTCCAAAAGGACGTATTGGAGGAGGAGGTAAAGGCCAAGCGACCGAGGTACAAGCGGCTCGGTATGGGTGCGCTGAAGCTGGCGCAGCAGTTTGCGCATGTACCTAAAGACTAGGTTGGAGGGGGACGGGTAGGTATAGGAAAAATTGTATAGTAGTTGGTAAGTTAGTATGTAAGATTAAAAATGTTTATACTTGTATTTATATATAGTAAGTCTGGTTAGTTAATAAGTAATAAAAAAAAGCAAACGCAAAAAAAATAAAATAAAATGAAGAGAAAAAAATCCGCTGAATAACTAATAAAACTAATTTCCTAAATATTGTTCGCATTTCACTTTCGTTGGCAGCAAAACGTTCATCATTCACAACCAATGGTGTTTTATAGACAACTTTTTCTGATAACATCTTTCCTTCATACACTTTTTGGGGTTGAAATATGGGGGTTAAACATATAAAAAAAAATTTCTTCTCATTTCTGGGTGGCATCATGAATCTTGTTATTAGAAAAACATTTTACAAGAGGAGCACTTTTTTTTATTTCCACTCCTAATTTTTCTATAAGCTTGAAGGTGTCAACCTTATTTATTTTTTTTGGGGAGCTTCTTTTAACAACATACGTAATTACATAATCTCCTCTCCTTATACGTCAAAAAATTTTTTAAAGGTTCAGTTTCACACTTTTACCCCTCCCATTTGTAATGCTGTAGAATTTCGCCAACATTAGCCTTGTCTTTGTATGTAACACCTCATTACCAAAAAATTTCATGTGCTACTCATTCAAAAAGCTCCCTTCTTACACGAGTTATCCAACACATTTTTAGGGGTGAAAATAAATTTTTTTATTTTTTGTGGCTTTTACTGCATATTTGTATTTAGGTTCTTCCAATATACATTTTTTAATCATGATTAACATTCATAATAGTCTTATATTGACAATTATGACGTATTATATTTTACTCGTTACATTTTCAACAACCATATTCTCATAATTTTTTTTCTCACACTTTTTACATCGAACCAATATTATTTTCCATCCATATTTCTCCCCACCCACTTTCTCCCTATTTAAATAATTCACTCACTGTTCACAACACCATTCCTTCTCCAACCTTCTTCATTGCAACATCATGATTATGAACCAAGTACAAGGTACTCTCCTACCAAACAATTACTCAATAATTGTACAGAGATTTCCGGGCTGGTTTGCCGTGGTCTAGAAGGGTGATGAATTCCCGACAATTAGACACCAGCCGTGAAAGCCTTCATCAATACGTTAATTACTTATTACCTGGGCATGCTATCATTGCTGTACAACCGTTCCGACAGGTGGTCCAATCTACTATCACCTCTAAGGTTACCACTAAGTCGGCTATGTCCTAGCACGAAAGGCTTCGTTTGCCTTTGATGTCAGCTTATGGAACCCTCTGAGTTTTGTACTGTAACCACCCGCATCCAGGTGTTACAATATTATAAATAATCCTCTTATATTTATTTATTTAGCAGTTGGTTTTTATCTGATAATAATTCTATTTAATTGAAACGCAGGTATTTTTGTCTCTTCGTCTCAATATTTCTTCTAGTTCGTTCTTTCAAATTTCGATTATTTTTTCTGATTTTATTTTAAATGAGAATAGGACTGAATAAATTCTTTCAAAATATTTTTCGTACTTAATGAGTAAGAAAAGGACGGAATACGTCTTTAAAACTGGCGTTTTGTGACAACTTTCGTACAACGGAATTCCATCTGAGGCCATGTGTTTGGCCAGAGGGTGTGTAGGGGCGTAAAGGGGAAGAGAGGGTGTTTTCGACCACTGCCAAGTCAGTGGAATATGAGCATGTGAGAGTCAACTATCGGTGGGTTGAAGTAGAAATATCTGTGTCTTTAGTTTCGAACGATAGGTATCTTATGCTGGTATTCATAAACCGGCCTCAAGCTCGTGCTCAAGGTGGTCTTGGCCAAGCACGGACTTGAGCATGAGATTGTTGTCTGTTTCATAAACCGAACTTCGGCAATTCTCGGCTGAGCTTGAGCTCAAGGTCGAAAAACGGGAGATTTCCAGTGACTTTTGTGTTTGCAAGTTTTTTTGGACCAAATAGAAGCATAATAGAGGTTACGTTGAAGTGGTTGAAGTTAGCGTCCCTTTCGTTGACAGTGAAGAAGTGATTTGCCGCGAGTTTTTACTGTAATATTAATTTTTTGTGAAAGTAAAATGTTAAAAAAATCCTCCTAGCGCAGCTTATCACAGACAATTCCGTAATAGAAAATAAAGGAGCAGATGGTACCTTATTATCCGATAAAAAAGAGGCTTGGAAGTGGTTGGAATTATTGTAACCTGGCTCAACATACAGCTTTTTCGTTGTTTTTTACGTTGCACGGAGGTTTCAGCGATTTAATTGATTATGTAGACAAAGAGTGAAGGATTATTGTGCTTTTATTTAATAAAACGCTGATTTTTCTTGTTTTCGATATTAATTTATTATTTTTGAGCTAGGTGATTCCTGTAGACTACATTTCATTCATTTCCGTAGTTGTAGTTGTTAGTTGCAATAATTTATCAATTAATAAATGTAACTGTAACATGTAACTTATTATACATTGGGCAAAACTTGCCTCTTAGGTGTCAAAATAAAAAAAGTGCAATTGTGAATGTTGCAATGAAACAAGTTGCTCAAAAAATAATTAAATATTGATTAGTAACTGTTTCTTTTATAAGTAATCCAAAAACTCAAATTTATTTAATATGTGTTTTGCAATTTCTTATTAAACTAAAAAATCTTGGGTCTTGCTCAAGTCTACAAAATCGTTGCCTTGAGATCGCCTCAGGATTCTCGTGATGTGATTGGCTGGCCAACACAAGCTCAGCTTGAGGTCGGTTTATGAAACGCAAATTAACTCCGACTCAGACTTGAGTATCGACTCGGTCTCAAGTACGGTTTATGAATACGAGCATTAGGGATGTAGAGAAGTGAGGGAAGCTCGCGAGATGCCGAATCGTGTGTTGGTGAGGGCAAAATTTTGGGATAAAACACCGCAAGTTTCGATAGGAAAGACAGTTAGTCAGAGGGTGACAGTCAAACCGTTACAGTCAAACAGTACCTGAAACAGTTACAGTCAGACAGCTACAGCTAGGTTACAGTAAAATAAAAACCGAGTATTAAACAGAATTACAGTTGAGTTACCGTCGCAGAGTTACAGAGTTAAAGTTAGAAGGTCAGGGAAGTTTCAGAGAGTTACTGCGCCATGCGGTCAGTTGAGTAGTGTTCTAAACCGATCGGAAGTGAAGTCCAATAGGTATTTATCAAAGCGCATATTTTGATTCGAATTGTTCGTGTTTGTTTCCGTGTTCGTAATTACCCATCTGACCGCCACCCCTCCCTGATCTAAGTTGTATAAAACCTCGCCACTGTCGCCTGCTTATCAACCATTGTCCGAAGAGTTGTAACGTTCGACGCCACCGCCTTACCGATCTGTCTGGTACCATAAACTACCCCATTAGCGGTAGCTCGTCCGTCAACCCCGAACCCGATGCTGCCGATGCCGATGACATACAATACAAAGGTGGGTAACTTACTGACCGATATTTTATTCGTAATTTGTGATCGTTTTACTTTGCCAGAGTTATGATTTTGTTATTGCCACTTTTAATTTTGAATTGCATTGCTATCATTGCTTTATTTTTCGCTTCCGGTTTTAGAGTATATTATTCTGTTTGATTGCGATTATCTGGTGTCATTAATTTTAAGATGCAATTGTCTAATTCGAGTCTTGCTGGACCATGTACAATTCTTCCCTGATTCATGTACTGCTTTCTGGTATTAGGGAGGTGTATGACAAGCACTTTAGTTTGGTTTATTAAATCACTATAGCCTGAGAAGTTTTGATCAGCTGTTTTAGAATGGGTTCATTCTAACTTTGGTATATTTACCTACAAAACTACGTTAACGTAGATGTTGACTAGACCGGCCTGAAGCGAGAAGCGGCAGGGGTTTAGAAAGATATCCCTCGTTTACGCTCTTATTATTAATTCAGGTGAACATGTAGCTACCGTATTAATCAATTTGGCGGTATCTATTCTTTCAGTTGAAGGTATCCGTTTTAGTTTGACTCTTTGAACCACTAACACTGTTTGAGCATCTCCAGGTTTTGCCTTGGTAAACGATGTGTTTAAAAAGATAGCAGATTTGCAGTTTGTCTAAGTTAAGGCGAAACTCTTAATTGAAGAACTCTTAATCAGAGAGAGGGAAGTCGAGTAAGTTGACATACTCTGTTGTTCTGAACTGTCATAAAATAGAGAAGACGTCTACTAACAGTGGCGTGTTTCGAACGACCTTATAAATAGAGACCATGTTCACCAAGGTGACGTGTCTCGCCAAACACAAATAAGGGCTATGTTCACCATGTGTGACGTGTCCGACAAAAAAATATAAAAGGTTTCGTGGTTACCAAGTGTGCCCGATTCCTAACACCAAACAAACTATATATATACAAACTCCCGTGACATGGCATCTTCAGACAACAGGTGTTTTAACATGGCCTACCAAGGTAGCCCATGGGCTTATAGCTGTTGTAGCTTTAGCGACGGTTAGAGTTGACGATATGCACGACTTTCCTTCTCCCAGCTCAAGACGAACATGCGAGAGTTTTTCCTACACAATTGGCAATTTGGCAATGTTCGAACTTTGTACCAACACATAACTTTGGTAATTAAAGGTCTTTGTTGGGACATCTGTTCCAACCCTAATTTCTATGGTATATATTAAAGGTGCTTGTCTTCCCGAACCGATATCAAGGGCAATTGTAAATATTTATACAATGTGAATAAATCATGTGGTTCAAATTTCTTGTGTTTTCTTTGTTAGGACATAAAACTTGCTCGGTTACAGTACTAACTGCAGAACTTACTCGAAGGATGTTGTGAACCGAACTTGTCTTAATTGCAGAGCAGGATACCTCTGCGATAAGACAGGTTTTTTTTATGAGTCCTCGCAGTATCATACCTTGCAGTGCTACATTTGCGCTTCATGTTATGATAGGGAAGAAGACCTAGAAGGTTACTTAGAATATACACACGCTCTCCTGTGTACTGTACACTAGAGCAGAGCATAGACGTCGATTTTTTGAATCCATCATGATGCTACCAACCTTACGGTAAGTCTCTGTGCTAAGTATCTGATTCATCACCTTCCTGTTCCCTTCCCCCACACCTCTTCAACCTTTCCTTTTATATCATCAATGGCCTTGACCTACTTCCTTCGCATAATTTAACGGTCTTTCCAATACCTTATTTACTTATATAAAAAATCGCGAATACATCATGTAATCTGCTCAACCACTAGGGGTCAATGACCTTAACAGAATATCAACGTGGCAAGTCACACTGCAACGTAAACAAAGAGCATCTAATATTGCCGCCATTTTTGAAAATTAGTAGTGAAAGTCTTAAATTATTAATTAATAATCTGCTCTATCAAGTCGGGAAATAGGATTTTCCTGTCAAAACACACTAATTTGGACCATTCTGTATATCGGTTGAGCAAAAATTGATTCATTTGAATGTATTTTTGTTTAACTTACTTTAGTTATTATCTTTTCAAAAAAATATGAGGGTTTGCTTTTTTCATAACTATTTAAAAATGGGGATGGGGTAGATATTGGGAGTGGCAGTGTTATTGGAATTGGATAGGAATGGGAAATAAGTTCACTGTTATTTATCTACTGTCAAAATATTAAAAAAATACCTTTCGACAGTTACCTCTGTGGCGAAAAAAATTGACGGCCGAAACGTTGCTTAATTATTTATTCATTAACAGTCGTTTGTTATTGGCAAGATTAGCTTTTATTGATCTTACATTTAAGAAAATTATTTTTATTAAGCAGCGTTTCGGTCGCCAATTTCAGTCGTCATCATGAATAACATCATTAGTAGAGTAACTTAACTTATTATAATACTTATTAAGTTGTTAATGTCATTAAATCAGGGGCGAACCGAGCCTCATGAGTTTGGGGGGGTGAGCCATGTTCAAAATGCCGACTCGGTCAGAAAAAATTTCCGACTGTACAACACAGATTTATAATTTTATACCTACACAACAAAAATTGACTGCACATTCAAAAAATGTGATTAGGTGTAGTGATTCTACATTGATTCTTTGTCACTGTGAGTTGGTTATAAATGTGCTCAAACAACAACTTTTTTGAAAAGTATTTTTTATTCATCCACAACGAAAATTACATACTATTATAATGAAACTGCGAACCAAGTTAAGTTATAACTCTTCGGTGTTTCAAGTGAGACCAGGTTTGAACAACTTTTGGAACGTTTATTTCGTCGACAATACCCTTCGCGGAAAAAAGTAACATCAGAGAATCCAAACGATCGTCACCCATTGACGTTCGGAGCGAACTCATAACCAATTTTAATTTACTGAAAGATCTTTCGCATGATGCCGAAGAAACGGGCGAAGTTAGAACAAATCGAACAATTTTGTAGGCCCATGGCAAAATCTTACGACTCAAGAAGCGTTTTTATTTCTACCTGAATGCATTCGGGTTCTTTTTCAAAGGATTCAGGTTGTAATTCCACAATAGAATGTATTGATTCGACAGTACAATTTCTACTGTGGGCTGGAATTTCAAAAATTTTCTGGATGGGTTCAAATTTTGAAAGAGATCCTTTTTCCGGAGGCTTGACGTAAATACGTCGAACACAGCTTTGAATTCTGCACGGTAAAACGTGAAAAGATCGAAAGTATATGCAGTTTCAGGATTCTTGTCGAATTTTTTTGGTGCTCGTTGTTTTCGATGTTGTTTAGCAAAGTGACTTTCTGGATCAATATGAAGTTTTTTCGCGAATAATATAAGTATGAAATGAGTCATATAGTCGGCGGCAGTCGGCGAAGTCGGCGGACCAGAGAGTGAGAGGGCCGAGAGTCGAGTCAAGCTGACTATAAGGGTCTAAGCTCATACTCGGTATAGTCCTGTGCTCGTGTGCATGAATATTTCCGCGTGCGTTAATTTGAATTTCGATATTTATAACTCGTTTTTTCTCAATGATTTACATTCAGGAATAAGCTGAATCGGAAAATGTTTTTGCCGACTAGCCGACTTCCCAGTCATATTTTTCAAGCATGATGACTACGACATTAAAATGCCGACTCAGGCAAAAATGCCGACTGGGTACAAAAGTTTGGGGAGGTGTCACACCCCTAACACCCCCGCCTCGGTTCGCCCCTGCATTAAATGTTCGCTGGTGAGCGAAATTGACAGTGGAAACGTTGCACAATTAAAGTGAAATTCATTAATTATTATTGGTTATTGGCAAAATTAGCTTTTAGTGGAAACGAAGTAAAATATATATTTTTTAAAAAAAAACTAAGACAACCATTTTGTAAAACGGGGAAAAATGTATCTGCTCACTCATTTTAAATAAAGTGTATCCGTTCCGTGGGGTCAAACTATCTCTGTGCCAAAATTGAACAAAATGGGTGAATCGCTTTAGGAGCGTAGAAGGTACCTACTAAGAAAACAGACAATTTATTGTATGTTTTAATCTACATAAACTGGACCATTCCTACATTTAGAACAATATACTCATCTCTGTTAAATGGCGATGACATTGATATTTTTAGATCACATGTGACTAATTACGCAAGTGTTCTTTGGCTGCCATTTAGTCGAAATAATATCTTTTTAATTGCATCAACTGTATGTCGACGCTACTGCAACATCACGTCTTTTGTTCGAACTAGAAGCATATATCCGTCGATAAGCACAAAATCAGTAATTATACAAAACTGGTGCCTCAAGTTCAAATAATATATATGTATGACTATTTATATATGTATCGGTAAAGGGTACGATGCGACCTCCGTTAAGGTATATGGAAGTAACGTTATGGACTCATATACCTATAACGTTGTTACCTCCGAAACGGATCGCCGTGTTTTCTGCATATTTAGGGTGGGGATAGGTTCAGAAGCTCAAATCCGAAAATAGTATCGGAGGTCACAAAGTTACCTCTGTACCCCTATTTATATGATTTTAGTGCAGCGGTTCTCCATTGGCGCTGTTAGCGTACTTTTGCAGATTCGAGCAACACGCTGAAACCTCCACCATATAAAACCGCCGAAAGTAGTACGATGGGTACCTTGTGGGTCCCAAAATTTAGCAACACATTATCAATATTTATTGACTATGTAAACTAAATGAGAAGTTTTAAAGTGAGAATTGTTTTCATTCACGACAACAGCTTAGAGTAAATTTAGATTAATCGCAATCATTCTCGCACTTATTTGAATGGTTATTCTGTTGCTTTCATTAAATAAACCATACAGATTCACATTTTTAGACTAAAATTGTTTAAAATTGGAGGATTTATTATTGAATTTATGTACAATCGTGACTTTTCTGTGTTATTTTTATTATTAAAACTTCATCGACAATTTATATAATGGCTGAGTACCTGCTCGCTTTTAGCACAAAAAATATTGGGCCGGTTTTAACATAATAATTAATCAACAATTATAAAACCAGCAGATCTTGCATTTCTCTCAATAAAACAGGACAATGCGGAGTTAATAACGAGGTTTTCACTATAATAAATAACAATTGTCTATGCTCCCGTCATTTTGGTGTACTTTCTAATTGAAATATACAATCTTTATTTTTATTTTTTTTACAAAAATTGTCACTTAAATATCTACCTACTATAACCTAAGTATCAAAGTTTAAGCAATACCTTTTTTCTGACGATCCACAAAAATTAGCAATTGGAACTACTAATAAAATTATTACTATCTAGTTAAATGTGAAAATAAAATTTAGAAAGATTTAGCTAAAATTGAAAGCATGAAACATTGATTAGTGTGTGGCTAAGAAGTTTTTTTTGTCTTTTTAAAAATACTTAACTTCTTTATGTAATCGCTGAGTAACAAAAATAATCTTTTTGTATTTTTCTTTTTTATGTTTGTTTCTATCAGATGTCTGTCATCTATATCATTTTGTCATTTCAAAAGTGGTAGATATTAACTTGAAATTTCATAATTAAACCCTGTTTGTATCACCTTTCTAGGATGTGTAACCAACTCTCGGTACCTTTGAATTTGTAAATTAATAAATAGTTAAATGTCAATATTTGAATGTCAGTTTCAGAAAAGTAAATTAAAAACAAAACAACTTTCACTTTCTTTTCTGGATACATTGTATTCTTTTTCTATTTTATGTAATTTTCGAAATTGAAAGAACAGGTGGTAATTGGGTTGTGTTTGGGATGTTGTGTTGTAATTTGACGGCTAATTGAACTGTTTATTAAGTTCAATTCGATATGAGTTCTTGTACCTACTATTTTTCTTCTAAATACATGATTAAACATTACATAAACGTATTGAAAGGTTAAGGCCACGTTTTGTTTGAGTATCTCTGTTTTCAGGGAAGACAACTAATACCTAATCATATGGCGGAACTGTTAAAAATTTTTACTTGACATTATTCCATGTATTAATTATACAGGGTGGGCCAATACTGCGTGCACGGAAGATTGTGTCGTTAACATTGGTTTTACGAAAAATTATTCAAACAAATTCCTTTTATGAAAATGAAGTTATTGATGTTTAAAAGTTAAAAACAGAAACTGTTCTGTTTCACCTTAGCAAAGGTGAATTGAATTAAATTTGGATATGAGATATCTATTTCTTTCTCTACGCAATGGTGAAACCGGATATTTCTATCTTGTTTAGTTTCGGAGATACGATTTTTTTTTCTGAGACGCTGCATACGTTCATTTTTTTAAAATGCTAAATAGTGCCGACATGGTGCAACTTACACCCAATATTTAGTTATCGAAGTGACCATTATTCTTAACCGGAAATTTATAAATGTAATAAATGTAGGGCGTTCTATTTAATAAAATGAAGTTAGGTAGCACTCAGACGCATGAAGAGTGTGGAGAAGTTTGTTAGATGTAGTCAAATTAGACGTTGAGCCTATGCGTTAGTTGTTTATATTTTGTGTAATAGCGGATCTATGTGTGCGTGACTGGCATTTTGTTTAGATTGACTACTGTAAGTTTTTTTATAGTAAGTCAGCCTGTAGGATTTGCACTGTCAACTTCTACACTAAGATTTGTTGTATACCTTGCCTTAATAAACGTTTGGATTTTACGTAAAACAAAGGTTATCTATTCGTACTAACCTTAACAGGTTATGGGCCCAGACTCGTGGCGGATAAGTAAAAGATAATTTACGTGATAGATCAGACGCGTGAAAAGGCGTTGCAAAAAGGAAGACGCGCAGGAAAAGGTATCGAAGAGTCGAGTGAAAAGCGCGGGACAAAGTACAGTCAGAAGGCTTGAAGAGATTCCAAGATGACGTCGTCAACATTTAATATAAAACCGCTTACCAATGACAACTATGAGAGTTGGTCTGTACAAATGGAAGCAGTGGCTTTAAAGAACAGTCACGAAGAGCGCAAGAAAAGAAGGACGATGAAGACGACAAAGCAAAAGCAGACCTTATAATTGCAATGGATGCAAGTTTATTGCAATTGGTAAAAGGGTTGAATACATCGACGCAGGTATGGGGCAGTTTAAAATCTGAATTTGCGTCGACAGGACCAGTAAAGAAGGCGAGCTTGCTAAAGCGCATTTCAACGTTTGAGATGTTCGAAGGTGTCGATCTCAGAACACAGTTAATGGAGTTCTTCGACGTCATAGCGCAGTTGGAATCGATGGGCATTCCCATAAATCCAGAATTGCTATCATATATGTTGCTTAACAGCTTACCACCGAGCTACAATGTATTAAAATGCTCGATGGAGTCGCGAGATACTGTGCCAAAGCCAGAAATAATTCGACACAAAGTTCTGGAAGAGTTTGACTCGAGAAAACAACAGCAGAGCGACGAAGCAGCAGAAGCGATGTGGGCACAGAAGGGCAAGAAAAAATTTCAAAATGACCGAGGCGGAAAGAGAAATGGGGGTTTTCGTCAAGTGACAGATAATAAAGCGAGAGAAAACAAAAACTTCAAATTTAAGTGTTTTAAATGTCATGGTGTTGGTCATAAACCTGCCGATTGTTCTAGAAAGGGTTCGCAAGACAGTTCGAATCGGGAATCATCGTCAAAGGCCGAAAAAGCTGGAGTTGCATTCCAGAGTGTAGCGTTAGAACAGTCGCTAGGTGCAAAATACAATGCCTTTGTAAGACGCTGGTGTTTGGATAGTGGCTGCACGTCGCTTATGTGCAACGACGAGAAAATCTTTCGAGAAAGTACGAGTACGAGGAAGGAGAAGTTACTATTGGCTAGTGACATTCAAATTGACATTGACTGGTGACAACGGACGGTAAACAAAACGAGTCCGTGAAACTCAATGATGTGTTGTTAGTAAAAAAGTTACGGACGAATCTACTGTCAGTGTCAAAAATCACAGATCATTGGACACACTGTGCTATTCGAGAAAGACAGAGCGGTGCGCGGAAAGGACGGCAAAATAAACTTAGTTGCCGAGCGCGAAGGGAACTTATATTATTTCCGTGAGAAATTAGAGCAAGCAAATCTCGTAAATAATAGCGCTGCAAGTGTAGATGTGTGGCATCGTAGACTTGGCCATTTGAATGTACGTGACGTGCTCAGATTATCCGCACTAGAACTAGCAACGGGAATAAACATCAAGAGTGATAAACTAACACAGCCGTGTGACGTGTGTATGCGCGGGAAATTGGCTGCGTTGCCGTTTCCGAAAAAAATCCAGAGAAGTTCAGACGTGTTGAATATAGTGCACTCTGATGTGTGGGGACCAGCGAGAACAGAGTCATTCAGAAGATCAAAATATTTCGTTTCATTTATTGATGATTACAGTCGATGGTAATATTTCTGAGAAACAAAAGCGACGTGTTACAAGCGTTTAAAGAGTACAAAGCGCGAGTTGAGAATCAGACTGGACAACGAATAAAGTGTCTGATGACTGACAATGGATGAGAGTATAGAAGGCGTGAATTCGATAAGTTTTCAAAAGAAAACGGCATTTCTCGACGGTTGACAGTGCCTCATACACCGCAGCAAAACGGTGTGGCCGAGCGCATGAACCGAACTCTCGTGAAGATGGCGCGGTGTCTACTAGTGCAAACGGAACTAAAATATGCTTTCTGGTCTGAGACGCTTGCCGCGTCGAATTATTTACGAAACAGGTGTCCAACAGCGAGTTTGGGAGGTCATACTCCATACGAGTATTGGTATAAGTGTTTACCAGACCTGGGCAATCTTAGTGTACGGAGCAAAGACGTACGTGCTGCAAAAGGAACCTGGTAGGGGTAAATTTGAACCTAAAGCGAAAGAAGGCGTTCTGGTGGGATACTCTGAAGAGTCGAAGGAGTATCGAGTGTACGTACCTGAGGATAGCAAAGTTGTGTTGGTCAGGGACGTGAGACTCGTCGAAGGCGTGACAGAAGAATTGACAGAGAGAGATAGAGATGTCAACGAGTCAGCGGAAAGGTTCGACGAAGAAAAGGATGACAGGGTTGAAGTTCCAATAGAACCCAGGATCGATGGTAAGCAACATGCGATGAGAGATAGGTCATCGATGCCGCAAATTGTTGTGGATTCACCAGCGAGAGCATCGGCGAGTTTGACTGGCATGCGAGGAGCTGGCAGGCCAACAATGTTACGTTCAGGCAGTAGAGGGAGACCGAGAAAAGTTTATCAAACGAGGTCGGCTCCAACTGAATCAAGAACGCATAAAGATGAGCCGAACAATGAATTAAATGAAGATGAGTCCGAGGTGGAAGAAGATATGTTCATTGATACAGCGGATGATGATGAGCAAGCGATAGAGATGGCAAGTTTGGTCGATCTATCGGTAGAAAGCGCAATGAGTAGCCATGAATCAAAAAAATGGTTAGAAGCAATCGCCGAAGAAATCAAAGCGCTGATCAAACATGATACATGGACACTGGTGAAGCGACCCAAAGACAGAAGCGTTATTATATGCAAAATTATACTGCGAAACAAAACAAAGTCAGATGGGAGCCTAGAGTGCAGAAAAGCAAGAGTCGTTGCACGTGGATTCACTCAGCGTGAAGGTATCGACTTTGCTGAAACATTCGCTCCTGTAGCTCGCTTGGATTCTGCGAAATTACTGATGGCGTTAGCAGCGAGAGAGGGTCTAAGAGTTTTTCAACTGGATGTGGTGTCTGCGTACCTGAACGGGCAGCTGGACGAAGAAATCTTCATGGAGACACCAGAGTACATCGAAGAGGCGCTAAGTGAAATAGTGCGGAAAGATGGTGAAAGTGAAGTCGGTGTCAAAGCTCGAAAAATGATTCGTGAGTTAGAAGAAGGTGAAAAAGTGTGCCGGTTGAACAAAGTACTGTACGGTTTGCGTCAGGCCGGGCGCCAGTGGAATAAGAAACTGGACAAAATTCTTAGAAAATTAAATTTAAAATCCACTGCGAATGACACGTGCTTGTATTTTCATACGAATGAGAGAGAGTGTACCTTTGTAGTTGTGTATGTTGACGATATTTTGTACGCGTCAAGTAATGAGAAAAGATTGCAAGAGATTCGAGCGGGATTAAGTGAGGCGTTCGACATTAAAGATTTAGGTCTTGCAAGTTTTTGTCTCGGCATAGAAATCAAACAAAACGACAGTGAAATAAAATTGATAAGGACCAAAGATGTCACTAGAGAGCCATCTATGGTAAATGCTATTTAATAAGAGGTACTGTACTGTTCAACAAGATGCCTTTTTCATTAAGGCAATGCTTGTTAAACCAGTCCTCACGCATAGCTACGACTGTGTGAAACGCACACATACATAAATAGAACAAAATATGTTCTCTTATCAGTAGTGTAAGATGACCGGTTCTAATTCAGAGGAGGAGAGGTTACTTAAGGTCAAATTGATGGATGGTCATTGACTTTAAACTTGTGTGTATGTAGTGGTTGAATGCTTCACAATGAATTGAAACATATGTACATGTATCGGTAACGTGAAATTAAATACGTCGCTTCACAATGAATTGAAACATATGTGCATGTATCGGTAATGTAAAATTAAATACGTCTGCAGTCGTCTGTTTAAACTTGTGTGTATGTAGTGGTCGAATGCTTCACAATGAATTGAAACATATGTACATGTATCGGTAACGTGAAATTAAATACGTCTGCAGCCGTCTGAAGTTTACGATTTTTATGATGGAATGTTTTAAATACGTCTACAGCCGTTGAAGTGTCATTGCAACGTTATTCGAGGAATGATGTTAGGTATTTAGTTACACTTACACTGATTATTGCAATTGCAATTGTACGTGATTCATGTAGATATTGTGATGGGGAAGGATGGGAAAGAAGTGCAGTTGTAAGCAGGTAGACAATCGTTAAAGTAGTGAAAAGGAAGAGAAGGCAGAAGTAGTTGAGAAGATTGGTTTGAGAATGGATGTAAGAAGCAGTAGTAGAGGTCGTAGTATCGATGAAGTTTGTGGTGGTACAAAAGAAGTAGAGTATTGGAATAATGCGGACCACATGGAAGGATTGAATGATGCGCAGCGTAACACTGTGTTACATAGAGGAGATTACGTAGACACAGAGGAGTATACTGTAAATAAAGCAAAGAAGTATGTAAGTGATGTTAGCTCAATGAAAGGGTGGAACGTAGCTCGAAAACTCTTCAAATGTGAAACGAACTTCTCAGCATGTTCTGCGTATGTGCTGTACTGTGATAGGAATAATCTTCGCTACCTACCAATGTGTTGGAGCTGTCGATATGGAGGAAGTAATGGAGGAATTGTGTCATTATATACACGAGTTCCGAATTTATGGATGTTGGAAGTGTATATCCATGACGAAGTTCACATTCATTGCGGATGGTGTGGTGAGATATGCAGGTACGAGTTTGTTTGCAGTGAGAACCACCGTATCACAAATAAGACCGTATTTGAAGAAGGATATGTAATAGAAATAAGTAATAATCTTGGTTATGTAGAAGGAGCGTAGAACGTGTACATGTATATATTTATGTTAAGAAATAAATAAAGAAGCAAAAGGTAGTAGACGTTTGAGATATAAGATTAAGGTAGAGTTTGGGGATAATAAGAAGTTATATGGAAAGTGTGTCAAGGTCACAAGTCTTTAAAAAGGAAAAGGAAGGTATAGGAGAGGGAGCTATTGAAAGGTAGGTTTATGAAAACATAATGGATTGGAAGAGTTGACGCCTTTGCTCGTAAGTATTGCAAAGAATACAGTACAGCGTGTGCGTATCATCGATCTCGTAAACAAAGCCCGACTTTTCGCAGAGGTACGATTGAGTCCCCTGACGACAAGGTCGGCAGCACAGGTTTACGACATCGCAATGATAAAATGTGCAGCTGTGGCAGAAAAGCAGAGGTCTGTTGTCAAAACATTCTTGACAGCAGAATCCTGTTTCAGCCGTACAGCTTTCACGCAGACGCCAACAATATCCGCATTGGAGCAAGGTGGTTTCATTAGCAGTTTGCCTGAATGGTGAAAGGACAATAGATACACGAGAAAGGTCCATGTTAATTCATAAGACCCTTCTGGTGAAGTGATGCTCTCTCAGGTTGACAAGGGTTTAAATAGGAAGGTATGTGGTGGGGAAAGAGTGGGGAAGTAGTGGGGGAATAGTGGGGATGTAAAGGAAGTGGTATAGAGTAGTGTGGTAGCGAAGGTGCTGGTGTAGCAATATTTTTTATAATGAGGTTGCATCGCTAGGTAGTAGTAATTTTTTAATTGATGAAGGAGTGGGTAATTAAAAAAGTATATAAGGCGTAATATGTGTTATTGAACCTGTTGTATTTGTTTATGAATTTTAATAGACAGTTGTCGGAGGAAAAATTTTTAGGTGAAAATAATGGTAAAAAAAAAAAAGTCCAGAAATTAAAAAAAATATATTTTGAGGGCAGGAAAAGAGTGGTATGAAAAATTAGTACATGAAAATATGGATAATGAGGTGTAGTATAAGAAGACAATGAAGTATTTAATGAAATACTTCAGCGTAAGAAATGATAGGGGTAAAAGTGTAAAAATGAAGCTTTAGAAATTTTTTTGAAGCAGAAGGAGTTGAAATCGGGTAATAACTTATGGTGTGGGAAGAAGGTCCCCAAGTGGAAGTACCCGAATCTGAAGAAATTTTTGAAAAAAAAAAATAAAGTTGACAAAAAGTTGACACCTTTAAGCTTAAAAAAAAAATAGAAGCAGTTAAAAAAAAAAAAAGTGTTCCTCTTGGAAAATGTAAGTTGAACAGTGGGCTAAATGATCCCACCCTGAAAAGTCGAGAAATATTTTTTTAACGTGTTTCACCCTCATACTTTGACCCCCGAAAAGTGTATGAAGGGTAGATGATAGGGAAAAAATGTTTGAGTAAAAAATGTTTAGTGTTCCATGAAGAACAATTTGCTTCCAACGAAACTTGGAGGACGTCTGTAATGGAGGAAGTAATTTCTACCCTAAATTTCAAGAATTAATTAAAGGTATAAGGAGCGGTGCTAAAAAAAAAGGTGCCTCTCTCACTATTGATGTCGAGGACTGAAGGTACCACTTGGCAATGTCAGAAGTATCAAATTCAGACAACTACCCCTCTCGGACTTAATGCCTCCCGACCTCCCCCCACCAGCCCACCTCGGCGCCCTGCCCCCCCCCTGTACCCATTTCCCTATGATGTTTTTCAGCGGATTTTCTTCTCAACCCCTTTTCCACCCCATTTTTCATCCCTTACATACCTATACACAACTTCTCCTAGGAAACACAAATTCACCAAATTTCACATATATGTCTTATTCACAATTTAGAACAACAATGCTCTCTTTGTCCTTTCCTGTATGGGGCCGACTAACACCACCTACTAACCTGAAAATTTTTTTTTTTTTTGCTTTTTATTTTTTTTTTGGTCCAAATTATTTTGGGACCTTTTTGGTTTATCCCCAGAGGGTCGGGTTAGGTTATTTTATTTGACTACTTTTATTAATTTTTTTTTTTTTTCAAAATATCATTTTGGTTGGTGGTTATTTGTTTTTTTTTTCACTTACAACTTACAAACTAACTCTAACAAACTATTTACTTAACTTATTTACAAACTTACATACTAACCCTTATTTACTAATTAACTTATTTACAAAACTTACATACTAACCCTTATTTACATTTACATTATTTACACTACCTATTCGTAACCGACGTCAACTGCTGCTTCGCGGTGTCAAGCAACGTTTTCAGTCGCTCCAACTTCGGACGCTTTGCTTCCTTCGCGCGCTTTAAGACGTCCACTTCCTGATCGATCTGGTGGTCCTCCTCAACCAGTTCGTCAACAAAGCTTCCTTGTTACAGGCAGACTTCGCCACTTTTGCTTCAAGCTGAGCAATCTCAGCTTTCCACTTAGCGACGTCGTCGTCCTGTTGCAAGATAGCCTTATCGACTTGGGAAATTTCAGCGCGCACCTTCTGCTGCGCAGCGCGCCTTCCTTCCCAAGCGGACGTCAAATACGCCATCTTTTCCAACACTTTCGGAATTATCCTAAAGGCGCTTTCCAGACTGTCTATGTCCTGTGATAGACTTGTCTGAGAAGGCGTCGTTGGAGTTTCCGGAAGTGGAGAAACAGGCGATGGAATCGGCGTGAGCGTCGGAAGTGGAGAACCGCAGTCACTTGACATCGATGCAGCAGCAGTTGTCATCGTCGTCGCCGTTGTCCAGGTACACGTCGTTGCCGCCGTCGTGGACGTGGACAACGGCGTCGGTACCGTGCTCCTCCTCGCTGTCGTGGTCGCTGTCGTGGTCGCTGTCATGGTTGAAACGCGCTTCCTCTTCGCCATCCCTAGAGTCCGCTTTCCACCTGCGGAACATCTAGGTGGCGTCACAACCGCAGCGATCGCCGCCATCGTGGTCACGGCGACCACAAACTCGCACTGTAAAACAAAATTATTAATTAACAATTAAACAATTACTTCAAAAATATTAATTAATACTTACACCACTTGTCCTCGATTTTCCGTACCGGCTTTTCGGTACGGCAGGTTTTCGTACTTGTTTATTTTCCATTTTAATTGTAATTTTTAAATGTACTTTATTAATTTTTTATAATTACTGGAACGTCTGTTCATAAGAAGAGTCGAGAGAAGAATGAGACGACGCTCCGCTTGCTACCTTCCCTCCACACTTCTTGCATATTTCTATTTGCTGAATAAGCAATGGTTCACACGCTCGATGAGCCATGTATCACAACTTTTATGTATGTGTGAGATGATACCAAACACCATGTCTACCCGTAGGTTCATGACATTACTATACATGTAACCTATTTCTATTTGCTGAATAAGCAATGGTCACACGCTAGATGAGCCATGTATCAGAACTTGTATGTATGTATGAGATGATACCAAGCACCATGTCTATCCGTAGGTTCATGACATTACTAAACATATAACCTATTTCTATTTGCTGAATAAGCAATGGTTCATACCCTACATGAGCCATGTATCAGAACTTTTATGTATGTGCTGCTGGTATACAGGTGTTAATCAGAAAGTATCCACACCTCACTCTAACTTACATTGTCATTTATAGCTCAAACAACTTCTCTTTCTAGTTTTTCCTTCTTCGCACAAACACTTGTGCTGATCTTAACTTTACCCCACTCATATCCTCCTCCTCCAAATTGTATAAATACTTAAGTTTTCACAACGTTCACCACAGATCGCTAACAGTCTTAGCAATAATACAACATCAAGTACAACACCAACAAAATGGTGCTCTACACAGTATTGTTTCTTGGTTCCATGCCAACTGGAACCAATATAAGGGTGGACACCATCATTTTTGAGAGTACCACTCCTGGAGGGTTGACGATGTTGAAGGTGTCCGACAGAAGGCCGGTCGGAGCCTTCAGCGAACACCTGGAAGCCCAGCTGGCGTGGACCTCTTTTCAGGGGACACTGGTCATCTCTGCCATGGACCACGGGGCGGCGGTCTATATTAAAACATTTTGTTGAATTTGTTTTTTTATTATGTACCTAGCTGTATTGTTTTATATATTAAAATAAATAAAATGTTTTTATTTATAATTTATATTCTCTTTTATTTCTTTAATTACAAAATATAAAATGATACATTATAAAAGAATTTTATTGAATATAATACAATATAATATAAAACATCATTGAATTTTAGTCATTAAATTTACTCAGTAAAGCAGACTTAAGATTAGCTAGCTTATGTTCGATTTCTTGTACCTCCTTTCTCGTTTCAACTACCGATCTGTTCAACTCCTCCAGCTCCTTCTCAGTCAATGAAGCGGCCTTTGTCTCTCTTTCATTCAGTACCATTTCTCGTCGCCGCTTTTCCTCCTTAACACTATTTATGGCTTCTCCTACTTGGTCCACTATCTTGGAATAATCGAATGGAGCAGCCGACAACCTTCGTGTGTACGATCGCTTCTTCGGCTTCATCGATATCGACTTCGATCCCGCCACCGCCATCGTAGAGGTGCTAGCCACAGGCTCCGCCATCGTTACCGTGGTAGCACCTCCAACACACCCCTCACCTTTAGCGGATGATGTGAAGGAATCGTTTGGAAAGAAGTTTTCCAATATATCAGCCAGCTCGGTTTCGTTCATATTTAGCTCAGCAGCTAAATCAACACCGTTACCCTGTTCTCTAGCACTCATCTTACCACACCGTACCCACTACAGTTTCAGTATATATTCCTTTCGCCCCTCTCCTTATGCCATCTCCACCTTACACATCCCTCCCCTTTTCCTATAGCTATTTATTGCCCCTCGCGTTCAGTATTCCTCAGTCGTTGTCGAGATATACCTCTTACCGCTAGCCTCTATGATCCCTTGTCCGGACTGTGATGCTTCCTTTACGCGATCTGATAATTTAAAAAGACATCGATTAACTTCTTGTCGGAAACGAGCACAGCTCCAACGTACATCGCCTCTACCGAAGAAAAAACTTAAAATTGCTACGCCTGCTGGTTCTTCTGACCGCTGGTGTGATACTTGTAACATTTACGTTCCACAACATTCCTACAACGGTCACCTTCGCAGCCTCAAGCATAAACAAACTTGCTGCTCTCCTCTTGAGGAAGGAATTACTTTCCTTTCGTCCGCGTTCGCTAACAGAATTGTGTCCTTTCGTATTTCATCCGCCAAGTTCTTCCTGTCGTATACCGACTTTTTCACCGAAGTTTTCGACAAATGCTTGCGTGTTATTTGTAATCAGATACAACTGCATGACACGCTTAAACTAAATCTTGAACTTTTCGTACGATATGTGCACGATGCTAAACAATTGGTTGACGTGAAATCCTTCAACACCAATAACAAAGTTGTCACTCAGTCGACGGATCTTTCCAATATTCTCCAAAGCTTCTTCGACGTTCTTGAGGGTAAAGCTTCTGAGTTTCAAGAACGAGAGTCAGGTAATTTATCATTCTCTCTTTATATATATTTCACTTGTGTTTAATATTATTTCATTCTTACAGGATGGGCTTTGGAAAGAGTTCTTTTCCTAGAACTCAATTGCAACAAGTACAATCCTCTTAGAGCTTCATCTTACATTCCTCTACCTAAACAAATTGTACTTAAGAGAGCTGTTGTGAACGTACGAAACGATGACCAAGCCTGCTTTGCGTGGGCAATAACCTCAGCTTTGTATCCCGCCCAAGCCAACCCGCACAGAACGACTTCCTATCCGCATTACTCCCGCACGATGGACCATGACGGTATCGATTTTCCTATTAAATTAAACGACATTCCCAAGTTTGAAACGAAGAACCATTGCTCTGTGAATGTTTACGGGACTGAATACGTTTTGAAGGATGGAAAATGGATCTGGGAAATTGTTGGTCCCCTCTACTACTCGTCCGTCAAACGAAGGCTGCACATCAATTTACTCTTGCTACACGATGATCGAGGAAATAATCATTACTGTTGGATTAAGGACATGTCTCGTTTGCTCTCTCAACAACTCTCCAAAACAGAACATCGCAAATTCCTATGTGACGGCTGCTTGCAATACTTCAGCTCTGTGGCTCACCTGCACCGTCATCAGCGGAATGATTGCAACCACGTTTACACGACGCTGCCAACTGCTGATCTCAAATTGGATAAAATGGGTAGGCTCATCCCTAATAACGTTTTAAAATTTCAAAACTACCACAAACGTATCAAAGTACCTTTTGTTGTTTATGCAGACTTCGAAACTATATTGCGACCCATTCATACATGCTTTTCCGATCCTAACAAGACCTCCACCACACCTACCCACGAACATCAACCGCACTCGTTTGCTTACTTGATTAAGTGCTCTTTTGACGATTCCCTTTCAATATTCAGAACTTATAGAGGACCTGATTGTGCTAATCAATTTGTTAAAACTCTTGATCAAGACGTTTCTGATATTTATCACCGATTTTTAAAGACCCCGGTTCCTATGATACCCTTGACTGATGAAGAAATGCGACTTTTCTCTGAAACGTCGTCTTGTAATATTTGCGAAGAGCCCTTCCTAATCGATGATGTAAAGGTTCGCGATCATTGTCATTTGACTGGTAAAGTTCGATTAGGGGCCGCTCATTCCAGATGTAACTTAAACTACAAACTACCCAACTTTGTGCCTGTATTCTTCCACAACCTCTCCGGTTACGATTGTCATTTATTTTTAAAAGAAATGGCTGTCAACGATGTTAAATTTAGTGTAATTGCTCAAAATAAAGAAAAATACGTTTCCTTTACCAAATTATTGCGAGTTGATACTGTTCCCGGTGTTTCAGATAACTCTACTCAAAACGTATTTGTTAAGATTCGATTTCTCGATTCCTTTCGTTTTATGGCTTCCTCCCTCGATAAACTGTCTGAAGAACTCCACCCTTCTCAATACTTCCAAGTGAAGAAGTATTTTTCTGATCCTACACAATTTCAACTTGTGCGACGGAAAGGGGTTTTCCCTTACTCCTACGTCGACGATATTACTAAACTTGACCAATCAACGTTCCCTCTCAAAGACGATTTTTTCGATAAATTAACATCTCTACCCATTTCCGATGAAGATTATGAAAGAGCTGCCACCGTTTGGAAAACCTTTAACTGCTCCACTCTCGGAGAATATTCTGACCTCTACTTGAAAACCGATGTCCTACTGTTAGCTGACGTGTTCGAGAATTTCCGTGAAATATGTATTTCCACTTACGCCTTGGACCCCGCTAAGTATTACACCGCTCCCGGGCTAGCGTGGGATAGCATGTTAAAATTCACTCGCGTTAATTTAGAACTTCTAACTGACATCGATATGTTAAAGTTTTTCCAAAAAGGGGTACGCGGAGGAATAAGTCAGTGTGTTCAAAGAATGCATTTCGCCAATAACCCACACCTTCCTGATTATGACGCATCTGCTCCCACTTCCTACATTATGTATTTGGATGCTACCAATTTGTATGGACACAGCATGAGTCAATACCTTCCCATATCCCATTTTCGTTGGCTCACCGATGCTGAAATTGATGAATTAAATGTTCTTGATTTACATGCTTCTTCTGAATATGGTTATGTACTTGAAGTTGACGTTCAATATCCCCAAAACCTACACGATTTACATGCTGATCTTCCCTTTTTAGTTGAAAATATTATTTCTCCTGGTAATGCTAATGGTAGAGTCAAAAAATTGATTCCGAACCTTATGATTAAGACAAAGTATATTGTTCATTACCTACCGCTTAAACAAGCTCTCCAGAGCGGATTAAAATTACTTAAAGTGCATAGAGCTATTCAGTTTAAACAGTCACAATGGTTGAAACCTTTCATAGATTTGAATACTAGAAAACGTAATATGTGTAATAATAAGTTTGGGAAATCTTTCTTTAAATTGATGAACAACAGTACTTTCGGAAAAACGATGGAGAACGTTGATAAACGAGTTGACGTCAAGTTAGTTACTCATTGGCAAAACGTTGGACGGTACCTTGGTGCTGAAAGTTTAATAGCTAAACCCAATTTCAGAAATTCAAAAATTTTCACCCCCCATTTCATAGCTATTCAGATGAATAAATTACACATTGTTTACGATAAACCGCTCTATGTAGGTTTCGCTATTTTGGATTTATCAAAAGTTGTTATGTATGACTTCTACTACGGCTTTCTTAAGCAAAAATATCAAGAAAATATTTCTTTGATGTATATGGATACTGATTCCTTCATTCTTAAAGTTTTCACCGAAAATTTCTACAGAGATATGATTGAAAATATTCATCACTTCGACACTTCCAATTACCCCCATGATAATAGTTTCAATATCTGTATTACCTCTTCTGTTATTGGTAAATATAAAGACGAATTCCCTAATAATCCCATTAAAGCATTCTATGGAACCGGAGCAAAAGCTTACTGCGTTGAAGCCGTTGATCAAATTGTTAAAAAAGCAAAAGGTGGTAAGAAAAATGTCATTAAATTACATCTTCAAATCGATGATTACCTACGCGTCATTAGAGATGACGCCACCATTCTTAAATGTATGAATGTTTTCGTTTCGGATCTGCATACTATGTTTACCCATATGAAAACGAAAGTAGCCCTCTCTCCCAAAGATGATAAACGTTTCTTAATTCCGAAAACAACGAATACACTTCCTTGGGGACATTACAATATAAAAAACTCAAACAGTTCGCTTTCAAAGTTCGACGGTGCCGTTGATCGATTTATACAAAATTTTCATCAACCGTATACCGACGACTTAACGGTTGGAGAATACTTTATTAAAAGACTTTTCGAAGCTTCGTCACTTCCACAGGAAGCCATTGATAATATTTATGAACACCTACTGTAATACCTACTTGGAGTTCTGTTTAAGTATAGCTTACGCTGAAATGTCACTCAATGTAAATATGTTATCCTTAATGTTGGTTGTATTGTATAAATAATAATAAAACGTTACTACACAACTTGTTTGTTTACTATTTTTATTCTGCGAAATATATTCCTCAACTTCACAAATAACATGTGTACGATTTCTACTGTTACAATTTATTGTTTCAATAACATTAACAATGAATAAATTTTCTTATAATCTTCAATATTACTTGATGGCCATTTGCCTGAGTCAGGACCGCTCTGCCAGCCTGCAGCTTTTTCCGTTCCTTCTCTTAAAATATTTTCTTCTATCCATTGCAGCACTGTTTGATGACGACCATTGATATTTGGACTTAATGTATACGGAAGCCGAAACAAGTTGATCAGTTTAATACACTTTTCCAAATTTTTCGGTTGTGCGTAGTATGCCACATCCAGTATTAAGTCATCCACACACTTTAACAATGTAACATACTTTTTCTTGATATTCATTACGGAGAACTTCTTATCCCGCATTAGAACTGATCCGTTTGTTAACATTTCCTTTAAAAAATATACGTCGTGTCGCATGAAATTATACTTTGTTTTATTTAAAATCATTTCAACATCATCAACCGTTATTTCCACTGTTTCACAGCAACCTTTTAGAAATTCATCCACCAATTCGTCACACCTTTGCTTTCTTTCGAATATGAAGTATAAAATATCGAACGATGACTCTTGTGTTACAGTTAACCATTGGATTGCTTCCTTTGGTACTGCAACTCCCAACTTCGACAACACAACTTTAACTCTATCTAAATCGTTTGATAGTATTGCTCTTCGAAGGTTGAGAATGAGGACTTGCTTTTCTGCTTGATACAGCTCGTACGATAATGAATCCATTTTTATAAAAATTATACTTCAAAATCGTCAGGATCGCTCTCATCGACCACTAAGTAGCCTCCTATTACGATTTTATCGTATTCACCTTTTAATTCGAATTCTTCTGTCACGCTATCCAACTCTGACGCTACCAAATATCTTTCAAAGATAATAAACCCTCTTTGTAAAATTTAACTTCAATTACGTAACTTTCAACCATTACTACGTCTTAAACGTTCAATGCAGCAACTAACGATTACAACTGATTAAACTCGTCACGTTTTATCTTATTTATAATCATACTTTGGGGAAGGGGTAAAGAAAATCATTATTAACTTTACAGACTTTATTATCAGAAAAAAAAGCTGGGGATACATTACAAAACGTTCGTTTTATGAATCCAGCTGTTATGAGATTGGTTAAGCCCCAACCATTTGACGTAAACCATGTCACCTTTTCGTCTTAGTACACGTTCCACCAAATAAACATCTGGATATTTCGCTTTCTGTAGTTCCATACCATAAAATCCTCCTTTTATGTCTTCCCCTTTATCATCCTTTAAGTAATACATAATTGGATGTGACAATTTTATGTAGCTAATCGTAAATAATTCGTTAGACCAATTTGGGGTATAACCTTTGCTAAACAATTCACGATGTTTGCTTATTCGTACCCGGTCTCCAACTTTAAACTTAATTTCTCGTAAATCCACCTTCTTTGGATTGTTGTAAATACTTTTCAAAAGTGTTTCTTCGTTTCGTTTATTAACTTTGCTTGGTCTCATTCCGATAGTTCTGTGAACCGAATTGTTATATTCCTGTACTATATCTGGTAATAACTTCAACCATTTGTAGGATCCTTGTAAACTAAAGCGTTGCCACATTTTTGATTCAAGTGTTCGATTTACCCGCTCCACAACTGACGCTTTCTTGGTGCTATACGTTGAGTAATGGTTAATTTTATATTTTTGCATAACTCGTTTCACTTGTTCGTTGTAAAATTCTTTTCCCAAGTCAGTTTGCATATTCTTAGGAATACGTTTACTTCTTTTGAAAATTAACTGTAGAGCCCTTCCAACATATTCACCTGTTTTGCGTTTTACTGCTTGAGCCCACACAAATTTTGAAAAAACGTCTATTACAACCAAAATGTATCTGACACCTTTATTTTCTCTCGCATACGGAATCATTTCCACTAAATCGGCTTGATGAAGATCATCTAATCCTTTCACTATCACTTTACGACGTGTAAAATTAATTCTCGCAGGTTTATGCAGTTCTTTCACTAGTTCTTCTTTCACATTTAACATTTTCCTTATAATGAAGAACTACATGGACGGAGCTGTTGTTGTTGGTTTAGAACTGCTCGATTTCGCACTACCTGTTCCTCTTTGTTGTTGCAGAGTATCTAGCCTTACTTTCAGCTCCTTTGCTTCCTTTTTTAGTGATTCCACCATTACCACTAATTCGTTTTTCAGATCATCTTTCTTTTTATTGCTTCGTTGAATTTCTTTCTCTGAAAATTCCTTAACTTTTTTACACTCATCCTGAATCGTGATTTTAATTAATTCAAAACTCGCGTCTATATCATCTTTCATATCTTGCACAATTTCCGTCTTCAATTTCTTCGATACTTCTTCATCCCCTTTCCTAACAAACGCTTCTACATCTTTACGCTCTAGTTTTACTTTTGTTGAAAAGACGTCCATGATTCCGACAGCATTCTTTTCTATTATATCGTTCACCTTGTTTGTTATTTCTTTATCCCTGTCAGTATTATATTTTTCAAGTTCTCTTTCCAAATTTTTAATCGCTAACTCTATATTATTACTAAAATTTTTCATCATCATTTCACCACTTTTGGAGACAGCTGTTTTCAATTCGTCTCGTAAATCCTTCATCCTTCTGACACCTTCACTGACAGCACGATCCTTTACCTTTTCACACTCGATTCTGATATGCTCTTTTGTTAACCGATCTTTCTCATCTACATACATTTTAGTAGCTGCATGAAACCCAGCGGTAGGCTCGTTCAAATGTGTAATACGCTTATTAGCTACATCAACGAAATACAACACTTTATCGAATGCTTGTCTGATATCGGTTACATCATCTTGCGATAACAGACGTTGCACCTTCTTCTCCAAAAATCGCACATTCACCTCATCATGCTCCTGCTGAGGATCACCGATTCTTGTTAAGCGGTTATGATTGAAATCATGAACATTGCTGAATGCTTGCGAAAACAATCGTTTTTTTTCTAACGGACGTCCGAACTTATCAACCGTCATTGTCTAACTAATAAGCTTAATAATTTGTTTATACGATTATATTGCACTCACGCAACTCTTCTAAAATTGATAGAATTTCGTTTTCATGATTTGTGTTGCCTGCTTGTTGAGAAGCAACTAATAACCTTAAACGATCACACAACTCATTAACGTCATCAAAATATTTGTATTCGATCGGTTTTTCGTTGTATGTCAACAACGACAATCCTCCACCTTTAGAAAATTTCGATGTTTGCTGTCTTAACTTGTAAACTGCTCCCGTACGTTTTAATATATCAGCGTAGTCTTTCCTTTCTTTCACCGATGTCGGATATTCAGAACGTAATTTGAAGAGTAGCTCGTATAATCCCACAGTACCTATGTATTTAAATTTTCCATCGATTACAACGTTTGGTCCGTCAAAATCCAGTTCAGAATCACCAATAAAAAATTTATTTGTGTTCCATTCGTATCGAACTTTATCAAGACGAGGATTCAGAACGTCAGCGTTAAATGTGTCACCATCATAGTCTTTAATAATTCCTTCTATATAGTCTCGAGGTAGAGGATCGAATTCTTCCAAATATTGAGCAAATCGAGAGCTATTAATATAGTCTATGTAGGTACGCTTTCTTCAATTGTTCAAAGTCATCATTATCCTGGTCTGTGTTTTCATGACCCGTTGTTGGGTCTCTTTCGTAAACACTTTCTTCCCTTAAGAATGAAGGAGCACCTGGTAGTAAGGTACCTGGAGCATTCGAAGGGTCAAGCTTTCTAATTTTTATTGGTGTTGATGAAGCTGGAACGTCACCTTTCGACCAATTACTCACTTCTGGCTTTAATTCTTTTTTGATCTCTTCACCCAGCTCTGATTTCAAGTTAAGAAGCGATTTTGTAAGAGGTTGATATGCTTGCTGCAACAGGAGATTCTGTCCTGCTGTCGATTCCTTTAACATTTGTAATTTCCTCTTTACCGCTTTCCTAACTTTGATTAGTTCTTTCTTTGCTTTTACATCCATGCTCTTGTCAAGGTTGTCTTTTAACAACTGATTGATTTTATATCACTTACATTAATATATATTTATCGAATCCTAAGCGATATCTTCCCTCATTTATACCACAATCCTTGTTTATCACTAGAAATCCAAACTTCTCTTTCCAACACTCTGCACAAATATTTTTAAATTGGTCAAAAGTCATGTCTGTAGTGACATGGTCTGCGAAGACGTGTTTGAGATTTAATTCATCCTGTTCAAACAGTATTATTAAATTTGCATTATCTCTAATTAAATGTTTGGGAATCTGTGCATAAGTTTGATTTAAGTAAAAAGTGTCGATTGAGTTATGTCTTCCCATACTAAAGTATTCCCTTATCTTATTTTGATTTTCATTCGCAACATCGTCAAAGATGAATACAGAATTAGGTCTTGCCTGTGATGGGGCAATTACATCGTCAGAGTCTCTATAGGGAAAATAACCAATTGCAGCAATTGGTTTCAATAATTCGGCTAAATACTTATATTTTGGTTGATACAATGACTTGGAATAAACGTATACGTTTGCGAACCGTAAACGGTTCGGTTGCTCCAAAAGTCCTATAATCACATTTGTTTTTCCACAATTTGAAGGTCCGGCGATAATGGCTCTTATTGTGGATGGTAGTAATGGACCCTGTCGATTTATTTTCCTGGCAATATCGAAGTCACGATTGGTTATGGGTAGAACAGATGGATGTTGTACTATCCGCATGTTTATTGATGATTAAACGGTTTGCGCATGTGATCTCGGATATATAAATTTAGAGTTAACAGTGTTTATGTAGTCAGTTCGTTCAGTATAGTGAGAGAGCTAACACTACACATGTCCCATGACACGAGGTTTTCTGAATAGGTTTATAGATAAATTACCTATTGAATTACACCTCCCAGGGTATAACTTTTGCGGTCCAGGGAGTCGACTAAACAAACGATTAGCTCGAGGTGATATTGGTATAAATCCCCTTGACGAATCTTGTAAATTACACGATATTGCTTACGAAACTTTTCCAGACATTTCCCATCGTCGAATTGCTGATAAGGTTTTGGCGCAACAATCATTACAAAGACTAAAGTCGCCGGACGCGTCTTTTGGTGAACGCTTGGCAGCTCTCACAATTGCTTCAGCTATGAAGGGTAAAGAGAAACTTGGAATGGGACACAAAAAGCGACGTCGTAAAGTTGGTGGTTCAATTCTGTTGCGGAAAATAAAGAAGAGAAGACGTACAAGAAAAGGAGGAGCTCTACCGTTTCGTAAGCTAGTGACATCTGCGAAAATTGCTCTTAAGAAAACGAAACCTCTCCAGCTGATACATGCTGCTAAAATAGCACTAAATACAATTCGTAAATTTGGAAAGCGATCTAAATCTCCTAGAATCATTCCTATTCCAAAGACAGGTGGTTTTCTACCGTTAATTCCGATTTTCGCTGGACTATCAGCACTTGGAGCTCTTTCTGGCGGTGCTGCTGGGATGGCTAAAGCTGTACGCGATGCGAAAACAGCACAACAGCAGCTAGAAGAAGATAAACGTCATAACGCTTCAATGGAAGCTATTGCTCTTGGAAAAAATTTTTCAGTACAACCTTTTCGTAAAGGTTTCGGTTTATACCTTAGACCTTATCAGCAAAAAAAAAAACGTAAAATTTTTCGTAAAGTTACCTAACCGTCCTTTGACAGATTTGGATTTAGTCAATTACATTAACTATTTACAAATTCCACATTTTCGGGGAATCTTTATGCGTAACGAATTACCCAGAAAAGTTAAAAGGTGTGAAAGTGGAATTGTTAATTTAGATTTAGACACAGGAACTGGTACACATTGGACAGCGTATGTAAAACGAAATAACAAAGCTATGTACTTTGACAGTTTTGGAGATCTCCGTCCACCTAAAGAATTGGTTCAATATTTACAATCTTCCGGACCTTGTGCTATCACTTATAACTACAATCGTGTTCAGAACCCCTCAGATTTTAACTGCGGCCATTTAGTTGTCCAATTCCTTAATGAGACTACGCAAACCTTTTCTTAAAAACAAACCCTCAAACTAACTTTGTTGTAGTAGACAGAACGTCAAACCGAAAACATGTCTTACACATTTACCTTGACCAATACAAAGTCGGAGCTGCAAATGATAATAAGTCCACCAATTTTTTTAAACGATGATGATGAATATCAAATTGCTTTATTAAATTTTGAAGCATATAACAGTATTCCGAATATCGATGAAACTAACAATAAATTCTATTTTGAAGGTTCTACACCACCAGTCGTTGTTCTTCCGGAAGGATCCTATGAAATCGATGATATTAATCATTATCTTCGCGAGAAATTGCGAGATACTGATGATGCTATTGAATTGTTTGGAGACAATACTACCTTAAAAAGCCATATAAAAAGCACCAAAAAAGTCAACTTCGCTCCTACAGATTCTCCCGCAAAGATATTGGGTTTTGAAAATAAGCTTCTACCATCACTTAAAGAGGTGTCTGATCATGTAGCTGACATTTTCAAAGTAAACACGATTTCAGTGATGTGTAACCTCGTAACTAACTCCTACATACATACCAGTGATGGTGTTAAAGGACTAGATGGACATATACTACATCAATTCTTTCCCAATGTACCCCCCGGATTTAAAATTGTTGAGAATCCTACGAATCTTATTTATTTATCAATCAACACTCGTGTCATCGACTACATTTCCCTTAAAATAGTTGATGAAGACGGTAATCTAGTTAATGTCCGTGGAGAGCGTGTCACAATAAGACTGCACTTACGAAGAGCATAACATGGTAGTGCAATATAGCTGTCCCCAACGATATTCAAAGAAGAATAGTACTATAAAACTACTACCACAATCCCGAGTGCTTATTTCGCCTACAACCATTAAGCGATTAACACCGCTCAATAAACAGTTCCTTAAATCTTTGGGGTTGCGATTGAAAAAGAGGAAACGGTAAAATGGTAGCAGAAATACTGAATGTTACCGAAAAAGCAGTCTTCGATAACGCTATAGTTAACGCTGATAAACATACTCATCAACCTTATACGAACTCAACTTTCAAAAATAATGATACTATACGTATTCCAATAAAAAATGAAGATGTTTACACTTTGCCTTCTAGTAGTTTCCTATACATAGAAGGTCGTTTGCTTCTTAAAAAGGATGGAAAGGCAACTGCGAACACTTCTTTTATCCACAATGGAATTTTACACCTGTTTGATGAAATTCGTTATGAATTAGGCGGAAAAGTTATTGATCGAGTCCGTAATCCTGGCATGGTTACAACAATGAAAGGTTACGCATCTTCCAACGAGAATGAAAGTAAACGTCTCAGCAACAGTGGATGGTTGCCTCCTGCTTTAAGCGATCTACAAGGAATTAAGCTTAATTCTGTAAAACTAGTAGATTCCAACGGTTACTTCAACGTTTGTATTCCACTACGTATGATTTTTGGATTTGCAGAAGACTTCCGAAAAATAATATTAAACGTTCGACAAGAATTAGTTCTAGTTCGCAGCAGCACTGACAATAATGCTTTATATTGCTCAGAAACGCCACTTGAAGATGTACTTGTACATTTGGATCAGATTTCTTGGAAAATTCCTCATGTATCTGTAGCAGATGCTGAACGTTTGAAATTGTTGCGTTATGTTGATCGAAATTTAAATATGGAATTTTCATTTCGGAGTTGGGAACTACATGAATATCCGCTACTTCCCAAATCTTATTCTCACAACTGGAATGTGAAAACAACGTCACAATTGGAAAAGCCTCGCTTCATTATTTTCGGATTTCAAACAGATAAAAGTAATAATCTTGCAAAAAATATGAGTGCCTTCGATCACTGCAAACTAACCAATTTTAAAGTTCACTTAGGATCTACTATGTACCCGTATGATAATTTGAATTTAGATTTTGATACTTCTAGATTTGCCGTTTTATATGAAATGTATGCCAACTTTCAACAATCGTATTATGGTAATGTAAGTGAACCCTTATTCGATCCTAAACAATTTCTAGTCATTGCTCCTCTTGTAATAGTAGACTGTTCTTATCAGAATGAAACTGTTAAATCTGGTAGTATATATATCCGTCTAACTAACTTCAAACTAAAGAAAATATACCTGACAAAACGGTAGCTTTCTGTTTAATAATACATGATCGTGTGATACGTTACAATCCGTCCACAAACTTAGTTCAAGAAGTATAAAACACAACGATTACTTCCACAATTTAGTTTTCTTACCGGTACTGAACAGTGAGCATGATGACTTTCTTATTGGACGTACAAGGTTTTCAGTGTAGTGAGAATCGATTTGTTTTTAAAGAAGTAGCTGTTGTTGCTCTAAAAGAAGAACCAGTTTATCATTTCACATTTGAACCACCATTTCCATGGGACGCTCTCCCCGTTCGTTACAGAAGTCAAAATCGTTGGTTAACAAGAAATTTTCATGGGTTATATTGGGATAACGGCGATCTTCCGTACTCTACACTTTATGATAGAATTTACTCCATATTGATGGAGTCAACAATTGTATATGTTAAAGGATTACAAAAGATGATTTGGTTGCAGAAATCCTTTCCTACTGTTAACTTTGTTAACATTGAAGATATCGGATGTCCAGCTCTCTCCAAACTCCCAACTCATTTTAAAGTTAAAGTGTGTTCTTATCATTTATTTACAACCGCTGTTGAACAGAATTGTGCTTATAAAAATGTTCTTTTATTAAAATATTGGTTGTCTTTACACTCATAAATTGACTGTATTTTTTTCCTTTAAACAAATAAAACACGTTCATAATATAAATTATTTTTTTATTTTTTATATTCTTATACAATGTTATACATTTTACATATGTATTTCTAAATCAGCCGCTTTTCCAACAAATCCTTTAAGGCGAATTGATGGATGACCCACTTTATTAACAATTTTTTCGTTTATGTCCTCGATTTCTGCATCCGTAAAAGCTTCTGCGTGTCTGCACGGAAGAAATATGATAAAGCTGTATAAATCAGCTAATAGACGAGGTCCCCATTTTGTATTCACCTTTTTGAAGCGTTGCACGGGATACGTTTGATTCACTTCCAGTGATTTCAGAGCACGTATTTCTTTCTCTTTATAACCCACCCGCACATTATTAAACTTTTCGATAAAGGTTTCCATGTTATACTGACTTAAATACACTCAACTCTGTTATGCATCTACCGCTCCTTCACTCGTTCGCGTAACTTATGTAAAATCCCCTTCCACTACATAAGCTTCAGTGGAAGGGAACTTATTATACAAACCACGTTGCTCGTTTTAAATGTCTCAGTTGTTATGGAAAAAAGCAATCATGATCAGTGTGTCGTCGTTACTGATTTTAACATATTTGTATAACAATACCCTCTACATTTCCCGACCTGATAATACTATTGGAGATGAAGCCTATGTTTGTAAAAATTTTAATAAGGATATTGATATGTCTTGTACATGGAAGAAAAATTGGGATACTATTATTTTAAGAAATGTTAATGGAACAAATGTTTTTACAGTTGAGAACGTGCAGAACCTTCACTCTGTAAAACTAGCATTTATTGATAAACATGGACAGTTTCGAAGATATATTGAAAGCCGATGGATTCAGCTTAAGGATGATGAAAACAGAGACGTTATAACTAAGGGCTATATCACCGACTCTTTCGCATTTCTACAAGTTGTTAGTACTATTAATGTAATCTTATTGTTCAATATTTTGATTGTATCACTTACATACTTCATTTATATCAAAATAAAGAATCGTTAACTATAACGACTTCACTTTTATTTCATATGTCTATACCCTACACTTTTCTCCACTTCCTCTACATTATCATGTAAACGTATTTAAGATTCGTAAACTTCAGACGACTGCAGACGTATTTAATTTTACATTACCGATACATGTACATATGTTTCAATTCATTGTGAAGCATTCGACCACTACATACACTCAAGTTTAAAGTCAATGACCTTCCATCAATTTGACCTTAAGTAACCTCTCCTCCTCTGAATTAGAACCGGTCATCTTACACTACTCTTATCATATTTTGTTCCATTTATGTATGTGTGCGTTTCACACAGTCGTAGCTATGCGTGAGTACTGGTTTAACGAAAAAATTGAATTGGCTGCTAACAACCAGGCAACCTTACTGGAGGCGACAGAACTCCTATGGTATCCTAAAAATATAAAACTGCGGAATTCAGAACGTTTCTTCTGTGCTTCATATATAACACCCCTAAAAAAATGCAGAAAACTTACCCCTCTTTAGAAATCCGTATTCATGGGATTCCCCTCATCTCAAATATACATAAAAAAATTTAAAAAACCCTATGTTAACACCCGGAGGCCAAGTCGCCTGTTCCAAATACCGGAGGTAACAGCTTAACATGCACCTATATATATGTTGGCATAAATGCGACTTTTGAATTGAATTATAATAACATGAAATATAAATATAAAACATACATAAATTACACACACCACTTATAACACACATTTTTACTAAAATTTGTAGAATTTTCTTAAATTTTGAGATTCAACTTAATTAAATTAGTGGAAGAACGTAATATTCCTTATTTAAAAGTTTATTATTTCTTTTATTACTTGAAGATTTTACGTACCACTTTACGATTAATACTCACTTCTAAATTTATATAATTTGAAGATTTTATGTTATGGTTTTGAAAAAGGATATGTTTACTTCAAAATTTATCATCTGACATCAAGGTTTTTAATTTAATCATGATAATAAGTTCAAAAATTTAAATTATATTGAAATTTAATTCAAATTTACATCAACATTTTGTGTCATTTATATTTTTGTAAATTCAGTTAAGAGAAAAATTATGTACTATGTGTAATACATGTAAATAGTTGCATTTGATTGTAATAAGAGGATTTAATATGTTAAAGTGTTGAAATTAAGCAAAATTTAAAAAATAAAATAAATTCAAAGAAAGTTTTGACAATAGAATTTTCAATTAAAATTTTTCAAAAGAAGGAAGTAATTTCAAGGAAAATAGTAATTCATAGTTAATTTTTATTTTAAAAAGAGCTTTCTTTCAATTTCGAGATTTGGATCCAGGTAGTCTTTGAAATTTTGCTTCGTATCCATGAGAAAAAGTTGAATTTTACGTGGTATCCAAGGATATTTCCTTAAAACAGTAGGTGTTTTCAAAGAATATACTATATATACTAACGTATATAAGAATCGGCACTTCCATAGTAACTGAAAATCGAGCAGCGCCTCTATGAACCTGGGCCGAACTAAACGCTAAATGGCGGAAAATTTGAATGTTTCTATTTCTTTTTTCTTTGTTATTGTAATATTTTGAAGTTTCTTACCCCTATTCCACAAAAGTTCACCAAACAATCAGTGGAAATAATGATGTTTGGTGAACTTTTGTGGAATAGGAGTAAAAAAGTTCTGAATAATAACGGAATTCTGTTACTAAAGTCTTAATTTTTTGTAAATATAGTTTTGGTTTTTTACAATAATGGTAAACAAAAAAATAAAAAATAAAATTACAGAAAAAAGGATTTATTGACGAATTACTGATAAACAGCTATACCATACAGCATTGCATAAGTCAAAATAATAATATATGTAGAATGGTTTCCGGGCTGAGTTGCCGTGGTCTAGTAGGATGAATTCCCGACGTTTCGTCCAAATCTGCGCTGGACATTATCAAGGGCGTCGACGAAGAGCGTAGCGATGTGACGTGAATGGAAGCTCGAGATCGAATGGGAGCGTACCTCGTTCCGCGCGAGTATTTATAGGTGCGTCAGCCGCGTGTTGTCGTCCGCTGCACTGTGATTGGTTGCCTTCTCCTGATTGGTTGGTGGAATTTTTGATTCTAGGTGTTTTTGTCTTCAACGTTCTAAGAAGTGGGTGCCAAGCACGACTTATTTTCATTGCCTCTTCCTTTTTGTTAAAATTGTTAGCATGTTTAACTATCTCGATGGCCTCTCTATATATTCTGGCGTAGTAGTTTTCTGTGGTTGATAGAACCTCCGTGGCCTGGAAATTAATAGTATGGTCACCTTCTTTTAGCGCGTGTTCTGCCACTGCCGATTTTTCGATTTCACCGTGGCGGCAGTTCCTCTTATGCTCGGAAAGGCGTGTGTTAATACTCCGTTTTGTGGTGCCTATGTACACATCGCCGCAGGAGCACGGGATCCTATATACTCCAGCGGAACATAATTTGTCCCTGGGATCTTTGGCTGACCGTAGAACATTTCGAATTTGTTGCGTGGGCTTGAAAACGGGCCTTATTTTATATCGTTGCAGTAATCGTCCAATTCTGTCAGTTATGCCATTGACGTATGGGAGGAAGGCCGTTCCTATAGTTTTTTCTTGTTCGACTCTATAACTAAAACTAATTAAATACTATTAACAATTTTTCTTTTTAAATGAAATTTTAAACAATCAAATCTATAGAGTTTTAATTTAATTATGGAGACATGTTTAATTAACTCACTTTGTCACAATGTCAATTGAAAACAGCTTTCACCAAAACATGAAGTATTTCTAAATAATCTTGAAGGTGATTTATCCGGGCTGATGGGCCGTGGTCTAGTGGAATTTCTTCCCGACGTTTCGTCTACATCTACGGTAGACATTCTCGAAGGCGGTGTGGTAGACGGCGATCGAACGAGCACACTCGTCGCGAACCGTCACGCCGTTCACTTCGCCGTCTACCACACCGCCTTCGAGAATGTTTACCGTAGATGTAGACGAAACGTCGGGAAGAAATTCCACTAGACCACGGCCCATCAGCCCGGATAAATCACCTTCAAGATTAAACGCCGGCCGTGAAAGCCTACATTCAAATATTTCTATATACATATTAATCTTCTTTTCTTTATATAAATTAACTTCTTCTTGTTCTTGTGTTAATAAATTTACATTACTTTCTTAAAAATCTTGAATTTTTTATAAACTTCAATTTTTCTTTAAAATATTTGTTTTCTTCTCACGACTTTAAATATCTTCTATTTTATTAACTGTTTTTTTTTTTAATTTTAATTTATTTTGATTTAATTTCAAAATTTCTGTTCTTAATTTTCTTTATGTCTAATCATAGCAACAAATTCTCCACTGTCTGGATCTTTTAAATAAATTTTTTTTTATGCAATCATGATTACTTATTAGTATTATAATTTTGAAATGCTACAGTCATTTCAAAACATCTTTTTTTTAATAATTGAAATTAAATTTTATTTGTTACAACTATAATTTTAACGTAAAATAATTTTTTTTCTTTTAAATATACTTTTCTTTAATATTTTGCAACTTGTTTCATTTTCTAAATTTGTTAATTTTTTTTTTAAATTGTGTTGTATGCATCCTTTTATCATGACAATATATATATCTATATCTTGGTTGTCTGTTAAATTAAAAAAAAAACGTTTAACGTTCTTGAGTCAGAATATAGTGGCGTCGAAGAAATATTAAAGAAATTGTGCACTTGAGTTGTAGCATATAGGTGTGTTTATTTTTAAATGGGAATCATGGTTGACTATGCTTTAGTTAAAAAGACATTCTCTTTGAAATATATGAGATTTCTTTTGTTGTGTAAGTGCACAATAACAAAAAAATCCGTTTGCAGCTTTCTTTTTGCTTTGCTTATATTAACGTCTACCTTCTATATTATTTTGTTATTTTAGAGTGCTAAATATTGCAACTTCATTTAATTTTAAAATGATAAATAGTCATCGATTATTAAGAAAAGTATTGGTTGTTAAGGTGTATTATTTTCAGTAATAACCATTCCAATATATCTAAAGATATGCTTCATTTTTTATTCCGAAAGGCGACAATTTTCTAAATTGACGCAATTCAATAAAGAAAACCACCAATTACTTAGATACACCAAACACTAAAAAAAAAAAAAACAGTCTCAACGTCTATGGCACGAACATAAAATTCTTTAGTAAGCATTATTTATTCTTGCAAAAATGAATTTATAAAATTATCGTCCTTCGGAATAACAAATGAAGCATATGTTTCTGATATATTGAAATGGTTATTACTGAAAATAACACATTTTAACATCCCATACTTTTCAAAATCTACGATAATAGGGTGTAATTATGAAACTGCAAGTTAATATTTAGCCCTCTTAAAATGATAAAAGAATCTGGATGACAGACGCCTGACAGAAACAAACATAATCAACAGAAAAGAAGCTACAAAAGGGTTATTTTTCCGATTACACAACAAAAGGGACTGCACGTGTTATAAGTATATTTTTGAAAAGAGGAAAAGTTACTTTTTCACTAAAGCATAGTCATATCTGATTCCCATTTAAAAAAACCCAATTTTATGCTATAACACAAAAATGGATAATTTTTTCAAAATTTTTTCGACGCCATTCCATTCTCCACAAAAAAGTACCTGAAGAATGTGAGTCATTTCTCTTAATCTACCAAACAATCAAGAAAACTTTTGTTTATAATTCGAAAACAAAAGACGATAGCAATTTTTTGAAAAAAACCAGTAAGTTAGTCTCAGAAAAGGAGATCGAGAATGCGCCATTAATTTTTTTGTATCTCTTATAGTTAACGAGTTCTATAAAAATATCGAATTTGGCCCACCCTGTACATTCTACATTGTTCCTAGGTCATCTTTTTTTTTAGGTCGTTTAAAAGTTGTAATTGCCTTCTAACAGGCTTGCAAGAGCTATATTCCGATTTTATTGTTGTTGCCGTGTTTCTGTAAGGTAAATTGAAGAGTCATTGATTATACTAAACCCAGCTATTTTTCTCATTCGCGATTAATAAATTTTGATAATCGAAGGGTATATAAGGAAATTAATCTTGTTTAGTTACACTAACTTATAGTTTAAAGAGAAACTCGTCAAAATTTAGGCAAATTGGCATGGAGAGCTCTGCGCAAGCGAGACATCGGCGGCAAAGAAGTTGGCCTGACGAAACGAGCTTTTGCCGCACGTTCAGTTGTGCGCGAAAGCTGAAGAAAGCTCCCAGAGGGCGAGAGTGCTATTCGGCTCCCGTGCGTACTACTAGATCAAGTACGTAGTTATATGATAAAGACTTTCAGAAACTTCTTTCTGAATTCATCAAAAAATAATCGCATATGCTTTAATTCACGTATTATATCAATTTTGTACATACGTACGTACTTATAAACACTAGACACAAAAAATGTGTAGAAAGAAGACAATAGTGGATATATGCTGTGTGTGTTGTAGACTTTGCATCGGTGTGTATACATAGTGTTAGACAATAACATTAATACTAAAAGTATGTGCTATTAATGAAGAAGAAACGAGAGCTTAGGTAGTGTCAACATTTTACTGCTAAGGTAAGCGAGATGGTTTCTATCGCATAATGTCTTGGGCTAAGTTGCTAAGAAAATTAACGAAAATTACATTTACATTTAAAAAGCTGCTAATTTAAGTGTAAATCTGCATTTGGGACGAAGAATGTAGGTTTTATATAATCACATATCTAATTAGTAGTTAAGCGATTCTGCAACTAAATGTTAAAATTTCAAGAATTCATTAAATGCAACTCTGCGGAAAGCTTTCTAGCTTACAAGTACTTTGAAATTTGCCTACAATTTTAAACCAGACATTGGGAAGCTACACTCAAATAGTAACAAGTATTTATATCGAATGATAAGGTATTTCGCTTACACAGTAACATTTTCTTCATGAATATTAGGAATTATCAATATGATTATAATAATATGATTTTCAGGGTCATTTGTGGTAACATTTCGCTGTGAATTGCCAACGAATATCATAATAACTACGCTTTTTAAAATAGCTCTAAGACATATTTTAATCATACTAAATGTAGGTACATGTAGTAAATTGGAAAATTAAGTTGCAGAATTGTAAATAAATATTTATCAGGAATAATCTAATGTTAATTTTAACAGTGAAAAGACAGGAAGGGGCTATATGAAGTTAAAATATTGCTTCTGTTTAATTGTACATTTGAAGTTATACTGAATTACTTTGCTTAAAACTAAAATTAATTCTAATCAGTCAAGCTGGAAAAACCAAGAGCCATAGCTTTACCATGGATTCCGGGCGTGTATGCCTATGACAGTAACACTGACGAAACGTACCTACTTGCTAAGTCACGAATCGTCGAATTAGTGTATGTTATTATGTATTATTATCCATTAAAAATAGATTTATTTGGAATCACCACTACTAGACATTTCATTTTTATTGGATTAATAACAGTATACATTAATTCGACGATTCATTGACTTGGTAAGTACGTTTCGTCGGTGTTGCTGTCATCATGTTACCGTAGCTTAGTGGTTTAAACCAGAAATCCAGCTTCGAATTCCGGCGGGGGCACGATGACCGCAATAGATTCTTCCTCATTAATTTGTGGTAATTTGTAGGTGGTTTATTATTTGAATTCACATTTATCTATTTATGAATTTAGACAAATTCTTAATGTTCCTTAATAGTATTGACAACATCCTATTTACCATAGAAAAACAAGTTGACAACATTAATTTCTTTTATATTTAATTAATGATAATTATTGTTTTTTTTTTATTGTATTTTCTTTTATTTAATATTTTGGAACTTATTTCATTTTCTAATTTTGTTAATTTTTTTAAAATTGTATTGTAACATTCCTCTAACATGACAATATATATATATACAATTTAAAGTTGTGACAAATAAAATTTAATTATTATCTAAAAAATTGGTTAGGAAATAGTTTTAGAAATTATTTTAAATGATTGTAGAATTTAAAAAAAATAATAATCAAGATTGTATGAATTAAAAAAGAAATAAATTTTATTTGAAAGTTCCGTAGATTCGAAAGTTTGTTTGATTATAAATAAGATAAAATGTTATGAAAAAAACAAGTGATATTGTAAAGAATAATGAACAATGTATGGAATAATTCAAGATATTAAAAGAACAATATCAATGTAATAAAACATTAAGAATTCACGAAGTTATTCAATGATATGATAATTGTGATAAATGAAGTTAATAAAAGAAAAAAAAGAAATGAATTATATAAATATGGAATGACTAAGTAAGACTATTGAATTTTTTTAATTTCACTTTTACTTTTGTATATACCTGATTAAGAGTTTTTTGTTTCAGTTTATTGTTTAGGATACGTTTCAGTATTGGTTGGACATAATATTAAAAGTTTCATCTCTTTTAAAACAGACAACTCATTAGGTAAACACATAAGTAACTACAAATGTAAAACAACAATAGATCAAACATCAGGAGTGTATAGTTAAAGTTGTTTGGAATGTAATAAAGTCTACGTTCGTCAAACAGGTAGGCCGTTCAAAACTAGAATCAAAGAACATTACCGTAATTTTATTAATAATAAATCAGACTCAGCTTATGCTGAACATTTAAACAGCGAAAAACATAATTTTAATTTAGGTTTTAAAATATTACATATTTGTAACAAGAGTAAAAAACTAAATTTATTAGAAAATTTACACATAAATAGACATTTTAAACAAAATTTATCACATAATGACCAAATTGATTACAACAATTCTCTTCTTTTAAATATTTCCTTGTTCGTAGTAAAACAATTGAAACGACATTTTGTGTTTCATTGAAGGTCACATTAGATTATTAAAGAATTTTTACCAATTTCCAACAGCAAATACATTATCAAAAATTTCCTAGTTTGTTATTTTTACTTTATTTCCACCCCTCTACTTTGTAACGAGGGCCTATATAAATAAATAGTAGCAATGTTAAGTTTGTTAATCTAATCATCACACCTGATGAAGCCACTGTGTGGTGAAACAATTGTTGTGTCATAATGAATATATATTGAAACTTAGTTGTTTTTTATTTCGTTTTAATAAAGGGTAAAGTGTTTTAGTAGCTTTAGTAGATGATTCTTAAAAATCTCTCGACAAAAAAAAAACCTATTACTTTTCAATTATATGAATTTCATTTGGTTGGTATTATATGTTACGCAAATGAAAAATTAATTAACACGTTGTAATTGATGTTGTTGTGTGTTAGCCTGACGATGACTGAAATTGACGGTTGAAACGTTGCTTAATTATTCATCAACAGTCGTTGGTTATTGGAAAGATTAGCATTTGGTGATCTTAAAACCTTATTACATTACCTTGTGCACATTGCTAAATATGAAAATCTGTTTGTTACCATACATGTATCAATTTCCATTATACTGATTAGAGGAAGGCTGTTGGCTGTCAAGTAAACGCTTAATGTACCTTCTGAAGAGAACTTAAAAAAAGTATACTTTCTATCAATCAGATGAAATGCGTCTTCAAACACTACTAAGCATCAGAAAAAAAATGCTTTTTATTGCAGATCCAAGCCAAATTTTTGATTTAGTTGACAAACAGAAAAACAAGGCGAAACTTCAAGAGATTTTAACTTCAACTAAGCAGTTAAGTAATAAATATATAAATAAAATTGTGTTTTACTTATGAAGTAATTATTCCTTCGGTTCTTGTTAAGAATTAAGAGAATTTTATTTTTAACTTCAAGGTTCACGATTCAATTAAAAGGTTGGTTTTTCTTTTTAATATGTCCTAACACACAAATGAGGCCAATGGGTTTGATTATTAATTCGCAAGATATTTAAAACAGTGTTGTAGAAATTATGTAAATTTTGTACACAATCAATTTCCTTATTTTTATTAAAGTACTTAAAAGAGATGAGAAGAGGCACTGGGCATCCAGGTGACTAACCGTATCATTTACATGGTTTAGAAGAATGCGAGAAAACTCATTGACATTCAAACTGATGGGAAAACACATAACCAAGGGACGAGGAAAATACAAACAACCTAAAATGTTAGCGACGCAAAAGAACACAATATGAGGAAAAAAAGACAGCCATCTAGAAAAAGCAGATTTCGTCTAATGCTAAAGACGTGACCTTTTTGTCCCTACAGAATTTAATTCCTATACGCAATGAAAGACAATTTGTGCAGAACTAACTAGAACTAACTCTTAAAATAATAAAACGACGTTATAATAAGACGCACCTAAGAAACTGCCTTCTATAAGTGTTACTTTACGCCTAGTTAAAACTTAAATATTAACTTAATTTATTTTTCTATTTATTTATTTAATTCTAAGAATTTACTGTTCGTCATCGTCAAAATGGACCTTACAAGCAATGATGTGCTTACAAAGAAAACGCAGAACCACATAGTTTATTTACAGCTTGTAAAATGCTTCTCAAACAATTTTCTTATTTAAATGTCATTAAAATAGTTTTCTTTTTGACGCGTAGTGAAGAAATATTGTTTACTACCATTAAAGAAACCACAATTTATACTGTTTTGTCGGGTTTTCACATGCAATTAACTTTACTTAATTTCAGATATTTATCCACTCGATTCAAATTTGCAAAGAATTGTGAAAGATTATGTACAAGTGTACCTTTATTGCACCATTTTATTTGTATGTTTTTGTAGCAGCAATTCGGAAAGCCTACAGGATAACATCATTTTCGTTTATTTTTCTTGTTCGTGCTGAATGATTCTCGATATTATGTTCCATTAATTGTCTTACTTTAACAGACTATTTTTCATAGTAAAATAGTTTGAATCCACTTTATCCTACTTACCGATGATGAAGTAAATAGGGAAAACTTTACTTCTTATCTCACCCATCCAATTAAGTGCGCTCTACTGAACTGTCTTTTTAACTTCTTCCCTTTTCTTTATTTTATGTTAGGGATGTTTTTCTAAAAGCATAGCAGTGCTTGATTATAACTGTAATTCAAATGAAAGTTTTAACGATACCATTATAGCAACCCTTAACGTAAATTAACATGAGGTGAAATTTAAAACGCGGTGAATATCATAAAAACTATAACATAGGTAAGGAAACAGGAGGTAAAGTGCGTTTTATTAGAGAACAAAAAATCTGCTTACATGAGACGAGTTTTCGAACGTTGCTCTGACAACAGAAATGCCGCCATCCATTAGGTCACATTTTACCACAGTCAGAGTCGTGCGCTTTGTCGTTATCTGTCTGATTAAATTGTGTACGTCATTGCTATTAACATGATTGAATCAAATACAAATTAATAAATGTAATTAAGTTGTATGGTATATTTTCATGACATTCCTAATTTAATTGTTTATTTCAACGCTGTTGTTTTCCATCCTTTGTAAGGAAATTCTGGATTTTTGAAAAAGTACCCACACCTATGCCACTGCTTCCCAGAAGCTAGTTGGCGGCAGTCATATTGTTTTCTCACATTTTCTGATTAATTCTTTCGTTCTCTACGATGAAACGCATTCTATTTCCGTACAGCGAAGACCACTTGTGAACTTTCAACACTTAGCGTTGAGGTTTAACTGAAATAAGTTATTAATGGAAAGGTAAGATGATATAGTGCTATATATTCTGAGATGTGAAGAACTAGCCAAAAGCATATGTATATATATAGCAGATATATATGTCAGACTCCTTTGTCGAATTCGCCCAATCGCTGGAGTAAAGGAACTTCTCGTGATCTGAGAAATACTAAATTAACGACTGGCAAAACTATGTTCCGTTTCATCAGTCTGTAGTAACTAGAGTAATGGTAATGCATATATTAATTCAGTAGTATCCCAAAATAATTAGTCGTTAATATCTTCTACAAAACAGCGAGAATGACAAATATTTACCAGATAAGCGTGGAAAAATAAACATGTGAAATGATTTCTAATCTTTATATGTATTGTAATAGCCTGCGAACGGATTCGGATTCCTGAATAAATTTTAAAAATATCAAATAAAAAGTTTTAATTGTAGCGGCGGTATCAATTGAAGCTAGAAGTTTTACTAGAAATATGAAGGAAGGTGGTGAATCAAAATGTAAATCTTAAAAGGAAAAGGAAATGAAAAGCGCATGCGATCGACTTATGAATGTAACTAAAGTTCTTAAGTATGTGTATGTACATTTGTAACTTAACAAATAGTGGCAACGATTTTGTAGGGCTGTGATATAATAATTTCTGTAAGTGATATACGCTGTTCATTGCTTATTAAAAGTCGCACAACGCTGGTACATATAAAATGACTTGCCAAGACAAATAATTTGAAATAATGGTTCTATTAATTCGTCTAGTCAAAAAGCAATTGTTTATATATCTTCTATTATATTTACGCGAGCAAATATATGTCGATTGAATCACGTTGCACATTCTAACGTTTGCATTTTTAAAGAAAACGTAATTTTGAACAACACAGACCAAAAACCTAACTCGGGCGCCATTTTTCCAAATGCAGAAAGTACAAACAGCACAAATTGTCTTGAGGTAGCACAGCCAGCCGGTGGTTCATGAATTCCACCTGACCGAAGAGAGCTCGAAGTTGTCTGCACACAAATACAAAACAATAACAATATATATGTTTAAGGAATAATTTATAAGGATTTTATAGGAACAATAATCTATTAAATTAGAAATATAGGAACAACAGTCTGTTACAGAGTAAATATAAAACAACAATATTTAATCAAAGTGACAAACTAACTATTCAAGGATAATAAAGTTTCACAAACCGATTGTGACAGAATTAAAAAAAATAATACACAAAGTAGCACAAGGTTGAAATGTACAAACAAGTCACAACACATTTCATAGTTGAAAAAAAAACATTAAAAATTTGTTTTTGTTGTAAGTCGTATAGTCAGTTACACATGACCATGCACATGTAGGCCAGATACTAATCAAATTTTGAAATATTTCAAAAGTTCGTAACACTATTGGCTAGTACATCCAATGTACAACCCTATAATTAATCATTCTTTTCTGTTTAACTGGAATTATCATACAAATAGCTATACTGAACTACGGTCAGTAATTAGAAGCACGGTTTCCTCGATCCATTGCAAAAAAAAATAAAATTTTTATTGGATTGTCAGACTGAGCGGTTTATTGAAAAGTGGATTCGAATTTCATTTCATTTTAATAGTCGAATGTTTCTACGAACGTATTTTATTTCGTAACTACTACACTTACGGCAGAGAAAATACGTGCAAATCATTTCCGATCTCTGTACGTGATTTCAGATCCCAATTGCTACTAGAATTTACATTCCCTACAGTGAAAAATCAATTCTTTTAAAATACGGCATTCATTTATACAACCATACTATTTCACTGCAATGGGCCACGTTGAAATGCTGAAAGCTAAATGTATATTACACGATTATCTTCCTTCATCTGTCACTTCCAGCTGAAGTATGGACACGCAGAACTATATATTATCGCTGTATTCTTATTGTGAGTATTATTTAGTCAGCAGGACGAACAGCTTCAAGTTTATCATCTTAGCTATCATTGTATATGTATATCATATGTAGATAGTCATGATAATTGAAAACGAACACGAAGAGTAGCACGCTATTCATCAGAAGGATATTATTTTAAATAGATACCAGTGACAATCGAAACTGCATGATTTTTTAACCTGAGTTACATTTTATTATACATTGTGAATTAAATCCAAGAACCGTCTACAAATTTGAGAATCTATTTAAAATCACCACTACTAAATGTTACTCAACATTTTATTATTTCCATGGTAACTGATTAAAATTTTCACACAACCAATGAATTAAAAATTGAATAAGACGAAACTCAGTTTTTATTATTATTATTATTATTGTTATTATTACAACATTAACAATAAGGCAAACATAGTCTTACAACTTTATATTTATCCTCCATCTTAATAAATGTGTATTTAATTATATCCCTATTTTTATTGTGGTAGGTAAAAAAATATGTATTGTACCGAATTGTACGAAAAAGCGACAGTAAAAAGAACAAACACACAATAGGATTTAACGTGTGAAAGAACGAGATAGTTCGCGCTGCGCACTAACTTGCTGCGTTGAAGTCTTAACTGAGTAAAGAATGTATGCACGAAGTGTAGATAGAAGGAGTCCGAACGCAATGTTAAACGAACGTCCAAATTTCTGGTGCAACATCCTTGACCGATAGGGTGCGCAGCGGTTCAAGAAATCTGCTCAAATTCTTGCGCGCGAGCGGCTGTCCACATTGTAGAAACTTATTATTTTCTTAATGATTAACATCATTTAATTCTGATAAAAAATATTTAAGCAAATGTAAAATAAAATCAAATCTAAAAGCAACGAATATAAATAATAATAGTAAATAAAGTAAAAAGGAACTCCTATTTTTTAAAAAAACGAAACAGGCAGAACTTTTTTCAATTCCTACTACCGGTACATGTAAAAAATGTAGGTCTTTTTCGCTTTTCTCTCATTATTACTTAAAATATAAATGTTTGTTTTTAAAACTTGATAAGGAGAACTCAAAGAGAAACATTTGAAGGTGTTTGAATTTCGTCAATTTTTTAAAATTATTTTTTCTGTAACTTAGAAGGCAAGAACTCAAAAAAAACGCTATGGTTTAAGGACAAAATTAAAAATAACAATCAAAATTTGTATAATTACAAAAAACATTCATTTCAAATAATTTAAAAAAAATATTTGCATAAGATTAATAAAATCTTATCAATCTAGGCAACGTTTCGACCGTCAATAGGAACTATTATTTCTAAACGTTTCGTTGATAACTTCGGCTGATATTTATATATATATTGTCATAATCACACTTCATCATCACACATACTTAAACACATACAGACATTTATGATAACATTCTTACTAAAATTTATAGAATTTTCTTAAATTTTGAAATGTAATCCATTTAAATTATAACTTAATATTCCTTATTCAATTGTTTATTATTGAATTCAAGCTAATTTTATGTTTTAGAAAAATTAATTTTGTTTGACACTTGAAGATTTAATTTAACACTTTACGATTACTACTCACTTTTCTAAATTTGCATAATCTGTAGATTTTATATAATAATTTTGAAAAACGATATGTTTACTTCAAAATTTATCATCTGGCATTAGAGTTGGACGTTTTATATTCATTTCAGGGAATATTTTCTGGTCTTGTCGAGAAGTTCTATGTATTAGTCTTCCGATAAATGGAATTCCTCTGTAAAAGAGTTTGAATTTGCTAAATTAGTTCAGGAATTGCTTATTAAACATTCCTATTCAATTTAATCATGATAATAAGTTCAAAAATTTAAATTATATTGAAATTTAATTCAAATTTACATCAACATTTTGTGTCATTTATATTTTTGTAATTTCTGTTAAGAGAAAAATTATGTACTATGTGTAATAAATGTAAATAGTTGCATTTTATTGTAATAAGGGGATTTAATATGTTAAAGTGTTGAAATTAAGCAAAATTTTGGAAAAAAGTAAAATTTAAAGAAAGGTTACATTAGTATTTTTCTTTTGAATATTTCAGAAAAAGGAAGTAATTTCAAGGAAAATAGTAATTTAAAGTAAATTTTTATTTTTAAAAGAGTTTTCATTTCATGTAAACTGTTCCTAGTTTTGTTAAAATTTTGAAAAATATTCCAGATTTTGTATTTAATTTCGACATTTGGATTCAGGTAGTCTTTGGAATTTTTGCTTAGTATCTAGGGAAAACAATTGTATTTAATGTGGTATCCAAAACATATTTTCAAAAAAACAGTAGGTGTTTTGGTCTCGTCAGTCTCGTCTAGATAAGACGTATTTAATTGTGCTCCGAATAATTTAAAAATATCAGTTATCATATTAAAATAAATATTAATTTAAAAGCAATATAATTCAACGTCGATATTAACAAATAAAAAACACCGAAGTTAAAATTATAAAAGAATTATCAAACGAAAGGGAAGTTCGAATGATACCAGTGTCGGGAGAAGGACTTATGAGGACAAAGTGAGTTTGGATATCCAAAACTTTGTAAACGTTTTAGTTATGTTGTTGTTTTTCTGTTTTGTATTTTAAACTTAATACTTAATTTAACTAGTTAAGAAAGAGTAGTTATTTAATTTTATTTTAATTATATTTTCTTTTGTTAGTACTTCTAAATTTATGTATTTGATCTCACTATCAGAGATAAGAATTTCATGCGTTCATATTTTAAAATTTTTGTAAACACTTAAACCATTTAATAATTTTCAATATAATTTTTCATTCTTTTAAAAACTTAATTTTATTTATTTATTTATTGTTTTGATATTCATTAAATGAATATCTGGCGCCCAACTTTAAATAATATTATTAATTATTCAGTGATATTTAGAAAGAGCATAATTTAAAAAGGTGAGTGAAAAGTGTTTTATATATTTCTTAAAATATTTGAAGATTCTATAAATTTATTTACCAATATAAACACTTACACAGATACTTTTCATTTCTCATTCACTCACACCGCCACTGATGACATAACAATATATATATATATATATTAATGTGAATGAGTGGCGGTGTAAGAGGCTCGAGAGATGAAAAGTAAGTTGGGCGCCATATTCATTTCATAAATATCAAATGAATAAATAAATAAAAAATTAAGTGTTTTTTTTTAAAAAGAACGAAAAATTATATTGAAAATTGTCAAAGTTGTTTCAATATTTACAAAATTTTATACAAGAAAGCATGAAATTTCTTAACTCAGATAGTGAGTTCAATAAAATAAATTTTTAGAAATACCAACAATGAAATGTTATTAAAATTAGATTAAATAACCCTAATCTTCTCTAACTAGCTAAATTATCTACTAAAGTTTGAAATATAAACAGAAAACAACAAAATATCAATATTACAAATGTAACAAGTTTTTAAATTACCAGTGTTTCCCTTGATTCCTTGAATTTATTGAATTTCTTCGGCCTTGGTAGAGAATGACTACACAATCACCTGATGTTTGTTGTTAATGAATCAGCCAGTTAAGTTCAAGACATAGATGCACACACTTTAATTTATTTAATTAGTTCACTTGGTTATGTTTAAATAAAATAACTTTCACTTATTTTATTTCCAAGCAAAGTCACTCTTTGAATCTAACAATATTTAAATGTTTAATCGAGGTAAGTTTTTCTTTCTTATGAAACACTATTATTATTTCATAATTATGCCAGATTTATTTTTAATCGAAGTAATCTATATTTTTATTTTAGATTGATTCTTTGAAGTATAAAATGTCTTTTAATTTTATTTTTCAATTATTATTCAATTACAATAATTCGAAGATTAATTATTATTATTGTTGGTTAAAACACAACGTTTAATAATTTTGACTTCAGTGTTTGTACTCGTAAGTATTGATGTTCAATTATTCACTTTTAATTAATATTTATTTTTCAATTATAACTTTGATATTTTAATTAATTTGGAGCACAATTAAATACGTTTTATCTAGACGACACTAAAACACCTACTGTTTTAAGGAAATATGTTTTGGATACCACATTAAATACAATTGTTTTCCCTAGATACTAAGCAAAAATTCCAAAGACTACCTGAATCCAAATGTCGAAATTAAATACAAAATCTGGAATATTTTTCAAAATTTTAACAAAACTAGGAACAGTTTACATGAAATGAAAACTCTTTTAAAAATAAAAATTTACTTTAAATTACTATTTTCCTTGAAATTACTTCCTTTTTCTGAAATATTCAAAAGAAAAATACTAATGTAACCTTTCTTTAAATTTTACTTTTTTCCAAAATTTTGCTTAATTTCAACACTTTAACATATTAAATCCCCTTATTACAATAAAATGCAACTATTTACATTTATTACACATAGTACATAATTTTTCTCTTAACAGAAATTACAAAAATATAAATGACACAAAATGTTGATGTAAATTTGAATTAAATTTCAATATAATTTAAATTTTTGAACTTATTATCATGATTAAATTGAATAGGAATGTTTAATAAGCAATTCCTGAACTAATTTAGCAAATTCAAACTCTTTTACAGAGGAATTCCATTTATCGGAAGACTAATACATAGAACTTCTCGACAAGACCAGAAAATATTCCCTGAAATGAATATAAAACGTCCAACTCTAATGCCAGATGATAAATTTTGAAGTAAACATATCGTTTTTCAAAATTATTATATAAAATCTACAAATTATACAAATTTAGAAAAGTGAGTAGTAATCGTAAAGTGTTACATAAAATCTTCAGGTATCAAAAGAAATTAATCTTTCTAAGATATAACATTAGCTTGAATTCAATAATAAACAGTTAAATAAAGAATATTAAGTTGATTACTAGTAATTTAAATAAGTTAAATCTCAAAATGTAAGAAAATTTTACAAGTTTTAGTAAAAATGTGTGTCATAAAAGTTTGTATGTGTTTAAGTATGTTTTAAAGTATTTATTTTTGACTATTTCCTTTATTAAGAAAAGTGATCATGACAATATATAGTATCATCATGCAGCACTTTTTTATTATATTTAATTACATCTACCGTGTTAAAATGCTTTTCACACACAAAGCTAGTTTGCTTTAGCTCCTGATTAATGGCACTACTCCATTTTCTAAACATTCCACTGTTCTGTTAATCGAAAAAAAAATAACACTTTTTTATGTGGTAATATAATCAAAAATATACCAAAAAGTAAACCTAAAAAATATCATACTTTTGCTTTATTAATACTAAAGTTGTTAATAATTTTAAATTAGGTCACAATTCTATAAGTTTATAAAATCAAAAAAAATATTTTCGATATTAATTTGAGGTTACTCACTTTGGGAGCTTTTAACAACGAAATTTTCTTAATTTGGCCGGTTGTATTTAGGCCACTAGAACAACCATTTATTGAACAGCACTTTACCATTTTCTTTTTTTTTAAATTCCAACGATTTAAAGGTTTTTATTAAATTTTTTCTAAAACACCGTCTTCTCTAACGTTTGTTTACAATCAGTCAGTACTCTTTTCACACTTTTTTCTACCAACCGTGGCGTTCGGGTTCGCTGAATCCGAGATCGTGTAACTATTTTTTGTTAGAATTATATATGTAAAACCCTATCCCGTTCGGACTCTTTCTCTATCTATACTTCGTGAATGTATGAATGCTTTATTAACAGGTGGGCTGCCATGCAATGCACGTCTCTTGGTAAATTGGGCATGGGCAGTGCCACTCACATGTGTTTCGCATGTATTCTTTTGCACTAAGCCGCGCTGGTCGCTTTTGCTTCGCGCTATATAATATTATTAGTATGGTAATATTCTTATGGGAAATCAATGGGTGCGGCTTGAAAGACAAAACTTTCGCATTGGCTCAGTCTTGAATGAAATGTAAAGGTGCGATATCGATATCAAATTGAGTGGTATTACTAATTATTAATATTTCATTTCCTGTAAGGGATTATTAGATAAATTTCATAAATTTTATTTGTATTTCTTTGCAAATTTATTCCTGTGCGATCCACGTGTGCGTTGCATCGCGCGAAAGTACGTGTTTGTCTCTCAGGCTATACCCTTTGCCCTGGCATCGGTATCGGCGTCCGCACCTCTAACAGGTTTTCGTAACTGCCGCAGGCCATACAGTTATAAAAGGCCGGCGTTTCGGAGAACGTGCAATTTGGAGAGTGGCTTGGACTTATTTGAATATTTCCAGAAAAAATGCCATGAGTATGAATACTGTCGGGATGCGACAAAGAGGAGTTTTTGACTGACGCATACATTTTATAAAAACTTTTGGCTCTTTTACTGGGATCGAAGTGAATAAACTCCTTATGTCGAAGGAAACTAGGATCGTGTTCCTCGACTGTTTTCATAATTTGTTAATTCTAGAAAATTCACTGAAAACTATCCAAATTCATTTAAATTTTACTATTGCATGGCAACGCTAGTAATAATCGCTAAATTCATTGTTCAGAGACGGGATGCAATTCCGATGATACCTATTCTTTCTCGGTAAGGTACAAATAAAATCCTAGGGAAGCAGTTTGGATGTTTACCGTTCAATAATATCTAAAGCTAACTCTGAACCTTTTTCGGCCTTATTGTCTGACATCATACATACCCCAAAAACGTTTGTTCAATACTATTGTTAGTAAAATTCCGATCTATAACCATGACTATCTTTACCTGACGAACTGTTGTGTGAACGCCATTGTAAAGACATAAACCTTATCAACCAAGGAAGCATTTAAATTAGGCTTCAGGACCTATGTAGCTATCCTGAGTGAGCTCGAACTTGATTCAATGGTTTTTCCTTAATGAGGTTCTTATGTGAAATCCACCACAAATTATCAGTCCTGTTGCTAAAGGTTGAAGATGCATGATCATTAATGTGAACTATATTGTTCAACCAACTACAAATTACCTGAAATTAATCAGGAAGAGAAGCAAAAAGAAAAGTAGCACCTCAACCTTTAGTTAAGTTAGTAGTCATTATGAATTTAGAATTTCTTTTCATTTTATTCCAGTATCTGATTCTTGTTTAATTGTTGGAATATTCGTTAGTTTGCCCTATATTATTCATTAGTTTCTAATTTATTATTCTTTTGGTTCGCCTTGGATTAATATTTTGTTTACTTATCTGAACCAATTATGTATGTGCTGCGGACGATGCAGAGTTCGCATTGAAAGGTAGTTAGCCCGGATACTGGTGAAGTTTGCTTCTGTATCAACCTGCTGTGATAATTAATTTGTAAATTTAATTAAATATATATGCTATAAATGCGAGAATATTCATATGAATAGTTCACTAAGCAAACAAATGGTATGTTTTTTTTTTAATTAATGAATTTAATCTTGTTGGTATGAATAAAATATTGTAAGATCAATAAAATCTAATATTGCCAATAACCAACGACTTTTAATGATTAATTAAGCAACGTTTAGACTATCACACATATTGACTAATTTTGCTATGTCATAATTTATTGTACAGTAATTTTTCATTAATTCTATCAAAAAGAATCATCAAGCTGATGGCTACGAGGGTAATAATAATTTGAGCGGTCTGATTTTTGAATAAAGGTCATTTCCGAAAAGCACACATTTTGGAAAAGCCATAAGTAACTATTGTAAAATAAATAAAATAGGAACCAATTGTTTTTCATAGTCATGCGAATTCAGTTCTAATATTCGTTAGAGGCTATCTGAACGAGGCCTACTAGCGCCACTAGCGGGAAACAAACAACTATTGGTCAAACGTCTAACATTGTGCCTTACCGCGAATTTATGAAATAATCAATTATTGATTAATTTACGTGAGTGTAAACAGTGCAAAGAGTTTTGGATAAAAGGTAAGTGAAAATTATTTATTTTGAATTTTTTTTTCTTAAATCGAAGTGTATAACAAACAATTGACACCATAACCTCTAACTTTATTTTATTTTATTTATACCTCCTTTAACACAACAACCAGGAACACAACAAGAATTTCTAGCTCGCTTAGTTTTGCTCATATCTTCTTTGTAATTAAAAACTTTATAAAATTATAAATATTTTCACGGCCCAAAAGTTCCTTTAGCGCTCACTACTAACGCTAGCATCAATATTATTTCTAACTCCGCCCCTCTGCACATAGCCTATACCATAGCTATTCTTATTTGCATATTATATTATTTACTAAATGAAGATCTCTAAAATAATACTTACACAATTATTTCAACTAATTCATTCAATTGTGGTTATCACAACATAAAATATCCTTTTTTCAATTCAATAAATTATGCTTGATAAGCAAACTGTTGAACCGGCCCTACGAGGTAATTAACGAATACACGTGTATACAGTCTTGAGAAGTCTCTGCGTTAAAATATAGATCTGAAATGTTCGAGAAAATTCTAGTGCTTACTGGACAACGAGAAATAACGATATAAGGCCAGCATTCAAGAGGTCAGACTGAATCAGTCAGACCAGTCAGTCTTACGAGACAAAGAATATGTGGGAGAGATTACGAGTGCGCGAACATAAGAGAGAAGAGCAAGTTTTTGATTTTAAGTAGCCAATTGAATTACAAAAGTAATTAAGCTGTAGTTTAGTGCTGTTATTGTGTTGTTATTGCTTATTTGAAAAATATTTGATTAACGTAAATTGTAGTAGTAAATAAAAAGTTGGAAGTTAACTTAATATTACAATTCCAAATAGATAAGTAAAGAAAACCCCTATTTTATTAGATACCTCTTACAATTGTTTCGACATGTTATGTCATTATCTGAGAATTATACTAGATAACAGTTTATAATCAAAAATACAGGTACAAGCTATAATTTGGGACTACCAGTTATGTAACGTCGGTAATGCATTTTAACAAGGGACTGCACGAACCTTCAGTTTGTTTATTAGTAATATTTACGTTTAAATTATGAGCTGCTTATATATTTCCAATTTTACTGACTAATTTTATTTAGTAGATGTCGTCTCTATTTTATTACAGTTGAGAACAACAGAGTATGTCAGCTTACTCGACTTCATACTCTCGGAATAAGAGTTCTTCAATAAAGAGTTTTGCCTTAATTTAGACAAAACAGTAATTGAATATTTTTGCACACCTGTTACCAAGGCAAAACGTTGGGGTGCTCAAACCAGTGTTAGTGGTTCAACGAATCAAACCAAAACAGATATCTTCAGCTAACAGAATCTTGTAGATACCACTAAATAATGAATACACTAGCAACACATTAAACTGAATTAATCAGCGTGCATACTAGGGAGCTCGTTCTAAATCCCTATAGCCTCCCACTTCAGGCCGATTTAGTCACATCCACGTTTTCTAATTTTTGTGGTAAATATAGCAAAATTATAATGAACCCATTCTAAAGCAGCTGATCAAATTTCTCAAGTTATACAAGAAGCAGTACAGGAATCAGTAAAGGATTGTACAGTGTCCAACATTGACTCGAATTAGACAATCAAATCATAAAACTAATGAAAAACAATGATGCAATATAAAATTGAAAGTGATAATAAAAGAAATTATAAATTTAGCAAAGTAAGATAGCCTCAAAATACGATTACAATATCGGTCAGTAACTTTACCCACTTTTGTATTGTATGTCATCGACATCGGCAACATCTGGCTCGAGGTTGACGGACGAGAAACCGTTAATGTAGGTAGTTGACGGGATCGGACAGGACGGTACGGACGGCGAACGGTACGACTATTGGAAATGGTTGTTAAACAAGCAACAATGACGGGATTGTATGCGACTCAGATTAGGGGTAGTGGCGGTCAAGTACCAAATTACGAACACGGAACCAAATACGAACAGTTCGAATCAAAAAATATGGGCATTCGAATTACTTATTTGACTTCACTTCCGGTAGTTCGGTTTACACAAGAGACAGTGAGCCACCAATATTCCAGCTCCTTATTCTGAATCTACCTGAAAATCCTATTGCAACTCACGGTGTTTTATGCAAAAATTCTACCTTCACCAACACACGATTCTGCATCTCGTGAGCTTCCCTTCTTTTTCCTAAAGCCCAAATATGCCTATTGTTAGAAAATCAAGACACGGATATTTCTACTTCAACCCTCCGTTTCTTGACTCTCACATGTTCATATTCGAACTGATCCTGCAGTCGTCGAAACTACCCCCTTTCCCCTTTTACACCTTCACACACCCTCTGATTAAATGGCCTCAAACGGCATTCCGATGGATGAAAGTTGTCACCAAACGCCAGTTTTGGAAGCATATTCCGTCCTTTTCTTACATATTATATACGAAAAATACTTTAAAAGATATTACTCAAAACCACCTGTTAAACACATAAATGCAAAATAATTATGCGACGCTCTAGTCGTGTTCAACGAAGTGTTGTAAAAACTTTGTTCTTTACTTACTGGGTTGCCTCTGTTAATATCATCTTTTAAAATATCCTCGATTGAGGAACAGCCAAACTGCATAATTTCCTTCGTTTATTGGGTCCATTTAATTATTCGTAGTGGCTTCGATTTGTCGTACCGGAATCGTTTAATTAAATTATATCGGTGTGTTCTTTGTGGTACAACATCATTGAATCTTGAATATCGTTTTCATTTTATGACCATCTCATTTATAATCTTGGCACCAAATTAGCAACTGGAAAGAACTTAATTTTGTTATTCTAAAAATTCATTTTCCAGACTTTGTAGTGCCAGCTTCATAGAACTGCCAGTGTTATTATTTAAGTTTTACCATTAATTCCCACGTAAAATATTCTTTTGCGAAAATCACAGTTACATATAACTTCATTATGCTTTACATGGCTGAATGTAAAAGTTTTAGTAGAAATTTCTAAATATGTGTGAGTTACTGTCATACCTTTACGAATCTACTCATTACGTTTATATGCGTACTTTAAAGTTTTGGCACGAATAAATGCCTACAAATCAAAACCAGAGGCAAATATGTGTTAACGTACTCCTTTAATTGCTGTGCATAGCACACGCACATGGAGGAAATTAAATGTCAGAAAATACGAAGCAAACAAATTCCCTTTCAGGTCACGTAATTAGGTTGTGTGTAGATACATTAAATCACATACACTAAGGTAATGCGAAGCGAATCAAAACTTATTTGGTTCCTGCAACGCAAACGAACGGAGAACCATAACAGTTGCTTTTTTTTATAATCAAATAGTACAGTTAGAGAGACCGAACAGAAAGCTGAACGCAAAACGTAATACACTTGAAAGTAGTTCTGAAGCAGGCTATCCCGCCAGTGCGCCACAAAAGTACTATAATCATGTTAGTAAATATAAAAGGGAAGCCTCTTATAACGTACAGAACCATGTACCTCTGTATATGTATGGGTTTAGAAGTAGCTGCGCAAGTGAAATGAATGTGAATGAGCACTTCATATCGACTCGATTATTCATCGGGAATGAATATAGCTAGTCATCGTGTTGAACTTTACAAAAAGTGAAAAGAGGACTAAGTTTTGACTACCAAGATTCATGCACTGATCGACATACTCAACTCTATATGTATAATAAAATTTAAACGTTTTGCCTAACATACTAGGCCTATAAGTAAAGAATACACATCTATAAAGTACAAGAAGCATTTCATGTAACAATTGAGGAAACACCGTATTAAGGACATTTTGACCCCGTTTGTTATCAAAGAAAAATTTCGACCGGAAATCAGCTGTCCAAGATGGTCTCCAAATACCCCTTGCCCTATAATGAGTAAGCGTCTGCTTAGGGTTTTTTCGGTTGACATACACATTACATTGCTCAAAATTTCTTTATTTATTCGATTAATGCGTTTAATCATATATCGTACAGGGTGTCAATAAAAGAGCTGGTTATATTTCAGTGGGTGAAAGAACAATAAAACAAAAAAAAATAAGTAGGTGTTTTAAAAAACTGAACAGTTGCTGCATCCTTATCATTTACAACTACTGCAAACCTTGCAGAACATTTATTATAAGCGACGAGTAGATTTGTGTCGGTGGTTTCAAGAAAAAAGTTTTCAAGAGCCCATTCTTTTCAATAGAGTGTTGTATAAACGAATATTGTTTGACGTGAGACAGCATTTTAAATTTCCATTATAATTACTACTGGTGTGACTGAAATCCGCGTGTCGTACATCCATCGCGATTTTAACAACGGTTTTCGCTAAATGTGTCGGGTAGACTACGAAACTACTGGAGACTCGCTTTTGGCACAAGATACTTTACCGAATGTACTTGAAGGTATCCTTCTACAAGTGCGTGGATGTATGTTTTTTCAAAATATTGCTGCGTCTCCTCACATTGCCAGACTAGTGCGTGAATTTTAGACGAGCAGTTCACTAGACGATGGATTGGACGTGGGGGCGCTGTACCTTCGCAATTTCTGAACCGTATTAATTTATATGTGTGGTATTGTTCCTGGAGCAATAATAATCGTCGCTTTCGATAAATAAGCGGTTTGTTGTTATAAATATTAGTCGTTGATCACGCTCCCTGTTTTGTTATCACCCGTCGATTTAACTGCTCAATTGCAAGATGTTGCTGTCTCCTTATAAAAAATTTTCTCCCTTAATTCCACTCGATTGTACATTACATCGGCTTGATTGACACCCTCTCAATATCTGCACTTCTTTTATTAACAGTGACTTCAACCAAAATGCAAAAACGTTCAGCTGTCATTATTATGACTTTTAAGTGACTTGGAACGACCTTTAACGCCTATCATAATTCACATAGCGCTCTTTGAATTCGAGTCAGAAATCTGGGTATCTGTTTGGAGACATCAACTTGACCTATAAATAACATTGACAATCAACCTCAAGGTTTATTTCCTCTTCAAACTTCTAAAACTCTTGTCTATATTTTTAAATTAGACTTTTTTTAATTATTCTTATAAATAGATTAATATAGTCAAATAGGAGCTGCGAAAATTGCCTTATCCAGTTCCATGTGTAATTATCATCTTCAAAAAAGTTAATTATTATTTATAGGTGGAGTGCAAAAGAGCGCCTCAGATTTTTATATTTTACCCGCATGAGCGCAACTATATATCGATTCTGGAGACTTATTCATCATTCTCATATATTTAAGCTGTTTACTTGCTATTCATTGCTAAAAAATTATACTTATAATAAAAATAGAAATCTTAAGGGATAAAATTTCGCTGCGTGAAGAGGTTTCTGTTAAATTTATATTGGACTAATTATTTATTGTTTCATTCTCAAAAGTTCGGGAGAATTGTTATTTCGAATCAAATTACGAGGTACACACAAAGTACAAATTAGTAATTATAAAAATGCATTGAGTGCGAAAGGGAATAAGACACAAGTCACTAAATTAATACTTTATTCCTTGAAAGATCGAACAATACTCCTTACAAACTTACATATTTACAAGAACAGAAAATGGTTAGATTGGGATAAGAGGGGTGAAATGGGCGAGTGTTGGAACAAGTAAATGTATACATGTATATCCTTACATAAACGAGTACAAAAATTTCCAATAGTATAATATTCCAAGAAGGTAAATAAGTTCTGACAAAGGAAATGAAATAAAACTGCGAGTTTGGGAATTCTGAACCTTTACTACCTGCTGTGTTCAAGTAGAACATGGTAAAATTAAATTGCATTTTTATGATAGGGAAGTTTTGGTATTAAAAAATTGAATTACCTGCAACACTAATGCTTACTAAATTCAAAGAAATGTTTATACAGTCGGAATAAAGCGCTGTAGACATTTTAAAAACGACTCGGTGTTTAAATCTACAGCAAGTTCCAAATGAACGGCCTTTGTCGAAAAGTAGACGAAGATGCACATGTATGATTTTGTTTTAATCTTGCTGCGTTCTCTGTCTGGTAAAAAAGGGTCCCGCGTAGTCAATGCCACTTGTGTCGTATGGTCGCGCCGGAGTTACTCGCGCAGTTGGTTAGTTTCCCATTGGATGGTCCGGTACACTTGGTTTTGCCTGCATTTCACACATTGTCGAAGAACTTTCTTTACTGTTGTCTTGCATGAGGTCGGCCAGTAACGAGTTCGGAAGGATGCAATCACGGACTGACATCCTGCATGGAGTAAACGTTCATGTTCATTGCGTATTATCAGTTCTGTGATGCTGTTCTTTCCAAGCAAAATCATGGGATGTCTGATCAAATGTAATGTTAACATTGTTCAAACGTCCGCCCACCCTGAGTAATCCTGTAATACAAATAAACGGGTTTAATAATCTTAATGAGCTGTTGGCGGACAATTCGCATCCTTCACGTAGGTCCTTTAATTCGTGTCCAAAATAACTTTGTTGAACGATCTTGACTAACTGAGTTAAGGCATTCGGTAGTTCTTCAACGGCAAGCCTTGTTGAATTATAGGATGGCTTGCTTTCTGCCGTAGTAGGTGGATCGGTGTTTTTCTTAGCTGTAAACGACCTTCAGTTCTGGATGAAACGAAGACAATATGCCGCAACTTTGGTTACGGGATAATGAGGAATACTTTTCCAATAGTTCGAAATCGTCGTATGTTGAAGTCAGTACAACTGTTTGGGTTCTTGCTTCTGTCTCAATGATTGATGGATTTTCAATTATATCCCGGTGCTGAGGCCAATTCGAAGAATTCTCAGAAAACCGAGTTGGGCCACACCACCACAACAACGATTTGTTCAGGTCTGATAGAGAAATTCCACGAGAAATTATATCAGCGGGATTGTCTCCTGGATTTTAGTTACTCTGTTGGCTATAAAGGTTTTCCAACGGCTAGGTGGCGACTTTATCCAGCACAGTGCAATTGTCGAGTCACACCAGTAAAATTCTTCGTCTAGTCTAATGATGCTCGTACTTTGCTGATAAGTTCCGCCAATAAGAGTGCACCACAAAGTTCCAGGCGAGGTAGTGTGATTGTTTTTAGTGGAGCTACTCGCGATTTAGCACACAGGAGTTGGGTATGATTAGTTCCATGGTTATCAGTAGATCGAAGGTAGACGCATGCACCATAAGCCTTTATTGAGGCGTCACAGAAACCATGAAGTTCTACTCGTTCTGGAAATTGACAAATCGCACGCCGGGGAATGATTATTTGACTTAAGGATTCAAGTTGCTCATGAAAGTCGATCCATTCGTTATGTAATTCTTGTGTTACTGATTCGTCCCATGATGATTTCAGCTGCCACAGGCGTTGAAGTAGAAATTTTGATCGGATAGTAGCCGGGCCGATGAGTCCAAGTGGATCGAAATTTTTGGAAATTGTTGCCAATATTGTCCTCTTTGTTATTCTTTCTAGTGGTGCCATGTTCACGGAAAACTTGAATACATCTTTTTCTGGTTTCCATTGCAGTTTTTTTATCTAAATTTAGAACCTTCTCTTGATTGTTGTTGCTGAATTGACTATTGTAGCATCATTAGAAAGCCTTTTTCGAAGTTCGAAACCTGTTGCTGATAATACAGATGACACTTTGAGTTGAATTGCTTCATTGATCGTGGCCGCTCCAGTGAGAAGGTCATCAACGTAAAAATCTCGAATGATAGTTGTTTGGGATTGTGAGAAGTATTATCATTTGAAAGAATGCTTTCGAAAATCTCACACTACACGACGAAATTAATCCCGAGTAGTTCGGTTGAAAGGATAAGAAACGGTACGGTGATTTTAATGATTTATTTTCAACACTTAATCTAACACTTAAAACATCAAGAACAATATATACAAAAATGAAGTTAAAGTTCAATAAAAGTAAACTCAACAACAATCAAGTTGATTCAAGTCAAGATTCATAGTTAGAATGCCCGAATTTCGTTTAAGTTGTTAATTTGGAGGCATTAAGTGGGCGTAGCCCAAACAGTACTAGACACAAAGGGGGGCCAAGTGACTACCCTGGACATAGGCCATTACACCCTCTTCAGGTAACATTCAAACCCCGTTGGCAAAACCCATCCGTCAATTTGTATATAAATAAACATGAACAATTGAACGAAGAACGAGATGCTACTAAAGGAATTTAGATTAGTTGTAATAAACTTAATTACTGCTATAAAGTAACCCTGAGCAATACGGTTCTTTGAATAACCTTCTAAATATAATAAAGATAAACTTTAACTATATGAATAGAAAAACACAATAGGTGCATATTTCAAGTTATAAATTTTCAATTTGCCTTACCATTTTGAACCATAAGAGGTACCTTCGAAGAAAAATATTATTGTAGGGACACAACATGCCGCCCGCCTTGAACGACTTACGTTCAAACTATTGAATTAAACCTTTACATAAAACCTTAATTAATGTTAATAATACGTCACATATTTTCTAAATATACGCAAAATACAATATAGTAAATAATAACCTCTAAACCACTATTCGAAACTAATTCTACAAAATAACGATTTATTTATTATTTATTTCTACTGGTAACGGTGAAATGTTTTTGATACTTCGTTTGAACACTCCGTGTTTTGTCTTTAGCGTCACAACACGCACAACACTATCTTGGCCAGGATGAAGTTCGAGAACACGGCCAAGATTCCAACACATGGGGGGAAGATTATCCTCTTTAATGGTCACCAAGGTGCCCACTTTGATGGTTTCGTTGCCGTTCAGGTGCCATTTGCTTCTTGTTCGAAGTTCATTCAAATACTCCTTATGCCACCTTTGCCAAAAGTGTTGTTTTATCCGTTGAATTTGTTGCCATAACGATAGTTTGTTGCTATGCAACTGCGTCAAATCCTGTTCTGGCATGCTCGTTAAGTAATCTCCAATTAGGAAATGGGCAGGGGTCAAGGCAGCTAAATCGTTAGGATCACATGATAAGGGAGTTAAAGGTCGGGAATTCAAGATCGATTCAATTTGCACTATACACGTATTAAATTGTTCATAAGTAAACATCGTTTGTCCTACTGTACGATATAAGTGGTGTTTAAACGACTTTACTGCCGCTTCCCACAGTCCTCCAAAATGAGGCGATCGCGGTGGCGAAAAATGCCAATTAATTCCCTCATCTTCAAGATAAAACGATAATTTATTATGATTTTCAGTTGACAAAAAAAAAGCCCTAACCCTAGCAATTTCATTTTTCGCACCTATAAAATTGGTAGCGTTGTCTGAATATATGTTTTTTGGTTTGCCCCGTCGAGCAACGAATCGTTTAATAGCATTCAGACACATTTCCGTCGTCAATTCAGTGACGAGCTCTAAATGAACTGCCTTTGTAGTAAAACAAACAAATACTGCTACGTATGATTTTATTTTGACTTTATTTCGGAATTTTTTCTCTTTTAACAAGAACGGACCACAATAATCGATCCCTACATTTTCAAATGGTCTGGATTGTGTAAGCCGAGTTTTCGGTAATTCGCCCATTATATAATTTGGGAATTTGGGACTTAATTTAGAGCATCGAATGCACTTGTGTATAATAAATCGCGTTAAATTTTTTCCATTAATTGGCCAATAATTATGCCTTACTGAATTTAACGTTGCCTGTACACCCGAATGCCAATTTTTTAAATGCTCATGTCGTATAATTAAGTTCGTTATGTGATTATTGCGAGGCAGCAGAATCGGATATTTATGGCCAAATTTGATTATTGCATTTCTTAACCTACCACCTACGCGTAAAGTGTTATTTGAATCTAAAAATGGATTTAAGCAAATAATTTCACTTCTTGCATTTAATTCTTTATGATCTCTTAATGCTTTAATTTCTTTACCAAAATGAAACTCTTGAATTATTTTAATTACTTGCATATGAGCTTTATTTATTTCCTCAACTGTAATTTTGCCCTTAATTTTGTTATTTGATTGCCTATTATTTATTAATCTAAGACAGAGAGCTACAAATTTATTTAAGGCAGTGATTGATGAAAACCTTTCTAAAACGTCATTTTTAAATTCCTTTTTACCGCGCTTACAATTAACGAGATATTTGTGCGTAATTCTGGCAAAACAACATTTGATAATTTTAAATTACTCCATTTGCATTCAGGCTGTAACAACCAACCAGGGCCATGCAGCCAAAGGACATTTTTTATTAATTGTGAGGGTGTTTGTCCGCGAGATATAATGTCCGCAGGATTTTCATGAGTTGCTATATGATTCCAGTCGAAATTATTTGTTTTTAACTGTATGTCTGCTACACGGTTAGCTACAAAGGTTTTTAATTGATATGGTGGTGTTTTAATCCAATGAAGAACTATGGTCGAATCAGACCATAACTTAACCTTTAAGTTTGATATTTTTAATGATTCAAAGGTTGCCTTAGAAAGTTTAGCGAGCAATTGCGCTGCGCATAACTCTAACCTAGGTATAGTCATAGTTTTAAGAGGTGCAACGCGAGATTTAGCACAAATTAACTGTACTGAACATTGATTGTTTTTATTGGTTGATCTTAAGTATAAACAGGCTCCATAGGCGCCTTCGCTCGCATCACAGAACCCGTGCAATTGAATATCTATTGGATCAGCTATAACTATCTGTCTAGGAACCTTAAATCTATTTAATAGAGGTAACTCCTCTTTTAAATTGACCCATTTTGTTGAAATACTTTGCGGAACTGACTCATCCCAATCTAACTTCGCCTTCCACAATTCTTGCATAATACACTTAGCTAATATAATAACCGGACCTGATAAGCCTAAAGGATCAAAAAATTGAGCTATTTGCGTTAAGATTGTTCGTTTTGTCACAAGAGGTTCAGAAAACATAGGAGCAACAGAATATGTGATTATATCGTTTTTTGTATTCCAATGTATACCTAAAATTTTTTTATCTCCGGCAATAAGGTTCATACTTTCTGAATTCAGGGTGCCGCTTATAATTTCTGGTTTATTTGATGCCCATTTATGTAGTCTAAATCCTCCTAATTTCAATAATTCAATTAGTTGCCGCTTAATTTCTAACGCATCCTGAATATTACTTGCTCCAGTGAGCAAGTCATCTACATAAAAATCATTTTTTATACAAACAGCTGCCAAAGGAAATCTATGACCTTCATCAACACCTAATTGTTGGAGGGTTTTGGTTGCTAAATATGAGGCAGGTTTAGTACCTTGAGTGACTGTGTTTAACTGAAAAATACGAATTGGTTTATCTTCTGATTCACGCCATAACATCTTTTGGTATATACAATGAGATTCATCTACTTTTACTTGACGATACATAAGTTTGGCATCTGCTCCTATTACTACTTCTGGTACGCGGAATCTCACAACAAAGGAAAAAATGTCGTCCTGAATTGTGGGCCCACGTAATAAGGTGTCGTTTAATGATAAATTCGTTGAACTTTTAGCAGATGCGTCGGATACTATCCTAATTTTAGAAGAAATGTTATCGTTTTTTATTACAACCTGATGGGGAATGTAATACCTACCCTTCAAATTTATTATCGTTATCAGTTATTTCATTCATGTGTCCTAAGTCTAAATATTCTTGAATCGCTTCCTTGTATTGCTTCTTTATCTGTAAATTTTTTGACAATTTCCTCTCAAGACAATAAAACCGTTGTAGCGCAGTAGTATATGAATGACCTAGCCTTTCCTTTTTATCATTAAACGGCAAGTTTACAATATATCTACCATCAAAATTGCGCTTAGTTGTTTTTTGATAAATTTCTTCGCATAAGTTTTCTTCCACTGATAAATGCTGTTTAAGAGGTAATTCCTCTATCTCCCAAAATTTACTAATTTGCGTATCTAGTGATGTAGTCAAATGACAAAAACTGTTGTTACCTTCCGATTTAACCCTAGTTTCTAATATTGCTGCTTCACCTACAACTAACCAGCCTAACAAAGTTTTTTGTAAAACAATATCCATTTTGTCAGAGACTCTATCAGTTTGACCGATACATAATAGCTTGTAAAATAGTGTGGTTCCTAACAAAGCATCTATCTCCGCAGGCTTACTAAAATCGGGATCGGCTAATTGCATTTTTCTTGGGATGATCAAAAGCTTTCTATTTATTGGACGCGAGGGTAGAGTACCAGTGATACGTGGAAGAGCCACAAAATCTACATTTACCTGAAATGGCGTTACACGTGACTGCATAGTTGTTTTGACACGAAATTTAGCACGTGTCGTGAGTTGTCCTAAACCCGCAAACGGTAAATCTATAGCCTCCTGTTTTAAATTTAGTTTTTTGGCTAATTTTTCAGAAATAAAGTTTGTTTGTGAACAGCCGTCCAATAGAACACGACATTCATGAGCATTACCATAGCTATCAAATAATTTAACACGTGCTGTCCCTAACAAAACTTCTGAATTAGATGTGATTGAAAAACATTGCGTGGGGTTTTCGTTGTTATCAATGTTTACCTGCAATTCACTATTATTGACATTGCTTATTTGTTTGTTACCCCCTGAATTATTTTTATTATTAACATTAGTTACATTGAAATGCAATAACGTGTGATGTCGTTTTTGACATGTCCTGCATCCTAATGCAAGGCATTTATTTGTTGTATGATTATCGCGCAAGCAATTGATACATAATCTTCGCTCCCTTGCGGACCTCTCTCTATCCCTTGGGCTTAATGTTAGAAAGCTTTCACATTTGTAAATAAAATGACTGCCTTTACAAAAACTACACTCTAATGAATTTTGAACACCAACGAATGCCTTTGTTCTAGAATTTGACTTAAAATGATTAGGATTTGATTTTAAATGGTTAGAGTTTTTATAATGACTATTTTCTTTATGATTATTAGATATTTCTAACTCATCACCTCGCGCTTGTTTGCTCAAAAAGTCGGTAAGCTCTACAAAACTTGGCATTTGTGAATTTTCTAAAGTTCTTTCCCACGCTCGACGGCTTATTTTATCTAATTTTTGAACAATAATGTACACTAAAATTGCGTCCCACGACTCTACTGGTTGTTTTAACGCCTTTAACGCGTTAACATGCATTAATGCCTTTTCCATTAAGGCCCTTACGCTATGTGGTGATTCCTTCAGAACTTCAGGAATATCAAGGATTTCCCTAATATGAGTTTGTACTATTACACGCGGCCTATCACATCGTTTTTTTAATAAGTCCCACGCTACAGCATAATTCTCTTCGGAAGCAGTTAAAGGATCAATTATTGAGGTCAATTCACCCCGCAGTGCGTTTTTTAATAAATGAAACTTCTGAACCGCGGGAATAGATTTGTCATTATGAACTAATGACTGAAATGTGTCATGAAAACTATACCATTCTATCGGATTTCCATCAAAGGGTCTGATTACTATTTTAGGTAATAACGCATTTACCTGTTGAACTTTACTTGCTGAATTTGACTTAGAAGTTGTTTCTGCTGATAGATCGAAATCACGCAATCTTTTATTAATAATTTTTGCACATTTGAAGTAATAATTATTTTCAAATTCACACCTTTCTGCTTCCTGTTTGTCTACTTGCTCCGTTAACTTATTCTTTTCTAAAAATAATTCTAACTCTAATTGATTTTTTGAATAAGTTCGGAAATATTCCTCTAACTTATTTTTCCTAGTTTCGACTTCATCTAAATCACAAGTTTGATTATCATTTAAGTAATTAATTAACCTAGTTATGTTTGCTTTGCATGATCTACGTGTATTAGTATAGCCTTTAATTTTTTCATCAGTCATTTTTAAATAAATTGAATCAATCTTTGAATAAATGGGGTTAAGATTATAAATGATACAATTAGAGATTCTCAAGAGCCTACCTTAAGTATTGACGTTGAATTGACTTTTCCTTGGTCCAAACGGAAGCTGCAGGACTTGTCAGTGGTGATGATCCTGCAGGATTTGTTGAATGAATGGTGTCGTTCCTGGTCCAAATGAGAGCTGCTGGAAAACGACGATCAATGTTGTTCCTGGTCCCAAAAAAAAGGGGAGCTACAGGAGTGTAGATGGTGTTGTTTCCTGATCCAAACGGGAACTTCAGAAATGTAGTCTTCTCCGAATCGACGGTATTTAATCTGACCGAAACGTTGTATGCGTCCGAACTTTTTACACTACGCGATTCGTCTAAAGTTCACCTTTTATCGCCCGTTCTTATCCGGCTCGAAGGACCATGTTTGGGATTCTGAGAAGTATTATCATTTGAAAGAATGCTTTCGAAAATCTCACACTACACGACGAAATTAATCCCGAGTAGTTCGGTTGAAAGGATAAGAAACGGTACGGTGATTTTAATGATTTATTTTCAACACTTAATCTAACACTTAAAACATCAAGAACAATATATACAAAAATGAAGTTAAAGTTCAATAAAAGTAAACTCAACAACAATCAAGTTGATTCAAGTCAAGATTCATAGTTAGAATGCCCGAATTTCGTTTAAGTTGTTAATTTGGAGGCATTAAGTGGGCGTAGCCCAAACAGTACTAGACACAAAGGGGGGCCAAGTGACTACCCTGGACATAGGCCATTACACCCTCTTCAGGTAACATTCAAACCCCGTTGGCAAAACCCATCCGTCAATTTGTATATAAATAAACATGAACAATTGAACGAAGAACGAGATGCTACTAAAGGAATTTAGATTAGTTGTAATAAACTTAATTACTGCTATAAAGTAACCCTGAGCAATACGGTTCTTTGAATAACCTTCTAAATATAATAAAGATAAACTTTAACTATATGAATAGAAAAACACAATAGGTGCATATTTCAAGTTATAAATTTTCAATTTGCCTTACCATTTTGAACCATAAGAGGTACCTTCGAAGAAAAATATTATTGTAGGGACACAACAATAGTTCTTGATAGTGTGTCATTCTGGTTTTTAAGCGATTCGCCAAGTTCTCGTGTGGGGGGCCAAATACGGTGCCGACGCAGTACCATATGTCACCGTGTTAAGTTCGTAATGTATGATTGGACCTGAAGATGTACGTCGCCACAAAATCCTTTGGTATCGTCGGTAGTCTGGATGCACTAATACTTGTCGGTACATCTTTGCAATGTCCCCTGACAGGACGTAGCGGCGTTTTCTGAAACGGAGAAGAATACAGAATAAATCATCTTGAACGGTTGGACCAACAAGTTGAGTGCCGTTTAAAGAAATTCCTGAGTCCGATTCTGACGAATCTGTTACAAAGTTAAAACAAACAAGCAGTATCACTTACAGATAAATATATTAAATTATTTTTTATCTAATCTACACACTAACAAAGATAACAAGCATCTAATTTTAAAACAAATCAACAACACACTTACCAATGACGTCACGTCATCTAGTTCACACATACACATTTAAACTTATTGTATAAATTTTTGAAATTTTAGAAGCTTAAAAACATCATGAAGGGGTGGTTTCCGCGCCCTACATACATATATAAATTGTAATGTTTTAGGTTGGGATAATAAAAATATGTAATGATCTGATGAGATAGAATACAATTTTTTAAATTTAAATTATTTTATTTAATTTGAATTTTGGTCTCCTTATGTGTCCTGTTACAGGAGGCGACGAAATTTGCTCACAGCAGTCTACAGTTTTCTCACATTTTATCAAAATTCAAAATAATTGGTAAAAAATGTAGGAATTTAGGAGATTACTTCCAAATACATGAAATAATGGCAATTTGGTTAAAGGCAAAATTATTATATAGTTATTATTGAAAATGTTTTTACTAATAAGATTATTATTTTTTATCCAATGTAGGATATAAACATACGTATTTTTATTATCTAAAGTAAACTTTTCATGGTCATGATACCTAATGTCGAAATTTCGGTCGGTTTTTCTAATGCGTCTACGCATGTGTGTGTGTATGTATTGGAACTATTGAATTAGCACTATTCATCATTCTAATAAACAAATTCGATATTGTTAGCAGAATTGTATGATTAGAAACTACTTCTTCAAATTCTCCTCATTGCAGTTCATATTCAGTTCTGGATAGTCTTTTCATATTTACTAAACAAATATTGGTGTACTTAGTTTGCCTTTAATTTTGTAATCTTTGTAATTTTCATGTCCAAACCTTCTAAAATACTGTGGGCATACTACCAGTATGCCTGTAGGGAACTGCTGAGAGAACTGCTGCGTGAATTTCTCCAACGGGCCATTCAAAGTAATATAAAATCTAAGTTTAAATTTCATTAAAGTCAGTAGAGTTTCACCCCGGATGTAATGGTTAATTGTATGTAATTAAACGAACACAAAATACATTTAGTTTTATGATATAAATACGGAAACCGGGTGATGGCCGCTATTGCTGCTGTGGCGAGTGGTAAACCTCCCAAAATATACAATATTATTAAAACATAATATTGCAAACCTTATAACTAAACTTGTATTCCTATATGTTTACACAGAGAATGACTTTCATGTAAATTAAAATTATATTTGGTTTTGAATTAAATATTTGGAATGATAAAATCACAGAAAATTAATTTTTGAAACAAATTGCTGTATTTCAATTTTCTTTTTCCATAGATGCATAGAAATAGGTGAATTTTAATTTTGAATACGTGAATGTCAAATATAAAGCAATAAAAGTCTGGTGTTTTATTAGATTGTCAATTTTGTTGGAAATCCTAAAATTTCGAATGTAAAACAGTTTTGGTTGAAATAATATATGAAACTACAAAATTATTTTAAACCTTTTCCGTTTTCATTTTCCTCCCTTTGAGTTGTGTTGATTTTAAAAATTTTCTGAGCTGAAGAATAGAGTTAGGCAGTAAACGAAGATTTTAGGTATAGGATTCAGCCATCTTGCAGTACAACATCAAATTCATTTTTAAATCAACCGAAAAAATTAGACCCAATGTTGACCTTCCATTGCAAGATATATGGTAGCTACCAAACTGTACAGCTCTAATCTCTATTGAAAACCTTTCTGAATGCAACCTCTAATTTATATTCGGTGAAAAATCTGGCGAACGCTATTAGCATAAATAGCTGATAAAATAGCAGCATGTAAATAATAATATATAAGAAATATCGGAAAATGATTTTAATAATTTTCAAATAAACCAGTTTTGAATATTTTTACTTATTGTACCTACGTACTCGTATGTTAATTTTTAAATTTGAATTTGCAGGCGGCTTCGGAACCATATCTTGTGCGCGTCCAAAACGATTTTGATGTATTTTCTGCATGTAGGTACTTAATCAACTGTTGTAGCTCGCGGATATATTACACGAATAGACGAAGTGAGTGAAGTACGCAAATGTAATTTTAGAGCAATAAGCGCAGTTACTTTTAATTATTAGTTACAAGAATATTGTAACCTTTTTCAAAATTGATCTTTTTATTCGAATTTTGTAATATTCAAATCTGGTATTAACCTCCATTGTCGATTATTTTATTATCAATCCGGTACTTTATTACTTTGTAGAAAAACAGTCGAAATGCTTCCCTCAAAATGTAAAACGATATCAGATAAATAGAAGACATTCCCAGCATTAATGTAGGTACATGATGCAGTACGGTTTTAAAAGTTTTCAATTTCTTAATTTTTACTGAATGATTGTAACTATGATGTACCTTTGCGAAAAAAATTTTTCATCTACAATCTCCAAATCTTTGACCATTGAAACTTGGCATGATGTGTAGACCGCACTATGTAGTTATTGCTAACAACTATTTATTTTTAGTCACGATGAAGCCTACTGAAATAGGCGAAATATCGGGTGATAATTGTTTTGTCCTTCTTTTTACTTTAATCACAAAGGTAATAGAAACAATTCACCCCTGCCGAATCTTAACTTCAAATTTTTATGGTTCCCTTACCTATCCTTTTTTGTTTTAACAATATGTCTCTACTGTCAACATTACTTTTCGTCTGAAGAAGCCATTGGATGACGAAGCAATCATTGTTGTAGTCAAGACCACTATTAAATAATTTGAAAGGTTGCGTTTTCTTTAATCAACCCATATGCAAATAAATAAATATGTAACTTAAAATGGAATCTTAAGATCTAAATTTCAACCACTTCTAATTTTTTTGTCGTAATAGAACTTGTAAATGAGATCTATATGATTATTTTTGTACTAACTTTTGTTTACGTAATTTGTGTGTTTTGAACTGGTAGGGCATAATAATAATTGCCAAATTTTAACAAATTTTAATTTGTTATTAGTAATCAAACATTAATTTCGAGTGTTGTGAAAAGTATGGAAGAGATATTATTGGTTGGATAAGCTAGGGCGACCTTTCCTCACCAACTGTCTTCAAATACAGCAGAGTCTAAAGCCTTCCCCAGGAGATCCTTCATATTGTAATGAGCGTATGTGTGCGAGAGTGGGCAGTGTAGCGAGCGTATATGTGTACGAGAGCGAGCAGTGCGGCGTGTGTGTGTGCGATAGCGGCGACGAGAACCGACAGCAGATAAGCGGAGCTCAAAGAATGCCGGCGTCGGTCGGCGCTTTGATGACGATAAACAAGGCCATAAATTAGATGAACACAATAGGCACTCCAGTAAAGCCTAGTATGTAATTCTGGAACTTTCTGGATTGTTCCTAATCAGTATAAATACCTGTTGACGTGGCCAGTAGTCAGTCAGTTTACAGTGAGCTTCCGAACGAGTGATATAAATACCGAACTACGATACATAGTGATATAAATACCGAACTACGATACATAGTGATATAAATACGAATTTTCCTTGTGATATAAATAAGTCGTTGAATTGTTATTAGTGTTTAAGTATTACATTAGTGTTTAAGTGTTAAATAAATAGTTGTAATATAAATATCCGTTAAATAAATAAGTTCTACTAGAAAAGTCGTTACAATATGCATTTCATCTTCCAGGAATCATTTTGAAACAAGAAAAGCAAAACTATATTCATTGATGAAATAATTATTCTGGAGTACAATAAATAAAATTTTTGTAACTAAAACGTTGTTTGTTTGTTTGTTTGTTTTACTGTGTTTATATTCATCGGGATTCTATTTCTGTAAACCCTGTCCATTCTTCTTTTGCAAATTGCATGTTTTTAAAAATTTAATTCTTCATTAAATATGATAATAAATCTCCAAATCAAGATAGAAACTCATCTAATTCAAGCGACTTTGCGACCGCAATTTTGGCACATTTTATAAATAGATTAAGTCATTTAAGAGGCAAGTTTAACAACTGAGACACATTTATTAATCAAACTAACGTTACTAAAACTAAGATAAGCATAGGGAGGAGTATTTTTTAAATAAACTTATTATGGAGCAATTAAAATCAAAATTAATAAGAGATTAAAATCAAAGCCAGAAATTTATATTCTTAACTGTTCACACTTATTAAACTTCACAATGATTTTGTTAGAGTAAGCACTACCAATACACGAAATTTTACAAGATTCGCGTATTAGTTTCATAAATTTTATGCAAAATAAACAAAAACCCACTTCCTACCAAAAGTCACATCGTAATTCGATTCAAAAGCCTTCAACAAAACATCTTAAAAGTCTGATTTAAATGTGTTTGTGGTGTTTGGAAATGTTTTTGGAATTGTTGTACATACGACGAGTGTGGTGACGGGCGGTTTGGTGGATGGTGCTAAGAATTTTCCAGGTAGACGGAATGCTTTTCTGTATAATATGTCGGCTGAGGTAGTGTTCAGATCTTATTTCTAGGCTATACGGTTGCCTAATACTACAGTGGGTACAATTTGGGTCCAGCCGTTGGTTTGGTGACATGTTATTGCAGATTTTAATTGGCGGTGTAGTTGTTCCACCATTCCATTTGCTGCAGGGTGGTAAGCGGTTGTGTGTATGTGCTTGGAGTTCGCCAAGCATGATAATTCATTGAAAAGTTGGAACTCGAATTGTCGGCCTTAATCCGTCGTAATTCTTAACGGTGTACCGAATCGACATATCCAACCTTCGTAAAAAGCTCGTACTACAGTACTAGCTTCTTGGTCTTTAAGAGGACAAGCTTCAGGCCAGCGTGTGAATCGATCTATGCATTTTATGTGCATAGTAACAATATCCTTCTGAGTGCAGTAAAATGACGATGTCGATGTAGACATCATCAAAATTTTCTTCGGGTGGCTCGAATATGTCCAAGGGAACTGAAACATGGCGAGATATTTTGGCTTTTTGACAACTCATGCATTCGCGAGCCCATCTTGCAGAATCTCTACTTGCGGATGGCCAAATGAAACATTGTGTTACCAATTTGCTTGAGGCTCGAATGCCGGGATGCGTGAGCGAATGTAATTGTTTGAATGCAGCAAAACGAATCGCTGTTACCGATTAACCCAGAAAAAATACTTCCTCCATGCCAAACTTGCATTTTGCTTGGTTCAGTAGGATGCCGTAAGACTTCAATCGTGAAAACACAGTATGTAGGTCCTGGAGATGTTCTGCTACCAATAGGTCTTCAATGTATGCAAAACAAAAATCGAATCGTTGAAATGTGTGGCTGGCTAACGTAACCCAAAGTTCATGTAAGGAAATTCGAAAAGGGGTTTTTATTACTGCTTTTGGAATGCATTCTGTTGCAACCGGAATCTGGTTGTATGCACGAACCAAATCGACGTTGGAAAAAATATCTTTGTTTGCTAGTGCATGAGTGAAACCATATCTGTCGGGGATGGTTGTTGCGTTGAGGAAGCGGTAGTCTCCACATGGACGCCATTCGTCTTGCCTTTTGGTTACCATGTGTAACGGTGATGCCCAAGGACTGGAGGATGGTCGTGCGACGCCTAGTTGTACCAACAATTTGAATTCCTTCTTTGCTGCTATGAGACGGTCCGGGGCTAAGCGTCGTAGTCTTCATGACACGGGAGGACCGGGGGTGGTATTTATGTGATGCTTCATTGAATGCCTGGCGATAGTTTTTTTGCCACTAGGTCGTAGTAACGATGAAAAACTATGCTGTGATAAACTGATGTGCCATGATGTGTGTCTGAGATAAATGTGATGGAGGGTTGAATGCTTCAAGTGACTTGGCCAGAGGTAATAATTTGCGTCAGCTGGTCTAGCAGTCGTTGTTTGCTTAGATCGACCAGTAATTGGTAATGTGTTAGGAAATCATAGCCAATTATGGATTTCGTGACTTCAGCAATGACGACACGCCATGTAACATTAACAAATTAAGAGACAGAATGATTGTGCCACAAGTAGGGATGGTGGTACCGTTTTCAGCTTGAAATGTAAAATCGGACTTCTGACGTGGTCCATGTTTTAGAGACTTGGAATACACGCAGATGCCAGCACCGGTGTCGACCAAAAATTTCTGACGTGTAATTCTGTCCGTTACGAAGAGGGGACGTTGCGTTGGGCCGTTAGTGATCTCCGGGTCGGTTTCCCGAGGCCTTCTTACATGGCGGACTACATCTTCGTGCATTCTCCTGGAATTTCTTGTGGTAGAACATATGCCACTGTTTCCACTTGAGCGTCGTCTGACAGAGAAAGTACGTGAGCGAGATCGATCCCTTGAGTGCGGATGTCGTCTTGGGTAGCGTCTTGAGTAGCGTCGTTACATGTCATCTATGTCCATTCGAAGGGCATGGTATCCGTCAATTTTTGAATGGAGTCCGTGACAGGAGTATTTGTGGGGGTAGCGGTGGCAATGGTTTTTGCTGAGCTTGTAATAATTTTGTCAGCAAGCTCTGCGACTTCATCCAGGTTCTAGTCTTTTAGTGTTCAGGGGGAAAACGACTTCTTTAAATGGTGTGATTTTCGGGGGTTGTAGGTGTACGAAGTTTGCGCAGGTGATTTGGAACAAAAATTGCGCTCTAGCACCAAACGAAAAATATTAAAGAACACAAATCGATGAACTATTATTACAGTAATGCCTCAGCGATTAGCAATAATAGGTTGAGCTGATATTTTTTTAATAATTACTATCACTATACCGTAAAGATTTACTCTATTTACCGACCAGCATACCACGGTTGACTGAAGCAGAAGAAGGACCGCCCTTTACTCACCGGTATAAATACAAGTGTCGCAGGAATAGTCGCCAGCCTTCATCCAGCATCAAAGATGGAATGACCTTTCAAGAAGCTCTTGACCCATGCTAGCGAAATGTTAGGAAGCAACTCCAACCAGCGACGGCTAGGGGAACTGACGGACCATATGACGCAACCAACTAATTCTAAGATTCTATTGTTCCATTTATTCGATATCATTCTGTATAAAACAATCACACTATGTGGACGAATGAGAAAGCATCATTTATATTCATTATCTTTCTGTTTAATAAAAAGACAAAAGTAAATAAAATGCGACATTACTACCAAAAATCACACATAAACTGTACCTTCATAAATGTCCGAGACCCACGTGATCCTGTTTTTGGTAACTTATAGTGTATTCGTTGATAAGAAGTTGGCGCACTGAGTCTAGATAATGGTTGGTTCCTAAAATTACTGTCACCTGTCAACTAGATGTCAGTATCGTCCTTGCGAGTTTTAGGTTATGTTTAATTAAAGACAATAAAATAGTGGGGCATGATGACAGCAATAGTTTTTCCTCGTTAATTTGGGGTAATTTGTAGTAAGTTGATCAAATATTTTAATTCCAATGAATGTATTTAAAATTGCCACTATCAAGTATTACGTATTATTTCATTGTTAATAAAATAATTCTTATTGCCTTTTTGGTTCTCTTATATATTTTAATAACACGCTTGTGTATTGTTGCTCTGAATACTAAAAGTTCAGGTAATTTTTCCACTTCAAACAATAGTTCCTTTTTTTGTGTTAGGGGTCAGTCGATTCAAACATTTTGTTCTGCTTGCATGTTTCTAGTGCCACTTTTTTTTACGTTCAATAAATGTTGAAGACAAATCTATTTTTAATTTGTTGTCGAGACTAATACGAAACCTCAGCATACGTCGCATTCTACACGAAATTAACGTATTACAAAATATAAAAAAAGCGTCATCTATCACTGATTGTTAAATGCGATGTTTTAAAATTAAATAAACATAAATATTTATATATTTGACTGTATAGGCAGTTACTTGTTGAAACTTCATTATAACGATGAAAAAATGAAATACACTTAAGTTTCAAGAAATATATTTATTTGATCACTACGATCGTTTCACCACACTGTGGCTTCTTCAGGTGAAGACAATTGTCTTTATTATTTATTTATTATATATTTATCCCTTACTTATTTGGGCGTAATAGTGACCCATTTACATATTTAGCGGTTACATTTTCAAGAAAGGACCATTAATACATGAAATATCTCATTTATATTTTAGCTATGTTAAAACCAAATCACGCGAAGAGGTATCTGCGTCGTATTCAGTATCCTAAATACGAAAAGAGAAATTCGGAAACGACAGACTGTCGTGCCTTTATATATTTCCGGGACGTATTTGAGTAACTACGTATTATACCGCTTGACACTTCCAACGTTTTACTTTTAAGTTAGTACCCGGGAGTATAAATAATTAATGAAAATGCCATTTCCATGTATTTTAACATTCCACTGTCATTATTATAATTTCTGCTAATCAAATTAATCGCATCAGAAACGAAATCCATGCGAATCATTTAATGTGTGAGATGGGTTTAAAAGTAAAAAAGGGTTACCAATTTTTTTTTAAACAGGACCACTTTTGCTTTCTAATTGAATAAATTCTGAGAAAGTTATCTGTGATATTCGGACAGATAGACACAAGACAGATGCTATAGTAATTTCCGCTTATCTATTCGCGCGTACGGAATCCCAAACATGATGTGCAATTTAAAACTTTCATAATTTTTGGTATTTTAGAATTCAATTTGAGTTCTTTTTGGTCCACCCTTTTTACACTCTTCTGTCGCTTGCAAATTTGCCTTAACTGAAACTAGGTCCCCCTCACTATAAATCGGGGAACTTCTTCTCACTCGATTATACCTATCTGCCATTTTCTGCCTATTGACTTGCAACAATTCTTCAACCTTACTTTCATCGACTTCTTCCCCGAATTGTTTATTTAGTTCTCTAATTTCTTCCGTCAATTTGTTATTCGTGAACCCGCTTCTTTCATGTTAAATTACTATACTAAAAGGAGTTGTCTTTGTGACGCTGCGAATAAAATTATTTATTGCCCATTGTATTTCGCAAATTTTGGTGTCCCATTCAATACCATCAACATCTTCCGCTCCTATAGCAATGCAACTTTTTAACGTCGTTTAATTTTTCTACTTGCCCGGTTGCTCTAGGAGAAGCCGAAGCTATCTTGACGTGTTCAATACCGTTTCGATCACTTAACTCTATGGCACGCCGTTAGTGTTTTTAATACATACATTGAATTAATCATAACCAAATAAATGTATAATAAAAATTGTATATCATGGAAATTAAATAAACTTATTCTAACAGTCATGATAATTCATCGAATTATAATGATACATTAATAAAATTGTGTATAATACTTAGGATTGAAGTATATTTTATGGTAGCAAAACTAAAAGTGAACCTAAGAATTATTGTATCATTTTAAAAGAAAATTTTCGATTCGATCGTAATAAAATTGTAGTTTAATATTTATGTGCATCATAAGGAGAAAAAAAAATAAGGTGATTTAATCTCAAGTATCAAAAAAATTCTTCACCATAATATTTCTTCACAATGAAAAATAATTTATTTTTTATTATTGCAGCGAATTTCTACCGTCACTCTTTTTTCTAAATAAATTAAATTAGTCGAATTATTATTACTATGTTGATCGTTTTAACTAAAAAACAGTTATTTAGATTTTCAATATAATTCAAATATTACTCTTTGGATCGATTACTTGTATTAAGAATAAAAAATTCTTGAATTAAAATTATCTATTTAGATAATAAAAATTGTTGAATTAAAATCATCTATATAGATAATAAAAATTCCTGAATTAAAATTATCTATATAGATAATAAAAATCCCTGAATTAAAATTATCTATATTGAAGTGTAGATTCTGGCTCCCCTCCCGACTCCTTTCGTATTCGGTTTATTTCGGTTACCGTGCAGAAGCACATTCTGGTCGTGTTTTGACAAGCGCTTAGTTCATATGTACCATATACACGATCAGTTATTCGGTGATTCTTTTTGGTACTTTGAACTTTGGGGTGATTCTCAATAAACAATCCAATCAAAATTTAGTCAGATTTCCGGAATAGTTCTAGTGTCAATTGACAGTAGTTCAAAGTGCTTCAATAGGAACGAGGAAATGTAACATAGATATTAGAAACCGGGAAGGAGACACAATCACCACATGTGAACTAAAATTATCAATATAGATAATTTTAATTCCTGAATTTTTATTATCTAAATAGATAATTTTAATTCAAGAATTTTTATTATCTTTATAGATAATTTTAATTCATTTTAAATAACATGTGACTTACAACAATTTAAAAATACAATATAATGAAAATATCTGGAAATAAAATTATGTACTTCATGGAAATTCGTTATAGATAATTATACCTTTTTTATTTGTATTGCAGCAATAATTTTAATTGTGCAAATTCTTATGGTATAGGAAGGTTTGTCATTTTAGTTAGCTGCATAATAATGAAAATTTGCTCCGTATTATATAACCTAAATAAAAATTCCACAAAATATTATTTAACTGTTTAGAATAAACATGCGGCAATATTCATTTTTATTCAAAGTAATTGCAATTGTACAAATTAAAATTTTTTTTGCACTGTAATGTGTTTTTTTTATGCTGTAATAATTTAAATTACCAACAATGATTTTTACTATAATAATAAATATAGGTGAAAGTCCCTATCCTCTATGCACAAAACATTTAATATTATCCTAAAGCATAATAGAAATTATTTCTTTTTCTCTTTATAATAATCAAAATAGTTACCATGAATTTGAAATCCATTTTATTTCGGTGACTATTAATATTTTGACAATTAAAAATACTAACGGCGTGCCATATAACTCTTCTACAACACTGGCTATTAACCCAGTGCCGCGGTCTGTCATAATTCTTGCTGGTTTGCCATAGTGCATTATAAATTCCCTAAGGAACTTTATTGTTGTATTTGCACGTACGTCTGGTACGGCCTTTATTACCACGTATTTGCTATACCCATCTATCAGTGCAATTATATATGTATTGCCACTCTTTGTTTTAAGATACGGCCCTAAATAGTCGACATGCACAACTTGAAATACTTCTTTCCCCTTATCCAACGGATGTAAAAACCCTGGCTGTCTACCCCTTGGTGTTTTATAGAATAAACAATTAATACACCTATTCACGTACTTAGAGACGAACTCTCTTATTTTGGGAAAATAATATCTCTTTTTGATACGCCCTAAGGTCTAATCTATCCCCAAATGCATCAGTTCCCTATGCGCCTTACTTACAATATCATACCTAAGATCAACAGGTACATACAATCGCCATCTGTTATCTTTTGTTTTGTACACGCGCCCGCTATATAAAGTAAATTTTTCTAATGTAGTTTTGTCTCCAGCTTCTAATTTTTTTACTATTCCTTTTGTTTCGCTACACGCTCTTTGTAAGGCAGCAATCCAATCGGTATTAATTCGTAACCCTAATACCGGTAAACCCGTGTATGTTATGGCTTCCGCATTTTCGGTTGGATTTCAACTAAGCGCGTCAGAAGCCTTGTTGTAGTTTGCTTTATGATACTCAATGGTATCTCACACATCTCCCGATTCTTGCATTTATATCTCGCTTATTTGCTAATAATTTTATACTATTACAGTCCGTTCTAATGATAAACGGTATCATCAGTAAATACACTCGAAATCTGTGCAATGACACTATAATTTCTAGTTCATACGAAGCATAATTCGATTCCTCTGGGGATGTTTTCCTGCCATAATAGGGTAGGATGCGTTTGTATGTAATTCTGTATACGCTTTCGGGTCGTAAATACTGAGAACCGGCTGACTTGACAATATTTGTTTTATTGTATCGAATCCTGTTTGTTGATCTTTCGACCACTTAAAAGAACTGCCTTTCCTCAAAAAATCGCTTATTGGTCTCGCGATAACTGAGAACTTTTTTATAAATCGTCTGAGGTAACTTGCGAGGCTCATGAATGACCTCACTTTATTACGTCACCGGGAATAGGAAATTCGACCAACGTCCCTACTTTTTTACTACCAGGTTCAACCGTTAATACGTCAGACAAGGCCTGCGCGCTGATTACGTAAGCAGCTATGCTGCCTGTGAGCCTACTATGACAGTAGGCTCATGCACAGCATAGGTGGTTACGTAATCAGCGCGCAGGCCTTGTCTCATGATGGTAACGGTTCAACGCTATGTTCAGAAATATCAAACCCAAGGTAGTGAATTTGTTTTCATAAAAAAATTTACATTTACTTAAATTTAGAGTTACATTAGCATGCCTGAATTACCAACCTCTGGAATACCGAAGGGGCGTTGACTAATCCGAGACGTGAAGTACACGTGTCCTCTTAAGCGATCCAACTGGTCGTCGATATGTGGTTCTTTTAAAAAATGCGATACAGCTGATTCAAGAATCATCCATGAATTTAGCCGCCAAAGAATGTTTATAAGAATTAAGTATTTAAATTTATAACTTCAGGAAAAATCTCTGAAACGAAAAGTAACAGCGACAAGTTCGAAGACTAAAGAAATTCAAGCGAATTGTCAATTAACGAAATTACATATTATTAATAACATACATAAACATTTTCTTAAAAATACATAAAAGCACCTATTTAAGTATATTTTCATACGATAGAATTAATAAAAAACCGGTACATTTCAATTACGTGAAACATATATTTCATGTTGCATTTACTGCGCATATCTCTCCTCTACGCTGTAGATTCTGAGATACGTCATCGGCTAGTGCGCTCTGATTGGTTAGCGGCAACTGAGGCAACCGTATTAGTTTAACAACCGTGAGGGAAGACGACTTGCAGAGATTGTGGGGGGTTGTAGGTCCAAATTGGGACTGTTTTCTGTTGTCACATATCACCCAATATATGGGAATATTTATTCACCCGGTAGCGATGTCACCTACTTATTCCGGCAGACAAATGTTTTGTTACCGCGGAATAAGACAGTGACGGCCCCATAAAAGGGGTCACCAAGAACAGATCGCTAAGTCAGTGTCTGCACCGTCTGAAGACGGAATACTGTTGTCTATCCTGAGTTCTGGAGTGTCATATTATATTATTTGTGCGGTCGTAAGATAAAAATTATCCGGAGACCACTCGGAGTTGCTATATCGAACCCCGTTCTACTAGAATGTTCTAAATAAAACTGGTAGCGAATTTTTTCTTTACCAAGACTAACTAGAAACAACAGAAACAACTACTCCGAGGGCTAATACCCCTACCGGCATTGAATTACACTATTGAATCTGAAGGTACATACATGTTAGACGTAGATAAAATAATCTAAAAAGACGGGTAAATTCCTGTTACGTCTAAATAATTAAGGACCCAATAGGTCGAAACCGGTCGCAGAATTGGCTTGTGGTTCGTTGTACCTATTGTATAGGACGCGTTCCAAGTGTGGGATTAGTAATCCTTAATTATTTAGACGTAACAGGAATTTACCTGTCTTTTTAGATTATTTTATCTACGTCTAACATGTATGTACCTTCAGATTCAATAGTGTAATTCAATGCCGGTAGGGGTATTAGCCCTCGGAGTAGTTGTTTCTGTTGTTTCTAGTTAGTCTTGTTTTTCAAGTGAACTTTACAGTTTGTGTTTTGCCTGCTTCTGCCTGAAGAGACCCAATAGGTCGAAACCGGTCGCAGAATTGGCTTGTGGTTCGTTGTACCTATTGTATAGGACGCGTTCCAAGTGTGGGATTAGTAATCCTTAATTATTTAGACGTAACAGGAATTTACCTGTCTTTTTAGATTATTTTTCTTTACCGTTTACTAAGACTGTTACTTACATACTAACTAAAAATTGAAACTTAATACAAGAAGAACAAGATAACAAAAAAGGGGGTGGAGCTTAAATTAAACAGTGGTGGTTGAAAAATTGGGAATTTTGACTGGCATCATAGTGGAGAGGGTGCTTAATGCACCGTCATGACCTGGACCTTCCAAGAATATTGACAAAGAGTAATAAAACCCAACAAAGGGAGTAAGGAATTTAAAATTTAACAATAAGAAGTAATATAAATTCAGTCAGGTAATTTTACCTATTGAAGGAATACTAAGAATAAAGATCTTTACGAAAATAAATCTAAGAATTATATTGTAAACTAAAGTATAATGCTAACACTAAACATTATTAATACTTTAACGATAAATTATTATTCAATTGCTATTAATCATTTTATTATTATTATTAATAAATTAGTTGTTGATTTTTCTTGTGCACTCTTGCTTTGCCAATCGAGTTTCCACCATCTGCCAAAAGCAAACACCCAGGCGATTAATAACCCCAAATTTGGCGAAACCTCTCAAAACATCGCCACAATTGGTGGTTATCGCCACACTGTCACGCAATTCTTCGTGTTCCAGAAGGTGTCAAGAGTCTCGACTATATATTGATAATAATATTATTTAAAATAATAATAACAATATTTTCTAATATTATTATGTTTATTGCGTTTCTACGCTGATGGCCGCTTTTGTGGTTCTATCCAGCAGTGAATATCCTTATACCGAAGGCTTGTTGTTGGTGTTGAACCTAAATTACGGCTAGCTCCCGCAGATGGCGTTCACATTTCATCTGTGGTTTTGTGTTGAGCTGGACCAGAAGAGGTTTCACTTGGTTTGGTCGTTATTCTGTCGAAGTCGCCTGTTACGTGCTGATGAGAGCTGATGACCTAGGAATCGCGATCTACGTCTGGTGGTGCAACGGAATGCCGACCAAACATATTGTTTCCTTACTTTCCTTTTGTTGTCTGAAATTGGAATGCTATTGGATATTGAATTAACAACTTTATTTACAACCTCATCGTCAAAACCTGGGTACTAAAGATGTAAGAAATGTTTGAATAATTGTTTCCCTTCCATAAGTAAGATAATAAAATTTCTCACATGAGTTAACTTTCGCAAACAGTTCTGTTAAATTTTTTGCATAATGAGTTGAATTCATGATATGTATTTTGACATTTATCGTATCTAGTTATAAGTTTGTTTTGCTTCAATATTTTTCATTTTCTTTAGAAAGTTTCGTGATTTAACTTTATTACTTAAAATTCTTTTTACCGGTAAAGCGTGATTCCTTGTTTTTTTTTTTCACTGTTACTTTTACAGCCATAAGCATAACACACCACCATTGTTTTAAACAAAACAACATTAAAAACTAACTGCACTATTCAATAACATTGAATCTAACCCTATCTATGATTGAATCTCAGCCACTAAAAAACACACCCATTTCTGTCTATAAATATGTGAATGATATTACAGATTGTTTTTCTGGAATGCATAGACTACTATAGGCTATGTGCACGAGGCCTACTAGCGCCACTAGCGGGAAACAAACAACTATTGGTCAAACGTCTAACATTGTGCCTTACTGCGAATTTATGAAATAATCAATTATTGATTAATTTACGTGAGTGTAAACAGTGCAAAGAGTTTTGGATAGAAGGAAGGTGAAAATTATTTATTTTGAATTTTTTTTCTTAAATCGAAGTGTATAACAAACAAATAATTAATATTTTACATTGACAGCATAACCTCTAGCTCTATTTTATTTTATTTATACCTCCTTTAACATAACAACCAGGAACACAACAAGAATTTCTAGCTCGCTTAGTTTTGCTCATATCTTCTTTGTAATTAAAAACTTTATAAAATTATAAATATTTTCACGGCCCAAAAGTTCCTTTAGCGCTCACTACGAACGCTCGCTTCAATATTATTTCTAACTCCGCCCCTCTGCACATAGCCTATAAAATTTTGAAATAGCCTCCACGATAATATAAATTTTACTTATTTGATTGAGTTAGCTGATACTTGGTGAAAGTTGTTATCCATTTTTCAATAAATAAGACACAAAAACTTTTCACAATATTTATTTATCAACTTAAGTTTCGCTACACTGTAGCTTTGTCAAATGAAGAATAATTGCTACAGTGTATCAGAACTTAAGTTGTGATAAATAAATATTGTGAAAAGTTTTTGTGTCTTTTAATAAAATAAATTTTACTTAAGAAAAGTATCTAATGGTAGTATAATTTTTTTGAATTTGACCATTATACGCAATAGCAACAATCTCATGTTTTAAAATATTTAGGAATCCCACGCTTACAGACGTTATACTTACGAAGTCTTCTTTGGTTCCTCCTTCCATAAAATTATGGTTTGTCTGGTAAGCGAACATATTTGTGTTCCATATTTTATAGCGCAATATACATACTACTATACGATTAGGTTTCACAACCATTGTTTTTTTTTTTACTTGGATAACCTTTTTTCTGATTTCAATAAGCTGGGAGTACACTCAGGTACTTCCCTCTATAAAAAGTGCAGTTCAATTAAAATTACATAGTCTGACCTGTAATATGAATAAACAACCTTTCTATGAGTGACGAAGTCCATTTTTAAGATAGTATATGGTTTCAATTTCTCCTCGTTAATTAATAGAAGAGTCTTGCAGCAAAACTATATACATATATATATATACAATCGACTTTTTTTAAATTTTAAAAATATGCTTAAATTTTGGAACCTAATGAAGGGTTATTTAAACAAAAAAATGGTTCAGAACTTTTATGAAGGGAATTATACCTATAGTTAGTTCCAGGATAATTGCTATATGAGATTTAGACGGAAATGTCTAGTGAAATATGTATTATTTATCATATTATTATAAACACCATTAAAAAACTCTCAACTCTTATTTGAAACCCAAAAGACAAAGATGATTTTAAGATCAAAACAGAGATTTATAAAATTGCTTATTTAAAATTTAAAAACTAATTTTAGAAAATATCACATTGTCAAGAGTACGTACATCCACGACGATTTTTTAATTTTATTGAGCGAAAAAAAAATTTTTTGAAAAAGTGCGTAATTTTAGAAAAATAAAAGTAATGCATAAAAAAATTTAAAATATGCACAGAATGTATGTTATATGGCAATATTATTTGCGTTTTTCTTACCTCTTAATAGAACCGAATAATCACCTTCACTAAAGTATAAAGTTACGAAAAGTACGATTCTAACTTCAATAGAATATTTGTTTTAATGAAATCCTGTAGCTTTGACTAACTTTGACTAACTGTTGCCATTTCTCCTCTATATGCCGATATATTAACGATGAGAATTAAAATATGGTCACGGGGTGTATATGTGTAGGTACATATTGTAAAATTTTCGTATATCGCAAACTTTTTACTTTTGTCGTCGTGGTTATACCAGCATTATTTTGTCCTGTTAGATGCTATTCATCTCTACCATCCTGGGTAATATATCTCAATTTAGACAACATTCCGCTTATCGTTAGTATTAGTAAGTCAGTACATTTAGTTCATTAATTTACTCTGATTGTCAGAAAAGATTTCTGTTTGCAGGTATGCGCATCAATCATTTGCATTGTAGCGGTTGAAATGCGTTGAATGAAAAACGAAATGTACTGGACTAATGGATTTATCGTTAGACTGAGATTTCGAATTTATAGCCTTAACCTAGGCACCTACGCCTCTATTTGACTGTTAAAAGTGATATTACGTCCTTATTGCTCTCAGATAGCGGTATACGGAATCGAAATAACTTTCAGGAAGCATGAAATTATGTCTTTTATGGCGTTTCTTCCAGCATTACTTTTCTAAGTTGAATAATATTTTCATACATTCGCTTCCTTCTTGTTTTATAAAACGTATTTTAAAATTATTATAAGCCTTAATCTGCGATTGGAAAAGTTACAGTCCGTTGTGTTTCGAAATTGAATTTGTACGTGTCAACAAAGAAAACACAGACTGTATTCTGTAGGGTTTACCTTATTTTTAATAATCCCAATATTTTTTGAGAAACGTCTGCTAATACCTTTCATTACATAAGTTGGATAGTCATTTGATTTAAGGTAGGTTTAAAATCCATATTAAATAAAGAAACTATGCAATTTATGTTATACAGGCGTTATTGAAAGAAATGAGGTTTTTAATCTGCTTTATTTGACCCTGTGCTGAATAAAAGTGTAAACATATTAGATTTTTCTCTTCCTAAATTAAGAATGGAATGTAAATAAACTTTAAATTAATGCAGAAAAAGTAAAATGTTAAAAATAAAGTTCTGTCTTCAAATTCCTACGGAGTTGTTGAATATTTATTTGAAGGTATCCAAATAAAGTACAGCAGATTTCCAAAACAGTGTATTAATGATAAAACCAAAGGAAAACTATTAAAGGACTTAAAATACTATGAGTGAAAAAAACAAAATTAGCAATACTTGTCGGTTACAGTTCGAGGACTACACTAACTCTATAGCTTGTAGACGACAACTTACAACTACAAATTTTTAACAGTTAGACCGTAAGTACCTGCTAAGGGTCGGGTACCTACTTTTTGGGTTGTACATCAACCGTGGCCTTCCAAGAATTACAACACAAGCTATGTTATAGTCTGTCTAAACTTTTAGTGCGTTTATGGCTTTGATTTCTTAAGAGGTTTATGGTACCTCCTGTTGTTGTAAGTAATAAAGCTATCAGGATGGTATTTATCCCTCAACAATGAGCGTTAAGGTCCGTAGTAGTTAAAATTATAGTTTGTTGTATAAGTTGTTTGTTCGTTCGCATCATTAACAAAGAAGTTTCTACATTGTTTATTGTAATTTAAAATTGTAGTGGTTTATGCGGCGTAAGGAGAATTCCGAAGCAAATATGTATATTTTGTACCTAATGTATATAGATATTAGTCTTGCGTTTATTTAATATGGTTTGTATATATATATCTTAGAATAACAATATGGGTACTTATTATGAGGCAGTTTATTGTTAACTACTGCTTGTGAAACATTGTTGTGGTTGTAATTCCAGTGAATCGAAATTATTAATTTTTCTAAAAATGTGGAGACCGTGGGGTGAAAACAACGATCAAAATGGCGAAGAAATAGAGATAGTTGAAGTGGAAGAAAGTGGTGATGATAGTGAAATGTGTGAAAATAAATCACTCCGGAAACATTTAGCTGCCGAAACCAAACAGGTTATTTTAAATGTCTATAACTTTTTATGTGATAATGAAGGAGTGCAGGGATCTCTTAAAAAAACCGCACAAATGACAAAGGTTCCAGAATCAACGGTTAGAAAAATTGTTAATTTGGGTGTGCTCCTAAGAAAAGCTCGAAAAGATGTAGGAAAATTACGGGTTTTAGGAAAAGACCACACCGATTTAATTCGTAGAATAATTTACGAAAGTTACGGAAATAATACTGTCTAGACTCTAGATCATTTGCGCGAAAAAATTGTGGACCATTTAAACATAACTTTCTGTAGAGAAACGTTAAGAAGGTTTTTGACGAAAATAGGATTTTCCTATAAAACTATAAATAAACGGCAAGTTCTAATGGAATCGCGGCGAATTTCCGAATGGAGGATAAAATATTTAATTGAAATTGAGAAGTATCGCCAATTAAAACGACCAATCATATACTTAGATGAAACATGGTATGATACCCACGATACTGTAAAAAAAGGATGGACCAATGAAACCGATCAGTGCCATTTAGATGTGCCTCCGACTCGCGGAAAACGCATAATACTACTGCACGCAGGATCTGAAAATGGATGGGTTAATGGGGCCTTATTGCTTTCCGCTAAAGATATCGCTGAAGCGAATTTAGATTATCATCAAAACATGACCGGTGAACTTTTTGAAAAGTGGTTTGAAGAACAGTTAATACCTCATGCCACCAAACAGCGTGATTGTACTTGACAATTCCAGATACCATTGTACACAAACGCAAAAGATTCCCAATAGTTCGTCTAATAAACAGGAAATAAAAGATTTTTTAATGTGCAATGAAATGTATTACGAAGATTCATATACTAAAAAACAACTTTTAGAAGTTTTGCAGACTAAAGATATTCCAAAATCCTATAAAATTGATCAATTAGCTCGCGATAATGGACATACGGTCGTTCGTTTGCCTCCTTACCATTGCATATTTAACCCCATCGAATTGGTTTGGGCTCAAATTAAAAATAATGTTCGGCGAAAAAATACGAATCCTAAGTTTAGCGCTGCAACAATTAATTTAGTAAAACAAGAAGTACGAAATGTTTCTTCTTTAAGTTGGAACAAGTGTGTTCGACATGTTATAGAAGTAGAAAACAATTACAGATTTTGTTATGGTTCAAACAATTTAAATATACCATTAAATAGTGAATCCTCAGATGAAAGTGACTTTTACTTAAGCGAATAAAAAGTGTGTAATATTATCTATATATTTTCTTCTATGTTGGCGCTACAAATTACTTATTAAACATTGCAGTTGTTTTATTTAGTTTTGATAAAAAAAAAAACAATTTGTGTATTGGTATCGCTGTAATGTAGGTACCCTCATATTATGTAAACCCTATATGTCATATTTATTAGAATGTAAACACACATAATTATATAGGTATTTCAATTGTAATTAGTATGTAGTTTCTTCATAATCTAATTTAAATATAATATATATATATATATATGATAAAATATATTGCATTTTGTTTCGAATTGCAAAACTAAAGGTGTAATTCTACTTAATATATTTATCAAATACGGCCCTGCTCCAAGAAAGCCTTGAAATAGAAATGGGCAACTTTCATTGAAAGATGGCACGTGCAGATGAAGAATTTGTCCGAAAAGGTTCGCCTGTCAATCACGTTTTATAACTGTTTCCAGGTAGGATCCCATAAAAGTTAAATTGTAATTAAGTCATAACCGCACTAAAACTTTAGACAGACTATACAAGAAACTCTAAAATAAATGAAATTTCAAAATACATATGAAAAATATAAAAATCTAACAGTTTTTTTAATGAAATTAATTTCACCAAAAACGAACCAAAGTAACGTGTATCACGATGTAAAATATAGTATGTTACAGACTATAGATATTTTTTCGGTCGATCGAGCGATATTTTCATGATTTTATATTGTAACGACTTTTCTAGTTTAACTTATTTATTTAACGAATATTTTATTTACAATTATTTATTTAACACTTCAACACTAATAGAATACTTAAACACTAATAACAATACAACAACTTATTTATATGACAAGGAAATGTGTATTTATATCACTCGGTATATCGTAGTTTGGTATTTATATTACATGTTCGGAAGCTAAATGTGAACTGTTATCACCGACCCCGTCAACAAGTATTTATACACACTTAGAATATTCCAGAAGGTCAGGAAAGACCTTCTAGAATCTACCCGTGTTCGTTTGATTTATGGCCTTGTTTATTGTCATCAAAGCGCCGACCGACGCCGGCATCCTTTGAACTCCGCTTATCTGCTGTCGGATCTCGTCGCCGCTCTCGCATACATACATCTCGTTACACTGCCCCCTCCTTAAGGTGATCCGTCCCGGATCACATTCTGCCGTTCCTTCAAAGGATCATGCCGGTACTTGCAATTCTCTCTCGGAGGTGACAACGAATCTGGAATTAGCATACAAGCTCGGCATGGCCATAAACTCGTCATGCTGGAGATCCGGAGGACGAGCTTGCAAAAGCCTGATCCGTGCTTCTTCGTGATTGTCAACGACATATGGGGCCAAACGGTTAAAATTTGGTGTGCGTCGAATCCGGTAAATTACGTCATTTATTCTCTTGACGATTGTATATGGGCCTTCCCAGTGCTGCTGTAGCTTCGACGAAAGACCTTTACGGGGCTGTGGATTGTATAACCACACCATGTCTCCCTCCTGAAAACCTCCATCAGTGGCCCGTATATCGTAGGTGTCCTTCATGCGGTCGCTGGCTATCTGCATCCGGGAACGTACTTCCTCATCGATATCGTCAAGCCTTCTGCGGAGATCACTAACGTAGTCTTCTCCGGCAACGTCCTCACCAGGTTTGCAGCCAAATATCAGGTCACATGGCAACAGTAGCTCCCGACCAAACAGTACTTTTGCTGGTGTTTGTCCAGTAATTTCGTGAATGGATGATCGATATGCCATAAGAAACAGTGGCAGATGGCGATCCCAGTCTCTTTGGTGTTTGGAGACCACTTTGGACAGGTACTTGTTAATGGTCCTGTTCATTCGCTCTACCATGCCGTCTGATTGAGGATGCAGAGATGTTGTCTGGGTTTTGTGAATGCCTAATGTCTTGCAGATTTCTTGGAACACGGCCGACTCAAAGTTCCGACCCTGATAAGAATGAAGCTCCATGGGCACGCCGAACCGGCTGATCAGGTGGTTTACGAGCTCCTCCGCTACTGTGGTGGCTGTCTGATTTGGGAGTGCGTACGCTTCAACCCATTTCGTGAAGTAGTCCATTGCCACCAGGATGTATTTATTGCCACTACCGGTCCTGCGATGTCAATGGCAATCCGTTCGAATGGACTGCCGACATTGTACTGGCGCATAGGAGCACGCCGTCGTCTTTGCGGTCCTTTGCTGGCTGCACAAGTTGTGCACTTCTTGCACCAGTCTTCAACGTCCTTTTTGCAATTGACCCAGTAAAACCGCTCACGGACTCTTCCAAGGGTCTTGTTAACACCAAAATGTCCCCCCGAAGCATCGTCATGGAGGCACTTCAAGACTTCCCTTACCAGGCTCTTCGGTACAAGCAATTGACGTTTGCTCTCAGTACCATTCTGGGTTTCCACTATTCGCTTCAGGAGTCCATCTTCCTCAACAATAGAGTCCCATTGGGCCCACAACGATTTCACCTCCCCAGATTTAGCGGCGATCTCTTGCCAGATCGGTCGTCTGCCTTCATTCTTCCATTTCCGAAACAAGCTCAGGACCGGATCAGAACCCTGTTCCGTCTTGATGTAATCAGGATGCCATTGTTCATCCGTGACGGTTATTCTCCGGACTTCTTCATGTTCCTCCAGGCGCTCACAGTACTTGCAATTTTCGGAACATGGTCTTCTGGATAAGGCATCCGCGTTCTTATGGCTATTTCCAGCTCGATGTTCTATGTCGAAGTCGTATTCTTGGAGCTTTTCTATCTAACGCGCGACTTGACCCTCTGGATTCTTGAAACTCAGTAACCACCGTAAAGCAGCATGATCTGTTCGGAGCAGGAACTTCCTTCCATACAAGTACTTATAAAAGTGCTCCACGCTCTTTACTACTGCCAGTAGTTCTCGTCGGGTTACACAGTAGTTTCGTTAGGGCTTGGAAAGGGTCTTGCTGAAATAGCCGATGACTTTTTCCTCTCCGTGTTGTATTTGTGAGAGTACTGCGCCTAACCCAACATTGCTAGCGTCGGTGTCCAGAACAAATTTCCCCTCTGATATCGGATAACTCAACACGGGTGTGGAAACGAGAGCTTGCTTTAACTTTTCGAAGGCAGCTTGGCGGTCCGGTTCCCAGCAGAATGGTCTGCCACTTTCGGTTAGTCGAGTCAATGGCTTGGCAATATTTGCAAATCCAGGAACGAAGCGTCTACAGTAAGTACACAGGCCAAGAAAGCTTCTGACCTAATGTACGTCAATAGGCACAGGCCATTCTTGTACGGCTGTGATCTTCTGCGGATCGACTGAAACGCCGGTCTTCGTGACTACGTGCCCCAGGTAATTCACTGTCTCTTGAAATAGCTGGAATTTCTTGGGGTTTAATTTAAGGTTGACGTCACGCAGCCTTCGAAGTACCTCTTGCAAGTTTTTCAGGTGATCGTCGAAGTCTTTTCCGATCACGATTATGTCGTCAAGGTATACCAGGCAAGTTTTCCCAATCAAGCCGTTCAAGACCGTGTCCATGAGTCTGGTCTTGATGGTCGCTTCGACAACCAGGCCGGAGTCGGCGGCGGCGGAGACTGCAGAAACCCACAGGTTGGGCGCATACCCGTACGATAACTCCTCGAAGAAGGCGTCCAAGGATGTATGGAACGCACGTCCAAAAGGTCTCTGCGTCGGATTCTGGCGGCGGCGGCGTCGCGACGTTCGCGGTCCCTCTGATGGCGGTCTCGATGTAGGCGTGCCGAGCGTCCTGCTCGTGGCATCGATCGACGGCGTGGCACGAGGTTCAGGAGTGACGGTGCACGTGATGGTAGCCACTAAGGCTAAAGGTAGCCACGAAGGCTAAAAGTAGCTACTAGAGCTAAAGAAGAGCCGGGTTGGTTCTGATTTCTTACTGCACTTCGAGCGTCTTTTATCCTAGGGCGCAGCGGCGGGGATGATTTCCGAGCGCCCTGATTGGTCAGTGCGTGGGGGTGAGTCTCCCACTATGTTCACATGTGCTCGCGGTTCTCGCGGGTCGTTCTCCCGTCGGTACGTGTACTTTGACTTTGGCATGTTCGATCGTTAGTGTGGCCTTGGACCGCGGCAACTGCCTAAAATGCTTATATGGTATCACAGCCCAGCACTACGCTCAGTCGCTGTCGAGACTTCGAGGTGCAATCTCCGCTCTCGACAACATTTTCACTGAGGATGTAAGCCGAAGTTGCTGACGAAACATTTGGACTAAACAGTTCCTATAGACCACGGCCTATAAGCCCAAACCCAAGTTTTTCTATGGTTTCAGGCTGTGAAAGCTTATGTTCTTAAAATGAGATTATGTCTCTACTTACTGTTTACTTAAACCCATTTCGGGTTTGTTACTGATTTTCACTTTTGCAAAGAAGATTTAACGAGTCCGTGTTGTTAGCGCAGTGCAGTTAGCGCCGCGACCCTTTTGTGCGCGAAAGGTGCATCAGGTAAAATTATATATTGCATCTATTGATATGAGTAAATAAGCCTATGTACAATGCCTTTATATAATTATTTTATATTATTAAGTTTATGGATTCTGTTTAAACAAAAACGTTTACTTCCCTTTGCATTTTAAATCAGGCTTAGGATTGGCCGTTTTGTTTAACAAAACAGGCGAGTTTAAAGGTGTAAGCATTATAATATAAACCTTAATCATAATATGTACAGGAAACTCAAATACAAGGTGATTTCATTCATGCCATAATTATAAATTTTAATAATAAGTTCTCAATTTCACAAAAATAATGGTGGTAATATTATTGGGGATTATCCATCGTTAAATCTTCATTTAAAAAGTAATAATTATTACCAACACCGAAATAATAAACAGTTGTTATGATAGGGTTTGTATTATTATCATGTATAGTAATCTAAAAAGACAGGTAAATTCCTGTTACGTCTAAATAAATTTTATCCACTTCTAACATGTGTGTACCTTCAGATTCATTAGTGTAATTCAATGCCGGTAGGGGTATTAGCCCTCGGAGTAGTTGTTTCTCTTGTTTCTAGTCAGTCTTGTTATTCAAGTGAACTTTGCAGTATGTATAATAATATTCTTATTCCAATAATTAGATAATTATTGTTATCGTTTCGTTTGGTGAACACGCAACCACTCATCAGACAGACAATGTATGCACAATAATTGGTGAAAGATGGCTTCTTATTGGTCGCTGTAATTGATCATCATTTACCTACTTAGAAAAATTGTTTTGGATAAGTATTACGTTGTTTGATATTGTTAGTATAACTTGTTGCGTTAGATATATCAAAAACTATTGATCGTAAAACATGGAAATTTTTAAAACAAAGTACTATAAAGATGCGCTGTTTTTGGGCGGGTTTTCTTATAGATGTAAGCGTTTGAATAAAAACGGAACAACATGGGTAAGAAGTATATTTTTAAAGTAAGTATAATCCTGATACTTTTAAACACGCCAATTTTGTTAAACAAAATTGCCAGTCCTAAGCCTGGGTTAAAGTGTGAAGGAAAGTAAAAATTTGTGATTAAAATATCGTACGAAAACAGAATGCATAGACTTAATAATATAAAATATTATATAAAGGCATAGTACATAGGCTTGTATACTCATGGCAATAAATGCACGATATAATTTTACCTGATATACCTTTCGCGGAGATACCTGGACGCAAATGGAGTCTTCTATTATAAGGATGCACCTAATGAAAATAAGCATCACAAAACTGTTCATTAATATTACTGCAAATGTAAATTGCATTAGTTGTTGAAGCTCTACGTTGAAATAATTATGAGTAGCAAATGAAATTTATATACCTAAGCTATTTTCGACAATAGTTTTAGGTAATCAATGTGATGTAATAATATTAATCAGTTGTTATTGATAAGTTTTCTGAGGTTTCTAACCATAATTGCCACTCCATTGTCAGAACTTTTTTGTCTGTTGAGAAGAATTGGCTATGTTCGAGAAAACCATATGCTATAATGAACGATTCCTTGAAAATCCTTATTCTGTCGTAGACACTTCTATATTATTTCATTATCTTTTATATATAATCTCAAACGAAACAGAGAACCTTCTACAAAACGGATTTATTGCCAAGTATTCTTTCTTCGAGCCATCGTGTTTGAAATGTGGAAAAACTTGAGTCAGTTCGTTGACTTCGATTCAATCTGATACAAAAAACCAATCGATTTCTCCTTTACTATACTTATATGGGAAAAATGTAAACGTGAAACTTTCAACTCTTGAGAAGTAAGTCGAAACCTTTCGTTGTTTTTGCATTATTGTACCAACTTTATTTATTTGTTAGTAACTTACTTAAAATAGGTCCCTACAGTGGTAAACAAATCAGTTTTACTACCGTTAGAAACCTTTAGTTACTGGTTTCTGTTTGTACTTGAAAAATATTTTTTTCTTACTACTTTACTATTAAATTATTGAACCTCAAAAATTATTTACAAAGTAAGTAGCATTGTAACGCAGTTAAAACATGGACCAGTTATAATTCCTGAACTTTAAAAATACGACGCCCCGGCGGACAAAGGCCAAACAAAGTATAATTGTGGCAGACTCCTTTTTGGTATTTTTCGTTGAATCTAATAATCCGACGTACGCAAAAATTGCAGAATTATGTCTTCTATTTCAATTTCGGATGTAATGATACATATAAAGGCACTACACATTTGTATCTGAAATAGCAACAAAAACGGTGATTTGTAAATACGCCGGATCACGCCCAACGAAAAATACCATAAAACGGTCTGCCATAATAATGCTTTATTAAGAGTTACATTTTAGAAAAAGCTCTATGTTTAAAATGATGAAAATTTTGGCACATATTTTAATCGCATCACAGTGCATCAGGGGAAAGCAAAAAGCAAATATTTAAAAGAAGCATTTTCTGTGTTTCCACTTGATAAAACTTCTAGAAAAAATATTTATATAGGGGGATGTACGGCAAAGACGTAAATACTGCAATTTATGTCAAATTTTCAAAATTGAAATTACGTGAAAAAAAAATGTTGTAATGCAAGTACCTACTCACTGCCCGTACTTTAATATATTAAAAAAAAAAACAAATTTATCATTATTCGTATATTTCCAGTTTTTCTTGAATTTCTTCAAGACGAAAAAAATCGTCAAACTTTTACTGTAACTTCAGATACGCTTTTCTATTTAAATTTTAACCCAAAGAATCTATTTAATCTTTGTGGCAACTCGGTACTGTTCAGCAATTTCCAGAAATTCATACCCATATATATATATAAGCTCGATAAGAATTCTTGAATATTGAGAGGTAAAAAGAGAGCGATTGTCTTATTATTCTTACTTAATTATTCCCTTGAAAGAGAAATATCCTTAATTAATTTTAAAGGTTCCCTCAATAAATTTAATTAGATATACTACTAGAAGCCTAAAACAGAGGCAAGACGAATGCTATCTTTGCGGAAATAGCAATTAGAGCTATTTAATTTGACGAAGATTTTGATTGGTCCGCTCTTTCTTGAAATTTCTTTATCGTTTTCTCTTTAAATTTTGTAATAATGCTTTAAATGTTGCTTTGATAAAACTGTGGCATAGCTTAAATTTCAATTTGTCTAAAATCTAACGTTAATTAAAATGAAACACACAGTAGATGTTCCACACTTTATTTATGTCCTCGACATATGTTTCGGGCATAACCCATTATCAAGAGTAACGATGATACTAAAATACAGAGCGAATAATTTCAAAATTTATACCTAAACAGTTACAAAGTTTTGCTTAACAGTAGAGGGGATGCAGTATGCCCTAATTCTATTTGGTTGTTTACTAGGTTTAACTTATTGTCTAAAGCCTTCTTAATCTCTAGGTTTTCCAACATTGTCAACTTTCTGCTTTTATTGATGTAATATCTTAATGTTATCTAAGTTAATAGCATGATTAAAAATTGTACAGTGTTCAGAAATTCCACTATTTTGTTGTTTTTTATTGATGCTTTATGTGTTCTGTAATTCTGGTTTTAATCGATCTACCAGTCTGCCCGATGTATGTGGCATTATAAGAGTTACAATAAACTTGGTACATCCCACTTTTTAGGAAAGGGTCTTTTTTCGGTTTATTATTGACTAACAAGTTCTTTAAGTTTCCTTTGCTGGTTTCAATATCTGTTAATCCTAACTTATTGAGTTGGTTCTTGAATTTAGAACTGACATTTTTAATAAAATGCAATGACGTGTATGTTTTTTCTGTTCTATTACTGTAATTATCATTATATAGCATATTAGTGATACTTTTCTGTTTTTTCTTTTTAATTAATAAGTTTATAAGAGATAGACTATATCCGTTGTTGTGAGCTAAAGTTTTAATGATGTTCAATTCTGAGTTGTAATTAGATATAGACATAGGAATATACATATAATAATCTATTGATTAGCGAATGAAAAACCATTAATTTAGTTCGATTGGTATAATTTGAATCTCTCGGTAGTATAGTATCTGTACTAGTTGGCTTTCTGTAAATAATAAAATCTATTTTACAATTCCAAGTGCAATTTTCGATTATTTTCTCCATGGATAATTGAGTGTTCGTCAAACACACGAACCTCCATACAGTTGAACATTATTATGTACTAGTTTAACCCTTCCAACTAGACGGTGGTGCATACCATTTTAGAAACTATAATCAGGGCGAAACTTTAATACCATAACCTCACTAGCTTTTTTGGAACTTATTTATAAATTATCTACTTATATAATTAAGTGGTTTTGAGAATAGTTCCACACCTCCCTGAACATTTTACAAACAATTCTGTACCTATACATAAGATGATCGCTACCCGTCATTACGCACTTCACTTTTTACTGTTTTAATAAAAATACCCGTCAAGATTTGGATGATGGTGCATAGCACTTATTCTAATTGTGAATACCACTTAACCTAGCAGTGCATTGCACCTATCGACGGTTCATGGCGAAATTCGGATTTAGTTTTTTTTTATTCGAAAGACCTAAAAAGCATACAGTACTTTAACTATAAAAACATAACTTTAATTATGTACAGCACATCGTATTATTTCAAAGAGACTCAGCTCTAAATATCACAACGAATTTTATCTCAATTAGTTTAAAACCTGACCTAAATTGGTGCTGATTAGTGTTGGCGTCATTTTCTTCCTCCCGGCCGACTCTGGCCTCAGCGGTTTTAAAACAATAGGACACGAGCATGTATAATAAAATAAATAATAAACATTCTCAAATTTCGAGGCCAACGCTGTGCTGGAAGAATTTATGATTCATTCTTTTATCATCCTTTGTGAAATCAATTGCATTTTCTTAAATAGTTACTGTAAAAGTTAATTTAATATTTCTTTTGTAAAGTAAATGTTTTTTTTTGTTTTCGTGATTTGAGTTTTGCTAACAAGCAGCGGTGGGATCCCAAACACACAGAAAAATTAGTGTATTTAGTTTGTGCAAAAAAAAAGGGGGGCTGGTGGCAACCATGAGTAGACGACCGAAACGCGGTCAGCGTAAGGATATTGACAGTGAACCTCCAATACGTCTACCCCGAATGAACCTAGATGAGCAGGGTGGGCTGGAGCAGCCTGACACCAATGTTAGTACCCTGAAAGGGACTGGTACCCCAGAGTTACCAGGTAATAGTGACTTACAGAGTATGTTAGTTGAGGCCAGAGCTGAAATTGCTGCCTTGAGAAGTCAGCTTGTAAGTAATACATCAAATACTAATATTTCACACCCCGTTAAAACTGAAAAATATACGAATTGGGCCGTTTTTAAAGACGATTGCTTAATTCCGGAATTTGACGCGTCAAATGCGTCTCAAAGTGTCAATGAATGGTTATGTAAAGTTAATGATTGTGCTGCTATTTATCATTGGGATGAGATCACTAAAATGTATTTAGCATTAGGTAAATAACGTGGCATTGCGAGAGTTTGGTATGAAGGGTTGAAAACGATCAATTTTTGTTGGTCTCAATGGGAACAGATGTTACGCGATATGTTTCCTAGTAAAACTACATTTGGAAAACTATTTTTTGAAGCCGCGACCTACCGTGCTGATTTGGGCCAAGATTTATATGAATATAGTTTCCACAAATTAACAAAAATTAACAAACTAAAACTAAATTTGTCTCAAGAACAAATTGTTGACTGTATTATTGAAGGCATAACAGACCCATCTACTAAGTTAACCATAAAAAGCGGCCCGTTGTACCACTTTTGTTGAATTGTCAGAATACGTTACAAATTTTCCTTGTAGGTACTTCAAAAGTGTCTCATCAAAGAATTAGTTTAAGACCCGAGATTAAATTTACAGACGGAGCAGACGGGAAACGACATAGCGATATAGTGTGTCATATTTGTAAAGAAAAAGGTCATAAACGTATACAATGTCCTAAATATAAAATGTTCAGATGCACTTTTTGTAATAAATCAGGTCATTCTGTGGAAAATTACAGATTAAAGCACAGGGAACGTGAAGTGCAAAGTGACAAAAAGAAATATGTTACTTACGCGGTACAAATTTTAGGGAACAAATATCAAAAAAGAACTAAAATTAGAAAACAACACGTAGATTGTGTAATTGATATGGGAAGCGAATCTACATTAATGAAATATTCAGTTATCCGAAAAATGAATTTAACAATTACACGCCTCGATGAAAATATTTATTTATCCGGTTTTAATGGTTCACAAGTAGTCGCTAGATCAGGGCCTGATTAACCCTTAGGCTAATTAGGCTGCAGCCTAGGGAGCGAGGATCGGGGGGGCGCTGAAATCGTGTCTTCGCATGCACTAATCTAGCATCATTGCATCTACCCTACATATTTCAATTAGACCGAGACAAAACACTAAAACTAAATGCGCTTGAGAGTCCCTGATTCTAACAATAAAATTTGAAATTTTAAAAAGCGCGCATAAAACAAACACTGACTTGTTACTCGAATCGATCGGTGGTCGAGCAAGTGAGCAAGTGGGTGAGCTGGCAACGGAGTGCCTAGTGCGAGTTTTGTTTAATCCGCCCTGCAATAACGGGCGTAAATTCTAACTTCATTTTGTATGGGAAATTCGGAATTTAAACAGTGCAACCTAGTTTTTGCGTTTGCCTCTAGATGACTGTATCGATTGTATCGTATTCTATTCTTTATCGTCTAGGTTGCACAGTTTCTGTGAGGCGAATTAAATAAAACTCGCACTAGGCACTCAGCGCAGCTTGCCGCGCACAATAAAACACATCAACGATGTGCAGGGACTCCCCGGTGTGGTTAATAGTTAGTATACATTGCCGTGCTTCAATCATTTGTCTTATCTCTTTCGAAATCGTCGTTCGTCCGTTATATCACGCGCTCGCGTTTATTCGTTTTTGGTGATTGATATTTATTATTTATTGTCCTTTCCGTAGTGTTTCCGTATTTTTTTAAGACTATGAGTTTTAATGAGAGTAGTTCGATAGTAAAAAAGCCAAATGGGGCAGAATACAGAAAAAAGGCAATAGAAAAGGCAAAGAAAATAGAAAACATTTTAAAACATACTCGTAAACTAGAAACATTTTTTACAAACTCTGCAGAAAGGAACGAAACGGTGACGAATGTTGCACTATCGCCAGCGATTTCTTGCCCTGGTTCCTCTACCGCGGACTGTTACGTTTCTCCGTCCAACACTAACCCTATAGTAGCGACGACGCCGATGGTCTACAATGAAGACGAAATTCTAATAGAAGAAAAGTCGTCTATTCCGTCGAGTGACCCTGCACTGTGGCAAGTAAATGATGAATTTCGAGATTATATTGTTAAAAATGGACTGCAGCAAAACGAGGAATTAGATTTTTCCAAATCAGAAAGGCAGTATAAAAATCAAAAAAGATTTCTATCTAAAAATATGTTTAAGAAAAAGCTTGTTAATGGCGAAAATGTGAAGGGAAGCTGGTTAGTATACTCAGAATCCACAGGTCACGTGTTTTGTGGTCCTTGCAAATTATATGGAGGAATATCCGTATTTGCCAAAAGTGAATTTAATGACTGGAAAAATTGTAACTTAATAACTGATCATGACAATTCTCCGGATCATCGTAAATGTTTGGGACAATATGTATGTAGAGGTAAACTTTTACAACGACTGGATACCCAAATAGTCAAACAATATAATGAAGAAATAACTTATTGGCGAAATGTATTACTACGGCCAATAGAAACAATCAAGTTTTTAGCGTCTCGTGGGCTTCCATTTCACGGTAAAAATGAAATTATTGGATCTGCACTAAACAGAAATTTTCTTGGCTGTATTCAGCTTATATCTAAATTTGATCCTTTCATGGCTGAACATCTCGCTGACGAAGTTCGACTTTCGATTATAGGAGAAATAAAAAAAGCAAAATATTATTCGATTAGCATTGATTCTACTCCAGATATTTCACACACCGATCAGTTGACATTTATAATTCGTTATATTTTGCCTGACGGAGAACCTGTCGAACGTTTTGTCACATTTTTAACCAATTGCAGTCATAAAGCTGAAGACATGAAGAAGGCTGTTCTTGCGACAATTGATAAAACTTTGGAACTTGATATTAAAGACTGTCGTGGCCAAAGTTATGAAAATGCTAGCAATATGTCTGGTCAATACAAAGGTCTTCAGTCAAGAATTAAAGCTGTAAATCCATTGGCTACTTTTGTTCCTTGTGCAGCCCATTCTCTACAACTCGTGGGATCGGCTGCCGCGGAAAGTAGTGACGAGTCAGCTGCTTTTTTTACACTGGAACAACAACTATACAATTTTTTTTCTGGATCTACAAGCAGATGGCAAATTTTGTTATCCAAATTGGATGAAAAATCGACGGTACTAAAAAATTCTATCGAAAACTCGATGGAGTGCGCGAGCAGATGCAAGCAAAGCCTTATACAGTTCATACAAACAAGTTCTGGAAACATTATACTCTATTTGCGATGATGAAAATCAAAGTAAAGAGACCAAAATAGAAGCAAAAGGAATATTAGAAAAAATTAAAACTCTAGAAATTTCAATAATGTTGTGCTTTTGGAATTCTGTGCTCGTAAAGTTTCAAATCGTTAGTGCACAGCTACAAGCAAGTTCTGTTGATTTATCTAACGTTGTTACTCTTTATGAGACATTACATGCTTATCTTGATACGTTGCGTGACGAAAATGAGTTCGAAAATTTTGAATCAGAGGCAATCAAGAGATGCGAAGTGACCACATACCAAAAAGATGTAAGAAGAAGAAAGAAACCAAAATTTCATTTTGATGAAGTTAAAACGGGGCACATTGAGTTAGAAGGGAGACGATCTTTCATCGTTGATAATTATTATGCAGCTATTAATTGTCTTAAAGTGCACTTAAAAAACCGGCAAATTATTTATAATACAGTAAACACAAAGTTTGGTTTCTTATGGAAACTGCATGAACTAGACGACAGTGAATTTATTCGAAGCAAAGCAAAAAAGTTAAAACAACTATATGCCACTGATTTAGAAGAAACCTTTGCAGAAGAATGCGTCCATTTGGCGCAGTTTTTAAAATCTGACACCGAGGCCGAGCATTCTATTTCTGCCAGAACCCCAAAGGGTTTGTTGCAGTTAATAAAAAGTTTTAATATTTCATGCATGTTCCCGAATGTGGAGATAATATTAAGAATTTTTTTGACAATGAGTGTTACCAACTGCAGCGGCGAAAAGTCTTTTTCAGCACTTAAAAGAGTAAAAAATTACTTGCGCTCCACACTCCGTCAGCAAAAACTTGCAGCGCTCTCGCTAATGTACATAGAAAGTGATTTTTTACAAACTATTAGATTTGAAAAAATTGTGGAAATATTTGCAAACGCTAAAGCACGAAAAAGGACTTTTGTATAATCTATTAATAATTACCTACTTAAACTTAATTACTATAATTTTCAAATAAATCATTAATCAGTTGCTAAAATGTTTCACTTGTATGATGCCTCTCCTCTTTTTTTTAACAATAGCAGAAGTGTAAATATTTAAGAAATACTCAAGTCGAAGCAACTTCACACACTAGATGACCACGCTCATGATCAATGGCAATGGCAACTAAGTTGTCTATAGAAACTAAGCCAGTACAGGCCATGCGGCCAAACACGACATGGATTTGGTTTTCTACTTAGTAGCCTGCAGTCACTTGTCATGATTTTGGTCTTATAATGCGTGAGGTGTTTTGCCTTTATGTTCGGTCAGCTTAAAAAACGGTTTGCCACCGTAAGGTTGAATGTCATGCAGATTAAAGGACAACGTTAGTTTCGTTTGCAGATCGATCTGAAAACTTTTATAGGTAGTAAGTAGTATGAACCATGTTTAAAATTTTCACACTACTACTACTACTTTTTAGGCCGTCCGTAACACACCTGGCGGGGGCGCGTCCTCATGATTAGCCTAGGGCGGTCAGAACTCTTGATCAGTCGCTGCGCTAGATACAAATGTACTGAAACAATACAGATTGAGGGAGTTAGAGTAAAAACTGAAATTTTGTTAGTAAACAACCAAGACCTAATTTTCGATTTATTAATTGGTCAAAATTTCCTTGATCACCCGTCCGTATTGCTGATCAATAGTGGACAATACTTAGTTATTACAAGGTTGCCCATCGATACAGATTTGTCGCTAAACATGATTAATAAATATTCTGTAAATTTTGTGAAGGTTACTGAGCTTATAAACCAGAATGCTGATATATATAGTTTCTCGTGCGGTGATATTTCGATAGCGGAGAAAGACAAACTCCAACAGCTGCTATTAGGCTACAAGGACCGTTTTTGTTTTAAGACAAGTGAGTTGGGAAAGACTAGTACGACACAAATGATAATTAAATGCAACACCGATAAGCCAATACCATACCGTTCATCAATTTCGGAGAGAGAAGAAATAAAGTCAATTATAAACGACTTATTAAAAAATAACATTATTCGCCCGTCTCGTTCTCCATACGCAAGCCCTGTTCTGCTAGTCCCAAAAGAGGACGGCGGGAAACGGTTGTGTGTAGATTTTCGAGCTTTAAATAAAATAACCGAAAAAGATAAATTTCCTCTCCCCCTAATTGATGATCAAATAGACCGACTGGGGGGCCGTAAGTAGTTTATTAGCCTAGACCTCACCCAGGGGTTTTATCAAATACCCCTTTCAGAGTCGTCAATACCAAAGACTGGATTCGTGACCCCAGACGGGCATTATGAATTTTTGCGGATGCCGTTTGGACTCGTAAACGCACCAAGCGAATTTCAACGCATCATGACAGAGGTACTTGGAGACTACATAAACACGATTGCACAATATTACATTGATAATATTATCATACCTGCCAAATCCTTTGACGAAGGGATCAACAGTTTAACAAAAATATTAGACCGATTAAGACAGCATAATTTGACGCTAAAACTGTCCAAGTGTAAATTCTTTTTCACACAAATAGAGTATCTGGGCAGAGAAATTTCAGAGTTAGGGGTAAAACCTGGACTAAAAAAGACAGAGGCCGTTCAAAATATGACAACACCTAGTAACGTTAAACAATTACGCCAATTCCTTGGGTTTGCAGGCTATTTTCGAAAATTTATAAAAGATTTCGCTTTCATCGCCGAACCACTAACGCGATTATTACGTAAGAACGTTAACTGGGAGTTTAAACAAGAGCAGTTAACTGCCTTTAGCCGACTTAAGGAATTGTTAAGCACTAGACCAGTTTTAAAAATTTTTGATAAAAACTTGGAAACAGAAGTGCATACAGACGCCAGTAAGGTGGGAATTGCTGGCATCTTATTTCAAATTGATGAAAATAATGAAAAACATGTAGTAGCTTATATTAGCAGACAAACGTCTATTCCAGAAAAAAATTATCATTCATATTAGCTAGAAACTTTAGCCGTAGTCGAGTCATTTAGGCATTTTCGAGTATATATATTAGGTACACGGTTTACGTTAGTGACGGACTGTAGCGCTATTAGAGGGACGGCTGAAAAGAAAGATATAATTCCACGCGTAGCTAGGTGGTGGCTAGAGCTACAAGATTACCAGTTCGATATTCAATACCGATCTGGATTAAAAATGAATCATGTAGATTGCCTCAGCCGTAACCCTCCAAAAACAATATTGCAAGTTATAAACATTACAGAATCGGAAAGGTTATTGGCAGCGCAACTTCAAGATGAGACAATTTGTATGATAAGAGATATTTTACTAGACATAGAAAATAAGTCAGTCAATAAACATTACTTTGATCAGTATTAAATTAAAAATGGGCTTGTACACCGAAAACTAGACGACGGGTCGTTAAAATGGCTAGTACCAAAATCTAATCGTTGGCAGATATGCAAACTTTGCCACGATGATCTTGGGCATTTCGGTGTAGATAAAAACACTATCGAAAATTCGAGAAAACTATTATTTTCCAAGAATGCGTAAATTTGTCACAAAATATGTAAATGCATGCTTAAGTTGCCTTTATTACAAATCACCATCAGGAAAAAAACAAGGGCAATTACATCCCATTGAAAAGATAGCAGTATCGTTTCACACATTACACTTAGACCATGTTGGGCCCTTCATTAAAAGCAAAAAAAAAACACGCAGATACTCGTAATAGTTAACGGTTTTACAAAATTTATAATAATCGAAGCGGTAAAAAACACAAAGTCGAGATACGTAATTAAGGCCCTTAGTCTGTTAATTGATGTTTTTGGGGTGCCAGTGCGTGTTGTCACTGATCGGGGAACTGCATTCACGTCTCACACGTTCAAAAAATTTTGTCAAAGTTTTGGAATTAAACACATCCTAAACGCGCTTGCCACCCCACGCGCCAACGGCCAGTGCGAGCGTTTTAACCGCACAATATTAAATTCGTTGTCTGCCTTGAATGGAGAAATGGAAGATGATATTAGGGACTCTCACATAAAAACTATTCAAAAAGAGGTTTAAATACTACCGTAAATCGAGCAATTGGAATGATACCATCTGAATTGCTTTTTGGCATTAAATCTCGTTCAGCGGCCGAAAGTATTGTCCTTAGTGAAACACAAGGAGATTTAGCTAAGCTAGACTTGTTAGAAGTTCGAACGAAAGTTAAGGCTCGTTTAGATGAAGCACAGAAGCCACAAAAAGAGCAATTTGATTTAAGAAGGGCAAAAGCAAAAAAGTACCCTGTGGGTACTAATTTGGGTCACTAGTGTTCCGTCAACAGGCGAGAGTAAAAAGTTACATCTCAAGTTTAAGGGACCTTTCAGATTGTGGCAGTTTTGCCAAACGAACGATACGAAGTAGAAGACCTTAGGAGTAAGAGAAAACAACGGTCTGTAGTAGCAGTAGACCACATGAAACCATGGATTACAATGAAAGATGAGTAAGTGCATTAAGGCGGGAAATACATACCAAGGTGAGATTGTTATTGCAAATTTCATTAATGCCTTGTTTAAGATTTGGGAGTATGTTAAACGCCTGAATTCAATGTGCAAAAGTGGGTCGAAACATGTAAAACACTTGAAAGTACATAGTTACAAATGTACAAAAGTGGGTCAAAACATGTAAAACACTTGAAAGCGCATAGTTCCGAAGGTGTAAGGGTGGGTTAGAAACACTCAAAAACACATAATAAAGTTTGAATGAGCAAAAGTGGGTACGAACATTTAAAAGCTCATGGATATGCATACAGTAAAAAAAAAAAAAAGAAACATCTTTTACACAAAAAAAAGGTGTATCAGAAACAACAATTTTTGCACACCCTGAGCAGTATTGTATAAACCTTTTTATTTTACAGGACTGATTGAGGACAATCAGCATGTCAGGATGGCCGAATCTGTTGGCGTCATTTTCTTCCTCCCGGCCGTCTCTGGCCTCAGCGGTTTTGAAACAATAGGACACGAGCATGTATAATAAAATACATAATAAACACTCTCAAATTTCGAGGCCAACGCTGTGCTGGAAGAATTCTTGATTCATTCTTTTATCATCCTTTGTGAAATCAATTGCATTTTCTTAAATAGATGGAGCTCTGGTGACATCTTTGGTCGTTTGTTGAATCCACAACTTTTAGGTCAAAAGTTTGTTTATTTTAAATTTTACAGAATGATCTCGAACAATTTAAACAATAGAATCATTGAACCAGTTTACGTCATTTTCGTCCAGTAGTTCCCCGAGATTTTGAGTTATCTTCCGGCTGGTCGGCGCCGAAACCATAACATATTCAGGTGATACGATAAGAGTTCGTGGGAAAGCTAACATGTTTGTATTCTTTTCAAAACCGCATAAAATAAATCCAACGGTGAAATATTTTCTTTATTTTAACAAATGCTGGACGAAAAGAGGAATTTCTTAGTAAAATGGATTTTCATATTTAATGCTCACTACGCGATATGACCCATATGTCCATTTCTGTATTATCTGCAAAAAAAAAATAGTTAACGTCTTGTAAATTGCATTACAATCGCTGCTTGGGCTTGTGATTATTATAAAATGTAAAGACCAAAGATGTCACTAGAGCGCCATCTATGGTAAATGCTATTTAATAACAGGTACTGTAGTGTTCAACAGGATACCTATTTCATTAAAGCAATGCTACGAAATACTGACCGAGAACATATTTTGTGTAAGAAAACTGAAATATCTTAGAATAACTTGACACAACTCAAACTTATATTATTCTCACTTTTACAAACAAGTAGAATTTACTATTACAATTTAAAAGAACAGTTCATTAATTGCGACCTTCTAGTTTAACTTTCTCTTCAATAATGCTCTTCCGTTTTCTATCTCGCATTGCACTCCTTTCCCACTTCCACCTCGCACTTGTTTATCTCGTTTTATGTTTATAAACATCGCCACAGTCCTTGATTGAATATTTCTGCGAACATTCCCGCAGGTTGGTAGGATGACATCACCTCCTATGCCCGATAGCTAACATTTGTTATTATAAAATGTACCTACTTCTGTTGCAAAGTCACCATTTTTGCTGGGTGTTGTAGATCTATTTATAGAACATTTTTCTGGTGCGGTAGTTCTATTAACACGTTAAAACCTGATTATTCTTGATTGTCAACTAGAACATGTTTTCTACCTATTTTATTATATCTTCTCTTTAAGTATTAGATTTAAAACGATTTTAAATAAAATATGTAGTACGTACTTATACCTAAACAGAATGAAACAAAATTAACCATGGCGTTGTTGTACTTATCACTAATTTACATGATTTTCGACGTTGTAGAAAATTGTAAGCAACACGCCGACATAAGTGGATAAGCAAACAAAGCCCCATTGTCAGCGGCATTGGTTTGTGGAAGTACCGGGTTATAAAAATATGCAATGAATTGAATAAAAAATGCTGCAACGGTGATTATTCATTCAGTTACGAGTCTGGAGAAAGACAATATAGTTGGATATATGTACATTATACTTGACCTGTAAAATAGTGTTTTTTTTTATATAAGAATACTGCTTTATTTCAATATACGTGTGTAAATTTTAATATTTAATTTGAATTTGTAAGCTTTAGTTTAATACTTCTTTAATGAATACAATAATTTATGTGTATAATAGGCCAAATATAGGAAATATCTAATAACAGCTATAACAACGACTGTAATGCAAGGAGTCCCGGCACCAAGTCCCCTTCTTGCCTCTCCAGAACTTCCGCTCGCCATCACTCGATGACGTATCGCCATCCATAACCCAAACAACTCTCAAATACATTTAGACCATTGAAACCTGTAGCTAACACGGCCTTTCCTGACCATCCGAGTGTCCTCACTCGGAAATGTAGATTATTACAGTACGTCATGTATTTAACCATTACTGTTATTATTTGGAAACACCGCCTCGGCCATACTGTCTTATCTAAAACAAAATCTTTTTAATACAGTCAATAATTTAAACGCGCGGATACAAGGTTGAGTATAGAGAGACAAGCCAACAAATCCTGTCACATCAGGGTACAGCTCCAAAATAGCATTCTCAATCCAGTCAAAATTTCCAAAATCTCTTAAGCGTGATTATTGCTTTTACAGACCTAGGCTCCAGAAATCCATTAGTGATTTCCTCATTTCTCAGTTGCAAATGTGTAACCGGAACACAGAGCTATACTTGTTTAATTGTCGTTAACAAAGCGTATCCGGGACTTTATATTTTCCATTCCTGCTATCCCATTATATGGAACCCGTGATCTTGTCATGCCTGGAATTTCTTTAACTTCGTCTCGGTCATTTCCAACTATTTTCGTCACTTTGCTAAGGATATTTTTAGCAATACCAAATTTCCAATACTGTATTGTTTGGGAGAGCACCTTTTTGCGTCGAAGTACTCTTTTTGTTTTCCTTGTTGTCTTTTGATATTTTCTTTTACCAAAACCAGTTAATGACCTACAATTGAACTACGTTCCCTCGGTCAAACCAACAGAATGACCTACATTCAATCGATGCTAGTTTGACTCGTTATCTGATCGATCAGATCAGACACTGTCACTTTTCTTTTCGACACTCTGTCTACTTAAGACATGGTCGTGTTACTTCTGATTTCGACACTTTGTCTACTAAAGACATGGTCATACTAAACAATTCGGACATTTTGTCGTCACATGGTCCTCTCGTTACACAACAGACACTTTATCTAGCATGGTCTCAATTAGACACTCTGTCAGATATGGTCTCAAAAGATTAATAAGCTTGATCACCTACGTTCTTTACCTGTACCAAAGGTTCCTACCTGTTCGGGTTTCATTTAAAATGTTATTTATTGTTATTCTACCTAATTTGTTAATTGTACCTTTTATTGATTGGGCCGAAAGTTAAAGTCGAATCTATAAGGCGACTAGCACCCGATAAATGAGATAGGGAAAATGTGTATTGTAATGAGCGTATAAGTGTGCGAGTGCGGGCAGTGTAATAAGCGTATATGTGTGCGAGAGCGAGCAGTGCAACGAGCGTATGTGTGCGATAGCGGCGACGAGATCCGACAGCAGATAAGCGGAGCTCAAAGAATGCCGGCGTCGGTCGGCGCTTTGATGACGATAAACAAGGCCATAAATTAGATGAACACAATAAGCACTCCAGTAAAGTCTAGTATGTAATTCTGGAACTTTCTGGATTGTTCCTAATCAGTATAAATACCTGTTGACGTGGCCAGTAGTCAGTTCACAGTGAGCTTCCGAACAAGTAATATAAATAGCGAACTATCGAGTGATATAAATACGCATTTTCCTTGTGATATAAATAAGTCGTAGAATTATTATTAGTGTTTAAGTATTCTCTTAGTGTTTAAGTGTTAAATAAATAATTGTAAATAAAATATCCGTTAAATAAATAAGTTCTACTAGAAAAGTCGTTACATTGGTGTCAGGTGTGGGGTGCTCAGCCAATCCATTCCCCAAAGAAGAAAATTTTCTAGTAGAAGAAAAATAGTTAAATAAATCAAAATGCCGAAAAAGTTGTTGGAGTTGAAAGTTGCCGAACTGAAAAGTGAACTCGAGGAGCGAGAAGGTAACAAGATCACTTAGTAGCACTGACTAAGACAATGAAAGATCGAACTGACAGCCTTTTTCTCACTGGACTCATAAACAGGAAGCAGTGTTCATTTCTGCTGGATACTGGAGCTAGCAGAACAATCATAAGGCCCGGAATATTGACCAAGCCCAGTAAACTTCTGCCAACGCAATGGAAGCTCCGTACCGCCACTGGAGAACAAGTAGTAGTCAGGGGCGAAAGTTACGTCAACATCCAAATGGGAAGAACGTCTTTTAAACACTGCGTGTTAGTGGCAGAAATAGAGGACAATGTAATACTGGGTTTGGACGTCCTCCGAAAATATGATTTCTGCTCGAATTTCCGGAGAAAGAATGTGACACTGAACGGCGAAACGTTCCAGTTACACGCCCAGGACACTGCCATGCCACAAGTTAAAAGATTGATTCAGGGATGCGCAAAGTTCAAGGTATTCCGGAGGCGTTGTTAAAACTGTACAGGGAGGCGGGTGAAAACCGTAATCAACCTGAACAACGTCGAATAGGGGAACTCCTTGTAAAGTACCAGGACGTGTTCGCATTGGACAACGGCAAGAAAGGGCGAACCAACATCGTCGTCCATAAAATCAACACTGGCGAAGCGCAGCCCATCCGTCAGAGACCGAGGAGACTACCACTGGCCAAAAAGGAAGAGGCCGAAAAGATTATAAGCGACATGCGGAAGGACGGAATAATAGAACCATCGACCAGTCCATGGACGTCGCCGGTAGTTTTGGTCAAGAAGAAGGACGGATCTACACGCTTCTGTGTTGACTACCGCCAGCTAAATAATGTCACCAAGAAAGACAGCTACCCCTTGCCACGCATCGATGATACCTTGGACACGCTTGCGGGGTCGACAATATTCTCAACGCTAGACCTTAAAAGTGGATACTGGCAAGTAGACCTGGATCCTGAGGCGAAAGAGAAGACCGCATTTTCGATCGGAACCCGACTGTGGCAGTTCAACGTGATGCCTTTCGGGTTGTGTAATGCGCCAGCCACATTTGAACGACTCATGGAGACGGCCTTGAACGGCTTGATTGGGAAAACTTGCCTGGTATACCTTGACGACATAATCGTGATCGGAAAAGACTTCGACGATCACCTGAAAAACTTGGAAGAGGTACTTCGAAGGTTGCGTGATGTCAACCTTAAATTAAGCCCCAAGAAATGCTAGCTATTTCAGGAGACAGTGAACTACCTGGGGCACGTAGTCACGAAGACCGGCGTTTCAGTCGACCCACAGAAGATCACAGCCGTACGAGAATGGCCAGTACCTACTGACGTACATCAGGTCAGAAGCTTCCTTGGCCTGTGTACTTACTATAGACGCTTCGTTCCTGAATTTGCAAATATTGCCAAGCTATTGACTCGACTAACCGAAAGTGGCAGACCATTCTGCTGGGAACCAGACCGCCAAGCTGCCTTCGAAAAGTTAAAGCAAGCTCTCGTTTCCACACCCGTGTTGAGTTATCCGATACCAGAGGGGAAATTTGTTCTGGACACCGACGCTAGCAATGTTGGGTTAGGCGCAGTACTCTCACAAATACAACACGGAGAGGAAAAAGTCATAGGTTATTTCAGCAAGACCCTATCCAAGCCCGAACGAAACTACTGTGTAACCCGACGAGAACTACTGGCAGTAGTAAAGAGCGTGGAGCACTTTTATAAGTACTTGTATGGAAGGAAGTTCCTGCTCCGAACAGATCATGCTGCTTTACGGTGGTTACTGAGTTTCAAGAATCCAGAGGGTGAAGTCGCGCGTTAGATAGAAAAGCTACTGGGTCAATTGCAAAAAAGGACGTTGAAGACTGGTGCAAGAAGTGCACAACTTGTGCAGCCAGCAAAGGACCGCAAAGACGACGGCGTGCTCCTATGCGCCAGTACAATGTCGGCAGTCCATTCGAACGGATTGCCATTGACATCGCAGGACCGTTTCCAGAGACCGATGGTGGCAATAAATACATCCTGGTGGCAATGGACTACTTCACAAAATGGGTTGAAGCGTACGCACTTCCAAATCAGACAGCCATCACAGTAGCGGAGGAGCTCATAAACCACCTGATCAGCCGGTTCGGCGTGCCCATGGAGCTTCATTCTGATCAGGGTCGGAATTTTGAGTCCGCCGTGTTCCAAGAAATCTGCAAGACTTTAGGCATTCACAAAACCCGGACAACACCTCTGCATCCTCAATCAGACGGCATGGTAGAGCGAATGACAGGACCATTAACAAGTACTTGTCCAAAGTGGTCTCCAAACACCAAAGAGACTGGGATCGCCATCTGCCACTGTTTCTTATGGCATATCGATCATCGATTCACGAAACTACTGGACAAACACCAGCAAAGGTACTGTTTGGTCGGGAGCTACGGTTACCATGTGACCTGAAATTTGGCTGCAAACCTGGTGAGGACGTTGCCGGAGAAGACTACGTTAGTGATCTTCGCAGAAGACTTGACGATATCCATGAGGAAGTACGTTCCCGGATGCAGATAGCTAGCGACCGCATGAAGGACACCTACGATATACGGGCCACTGATGGAGGTTTTCAGGAGGGAGACATGGTGTGGTTATACAATCCACAGCCCCGTAAAGGTCTTTCGCCGAAGCTACAGCAGCACTGGGAAGGCCCATATACAATCGTCAAGAGAATAAATGACGTTATTTACCGGATTCGACGCACACCAAATGGAAAACCGAAGGTTGTCCATTTTAACCGTTTGGCCCCATATGCCGGTGACAATCACGGAGAAGCACGGATCAGGCTTATTCAAGCTCGTTCTCCAGATCCCCAGTATGACGAGTTTATGGCCACGCCGAACTTAAATGCCAATTCCAGATTCGGTGTCACCTCCGAGAGATCCGAAGATTTGTTTTCTGCTTCGGACTCGCTGGTTCATTGTGTGGCCAAAGACTTGAGGATGGATCGCGGTATTGCCACCGTATTCAAGAGGAAGTTTGGCCGCTTGTCAGAGCTGCAGGACCAACTCGGAGATGGAAAGAAAGTGCTAAGTCTGGTGGACGGGAACCGATCCATTTACTACCTGGTTACTAAGGAGGCGTCGTCTGAAAAGCCCACCTATCGCTCGTTATGGAATTCGTTGGTGGAACTAAGAGACCAACTGCTATCCACAGGTACCACAAGGTTAGCCATGCCAAGGATAGGATGTGGGTTGGATGGACTGAACTGGAGAGTGGTGCGGAGCATGTCCGGTGGAGCGGCATCGAAATAACGGTATACACCAATAATCCCCAACGAGATTCCGCACAGCCAAGGACGGTGGATTGCTACTTCCATATGACGACTGGGTGCCTTAGGGGACAGAATTGCAAGTACCGGCATGATCCTTTGAAGGAACGGCAGAATGTGATCCGGGACGGATCACCCTTAAGGAGGGGGCAGTGTAATGAGCGTATAAGTGTGCGAGTACGGGCAGTGTAATAAGCGTATATGTGTGCGAGAGCGACCAGTGCAACGAGCGTATGTGTGCGATAGCGGCGACGAGATCCGACAGCAGATAAGCGGAGCTCAAAGAATGCCGGCGTCGGTCGGCGCTTTGATGACGATAAACAAGGCCATAAATTAGATGAACACAATAAGCTCTCCAGTAAAGTCTAGTATGTAATTCTGGAACTTTCTGGATTGATCAGTATAAATACCTGTTGACGTGGCCAGTAGTCAGTTCACAGTGAGCTTCCGAACAAGTAATATAAATAGCGAACTATCGAGTGATATAAATACGCATTTTCCTTGTGATATAAATAAGTCGTAGAATTATTATTAGTGTTTAAGTATTCTCTTAGTGTTTAAGTGTTAAATAAATAATTGTAAATAAAATATCCGTTAAATAAATAAGTTCTACTAGAAAAGTCGTTACAGTATGTTCTCTGTGACCTGGCCAGGGTTAACAAAAACGGTTACTTCTTTACAATTATAAAACACCACGATCATTTACATTCCGGCACGTAGCCATTAAATACAAATAGACATTCGCTAATAAGTGTAAGGTTCAAAAATAATTCTAAACAATTATATGAAAATATACCCAAAAACTAGTAATAACTGTTATCCTTGTTTTAATTCTCTAAATTACACTTAACGTCGATGGGGTGACGGCTGGCATTCCCATATGTTTGTATATAGTACTAAAAGAAGACCCAGGAAAGAAAAACAGAAATATTTTGTGTGGTCGTTGTTCGACGATAGTGGTTGCGTTGCGTAAGCAAGCGATTGGCGAGCGATTTGATGCGTTGCGTTGTGTTGCGTAGTTACGTGCATCTGTTTTGATGCGTAGATAATTTGGCTGGTAAAGTAGTGATTTGCTAATGAGTTAAGTAATCACTTACCTATATTTGATATATATTGATTATTGATATACATACAGGTATGTTTATTTGTAATTAAAGGGGTAGATTATGAGGAGTAAGTAAAACACAAGCCCTTTGTGTAAACTCCAAATATGTTATCTTTTATTTGTCTTATTGGTACAATAGTTCTATATCGACTGACTAACATTTTTGTGTTTCTACAAAGTATAAAATTAACACGCAGAAAAAAAATGTTTGAAGAAATCTGATATTAGTTGGTCATAATATCAATTAAGTATAATAAGAACGCCACCGCGACAGTTCATGGTGAATGTCGATAGAGACATAAATTCTCTACTTTATTGTTAAGCTAATAAACATGTAGCGAATACAATTTTTGCACTATACTTAATATTTACATGTATGTGTGTATATTATGTATGGTTAAATCCAACAGTAATGTGCACAGTTCTCGAGAAATTAGTATTTGTCTGTGTTGATATGGCCATTGTTATTATGATATGAGATCTCGTTGTTTAAAGTTGTTGCAATTGCAAGTGTTCTGCTGACCCCGGTAGTACAGGGAAGACGCAAATATCTCTGGTGATGTTTATAGTACAGTCTCGTCTTGCGTGGGGTGAGCGATGGTGCTATAGTGGCACGGGGCTAGGTACATTATGTATGACCCACCCTGTTGGTCTCCAGATCCCTCCCATGATTCTGGAGGCGCAGGAGTGCAGACTCATTCTTACAGGTACAATCGACAAACCTATGGTCCGATGCCATGTTGCTAATTACCAATCGTGGGATTAGGGTTCTGATTGCCAGAGACTTGAAGGGCAGGGGTTCTGAGGAACCCCGGTGAGTACTTGATTACATCACGATCTTGATCACAAGATCGGTAAGTGTTTTATAATTTTCATATGATGATGACTTCCTGTGGTCGAGACTGTATATATTGCTGTTACATTGCCACCAGCCAGCCACCTATGCTTGTATGTGAGCACGCACGCCTTCACCTCCTTTCTTTGGGTAATTAGATATCCACATATGTTTACTATTTTGAATACTTTCGGTAAGGGATATTTTGACCGCTCTTTCTGACTGATATTAACTAGTTTACATAATTAATGATAACCAATCTGACAAATTTGCCGTTTTACCTATTTTCTCAAAATAAAATAAAAGTAAATAGCCAGCTTACTACCAAAAATACCAATCTGGTCTTACATAAGATATCGTACCTGATATACCCTAATGAATAATCTAACGTTATTATACATGAGTCATACGACAAACGCGGAAGTCTTGCAGAGAATGAACAAGCAAAAAGAGCTCATGCTCCTCATAAAGAAACGAAAAACACAATATTTTGGCCACATCATGAGAAATCAAAAATACGAACTGCTCCAACTTAAAATCGAAGGCAAAATCAATAACAAAAGAGGACCAGGAAGAAGACGCAACTCATGGCTTAAAAACCTACGACAATGGACAAATATGACATCCATAGAACTGTTCAGGACAGCTACAAATAAGATCAAATGGGCAAATGTAATAGCCAACGTCCTTAAAGATAAGGCACCATAAGAAGAAGATTATACATATAATCTAAAAAGACAGGTAAATTCCTGTTTCGTCTAAATAATTAAGGATTTCTAATCCCACACTTGGAACGCGTCCTATACAATAGGTACAACGAACCACAAGCCAATTCTGCGACCGGTTTCGACCTATTGGGTCTCTTCAGGCAGAAGCAGGCAAAACACAAACTGCGAAGTTCACTTGAAAAACAAGACTGACTAGAAACAACAGAAACAACTACTCCGAGGGCTAATACCCCTACCGGCATTGAATTACACTATTGAATCTGAAGGTACATACATGTTAGACGTAGATAAAATAATCTAAAAAGACAGGTAAATTCCTGTTTCGTCTAAATAATTAAGGATTACTAATCCCACACTTGGAACGCGTCCTATACAATAGGTACAACGAACCACAAGCCAATTCTGCGACCGGTTTCGACCTATTGGGTCTCTTCAGGCAGAAGCAGGCAAAACAAACTGCGAAGTTCACTTGAAAAACAAGACTGACTAGAAACAACAGAAACAACTATTTACCTGTCTTTTTAGATTATTTTATCTACGTCTAACATGTATATACCTTCAGATTGAATAGTGTAATTCAATGCCGGTAGGGGTATTAGCCCTCGGAGTAGTTGTTTCTGTTGTTTCTAGTCAGTCTTGTTATACATATAAGTTCAAAGTGCGTTTCGTTTTATTTATTTTCAAATAAAATTTACCCTGTCAACTTAAATCTAAAATAATTTACCTGGTATAGGAAATTGAATAAAGGTTTTATCCAACTAGGTACTATTTTATTTTTCTACTTTGATACCGCTGTTGTTTATAATACACTTGTATACCATAATAAAATCATCGGACGCAGATTACGATAACGAACCAATGTTATATATTTTTTTTATTAATACGTCTCTGTTTACTTGTTACTTTTGTTCGTTGTTAACTTACTCTCGAGAGTGTCAAGGCGAAACTTTGCCACTTGATGAGTCACACGAAGGGACTCCACCCAAGCCAATAAAACATTTAGGCTTTGATAAATATAGGAATATATACGCAAATTCATAAAAATCATCATTCAATTTAAATTCCGGAATAAAATTATTTATGACTGTACTCACGTCAACCTGCGGGTTACTTTACCAACCCCGAACTCCTTAATCTTTGTCGAGTTCGCCACCTCGCCAAGTACGTTCATACTCAGATAACACCGTGGCCGGCGGAGATGGTATCGGTGTCCGTCAACTGGAGCTTGATTCTTATTAACCATGCTTTTCCAGATTTTCGCTGTTTTCGTGTTGCATGATTTCGTGGCATTGTGCAATCACCACACCCTTTTATTAAACACCAATTTAATTAGCACATGGGGATTTATATCTCACTACTGATGTAAGCTTTAGTTTAATACTTCTTTAATGAATACAATAATTTATATGTATAATAGGCCAAATATAGGAAATATCTAATAACAGCTATAACAACGACTGTAATGCAAGGAGTCCCGGCACCAAGTCCCCTTCTGGCCTCTCCAGTACTTCCGCTCGCTATCACTCGATGACGTATCGCCATCCATAACCCAAACAACTCTCAAATACATTTAGACCATTGAAACCTGTAGCTAACCAATTTATCAACGAAAATTACTACAAAGCAGCGTTGGGATTGTCCAGGCGAAGTGTTCATATTCTACACATACATATTAATATTACAATTCTTCAAAGTTTTGAGGTGTTAGCTGGTGGCGGCAATTATGAAAAAACGGTTACGAAGTCGTTAAAGCCTAGTGCTGATGAGGTTGAATTGTGCAGTGAGAAACCTTCGGTCCGAAGGGCGCGCATTTCGTCAGCATCAGAGCAAAACAATTTGGCTGTGGTCGTAGAACGAGAACCTGAGACCCCAACAACCGATAGTGAGTTACACTCCCTTTTAAGTGATGCAAGAGCTGAAATAATTGCATTAAGGAGCCAACTTGTAAGTACACAAACTAATGACCTTTCACAAAATAAAAATGAAAGCAGGTATTTAAACTGGACCGTTTTCAAAGATGATCGATTGATCCCTGAATTTGATCCCTCTAATATGACTCAAAATATTGAAGAATGGTTGTGTGGAGTTAATGAGTGTGCGGTGATTTATCATTGGGATGATGTTACGAAGATTTATATTGCTTTAGGTAAATTAAGGGGCACGGCTCGTTTATGGTATGAAGGGTTGAAAACGATGCAGTTTACGTGGTCGCAATGGGAAGGGATGTTGCGTAGTAGGTTCCCTCGAAAAGTTCTTTTGGTAAATTATTTTACGAAGCCGTTACGTACCGCGTATCTCCAGAACAAGATCTAAATGACTATTGTTTCCGGAAATTGTCGATGCTTAACAAGTTAAATTTAAATCTATCACAAGAACAAATTGTTGACTGTGTAATAGAAGGCATAAGCGATTTTCAAATAAAAGCAAATATACGGGCAGCACGTTGTTTAACTTTCGCAAATTTAGCCGAGTATGTTACGAATTTTCCTTGTACAAGTAAAAATAAATACAGCGAACAAAAAAGAGAGAAAAATAAAGCTAGACTAGAAAACCCGGAAAAAAAAGTTGACATTGTATGTTTTTCTTGTAACGAAACAGGACATAAGCGTGCGCAATGTCCACGTTTAATGAGTAAGAAGTGTAACTTTTGCTTAAGGTTCGGACACACTATCGACAATTGTCGAACTAAATTAAAAGAACGAAATAATCATAAGAAAGGTGTAAATGATGTGGGTCAGAAATCGCAAAGTAAATATGTGAAAAAAGCTAAAATCAAAAATCAAGTTATTAGTTGTACTATTGACATGGGAAGCGAATTAACACTAATGAAAGCTATTGCTAAGAAATTAGATTTAAGAGTCAAAACTTTAAGCAGTGCGATAACGCTGCGCGGATTTAATGGCTCACAGGCTAATATATTGTCATTATATAGGGATGGTCACAATACAATTTTAAAAATATTAACAAATTTAGAAATTGAAACAAAAGTTCCAAAATATTTAAAAAAAATATTTTAAAAAAGAAATGTATTATTATTATTAGTTATGTATTATAATTGTTTATTTATAGTTTAAAATTGTAACAAAGAAAATTTAATTTTAAAATGTTTTGAATTGACTGATGCATTTCAAAATTATTATATCATTCTTGATTGTTTAAAAAAGAAAATTAAATTTTATTTGAAAGATCAAGACACTAGAGAATTTGTTATTGTTACTAAGGGTTGAGACCTTAAAAAATTATTAAGTACAGAAATTTAGAAATTTAAAGAAAAAATAAATTAAACCAAAAGAACATT